>OW026520.1:3014970-5414970 GCA_932274085.1 Protocalliphora azurea | reverse complement strand
TTTTTTTCTTGTGTACAAATCAATTTTATGTGACACTTTCAGATATTGAGTATTTAGTGCAGTGATAAATTAATGAAATTAATGTGATGTTTGTGTGTGTGATGAGCTGGAAAAGGAAAATGTATTTAGAAGTTATTTTGTTTTTATCGTATTTTATTTATTTGTATACAATGTATTTTAATTAAGAATACATTTATTATAAAAGATGTATTCGGAATTGAATTATTTTTAACACATGTCATTTAAGATGTAAAGATGTATTGAGTAGCAAGAAAAGGTGGTTTATAGATAAGAATATATTTAAATCATGAACAGTAAACTTGTTATTACAAAACTAAACAGTCCACTATTAACCGATGCTAACAAAAGTTTCTTAAAATTATCATATTTAGGATATTTTCACTTCATAATATTCCTTATTTGAATCAAATTCTTTGGAATCTGCTTTTACTTCTGATTAACACCTGGAATTCAAAATGTAAAAAAATCTATCAATAATTCTCCACTCATAAAAAAAAATAATAATAAAAAAATAAATAAATAAAAAATAAAATAAATCAATTATTTAACATCCTTCAAAATACTTAATTGCAAACATTTTAAAAAAAGGTTACCTACATTATAAAAAGAAAATAATTCATCGTTTCCATAATAATTACATGTCAGCTACAAATCATCTTAAGCAACCAAACAATTATTTTAAAACCTCTTATATTATGAAAACTGAAACCTTTTATGGTTGGTTACATTATATCAAAAAAGAATTCTGTACAAACTTATGACATTGTTTTTTTTAATTTTTTTTTCTTCTTGAAAAGAAATTACAAAAAAAGTAAAGGAATAAAGTACTTAAAATTTAAGTGTTACCATTCCACCCCTTTTTATGTTTAGTACTTTCTACAAGGATTTTAATATCCTTATTTCTTTTTGCAACAAAAAAAAACCCTTGTTAGAAAATTTACAATTTGATTTGCTTATTTCTTTTTTGTTAGAAATGTTAAATCAAAAGTGGTAGAGAGTTAGTGAAAAGAATTTTATACATATAAGTAAATCAACAACATTTCATATCAACCGTCTTTCCCCAAGTAGCACTTGAGATAATGACGCGTTTTTTATTTTTTCTTTTTTTTTCTTCTATTATGCCTAAATACCCTACAAGTGGTAACGGTAAATTGTCTGTTAATTATGTGAGATACATGTGTAATTAGATTTCCATACTTTTCCCCAGGACAAATTTCAAAGACAACAAAATACGTAAAATTAAGCTATCACATTTTTCAAAAAGCGAACCCTTTCCCTTTTGAGTTTTCAGACATTTATTTCTAAATAAATACAACTGAAACCTAATTTTCTTTCAGACGATGTGATCGGAATTTCTTAAACCGGAATAATAAATAAATTTAATTGTCTTGTTTATGTGATGTATCTCAACCAAGTCAGGACTATCTCTATTGTAGAACCAGTTATCCACTTAGAACTTTGCCAATTTCGATTTGATGGTGCCAAATCCACAAAATGTGTGTTATCCGTTATCATTCGCCAAATTTATTAAAAATAGTACTCAAAAACTATTTCTTTTTGAAAACTTTAGTTTAGTTGAAAACTTTTTAGTTTAAACTCTCATATTCTTTAGCCGGTATTTGGTAGCAGCTGGATAGAGATCCACATCCCGATCAACAGAGCCTCTATTTCCAATAATCTTGTACTACTATGCTAATTTTTGATCACAAACCATTTGGATAACTTTTTACTTCTTATTGCTTTAAGATTTTATATATTGGATGATATCATTAAACAGTAAAACTGGAAGATAATCCTATTAAAGTCAGATTTTAAGACTACTTACCTAATCGCATCCGAGTTGTCTAAGTAATAGATAAAGAAAAGAACAAGTCTTAAGTTAAAACACGTGAGGTAGCTTTTGTTTCTGCTGGTTTAAATTCGGTCTATAAATGCTCTTAAAAGATTTACTTTCTTCTACTTTTTCACAGAGTTTCTTTATCCTTTGGAAAACGATTACGCAATGGAATCCCTGCAGAAATTCATTACTATCAACAACGGTAAAGCCATGTAAAAATATTATTTACTAACTAATACATAACATTAAATATATTTCCCAATAAATTAATTTTTCAGCTATTATTTTTTGACTACAATAGCTATTCAGTTAACGACTAGTGATGAATGCTTGATGCAAACAGTGGGAGCTTTAGTTCTTAGTTGACTAAGGACTGAGTAAATATTGCCATAAATAAATAAATTTTTGAGGTCTTGATCCACTATAAAAGAGTTAATGGAATACGATAGCAAGATACTGGTAGAGACTGCTATATATAAACCATAATCCATGAAAAAACTGACTATTTTTAAAACATATACGAAATGAGTACATAATAAGTATCATCCTCAACGTACTTTGGACCATAAAATGTAGTCGGTATAAAAATCGAAACAAAATTTTATACAAAATAAGTACTTAAAAGTCCATTCTTAAAGTATTTTTGTATTATACCTTGATATATAAGAGGGGTACAGTATTCACAAAGCAAATTTATTAATTTATAAAATATTGTATAGTTTGGCTGTTTGGCTATTTTTCGTGCAAATAATATGTGGACAAGATGTACAAATATTGGTCTGTTATGAAAAAGAATAAATAATACAATTTTTATTTCATTATACATTTAAAAAAAATACTACCGTATATTTTTCAATTAACACAGTTTAATTCATTCAATCATTGATTTTATAAATATTTTAATTGGAAAAGTTTTTTTCTGTTTTAAATTTTTTACAATCTTTACTAATTACTATAATCATTTTGGAAAGAGGTGAAAATTTATTTATTTAATTTTTTATTTCTTTTTTATTGTACCTTGTGCAAATTTGTTAAAACCAGCTGTCCCCTTGTGTTTAAATATGGTAATGTTCTGGGGCAGCATTGGTCTTCCTTAATTTCCTTTTCATAAGGCCATTATCTTCCAATTGGTAGAAGTTCTGAGCAGTTTTAAAGTACTTTTCTGTAATAGCATGATGTCAATCCAGGACAAAATATTGTTGAGTTTTTATGGGTTTCTTATAAATGTAAGCAGTCTTATTTCATATAAATATCCGAGTTTATTGTACCCGTTGTTACACACGATATACTTGGCATGCCAAATGAGAAACTTTTTGAGAAATTTTGATTGTTTTTTGATACGGTACTCTTTTGGAACATTGTCTCTAACGTCTGCTACATAGAACTTTTGTCCAAGAAGCTGTGAGAAGTCAGAAATGAATTTCGTTTCATCATTCATTATACAACATATAAACTTAAAAAAAAATCTGAGCTTTACTCTCCTTTTAATTTCAAACCAGGAGTGGATATTGTAGCTCTAATAAGGCTATCAACATATTTCCAATTAAAGCTTACAAGACATCTGTTTACGGTTAAAGTTCAAATAGAGGTATAAAAATAGATAAGAATGATGCTCAAAAAGTAGCATTTATGCTTACATGGAATATACCTCTAATAGCTTAAATTGAATTACATGAGGACTCATTATTGAGATCATAATAAGTATGGTTATTTATAGCCTTAATAAATTAAAATTTAAAAGAATCTGTAACTATAATTCGGAGAAAGGTGCGAATTATAGTTACCGATATTTATATTAAGTGTAATATATATTTCCATAAAACATACGTATGCATTATACCATGTTGATAATAACATTTATAGGCACTTTATGAATGTGAATTGTGGAACAATCATTGTAAAATTTGACATGGTGGTTTCTCCCTATTTAATACTTATCTGCGTCAAATATTAACTTGATATTAAAATTTGTGTGGGATTTATGCATGTTAAAGTGATTTTCAGAAATATCGCGTTTATTAAAAACTTTGCTAGAAATTGATTTCGAATTTAAAGCTAAGTTTACACTACGCTAACATTTGATGATTTTGGCAAATATTTGCTTTGCGTAATTTGATCACGAAATATTTTTACGATTCCAACAAGATAACAGCTGATTTTGGACAAACAAAACTATTTGCCTTTAACTAAAAATGTCGCTAATGTGAACATTGTATGAACACAAGTTGTAAAATATTTGCCACTATTTTGAGCGAATATTTGTTTGATCTTGTAAAATAAATGTAAGATCAAACAGCGGCAAGCAACAGCTGAGTTGAATTTTTTTTATTTAATTAGTTTATAGTTTCTTGTTGAATTTTTGTATAGTTTTTTATGAATTTTTGTTTTTATATATACAAACTTTAAATTGACAAAAAAGAAGTGATCAATTTATACTTACAAATATATATAGTTTTTTTTTTTTAATAGGAATACAATTTTTTAAATAAAATTTTCAATAGAGTATTTTTTATTATCTAACCACAATTTTTTTATACAGCTGAAAGTAGCCTGCAAGGAAAGCAGTGTTGTTTTGTGAGGACAGGGTTGTTCTTGTGGACAAACGTAATTATCTATAAGAAAAATTTAAACATATATTTTTAAGTATTTTTTTTTTTATTTGTATATTAAATCTTGCAATTAATCGATTGATAATAGTTTGCATTTCATTATTTCATAAATCTATTTAAATATTTTATTTGTAAATTTTATAAATATTTTTGTTTAAAATAAATAGCATTATCGCTTTACATTAAATAAAAACGTCAAATCAAAAACGAGTAATGTGAACAAAAAATCGGCTGTATATTTAGTCGCAAAAATTTCGGGTTAAATATTTGCGTAATCTGAACCTAGCTTAAGTTATTTTTCCATATATATTATTAGAGCTTATTGTAAATAAATGCTATTTAATATTGTAATACTTCTTTAACCCAAGTGAAAGTATGTTCAATTTCATGCTGTCCAAGCGATGTACCTTAGCAAAATCTGTTTTGACAAAACTTTTCCATTCTCAACTATCAATGACATTTGACTTACATTTATGGTCCTGATCAATTACATTTATCGCCGTTCTTATATCTACGTATTCAAGATTTATACAAATTGCGATTTGATGTATAAAAATACAAAACCAAAAACTGAAATTTTTACGTAATTCTCAAAACGACAATAAAAATTTTTTATTAAATTTATTTTTAATACTTCTTTAATTTTACTGTGTGAAATAATAAAAGAAAAACTAAGTTCACGCAGTAATCCATGCTATTATATATGATATTGTGAATGTGCCTCGCGAAAATCCGGCTTTTTAAAAATTTTCGCTCTTGTTTTCCAAACTTTGAGACTATTGACTATTTTGATCACATTAACGATCCCTATTTAAAATTTGTATTGCATTGAGGGGCGCACAGACCCCGTTAAAAAAAAACAAAAAATTTTAAAAATTAAAACAATTTGACATCAATTTGTATCTGTTGAAAGTTTACACAATAAGAAGGACGATACAGAATTTATCCACAAAGTCCGATTAGTTTATGTAAGATCGAATGAGATCAAGAATATAAGGGCGCGAACAAAAAGTATAGAAGAATGTTTAAAAGTTAAATAATTTTTGGGCCTTTTTCTAAGTTTTTGAATTTTTAACAACAAACCATGATTACAAAATGAAACCTATGTTGCTAAAATTTTGCACTCTATTAGTTTCGAGAGTGAGTTCAGATCTATAAGCCGTTTATTTAAAATTGTATTACCACAAAACTTATTACGAATTAAAGTCAGGTTCAGCCAGGTTAAACGTTTTTGATAATGGCCCGTATGTAAAACGAGTCTTTTTTTGGATGTTTAAGTAAAAAGTTAAACATTTTCAAATCGCATAATATATAATTTTTTTATTCTTGATATCGTATTTAAAAAGGGTGCATAATGTTCGACCTCTTTCAACTTTAACGTTTATTTTCTTTCAAATTTATATACTTTTAAAAACCTTTTTAATTTATTTCTGTAGCAATATGTGTGAATGAGTGAGTATACTGGTAAGTAAAGGTTTCAGGCAATATTCTTTTCATTTTCTTCAAATTTTCATTTATTTGCCATCATCATCGTTGTCGAAGATGACAAAATCATCCTGGCCCGTCCTTGTTATTATAAGTGGCAAAAGTACACAAGGTATACTCTGATATTAAGGGCAAAAGTAATAATAACAACAAACAATCTTTTTTATAATTTTTGTTATTGTTGCTTTATACGAGTATACAAACATATCGAGTAAAAAGTTGACAGACCAACTGTAAAAACAATTAAACTGCCACATATATATATATATATATATATATATATATATATATATGTATGTATGTATATATACTTTTTTTATAACGTTGCAACAACAAGCAAGTATACGTAATCTTACTTAGTCTCTGAGTAATGGTAAGTATTTGTTATTATTGTTGTTTGTTATTTGTAGTATTATAATAATATTGTTGTTATTCATTTACAATTCAGTTGTTTTTCGAAAATATTTATTTTTTTGTAGAATAAGTGTTTTTTGTTATTTATAAAGAGAAGTTTTTTTCTTTGCAAATGATTTTGAATAAAATAGATGAGTTAAATTCTTTTGCTTTGCTCTGTAATTATTTTTCATTATTAATCGTGGTAGTTTTTATAAAGAGTACCATTATGGCAAAAGTTGCTTTTATTTAAAGGAAATATTATATTTTTATTACTGTTTTTTTATGATATAGAAAAAACCTCATTATAGAGCACTTAAAGTTGATTTTAATACAATTTTAGGATGTTTTGTGAAAGTTTTGAAAATTATATTTTTTTTTTTGAGGTCTTTACTATTAACTGTTGTCAGGAAATGTTATTATAAGGTATAGAAATATGAGAAGAGATATTTTTAATACTAAGTTCAAGCAGATTCTGGAAAGTTTATTTTGAGAAAACAAATATTATTTAAACAATTTCGAAGTTTGAAGCTTTAAATTTTATATTTTATTATTTTGACTAATAAATCACTCAATTGTTGCTTATTCAGTAAATACCGTAAAAATTTTAAATTACTTTTATATTTTTCAGCTTTTTGATGATTAATAAAACATACGTCATTTCATATATAGCCCCCGTTTAAAATTCATATATTATAGACGGCTATCATTGTATTAAATAGCCGAAACTATCTGATATAAATGTTGGAATACTAATAAATAAATTCCATTAATTTGGAATAAGTCTACATTAAAAATAGCTCCATAAAAGTACCCAATGGTGAGAACATACAATTTGTATATAAATATTTAATTTTCGATAAAACAAATTTATGTTTATATTATGCCAACACTTTAATTTATAACATTTTTAAATACAAAAAAATTTAATTTTAACACCTTATCCCAACAATAATCATTAAATATGACTAAATGAATAATGCATATATTATTCTTAATTTTTTTTCTTTTAGATTTTTTTTATAAAACAATATTTTAAATGACTACAGACATAAATTTACTGATTATTCTTAAGTTATTTTGATACCTAATTAAAAATGCATTTACATACAGTCAATGCACATACAGACAACAAAAAAATTAACATTGACTGAATTCGAAATGAAAAATAAAACAACAAACACTTTGGAGAAAAAAAAGACTCTAAATCAAAAGATAGTTGCCGACATTGCTGCCGCCACTGCCACTTTATAAATACGCTCATACCTTCATACGTACATATATATAATCATATAAAACCTATACAAACACATTTAGCTATAAAATAAAACGTTTGAAAATTCTGAAACTTCAAAGGCCCCAGCCGCTATGTAAAACAATTCTTAAGCCGATTTTAATCTCTACACGTTATATTTTAAATGACCTGCAAAATATCGTAAATTCTCCTCAAAAAAACCAAAAAGAACGGACTAAAATATAAAACAAAATATATTATTGAAAATATAGGGAAATCTTTTCATTGCTCGTACGTTGCTTGTATAATTCAACATGCTGCCATGTTAAATATACGATATACTGAAAACGGCATAAAAATTAATAAAAAAAAAATAAAAATAACCCAATCGTATTGTTTATTGGAAATTTCAGTTTTATTATAGGGGTTATATTAATTTTATTTTATTGTTTTGTCAATGAATTTATGAAACGTGTCATTTATACGATTTATGCTATAATTTGTTGCTATTTGAAGAAAATAACAATAAATAGATACATTCGTTGACAGGGATTTTCCTATAGGGCGGCTTAAAATGCTTTTGATGTGTTGTAAGAAAGAAATTATTAAATGAGTGTTAAATTGTTTTGAAAAGTTTATTTTTTATGAGGCGTTTCCGAAATCAAAAAGAGTTTTTAATATATAAATATAAATTAAATATGGATCTGTAAAGCACAGCGAGTTTTTACAATAAATATAATTCCACATTCTAGATGTCATCGCCTCTTAAAAATTGTTTGATAATTTTTCAAAATAGTGAGAGCTCTCTAAAACTTATTCCAGTATGCCCCAATTGTATGATTAATTTTATTTTGATATGCATATTTAAAATACATTAGGTCAAAGATACTAATTGCTTACTATAAAATCAGAAATTTAAATTATTGTACAAAGAGAAAGGCCGAAAAAAATTTGGGTACAACATGATATTATATCATTATCAATTCAAAAGTTTGTACTTATACAGAATGATATCCAGTGTAATAATTTACTCTAAATTGAGTCGGAGTTGTGAGAAAATGTCATAAGTCTTTTATTTTATTTTTTATTTTTTTTTTTTTTAGATAAACTTTTACATTGTAAATGTTTTTTATACAATTTTTATTAAATCATAAAGACACGGGATTAGGGTTGTCAGAACCAGATTCAAAAAAAAGGACATTCGGGATAAAAAAGACAGATTTTGGAGAAACAGCTAGATATACAGAAAAAACAAGCTTTATGTTAAAAAAAAAAAAAAATACTTTTGCACTATGTTAGGAATACGATATTTTGAAATATAATACGAGTACATTTAACTTAAATTTTATTTAAGTTAAAATATAAAAATTAAATTTTTAAAAATCAAAAATTTAATTTTTGATTCTTAATTATTTTTTTTCAATTACTTTGAAAACTTGTAATCAATTATAAAAAACTGTCTTTTGTTAAAATAAAAGAAAAAAATATTTCGATCGTTTGGTCCAAAAATACATTAATAGACCATTTTCATAAAGACCATTCATAAATACTTATTTTTTTCACTTACTTATTTACTTACTTACTTACTTATTTACTTTACGTGTCAAAATAAAGTAAAACAGTAGATACGTTTCTTTCTGCACTGAATTTTTAAAAGTCTATTTTCTTGTTAAAAATATTATCCAGAAGTTGTAAAAAAAAAACTTTTTGTTCTGTGGCTCTTCAATACGTATGTTTCTTCAATTCTAATTATTTGTTATTATAAAGGTTTAAAACTTGACCACGAGTTCCGTATTCGGGATTAAAATACTTACTTGACACAACTTTCCTTTTATCGTGTTATGTGTTTCTCTTGTCCCCTTTGCTTATAATTAAATTTTTTATGTGCCGCATTCTTTATCGCTTTCGATTTGTTTTTCAAAAGTTTATATCTAGCTGCATAAATTTTATTTTAGCTGGACTCTGGACAAGCTTGCAAAGAGCTGAAAATCCAGCTAATTCTAGACCATCTGGCAACCCTAAACATGAACATTTGACACTTTTTTTTATTTTAAGAAAATTCATTTGTAGCAGGGACGATAAATGCAATTTTCATTATTGTACTAAATTTAACAAAAATTTCTACTTTTTGGGCCTTAATTGTACTAAAATGGTAGCAACTTCTTCTGTATAAAATTTTAAAGTATGTTTTGATCTAACTGAGATATCTTTCGTATATTTCCCTTGGGTTCTTAAACAAATTTTCAAACCAATTGATGTCGTTCAAGTTGGACATGAAAAGTTTTAAAAAGTGTCACGTTACGATCACACCGCAAGTTTTCAAAATTCGATAGGAGTGTTAAATTAAAACTTAAGAATAGAAAGAATACTTGCATCGGGTTCTTAAAAAATACCAAATACAAAGCTGATAATAGAATTCAGATTTGTATGAATTCTATTTAAGAGAAAGTTCTTAAAGTTTCACCAAAAGTTGTGAAGTGAAAACCAAGTAAGAAATGAAGCTTCGAACGAAGCAAGCAATAGTGGAAAGAAAAGTAAAATATAGCTTCAATATTCCCTTACTAATGATGTGAATTTTGTATAGCGAAAATACAGTTAGAAGCGAATATTTGACACGAAAAGGTCTCTTTTATGTTGAAAAAGAAGTAGATGCTTAATGTTGAAAAAGAAGTAGATGCTTAATGTTGAAAAAGAAGTAGATGCTTTGGTTATAGTAAACACGTAAATGTATATTATTTCCTACCCTACAATGGCACAGTTATTCGTCTACTGTAGTGCATCGTATATTCTTCGAAGCGTGTGATTTCTTTGGTAAATGTCATGTTAGTACCTCGAAAAATTTTTAAATTTTTTACTTATAAAGAAAATCTTATATACAAATTAAAATTTTCCATACTAAGTAATGGAAAATGAAATACACATCTTGTATTTTCCAAAAAATTTCCAGAACTTTCTTAAAAAGTCATAACATTCAGGTCTAATAATGTCTAAGTGATTCTAACTTTAATGATTAATAATTTTGCTGTAATTCTAAAATGTTTGTTAAACCAACCAATAATTTTATTAAGAGAGCAAAATTCTATAATTGTTCAAAATTAATCACTGGAGAACGACTGTACTTTTGACAATAGAATTATACCGAATTTATCATCCCTGATTTGTGGTGCACTATTCGTTTAAAAATTATAATTTAAGAAATGCGTACGAAAAATTAGTACATTCTGCTTATGAAAATGAAACTAATTGGTGAACTTTTTTAAAATTTTGTCTTTATTGAAGACATTCAAGCTTTAAAACATAATTTTTATTACTTATTAATAAAATATTATATATTTTGTGGACTACCATCTAAATGACTTTTTATTTTGTTATTGCTGGAATGACTCAACTTTTTTAAACTCTAATTTTTTGCCGACCTTTAAATGATCAATAAAAGACCAATTAATCTATTTCTAAATCTTCACAATTTATTGCTATAGGAAAATTTTTTGTTGCAGTTTTTAACGAACTTGGTGGTAAATAATAAAATTTATTTGAAATATTTTTTTTTCTGGATCTATTACTTTTTTAAATAAATTAGACAAGAATAGGTATAAAAGTAGCTGCAAAATGTCAAAATATGCTAATAATATTAATTATGCTCATAAATAACAAAATGTGCTCTAAATATCCTCTAAAATAAATATATGCAAAAATATGCTGTTAAGGCTGAAATATGCACTAACAAATCAATGCCAACGTACAGGAAAAAACATACAAGTGCATATTGGTGTGTGTGTGAAACATCAAAATAAATAAAGGGAGCATAATCTAGCGTGGACACTTGATAAATATAGAATATCTCTATGTATATAGAATTAGTTTACAACACTTGGCTTGAGTATTTTTACAAGTTTTGATCAAAATTTGTTAACTCATTTATATATTTCGAAAAAGTTTTAAAACAACTGTAAGTTATTCATAAATTTCATTTTTTTTTTTTTTATATACGCATGAAACTGGAGTCATGCATAATAAAAGTAAGTATTCAGTTTTTCTTTATCACGTCAAATAACCTCTCAAATAGACTTCAGTTTAGAAGAGAAAAAAATATATGAAGTATATATGATATAACATTATAAAATTTTTTTATAAATAATGCAGCACAAGAAGTTTAAAAATATCCTTTATATTAAATATTAAAAATATTCAATTATTATGTATTAAAAATCCATGAAAAAAGTTATACAGAACACATGAAAATAACTTGTACTGGTTCTAGTTTGGTATTACGACCAATAATTTTTGTTCGAAATTATCACTCCCCGAACTAGTTCTGTGGAAACATTACCTAGCTAGCACCCATTCTATAGAACGGTCCAATAACTATTTTTTAATCAAAGATTTTTGCTCGAAATTTTCCATATTCAGAACTAGTTCTATAGAGAGGTTAGGGAACGGTTTAAGAACCAGTTATTAAAATCGTTCAGCCTAATGATATTTTAGGAAAATTAAAATAATAGTTAATATCACAGAGAAGAAAAATGATTATATTTTAAATTTTTTTTTCATAAATATTACGAACCGTCAAGTTCGGTCCCAAAAT
Organism: Protocalliphora azurea; assembly: GCA_932274085.1. NCBI lineage: Eukaryota > Metazoa > Arthropoda > Insecta > Diptera > Calliphoridae > Protocalliphora > Protocalliphora azurea. The sequence continues at coordinate 5,402,806 of OW026520.1, read as the reverse complement.
TTTTTCATAAAAAATAAAATTTTGTTCATAGATATTATTAAATTGTTCATAATGAAAATTTTAGGTATTTTGCAAAACTTTTATTAAATCTTTTATTAGATTTTTTATTAGATTTTTTATTATTTTTATGATTGCAAATGGTAAATTAAAATAGTTATAAATGAAAGTAATAGCAACAAATGCCTCAAAATGACAAAATTACAAGGAAAATCTGTAAAAAAATAATGTTAATAAATTTGCATAATTTTGCCCACATTCTGCAATACATCATTTTGATAAAAAGTGCTTTTGTTCTGTTCCCAAAATGTAGCTAAAGATCATTAAAAAATTAAAATTTTCCAAAGAACATTTCAAACATTTTTTACAAATAGAAAATATAACTGAAAATTTAAACAATTTTTTCTGTCTTCTTGACTTTTGATTCATTTGAAAAAATTTAAAAAATTTTAATGCTTAAGAAATTATGCTTAAATATTATGAACTGAAATCAATAAAAATAAATTTTTATATTTACATACAAACTTTTTTTGTGATTATGACTCCAAAATCGACTTTTCAGTTTTTATAGCTAGGAAAAATGATTTTTGTTTGATTTAGTTTTTCATTCTAATGAGTTATTTCTTAAGGGCCACTTTTTTTAAATCAACTTAATTTCGTTAAACTTTTTTATTTTTATTTTTATGATTTTTTTTAGTTTTTCTCTAGTGAGTCGTTTAGGAACCAGCTAGTTGTTAATAGAAGTAATGCAGATGTAATTCAGAACTAGTTGTTTGGCACTAATTCTCGAAAACATTCTTTAAGACCAAACTAGAATCACACTACGGTTCTACTCAATGAATGCCAAATTTGGTTGCGACATCGCTAATTCTAACGATGTTATTAAAGAAAAATTAAAGTAAAATTATCAAAATAACATTTTTTTTTTACTTTTTATGCTCTGACATTTACATAAATAAATAAAAAATCCTGTTATATTAAAGGGATTCTTAGCATTCATTTAACATCCGTAATCTTCGTAAATATTTTATGATTTTTATGAAAAATTGTGTATTCTACGAAGTTTTGAAATCCATTTGAGAGAAAATTTTACGTCATGAGTATACAGTTTAACTATGTAAGATTTATAGTTTCATGCACATATCGACTTTTAATTGTGTTCAAATGAATGTTGCAGTGTGATCTAAATAAATATTTACTCTGAGAAATAACAAAATTAATAATGTTTGTCTTAAAATTACCAAAATGTGCTGATAGACGAGAATCATTAAATCTACTGAGTAAGCGGATCTGAACTTATTGGTGTACGCTATAGTGGATATTAGAAATATATTTCCAGCCATTTTAAACGTATAACAAATTCCTATGTTGGTGGTGTTGAATGTAAAAAATCAAGGAAAAAATATTATAAGACTTCGAAAAAATAATTTATATTTTAAATTATATTACGAGTACTGTCTTTTATGCTGGTAATATTGTACAATATACTTTAATTTAATATTGAAGGAATCGACATTTTTATTTCAAAAGATGCCTAGAATTTACGATAGATGACGACACATGGATATATGTGTATGAACCGAAACCAACCGTCAAAATCGAATTATTCTACTATCATTGAATTAACGGATTGTATGCCGTGCGTGATTTAAGTTTAAGGATACATGGAACGGATATTAAAAAAAAAAAAATTATAATAATAAAATTATAGTTCGGAGGTGCTTTAGTCAAAGTGAAAAAAGTAAAAAAAAACTATGCATTTGAATTAAAATACTTTCGCAAAATATAAAGGCCAGTCCTCGAAGCATACTACGTTTTTATGAAGGACATATTTTCATAAATATAATATCGTGTGTAACACATTGAAATATTCATCAAAGACTCCATAAAGTGTATATGTTTTGTAAAAATCTTTTGAAAGAACGATTGGGGTAAGGAAAGTCCAACTAAGGGCCTTAATTATTCTCCTTCAACAAAGTTTGTTTGGAAATGAAAATGGCTAAAAAAACAGATATGGATCAAATACTAGAAAATAATTAGTTTTATTTCCCAAACAACAGCATGTACGGCATGAAATTTTATAAAAATAATTAAAGTGTTGATGTAAACTTGGAAACTAAAAAAGGGCCTGATCTGTCCATTTTACCGCTCATCTCCCACATAAGATGAATTTCAAAATTACGACTGCACAAAAAAGTTTAAGATGATGGGTATGGTAGATTCAGCCAAGTTGAATAAAACATTCTTACTTGTTCTTACCTAGGTGGAAGAAAAACAAAACAAAATGATTTTGACCCATACGTAGTACATAAAAATGGTAAAACATTAAATAAATATTTAGATGGAACAAAACTGAACACTTTTTTATTTTAAGTAATTTTTAATTTTAATATTTAAAACAAAAATCTGAACAATTTACATAGTTAGTTACTTTTATATTACTTTACTCGTAAAAAAGATATAGCTTAAAAAGTAAATGGCCACAAGAAAAGTGTACGCTTTTACTTCATAGTGTAATTATTTAGAACTTAATATAGCGTGTTCAAAATCGCGTTGGGTGTGGAAAATTTTTCGCCGGAAGCGACTATAAAGCTCGATTTTAATTATCAGGGCAAAATTGGTTATGTAGTGTTATAAGTTACAAATAACGTGTGTACAGTACATGTCTGTATAAGTTATAAGAATTTTATTTAATCTTTACTTATATTAACTGATTGTAATATAATTTAATTATAAATTGTAGCATAATAGATTTATAGATTATATAATAGATTCATTTGATTATAGGAATTGTATTATAGAGTTTCAGTTTTAACCGTCACTGAAGAAATAATATCCACAAGGGTCTTTAAAAGTCCTCAAGGGTTATTTTTGTTTTTTTTTTTATAATTTGTATTTTTACAATTTATATTATTTTTTAGAAATTAAACGCTTGTGTGTGTGTGTTTTTTTCCGCAGAGCACTTTAATGCTGGAAAGTTAGGTTCACGGATTTAAAATAAGACGAACGTAACATAAAACAAAATTAGTGATAATTGTTATTTACATATGACTACCAAACTTTAAATGTCATGCTATCACACACAGAATTATTTTAAACAATTTATTTAACGAAAATATATTTTAACAAAATAAATTAATATTACTTTTAATTAAAATATATATAATTTTTATCCAAAATAAAATAATGAACAATTACATACAAATAAGATGAATAAATATTGATTGACTAAAATCAATAAACTGGTTCTCTAATTCAATACAGCTTTTCATTGAAATAATTTATTTTATTCAACGAATGTTTTCATTAAAACAAACTACGAATAAGATGAAATCCATGAACTTGTACGTTGAAGTTTAATACTGTTTAAATGTTAAAGCATGACGTTAGGTGAAAATTGGGGAACAAATTCTTTGAAACCAAAAACTTTGTACCTTTTTGTTTCAGTGCACTTACTCATTTGTTTTTTTTTTTTTTTTTTTTTGCTGGGTAATTTATCTATAGATAATCAATCGACTCTTTGAGCTATTTTGTTTATGACGATACTTAAAAATATGAATTTCTATTAACGAATACTTATAAATAAGTAAATGAGAACAAATGACGAAAGCAAAATTATTATATTTCTTTTTTTTTGACTTTTTTAGTTCCTTGTTTTTTTTTTTTTTTTTTAAGACGTTTTGCTGTTATTTGTACTTAACACGAATATTATACTCGTGTAAACAAATGTCAGTAAAAAAATATATTGATTCAAAATTTATGATATTAAAAAAAAAAATAATAAATTTCATAATATGTACATACATATACATATATTTTTTCTTAAAATGTCATTTGTCATGTACAACTGTTGGTAGTGTGAAGATAGAAAATACACACTCATATAACGAAAAAAAAAAAAATAATAATAATAATAAATAAACAAGTAACTTGAATAATTAATTGATGAAATGGATTATGACAACATTTAATAATTTTTTGTTTTCTTTTTTCATATTGTTGACAATGACTGATTGAAATTGTTAAGAGTTTATACGTTAAAAGTGGGATTAACGCATACTGTAAAGGGATGACTTGTGAGAATATTTATTACTCGTATATGTGTGTATTTATGTATATTCCTTCTTTTAGCAATAATGCTCATGTCATCCTTTTGCTTGGTTATGGGAGGTTCTATATCAATATCTTTAGTTTTATATATAATTGTTGGTTATATTTGATGTCTATAATGATAAAAATCTTAATGAAAATATATGGCTAAAAATATTTATGAAAAATATTTACAAAGTCATTAGGGCATAATTTATCTTACGTCTGTATACATATGTCTAAAATTTTTTGTTATCGAAATGATAAGTCAATTTTTCAGATGTGTGAGAAATTAAATATTTTTTTATGAGTATAAAAAAATATAATTTTATTTTTATGTTTGCGTATATTCTTTTTAAGAGGCAGTACAGTGCTGAATATCTCAATTAAAATATTTGGAGTTAAAAAAAAAATTAATTTTTATACTGGGCAGGTTCTACGAATTTTTTATACGTTTGGTTATATTGTTATTTTGTACAGTTTATTGTATCAAAGTCTGCCTTAGCCAACCCTTTCATTGAGTATTAGCTGGACCTAGCAGAGATGGAAAAACTAAAAAGCAAAGCAATTTCCGATAGAGTGATCAAATAGTTTGTGAAGTAGATCTTATCACACCCGACAGAGAAACAAAATTTTAAACTGAAAAAATAAAAAAAATAAACTGCATTATAAATTTGTAACTTATTTGCTTGCTGTAATGTATATGCAATTTTCTAATTCAAAATCCTTATCTGATATTTATTTTTATCCTCAAAGATATTCTTCAACTATATACCACAAATTCTATATCAGCATCTAACCACCTTGAATATAAAAGTACCTTTATATTTAAAAACACCTTGCTTGATCTCTGTAGATTATTTTAAGGTGTTAAAAAACAAGCCAACAAAACATTTATTTCAGATAGAAATTTTTTCATATCTTGATCTCTCACAGGGGCAAATTTTTAAATACAAAGAATTCGCAAAAAAAAAAAAACTGAACAGAGTAATAAGTAGCCTTAACACCAAAACACAATGCCCTTTTACACTTCCCACAAATATTAATACAAATTTAAAGAAATAATAATTGCGAAAGCAGCCAACGAAAAACATCGTAGCTAAACCATCATTACCAACTGTTGATGACATCATTTATCATCAACCTGTCTGTCAATGATACATAAATAAAAGCAAAAAAAATTTACTTTTTTCTGAACTACCACATGCATCCACAAGATTTCGATATATAAAACTGACTGACACAGCTCAGTCATTCAATTACGCTGACATATTAAAAACGCACACAAACATATATAAAGGCACGTTCAGACAAAGCACTCAATCATTTAATTTTAGTTGAAATTCTTTTTTGGAAATGAAGGGCTGTAGCTGACACTCCCAAATGCCTTAAGTATCCTTGGGCTGTCAAAAAATTATTATGCCTATTAATTTAGCAAAGCAAGTTACACAGACAGACACATTAAATATTAAACAGGAATAACAAGACTAGCTCTCTCCCTGACACATACAAACATAGTAAAATACAGGATAACAAATGACTGTTTGAAGTTATATAGAGAAAGAATGAAGGAAAAATAAAATAAAACAATTTGAAATGAAGTTTTGAAAAATGTAATTCATAGTTAGTTGTGTGAGCAGTGGTTGTACGAATGGTAATGGTTGTAGGCGGTGTTGGTGTGAATCTCTGTGAGTGATATGACGATAATATTGTTGATGGTTTTCGAAAGGTGGCCGTGATTCAGCCTTATTTTTTTTTCTTATTCCATTCCTTTTCATTTGGCAGTAATTTATCCTGTCATACTGTCATTATGCCAAAATAGAAAAATGAGACAAGAAATATATATATATATATATATATATATATATATATATATATATATATATATATATATATATATATATATATATATATATATGAAATAAGGAAAAAATCATTTAAAATTACTATTACATTTACATCCTTTAACAGTTTTTTTTAATAAATTGTTTGAAAAAGGAAAGTATTCAATGAAGAAAAATTTAAACTTTTGCTTAGAAACTGTATAGAATAAGATTATGAAATAAACATGTATTATGGAGGTCACAATTTAAATAAAAACTTAGAAATAAATGATAAAAGAAATAATAATAAATTATAAAACCAAAATTAGAGTGTTCTTCAATACAATTTTGCCCCAGTTATACTACCTGATTGGTTGGCATTATGATCGTTAAACCCCTATTGCAGAAAAAAAAAATGTATGGTATGATGACTGAAGGTGAAGCTATAAACGAATGATAAATTGCCCTCCTCTCTTTACAGGCGCGGATTCACACCCCTTCCCTCTCACAAAATGAATTTTTAAATTAAGAAAAATTAAAAATTTAGAACAAATTTACAAATAGAAAGTGAAAAAATATAAATTATTTTGCAAACAAAAAAATAATAATAATTTGTCGAAAATAGAAAAAGGTAGAATATTTTATTTTTACAATATAATAGAGCTAAACTCATTTTTGGGGAAAATATTATGATATTTTGAAACTTTAAAACAAAATTAAAAGATTTTAAAAATGACCACTTACTTAATTAAATATGTAGGAAATGCAAGTGATTTTTGAAATCTATAAAAAAAGCAATATTTTTATGCGTTTTATATTTTTCCAATAGAGAAAGTTTTTTGTTTTAATTTCATTTCTTTTTCCTAGTTTAAAAATGTTAATTCCAAATTATTGCATGATATGTCTTTAAGTGTAGAGCTTTATTTCTTAAACAAATACATTTAGATTACATTTATAAATTTTTGTTTTAAAAATTTTATTGCCTGTTTCTCTTGGTCGAATGGAAATTTTCTTTCGAAATTCTTTATTGAAAACAATAATAAAATGTTAAATATATTTGGTGTTTTCCATACATTTTGTCGAAAAGAATTTTTCTTTTGACATAAAAAACAGGCAGTTATTTTTCTGATAAGTTGTTGGAATATAAGTTAGTAAGTCCTTTAGCTTGAAAGATATCGGTAAAATAAAAAGTTAAACATTTAAAATCCTTAAGGATAGCTATAATAAAAATAAACTGAAGCTAATTTTTTTTTTTTTTGCAAAATTTCATATTTTACATCTCTAAATCAGAAAGAATTAATTAATAATTTAAGATGAAGATAACATGGAAATAAAACGATAAGAAAACTATTTGTGTTAAAACTTAAATATAGTGCCATAAATTAGGATAACTAAAATAGGTGCTTATTTTATTTATATGAAATATTTAAAATTATTTAAATCTTGAAAGATGCATCATACTTTAATATTATTTTATTTTTTGTTAAATAGTTATGACTTACAACGCTATTTTATATTCTTTACAAGAAATCAGTGGTTTTTAGTTAGTTTTTAAATATGAAACATTTAATTACCCGGAAATCCCTGGAATCCCAGGAATTTCCGGGAAATTGAATTTTTTGTTCCCGTTTCCCGTGAAAAGAAATATTACGGGAAATTCCAAATCCTAAATATAACCCAAATTTTTATGGGATTTTTTTGGGCCATTTTTCAATTAACCACTTTGCTGTAGAATAGAATATAGAAATATCACTCAGATGAAAAATTACCCAAAAGAAATGAAAAATTGTCGGGAAAATAAAAAAAGGGAATTTGCCCAAAAAGGTGAAAAAATACCCAAATATTTACGAAAAATCACTCTCGTTCAAGGTCTATTATGACACTTTTTGGTATGAAAATTAATACCTTATGCGATACAATTTTTAAAAGAAGTCAGCCATATTCAGAATAAAAGTAGTTTAAATTTTGGCCAGGGTACGATTCAGGTCTGGATTAAAACGTTTTCCAAGACAGCCGGCCTTCGGCTGGACGCAGGGGTTTTTAACTATGAACTTTTGCTGCCTAGGTTGACTGTTTACTTTATTTACTGATGCATATGTTACACAAATTTATAAGAAAATAAATAAAAGCGAAAAATTACCCAAAACATCAAAAATGTGCTATAAAAAGCGAATTATAGTCCAAAAATATAAAATAACTCAAATTTGTATCCGAATTTTTTTTTTTGAGCAATTTTCTCTATTTGCTTTGGGCGATTTTGCTTTGTGCCACTGGCAGTCCAAAAAAATATCAAAAAGTAATGAGAATAAAAAAAGTTTCTAAATTAAAAAAAAAAAAAAATAACTTTTTTGGCCTTAATTTTTGGAGCATTTGGTTTTTTTGAGCTCAATGAGAAATTTTTTCTTATCTCGTGGCAACACTGGCTACAAGTTGTCATTATAATTTATAATGATTTTTAAAAAACTTCATTTTGTTTTGCGGGAATAATTTCCTCAGAGTGGTAATTTACATTTTTAAAATATCCTATAATTCACACGATATTCCAAAATAACGTTTTGAGGATTAGTTTAAATTATCTTAATTCATCCAACCCTGAGAAATTATTAAATGCAATGCTCTGAATTGAGTATGAACCGTTTTTGTTTTTATAAAAGAGAAGTCATTCATTATCTTTTTTTCTAAATTTTTTATTAATTTTTTAATATGTCAAAAGACAATGAATAGTTCGAATAGTTAGGAAAGAAATTCTGATTTGAATGAGAGTATATATATATATATATATATATATATATATCTATTCATATATATATTTATATATATATTTATATATATTCATATATGTATTTATATATATATTCATATATATATTTCATATATATATTTAGCTTTAAACTGGTCAAAATATAAATATAGAAACAAGCAAGAAGTGTATACTATTGTGTATGTGCATAAAAATTCGAGAAGGCGTCTTATATGAGACCCGTGGTCAGTAGTTGGCCAAAACTTGTTCAAAGCGTAATGTATATTTCCACGAGACATACATAAGCATTATATATTATATTACGTTATTTCTGCACTTTAGGGTGATTTCCGGAGGTGGGCCTTATGTGGGAGTTTTGGTCAATTATGGGTAGATTCTCAAAAAATTTATCACTGCGATTTCTATTTATATAACACTGTTTTGTGTGAAGTATTAACCTGATACTGTATGGATTACTAGAAATGTATATATCAGAGTTTTATTAGGTAACGACTTTTAATTTTTATCTTTTTTTATTTTTTTCTGATCGCATATTTTTTGTGGAATGCAATTTTGTCGTGATCTACAGTTATGAATTAGTTACATGGTATGCAAAGCATTTCGTCACCCTCTATTATTTTGAAAGGAAATTTTTAGTCTTTCAACTTTAAAAGCTCCTGATGGAATGAAACTAAAATTTTGATGGTGATTGGAAGGAGCAACAAATTTTCCACTAACCTTTGTTAGTATTGGCCCGTGTTATCAAAGATTAAAAACTTGAATTTAGCTTTTAGTAGATCATTTTTGATTTTAAATTTTAATTTTTTTTATTTTTTCTAAAAAAAAAATATTGAGAATGTTCACGTGTTATCTGATAGATTGATGTTAGTCATTTATAAAAGTTATTTTGAACGAAAAACTTGACAATAATGTCAAAAGAAATATGTAAAAAATATAATATATTTTCATCTGTCTTTCTCTCCTTTCGCCACGCAATAGGTCCGTTCTTTTACATTTCCAGTAAAGTCCTGTAAACTGAGTATTTACTGAGTAAATTTAAGATTCTACTTTAAAAAAAAAATCAGTAAAAGTTTTGAAAAAGCGAAAGCTACTAATGTTAAATTTACTGAAAATAGCACCAGTGATAAATAGCGTTAACGAAAATATTTCTACGAATAGTTAATAATATTTGGATATTCTGAAATATTTTTTTAGACTTCATATATGGCTATAACTGTAACATTTTCACCTTTAACACCCTTTCGAAGTTTGTTACAAGTTTGTTTATAGGGTGTTTATTTTTTTTTTACAACATTCTAGAATGCAATCAATCTTCAAGTGACGCCATAATATTGATGTAACTTTTATATATTTTTTCATACTTTTATAAACGTCTAAGACGTTTATAAAACATAAAAACAAATATTTTAAAATTTTATTTACCTAGAAAGAGAAATCCCTTTTTACCATATTCTACTTTATATCCTTGGGCGGATCATTTTGCTGTTGTTATTTCTATATTTACAATATTATTATCATTTTATGTCATGTTTGATTATTTTGTTGGGAGAAAATAAAGAAAAAATGTGGAAAGATGGCAATATATTCCTTAAAGGAAAATATAAAAACAAATAATATCCGGTGTTGACAGCTTTTAGAGAGGTTTGTTTGTTCTCATTTGTGCACATAAACATTACTAACAAATGTGAATAAAAGAATACATCGAATTCGAATACATAAAAAACAGGAAATATAATATGATAACATTGCAGTAACACTTGTATCGATCCAAAATGGAAATTAAAACTTTTTAGATACACACAAAAAAGGGTTGATTGAAAAATGGTTACTGTTATTAAAATTCAGCGGAATAAACATGAAATGTATTATACATACTAAAATATCAGGACTTCAATAGATTTTCATTTATTAAAGAGAAAACTTTCGCATATAATGGTATTAAGGTGCATGTTATAAAAAAATGTCATAAAGTCCATTGAATACAATGAGTCAACCTATTCAGAAAAACTTTGATTTCGCGAAGCCGGTGTCTGAATTAGACCAGATTTGAAACCCCTCTGCGCCCTGCCGAAGGCCTGCAGTCTAAGAAACCGTTTTAACCCAGACCAGAATCCTACCAGACAAAGGTTAGAACCATTTCCATTATTAGGATAGCTGATTTTAGAAATTTTATTATATTTATTAATGTATTACTTTCTTTCATTCCAAAAAGTTTCGTAGTGTCAATGGACATTGTGACACTTTTTTATGTCATAAAGTCCATAGATATTATCGCGTTGAACATTTTGACATGCTCCCATTTATTGCATAATGTTTGGCTGAAAAAAAAAGATATTAGCTTGAGATTAGCTTTCAAGTTCATAAAAACCATTTTCATTTATTACATATTATTATTTTCTACATATTATTTCCATTAAATTTATAACATTTTTTTTTATAATATATATTTATATATATATATATATATATATATATATATATATATATATATTATAAAAAAAATATATATAAATATATATATTATAAAAAAAATATATATATAAATATATATATATTATAAAAAATATATATATATATATATTTGGAAAAGTCTAATATTCTATATACATATTTTCCAGATGTTCCATACGAATTAATATTTTTAAATAGTTGTGCCTATCGTATAACACCAATATCTCAATCAAATTATGTGATAGTAAACGCAACCAACCAAATTCGATTGGTAAAAAATTCGGTTGCCACAACGAAACTGTTTCTGAAACTGTTATAAAGACAAATTCTAGATTTATCCTAATTTTTTACTTTACCAAAATGTAGTAAAAATCAAACATTTCAAATGATATAAATAGGGTTATTCAGTGCAAGACGATTAAAAGAAGCGAGAATAACTCAAAATAATTTTTATTTCAAAGAACCATTTTATGAGTCAAATTCAAAATAATTTACTTAATTAAAATCCAAGATTTAATAATATCTTTTATTATCTTTTTTTACCTCCAAACAATAAAATTTTACAACTGACTTACTTAGTATTTACTTGTACTTACTAAAAAAGAAAAACAATCAAATCAAATTAACTGAATCTATTTACTACTTACTTGTTCACGTCAAATAAACCTGACAAGTGAAGTGTCATGAGTCATGACACTCGCAATTATAATAAAGACGATTGTATGGCATGAAACTAGAAGAAGAATAAAAAGAATTAAAACATGATGTTTGTATTTGCCATATTGAACACTTAACTCAATTTTGTTTAATTTTTTTCTTCTTTTTTGCTGTGACTGCTTTCTAGTTGTTGAAAAATAAATGTTAAAATACCACAACTTTATTTGGAGAACAATCAAATTTGCCAAAAGCAAATAATCAACATTATAAAAATGAACCACAGCGTGAAAATGAAAGAGAAAAAGAGAAAATCGAAGATGGGGGTAAAAAATAAAGTTCAAGTAAATATTTCAACAAAGAGCTAGAGGGAAAGATTTCTATGAAGGGTATTCTATATTAAAAAGGAATTTAAAGATTCAAATAATGGAAAGCATCGTTGTTCGGAAATGAAGATTAACAGTGTCCACAGCCAGAAGAAACCAGTGAAAGTTATTTCAAGTCTTCTAGTTTTCCACAGCAGTGCATCGCTTAAACCAGTTTGAGACAGTAATGATTCAGGCCTTATGACTGATAGACGTTGGCAGATTTCGCAATATATATTGGTTATAAAATCTAATAAAATATTTTTCTTATTAACTAAGGCAAAATAAATTTTTCATTTTTGAAGTACTGGAGAACAAAATAATATTTCTGGATAATTTTTGTTACTTTAATTTATAAGATAAAATGCTTAAAAAAAGACCTCGTCGAATAAACGATCATTAGTTACAGCGTATGTAAAATATACTTAGTACTCTATTGATAAACATATACTAAGTACGTGAATATCCTGCTGGAACTTGTCACTGGATGAATTTACTTAGGGAGGCGACAGAAAATACTTCCGGATTAAATATTTAAACTTACCATGAAATTACGCGAAGCTATCAAATCAATACATATAACTGTTATATTATTGTGTTTATTCTAGGAGGATCAAATTTGAATACATTTTTCTAATTTATAATAAAACTTCACTGACATTAAGCAAGGATTTAATAAATAAATAATAATGGATATAAGCAGAGAAAAAAACTTTTTTAATTTTTATAATTCACTTAGATTACAATTTTCTTGATAATTTATTTTAAAGCAAGAAATAAATTTATCCCTTAAAATTGAAGATTGGTTCGTAATTGTAATCAGCAAATGTCTTTAAGATAAATAAATTCTAATGACTCAAAAACTACACTTCATTAATAATAGAAAAAGGAAAAATGAGCTCACTTGTACAAAAACAGAAAATATCTGGAATAATTTGAACAATGAGATAAGGCGGATTTCGGTTAATTTGTCCAGAACGAACGTTAGATACACCCGACCGGAAAATACGACAACCAGGTAATGTCCATTGCGGAAGCCCAAATAATATAGAAGAAATGACTCAACATTCTTTATTACTGGTCAGTGTTAAGGGCATAATACTGAAGATTGTGATTATCAGTCAATGTTATGGTCAGTCTTAAGGGCTTAATATTGAATATTATGGGTGTCAGCAGCCTACTCATATAGTGATCTCGTATACTCCGTCCATTATCAACTCAGCAGATAGGCTTATAAAATTAGCTAACGGCCCCGACTTTTAATGGTTTTTAATTAAAAAGTTTTTGAGTTATTTGCACGGTACGTAATATCGTCCTGCTTACTCTCAAATCTTTCATGCGAAATGTCTACTATGGTGTTCGTTATGTGTAATGTAGCTCCCTCTTCCTTGGATAGTATAAGAGCGCAGGCGTAACAAAATTTATCAAATTGGAGTCTACAAACATCCGAGTTCCTGCGCATGGGGAGAAATAATGTTGCTAGGGTTTCCCCGTACACCTTCTCATAGTCATGTCAACTGAAGTGGTAGACTTGAATTTGGCCACCATAAATTAAAGAGCTAATCTTGAATGACAACGGTATTTACCGTTAAATTAGCATGCTAGTTTTCTCATTTGGAAGTCCTGTTCATTCCTACTACATAGCATGGTAATAAATAATAAACATCAGATCATCAACCCACTCTTACTGGAAAACATTTAATAAGCACAAATGACAGAAAAAACTTAATAATTTTTTTATAACTAATTATAATTCCTAATGACGTCGAGCTCTTATGTTCCTCTAACGTGCATAAGTATCGATCGGTACATAATTGATAATAGCTATCAAAAAATACCCTTGAAGTTGCAATAATCAAGGAAATATATAAAATTCATACTTGATTTACTAGAAAAAGCTGTAATATAAAATATATTATAAAATCAAGACTACTAACTTTAATTTAATTCTCAATTCCGTATAAAACTCCCCACATGTGTGGCAAAGTATTTTAGTATTAAAGCTATAATGTTCTAAGTTCAATTGGCAAATAAATACTTAAGAGTACTTTTTCTAAAACAAGCAGTTAACAGAGTTGCCAAGTTGTATACAAAATATATCCTTAAGCAAATAAACTTTCTCTACAAAAGCATCATTGGCAACTTTTCTCATTTCTTCAAGTAAAAGAGCGTTAGCAATACCGAAATGTGTTATTGTAACTGTCAATCGCATTTAATTGTTTCCTCTATACATTGTAAGCTCTAAAATTATATTGAAGTTTTATTTATTTTATATTTACTGTTTAATTTTCTATTCATGCAAATAAAACTCGACAGCTTTTTAAACCAAAACCTCCACCCTCTGCAAAACATAATCGAAAATAATTCTAAAAAACATCATCAACCACCATGATTTGACATTTAATTGGAAAATATTCACACTCATCATTACACAATTCCACACACTTATCCATGTCTATACTTATACATTTATTTATGGAGAATAATAAAACTTTGAGTAGTTACAGCTGGAAGGATGTATAATAATGTTAAAGGCAGTGATTTCTTCTATTTCTATGCCTGTCAAGCCGAAATGCAAATAGGATAAATTAAGGTGACCTAATGGTCAAGATATTATGATAAGTGATGAAGTTAAGTAAGTTTTCTTAAAGATATGGTAACCTTTTTTGTGGAATCATATATATATATATATATATATATATATATATATATATATATGTTCGTAGTATTTGCAACGATATTTGCATAATAAAAAATAATAAAAAAAAAAAAATATATATATATATATATATATATATATATATATATATATATATATATGTACGTATTCACTGAGATATTGGAGAATAAAGAAAATAATTTCCTTATCTTATCCATTGATTTTCTGAAATGACATCGCGATTGATTCTCAGTAAAATTATTTAAAGGACTTCCAAGGATGAAAACATAATTAAATATTTATTTTGAATTTTAATACTAAAGCCTAATTAACTCCATGATTTCATATCTGTAGCAAAAAGGAAAAACTGCATAACTAATTTTTATTACTTTTCGTTCCTTCTGTACTTTCCACAATTTTCGTGGGAGAACAAAAAATTGTATATTTTCTGGATCCTTGTAAGAAATAATATCAATAGGACGATGTTCGTCCGTTTTGAAATGTTGAAATGACCCATCGATAACTATCATATATAATATATATAAAAATCGGTAGTACTTTCGAGAATTTTGGTATTGAAATTTAGCAAGATCTCTTCAGAAATGTCGGAGATATGTCTAGAAAAACGTTTTCTGGATTTTCAGAAGTCTTTATATAACATTTGTTTTGGCACAGAAATGAACTAAATCGGTCCATTAATTTCCGAGATATCAGCCAAAATGCATTTCTGGATTTTTAAAGCCCCTTTTTAAACCAGGCGTGCGGTTTTATATAGTTCGGTCATAATAATTTTATGAAATTTTGGTTTCTTTAACCAAACAAATTCTTTCATAAACAGCCGAGTTATGGGCCTAAAACTGGAAAAATCTGTTAAAAATATATACACTTAAACATTTATGCTCAAGCATTACAATTACTTTTAGTGTTGTTGGCTTCTATATAAGCAAGCTGTTTAGTTGACAACAGGTTTTTGGTTTAAGCACGCGATTCTTGTGGAACAAATATATGTATGTTTATATATTTTATATATTTTATATATTTTATATATTTCAGGTATAAATATGAAAACATTAAATCATCCCAGTTGGCCAAATGGTCGTAGACGACATTGTCGTCAACGATTCGTGCACGACATGTCCATTGTTACCAAAGTTTTCTTAAAGACAATTTGAAGGAAATTTTCGTTAAGGACAAGACGGGGACAAAGTCTTGAATACTGTCTTCTTTGAGTTTCTTAAATATTCTCATCTTTAAGCGATTCTAAAGACAAGAAGAAAGCCAATGTCTTAAATGTTGTCTTATATTAAAATTTTGTGCCACAGTCTTAAATTTTATAGTGTTGGCTACTTTTAATAATAATATGAATGACAATATCTTGAATGTGTCATCCATGAACGAAATAAAGACGAGAAGGAAGACAATATCTTCAATGCAATCTTTAATCAAATACTTTCACGATAAGTTGAACGACAGAGTCATTAATGTGACAAAGTCTTAAATATTTTCATTTGAAAACTTTATTGATGACAAGTTAAGCGACAATATATCAAATTGGCGACGAGAAGACCAAAAATAAAGGTTAAAGGTTATTATCAATAAATTATTTTGATGAGACCCTAATGTTTTTGTATTTAAGACAAAGTTTGAACGACAAAGTTTTTAATGTTGTCTTATAATAAACTATGTTTACGGCAAGATAAGGGACAAAGTTTTAAATATTGTGTTTCATATAATTCCGGTATTCAAGAATATCGGTAGATTAACGATATTTATAAATAAAAGACAAACAAACTAAAACAAAAAATATTGATTTGAGCACGACAAGCCAGAGTGTTTAAACGTGAATTTATTTGTTTTTAAAATAATAAAATTTGCACTATAAAGGAATTTCTGTATTATTAATATGTTAATATTAAAATTATCATTTTCGGATTGTATCAATGAAACGTATGTAAGCGGAAATTTCAAAAAGATGATATAATTTTTATCGAAGTCCTCAACATTTCATATAACCACTTTTTTAAACAAAATTGTAATTGTAATTTAATTTAATCATTTAATTTTAATTATGAAAATATTTTCTTAAATTATTTCTTTCGTCGCCGATGTAATCGTAGACGACTAAGTAAATGATATTGTCATCCATGTGATCGTTAGTGACAAAGATCAAAACGATGTCGCCTATATAACCATTGACGACAAATCTAAGAATACTGTAAAATCTTGCAAAAAGGTATTGGTGTTGTTTTCCCACTATGAAATCAATACTTTGTTTAAATAATATCACAAGTTATAAATTTTTTCCCAAATGGAATTCTCAAATATATCTTGAATATGTTGAATTACGTAAGTATTCCATTTCCAAAATACTATGAAAATAAAATATATATCTTGAAAAATTACATATTTCAAATAAATATATCAAATTCAATCGTGAATTTTAATATAGGAAATATGGCAAAAAAGCCTATATTAAATTATAAAATTTTTACATTCCTAAAAAAAGTAAAATCGAATTTTGTTATGACCAATATTTCCTAAAGTAATGAACAGATTTTGCAAAAAATTTACACAATATGTAACTAAATATAACAATTCTAAAAATTAAGTAAATGGAAAACGACATAACTTAAGTTATGTAGATTTTGACCACAGGTATATATCATATATCGACTATGTTACCATATTTTTCTATAACTATGGAAATAACTTTCCTACCTACTCAATTAATATACGCTAACAAACTTTGTTAAAACATTCTGCCATTTTTGCCGTCTTTATATGCATTTTATACAACTTTTAGTTTTTCTGTTTGCTCTTAGTTGGAAATACTTATTAGTATGTGTAACTGCAGTTACATTTACTTATATAATAAAATTTATACATATACATACATATATATGGGATATTATCAAAAAATTTTATCCTGGCTGAAACTGATTTTAATGTTTTATAGGTTTTGTGGTAATACTATTTTCAACAAACGGGTTATAGATCTGAGCTCACAAGACTTGAAACTAATAGAGTGCAAAATTTTAGCACATAGGTTTCATTTTATAATCATGATTGCTATTCAAAGTTCAAAAACTTAGAAAAAAGGATTAAAATTACTTAACCTTTTCGCATTTTTTAAAATTGTTAGTTGCTCGTTTATACTTTTTGATCACATTCGAACTTATATAAACCAATCGGACTTTTGACTACAAAATTTGTTAATTTTAGAAATTTTTGAGACTTTTACTGGGGTCTGTGCTCCGCTCAATCGAATACAAATTTTGAAACAGGGATTGATACTTGTTGTAAATATGCGTATTTTGCGCTCTATGTTGTTGATGTGCCCTAAACAATCAACGAAGTAGGTTGGAAACAAAAGCGTAAAGTCAGTTTTTCGCGAGGCGCATTCACAATCTCTAATGAAGTAGCATGAATTAGTACGTGAACTTAGTTTTTTGTTATTTTACACAATAAATATTCAATACTTTAAAAGTAGAACTAAGTGCATAATTTGAGCTTATTTAGACAGTTTAAGAAATTACTTCCGAAAAAGTAAGAATAAATGTATTTTAGCAGGAAAAAAGAGGCTAATAATTAAAAAAAAATAAAATTTCACAAATTTTGAAGCATTTTTATTATTCTTAATAAAGGCAAAACAGAACTTTCTTTGTAATAAACTTTAATTAAATATATTTTCATATAATATATGAAGAATTAACATGGATTCGAATCCTATACCTTACCGTCATACATTAAAAGTATCATAAATTGTATTTGAATAATTCAATCGGTTTTGGTATTGCGAGATATTTTTATCAGACTTATACATAAATTTCCACTTTTTAAAAATTTGTATGTGTTCATCTTAAACCGCTATAACTTTCGCGCCCCGCTCCACGAAATGAAATCCATTTATATAAATGTGCCTTTAAAAAAGATTTCTTTTGTTTACTTTTTAAGGTCTAATATAAAAAAAATTATAATGACCCATATGAGTGTTTGTAGCTGCCAACTAACAAGTAAATCTAGTGTCGATTAAGGTGGCATAACCGCAAGTATTTCCTTCCGTTTGAATACGTCTGCATAGTAAACGAGAATGTTGACAAGTTTAAACGATTGACAGGTTTTCACTTAACACAAATTCTTACACGCACACAAACGCAGACACAAATAATACTGTTGGAAAATCTTTTTGTTTCATTGGGAATGCATAATAGAAGTATATGTGTTTATTTTACAACACTGTTAAATTGTTGATGGATATAAAATTGATTCTTTAGTTAAATAACTAGATGCAAAACTTATTATTAAATTTGAAAGAGAGAGAGGAAAACTTTATGAATTATGTAAAACTTTTGTAAAACGTTATTGTTTTAACAACAGGTTGAGGGAAAATTTAAGTGGAAAAGTAACAGCTTTATGTTGCATAAGAAGAAATTTGCAAGTCATTTAGTTTTTTAATAAGTTATTTAAAAATTCAATATTTTCACACTTTAATACATGTCTCCTTAAAACTTTAAAAAATTATTGGACTGGGGGATTGGGAAATAAGTTCATAAAGACCCACTATCAACGAAAGGATGGTTAGGCAGCCTACGGTAGATACAGCATATTTCCTGACATGGACTGTAATAAAGGAAATAAAATAAAATATATAAATCCTATAAATCAGCAACGAACGATCACATAAGGATACTCAAAAGAAGCCTTGAAGACGGGTATCAATATATGTAATGTAATTGTATAATGACATCTTTTCTGGATATGTAAACTAAAATAGGCGGTATTTTTTGTAACTAACCATAACGTACAAATAAATGGAATAGTGTAGTTAGACGATGTAAATGAAGAAAAATTTAAGAGAACATATTTAAAGAGTTATACTCTATAGTTTCGTGGGCTGCAACTTATGGGATTCAATCGGATTCAGTCCAATTCTTGTTTCGCTTGCTAATGTGATTTATTGTCGTTGTGAAATTATCTGCCCATTCTTGTCCATTTATTTGTTGATGCACTTTTTATGCACAGTGCTCTTTGTAAGCAAAGTACAGGTGGCAATTTTAAAGATATCTGAATGAAATTTGACACAAATATATATTTTGATATTAGGACGAAGCCTTTTGAAATTGGTTAAGATGGAATCGTTATTTAACCTGGCCCCCATAAAAATGTCCTCCAGGAATAGTGGTTTAATGCTCATAAAGGCAAATGTTTTAACGAAATTTGGCACAAATAGGTTCTATATAATTATAAATATATGTGCCAGATTAACCGAAGATAAGTGCATAATTAATCATAGTTTCCACATAAACTTCTCAGCCGAAAATCACTTAAACGTGAATAAATCCTATATAAATATTAGTATTGTAAAATATTTGACACAAAAAAAACTAGAAAGTAAATTGAGAAATGTTATGATAAGGCTCACTTTCGGAAATCGCAAAATGAATATAATTAATAAAACAAAATAATTTTGAAAGCCATTCAGTTAAAGTACTCAAACATAATATATATATATATATATATATATATATATATATGCGTTGCAAAAATACCTATGGGCGATCATTTGCACGACAATTTACAAGGTACATAGTTAGCTCTTCTTAGGAATTGGCATTACATTAACCATCATGGGATATTGTGCTGAAATTATTTGCTACTGAAGCAATATAGTAAGACCCTGGATAACATAAATTCATATATAAATGTTGTTGTTATTGTTAATAGAGGAAGAGCATTACCACGCCACAAATACGGTTGAAAAATATAAATTTGTAATCGTCAGCAAAGGATATAAAATTTCGGAATGCAGATATTGTTATATCAAGATGAAAGACTAAATATCGCAAGGAAATGAAGAAGACCCCATGTGATTGGATACGAGCATTTGGGATGTTATGGAAAATCAAATCATAAATATATTAAACGTTCGATACACTGTAAACGATGATATGTTGCTTACTCCAGAATATATTTCAAATGACACTGGAGTATGCAACAGACAAAACTGTAGTTAAATCTAGGGAATCATTACCAATCACCATCAGCTTCGAAATCAGCCTGTCATTCCATGGCACTGCTAAAGTTATTATTGTTATAGTATTACTATTGTTAGTCAATTGAAGCATGGATGAGTATAAGGGCGTATAAATCTAGTTTTTAAAAATGTGTTTATTTTACATAATATTACTTTAGTAATATTTAATTTTTTTTACATCTATTGACACGAAAATAATTTTAGAAATCTGTCAATTTCACCGAAAAATTACTTTTTTACCCTTTTTATGAATTTTATATTTTTTCATATTAATTTTTTTCTTGGACTTTTTTTTACTAATTTTTTTAATATTCGGAGAAATTTCTGACAAAACATTTCTTACTTCATTTTCCACATCCAAAAGTCATCTAAATTTTGGATTTTATGAACGGTAGGGTAGAAATACTTGTTTCACACAGAATTTAACAAAAGTTTCAACGCTCCATTTGCAGTCAATGCGTCAAATTTTTGATATTTTAGCCAAAAATATTCAAGCAACATAATTTAAAGACAGCTTTGGTACACAAATTATTTTTTAGTTCTATGGGTTATTCTTAAAAAATTATCAGGTATGTCATCAATAGCTAGTTGAATGGATTACGAAATAAACTGGATTGGCAAGAATTGGTTTTAAGCTCCAGATAATATCGAGAAAATTCATTGTGAAGTGAATCCAAGTACATATTTTGTTATACTTTTCATATGTTTTGAATATTAAAAGAATCCGAGATATCATTCAGCAGTGGAAATGGGGAATATTTGGTAAATGGGATTAAAAGCACTTATTAATGTAAATAATTTACTAGTCTGCCTTGTACTTTAATGTTAAGATTATTTAATGTCTCGAAAAATTTATAAGCAAAGTAATATATAAAAATAGTTTTCTATAACTTTTATAAAGATGTTCATCTTTGTATAGTAGAAAAATGTCTACTTCTGTCTTTAATTCGTATAATCTCTTCTGCATATTTTCCTTCCAAATCCAACGGACATTGATATCAAGTTGTAATTTCTTATATTTTTCATTTAAATCGATACATAGGGATTTAAGAATTCTATTTCTTAAGACACTCGTTTTTATAAAATTTACTACGTTAATAGTACTTTGAAGAGTACTTTTAAGTAAGGCTTCCGCTGAGTTTCACAATGAGATTTAAGTGATTTAGAAAACCTGATCGTGAACCTTTCATTGATGCATTTACATCTATACATCTTTGGAAGTCGTAGACAAAGGCTTAGTAAACAATAATTCTTCCTATATTTTACTTTATGCAATAAAATAAAAGTTGGCTTTAATTTGAAACTTCAGTCATTTCCTTACACTACAGGCCAGCAACTTTTTTCAGATTTACCATGACTTTTTCTTTTGTGGGCTTATCTAACATTATATCCCCAACGATACCAAAAAACAAAGGCTTTATTACAAGTTCACACCAATTGTGTGTGGTTACTTTGCTTTTGATATTAGCATTGATATATTGTACGAAGCTTCAATAAATTTTTCCCCATCCAAATGAGAGGCATCTGTAGAATCCATCTTTGGCATAATTATATAGTTGTGCCAAAAAGCAAAAAATATGTCATGTAATTCCATACACATTTTCTGTCTACCTCGCGAACCCACTGAAATGTTCCTATGTCCCTAGCAATATTTTGGAAACCTTGCCTTACATCATGCTTTGTTAATATTTGTGTTCAAGTTAATTATCGACCGCTTATTATAAGATTTGAAGGTATAAGTTATATTTCTATAAAACATATTTATATATAATAATATTGTGATATTACCATTTAAATTACATTTATTATGCGGCGGATTCTCAAAATTAGATTTTAAAAGATTTGACGGTTTAGTTATATTTCTATAAAATATATTTATATATAGCCACATTACCTACATTATTAATAAAGTAAATGTAACTACTAAGATTTTGTATCTATTTGTTAATAGAAAATCTAAGCTCAGTATTGAGAATAAATTAATAATTTTCAAAGCTATATTCCAAGCAATTTTCTTTCATGCAGTAAGATTCATCTGAATGACATTTAGAGTGTTTAAAAGTAATTCTGAATAAAATTCTTAAATCTTCTTAAATTAAATATTATAACTGAAAAATGTTTTAAAAAGTGTGCCAATTCATCCTAAAATCACATTTCTTTCCTTAAACGGTTTCCCTTTAATTATTAACTTTCCCATTTTAATATAAATTTTTATTTTAATTTGTTTTTTTTTTCTCTCTCTTACTGGGCTTTGTAAATTTTCTCCCAAAAATTATTAAAATTAGTTCTTGAGATATAATATTGTAAAAACGTAATATATTAAAGTAGAAAAGTCATAAATGATTTAATTTTGCATTTATAAAATAAAATTATTGTATAGATATAATGTTGTTATTTACCAATAAAGATTCCATAAAATATGTAATAATATCCTTATATTGCTATTTAAGTTACATCTATTATGTGCCTGATTTCCGAAAGTATGTTCTATATGGGAGCTGTGATCAATTATGGACCGACTGTGATAAAACTTTGCACTGAGCTTTCTACCCGTATAAATCTTATACACTTTAAATATTACTGTTATGCTATATATGTAATGCTTATATCAAATCCATAGTCAGAATTTTTTAAAGACATTTTACATACAGATATATGTTTAACAAATTTTACAAATATTGAAAAAGTGTAAGAAAACGATTATCTCATGATTTTATGAAAAAAATCTTTATGGTTTATTCGCCCTTATGCGCGTCAATGATTAAATTGTAGGAAATGTTGTAAAATGTCATTAATTCGTCCAATGTAATTATCACCTAAAGACTTGTATGTCGAAAATCACTTGCGGAATTGCGTTATGACACAATCTTTAACTAGGTATAATGTTAGAATCATTAAACCATCAGACCTAAATTTAAAAATAATTATAATATTAACAAAATGAATATATAATTTGCTTTACAAGAATTTCTTTGTATATAAATTAATTCAGGGTGCCCTGGCAGACCAGCAGTGTACATATCAGTTTAGGGGTCTGATTCTCGGCAGACGTTCTGGTCTAATCATTTTTGTCACTTTCTTTGTTAAATTAGGTAAGGATATAATTTTATTTTATCAAAATTCAAACGCATTTATATATTACAAATTATAAATATTTTATATAAATACAAATTATAATTATAAATGCTATTTAACAAATGACTGTAACCCAAATATCATATTTATTATTTTCATTTCCATTTTCTTCAAATGATCTTAATATTTAATACAAGTATTTATATTTTAGTTACCATACATAGTAAATATAAAAGTCATAAAGGGTAATAAATTTTCTAGCATACAACATATTGCTTAAATGTTGAAAAATTTCGCCAAGAAAACATTATTTTACACCATTTACCATTTCACATTATTCTTTTTTCCATCTACAACTTCTCACACCTACTCAAAGATATTTTTTATATTTGTTGTAAATTATTTATTTATTTATTTTTTTTTTTCATTAATAAAAGCAATAGCAACTATGCTATATAAACTAAATTTATAAATAAATTGTTAAGGATACAATACATTTATAGTGTTTATTTGTATGTACGAATATATATTTCGCTGCTGTGAAACTCCCAATTGCATTGCATTTGACAAATGATCAAGTGTTCTCAACCAGAGCAAAAGAAAAATTTATTGTATAAAAGTCATTTGTATGGATAAGCCGAAGACGTACACATTCTCCTGCATACATATAGACCAAAACAACAATAAATACTGAACACTTTAGTAAAAGAAGCTGCACAATATACGAATGGGTATTGAAATCAAAAGCATAACAAGTAAATGTTTAAGTATTTGTGTTTTTGTGGAAGTTAAATGGCATAAGGAAACGAAAGGATAAATGAATGAATATTCAACTGAGTATATTGTATGTGTTAGTAATAAGAAAAACTGAAAATATTAGATAGCATCTGAGCTAACAAAGTGAATGGGTGAGATCTACATGAAGGAACGAATGAACCAAACAACCATCCTAACAAAAGTTGTTTGTCTATTTATTTGTGTACTTTATTGTTGTTGAATTTGTGTTAGTGTCCATGTCACGATATATTTGTTTTCTATGTATGTGTAAGCGTACACGAGACAAGAGAAGCCATCAAAATAACAAATAACATCGTCTCACAAAATTGATTGCATGTCATTAATTTTCATTTCAAATTACACTACCACTATGTCTTCCGGCGCGCCAAGTTAACGCGCGCGCTTATTCTCCATGTTCACAGCATCTTTAAAATCGACATTGAAACATGCCACCAAAGCCATATCAGGCCAACAATAACATCCATAATAGCTATAGAAATGGCAGCAACAGCAATAGTAACATCAACAACATCACCCAATGTCATCTAGAAAATTGAATGCATAGTACAAGTACTCTATCTATCAGCACTACAACGAGTAGTTGTGCAAAATGTAGTTGTTTGTAGTGGAACGAGCAGTAGTTTTCTATGAAATTAATAACAAGACTTTGAGAGCTAGAGGAAATAAACAAAATAAATTTGGTACAGTGGAGATAAATGCAAAAAATTCTTAAAAGACATGTTGGATTCAGACATAATGGTATATAGTAGTTATAGACCTTAGTATATAAATATTGTATAAACAACTTTCTTAGGATGTTCTGCATTATCCATATAGGAAAGCGATTTGTGATAAAAAGTTCTTCCTTTCTCAAATGTTTAACATTATAGAAACAGTTAAAGAGATACAATGATTTGATAACATTTGCCCAAGTGCTCTTAGTAAAACATTTATATATGAGTACTAAGATCAATCATTTAATTTGCAATTAGCGCAAGATCTATCTTGTACGTCTCACATTATATTGAATCAATTATTATTTCTCATCATCTAAATATTTGCTGATACTTTATACAAATTTCTCCATTTAATATGGAGTATTCTGACAAAAGTGCATCAGAATTCTTTACGTAGTGTCTACATTAGACAAACTTTTATCAAGACAATCGTCAAAATCATTGCGAATCTATACAAGGTAACCTCACTTGAACCGGTGATTATTATTTTTGGTTGTTACAGCTGTCAAACTGCATACATAAAAGACATTAATGAATTTTCCTTATTTTTATTTTTGTGCAACTGTTGCCACCTTTCATAAATTCATGTTAATTTTGACGTTTGTCTTGATAAAAAATTATCTAAAATAGATACTAGATAATTTTGTAGATAACATAATCTTAGAATATAATTACAATGCCAGCAGTATTACCAGTTTAGCCTTTCTAGGGATAAATCTAGCCTTTTTATTTTGCTTTTAGCTTCAAATTTTTTTTTAGCTTCTAGATTTTTTTATCTTTTTTTGATTCTTAAAAATGCCTTAAGAACTTCAGCTAAGAAAAAATGAATTTGTTTTTACTATTATATTTCAACAGAATCATTTTTGTGTTAATTTGCATAAAAAAAGAAAATAGAGACTATCTATATTTAACTAAAATTTTCGTCTGCGGCGCTCCAATCACAAAATATAACAACTAATTTTATGGACTTAATTAATGAATTATTATTATTTTTAATAAACTTCATTAAAAAATCTTCTGAAAGTGAAATTTAGCCGAAAATTTTAAATGGTAAATCAAAAATGAATTATAATTAAAAATTTACGAAAAATTACATGAAAATATTGGGTTGTTTTTAATATGGAATATGTATAACTCAAATTTGCAGGGAAATTTTGTAGGCGATTTTTACTAGATTATTTTACTGGCAACCGTTGTTTGATAGTTTATCTTCATACAAATCAGAGTGCCTATTGTCAATTTACCATGAATGCTGCAGGGTGAAAATTTATAAGCTATATAAGTATAATTCTCTGCATTAAAAAACGATTTGAACATTAACTTTGTATCAATCATGTTCCGCTGAGATAGTGAAAAGTAAATGAACTTTTCGTCCATAGAAACGAAAAGTTTAGGAATTTTAAAGAATTTTCCATTGATAAATATTCTTTATTGAAAAGTTTGATAGAATGGCAACGCCTGAAAGTTACTATTCAACCCTATAGAATTCAGCAAGCCTTTTTAACGTCAAGACTATACTAGAGAATTTTTTATCATGACAAGCAGATAATTTTTTATCTCTATCTATTATAGGGAAAAACGTATATCATAACAAACCATGTAAAAAGTACCATCAAAAATAAAAATGGTATCTTTTCTTTTCTTTTTCAGTGTTCGACTACTGGCAATTTTGTTTTAATTCTACAATAATACTGACAAATTCAGTCTGCATTAGTCAAGTTGTGATCGTGATAAAAAATTGATATTTGTCTTGATAAAAATTTCCCTAGTATAGACTCGACGTAAACTGCCAATCACGAAGATGTAGGGGTTATAAAGAGATTACTTGATTTCAAAAAGTACAAAATAGCAGCCTTCCTGTTGCCTTTAACAATGTTACAGCTATGGTATAAACGATTTAGGTGGATTATATCACCAACTGGAGAGTAGCTATGTTAGAGACAACAATAGTCCTCTCAAACTTTGTCAGGAGCAAGAAGTAAAAATAAGTAAATTGTAGAACGCCTCAAGACGGTGTACACTCTCCATTTTTGTGGCTTACACAAAGCCAAAATGGTGGGGAAGTTTTTAGGAAATATTCCAAACATTTCCGGACGTGAATTGGTTAGAAATATCGAATTTTCTGAACGCTATGTGCACAAAGTAAAGCCAATATTGGATTTAAAATATTTAAAGTGAAAAAAGTACCAGATAGGAATGCAAAGAAGAATGCTGAAACTAAAAAAAGAGCAAAGCTCCTAAAAATTTTTCTTAAAATGTTTAAATGTTGTGTAATGGATGATGAAACATAAGTCATTTTTGACTTCTAACAACTTCCTGGACAAAAGTTTTATGTAGCAGATATTAGAGGAAATGTTCCAGAACATTACCGCACCAAAAAATAATTAAAATTTCCTAAAAAGTTTCTTGTTTGCAGCTGCAGTGAAAGAAGTGAATCTTATATAACATCGGGCACAATAAACTCGGATATGTATATCAAGGAGTGTCTTCTTTGTAGACTGATTCCATTTATAAGGAAACATATAGTCTCAGCATTCTTTTGGCCTGATTTAACATCGTGCCATTACAGTAAAACTACTTTAAAGTGGTACGGTAAACATAATGTTATATTTGTTCCAAAAAATTCCAACCATAACTGCCCAAAACTTCGGCCAATTG
Source organism: Protocalliphora azurea (assembly GCA_932274085.1). Taxonomy (NCBI): domain Eukaryota; kingdom Metazoa; phylum Arthropoda; class Insecta; order Diptera; family Calliphoridae; genus Protocalliphora; species Protocalliphora azurea. Next base: position 5,374,726 of record OW026520.1, on the reverse strand, counting down.
CAAGGTATTGGGCCCTTGTCAAAAGGGAATTAAGGAAGACCAATGCTGCGCACAAGACATTGATAAATTTTAAACACAAGTGAACAACTGATACCAAAAAAGTGACATAAAGTACAATCGAATTACTAATAGAGTATTTCAAAGAGAATAAGAAATAATCATGTGTAATTAAATTTTAATTGATACAGTCAACTTTTGTATCAATATTTGTGACTTAGAATCATTTTCAAAATTGATTCAACGATGTCTGTCCATGTTAACCTTGTGAATAAAAACTTGAATAAATTACAAATCGCAATTTCGAAGATATTTTAATGAAATTTGGCACGAACAATGTAACAAAGACGAAATCTATTGGAATTTTCCCTTATGGGTCTATTATTTCACCTACCTCTCATTAAATTGTCCTCTCGGAGCATTGTTTTAACGCTAATAAATCTGCTAAACAGACAGTACTTTAATTAAATTTATAACAAATACATTTCATATAACCGTAAATCATTATGTCAATTTAAAGTGATTTTACGGTCCATAATTGAGAATAGCTTTTGAAATTGGGACTTATATAGGCCCAATTTCAAAATCACTACATCATAGCATATAAAAATAAAACTGTGTTTGTTTGCTGGCTCACAGCATAATTATTTATCTTTGGATCCTTTGTTTTTCGCTCGGAGCAGTTGGAATGTTACCCTTCACACAAAACAGATATTAATTATTGCATATCTACAGATCTATTTTAACGAAGGTATTGTGAGAATACTGAGACTAAGAAATGGCCGAATAAACCTAGGATGAATAGTAGCACAGTATATCTTAATTGTAGCATATCTAAAGAATTGTAACAGTAAAAGTCTTATTATAATGTAAATAATTTTCTTAACTTTTTAGAATTCTAAAATATTCAATGTGTTTAAATAAATTGACCATATAAATTAATTTAGTTACCATCTAATATATGATTTGAAAAGCAAAATAATTCAAATATAATACTTTATTTTTTGTTGGGGTATGGGGTAATGAATCCCCCAAACAAAATAAATAATAATTATAGCATATAACGAAAGCCTTATGGCCTGATTCAGTACGACAATCAAATTGTTTGAAAATAAAATATGTATGAAAATCACTAATTTTTTCAAATGTTTTTTGAGTAGTTTTCATACAAATTCTATTTTCAAACAATTTGATTGTCGTACTGAATTAGGACCTTAAAGTTTTGTAGTAATAACTTTCTCAGGAAGGGTAGATATAGAGGGAGTGGTAGCTCCCATACAAAGTTTAAAAATATATAATCGGTTAAATGAAGAAATATTAGAGTAAAAGTTTTAAATTTTTTTTGTAATAATTTTCTTGTCATGTTCCACAATTAAAATGAAAATAAGTAGGGTAGGTTTACAGAGGTAGTAGCCGCCATACAAAGTGAATATTTATTATTGTATATCTAAAGAACTATTCAACGGATATATTTTTTTACCATATTCATAGTATAAAATAGATAATACCTCAGAGAGATATGTAGAGCATTTCAAATAAAATTAAATTATATCCCGGGGAGTGGGATATATTTTTTGACAAAAATGAAATGTAAAAGGCATAGCGGAGGGATTTTTAAGAGCCTTTAATACTGAACACCATGGGACTGGAATACTAAATCTGCGTGCAGATAGCTGTTACTGGAAGTACTATTCATCCTCTTTTGGAGGAATATAAATTATTAAAATATTCGATAAGAAAAAAATCATGTATTACTTTAGTCATAATAAAAAATAATTTGAGATACAATTTCCTTCAGATTGTATACGTTATCTCAATGTTCTATTAGAACATGGTATTTTTCATATCGAATATTCTACAGTATGTATTTTTTAACTGGTATGTACAGTATGTTTAATTATAGCTATCTACATATATATTTATTATTCCTGGTTCATAGTTTTTGGTGTTTAATCGGTGTTCTTTTAAAATCCTTGCACTATGACTTGAACTTTTTTATTGTAGTTACTTTGTTTGTCTCAGCAGGTAAATTATTTTTAATGAAGCATTTTTTTCCCTTTATTATGTTGTATTAAAGAGATAATTTGAGTTCTTGACTTTTTTTCTCTCATATAGATTGCAGATTTTCACATTCCACCTATAGTAGACCTGATTTCAGTATTTAGTGCAACCTTTTTGACCACTTTGGTTTAAAATTTATTTGTCACACCACAAAACTAATATTGTTATAATTAATTATACATTATACAAAAAATTGTTCCATTAAGTTTATTAAATATATTGTTCGAAATAACTATGCCAAATACTAAAGTAAAGTTATAAAATTATTAGTTAGCCACTTTAGTCTTGTTTCATGCCTTATCATTAGTTAAAAAAATCTTTTACAAATTTACTAAAATAATATTTTATTATTGCCAAAATACATATGCCGAGGACTCTATTTATTTTGTAAGACAGAGGCATACAAAAACGTTGATAAAATTGGAAAAGTTATTAACTTTCATTAAAAATTTTACATTTACATCATAGATGAAGATAGGGGTACTCGACATTATATTACAGTGAAAGTTTCAAAATTTGCAGGAATAAGTTTCTTATTAAATTTTATAGTTAAGAAGGGAATACAGACAAATAATTAAAATTTATTCATATTAGTAAGTTGCAAGCTCCGATGTACATTTATCTGAATAAGATAAAAACAAATACGCAAAGATCGAATTTCTTTATATATTTCACATATTTGTATTTTATTAGAGTTTCAAATATCTTTAAGAATTTGGATTTAAATCTTATCCTTAAAATAGTTCACAGGTCTATGTCCTTACACCACTGTCTGACTGTCTGCTCACGGCTGTAAAACACGCTCTATAAATTTTTTCATCTTCTTTCAATTTTATTTAGTTTTTCTTTATTTTTTTGCTGAAGATTTATGTTGTGTTGCTGCTATTGCTGAATCGTCTGTTTCTGTTTCTTCTTTGGAACTAACAACATATTTTTTCCATTTGTTTCTTGTTGTTGTTGCTGCTGCCAACATTATTACCAAAAGAAAAGAGGAAAATCTATGGCATTTAGTTGCTCCAATCTTAAACAACCACATTCACGTCATTTGTTTTTGGCGTGCTTGCATTTTCATTGCTTTACTTTTCATCTTCGTTTCCATCACAGTCTTGGTATTTAGTAGATGGGGCTTCTATTTACTTGATCCTGATGTTTAGTTGTAAATTGGGTCCAGTATAGAACGAGTAAAATGTAATAACATGACATGGTTAATGGCTGACAGCGCTCTTCTGTTATGTTGCTGGCAGCTAAGAGAAAGAACTGATGATAACGATGATGCTGCTGCTTTAGCCTCTGCTGCTAGTTTTCGTTGGAAATAATTTATTTCTTTTCTTCGACTTGTTATTTACGTATGAACTTTGTTGTCTATGATTGCTAAAAAGATAGAAATACTTTTATTGTATTTGGTATAGTTTGATTCATAATAGGGTTAGTAAAAAGGTTTTGTGTTAAAGGGATCATATTAAAACATAATAATAAAAAAAATGTCGTACTTAGGAAAAAAATGGCAAAAAACACTGATATTAGCGATTGTTCGATTAAACATTAACAAACAAACATTATTATTTCTTTTCCCCCTTAATTACATTTCACTTGTGTTCCAATTTTTCTCTAATTAGCTTTGCTTAATTAACAACTAAATTTGTTGAAATAATAAAAAATCCCGTTACTTAAATAATTGTAAGTTAATCATTACATTTGTCAACAATAAACACAGCAGTTCATTTTTCCAAATTTTAAATATATAACCTTTTTCTCTCCTATACTTACAGTATTCCAATTTGTTTAACATTTCTTTTTGTGTGCTTAACAGGATATTTTTACGTTGTTGTTTTCTTTCATAATTTTTTTTTAAGACAACAAGGACATCATTGTCATTTTCACAAAAACAACCAACATAATAACAATAGTTTTGTTGGCCACTACAAAGACAGTAAGCAATGGAGAAAAAATGAAAAGAGTAAAAAAATAAATAAAAACAAAGGCAATGGAAAAAACAACAAAAAAATCACAATTTATAAAATGTGACAGAATATACAACAGCAGTTGACAACTGCCAGTGTCGGTGTCATACTGTCACAAATGTTGGTGTCATTTGCAAAACAGTAGTAGAAAAAATGAAAAACGGAAACAAACGAAAAAATAAATGAAATATATTTCCCTTTTTCTCACTCCTTTTTTTTTTTGTGAATATTCTTTATCAAAGAATAACAATAATAATTGCAAATGTATTGTGTTAAAAACGTTTTTATCGTACTTCCCGTATTTATACCCTACAGTGCATAGTGAAGCAAAGATATATTTAAAATATTTATTTGAAGATATAGCTGAAAATATTTTGTTAATATAAATAACTGGAGTCTTGACCTCCTCAACGTGCGCGTTTCCACCACTTATCTCTTAGAATTTCCATTTGTAATGAAAGGCAAAGAAATCCAACAAATGGTTTACTCGTATGTATAAATATTCTTCAGTGCTTCTGTTGCATCCCTACATACTAATCTGTCATTTCGTTGCTACGAATGCTCTCATGCCCTGGTAGTCTGACATTTTGTCATCCTTTTTATGACAAAATTTGAGGCATTTCCAGCTACGAGCATATTTACAGGTGTACATCCCTATTTAAAGCTCGAAGTCATCAGAAATTATACTCGATCCGGGTCCGGTGTCAATTGCTTTCAGTAAGATTATATTCCCCTGAATAATATAATTTACAATCTAGTTATCACTGCAAGATATACTAGTACTAAAAAAACCTATCAATATTCATTGTAGTAATTATACCCTACACCACCATAGGTGGTTGGGATATTATGCGTTTGTGCTATTTTTTATAACGCACAGAAAAAAATCATCAGACCTCTACCTTAAAGTATCACTTCCTGAGTTGATTTAATGATGTACTTCCACCCATCTGGCTGGCTGTCCGTCCATGTAAACCTTGTGAACAAAGTACAGGCCGCGGTTTTAAAGATATCTTAATGAAATTTGGCACAAATAGTTATTTTATTACAAGGAAAAAACCTGTTAAAATCGGTTATGATCAGTTCATTATTTCACCTAGCCCCCCCACATAACTATCCTCCAGAAATAGGGGTTTTTGCGCTCACAAATGGCTCAAATATAAAAAAATTTAATGAAATTCAGCACAAACAAATTTAATATAAGTATAAATATGTGCAAGAAATTTCATGACGATCGGTCATGAAATTTTGGACTTTTAGCTAAAGTCCTAATGCAAACTTCATGTCTGTTAAAGTTGTTGAGTTCTTTTCCAATCCAGAACATATGTCGACAATATAAAACAAAAGCAAGGAGTACATTTGAGTTGGGAAATACACTTTTTAAGGCCATAAAAGATACAAAGAGTTCACAATCACCAAAAGGAGCCCTGGCAACCGAAGAAAAATTTTATTTACAGACTGTAGATTCGCAGACAAAATAATATGATTTTTTTGGAGAAAATCTATACATCACTGAATAGAATGTGACTGAATATTTTAATTACTCTATATCTTTTATAAAAAAAAGTTAAAAACGGCAACAGGGAGGACGAAAACTACTACGATTTTTTTTTTCAAAAATATGAATGTTGCCTAAAGGGAGATAAAAATTACGTACTGGCGGACTTTTTATAACACCATGGTCATGAATTCCATATCAAAATTAAAGTTATTGAATAAAATTTTGGCATAGTAAAACATATGTACGTGTGGGAAAAAAAAAATCATTCAAAATAAGTAAATAATATAATCTAAAAATATTTCTTCCTACCATTAGAAAATATTCTTATTTATTTTATCTCATCTCTCTTCTCATTATTACAACAAAAAGGTGGCTGAGTGGTATAAAACAAATTGTGCTATGTGCCAAAGAAAGCCAATCCACTAAACTATTCAACACTCTGTCCATTTTAAATGTATTGGGTCATAGTAAAAAAGCATTTAAAGAATAACTAAAGCTAACTAAAATACCAAATAGAGTTTAAAAATAACTGGACCCACTCCAACTAAAAAAGTAACAGAATTCCAGAAAATATTAAATATTTTATTAATAGAAAATTAATTTTTATTTTTAATTTTCAAATTGAATACAACAATCTTTAACAGAAATACAATCCCAAATAGATTGACCCATTAGTTTTATTTTTATAAGCTGAATTGTATGCACTAAATTTTTCTTGCGCAGTCCTTAGATAAAAATTTGTGAATTTTAGTTAGTAAAGAAAAAGGACTTCTCTTTTACATCAATGAGTTAAAAAAATGGTAGCATATTAAATGATGTAAAAATTGTCTCATGAATATAATTTAGTACATGATCACTAAATGATAATAATAATAATAATAATAATAATTATTATTATTATTATTATTATTATTATTATCATTTATAATTATTATTATTATTATTATTATTATTATTGTAATTATTATTATTATAATTATAATTATAATTATTATTATTATTATTATTATTATTATTATTATTATTATTGTAATCATTATTATTATAATTATAATTATTACTATTATTATTATTATTATTATTATTATTATTATTATTATTATTATTATCATTTATAATTATTATTATTATTATTGTAATTATTATTATTATAATTATAATTATAATTATAATTATAATTATAATTATAATTATAATTATAATTATAATTATAATTATAATTATTATTATTATTATTATTATTATTATTGTAATCATTATTATTATAATTATAATTATTACTATTATTATTATTATTATTATTATTATTATTATTGTAATTATTATTATAATTATTATTATTATTAAAATTATTATTATTATTATTATTATTATTATTTTGAATAATAAAACGTAATTTTCGTTGAGTGGGGATGTTTTGAGGAAATTTTAAATTTTAGATTTGCCCAAAAAATTATCTGGTAGCTCTGGTTGATGGCCAGGTATTCATTAAAGATTGTTTTCTTAAAAAACTTTGCAGTTTCGAAGGTTAATTACAAAATGTTGGGAAGCTTGAGGGTTTTGAATACCCTCTAATTTGTTCAATATTACGGCATAATATTTTCTGAGAGAACGGCTTGTTGCACCTATGGAAGTTCACATACATATTTAATATGAAATATAAAATACCGTCAATTGAAAATTCAGAAATCTAGCATATAAGAAAAATAGAAATCCTACTTGGTAGAGCACTTCTTTATATCTCTATTATTTGAAATCGAATCAACAGGAAGCTGTAGAAAGGTATGTCTTCTTATATAAAGCATTGAAATTTTTATCTAAAACTTTTTGAAGTTTTTAATTTTTAGAAGTATTAACAATCCCTTACAAAAAATAAAATGGAAGTTATATACTTAGTTTTAATTTCGAAATGATAAAAATTTTATATCTACATCGAGATTAAAATATGGTATTTTTAACAAATCATTTGAAAATTTAAAAATATATGAGTATCTATATGTATACTAAAGCAGCTTATATAATGAATGCAGAACTTTGTCTGTGAAATATTTTGATTTTTTCTTAAGATAAATGAAAATAAATTTCTTTCATATTTAAATAATTTTATTCCAACTAAGCAAAACCACTTAAGATCTACATCGTTTTTCCCTTAAAAGTATAAAGAAGCACCCTTCTAAAAAATACGCAAATGTAATAAGGAAAGAAACCTTCAGGAGGGTTATTACCACCATAAATATGTAGCATTTAAAGTGCAATAAAAGAAAATTTATATGATGTCATAAATATTAAAAAAACAATTAATTTAAATGTATGTATATTCCACAGAATGTAGAAGAAAATAAGTAGAGTTCTCGCGAGCAAAAGAACGTAAATGCAAAATAATGGCTGTGTTAATTTTGCAACCCCAAAACTAGATGTTGTGTACTCTTACAAGGGAACATAAAATAAAATTTGTATATAATTTTTCGTTTTATAATTTTTTTCGATTTAGAGAATATAAAAAAGGTGCACTCCAAATTTTACTACCATACTTACGCAATAAATTATAATTAAGCATTATCTATGACAAGCATTGCTACCATAAAGAACAGCGAATGTTTTATTTTTTTTAAGTGCTGCTAAAAAGGACATTAATCACTTTTGATCGTATATCATTGATAATGTGCGATATATGTAGATGTTAGATAACAATGAGCACTAAAGTAACGAAATGTAACCAAAAGTGAGCTCGTTATTGTTGAAATATGGCAATAACAGTTAAACATAATTGTATTGATGATAAAAATATAAAATAAAATTTCAAGGAATGAAGGATAACGTATGTTAATATTTGATCTGATAAATAAAGATAAGAATGAATATTTTATGGTAAATAATATTATAAAGGGAATAAAAATAAATTTCATAATACTTTTTAAGATTTCAAAAAGCATTATCCTTGCCGTGAACAATGGAGTAGAATAATATTTTACCATCAGTAATAAAAGCTTATAAACAAGTTACTTGATAACTGATTTGTGTCTTCAACTATCTAATATAATTGCTGATGATTTGGACTTTCCGATATCTACCGATTCTTGCACAATTAGACAGCTTGATATCTGCTTACACAAATATGTTTTTTTTTCACTATGTGGATATATTAAAAAGTTGAAAGTTAGAAATAAAATTTAAATAAGGAATATTTAAATAAGGAAAATTTAAAAAAGGAATTCAAAAATATTTAAATAAGAAATTTGGTAATAATATTATTATTTTGAATAATAATAATAATAGGTAATTTTTTGTTGAGTGAGGATTTTTTGAGGAAATTATTATTATTATTTTATTATTTTTGTTCTTAACAAGTATTTATTCTTTCTCTTTATAGAGATAATTTTTGGATGAATATTTTTACATATGTAGTTAATGTATTTTAAAAATAAGTACACACAGAAAAAAGATTATTTGGAAAACGATTACTAATATAGATATTTGATAGAATATACTAAAATATTATAATATTAAGTAAAAATTAATTAGAGAATCGGATTTTTTATGTTATTGCATATAAAATTTTCATCATATTAGAATAATAGTTATAACAATTTTTTAGTTAGTTATTGAAATCTATTGCAATTGGCTAAAATAAATTAATCAAATTCGGGAAAAATAATCGAACTGATTTCATATATTGCTAACTAATATTGGTGTTTGTAATTAAAAAATTATTTATATTCTGAACTATATTTTCAGTTACACCAATAAATATCATTCGGTTACAATAACAAAATATAAAAAAATTCGATGCTTAACAAGTAACTTTTATTTATTTTTTGACATAAAAATAAAATAATGAATTAAAAAGGACTTAAGAAAAGTATATCATAAAATATTAAAATAAAAACCAAATATTTTTTTCCTTCTGGATTTACGAGTGAGTATCTTATAAGGAAAAATATGAATTAATTATATTTATAGTATTTACGTTATCTTTAGCATCTTCAATTTATGTGTGACGGTACCTTTTTCTTATCAAACTATTAGTTGGTAATTCAACCTTTTTTAAAGCTTTTCCCATAATAAAACCTCTGTACGGTTTCCATGTTGCCAGTAATAAAGTTTTTAAACTTATTGTTTACAGGTTAAACAATAAATTATTATCATTAGTGGCATAAATTCTCCCGCAAGTATATTTTTAGAATAACTAATATATTTTATAAAATATCTAATATTTTTCAAAAAACAAATAAGTTGGGTCTCTTTAACATGAGGTTGAACTGAAGAGAAACGAAAATGAGAGTAAGAAATCCTGCATAAATTTATAAACACAACAAGCCGGATCCGGAAATTTTCATACAAAATTGTATGAGAAATGCGCAATGCAGGTCGATTAAAAACTAAATTTCATTTTAAATTATCTCCGAATTTTTATATTTTCTCACAAAAAAATATTACAATATCTTTTAAAACAAAATTGAAAAATGTTTAAAGTAAAAAAAGAAATGAAAAGAAATAAAATTGTTGTTGATTTTATGTTGCCGTATAAGTTTTTCGCCTAATTTAGCAATGCGGGCTATGTAAAAGAATCTGGACTTGTTGTGTTTATACATTAAATCAAAGATAACAATTTAAAACTTTATAATAATGTGATTGTTAATACTAATGTTTCTGCATGTTTGGAAACGAATTCAGCTTAAAAATACTGAACCTAAAATATCAATTTATACGACTGAAGCTTCTTCCAATTCCTAGAAGATGTCAATGAATTTAATAAATTGCCTTTTATAAGTGTACATTTGTGTATTAAATGATATTTGTATGTATGTGTTAAAAAAATAATAATTGAATACGAGTAGCTCTAAAGAAAATAATAAATTAACTATCACATTTTATGATGGAATAAATCAGTTCTGGGAATCGAATTTTATATTGCATATTTCAGTTGCTAGCGCTTATAATTTATGTATTTTGAATAGTTTTTCACTGGTTTCTACCATATAATATACTGTTAATAAATAATTTATGCGTTCTGTGTTCTTATATTTGTACCACGACTTCTTCAATCTAATATGATCTTAATTACTTTTTTGCTTAAAGAGCAAAATTAATTTTTTAAATTATAAAACACAGATTTTGAGGCTATATTAAAAAAAATTCGTTGGTACTTAAAACCACCTATATAATTTAAATTTTCCTTGTATATATAAAATAACACATTGATAAATTAATAAATTCTATGAATTTGGAAATGTAATAGCATGAAATATTACCAAATAGCGTTTAGTTTCGGAATATATATTTTTGAAAGAAACTTATTCAATTGTTCGTTCAACTTTCGTAAATTCTTTTTCCAAATAAAAATATAATTTGAGTTAATAATTATTCAATATAAAGGACTAAACGATGTGAGGGAACAACAGACACCAAAATACACTACTTTTGGTCAGCTTTTGTTTCCAAATGTCTCAGAGAGTTACTATAGAATTTCTATCTATTTTATATTCATTACTGAACGCTTTCTACCAAAATATGTACATATATGTATATTATAACTAAAGTAAGATATATATCTAATTTCTCTACTATGTCGAAGTTAATTCAAACACAAGGCCTTTTGAAATCCAAAAAGTTTTTGCTGGAATTTTAATGCCATGTTCACATATAGAGTCTTTTTGAAAAAAGAGCCGTTTTCTGAAAAAACACATACAAATTGATTTGTTTTTAATTATTTAACTCACAAAAAACATGCTAAGTTTTCATACAGAGAAGAAATTTTTGGTACTTTTAGTACATAGAAATTTGTTGACAAAAGTATTTGTGAAAATTGTCAAACAGTTAAAAAAAAATTTTTTTTAATTATGAATGAAATTTATATTTTTTCATGAATTTCATTTATTTTAGAAGTTTATTTTTTTAAATGGAAAGTATTTCTATACGAAATTTTGATTTAGATCAAAGTGAAAGTATACGAAAAATAAGTCAAAAGGAAAAACTCAATAAAATAATATGTAAACAATGATGTTTAAACTCATTGAGTTTTTTTAAAAAATTGGTACCCTTATGGACGAAAAAGTATATTTTATGTTTATGATTGGTACAAAATAAAATAAGCCATTTTCCATCCCTGGTATATGATGGTACAGATTCACCATCTTGTAAATCAAAAGAATTGGTACTATATATATCTTTAGAATTAAAATTATTTTTGCCAATAAATTTTGTTAATATTAATATATAAAGGGCCAATATTTTTTCACAACCTTTGTTTTTCAATTTTTTATACTTCATTTACAAAAATTAAAAATTCTTGGAAGTATAAATATCTCTTTGTGGGTAGTATATTTAACTGGGAGGAGTATAATGAGATTTTCCAGGACGATTCTTTTTTTTCAAAATTGAGTAAGCAAACATGTATACATCATACACATACGTATATTACAAATAAAGTAACATATTACCAAAAAGTCAAATTTGAAACGAACATTAAGAAAAACGGAATCTTAAGAAATATGATTTGCTTTTTTCATGAAAAATAAAATTCAAAATCAACGTTCTGATATTTATCATTAACATCCCCAAATTTATTATTACTTTTAATAAATAACAGCCGATAACTCAGCTGCATTCAATCAGGTACGATCGGATATTAATGAGTGAAGATGGCTTCCAAAGTTAATATTGCATGCTATCTTGAAGTTTAGTTTTTGTTACATACATAAACGAAAATATGCGTTCTACACATGCGTTGATTATAAGGATCATTAGCATATTAAGGACTGCTTATGTAAGTTCTTTATAACGACATGTAAATATATCATCTCTAAAATTATATATATTTTTTTAAAATTCCAATTATATTAACTAAACAAAAAATAAAATTATTACATAATTTCCCCGAAAAAATATTTTAGATACCAACAAATACCCCAAACAAAAATGTTCATCCTTCTCTGCTATAAAAATTTTGGAGTAAAATACCAAAAGCTCTGACATCAACATCAGCAACACGATACACAGTGGTCCCAAAACAATTTCTTAGGAAATAATTCTGTAACTCGTAAACCGTTGGAGATACGTGAACCAAATTTGACACTAGTTTTCTTACAAAGTTCTAAATAATAATAAAAATATAATAAAAGTTCTAAATAATAGACCTAAATAAAATTTAAATAAGTGAAGGTATTCAAATAAAGTTTCTTCACAACACAGAAAAACTTGTTTTGAAATCAAGGAATTAAAAAAAATTCCAACTTTTTTGTACCAAAATACCTAAAATCCGGGTCAGGTGAAAACTTGTTTTAAACTTCACTTTTTTCATTAAAATGATCACACAACCGTTGTAAAAGGCGTTGCAAGAAAATTATTTTTGTATGTTTAACAAACATATGGGGTATATAGCCATTTTTTTTATCTCTATAGTCTGGAACAAAAAAATATATATTTTAGAAGTTGATGAATATTACCATCTTTTTGGAAAATGACCCCAAAATAAGAATTTTTTAAAGTTTAAACGTGTTGAAAATCTAATGGATTTTAAAAAAAATCGTAGGGCCCAAATTAAGGCCCCCGAGTTAAAAAAAGTAGGCTAAAAATGTTGATAAAATTTTTTTCGACCTAAAAATCCCTTAAACTAAGAGAGATAACCTACACATGTAAGCTTTTTTTTACAGAAATTTTTAAGGATTACCTACATGTGATTTTTTTTTTTTACATTCAAGTCATAAAATAATTTTTGGTGAATTTAAAAAAAATAACATACCCGTGGCGACCAACATTGCTGGTTTACCCTCTACTTTCGTGAACCGTTAGGGATATGTATTCCTCCAAATCAACTCGAAAACACCTCAGCTCTGACCGTATAAAATTTTGTTAAGACATCTGCAACGGTTTAAAAGTTACAAAATTATATAAAAAATGTTTTAGGACCAATGTGCGACACCCGTGACTATAAAACATGAATTTTCATAATGAATTCTGACACTTTTTAATTCACTAAATTATAATGAATGACATTTCAAACTACAAATATATAAATTAACGTACCATAACAAATTACAAACAACTTAAACAATAACAAATTTAACATAATAATATAAAAAATAAATAAATAATAATGGAAAAAAACAACAAGAGAACTGAAAACATTAACGGCTTAAATAAATTAACATATCAATTGAAATAATAATACGAATAAAAAAAATTTATACGAAATTAAATTCACGTAATAAAATTAAAAAGAAACACAACTATAAATTTTATATGTATATAAATAATAAAATGAAAAACAATAAACATTTATTACTTTGTTGTTTGTTTGAAATAACAGAAGTAGAAATAAAACTTTAATAAATCATAAATTGCAAATGGACATGCGAATTGCAGAGAAAATAGTAGTAGCTCAAATACACAAAAAAAGTAATAATGAATAAATAAAAAGTGATTGGGTATAATATTTTTAAATTTAGCTGTTATTTATGCCAACATAACTTCAACAATAATTTATGTTTGAAACAAAGGTAAATAAAATAAATAGGGTGCGGTAAAGAAATGTATACAAAACCGGAAAAACGAAAATTTTTATCATAAAATAAGATCCTAAGGACTGCGTACGAAAAAATTAGTGCATATAATTCAGCTTATAAAAATGAAACCAATGGGTTAATCTTTTTGAAATTTTGTTCTGTTAAAGACCGTTATATTTCACTTTTAAATCTAAAAGAAAAATTATTTTTTTTTATTAATTTTTACTGATATATTTAATATTTTCTGCAATGCCTTAAATTTGTTAAAATGGGTTCACTTTTTTTAAACTCTATTTTAGTTTTTACTCAGCTTTAAGTATATTTTAAATATTTTGTTACTATTACCCATTACATTACAAATTAACTGAGTTTTGGACATTTTTGTGGATTGGTCTCCCTTCATTTATTTGATACTACTTAAATACATTTTTATTGTAATGATGAGATACGATATCGGACCAGAAAAACTAGAATTCACTATGCTTTGTAATGATAGAAACAAATCTTTTCCGAGAGCACTCATTTATATACATTTCATTGTTAAAAGTATCCTTCGTTATGAATAAAGTGCTTTTTTCCCCGAGCGTACAAACGGTTTGCTAGACAAAAATTTTTTCTGCAATTTTGATTTTTTACTCTACATTTCAAATAATATCTATGCTACATTTCCCATAATATCTATGATATGAATTTCCAGACCAGCATGTAAAAAAATCGATAGTAAGTAATTTGTATTGCCCTTTAGATGCATTTATATTTTTGAGAAAAAAAATTAATCCCAATAAATTTTGTCCTCCCCTTTGCCTCAACAATTTTTCTAACATTCCTATTGGGAAATTTTTTTAATAAATGAATTGCATGTCATCCAGAGGTGTATAAATTTTTCCTTAAAATACGTATTATTTGGTCTATGATCCTACATTCTGTAAATAAAAAATTTCTTCAGTTATCAGCGTTCTTTTCGGTGAACAAGAATTCTTCGTATTTTTAATGGCTGAAAAACTGAATTTCCCAACTTGCACTCCTAGAAATTTTTTTAATATAATTTGTTATAAATATTTTAATATATTAATATAATTTGTTATACATTTGAGTGCGCAGTCCTTACATTTAAATCTCAACTAAGAGAATTTTATTTTATTAAATTGTTATATATTTGCATTACAGGTAAAATTTTTTTTATCGCCAAAGATACAATACATTTGCCAACACTATTCTGGAAATCTTACTCTTCTTTAATCGGCATCCAATATCTTTCATTTTAACGTAAATTAATCCTTCCTAACAAACAACGCCGCTTTAGGCTACGATACAAGTTCATTAGGAATAGGTGCCTTAAGGGAGCTTTAGATAACCATTACCTTTTTTTTAGTACATTGATTATTATAAATTTGGCATTGATCTTACACATCTAAAAATGGATTAGAAAAATGAAATTTCACTAGTTAGAGAATTTATTTTTCTAGAACTAGCATGATAAAAAGCTTTTGCTGAACGAAATTGTTTGTTTTGACTTTTCTCTGTTCGAGTCTTCACCAACTTCATATCGGCAACGATAGTATTAAAAGTAGTTTTTTACTACCGAATTTGGTAGTAATTTCAAGTTTATTTTCTGGAGATAGTAAGCATACAAAAACCTAAGTGGGCATTTTTTGATCGTCCTCTATCATATTTTTCAAGGCATTATGCACATTATCACCTACAGCTTCATTGGCCCAAAATTACTTCCATGTGTTAATAACGGTTGTAGCCCCATATAATCACTGTAAGGATTTTGAGTTTCCTTATACTACGAATACTATCTTTTGTAGTAACTTCAATATTAGTCGACTTTTGGAGATTTAAGAAGCAGATTTTTAATAATGATATTGAATTTCTTTTCACTGTGGGGCAAGCATCACAATCTCACGAATTCATAATGGAAAATGCAACAGAAATCCTTAACATTTCTGGATTTTTAGAGCTCCTGGATATTATTCCTATAGTGTTTAAAATTCCCGCAACTGCATTTTACATAGAAAACGGACGCACTGAGTATTCACATTATATTGAAAGTTAAAGCCCCGGTCCCAGTCTGAGGACTCATTGCGGTCTCGCAACACAACATTCCGGTTAAATATGTTTACAACTTTTGCTAACTATAACGTACTTCTGACCTTTCACTAACCCTTTTATGTATGGAATTCTAAAATTTTACAAAATACATTTATGTACTTATCTAAATACGTCATATTTCACATTTATCACTCTGTGTCCAAATGAAAAATGATTAGCATACAACAAGACTAAAGGTGATGAATAACTTGTTTAAATAAAACATCAATTATCATATTTTACACATAGAGTTCAGAAAAAAAAACCTGAAAAAAGTTAACAACTCTAAATAAGGGGAAAGTTATGAAATGACAGAATAAATTACAACAATAACAATAACAATGACTAAATATTATTATTTAATATTACTTCATGCAATAATAGCGTTCATGGTGGCATGTATTTACAGAAAATAATCATGTTAAATATACAATTTAACAAACTTTTTTTTTCTGTTGGAGTATAATTTTCATTCAGTTCCTAAGAATTTTATATAAAATAAATTTCCTAAATGCATGTTAAGCAGCAGTTAAATCGAAAGAAAACCAGTAACAATGGTAATAATAATTTAAATTACTAACGCTTTCAGTATGTGTGTGGTAAATATTGTTATTATTTTTTCATTTCTATTAAAATTTATTTAATGCGACACGACATTACAATTGAGCTGAAAGTGACAAACAACAAAAGCTCATGAACTCTTAATGAACGTGTGTTTTCCAGTACTATGTGTATGTGTGTATTTAACGGTGATGGTCAACCTTTAGATCGAAGGGGTATAGATGTTAGATATGTAATAGATATTTTTATGAATTAGATTTAGAAGTCAGCCAATACCTTTTTAAGCCGCACAATGTCACATTTACCCAAATTAGAACGACAAAAATACGAATATAAAAGCTTAGTAAGTGAAATAATATATTATGGCAAAGAACACTTAGAGTATTGGAAAGCGCGAATTACGTACTTTTTTTTAAGTTGATACTTAAAAAAAAAAAAATGAAAAATTTTTATGAAGAAGATTGTTAGTTTCGACTACATATATCTCAGTAAATACTGCAAATATGTACAAATTATTTTTGCTACACATTTTTATGAAAAAATTCAATACAGAATCTATTCTTTTTTTTTATTTAATAGACATTGTAATATTAAAAAATGTATATTTTTTTCTTTTGGAAATTCTATTTGTAATGTACTAGAGCTAAAAAATTCCATTGAGTTCTAATTTATAAGAACATCCATAAAATTATATTTGAAAATATTGGCTGCAACTTTTAAAATACACGTTAACTCATATTAGCAATTTGTTAAGAATTAATTCAAAGTTTTAAGATAATGGCGAAAAATTTGTTATGCAAATGTGCAGTTAGATTCTGCCACGGCTACATAAAGTATTATTATTTTTTATATAAAATTTATTAAAATATGTCCCATATTCAAATGTAAAAAATTGTTTTTTAGTGTGAAAGTTGCAGTGATTATACCCTTCTATTTTAAGTGGGAATATTTGTTTTGTCTAATACGAAAATGTTACATTTTAGTCCAATATATCCAAAACCAGATTTTTTTCGTTTTAAATTACCAAATTTGACACTATGCGCCGTTCAATGGATTTATAAACTCAACCAATTTCTTAGACATTATCCTCTTATCCAAACTTCCGACCGAATTATTTCTATCTGTTACACCAAACATGATTTGGACATTTCCTTAGAAGTTAGTATCTGTAATTTTTTTAATATATATTATAAATTTAAAGGTTGGACACTTCAATCTTGTATGTGTGTGTTCCCACAAAAAAGAAAAAATATAAAATAACAAATTTATCCGTTGTTATTATTCTTTGTACAACCGGTAGTTGTGTGAATTTTTATTTCTAACAGTTTGTCATAATTCTATTTTTATTTTACCTACTGCTACTAAATACTATATACCTGACTACCATTATAATGATTAAAATTAAAAAGAAAAAGACCTATTCATATAAATTGTGGTCATAATCATGTTTTGTAGTTAAATGTTCTTTTTTTCCTCCTCATCATCTATTTAACTTTTGTACACAAGGTTATAATTTATGATCCCTTTTTTCACAACTTTCATATAAAAAGCCAGCCAACCATGCGTTTTATAATATTGTCTAGTTGATTGTGCCGGTTATTAAAGACCCCAAATATTTTTTACTGTTATTATAATAATAACTTACTCGCTTTTACATATCTTCTGAAAAAAAAAATAATAATAACATAGTTGGAAAGTGACCACCTCTATCTTTTCTGCTTTCTTTATATTTGAACTTTTTGTTAACAATTTAAAAAGAATGTTTTTTTTTTTTGTCTATTTTGTATATAGTTTGTCATTGTAGGTAAAAATAAGCTAATGCTTATGTCAAATGAAGACAGAGATATAAAAGACTAAATTACCAGTTAGGTTCCATGAGGGTTTAGAAATAATTTTTATACATAAAGTGATGTAGACTGCTTTTAACTTGATTAAGTGTTGCATATTTTAGTAAATTTCTATATCAGAGAAGACAAAAATGCAATTTCTGTAAATGTAAGTAGCATCATATTCTTTACTCTAATGTAAATTTTATTAAAAGGAAACTGTTTCTAAAATCTTGTTTAAAATTGAATTTCTTCACGCCCATTTGAGTTTAAATTTTATTCATTCGATCTGAGGTTCCTATTCTTACTCCACGCACTTTCAAACTGCAACCATACGACCTACAATTCCAATAAATGTTTTTTTCTTACTTTCAATTATAACTGACATCAAATTAAATATTCGCACTTTGCTACGAGGATGCTACCAATATATCTTCAGTATACAAATAGGTCTCCCTCAGGGTGTTCTAAAATATTCGATAAAAAATATTATACAATTCAAAGCCGAGTAAAGCGATTTACTCAGTGACGACCTTCTTATCTAAGAAGGTCCAGAAGGAAACTAGCAACAGTTTGAGTTATTCTAAATTCCATACCTATAATCTTGTAAATAATCGCTTCCTAGCAAACTGGGTTGAAAGCCTACGGCTATTGCCGGATATTTGTTATTTGAACATTTAAAAACGTTTTTCGTGAAGACCATTATAAAATGGGACGTGAAGGTCAACAAAAACCGAATTGAAATTCTAGAAAAGTATCTTTATCCCAGATTATCGTATAAATTCCGGTCAAGATAAGAGATTGAACTAATTTATTTAAAGGTGGCCAAAAATGAAATTGGCGTGTAATTTGTAGTTTCTCAAGACTGCGAATCAAGCTTCAAACTAGTAATAATGAGTGCCGTTCTCCATATCTTAGGGAAGTAGCCAATATGTGGAACAAACCTTACACCAGCTGCGCCGTTTATAATTCTTTCAAGGTTGCCTAATTCTGCCTTTAATTTAGTGAATCTTCTTGGGTCGCCGTATAAACAAATCATCCGTCTTATTGTTAATGAAATTTAACATGTACTGAAGATGTTGTTCAAAATTAATCTCGAGATCTCCATAGCCTGCAGGCCTTTTCCACGAAGACTATGGATTCATCAATATCATTCTCTATTGGTCGATAATTTGCTTCCATCAGGGTTATAAGAATAAGACAGGTGCGGCTCAAGATCAAGCATTTGGGGGAGGAAAATATAATCACTTTCTAAATTATGTTTTATGGTTTAAATATTTTCATTTTGTGGAGGGAAATTTTCTTTTTTCCTGTTCATCCGAGTCTTTAAAGATAATACATCATTGATTCCTGTTAGTCCCTCAGTTTGCAGACTGTCAAGATCCGAGCAGGACAGTAAAGATTCTAACAAATTACAACCTCTCAAACTTATTTACGTATCCTCCCTAATGGGGTGTTAAATTCCGCCCCAATTGCCACATTAAAATTTGTGGCGATTCATTATATAGAATCAAAGAATTTTGCTTCAATTATACTGCTAAAATACATTGAAATAACAATAATATCATTATATTTGATTATCTGTTTCCGTACCGCAATACTCTCAAGAAAATTGAGCATCATCTCCTCATAACACGTAATGTTCCTGACAAGACCAAATAGTCCAACAGTTCGGTCTAACTCGTCTGAATGTTAAATATCCGTCAATATCAAGTCTACAGCAAGGACCTAGGTCGCTCTTATCCATTAATGGTACCCCAAGTTTATGATATGCGAAAAACAAGTTAGAAAGGTATTGTATAGGATTTATGTACTTTAGGGAGATTTCTAGAAGTGGGCCCTATATGGAAGCTATGGTCAATTATGGACCGATCTTAAAAATATTTGGCACTGTAGTTTCAACTTATATAATACTTATTTATATCAAATGTCAAATTCTTACTAACATTAGAATACGATTTGTGAATGATAAAGTGATTTTCCGAAGAGGGATTTATATTTACCAATATTAATTAAATATTTATATTTACCGATATAAAACATATTTAGATAAAATATTGCTATATTTAATGCATTTATAATCATTAAACCAATATTCCTGGAGGGCATTTGTATGGAGGCTATGTGAAATAATGGACCAATCATAACCAATTTCAAGGCTATTGTATCAACAAAGAAAAAAAAATACATCCCAAATTTCATCAAAGTATCTGCAGAATTGTGAAATGTACTTTGCTCACAAAGTTTACATGGACAGCCAGCCAGATGGATGGGCGAACGGACGGAAGGACGTGTAAGATATTATAATAAACTCAGAAAGTGTCTTCGGAAAATATGAATGTAATTTTAAAAGTAGTTTTGATATTTTTATTTCGAGTTGTCATTACTACTAAATCATTAAATTTTTTTTATTTAGCTGGATTTTAGTACTTTATCTTCGAATTTTGGTGATGGAAATATATTTCTCAAAATTCTGCACTGGGAATTATGTTAAAACCCCAACGAGCGGTAAATCATTTCAAATAAATGATTCTTTTATTTTCTCTGCTTACAAATATTAATAAACATACTGTTCAATTTTAAAACCCCTCTGAACCATGCTAATAACACCACTACCACCAACACCAAAAATTTAGCCCAAAAATAACTACTTTTCTTTACCATAACTAAAAAGAACTCCCCTTTATATAACAACTACATATTTTATTTTTTATAACTTGTTTTTTTTTTTTTTTTTTTTTGCTTAGTAATTTATATAATTTTTGACATTTTTGTCATTTATTCATTCAGTTATTTTTTTTAGTCCACTCATACTCATATTCCATTATAATTAATCGTTTTACTATTATAAATATACTTATTTTTACATTAAGTTTCTATTGTTGTTGGTTGTCGTGTTTTTATTTCTTCTGTTATTGTTGGTAAAATGTTAAGTTGGTAACTTGTTTATTACAGCCAGTTGTTATAATTTTTCTACGCTTGTCACTTTTTTGTCGGCAACTCTTAATTATGTATGATTTTCATTTAAATATGACAGTTTCAGTTTTTGGTTTAAAATTTTGTTGTCTCTGATTATTCATGCATATTTTTTTAGTGGTCCAACCAACAAAATATAACAAAATAAGGTAAATTAAATGAAAAGTAAGTGTGGAATTTACCTTCATGAAATCGATAAATAAAATAAAACGAAAAGGGGTTTCAAAATGTAAAAAAATAAAAAACAAAGACAAAAGTTAATGTACTGAAAAACTTAAGTTTTTCTGGAATTTTTTAGAACTAGTGGAAGAGATTAACAGTACAAGGCGACATATGATAAACATATTAGAAACGATTTCCGAATTGCATAAAAACCATACTTACTTAATTTGGAAAAGAAATTTTCTTTCTAGAATACTCCTATATAAGAAAATTACTTCTAAGAATATGAAACAGGCTTGCAGCTCAAGTGTTTAACTATTTAAAATAAAGATGTTTTATAGTTTAAGTGCTCTTAGCAGTAAATGAGGCATAATAT
The DNA here is from genome assembly GCA_932274085.1 of Protocalliphora azurea. Classification (NCBI taxonomy): domain Eukaryota; kingdom Metazoa; phylum Arthropoda; class Insecta; order Diptera; family Calliphoridae; genus Protocalliphora; species Protocalliphora azurea. Next base: position 5,352,707 of record OW026520.1, on the reverse strand, counting down.
TGTTCACATAAATCATAAAATACATAAATTTAACACTTGAGAAAATCATATTTTTTAAATAGGAAAGCAATTAAAATTTATAGTGCACATACACGTGTTATCAAGCGCATAATATTTCTAAAGTATTTTTTAAGTTATTAAGAATAAATAGAGTTGTCAAAAGTAAGCACTTTTGTGAGTATTTTATTTTATTTGTTTTAATTTTATTTGATTTATTTTAAATTACAAAAGGGAATATATTTGCTATTGATACAGTTATTTTTGAAATACTCGCACTTTAATTAAGTATCTGGACTTCTGAAAAACTAGATATACATATCATCAAAATGAATGAGAATAAAAAAATTTTATGTAAATACATATAAAAATCAAAATTATTTAAAATTTATATGAGCGAGCCTTTTATAGATTAAGGAGGTATATACATTTGATCAATATAGAAAAGAGTTGGGAAATAGGTAAATTTTGCTTAACAAATGATTTATGGACAAAAAAGCTAAATTATGTTCTTAAGTGTAAAATATTCAAAAATGTGGTTTAAATGGCAAAAACGTTACTAAGTTTTAGAAATTTACAGAAAAGCATGACAGTCCAAAAACCTCAGCAAAAAATGTAACATGGTTTTCAAAGCTCGTTATCGATACTAGTATACTTATTTATTATTTGATTTCAAACTACTATAATGTTATTCTATTATATCGATAAGATGGTTGAAATTATTGCACTAATACCTTTCCTAAGGTATACCAATATATATACAAATTAAAAAAAAACACAATTCCCCAAAGGATCGTCGCATCATTATTTAAAATATTTAGTTTTTTGTTTTTAACAAATATGATGTCTGTTCAAATAAAATATAATATATAATTTTCATAATAACGGCTGCTGTCGTGAATTTTAAAGATTTTTCTTGATTGAAAGTAGTGTATTCAAAAAACCGACACTTTCAGAAAACCGGTTTTCGAGTTGTTTGATAAATAGCCTTTTTTAAAAAACTGGTTTCAAATACAAATATAATACAAATATTAAAAAAAATTTTATTTTTACTAAAGAAAGTACACTTATAATTCATATTATAATGACAAGTAATATAAAAATAAAAATCATATCGCTCTTTTGCAGCTAAAGGATAATGCTCAATTTTTGTATTTTTTGAATTGTATCCTGATAATCCTTCTACTGATCCAACTCTACCTATGTATCTAACTATTGAAATTCATCTTATTCTTGTGACAAACGATAAAACTAAAATATTTCTTACCTAGATTCTGTTAATAAAAACTAGTTTAAATCTATCTAAAATTATACACACCTCAGTTCTTAGTACGTCTGGTCCTACTAAAATTTCAATTTTGGAATTAAAAAAAAAAATAGCCTTAAAGTTTTATTACTTCATAATGAAAATAAAAAGTGCTTTTAAGTTATTAAGGACATGTGGCCTGATTTTGTAAAACGAAACGACAATTTGTATTGAAAACAACAAATAAATTAGATTTTTTTTTGTTGTTTTCAATATAAAATTTTCAAATGAATTTTTGTCCTTGATTCATTACAATAAGCGAATTGTTTAAAAATAAATATTGTATGTAAACTGCTCAAAAAATTTTTAATTTTCATAATAATTTTACTTTTAAACAATTTGATGCTTTTAATGCATAAGGCCATAAATAAGGTTCAATTAGCAAATATAAAAAATGCGAGGTATAGGTTAATTCAACAAACAAAAATAAAACAAGGAGCATTTTATAAAAAACCGTTTAACCGACAGAAAAAAAATGGCCAGTCGAATTATTCGAAAATAAAAATTTTTCCAAACTAGTTTCCGATTTCGGTTTTCGAACACACTAATTGCAAGATATTTCTGAACAGATCAAAGCTTCTAAATCCGTTAGTTTGTATGTTTGCAGAGGCCAGTCAAAGAAAAAGTTGCAAAAATATTTTTAAATTTTTATTTTGAAGTTATTTGAAAATCTCAATTGTGAATCCTGCAATTCGATTGCAGGGTGACCAAAAAGCTTAACTGATAATCAGCGAATGAGAACATGTTTACATTAAACATGTTTGGCCGTATAATAGGTCATTGTGAACTTTTTTAAAAATCCAATATGAGTAAAATATAAACTTAAGATGGTTTTTATCAAAAGAAGCTAAGAAAATTTTAAATAATAATGCTATGAAATAAAAAATATTTTATTGCTGACTTTTCCACATTTTTTAAAAATTAAATAATCAAGAAAATGGTCTTGAATAGTATAGTACTGAGATGTAATTAAAATTTACAAAGCCAGTCGTCATATGACAAGATGATTCCAAATACACAAAGATATGTGATTGTTTTGTTTGTATGGGAATGATTCGCTTATCAAGATTTATAACTGAGATGAAAATAAGGCGGGCAGTTCTAGACCCCATGCAATGTTTTTTTAATTATCATATATCTAAGGAATTATTACATTGAAAGTCCTTCTGTGAGGAATTTTCTTGTCAAGTTCCACAACTGAGATTAAAATAGGTAAAAATTTTGAGCCTTGCTCGCTTCGGTGCAGTGTATTATCACGCATAACTGTAAAAGTTATGCTTCGTTTATATTGACCGCGTGTTTTTATTTTAATTGGATATACCCTGGTGGACACGATTTAATAAATATCAAAAGTATCTAAACACTCTATATGAAGATATAAGTCGAACAGGTCTCCACTTTGATCGACGGGAATACCCTGGCATTTTCGTCGAGAACCCCGCCATAAATTTGAGAATAAAAAAATCATTTCGATAACCTCCATATATAGAAAACCTGTAAAAATATATATATTTTTTACTGTTTGTTTCATTTAACTTTCCTCTGGTATTCCAAATAAAGTATTCAACGGTTCAATACTGCGTCAAATATTTGTCCAGTGATGATAACGTGATAGTGCCAATAATACTTTCGTAAGTTTGGCAACCTACTCAAAAAGAGAAACAGGTAATGGTGTTTTGGAATATTTCGGTAAGGGTTTTCTAGCTGTAATAGCAGTTTCGGTTATTTCGATAACGCTATTTTAACGCTATTTAACGTTAACGGTATTCGCAGTTATTTCGGTATGATAAGGGTTGCTTACTTCGTAGATATCGGTTGGCAACCAAGAAATTTAAAGTGGATTCAAGTATTTAAGAGTTCGGGCCGGGATAACCTTAACATTCTTACAAGCTTTATTTTAATTTTATTCAAAGTAATCATTTTTTCTAAAACTTTGTAATAACGATATGTTTTATTTCGCTAACGATATTTTAGCGTTTTTGGTATTTTGGATCACTTCGGTATCAGTATCTTAGCAGTAACGGTATTTTGATCTATTTCGATAATATTATTTTAGCGGTAACGATATTTCTAATTATTTCGGTAACGTTTTTTTTTTAATTTACACCTTATACGTTTGTGCTGATGTTTGTAACGTGTAGAAAAAGTAATCCAACACCCTCCTTAAAGTATACCAATCGGCTCAGAATCACTTTTTAAATCGATCTAACTATGTCCATTCGTCTGACTGGCTGGACGGCATGTAAACTTTGTGCACAAAGTACGGATCGCATTTGACAGGGTTACACGCTAGTTATTACATAATATTCTTGAAACATTCAAAAATAATAGTTTAATGTTTCTGAACAGACACAGTCTTCTATGTCATTAATTGTGGAAGAAAATATCCAAATTTCAAGTGGGTTAAAGTTTTTAATTTTAGCTGGAAATCTAAAATTCATAATTGAACTCTATTTACACAGTGACCACTTCGAACTATCTGAAATGCACTTTCAAACATATGTATGTACTACAAGTTTATTTCAAAATAAATTACCCACACACTTAGGAATTTTAATGAAAAAATATGTTTTGAAACAAATTTATTTGAAACTAATGAAAATAAATAGTATTTCTTACTTCATTCGCTTTTCAGAGTGTCACTTAGGAGACCCACAAATAACACAGCCATAATTTGGGTATAAGAGTCTGAAAATTTGTTTGTTTCATTATAGATATGTATTCTACAATTCTGTTACCAAATTGACATGTTTATTATCACAACACAGGCAGAAAGATATAAGGATGGCTAGCTAAAAGTATAAACGTATTGACGGGACGGACAACTAGACAAAACAACAGAAAACTGTACAAAATAAATAAACAAAATATGGTTGTACTCGTAACTAAGAGATACAAAGAATGATGGTGGTGCTATAGAAACTATTAAGACTGCTGCTGTTTACCCATACATGATGTGTTTGTTAGAATGACACTTGAAAACAATTTGTTGCCAAGTAATTTATAAGTTAGTATTTGTTATTTGTATATGTAACTTTTAAATGACCCTTGACAGTCTGTGTTGAGTGTGTGTGTCGCTTACAAAGATATTGTATCATATCCGTATCTCAGCGTATTTTATCGTATCACATGTTTGATTGTAATGTTTTTATTAATTCTTTAAATGTCAGTTTTGTTGTTTTTGGGGAAATACAATTTGTGTTTAGATGTTATTTTATTATTTTAGTTAAAACTAAGAAAATTTATATCCCTACATATTTAGTCTACCGGAAATGGTGAATTTATTTAATAGTTTGTAATAAGTGGAAAGATAATGTTATTTTTAAGTGGAAATAGGGAAAACAGGTAGGTTTTTAAAACACAGCATGAAAAGTATTACCAAAAATAATAGTTTGCTATGGAAACTAATAAAAAATAATAATTTATTGAAATAATTTAATTTCATATTTCAGAGAAATAAAATTCTTAAAAAAAATATGTATTTAAAATTTTAAGGATTATGGCTTTAAATTTTTTTTTAACATTTTACTCCCGATGATCAAATATTTCATATTTATTTCATAAGTAAGAAAAATCTACAAATTTATATAGTTCACCTACTATAATCTATTTGTAAAGAAGGAATTTTGCATTAATGAACCATAGTAAATATATTCAAAGTTAAGAAAATCCACGCTATGGTATGCAAGTTATATAAAATAGAAATAGGTTACTAATAAGTCTAGAGGATCGATGCTTATGTTTTATAACTATAAAGTTGACTATTTTAGAGCCTCACGACCAGAAAATAAACTTCGCTTCCAGATGTTGGACTTATCAAATTGCACGATAAGAATTCGTAATTATCTAAAGGAACAGGTCTACGTAGGGTCATATGGTCCAAACATAGATTTCAGTGAAAGCCTAAATATAATTACAAAAATAAAAGCTTATTCGAAGATATTGAAAATGTTCTTAAATGTTTACATTTAAGTAGCCGACATTATACAAAGGGCCGATCGTAAAAATTAAAATTAACTTATTTTATTTTAATACTTTAAATCGCATTTTTACTTGATTTTATCATATATTCCTTAAAAGGCCTTATTCGATTATTTTTATTTTCAGAATACCTGATATTACTTTTCATCAAGAGTATTTTTATAATGTTTACATAGGCAAAAGTGTGAAATACGTTTATATTATATGTAATATATACATATTTCTATAAACCATATTTTATATATGTGATTTATATATGTGATATATGAACTTTAGTGTATTTCCTGAAATTAAGTCTTATATGGGAGCTGTAGTCAATTACAGACCGAAAAAAAAGCTATTTGGTTTTTGATAAACTAATCATAGGGTCATATGAACGTACTACGACCGTACTTGCATTACACTTACATTCGTTTTACCCACAATTTCGACGTCACGTACCCTTTTGTTCGAATTGAGTTACTGGAAAAATTTTTTAAATTTTGAAATTTTCTCTATTTATTTTGTTTGTATTTTCATTTCAAATTGTTTTTTCCTTACTTTCGTTTTGAAAATGACAAATACGGTCATACTTTTCGTAAAAAAATATAATTTATTTTTAATCGGTTAATGGTTGCGCATCACATAACTGTTCCGAGTTACAGTTTGTGAAACGGACATTATCTACGTGCAACCGTTTTAACAGGTTATATTTGATAATTAATAATATTATGTAGATACCTGATGGAGTACCAAACAAAACTCAATTTTTATAGTGAATAGGAGTCAAATTCGGAGATTCCGGCTTCCTGCGCGAAGGTGTAGGTCGATGGCAGTTTTCCGTGGAGGCTCCTTAGGCATTTTATCGTAATTTGTGATGGCTTTACGGATTATTGCGCTGCCAAATAATTCCTCTTCAATGATACATTGCTGTTGAAGGGTAACTGCAAAATCAAACAAATAAACAAGTTGAAAATGGTTTTTGATTTGTATTAAAAAAACTTAACTATAAAAAACGAGTGAGGCCAAAAACTACTAATTTTTGTTTTGTGTAAACGCGATATAATATGTGGGAGTTATGTTCAATTATGGACCGATCATTGTGAAATTTTAAACACTGATTTATACTAATATTATACTTATTGTATCGAATTTTATTGAAATATTTCTATATTTAAGACTTTTTTGAACGTTAAACCCTTATGTAGAGAGGACATTAGTATGGAGGCTAGGTGAAAGAATGATAATAATCAATTTTAATACCCAACCACCTATGGTGGTGTAGAGTGTTACAAAAACATGGAGTTCAGCAGGAATCTGTTGTGACTCCTTGGTAAGGCATTATTGCCGTTTTTTCTTTCTATGTTAAACCAACACTCATACGCCTACTGAAAACAAGCTCCCTAATTCTATCAGAACATATTCTTTTGTAATAACGATAAAGTAGTGAAATATATTCCATATTATGACGCTGCAGAAAATTTGAATACCCTATTAGTATTACCATTTTGACAATTGGTAAATATGTTCAGTTTAGTGAAAATCGCCACGAAGATCCGCCACGCATTTGTGAGTTAAAATACAACATTGAGTTTTAGGAACGTTTACGTTCACTATATTGACGCTTAGTATGATTGGTGTACAGATTAAATGTATTCAGTTAACCTACACCGCCATAGGCGGTTGGGGTATTATGCGTTTGTGCTGTGATATAAACCCCTCGTTAGAAAGCCACTTTAGTGGTCATAAATCCCATAAAAATTATAGCATCAATATCAATATTTAACACAAATCTTTTTTATATAAATAGAAACCGCAGTGCTAAATTTTATTAGGATCAGTTCATAATTGGGCTTAGCTTCCATATAAGGAACTCTTCCGGGAAAAACACTAAAGTGCGTAAACAACATATTATAATGCAGTACAAGTACCGATCCAAAATTTGCCGTGGGTCCCATAGAACCCCTCCCCGAATATGCTAGGATTTGACCGACCATATATTTTTTTCTTATTGCTTAATATAATTAATTTAATTTCTAATCTTAAATTTGCAGCTAGCACAGTATAATTATATATATATATATTGTAAATAATAACAAGAAGATCAAAATCGTATATGGCTGAAGGAAAAACTTAGGGTGCAATTTGTTTTAGAAAGCATTTTGCTTTTTCCTTTGAACGGCGTATATAGAGACAAAGGCATACCAAACGTGGCATTAAATGAATCTCGGCATTTTAACATAAGTGATTGATATCGTTGAAAAATATAATTTTCTCTATATTTTAAATATGTTTAATATATATTATATACTACCGAAAAAATAATGAGAAAACAATGAAGATATACATATGTATATGTAGATTTTCCATGTATATCATTGTATTGCCACAGTTTGAGATACTTCCAAATCTGTATAATCTGGTGAATTATAAATGAAAGTCAGTTGTGATAAATCTGAATCTAGTATTAAAATTATTATATGATTTGTGCACTTTAAGTGAATTTCAGGAAGTGCTATATATGGGAACTGTGGTCAAATGTGGAATAATTTCAATGAAATTTGGTGGAGTAATTAAAAAAAAAAAAAAAAATTCAAAGACCAACATCGACATTTCAAAATGGCTTAAAATCAAAATTCGAAAAATTCGCAAAGTCTTCAAATATAGTAAACAACTGGGCATACCGAACGTTCGGGTGTATGTAAAATTTATGGATAATTCTTAATATTTATGTAATTTTTTTACTTTTAAAATTGAAAAATGATAGTAATAATACACTATTGAAAAATTGACAATTAGACCAAGTGGCATTTTTGTACACATATTTTTACACCAGTTCATAACAAAATTTGTCATCATAAATAATAAAAACTCTTTATTTTTATTATAATTTCAGAAGTAATTTTCTGACTCTAATATATGCCATAAGAAAACAAAAATTTTAAATCCATATAAAAGTACTCATATATAATTTTTCTTTCACTTTGGGCTTCAGTCAAGACCACATATAATCGTTGGCGAGAAATTGTGTCAACAATAATTGTGTACAAAATTTCCTTTTTAAAGTTATATAACAATTATATAATAATACGTATTTTTAGTTTTTGTGAAGCTGAGAGAAATGGTGATCACTATTAATTTATAAAATTCTTATAAAATTTAGCAATGTTATTTCTACTTACATAAAATTTATTTGTGTTGAATATTACCTTAATACTAACATTCGTATAGGATTTATGCACTTTAAAGTGATTTTCGGAAGAGGTGCGTATATGGAAGCTATGGTCAACTGTGAATCGATTTCCATAAAATTTTGTAAATATATTGAGATTTGTACAGAACTTCTGTGCACCGAATTTCATTAAAATATTCTTATTTTTAAGGCATTTTTGAGGGTTTAAACTCTTTTCCGCGGAGATATTTGTAAGAAGGCTAGGTGAAATAAAGTACCGAGCACAGCCATTTTCAATAGGCTTCGTTCTTTTATTATAAAAGTCCAATGTTTTTTGAATTATCTTTAAAATTGCGAGCCGTACTTTGTGCACAAGGTTTTCATGGGCAGCCAGCCAACCAGCCAGACAGACGGACGGACATCGTTAGATCCATTTAAAAAATGATTCTGAGTCGACTTGTATACTTTAAGGTGGGTGTTGGATAACTTTTTTCATGCGTTATAAATATCAGCACAAAAGCGTAATACCCCAATCACCTGTGGTGGTGTAGGGTATAAAAATATTGTGTGCTTATAATTCATGTATCCAAATAAAAATAAAAAGATAAACATCAAAATATCCTTTATAAATATTTCAAATTTTACAGTTTAGTGTAATATTAAATTTATTTGTTATTTTGAAAAATAACACGTACTTGTGAAAACTGACATAAATTATACTTCAAATAGTGCCGTCTAAATAATACCACACACAAAGTCTGGTTACTGCAATAAAATAATTATTTTTAACAAATTACTTTCATAAGTCCTGTTAAAAGAATGTTTTAATATATATAAAATACAAAATTTAAACAAGTTTCTAATTAAAACATTATCCTACATCAATATGTGCTCGCTGTTATAAACGAAAAAATTTTTTAACACTTTAAATTGTGTGATTTATGCTCAACATCAAAGAACAGAATACGGCTTGCCGCCTACTCAGAAACTTATTAAAAACAAAAAATCACAAATGTATCCTGGTGATTGTGATTGCGATTGTGGCATGCAAGTTAAGCTGACAAAATGACAAGATAAGCTTTTGTTTTTTTTTAACTTATTTGTAAGCATATGGTCGATGATGTATTTGTTAATGGTATAAATGCGAATGAATTGATTTTTGTGGTCAGAGGCATGATTTAAAGGAATTAATATTTAATCTAAGCATACTTTGATTGGAGATTTAAAAATTTAATTAAGTTCCTTTAATTTTATTAAGCTTTTTTAAGCATATTTCATAAAATTGTATAATATCATGTGTAGTACTTAGAAGTATTAATTTTAGATCATATACTGGTGAAGTCACAGACATATATGTCTTTTGTCTGTAGGAAATACTTTGTTATCAGTTTTTCTTAACCTAAATAATTATAACTTTTTCACGAATATTTATCATTATCTTAAGTAGCTTGATATTAAAAATCCGTGAAAACCTTTTGGTAGAAAATATGTTATGGAGTAATCCTATAATGCGTTCTCTCTTTCTTTATCAAGTATCAATTTTTAGTTAATGAAATATCACTCACAATGTATGTATTTGATAATTCTCAGATACGAGAAGATTTGTAGAAATTATTTTTAAAAAACTTAGATTATAAATTTTAAAGTTAAATGGTGTTATAAATGGTTAATTACTAGAAAATATACATATAAATCCCCCAACCCCTTTTAAACTAAAAACCATTGAAAACATGACTTCTTAAAACAACTCCTTTCAAAACTACCACTCTGCCCAAGTATTTATAAAATTTATCTAAAAAAACTTTATACAATATTTACAAAAGAAGCAATAAAAAATCCTGTTGATAAAAGTATGCTCAGCATTTTGATGAGTAAATACTAATATAAAATATACTTACAACAAACAACTAAAAAATAACAACAGTAATAACAACTGCAACAACAATGCCTGTAATAAAAACTAAATTATATCCTTGAAGGGTATAAAGAATCTTTGCCGCTACATGTAGTCTGTATGTAGTATGTTGCACGAACACATACTCGTCTTCACAAACAATGCAACGCCTGCTCTTTTTTAAAACATTTATTTTCATCATACGTCCGTGGTTCTTTTATGCAGGCAGGTTTCAAAAACCATGATTATGATGCATTTACTTAAACATTTTATGTATGACAAGCACACACACACTTAATTTTATATCACATTTAACAGCAACATGAACAAAAAAAAAAAAAAAAAAAAAAAAACAAACAACATCGGCAGCAGCAACTTTAACTTGCTAAAGACCATTGAAAACAGGAACGGCTGCAATGCTGATGTTAAAGATAATAACACCAGTAACAGAACAGCAACAAAAAACCCACGCATTATTTAATTTAGTTTACTTATACAAACATATAAAATCATAAAATTAAAAAAAAGAAAACCAAACAATTTAATTCAGCATAACATTAGCACATCAAATTATCGTCATCATACGACGAGGAGTATGGTAAGAATGTTTGTTTGCCTTGGTGCGTCCGTCTGTTGGCATGTCATTCGAGATGTCTGTATATCGTTTTTATGTATGATGATGATCATTGAATAAACCGAACAAGTTAAATACTAAAAATAACACCAGTAAGACAAGTATAATAATAAATTAGATGGTGAATAGAGAGAGAATATGAAATGCAGCTATAAAAGATAGTTTTATTATTAAGAGCAGTTTAAAAAGCTTTGCAAATATGTATTATATTCCTACACAATGTTAATTTCTTAAATATTTAAGATTTACTCAGAAACTTAATTCGTAAATTTTTTGTTTGTTCCATATAAAAGCTTCCAATGTCTCCGATTTTTGCACATAATTCCGTGACATCTAAAATTCATAATTAAGGCAACTTAAGCAGCGGTTATATATATACTCTTATAGTGTACATTATCGAGATAGATAAGTCGAATTGAAGTTATCGATGATGGAACAATCAACAAAAAAATGTATAAATGTCTATCAATATTGGAAAACCGTTAATAAATAACTTTCTTATCTTTCTAGTAGAAATCTATGGCAAACCTTTTGAAAAGAGATTAGTAAATTTATGTTGAAATTTTTACAAGAATATAATTTAAAACTCTCTTGTTAGTAACATTATTCTATACATAAGGTCCTGATATAAATCCTACGAAAACTTAATATAGAATTTTTTTTAGGCCAACAACTCTTTTACCTTATTCCACGAAGTCAGCACGTTGTTAAAGAGAGGAGCTTTTTAATATGTCGCAATTAGTATGTTATGCGCTCCCAGGGGAAAGCTTTCCTTATCCATATACCTTACCAATTTGATTAGGCTGCTTCGTCCTTCTCCTCTCACGCTTTACAGGTTGTGTCATCCGCTATTCTAATATGAGCTAAGTGATCCTCCATCTCCATGTGCCCCGCTATTGTATTAATCAGCCTTCTGAGTGTTGGCCAGTTTCTGATGAGTTCATTCACTTTGCCGATTGCTTCAGTTAATTTTTAAACTTTTGAAGAGGTTCTATATCCTCCAGGGTGATTATTCTATCAAAACTTGTTTTAGTAATCTTGTATATTTGACTGCTTGTACGCCTTTGGCGCTACTATGAAAACCAACTAGGGTAATTATATTTAAGTTTAAGCCCATCTTGGATATTTTATCAACTCTCTCATAGTACCTTTGTACCATTAGCACTAATCTAATGAATACAACCAAAGCTACATCATATTTCAACTATATTTCAGTTCAGCAAAAAATGTTGCTTACTTGGATGCTTGAGATGCAATAGATTACTTACTTAGCTGCCATATAGCTTCCAAAAAAGCAATAATGTAAGTTATTGACTCAATGCGAAAGATATTCTTCCTTAACATAGTGCTTTGGAGAAGCACTAAAATCCACTTCTACTGCTTCTAGGCAGCTCATCTTGAACAAATATCATGTATTTTAAATGCGGTTTTTTGCTAGATCGATATTTGAAATATTGTGTACTGAAATTTAGGCTTTTAGTTTCGTTAGACTAATCTTAATCAAAAAAAGTCTACGAAACAATGCATTCTGGGGTTGCCCTGAACAAAACTTGGTCTTAACTAAACTAGCAAGTTTCAGTATGAGTGTTTGGGATCTTTGAAAAGAGGAAGTCTTTAAGATATCAAATAAAGAAAAATAATTTTGTGCCAAAGGTAAAATTTTGTTGTAAATTTGTTTGAATGAAAATGTTTATGTTGTTAATATCTCACTACACCATATGAATATATACAGTAAAAGAAAAAAATATGATTTTGCATATTTTTGGTTACCCTGTTAATCAATAATTTCTTTAACGAAATTTTATAGAAGTGTGACAATGCTATATTCCTATTTAAGTTTGTAAGGGGGACAGACTTCTCCATTGATTAAATTAAAATAGTTTTGTCTCTCTAATTATTTTTACCAAAGATAGTCAATTTGTCGAGATGTGAAGGCTTTAGTGCGACTATTATTGACAGATAGTACTATGGTATCATCAAGCTTGTCTAATTTTCATGTTTCTAGTGCATAACTACTACTATTTCCTCTATACTTCCTTTGCTACAGATATTTTCGAATTAATTCTAGGCAAATTAATTTATGCTCTTACAAAGTAGCATCAGCTTCGTTTTTCTTTTGTATGGTTGAAATTGAGCAAGAGCTTCAGCGAGGTAAAATAAAAAAAATTTCCTTCTGATATAATACATAGTAATGAAAAGCAAAAGCCAATTAAAACCCGTTTTGCTCAAAATAAACTCTAAAAGTCTTTTAATATATGACGCAGTGATTATTTATCGAATTTGGATGCTTAATACCCAATATACTTTATATTATTCATTGCCCATCCGTTGATCAGTAGGTTAGTAGAAAATACATATAAAAATTAAATTTGTAATATTCAGTGGCCAAAAAAAAAACTATTCGACATAAGCTAATTTAATTAAAAAAATAATAATAAAATATTTAAATAAAAAAATGGTTCAAATTTTATTATAACATAAAAATTTCAATTCTGCATACATTTTAAAATTAACATAAATAAATAAGTAAAAGTTAATGTAAAAAGCCATGTATATTATGTCATTAAAATTCAAGGTAAAAAAAATCATACTTTATTCTTCGAAAAATAACAAAAATTCAATTTTTTAAAAACACGTAGCTTTTTATTTCCACTTTACAACCTCTTTTAAGCGTTTTGATGTAGATTTAGCAATGATTTTGTTTCATTGTACTTACAATATTAATTTACTACCATTTTATTCGTGAAATTCAGACTTTTAAATTTTTTTAATAAAAACTTCACAAATGTTTAAGACTGATATCTGGTGATTATAATGGGTTTTTATTATCTTCGTGCTATTATAGAGAAATCTAAGCTTCATGTTTAAGGCATAATGCTTTGAGTTATTATCCTGGTAAACATAAATCGCTCAGAAATTCCTAATTTGTTAGCAGCACTTTCATGTAACTTTAATTTTAAAATATCTATATGATACGATCATCTATTATGCCATCTATAAATACTAAAATACCTTCTCCAGACCCTGTCATATAAGCATAACATTTCAACCACCGTACTTTACGGTATCCGAAATGATTTATCAAAAATTTAATCCTTCAGAACTTTTTCGACTTCTTGGCATATTCTCTTACAAATTCTAATATCAATTTTGCATCCTTTTTGAGATATGGGGCTACTTTATAACGAACCTAAAATTATGTATTTTTTATTATCTCTAAATTCCTAGAATGCAACGCATATTCCCAAGTATTTTACACTATATTTTTTTTATTTCATATATTTTTTTATTTTTATTTCATTCAGATTTATTTTCCGGTGATTCTTTTTTTATTATATATTGGGACGTTTTTCTTAGCTTTATTCCTTGAGTACAATTTAATTTTTCGATTTTCCTTGCTAAGAATGATTAATTATGAAGGTTTTGGCTTTAAATGAAGTTTATTATTTTTTTTTGCATCCTTTATTTACTCAAAATCACAATAAAATGATGTAAAATTATTCAAAACACATGTAACTATTATGCCAGTTGTAAAACCAACAATTAAAAAAAATTAATATAGTTATGGGAAATTGGCAAATAAACAACATGTTGAATACTTTGCATTTGAATTCGTGTACTGTTGAAAAAATGACAGCACTTTTTAAAGTTGGTAGCAAATATTACTAGAACTAGAAGAAAACACATATTTCAAATAAATATTTGTCATTTTATTCGAAATAATTCAGTAAATTATAACAATAAATTATATAACAAATTATAAGAAATGAAATGATATTTGTAATATTTATTTTGGTCACTGTATTTGCTTTAACCATTTCCCTACACATAAAGAAGTGACCAATTACCAAAAGTTTATTATTTTATTTTTTTTTTTGCATCCTTTATTTACTCAAAATCACAATAAAATGATGTAAAATTATTCAAAACACATGTAACTATTATGCCAGTTGTAAAACCAACAATTAAAAAAAAAATAATATATATATATAATAGTTATGGGAAATTGGCAAATAAACAACATGTTGAATACTTTGCATTTGAATTCGTGTACTGTTGAACAAATTACAGCACTTTTTAAAGTTGGTAGCAAATATTACTAGAACTAGAAGAAAACACATATTTCAAATAAATATTTGTCATTTTATTCGAAATAATTCAATAAATTATAACAATAAATTATATAACAAATTATAAGAAATGAAATGATATTTGTAATATTTATTTTGGTCACTGTATTTGCTTTAATCATTTCCCTACACATAAAGAAGTGACCAATTACCAAAATAATTCGTTCAATTAAGAATTGTTTAAATATGCGCCCACACCAAAATGATTATATCAATTACTAATAACTGTAAAAAACGAAAAAACAGAAACACTTTTCCAATTAAAAAATTTATTAAATCAATCAAGTAGATGATTGAATGAATTAAAAATTTAAATGAGAAAAACAATTTATTTGAATTTTATTTTCAATAGTCGTTTTTTTTATTTTTGCTTGAATATATTTATTAAATTTTAATATAAATAATTATAAATAATAAATTTATAAAATTTTAATGAATAACTTTTTTAATTGAAAAATAAAAGGCCATAATTTTTATTGTGTAATAATTTTATAGGTCCTATATATACTACAAACATTTCACTATAACCAAATATACCTTTCATCTATAGTATACAGCTTGACATTAAAGTAAATGAAATTAAGTGTGAATGTCTGTCTGACAGGAGGTCGTATATTTTACTCTTGATAATTTCTTGTTCATTTTAAACTGTTTGTGTTCTTAGTCTGTATGTTTCGTGAGTTTATTTTTTTATTACTTTTCTTTAATTCGAATTTTTTTGTTTAGAGTAATTGCAGACAGTCAGAAGCTTTAAGAAAAAGCAACCAACCAGTTTTAAATGATGGCGGCTTATTTGTTTTTATGTTATTTTATTTTATTTTTTTCGCTTTTGTATTCGTAAGGATTTTTATTTATTGCCACATAAATTTTGTATTAAATCATTAGGATTTACTTTAGCGTTTAGTGGTTGTTTTAATTCATTCGCCTGTGTCTTTTTCTGTTACTGCTGCTGCTTCCTCCCAGTGTTGCTTGTCTTTCCAAAACTCTACGCTATATAATGCCAACCAAGCGCATTCAAGCGTTGTTCGTTTTATTTGTCTTTAAGGCATTCAGGTTGAGTACATTTATTTTCTTTCATCTTAAGATTTATTTACAGAACGTGAGTGATAATTAATGAGTGTTTAATGTTAAACAGAATGAAGTTAAAAAAGGCTTTTATCCCTTATGTTTGTTATGTTGTATTATGTGTTTTTTTAAGGATATGTTAATTTGACGCAATATTCTCTACCGTACCTGAAAGGTTGTTACAACTTTATTTTTTCGTTGAACAATAATGCGAGGATGAATTGATGGTTGTTGCATCGGGGCTGCACGAAATTTTATGGTGAAATTTTTAATTTTTAAAAATACACAGAAAAAATTATCCCAAATGTTTTTTTAATAAAATTATTAATTAATTTTATATTGAAGTTTAGTTAGATTGTTAATTAATGTAATTGACTTTATAATTGGTTTTAAATTTTTTTACAAAAATTTAAAGCTTCTGAAAAGTATAAGAAAAAAGAAAAAATATGAAAATGAAATAACTTTAACTCAATTTTGTTTTTGATCAATCTATCGTTAAAAAATATTAATACGAAATATTTACATGATTTCCTCATCCTTTGGTGGCGTGTTTAATGTATAATTATTTAGTAAGAACAAATTTTAAATATTTGATAAGGTTATTAATCTTTCAGTGCTAGTGTAGATGTTCCCATCATTGATTCCGGAGGTTATATTCAATTTCAAGATTCCAGTTTATTTCAAAACTTCTCCATGAAAGATTTTTTTAATATATATAAGGTCAGATCATATTGATTGTTTTTCACGATTTGTTCTGACATCTGTCATATTATTATTGGTATCTCGTCCTAGGTCGCAAGGGCACGTAAATAGAATAAAATGATCTTTACTGGAACGTCCCGCAGGGATGAACACTTTTATGATATGTCTTCGGGAATTAAATATAAGTATAAACATTACATACTTTAAATATATTATTAAGAGTACACATTTTATAACCATTATTGTGAATTCTATATATAAATCTATGTAATTTTTACATTATATATACACTACATATATACATTTTTTTAAAAACTAGTTAAATAAGTGCATAACACCAAAATTTAATGGAGGGAAACGAAACTAAACATATAGTTACTTCTTGCGTCTTATAAATTCCTCTAATCAGCGATAATTCCATGTAAGCTACATGAGAGACTCGAGGTCAAAGGTTACAAAAATCTAATCGGAGACTTCAGTAGGGTGTATATGACGCTATATATGTATCAAATTTCCCTCAATCAAATTTGAAGTTTTAATATTTTTTTCGTTTAATTTTACTTGTATTGTATTATTTAAATATTTCTAATAATTCAATAAATAATTATACTTAAATCCGCGAGCTTTTATTGAAGAATGGATTTAATTAATTATAAAATGGAATCAATAAAATTTGTAATTGATTTGAGGCAAATAAAATGAATGAAAAAAGTGAATATAAAAATTAATTAATATTACTAATATTGGGTTTACACCTTAACAACTAAATTTTTCAACAAATTTAGGGACTTCGTACCCAGAACCTCAAAAACTACACTCAAAGAAAATTTGAGATTTCAGCGAGATTGATTTTAGACAAAGAGAGGTTTAATAGCCAAAGTGGTAAAAGGTTATCTTATAGCGGATCTGATAAATATAGTCATACAAATCATGTGGTAATAGAGCGGGGTAGTATAAAGTCTAAATTAGCTAATCATCATGTGCTCACGAACAGGAATATATTTTGAATAATGATTAGATGAGTTCTCAAAGGACTTTCTTTCTATTTTAAGCCACAAAAAAACAGTCGTTTCATTTTGCATCTAAATTGAATACATACATATATTCAATTAAATATAAAATAAAAATAAAATTTAAGTAAAACTTTATTTCTCACTTAAATATTTAACTCATTAAATTCACTTGATTGATTTGATCAATTTTTAATTTGAAAAAGTTTTCTGTTTTTCATTTTTCACAGTTTTTATTAATTAATATAATCATTTTAGTGAGAAGTGCAAATCTAAAAAAAAATAATTGAATGAATTATTTACTAATATATTTGGTGATTGGTGAATTTTTTCTGTGTAGTTATCTATAGTGGTTCTATAGTGTTGAATTGCCTGAACCAACACCATGGTCACCCAAGACTAAGCACGTCACACAGGGAAAACAGAGTCATTGTGATAACCGAATTATTAGCCAATCAAATTTATTCGACTCCACGAAATATATAATAATTTGGTTGTATATATCGAATAATTTTTTCGTGAGCAGCAAACAAAACGGTAGTAAATACTGATTAAAAATTTAATTCAGCTCCAATTTTCAGTGCAAGTAATCGAAATATACAATATAAAATTGTGTTCACCTAGCTAATTTATTCCAATAAAATGATACGACACTTTATGTTTATTTATTTATATTTTATTGTATATAGGTATATAATTATTTTAAACATATTTAATTCAATAATTACATATGTATGTACATACAAACATATTTAAGAGGGATTCACTTTTTTATATTCTTCGGTAGAAAAAAATTCTTCATTGATATGTGCAAACTTTTCGTTATTGATTTCTTTTCGATGAATTGAAAAATTCTATCTTTTCTGTTTTTGTTGTTTTGTTGCTTGGTATGGCAGTATAAGTATTATTATGGAATCAATGCAAAACTTGTCCAAATTGAGCCAATTGGCTGAAAATATGAAACATTTAAATATGATACCAAAAATACACATACGTACCTGCAACTTCCATCCTATTTCATAATTCTGATACACAATATATGTATGTACACATATATATAGATACAATTTTGGCAATTTCCCATACCCTGTGTCTAGGTATTGCTGTAATTCCTTTTCGCTTTTAATGATTTTCATTTTTATAATTTAATATTATAATTTATTTTTCTTCAATTTTTTATTATTATTATTATTATTATTATTATTATTATTATTATTATTTTTTAATATAATTTTTTCTTAACGTCATTTAAAATCTACCGAATAATTATTTGGGAACACCGATTTCGATTTATGGCCTGCATATACGAGACATGTAAAGATTCAAACAAGCGAGAGGTACCCAGATGAGTGCGTAAGAAAATGATTTTTTTTTAAGTACTCGTCTATCTTAAGTTATTTATTATTTTTTTTTTTTTGCTATTGCCAAATGTTATTGTTGCCATTATGTTTAATTTTTACATCTTGTAAATTTTTTTTATATAAAATCATGATTTTTCAAAAAAAAAAAAATGGCAACCCTTAAATATAAACAAAAACAGCTGTTTTTTTTTCTTTTTTTGTTTATTTAAGAATGTTGTGTTCGGAAAATATTACAAAAATAGTGCAAAAACTAAATTGCAATAGTGTTTCCATCATTATTATTTTATAAATATTATTTTAGCGAATCGAGTGATTCTAGTCAGACAGTATGTATATATCGCAGAAATGTTCGTGATGCATTAAATGTGTTAGATTTGCCAAAGAAGCGGTATGCTTTTAAGATGTTGAAGATAACTTTTAAAAATTTGTTATATTTACATTTTTATCAACGCATTTCGCTTCACGATTAAATTTTACGGATTGTCTGTGTTTGACATTAATTACATTTGTAAATGCGTTAAAAAATCACAAAATAATAAATAAAAAACACAATTGTGTTCAGGGGCTAGAAGTCTGTCAAATGTGGTTATTTAAAATTTCTTCAAGTAACAAAAAAAAAAAATAATAATAAATAAATAAATAAATTTAGCCCTCAAATTGAATTCACCATTTTGAATTTTTATTTTTTTATTACATAACCGCAATCAATATCCTCAAAAACCTTAAATGTGATATATATTTTTTGCATACACCATGTGTTCTAACTGAGGCCAAAATTCAGTGATCGTAGCCAGAGTTACCGTTTGGCGACTTTAGTCACCAATTGCCCTTTTTTAAACCACCTGGTCACTTTTTTGGCACCTTCTTTAAAATGGAACTAAATTGCGACTTTGAAACATTAATTCTAACGAATAAATTAATTATTTTACGATTTTTGCATAATATAGTAAGAAAAGACCCCGAAGAATAAATTAATTAATTGAAGCTGTTAAAATTGAAGTTAATGATAAAGTTTTTCCGAAACTTTCTGAATCGGATTGAGAGAATTAAAAAATAGATTTGATGGATATTTATATCCTTATTTATATTTTTACTTTGGCTCATAGCAGAGCCACGGTGGAACGTATTTTTTCAAAATTATTATCAACAACAAATAAATTGTCCAACAGACTTAAGGTTGTAACTTATGATTCTTTGCTTTCAATCCTAAATTTATAAGACTGAAGTCCGAGTAAAGACCTCGTACAAACGTACAGAAGTTTAATTAACAAAAAGAGTATTTTATGTTAACTAGTTTTAGGAATAAATCTTTATTTTTGCAATAATGAGAATTATTTTAAATTATTTTGTTATTGTTATAAATTATTGTATTATTAATAAAGTTCAATTTAGTATTTTTTCTTAAAAAGTATTTTTGTTTTTAATTTTATTAAATAAAGAAATTTTAAGAAGTTTTTTAAGTATTGAAGCAGTTGGCCTCTTTTTTGGCGACTTATTTTTTGAAATCCCCTTTTTGGACACTTTTTAAAAATTCTGAATGGTAACACTGATCGTATCCCATTTCGATCCGCCACATTGCTTCTACCTTTCAGAATTCTTAAAATCAGAAACCATAATCTTATTCAGAAATTGCAAATCTGTCAAATATAATTAACTGAAATTTCGTAAAGTAATAAAACGAAACTTTTGCCGTCATTTTTAATTATTTATTACAGAATCGTATTCAGCGTCCCAAAAATCTTATATATAATATTTATTTTTAACGTAAACCAAGTATTCTAATTGTTAGAAAAATTCAAGTCGCATTTACATGTCATAAGTCTGACTGTCTACAACGAATGTAGAACATGTAGGGAAATCTTCGAGTCCTTTCCAGTCTTCGTCCGAACAAGATTCTTAAATTTCGTAGACAAAATATTAACAGACGTAAAAAAATCACAATGGATTGAATTCTCTTACAGGCAGAGGTAAAAACTTTTAATACCTTAAGTCACAATTTATAAATAAATTATACCAGAATATTCTCATATAACGTAATTTTATTTAAAAACCAAGTATTCTAATTATGAGTAAAATTCAGGGATCGTGGCGCAGTATATGACGGGACACTTCAACTTGAAGCCGCATTTATATCGCATAAGTGTGACTGCCCACAACGAATATAGAACATGTAGGGAAGTCATCCAGTCCTTTCCAGTCTTCGTACTAATAAGATCCCTAAATTTCGTAGATAAAATTTTAACAGACATAGGGAAATCACAATGGATTGAATTCTCTTTCAGGCAGAGGTAAAAACTTTCAATACCCTAAGTCACAATTTATAAATAAATTATACCAGAATATTCTCTTATAACGTCATTTTATTGAAAAATTTCACTTAATCAAATTCTGCAATTAATGAAAATAATTATAAAATCAAATAAAATCTATTAAAAAGAAAAACATCTTAAACTTAATTTGTTTAAAAATGTACTATCACAAAAACAGTCATCACCAGGGAAACCACATATGTGTAATTTCATATTTTTCCTGTGATCGAATTGAGCATTTTTGCATCGATGTAAGTGTACATTTTGGCATATTTTTGTATGTAGTGATTTTTATATCATATTTGTAGTATATTTTTACACTTTTAGTGTATATTTAACATTTTTAGAGCATATTTGTACGTTTTGAAGATATATATATATATTTTTTTTTTTTATTTTATTGTTATATATAAAAAATAAGAGATCAAAAATATTCAGTACTTAACATTAGTTCTAGTAGATAAAGCCTAAGTTCATTAAAAATCTTTAATATGCTTTATTTGCAGCAACAAATCGTTAATATTTTGAAATAGATAAATTGATATTTTAAAGCTATAAAGAACATTTTAGCTTTTTAGTTTGCCCGAATAGCATGAGATAATGTTGTAAAAAGAATTTATTTTTTAAATGAAAGCTATCTGTATATGTAAATTTATATATGCATTTTTTCGATAATTTCTGAACTAATTCTAATGTTTAGAATCATATGGGGTAAGCAAGTGGAAGGTCAAAATATGAGATATAATAAGAAAATGGGAAACTAAAAACTGAGCTTTTTGACGCAGTTGACATATACATATTAGTTTTGTCTTATTTTATAACATTAAATATACATAAATAAAGCACTTTGTTTTAATGAAAATATTAATTTTTGTTTAAAACTGAAATGTTTTGGTTTCCCTGGTCATCACATAACATGCCACATTAATATAAATGTACGATTTTAAGTATGCCTCAATGCTTTGACACTCATTCCGTCAGTCTGCCTATCTAAGCATACATTCAACTTTCTATTTGATTTCTTATTTTTTGCAAAGTCAGAGTATATCGTCATTGTCATTTGTCTGTTCATCGGTCTGATTGTAATTGTATTTGTAAATAACGCACCCCATAATAATAAAATGAAGATAATTCAGGAAAATACTTTGCAACAACTAAAAATGTCATCACGGTAATATTTTGAGACCAAAACCATAAAAATTACTAAATGGCAATACGATGTGAAAATTTATGGAGCAATTTCATACAAAATAAATGGCATGAATGGCAGGCAGTATGCTTTGTCGTTGTTACTTACTTTCAGTATTTCGTTTTTATTTTTTTGGCGAGACACACAATGTAAAGTAAAATATTTGCTGTTAGTTGGTATGACTTCAGCATGACTTGAAGTCATACTATAATTTCACAATTTCAAACCAAACGAAAAAAAGAACAATCTAAAAACCCCCACAAAAAAAGGAACAACATTCAAAATATAGTAGTTATGCCCACAAGGCAAACAGAAAAATAATGTTAAAATATAAAGAATTCTAATATTGTTGGTTTGCCGAGTAAAAGTGTGTTTGGGAAGGTTACATAAATTTCTTATTTTAGTTAAAAATTATGGTATAAAAGCCCTAGTTTTTACATACACTCTGCATATAAAAACAATATTTTCTAGGCTTTTTCTTTCTTACTACTTTTGACACTACCTACATTTATATACAATATTTTTGGGCACTATATCAACCTTACCAAAAACTACTATAACATAAATCTAATTTTATTCAGACAGAAAATATCTATATGTTTACGTGTATATGTGTGTTGAATGCATTTGTGTTGGCAAATAATTTCATTTAGTGGCATTTAGTAAAGCCTTCTAAGTAGAATGTAAGCACCATTTGCTGAAATCAACAGTATTTTATAGTAAAAAATATTTTCTATCATAAAGTCATAATTTATTTAGTTTTATGTGAACTTTTTTGGCCCAGAGTTTAAGGGTAACTAAAGAACAATTTTATCAAGTTGAATTTAATGAAATATGGTTTTAGAAAAAGGTTTAAGAAAATTTTTGTGTTGTATATTTGTAAGTAAATTAGTTATATTCAAATATTTTGTGTATAGTTTGGTTAGGTTTATTATGAAGTGAAAAGATTATAAGGGATATAAGATATAAGGGATATAAGGAATAGTTTTTCTTTAATTATTGGAAGGGGTTTGTGTACCCACTCTAAAAAATTTAAAAATAATTATACTAGTTTGATTCATAAAGTTTGAATTCGAGAATTTTTAATCTTCTGAAAACATTATTAAGCTTTTGAAAATAAATTTTTAAATATGTATATAACTGACATAATTTTGTTTACTTAAAGCTTCATCCTTGACAACTATTAGTCTAAAGAGATATCTAGAATGGATCACTGCAGTTTAGATCCATAACTTAAATATTTAAGTAAGTCCCAATTCTAAAAATATGTAAAACACGCAATATAGTGATAGTTCTTTTAAGGGCGATCATACGATAAGCCGAAATTTTATAATGAAGTTGAGAGAATTTCGTTCCGTACTAGCATTTAGATGGAATTTATGCAAGATTATGTGATTTTCGGGAGAAAGATTTATGTAATAATAGTTGTACAAAATTTATGAAATTATACAAAAGTAATTCTATCATCGATATGCATCGCTTTACGTATTTTCCTATATCATAATCATAGAAAGCTGTTTTTGGGGACATTATAATGGACATAAACTTAGCCAGTCGGCCGGACGGACATCTCTGAATCGACTGTAGAAGTAATTTTAAGTCTTAAACTATATAACTCTTTGGTTTTTTATTATTTAATCTAGAAATAATATATATATATATATATATATATATATATATATATATATATATATATATATATATATATATTGTGTTATTATGTAATTGAGAATAAAATGGGGGGTGCTATCAAGACCTTTTATTCTAATTTCACGCTGTTACAATTCAAAATCTGTCGAAAAATGTTACAGCGTTCGTAATAGACCTTCTTGGGGTTATCATAAATTAGTTTTGAAAATTTGGAATACACCCCAAAAATTTTGAGTTATAATCAAAAAGCTGTTTTCTGGTAGGTTCCTGTATAAATGTTTACCTATTTCCGTTATTCTTTTATTCATTCTTTATTTTTAAACTCCTTTCTAAAGTGGACGAATCAAGCTCTTTAATCATGTACCCTTTTTATGTTTTGGTCAAATATTAAAAGCTAATTTTTAAATAAAATCTAAAAAGTAAAATTTTTCCAAAAATTTTCGAGTTTAACTACGATTCATAAAAGTGATAGTACAGATGCCTTTCTTTTTCATTTTAAAATGTTTGAAAATAAAAGTGAACTTGATTCTTTCTAATGGATTTTCAACGCCCATACACATAGAAGCTATTGTGGTGGATACATAAAACACATCGCTGTTAAAAATATGTACAATGGTGCATATTCCTATAAACGCATTTAAAATTTTTGTTTTTCTTTGTGGCATATTCACTTCTGTTAACCAAAAACAATGTTGTGTTATTCTCTATTATGTAAGAAATAGTTGTTTCTTGCTTTTGTTGTTTTCTTTAATTTAGCAATCAGAACATATTTGTAATTATTTCAGTGCAATATTCCTATAACCGCAGTCGAGAAAAATTTGTCTAAAAAATTAATGCAAAAAAATAAATAAAATATTAAAAATTTTTAACAGTTTTAGTTATTTGTTTCACTTAAGCTAAGATTCTGATAACAACATCTCTGTTTACTGGAAATATTTTTGCCTAAAGGAACTTTTCTTACAGACTAGAAAAAAATTTAAATTCAATTTTTTCGTGATCAAGGCATTATTAATGCACATTATTAATAATGCTAGATTGGGTCATTAGTTTAAGTGCATATATAGAAAAATACCATAAAAACTGGCATCAAACTACTAACATTACAATGGAAAAAATTAACGTACATTTTAAGTTTTTTGTTATTATTCTTATTTTTTTTTTTTTTTTTGTGAAGTCAATAAATAATTAAAAAAAAAAAATAATTTGTAGCACCGTAATTCTTTTTTAGCCTCATTTTTGGTAAGTTAATTTAAAAATTGGCATGCGTTTATAGGAATATGCACCACTAATTTTTTTAAGAATTAAATAGAAAACTTATCACCTGCTAATGACACGTTTTACATTTCCAGAGAAACGAATATGTCGAGAAGACGAGTTGCATATGATTGGCGGATTCTGGAATAGCAAGTGCATTGACCGCATTTTTTCGAAAATGATGATTCATTTCCAGAACCTTCAATAAATAAGCTACCGATCAATGATAACTCTATGAGTCACAAAATTTTTGGCAAAGTTATGTATGGATATATCATACAGAGCCGATAGGAATAGTTTGTCAGTATCGTGGAACGATGACTTCTACAGAGAAAAATAAAGAGAGATGATAAAACACTTTTTCGATCTCTATACCGAACAGGAAATAAAAGGTATTCGGTTTTTAGAATTCCTGTCTTTCACTTATAACATTGAGTTAGAGAATATTATACACTAAACGAACAAATTCGATTCAAAATCCATCACGGTTGTGGTTACATTGAGAATTTGTGGTATCGGCTTTTTGATACCGTTCGTTTAAATATTTTAAATACACAAAACAGAAAACTTGATGTCGATTGATATCCATTTTCCTTAATGATTTGAACACACAGTGTTGAATTTGAACACATACAGGGCACTATTTTTTAAACAAGTAAAATCTGACGTATAGTTAAAGAGTTATGAATATTTAAAGTTGCATATTATTGAATGAGAATATCCAAAAAATAAAAAAATAAGAAATTATGAAAGAATTTAATTTTTGTATCAAAAAACTGGTGGTAATTTTTTTAAAAAGTATTAAAAATAGTAGATTGTCTCAGAACAATTATATTGCATTTTATAGTAAAGATATTGCTTTTAAACATATTAAAAAAATTAAAATCGAAGGGTAAAAGTTTGTCAAAAATGCATTGTAAAACTGCAATTGCATTTTTAAATAAAAAATTTAACTTTGCATTATTACTTTTAAAGAGGTTTAAGTTGGCCTTCATTAAAGCCTTGAATCAATGAAGATAGTAAAAACTTACATACTTTGATTTTATAAAAATTTAATTTAAGAATAAATTCGCGATTTTTTTGAAATTGGTAAAATGATAATGAGAAAGATTAAATAGCTCCATAGGTTATATTCGTAGTAAATACAAACAAGATCTGATGACGCTTTTAAAAAATATAAATAAAGAACAAATTTTATTTCAAAGTTAATTACTATCGAACCTATCACTAAGTTAGTAAATTCAATCATTCGAATTCGTAAATTCGTTATTGAAAAAGAAATCCTTATAAAAATATTGTACTACTCGTATTTATAAAATAAAATATCTGAAATTTTTTACTAATTTGAATAATTTTTGTTTAATAAAGCAATTAAAATAATGTTTCGTTATAAACAAATATGCAAACAAAATTTAATTTTGAATCAATAAAATTATTAGCAAAACATTTTTTGAAAATTTTAATAAACGAAACGGTCGTAAAATTTGTAAATGTATATGTAGAAGATTGCGAATGTAAGTGTAATTGTACCCGCTAAGCCTGGCAATGTTAAGCAATAAATCAAATGAAATTCAGTAAAATTAAACAAAATACAAAAAAATTTGTTGAAATTCAACTGGATATAACATACCATTTAAAAACACTTAAATATTTTTCCATGGTTCTAAGATAAAAAGGGTGAGAAACAGATGTATTTAAATAACCCATATTCTCTTATATATAGAATATATATATACAACACTTGTATGTACTGTGACTCAAAATATTCAAACTTAATTTCAGCGGTCATGCCTTCTCAGGATTACATCTATTGAAAAATTCTAAAGAAGAAATACCTCCAATAAATTTAAGATCACTTACCTCTAAAGTTCTTAAAATCACCAAAAAATATGTAATTTATTTTTTAGTTTTATTTGTATTGTTCAAATTTAAAAGAGTTTTTGCATTTTGATTTCATTTTCTGGTTATTTAAAATCAATAAATTACTAAAATCAAATATATATATATTTTTTATTAAATTTTAATATGAACCAAAAAATGATTTGTTCAAAAAAATTTTAATTCTTTCTGAGTATATATCAATATATTTCTTATTCAACGATAGAAAATATAAAAACTTTAAGCACCATAAAAACAAAAGAATATCAAGCAAATTATAATGACTATAAAGGTCTTGATGACAGCAAAAAATAATTATGAACATGTTAGACAAAAAATACAAAAAAACAGAAAAAAAAGAAAAGAAATCAAATTTGATGAACAGAAACACTTAAAATAAACGGCCTATAAAACAAATTATTGAAGTAAACCGTAAGATCAAAGACACTTTACGCTTATTTAATGAAACAATTCCAACTTCTTCTAACAATTATTAACAAACTAAATGAGTGTAGCAGGAAACTCATAAAAAATATTATACGCTAACATAAACTCATCACCATAATGGCAGTGATGGTGGTAGTGATGTTCAAGATGAATTTTATAATGTAGAGATGGATGGTATGAAGATGCTGATGTTACTGTGGATGATGGCAAGTGAGACGGGTCATAATATGACACGCTTTTTATTATAATAGAAACCATATGAAAAGACCGCATAAGCTTTGTTTTTCCTAGATTGTTTTTGTTGGTCCTGTTGTTAAATGAAACCAACCAAACAATTTAAAATACAAAGATGAGGATGAGAGCAAAAATGAAGATGATGTTATATGACAGCTGAGGTTTCTTCTCTCTTTTTGTTAGTACTTAAACTTATTTTGTGGAAATTTTCTTCTATAATGTGGAAGATGTTGTTTAAGAAGAAGTTTATGCTCTGACATTTTTAAGTGTTTATGACGTTGAAGTCTATACAATGTCTTTAGTAATTACACATAAAATTACTTAAACATGTCCAAATGATTTCATTTTCAATTCATTTATACGAAACATACACTTTTGCTCTTACTGTCTCGCTGACAATAATGATGATAATTATTATGTTTTTTGATGATGAGGGTTTCTTCTTCATCAACATTTCACGCTTTTCTCACTTTGTTTGTAGTAGCGCCCACTTGGAGTTATTCTTGTTTTGTGCTGTAGTTTCTGCTTTTGGTTTTCACGGAATTTGTGTTTTGTTGGCACTTTCCTTTATTCAGTGTTGATTTGATTTTCTTTCAACATTTTCATTTCGATTTTTTTTACAAAAAGGTTTTTTTTTATTCCATTATGTCGATGTTGAGTGGAAAATGTGCGAGGGTTGCTATAGACAAGACTATAAAATATAACACTTAATAGATTATACTATAGACAAGACCACGGGTTCCCAAATAGAGGTCGGTTATAACTGTTTATGGGGTCGACGAAGTAGTCTAAAATAATGTATATTTTTTTTTGTCCATTGAAGGGGAGGAATAAAAGATCGAAGCCTATCAAAGAACCAATAATTTTTTAAAATAGTCACTAAGTTCATTAAGTTCTTGTGTATATTGTCTAATACTCGTGACTGTTTCCCCGATTGATAAGTTTTTCTTTATTATTATTTTGCTTTTAAGAAAAGCGACACGGGAAGCTATTGTATTTTGGTGATTTGGGAAGTTTCTTATTAAAAAACGATGGGATTAATATATATACAAATATATTTTTTTGGTGACCCACTATATATTCTTTTTTTGAGGTGTGAGTGATCAAAAATAATTTAAAACATAAAAAAAAATATTTTAATAATTTTAATTTTAACATTGACCTTAATATAAATCAAGCTCAATTTTTTAATTATGTTTTTATTTTATTTTATCATTTTAATTATAAAGATATTTGGTTTTGAATTCAACTTAATTTAATCCGAATAAAAAAATAATTTTTATAGTAAAATGTTTAATATTTAGAGATGCATAATTTTCAAATGGTTATATACTTTTAATATTATATTCTTTCTTTTGAACGATATGCTCATTATTTATCAAGTGCAATTTGGGTTATTAGTTTTTAAAAATTTCAACATATAAATTTTTGGTTAAAAAAAAATTGCATTTTTTTTTGTCTTTACTTTGGTAAAGCTTTGAACCTGCAAAAAATTCTACTTAAACTGGCTTAAAGTGCGTCATTTTGCATTATTCTATATGCAATTTAGCTCATTACATTTAAAAATTACACAAAATCAATAGCAAACAAAACACTAATATTTCTATGTACGAAAATTGCGTCTTATGAGAATTTTCTGATTAAACACCTCGTGTGCAAATAATGGTAGGTAGAAATTTCATTTAAATAAAATATTTAAGTTTAGTTGATTAAAGATATGAAATATGCATAACAATCTTTTATTTATTAGGAAACTTTTGTTTATAATTCAGGAACAAAGTAAAATAATATTATGAGAATTAATACACATATTAGGGACATAACATATAATGTTTTAAATATGTCAATCAAAAGTTTAAATATTTGACCTCAGTAGGCGTTCCGTTAGCAATATCCATATTTGAAGTTTTAAGTGTATAAGTTACAGATGTTGTGTTTTAATTTACTGATGTACATATTTCAAAATTCAAAAGCATTGAATGACTTTTACATAACTACGAATACTACATAATTTTTGTTGTAATTTTATAAGAAAAATATGTAAATTTTTAATGATTATTGTATTGTGTGCGATAGCTAATTTTGAGCGCAATAACGTCGGGGACAAAATAGTTAACACATTCAAAAGTTATTGATTTTTGATCACTCATGCAATAAAAGTACATTTTCTTAAAATTTTTTTAATTTGTCTAGATCTACAACATATCATACATCCCTCGCATAATATGCTTCTTTGGATATATTCTATATTCGTATATATTCTACTTGTAGCTAACATTGTTGTTATTGAAACCCGCCTGATTTGCCAGCTAGAGAAGCCCATCCATGCCAACAACAAACTATTAAGAATAGACGAGAAATTCATAAGTAAAATAAAAAACTCCATGAACAATAAGTAAAAAAACATAGAAAAAGAAACCGACGAAGCGAGTCAAATACCGCCATCATCATTTTCAAAATAGTACTCAAACATACAACTTTATACATAAGAAGAAAGAAAATAAAACGACGAGAACTACTAAACACTTAATGTCGACGACAGGTTTAATATATTCATTATATTGTCGTAGTGGTTTATGTTAATGGATATGAATTTAATTGGTTAGGAGGATCTTTACAAACACACAAATACATACTATTATTTACCCAGCTGACCATAAACCTCGATAATGATATCGCCCTCGAATATTTCGTAAATATGTCACTAACATAATAATCTAAAATATTGTGCTGAAAAATTTATGATTTTAATTAAATTTTCAGTAATTTTTAATAAAAAAGTAATATAACAATAATATTTTAGAAAAATGGTACGTAAAGTCACTACTTGTCTAAATAGATGTGAAAAATAACATATTTATCTAAATAAATAATATATTTTTTGCATATTAAATCAGAAAGATTTGCACTATAAAAGAAGTGGATCTGAGTAATAGGATCCGTCGCTCGCTCATTTTGTGGCAGCAAATCTTTCATCGTCGAAAGTTCATTTATCGTATTAATAATGAACCTTTAGCGATATCAATAGCAAAACGTAAAAATATTTGCAAATGATTAATTTTCGATATCAAAAAATGTTGAAAATTATTCGATATCGGTATTAATAATTTTGTTTAATTTCCACCTTGTTCTCAATTTTAAAATTTAAAGCTGATTAAATTTTTAAAGTTATGTTTTATTTCAAATTTAACACAATATATAAAATATTAAATAAATCATAACAGTAAATTATATTTCAAAAACAATAATTCATTTAATGAATAATACAATTAATAAATACATTTCCAAATTTCAAATTCGGCCAAAGCGGTCATCAATATTTTTTCTCTCAATATTAATAATTTTCCTATTACTCAGATCCGCTTCTTTTATAGTGCAAATCTTTATGATTTAATATGCAAAAAATATATTATTTATTTAGATAAATATGTTATTTTTCACATCTATTTAGACAAGTAGCGACTTTACGTACCACTTTTCTAAAATATTACTGTTATATTACTTTTTTATTCAAAATTACTGAAAATTTAATTAACATCATAAATTTTACAGCACAATATTTTAGATCGGTTCTGAACGAATACTGAAGAATGACACTAAATTCTCTTTGTTTAAGTCTCCTGCATGCACAAACAATAAGATACGCTGTTTTTTATTTAAATGAGAAATATTTGCGAAATTGCAAAAATTGTTAATTTCTTGAAATATTTAGTTTCAATATTTTACTGAGAAAAGTTAAATATTCGATATGTATATTTTTAAAATTCTCCAAAATTACGCAAATGTTTACTATCAAAAATTCTTCGATTTTTTATCGAAACTCAGGTCAGGCGGGTATAAATATACGTGTGTGTGTTGAAAAACACACATACTTACCTACTTAAGTTGTAGTATTTATATTTCTGTAAATAAAAATCATTTAATTTGTCAAGAACTTTTTTCTTTATTTTCTGGTTTTGGGTGGAATATCTCCCTGTCTTCTTCATAATTTTTTTAAACATTTTCATTATTTTATTTGGAAATATTTTTTGTTGTTTATTAAGGGAGCCTTTTATGGTTTAGTGGTGAAAGGTTATTATATGGAGAATGGGGAACATAAATATTAAGTATTTTGTTCAAGCATGTTTATAACAATAATTTAATTATGTTTATAAATTGAATGTTAAATTAGTGGAAAATGGATTTTTGTGATTTTTGCATTTATTTCGTTGAGTATTTGTAGGAATTTGTAAATGATTAGTAGAATTGAAATATTCGTTAGGGCTTAAATTGGGGCATATTATTGACTGCTAATTTTGTAAGGATTATGTTTCACGTAGCGGCAGGGTGGAGCTAGAAATTCACTGCTGACTTTGTAAGTAGCTTCTGTATATAGCATTTGTTGCTAATATATAAAAAGTAGATATTTCTACCCGGCGTTGCCCGGATTGTCCAATATATGTTAAAAAAATATGCAAATTACATTTAATATCAGTGGTTATCCCTCGGAATCAGGGTTGCTAAATACGATTTTCATTTTTGTACTAAATTTTATAAATATTGTACCAAAATTGTACTAACTTCCTCTATAGAAAAATAAGATGTTTTGATCTAAAAATTTCCCTTCTATTTTTAAACAAATTTTCAAACTAACGACATCTAGTTCAAGTTGGACATGAAAAGTTTTAAAAAAGTTTGACTGTACCGCAAGTTTCAAAATCGATAAGTGTTAAATGAAGACTTAACAACTGAAGTAATACTTATATCTGGTTCTTAAAAAATACCTAATCCAAATCATATAATAATATTCAGATTTGTATGAGTTCAATTTCAAAAAAGAAGTTCTAAAAGTTTCACCAGAAGTTGTGAAGTAAAAACCCAGTAAGAAGTGGAACTTCGAACGAAGCAAGTAAAGCGGAAAGAGAGAAAAGTAAAATACTGCTTTAATATTCCCTGTGAATGGCATACATTTTCTATGGCAAGTTTCCGCAGGGAAGCAAATTTTTGACACTAAAAGTGATCTTTTCAATGGCGAGAAAGAAGCAAATGTTTTAGTTATAGTGAACACCTAGATGCATGTTATTTCCTCCCATACAATAAAAAAGTTATTCGTTTACTCTAGTGCATCGTAGTAAGGCTTATTTCGAACCGTATGCTTTCCTTGCTAAATTTCACGTACATCGAAAAACTGATAAAGAAAAGCTCATATACAAATTAAGAGTTTCCATATTGAATAATGGAAAGCTAAACATAAGTTTTTGCATTTTCTAAAAAAAACAAAAAGTTTCTTCAAAAGTGTTGCCAGGTTAGCTTATATGAGGCTAAGTATAGCCTTTTTATTTTACTTTTAGCCTCAAAATTTTAATTTTAAGTTCTAGCTTTTTTCTATACTTTTGCCTTATAAAGGCTAAAATTTTTGTATTTCAATAAAGAAGAAAATAATTTTTAATTTGTTTTTACTAATTTTATTTTTATCCAATCATCCATTTACGAATTTTTGTGTATTAATTCACACTGAACAAAAATTTTCGCCTGCGATGCTTTATTCTACAAGTTAGATTTTGTTTGCTTAATTAATCAACTATAATAAATATTTTTTAATAAATTTCATTAACCACAGAACCTTTTTATGAATATAATATAAAAACGAGAAAGGAATTATAATTCAAAAATGATGAAAAATCACTTCAAAACATTGGGTCATTTTTCTTAGGAAATATAATCCAATTTAACCTAGTGTATGATGCAGGTCTAATTAAGTAGTTCATTTTGCCATTTTTAGAATTTCCAATACACGATCAACATTTGATGCAAGTTATCCACAAAAAACTTTTTTTTAGTTCTTAAAAATTATATGAATTAATGCAGATATTACGTAAAAAATTAACTAAAATATTTCTTTACAAAAAGTAGGCCTAAACAAACAGGATTTGATAAAGCTAAAAATTTGTTTCGGAGAAATTGTAAGCTTTAAATTTCTTTCGGAGATATATATTAGTTTTTGCGCGATGTCATTACAAGTATGTATTATGGGAAACAAATCACAAAACTTTACGAACAAAAGTGGGCGGAAAAAGGTGAGTGACATTTAATCAAAGGTTAGTTACTTCCGTACTATATGTGTATATGAAACGATTCAGTGGTTGTGTAAAAATATTATGAAACTTAAGTACAAATGTCAATTAGTTCAAAAAGTTGGCGTAAAAAGAGATCATATAGAACAGGTCATATAAGCCAAAGTTAATTCAAAACTCTATTTGAGTCAAATTTTTGTATACACCGATT
The DNA here is from genome assembly GCA_932274085.1 of Protocalliphora azurea. NCBI lineage: Eukaryota > Metazoa > Arthropoda > Insecta > Diptera > Calliphoridae > Protocalliphora > Protocalliphora azurea. The sequence goes on along the minus strand of OW026520.1, from coordinate 5,318,251 downwards.
CAGAGGTGGTTAATACAAAAAGTGTAAAAATTTTGTTAAAAAATTTGTTAACAAAATAAAACAAATGATTTTTATAGACCTTAGTTTCTTTTGAACTATATGTGTGCCGAATTTCATATGATTTAAATTTTCTACTATAACTTTTGCCAGTATCATCATTACATTACCGGAACAGTAAGTAGTTTCTCGTACATTTATAGTATACAAAAGATTAGTACATATATATGGCTAATAGATGTTATTATAATCCCTTTGGTTCCATTATGTACAGGCATATTATTAAAAAAATATAGCTGAGAATAAAATACAAGTAATTCGAACTTAAAACGATCTTCAACTCCAAAACCGATAATGGCAAATAAAAATGTACCCCACCCAAAATTTTAGGAAATTTTGTAGTCTCTAATTGTTGACGTGAAATAAGTGAAATATATGCAAAAAACTGCTTAGTATAATCTGTACCCGCATGCATAAAAAATAGCTTATATTAAATAATATTAAGGAACATTTTGCCCAAGTTGGTGATGCAAAATTGTTTGATTGTAATAAAGAATGCACGCTTTAAGGCTTATAACTTTTTTCATGCATGAAAATTTTTTAAAACCGTTAACTTTTTTACATTCTCCATTATTCTCAGCGGTACCATGTCATAATATTCAATGATATAACGTCCAAATTATGAATATTGTATAATGAACGATGCAGCGATTGTTCTGGCGAATATTTTACTCAGAAATTTTGTGTCGCAGATATTAACGAACCTATAAATATCATGTAAAACAGAACTTTGTTTAGTTTGGGAAATGATCTGTACTTTAGGGAAATATTTACTTCGTTCACAGAAATATACGTGTATCGGTAACTTCTGAAAATATTTTTTTCTTTCCTTCATTAGAAATTGAAATTTGGTCAATCTTATCATCACATGCTATAAAAAAAAACACTAAAAGCTCCAAAAATAGATAAATAGAGTCCAAAAGAAATAAACACTTTTAAACGAAAAAGAAACTAATTTTTTTAAGTACAAAACTTGACTGTCGTCGGTGCGCTCACGAAAAGTCCTATGTGTTTTTGAGCAACTTTTCAGGAAAACAAGAAACAATTTATTTATGATACAAAGGTTATACAAAATTACATGACATTAGGGGAAATATATCCGTGATGTCAGAATTGAAAATTTAAGAAAATAAATCCATTCATAACGACATATCACAATCTACAATCAGACTTCAAATGGCGACGCTATACACAAAAAACAAAAAGGGCGGTATTTTGAGGCGTGGCAAAAAAATAATTTTTGCACTTTTGGAAGCCTCATGTACTATTTTTTCATTCTAGGTGCTGTCTGGCACAACTTTTTTTCGAGCCACCCTACGGTACATTGTGTGACGCATCATTACCAAGAAACTACTCAAATAAGTAATTGCTATTACCGAAAAGCAAGAAGTTTTTGCTGGGGCAATGGTATAATATTTGGTTTCTCAAAAATACTTTCCATTATTTGCTAAATATATCTTTTAATTTAATTTATTTTCGGCCTGTTGCAAGTGCACAATCGCAATTACTGGTGTAAATATGTAATGTAAAGATGATATAATCTGCAGCTGGTTTCGTTGGATCATTACGAATTATTTCCTTCACATTAGGCTAAGGTTAGTGTTCCATTACTTTCAAAGCTACAGTAATCTTTTAGAACTAGTTTTAGAGTTAAAATCTTTATTTTGTAAGTCTGAACAATATCAAATTTCTTCTTTAGAAATTTTTCATATAATGATCAGGATATTTTAAGGTAATTTGAAATTAAGAAAATAAGTTTAAAGTAAACTACCTAACTGAACTATAAAAAAAATTAAATGTCTGCAGCAAAAACTTTTTATCCCAGAATAAATTAACATAAAATTGTCATGTTTTTATAAAAATTTTCTTAAACAAATAAATAACAGGATAATGAATAATCTCTAATATGTAAATTCAATCTCATATTAGTTTTCTTTCCTTATTTTTTTGTTTCCTAAAGATCGACATCCTTCATAAATAAACAAGAAAATAAAAAAGGACTAAAACTGGACCTTATTAACATAATTTCACATACAAAATGCAAATGAACATAAAGAATTTATGGGTTTTTTTTATAAATTTGTTTTTGTGTGAAAATCTGTGAAATTTGTAACCCAAAACCTGCTCATTATGTAAAAATTATGAACAAGAGTATCCTTTTTTGTTGTTATTATTTTTATTGTTCTTATTGTTGTTCACAGTTTGCCTAAATAAATATTCATATATAAAATGTTAATTATTGGTCAACAAAGTTGGCAACTGTAGTGGTGAGTTTTTGGTTTTCGACTTTTTTTTCTTTCTTATTTTAAGTAAAAATAACATTATTTCCTTAAATGCAAACATATGTGAGAATTTGGTACAATATTCTGTATTTCTGTATTTTGTTTTTTTCTCCCTAAATTTCTTTTTATGAAATACTTACTCATGTATTTAAATATGGAGATTTGTTTTGCTGTTACGCTCATTAATTTACTGCGAAATATTTAAGCTGTAAATTTGGGTATTAATTTTGTGTTTCTTTATATTTCTCTATGCTCTAGAGCTATTAAATGGTTTGAATTATAATTAATTGTTATCAAGCGTGTTAAATAGTTAAAAAGTGCTTTCATTTTGCTTTAATATTTTTATTTATGAGATCATAATTAAGAATTATAAAAAAAGTAATGTTTCCGGTTTGTAAGAAAATCGGAAAAGTGTGTGTTCTTCGTTGAATGTTTTTTTTTAGTTTCTTAATTTTTTTATGATTTTATTATTTTTAGAGAATGAAAATGTAAAGGTAATTGGCGTTTGTTTTAAAATTTTACAAAGGAGTCTTATATAATGCAATTATAATTAATGGCCTGGAGAGAGACAAATTATTGAAATTAGGATTGAAATAAGCAAATGAAAAATTAGTTTTACCAAAAAATTCCTTCATTAATTCAATTACTATTTATAATATTAATAAGGGTACTCATTTAAACGCTTAAGGTTTTCATTTGTGCAATTACGCAGATATATACGAGATATTTCATGAAGCCCCTTTTAAAATGTTGTGGAATATTAAGGATAAGAAAATACGAAAATTGTAATTAGTTGAAAAATTTTGTTAAAATCAAAGATACATGCAATGATGTCATTATAAATAATATGACTATAATTTTTTGATATCATACTTGTTTTTAAATATAAACAAAAGATTATTAATGCATAATTATCAGCGCAAGTTTCGGAGACTAAATAGTCTCGCAAACTTATAAGTGTTGCGCAAATGATTTTCCATATAATTTTTGATAGTTCATTTGAGAGTGTGGAAACTAGCATACATCGCACAGTTTGCGAGGGTTTTGCACGTTTTCATCAGGACCTTTAATATATTAATTGGATGTGCACTAATACACATATATCATATAATAGATGTTATTACATGTTGAGTAAAATAGGAAAAAAGTTTATTTTATTTTATTTTTTTCTATTTTGGACTGAACTTCATCTTGTTTGATATACATTAGGGATCGCAATTTCCCGGACTTTTTGATTTTCCGAGACAACGGGAAAAATTTTTCGACTTGCCGGGATTCTAAAGATTCCGGATTAAAAACTGTAATTACCATAAGTAGAAATAAAACAGTATTGTAAATATACTAAGAAAAGAAAATTTGACCAATTGCTTAATTGACTGATTAACTAACTCGGAAAGGCTCTGAAATTTTATGTCGTGGAATAGTTTTGTAGATATCGACAAAATATTAAGGAATATTGTTATTCTTATTTAAAAGATTGCAGCATAAAACAAAAATATAGATATGCTTTTGATTGCTGTAATCGTGGATTTTAATGTAAATTACAAACATTGTAGGATAGAAAAGTGTTGAATTGTATTGCAAACAAGTGGAGAAATCAACATTTTAATTTTTTGCAGTTTTTCGATAGAAAAATTCGAGTTGTTTCGAGCATAGCAAATTAAAAAATATAGGTTTACTGTTCTTATAATTATGAAACGTTAAAGTATCGCGTGATAAAAAAAACAAAAGTTAAAATATCGCGTGAATATAAAAATTTAAAGTATCGCGTGAATAAAAAAAAAAGTTAAGGTATCGCGTGATCAAAAAAGATTTCCATATTACATTTGAAAATCGCTATGGCTCATTAAAATATTAATTTAAATCTAAAAAACTACTATAACATATACGATCATTTCTCATCTACAAATATCATTAAAAAGAAATCTTTGGTTTTCAGATATTAAAAATTTATCAAAAAATGTTACAAAATTAAAAGACAAAAAAATCTATGCATACTTTGTTGATTATTATTATTTTTTCTTTAACGAAATGTTAAAAAATCACTACTATCGCTATTATCTTTGGTAGCATCAACCATATCGTATTACTTTTAATTTGTATTTTAGACATATTGATGTAAGTAATACACATGTGATAATTTATTTAAATATTGTTGAAAATAGAATTTTTGCAACTTTTTTTTAACTTTTTGTCTATACCACCATAATGGCAATGACGCCGTCCGCGAAAAGTCATCCACGCGAGCAAGTTTGTGTTTAATGGAAGACATTTAATGACAACTTTATTTGAACCCCAGAAGTAAACGAATTTGAAGTAAATCCCCATATAACGATAGCTAGAGAAAAATTAATATACCCGTATTTAATACCTTTTATAACTAGTTACGATAAGAGTGTAATTTTTGAAAGGAAAACTCGTATAAAAAATTTCTTAAAAAAATGAAAATAAATAAATTTTAATAAAATGTAATATTTGTTTTCCGCACAAACTTTCTTTGAAAATTTACGAAATTTATTACATGCAGAGAAAAAACATAGTTATAGTGATCATAATATAAGAGCAAAATATTATGATTGGAACATATGATCATTACGAAAAATAGAAATTATTATAAGTAATAATTATTATGATTCCATTTTGTCTTATTGTATCTGGTTTTGTTTTTTGTTTTTTCTATTTGATGATTATAGTTTAACATACAATTGAACAATCTTATTATATTATTATACCACATTGTCATATTATGATTATATTTTATAATATTATTACCTCATGTTATCATATAGTTTCCAATCTTATCATATATTAATAAAAATTATATATATATTCATATATATATTACAATATATTAATAAAATATATATATATATATATATATATTATATATATATATATATATATATATATATATATATATATTATATATATATATATATATATATATATTATAATTGTTATATTTATTATATGCAGTTGTACTACCATATGCAAGATATTTTATATTGCTTGAATCAGTGTAGTATAACCAAACCTTATCTATTTATATTTATTCATATATAAACTACATGAGAATTGCATTGAAGTTAGAAAACAAATATTAATATATATATATATATATATATATATATATATATATATATATATATATATATATATATATATATATATATATATATATATATATATATATATATATATATATATATATATGTATTTATATATATATATATATATATATATTTAAAAACAAACAATTATTTTTTTCCAGTCTTATCGGCAAACAGCAAAATGTGATCCTCAAAAATCTCCAAATAATTTTTTATATTATCACCAAAAATCTCTATTAAAATAAAACCATTATTTTATAGATTAGTATAAACTGCATTACCTCATTTTTTACTTCAATTCATTTCCTTTATAGATATACAGGTTTGGTAGTTAAATTTTCCTGAATAGTCAATATTGAAAAATAGAATTTCCTATATATTGTAATTTCCTATATATCAAAATGAGATTATGTAAAAATCGTTTTAAAATTTGTATCAATATGGATAAATAAATTACGTCATTTTTATAGTAAATGCAAATACCTAAGACATAGATTATATGAAAGTGAATAAATTAAGTTCCATTGCTTCAATTATTTTTGATACACTTTATGCAAATTTTTAACAACTAATTATAATATATAATTACTGTAGGCTACCAAATTCTTCATTAATATTACAGTAACAGTAACAGAGTATCTATTGCTCAAATATTACTATTTTAGCCAATCCGTACAATAATCATCTTTATTGGAACTAATTTCTTTAACTCTATAATATCGTATTTAGTATAACTGTTATTTTTTAATGGTTTCATTTCACTGTTGTTGAATAAATAAATAGCTTTATCTTACTAAAATTTATATTCGCCGGAATATTGTGTTTGTTTTTTAATTTTTCCTAAGTTAAAAAGAAAAATTATAGAAATAAAATAAAAATCCGGAAACATTTCCAAAAATCCCTAAGAACTGAAATTTATCCCCAAGGAATTCCGCAATCTCGAAACCACATTTTTCATCCCCATACCCCTAACCTGAATACACTGATCAAAAGAAAAAAACTTGTTATTTTTAAAAAATTTTTGGATTTTTTAAATTTGAGTACAACATGGAACCATTTCAGGTCTTGAATTTTTGTTGTTTTACTCCATAATTGTTAACATAATTGCATCAAAAATTATTAAAAAACAATCAGGGTTAAAAAAAATATTTGAGGTTTAAGGCCAGTTGGATAAAGGTTTTTAGACTTAGAACAACATGATAGCAGAATCAGTATTGCCCTGTATATTTTTTTATGTGAACAAAATCTTTAAATCCATTTCCTAAAATTTAGCTTCGACCGTTAAAGGGTTAAATATATCTATCTATAGTTGGTCTAAAAGAAAGTGATATCCAGTATGAATTTTATATAGATTATAGTTTGGTTTTAATGAAAGATAAATATTACTGACTAAATTGTCAGTGTACATTTTGATATAATTTCAAATTGTTTCACAAATTTAGAAAATTATGCAAAAATAGTCATTATGGAACTGTCCTCAAATCAAGACTTTTTTGACTAAATATTGTAACTAATCAAAATCTAGTACAGTTTTTATGTGAACCGTAATAGAGTACAGTCCAATGAGGGTCCAAGCTCGGAAACAGTTGTCTACATTTAGAGAAACATTTTCGTTTTATAATGATTTGGGTAATTATCTAAAATTATTTTTATAGTTCAGAAATGTTCTTCACTGATTATAAATTAGGGTATTGACTCGAAAAATTTTTGCTCGATTAATCGACAAACTAAAATGAAATAATTGATTAAACTAAAGTCATCATTTTCGAGTAAAAATTTATTCGAGTAAATTATTAATCTAATAATTCAAGTAAAAAAGTATTTTAAAAAATTATTTTCTTAACTAGTTTTAAAGATGTTATAATTTAATTTTATTTTTTGTTAATTATAGATGAAACATTTTTATGGAATGATTGTTTATTATAGAAAATCTTAAGGTTTTAGTATCCCGCGAAGTGACACCACAATTTGGAATTGTATTAAAAAATTCAGTAAAAAGAACCAAATTTGGATATACGTAGTTGAATTTGTTCAATCACTAAAAATTATAATAAAAAATTAAATCATTCGTTATTTATAATTTGTTTTTTTTTTTTTTTTTTTTTTTGAAGATTTGGAAGATTAGAAGATTCTGAACTTGACTTAGAAATATATTGTTGGTTGTACGAATGACATTGCAGCCGATATGTGTCTAATAGGGTCTCAGACTAGTTTAGAGTTTCATCTTAATTTAATGAATATGATTATGATGTCTTGAATTAAACTTGTGATATAGGAGGGATTTGACCTTAAAATTGATTTAAACAGTTAAATTAGACTTTATGTTAAAAATCACTGAACTTCTTTATTTAAAATAACTCAAATTTCTTTGAATTGATCATTTACCCGTACAATTATACGTACAATTATATCCGAACCTTAACAAGTTTAGTAGATACTCCTAGGTAGATTAATTTAACTATCAGAGATTTAAGTAAATATAGATAAATAAAAAATGAAAGAGAAAAATAGTCTCAGATTCTAATTACATATTAAATTAGAAGGACTATTCTAACGATTTAAGCCTTTCTTGTAAATATAGTGATCTTAATTAATGTAGACATATTTTTGATGTTTTAAACAATTTTATTTTTACTGAAATTAATTTTTATCATTGTTTTTGTATTCTTTTTTAATAAAACACTAAGACAACATAGAATAATTATTTTTTAATAAATACTAAAAAATCGAGCATAATTGTGAAGAATTATTTACTCGAATATCTCGATAAATTTAAAAGCTTTACTCGATTGTTAGATTATTTGAAGAAAAGAGTTGAGCATGTTGAAAGAAAATTAACTATTTGTCTTTTAAACTTTAAGACAGCTCTGAAATCTAATGCATTTATTTTTTTTTTCTTTCTAACAAGTTTCAAGTATTATGTATTCAATGCTTGACTGAACCCAGTTAGAAATTTATTTAAAAAATTTTATAAGGCTAATTTATAATGTGTCAGAATCACTACCGTAATTGTCCACTGTTCCCAATAAAAACACCTCCTACAACACCTTATGACATTTTCATATACTTTGCCAAAATTCTTTAAGATGAATTCAGGAAGTTGTTAATAGTACTCATAAAATTATGATTTATATTTAAGATATCCATAAATGTCTTTTAAACAAGAATTGAATAATTTCTGTTGACACTGTGATATATGAAATATTTAAAAGACTTTTAATACAGTTTTTAATAAAAACTTTACGTCCTGATAACGTAGTAATAATACTATAGCCTTTCAAATTTGGTTCTTGTCCCACAGTACTATAAAAGTCATAAAGGAATCTTATGCTTTTGGTCAACACGTTACTATTTTTGCTCAAATATAAGAAAAGTCAAAAGGCATTTACTTGAGTGATTTAAAAAAATAAAAATCCTGAGTTACTTTGAACTTAAATATAAAAAGCATTACTGTAGCACAGACCAACAGAATTTTAAATATTTTAAAAAATAAATCTGTAACTTCTAATCGACTGAATCGATTTTCATAAAATTACAGTTAAATGAAGCAGAAAAAAATGCAATTTTAAGTCTGTAAACTCTTCCAAAACGAAGCTATGGAGGCTCAAAGTAGGGTACCTCTAGCATCGACAATTTTTAACCGCTTACCAGATATTTATTTCTTGTCCAATTTCAAAGATTTTCTTTTCATTTATAATAGTTTTCGATTTATTTGCATTTGGACTTTCAACTACCTCAATTTTGCAAGATCTCGGACCAGTGTTTTTTATATATGACTGATTTTGTTTGATTTTTCAATTATTTAAGGAATAAAATTATCTATCAGATAAGAAACAAATTTTGGATATCAGAGGTACCCTACTTTATGCTTCCGCAGCTCTGTTTATGAAGAATCTGCAGGGCCGCTTAAGAACTTAAAATTGTACATTCCTTAACTAAGCTTACATCATCATTTTATGTAAATCGAAGAAGGCGATTAGAAGTTACAGATTTATTTCCGTTAATTCTGTGAGTTGTAGTTTCATTAATAATTTTTAAGCGTGCAAATTCAGTAGTTTGTTTCTGCAAAACAAAAAAAAAAAAAAAAAAAATAAAAAAATACTATCTATAGCATTCGTAACTATAAATGATTCTTTTTTAATTAAACTTACATTTCTTAGTTAAAAATAAATTTGAAGTCACCAGTTAATTTTAACTTATCTAATTTACCTTCAGAATGTACATATCATTGTTTTGGTAATTGTTATAAGAATTTTATTATAGGTATTTTATAAGTGTTATTTCGGTAAGAATAACAAATTTAAAGAGTCAAATATTATGGCGAAGTTATTGCTAATGTTTTTTTTACGCTAAGTCAATCTATTGATGAATCTTCAAAAAGTACCATTTTAATTTGTTTTTAGTACCATTTTATAATTTGGGAAATTGCAATAATATTCAAACTTATATTGTTGATTCATCAAATATTTAAACATTATTTAACCTTTTAAACTGTTTCCTAGAACATTAGATGGAGAGTAATTCTTAAATGGGGTATTTAAAATATTTCAAATCAGTTTTGAGTTTCATCCATTTTGTATGACTCATTTGAGGTATAAACTTTTTTTTTAGAATTTTGTAGTTCCAACGTTTTCTATTACAATTCCTTTTTTTAGGGCAATATAATAAAATCCTTATAACCCTTCTTCCAATTGTATAAAACACATGTCAAAGTTCAACATTGTTTGAGTATATTTGCAAATATAAGAAATAGAATCGTAAAAAAACGACCAAAACTGTATGAGTGGTATATAATAACATAATTTATAAAACATTTGCAACAATTTTATATGACAGTTAATGAACTGAATGAAAGGAGTATGAAAAAAAAATACTAGGGAAAGGGTTATACTACCAATAAAAAAGGGCTTTTTTATAGCACTAACATTTTCATGGTTCTCTTTCCATACATATAAGAAGAGTGTGTGAAATGTTTTTACTTCAGTTTGAAACATAAAAATTGTTGCTGCAACACAACTATTGTTTTGAATTGGATAATGGTATTACCACTACAATGAAAAGTATTTTTATTATTAATTCATTTCTATAGATATATTTTTGATAAATTTACTCATGCATAAAACCTGACAATTCCTAAAGTCATAAATACAAATAAAATTCTCATAAAAAAAATTTATATAAAGGAAAAAAAATAACAGGAAATATATTTTTTTAATTTATGAACAAAATTTATTGTAACAATAAATTTATTTATTTTTGTGTTGCTGTCTTCAACTAAATGACAGTATAAATGAGGGTAAAGTTTGAAACTCGAAGAAAAATGTACATAAATGTTAATTTTAACCCTTTTTTAAAAATGTTTGAAACGTGAAAAAAGGTTTTATGTGTCTCAAACTCATAGTTTTATTATACGTATGTTTATATAGCCATTTGTTCTTGTTTTGTAATGAAATTGAATGATTACCACAAAATTGTCAATTTATTATATACAATTTGATACAATTTTTTTTCAATAGATAGATATATAGAGTAATATTACAAATGCAAACTGAGGAGTGCCTCTAAGAAAAAAATGGTAAAATTTTTGGTGTTATGTTGAAGCTAAATAAAACTATATGTGGTATAAATTTGTTTCCTTAAGAAAAATGAATTTTTTTAATATTTTTTCTAGCATATTCCTCTCTAAGAAATAAATATTTTAGAACTGTTTTTTATAGTGGCTACGGGTGCATGATAAGTTGTCAGGAATATTATATACTCTTTGTTTTTTGTCTAATTTTTGACAACAGGAAAATTGCTACTTTAAATTATAATAGTTTAACCTTTTTTTTTTGTTCCCTTGTGTGGTTTTATGAGGGTAAATATTTTATTATACCCTACACCACCATAGGTTTGTGGTAATGTTCATAACACATAGAAAAAGTTATCCAACACTCACCTTAAAGTATATCAATCGACTCAGAATTACTTTTTAAATCGATCTAACGAAGTCTATCCGTCTGGTTGGCTGTCCATGTAAACCTTTTGCACAAAGTGCGGGTCGAAATTTTGAAGATAATTCAATAAAATATGATACGTGGGACTTCTATGATACAAGGACGAAGAAATTGGTTGCAATCGATTCATTATTTCACCTAGTTACCATACAAATATCCCCCCAGAATAGAGCTTAAACACTCAAAAATAGGAATATTTTAATGAAATTCGGTAAAAAGAAGTTCTGTGCAAGTATCAATGTGCAAGTATCAATTTGTACCAAATTATATGAAGATCAGTCCACAATTGACCATAACTCCCATATAAACCCCTTTTCCGAAAATCACTTTAAGGTGCATAAATCAAATACGAATGTTAGTATCAAGTTAATATTCGATAAAAATAAATTTTTTGAAAGTAGAACAACATTGTCTTTAAATAACGGTCCATAATTTACCATAGATCAAATATAAACTCACTTCCAGGAATCACCTTAAAGTGCACAAAATCATCTAGATGTTAGTATAAACGCATAATTCTATATTTGTATATTTTATTTTACATTTAGTAAAATTGGCCACAATGGTGTAGGTTATAGTATAGTAGGCCTTGACCGACAATATCTTTCTCTTTATAATTTGAGTTATTTTTCAAAAATCTTGAAATAAAAGTATAAAAAACTACATAAAATATAACAACAAATGTTCTTTAAATTTGGGTTGTAAACACATATGTTGATTAAATGTTCTTGTTGTTAGTAGTTTTATTTTCTATTATAACTAACAATTAAATATTTAAATGTGACACAAAAGTTGAAATTGAATTTTCTTATACAATATAATTTATTAAGGCAAAAATAAATTGATATGGGAATATTCATAATTGAAATAGTTTCTTATTTCATGTGATAAATTATAAGGTTTAAACTATAATTTTCTATTGATTAGAAAATTGTTATTAAATATATGATTTGAATTTTAAGGTTGTTAATCATAGATTACATAAAATAAGAAGTTGTACTGATATCACAGACTACTAAAATCAGAATAACATGTAAAATAAGAAACCAGATATAAAATGTTGATACTTTTAACCAGGCGTTTATCCATATCAAACTTTTGTAAGGCCAAATTATTTTTTATTGAAAATTTTGCGATTTTTTTCACGAGTTTAGTTTCTAAAACTATACTTGACCGTGACAAAAAAAAAATGCTTACTTCTATTATGTATAACATTTATTAAAAATATATACTTTTAAAAAGCGATTTTAACTAGGAGTTGTGTATATTTTTGTCGCTTAAAAAATCAATATTTTATTTCAATTTTCAATTTTTTGATATACAAGCAGAAATTTAAACTTGTGCATCTTCAAATAGCGATATAACTTGGAAAATGTATAAGATTTTAATGATTTACACAATTACAGTTTTTCTCTTATTGTTATCATCTTAAGGATTTCAAAATAAATATTTGAAATGAATAAACTGAAAAACGCGACTTGTTAATATGTCTCCAAAAAAACTAAATGCTATTACACCCTGCAGCAGCTCTTTTCAAAGTTTCGAAGAATACACAAATATTAAAAAACTTTATAAAATATTTACGAAAATAATAATAATAATAAATAATAAAAGTCCATGCAATAAAATATTTTTTATTTAAATGTTGGATTACAAAAAGTTAAGAAAAAATCCTTCTGAAAATTGTACAATTTAATACTTTAATTAAAATAATTATCTATATATAAATAAATATTGAATATGTTTAATATTTAATATGTATAAAAGATTATCATTCGATATTCGCTTAAAATTTTTTAAACAAAAATTAACAATTTCAATAATCACTTATTTATAATGTTATTTAAAATTACTTTTTAATAACTTAAGAAGCGCTTCAATAATATTAAAATTGTTTATTTACTTCACCCAAAATAAACTAAAAATATGTTTTGGTAAATTCAAGAACAAAAGTTACTTATGGAGTCGGAAAAGTTAATGACATAAGATTTCTTCATAACTAAAAATTTTGTTGTTTTATTAAAAAAATTTTGTGAAAACGCCGTGAAAATGAGTCCGATATTAAAAAAACTCGACCAAGCATTTGTGAAATTATGAAATTAACCCTCTAAAGCTGCCTCAGGACTTATCCTCTTGAGGAAAAGTTAACTTCTTTTCGTATTCTAATTATTTGATAAACTAAATATATGCCTCAAAGAGGCCAAAAATGTTACAATTATTATATAGTTATTGAATAAAATATGCAAAATTCTTTTATATAATTTTTTTTGGCCGTTATAGTTGTATTCTATGGCTTTAGCTTTCTTAATGAAATGTTACCGTCTATGAGAGAAGCTTAAACTAAGGAAGGAATATTTGTAAGACAGACATTAATTTCATGTTTCTAGGATATAGAAAAATAAACCTGTACTATTACGTTCAGAAAAAGTTGTTATGAAATCATAAAGTTTAACAGTCACTAAAGTACACTCTTTGCACTTGGACTTTTTCTCCATAAATGTGGCAGCAATGGGCCCAGAAGCCGAGAGTCTGATTTCTCCAAAACATATACTAGGAATGATAAATTTGCTTACAAAATTTTAAACAATATTTTGGAAGTAATTTCTCTACCCTATCCTTGAGGTTTTTGAATTTTTACAAACTTCAAATCAAAAATTAAAAATTTGTCTCACTCATGATAAATTCTATATACATACATATCAATATACTATATATAAATTTAATTTCGATCAACCTCGATTTCAGTTTTTAATTTTGTGTTGGTTTTTTCCCTTTCAAAGGCCTTTAATGTTTGTAGGATGCGCGAGGTTTATTTTATCATTTGCTTCCTTCTAATTGCGATTATAGGGCATTATGGATATCAAATAGAAGAGAAGAATTTTGGAATTATATAGAACTAACTTTTCTTAAAATAATATAAGTAAATGTTTCACAAAATTTCCTTAAATATTGCTTAATTCTTTAATAACTTTTATGGTTTTAACTTTATTTCTTTAATACATTCTTTAAATTATTCCTAAGAACAAAAGTATGAATTTAATTTTCAGTTTAGTGAGGCTGCAAGTATACAATTTTAAGTAATTCTTACCTTAAGTGTAGTATGACATCATTATTTGTTTAAGCTACGATAATTTGAGTATTAAATAATAGATTTAACTTTAAACTCATTACTTGTACTTTTAGTCTCCAAAAGGGTAGTAGGACATGGTTTCTATATTACATTTAATATTAATTTATGAGTAATTAACAAGAAGAAGTCAAGCCTATCCATGTAATACCCTATAGCTTTAGGTACGCGCGTTAAACTGATTTTCAGGAAAGGTCCTTATATAGAAACTATGATCATATATGAACCGATCGTTGTTAAACTTCATACAACGATTTATGTTCTTACATAAATTTATTTATGCCAAATTAAATTCAAAATCTGGCATTTGTATAAAATTTAGGCCCTGAAGTGATTTTCTGAAGTTGGTCTTATATGGGAAATATATTTGATTATGGACGATCTTGAAATTTGGTAATGCGATTTATTTTAATAAAATCACAAAATAAATTAATTTTATGTCAATTATGCGTGTTAAAGTAAAATTCTGGAATTGATGTTATATAAGATGTATGGTCAATTAGAGGCAGTCAAATTATATATCATGATTTTTACTTAAATACAAAAAAAAAAAAAAAAATCATGGTAAATGTTATTACGACACTAATATCTTTATGGTATTTGTACACTTTAAAATAATTTTTGTGAAGATGCCTCATATGGAAATCATGGTCAATTAACCTAACCTCTTCAAATTTGATACTATGACGATACAAATACATGAAAATTATGATCACTCAAGCATATTTCTGTGAAAGAATTGTAAGAGGGCAGACATTTTTTATAAGATTCGTATTTAAGTCTAAATTAATAATATAATAATCTGACAGGACATTTTTAAAATTATATAAGATTTAAAATTAATATAATTTCACACTAATTTGTTAAAAATCATCAAATATATTTAAGGATAAAATATTTTAAGAACATTTTTGAAAGTGTAAATACTTGAGAGGTTAAAAATGCTTTACTCGAATTTTTGATTCATATTCTGTCATTTGATACCCATATTAGCATTATTGAGCTACCAACAGATTTTAAAATGATTTATAAAAAAAATTATCAACTTTGAAATTTTGGTCCTTTTAAAAAGGTATTTGTACACGAAATGACAAACTGAGTAACCAGTCTTATCATAAAATGTCTCTACTTTCATCTATTTCTATTTGAATAATATTTAAATCCTTTGCAATATTATAGTAAAATATTACTTTAGAAATGTGAATAGATTCGCCGTTATTCAAGAATATATGAAAAACTTATTCTCTCGAGGATTTTTTAATGCCGAATTGAATTTGTGGCATTTTAAATTGCAATAGTTTACTTAATTTTTCAGTATAATTCAAGATGTTCTTCATAATAAATCAAAGAAGAAATTAATCTTACTGAATGTAAGAATTAAATTTTTGTGAGGAAATAACTATCCGAGCTAGATTTGAGCAACCGGTATTAAAAGTTGCAATAAGCGATCTTTGAATATTAAAGCTTTGCATTTTTAAATCAAGGATTACAATTAAATACATTTTATAAGAATCAATTTTCATTGACATATCCATATTGAGTTATACAATTTGGTACAAATTTTATCTTTTTAAAGTTTTATATTTTTCGAAACTCTAAGGTCCTTGTAATAGAAATTTGACTACCTGGAGAAAAATTGACTACGTATTTTTATTTATCAACTAAATAAAGCATACTTATAATTAAAAACAAATTGTATTATCCCATTACATTTTTCGTACAAACTCAAAAATATAGTTATTTTTTCATACTACTTGTGCAGCTTTAATACATTGGTTTCAAGGATTATTTTTTTAAGTTTTCCCAAGATATATAATTTTGTACAATTAACAAATTAATAAAATTGAATCGGTAATAATAGGCCAAAGCTTTAAACGTTCTTTTATGCATATTCAAATTGCTGCATTCAGAAAACATTCGACAAGAATTTGTGGAAGATTTCCAAAAAAAAAAAAATAAATAAATTATAAAAGTGATTTTTTAAATATCCTTTATATAAGGACGAATAAATATTCCTTTATCCACATTTTCCAAAAATTTAGTATTAGAAACTAGATTTATTACGCATCAGTTAAAGCCATAATTCGGAAAAATAAATCTGAAGATATATGAAGTTTATTTTCATATATTTTAAAAAATTTTCTGAAAAAAAAAAATAATTTCGAACTGCGATAAAAACGTCAAGGGGTCGATTTTTCTTTTGAACTTACATGTTTAAACTTGGAAAGATATAATCCCGACTTATTGCAACTGTAAATCCGGTGAGTAGGTAATTCTAGTTAATTTATTTAGTGTTTGAATTAAAATACAAATGGATCAAGCTTTTCACACATATCTTTAATTTTCATTAAAGCCCTTAATTCGTCAAAAACTAGCATTGGAAGGTACAAGTTTACTTTATTTTACTATAAAAAAATAAAGAATTTTATTTAAAAATTGTCTCGGAAATGAGAAATTTTATTGTGTTTCAAAAACCATTTAAACAAGATATTTTCCATTTTTAAATACTAACTTCCTGATTTAACTATATTCAATGTTACTAATATATAATGCTCATTTTTTTAGTTGTACTAACTGTACTATGTTAAACACTTCGATAAAATTTAAAAAAAATAAAATTTAGTTTAAAGTAAATAATGAAGAGTATTATTATTTTTCAGATTTGGCGAATTTCTTAAAAATACTATCAAGTATTTCGTAGAAACCGACCGAAACCTGATTTTTCTGGCCGAAACTGAATTTAGTCTAATATTAGTGTGTTTCGGCATAGAAAATATGAATTGCATTCTGCTAGCGTCTAATTATAGTCTACAAACTCTGCTTTGGTACTACCAAATGGAGACAACAAAATAATTTACGATTCTAAACTTGTTTATGGTCCTTCTTACCCGATTATTTATTTACCTAACTAAACAAACACTACATATTTTGCAAAGTTTTACAAACAACTCATGTAAATTCTTTTGCAAATTAAAAGTAATTTTAAATTTATATTATAAATTTTAAATATAACTGAAACACCTAATTTGCAGTCTATTCATTATATATTGTGTATTCCATAATTAATTGTTTATTTAAAATATACAATTAGTTACTGCCAATATCATGATGGGATTCTCTACAAAAGGTAAGTTTATGGCAAATAAAATTTAAACAAATGGCGCGTGACTACACAAACGGATATTTTTACTTTCAGGAAGAATAGCGATCATAAAAATAAATTGCCGTTAACAGTCGATTTTCACGCAGTTATAAAATTTCAGTTTTCATGATATATAAAGCATCTGGTAGCTGTTTTTGGGAGAGAGATAGAAAAACGTCAAGGACAAAATAATAAATGGACAATTATATGCACACAAAAACACATAAGATACAGATAAATATACATGGACAAATACATAAATAAATATATTTTGAAACAAAAAGGATATGGCTGAATGGTGAGTACAGTAATGACGATAAAAATGACTATGAATGACAACAGATATAAAATTCACCACGTTACAAAATGCTTCACACATAATTAAAAACCAAATACTAAATACAAAAAAAAAAAGGACGAACAATGTTGACAATAAAAATGTATTTGTCAATATGTCACAAAATCGGAAAAAAAAACTACGAATACAATGAGCCATAAAAGACATAGCAAAGAGGCGCGAAAGGGGACATGTAAATGAAATGACGACAATAAAATGCAGGGAGATAAAACAAAGAAACAATAAACTGCAATATTCTCGTAATGAATAACGACGAGTGATCATAAATCAAGAAACAACCAACATCTTACAACCGTAATAAAATCAATAGTAAGTAAATGTTTCAAGGTTTTGAAGGCTCGTAATAAATTTGATTTTAGAAACAATGGACAATAGCGCAAATATGAACGAAAAAATCAACCTTGATTGACCACATTTTATATTGATGTTTAGCACGTACTTTTGTTCAAGCTATTAAGAATATTAGTGACAAAAGGAGGGTTGATTTTTGTTATAAAAATATCCTTGAATGTACTTTTTAACAACAAGCTGTTTTTCCAGACTATAAACAAGGCATTGTAACGCATTTTCATGCATAATAATTTTGCCTTTAGTACTTGACAGCCGAAAAAAGGGAAACAACTTAAAGAGAATTCTTCTAGGAAATCTCATAAGCATATAAGGATATATATTTTAAAAACTACTCGTATAAAAGCAGATGATTGTTATAAGAGAAATGAAAACAAAGTTTCATTATTTAAAATTAGCTTGTATGGAACAACAATATAAACAGGGGGATAAACAAACTCATTGGCATACATACACACTTCAAGTCGTAAAATTTTTTTTATGTTTCTTGATTTTTTTGGCACTATGTTGTTGTTTGGAAAAGCTGTTATTAAAACGATATGAGTAGCAAATAGTATAAAAAATGTATTTTATGGATAACAAAAGGAAGCGTCATTATAGTGAATTGTAGGGTTGCCAAAGGGAAATATTAAGCCAATAATAATATGGAAAATTGAATTTAAAAAACACAGTTTTTAGTAATGATTCACTCTATTTATGTTATACATAAGTTGTGTTTGTATTTTTATTTTTGTCGTCACATTACAGCATATCTACACGTAACAGAATATGTTAAATCAGGAAGTTAGTATTTAAAAATGGAAAATATCTTGTTTAAATGGTTTTTGAAACAAAATAAAATTTCTCATTTTCTATCAGAGAGTGTCAAATTCGCTCTCTGAGAGAATTATCTCACGTTTAGATTCAAATATTAGCATTACAAAAGGTATTATGAGACTGTTGTGATGAGATTTCTCTACACAACTATCTTATAAGATAAGCTGTCAAAAAAATTCACATACACGAAAGTTTGTTTGTGTGTATATGCATTTTGACAATTACTAAAAAGACAATGTTTTTTTTTTTAATTGCTTACTTTTAATGATTATTTTACATGATACTAATGGAGGAGAAATGTTATGGTAGTTAAAATTCAACAGTTTAAAAGTATTGTAAAAATTCTACTTTAAGTCCGATATAAATAACAAAGGCACATATGTAAACTGCATAGAATTATATAAAATACAAATTAAAGCAGGTTCGGTAAGTTGTATATTATTGAACATAATCGTGACCACAAATCTGTTTAAATCTCCCTTTACTTTGAGCCTATAGTGGAGAAATTTTTATCTAGACAAATGCCAAATATAATTTTTTATCTCTATCAATTATAGTAAACCATGTAAAAAGCACACTGAAAATCAAAATGGCGTCTATTATTAAGCAATGTCAAGACAAAGTTGTCAGTGCTCGATCGCTGACAATTTTTTGAACGCTGCAATAACACTGACTTGAATCCAAGTTGGCCTATTTCTAAAGCGTTTGTACTTTACATTAGAGGAATTGGACTCAAATGCTAAAATTCGCGATTACAGAAATCAAAAGAAAAAAAAAACTTTTTGTTTTCGCACACTTTTTTTTAAATTTGAGTGCTTGCCGGTACCACATGGAACCATTTGAGGCCTTGAATTTTTGTTAGTTTACTACACGAGGTGTTATTAACAAATTGCATTAAAAGTTTATTTGAAAAATCTAAATTAAAACAAATATTTGAGGTTTAAGGTCGGTTTCCTAGAGGTAAACGTAAAAAGAGAATTTCCCATGTAATTGCAAGCACTTATCTAAGCAACAAACATTTTTTACAAACTACACTACCAAATTTTACATTACCTTAATTTAAAGACAAATGTTTTTTTTTTTTTTTTTTTTGACAAAAAACTACCTTAACCAAAAATATAAGATTTTTGCATGTAACTATTACATGCGTCAAATCAAGAATATATCAAATGAATATAGGGTAGCAAATCTCGAACTGAACGATTGAATCAATGATTCCAAATATAATAATTCAGCAAATTTAATGAAAGCTTCCCAAAAAGCACACAGTTGTTAATAGGTTACAAGCTATGGCAGTAATTCTCTTTTGCCGAACTATGTAGCGGCTCATGAAATGAAAGAAGGTAGCCTCCAATTCTAGTTTCGGCTCACTTGGAACTATTTCCTTTGTTTGTGTTACCTGAAAAAGAAGAAGTCAAAGGAAGTAGAAGATGGGAAGAAGGAAAGGGGATTGATTAATATTTTAGATTGGAAAAACATAGTACTGAATGAAAGTAGGTAGAGAGCCTTATAGTAGGTGTCCATAAAAAACAAATAAATTTCGAAATGAATATACTTATACTCTTACTTCCCATGATGATATTTGACAATTCTTTGAGGCTGTTAAACAATCCAATGCAATAAATGCCAAGGTTACCAAATGCATTGACAGAAGAAACATCTTCAGCAATAATCGTAAGAATTAAGCTAACGAATGTTATATTTCCAAAAGGTGTAACAAGATCAGTGGTGCGATTCAGTAACTTTTTTTTAACGATAATCGAATCGTTAAAATTAGTAAACAACAAAATTGTCGATTTAGTTATTCTCTAACACTTTTAACGATATTTGTTTGCGTTAACTTAAAGACAAAAATTTTTGTGTTGTTAATATATTGACAAAAATTAGCCAAAAAGTCAACCCAATGATGCAGTCGTTGTTTTGTGGTTGTAGTCTGTGCTTCCACGTTATAGATGGTGCTTCTACGTTTCCGAATCTTCTTTTAGGAGTAGTGGTCATTTTGAAGAAAACCATTAACAGAAACACATCTTAATCAATATCAAATACATAATTTAATCAATTACGGTCTTAAAATTGTTAAACAAACTTCGATTTGTTTCAAATTTATGTGTTTTTCTTTTTTATTTGGTTTTGAACCTTACTATTATTTCGGCATTTCCTTTTGGAGAGCTGCCACACGAAATAATAGTTATCTACAATCGTTTAAGAGTACTTAGTGAATCACACAATCGTTACTGCAAACAACAATTGCTATTGACAAGTTTTACGATTGTCGAATCGTTAAAAGTTA
Source organism: Protocalliphora azurea (assembly GCA_932274085.1). Taxonomy (NCBI): domain Eukaryota; kingdom Metazoa; phylum Arthropoda; class Insecta; order Diptera; family Calliphoridae; genus Protocalliphora; species Protocalliphora azurea. The sequence goes on along the minus strand of OW026520.1, from coordinate 5,296,725 downwards.
CTGAATCGCACTACAGGTCCTAATAATATTCGAAATTGAGAAACAAATATTTTAAAGGACTTATTTATTCTAATAGAATCTTATCACAAAAAGTTGCCCAACGCGAGAAGTATTGAGGTTTCAAATGAAAATATTAGTACCACTCGGTAGGAAAACATCTTTTTTTTTCCAGTACTAAAAGCATTTTCAAAAATATCTCTTTAACTTCACAGGTAGTTCTGGGATTTTCTCCCGATAATATTTTGTAAAACTTTAAGCCAGTCATAGTCCGGATAATGTTCTACTACCGGCAAAATTAAACCCTATTATTAGAAACTAAGTTGCTTGAAATATCTCGACCCATTATATATTGATTCCAACAAAGAAATTAATTATTTGGAGATTGTTTCCCAATATAGTGATGTAAAAAACCGGATTGTAAAAACTAAAAATAGATTTGATGAACGCTTATATCTATATACACGAGTATATGTATAATTTATATTTTTACTTTAAAAATAAATTGTTCAAAAGACTTAAGGTCAACACTTGTGAATCTATGTTTACGCTCCTAAATCTGCTAGATGATGATTTGTAAGACTGGAGTCCGGTTGAAGACTTCTAGCTATATTCTATGGGTAAATCTTTATTAAAAAAACTAACCAGCTTTATTTGCTTTCGTAAGAAAGAAGAGTTAAACAAATTTTTAGTAATTGAAGGAAGGTTTTTCATCAGTTTTTGTACCAAAAGGAAATTTATGAAATACTTATTTGGCAAGAACAAACAAAATTATTCAAAAATGTCAACTTGATATAAATTCGTTTCTACAGACAATAGTTCTTAAAAATAGAAAATGATTTTTCTCATTTTATTTTCTAATTGCATAAAATACAAACATTTTTCTTTGAAAATCGTGAGTTTAGTAAAATCCATCTGCACTTAGTTAAATTCATGCAACTATATGGAACATACAGAAAGCCAATGCACAGTTGCTCAGAATCGTTTTTCATCGGCCAAACTCTGTAGCATTTGAATCGGTACGAATATTTTAGATTATTATTATTATTATTATTTTTTTTTTTTTTTTTTTTGAGAGATATTTTCTTGAATTTTTCTTCAGTTTTAATTTCATTAAAATTGGTTCAGCAATTGTTGAGTAATTTAAGGCTAAAGTTGAACTATTAATCTTCTAAAAGCATTTAGTATGATAATGCCGATTTTTTTTTTTTAAATCAAATCTGCCTATAAAAACTAAGTTTTAAAATTATATTAATATCACCAAGGATAATTTTTAGAATCTTTTTTAATTTTATTTAAATAACACTAACCTAAAAATTTTTATTTTTTATAAAAACTAAGAGTTTTTAATGCTTATTTTTTAATTAAATAAGAATAAAAGAAAATTATAAGTATTATTCATTAGGTTGGAAAATAGCCTGCAAATACTCCATATTTTTTTCTATTTTATTTCTGTGCTCTATCAGCCCTCTTGCTTCTTTATCTAAGCTCTGATGTTTTACTTTCCATTGGCTTCGAATACTAGAAATGAGCGGATCTGACATAGCCAGTAATACATATCTTCATTTGTAGAATTTCGTGATATTTTTCTAGTATTGTGCTCTCTATAAAATCTGTAATCCTTATTCCTTTTTTCCTGGGTTTGATCTGATAGATTTCCAAGTCATACATGATAAAGGATTTTTGAGCTGTTACAAACATATGTCCCCAGGATAATTGGTTGTATATATTTCGCATAATCGCCAAATTTTCTGGCATCAATTTGTTCGTACATACATACATACATACATACATACATATATACGTACATACACAAATACATACAACAAATCTTGAAATAAGATTTATATCAACACCTGTTATTTCAGAAGTTCTTTCGGGATCTGAAAAGAATCTTCTGGCTGTGTTCCTATCATTCGTCATACCTGATTCTTATTTTCGTTGATCTATAATCAACCCATATTTGAGAAATTCATCCTGAATATGTTTTTTAACTCTTTATTGGTGTCGTAGTCTTTTACAGATTCTGTAGGTTTAAAATCCAAATCATAACTGATTTTTGGTATATGTTCCATGAAAAAAATTTGGGAATAATTTCATTCAAGTCAAAAAAGTGTTCTACAGACGGATCCAGACAGATAGAAAAGTATAAATGGGATTAAAGGGCACTTTCGCCTTTCTTCTGGTAGTGAAATTTGTTACACCCTTTTTGACCCTCAAAAGTTCTATACCTCTAAAATTTAGTTTTAATTAAAATATAGTACCCGAGAAAACATTTCATAACACAGTAGGTATAAACGGTACAGTGACACATCATACCATTTCTTAAAGACTATTATCCTATCAATATAACAAAGGAAAAATGCAGCCAATTATCTTTAATAGTTTTCAAGTAATGACAATTTGTTTCTGGACAAATATACAAAAATTACATTTTTTATAAAATTACTTAAAATGTTTGCTTTAACAGCATGCTACGACCACAATTACCAATATTTTGATATAATTTTTTGGTCACCTTAGTTTCGATACGCTTTCTATTGAATGACATTAAAATTTTGTAAATCGGTGTTAACAAAAAATTAGTCTTTTGGCCAATGAAATTAATTTCTGAGCCACCGTGAAACGTTGACTTCGTTATAATAAAAAAAATGCACCTCTAAGGGATGTAATTCAAAAATTCGGTGTTTTTGTTTCAAATTCACTTTTTGGATTGTTTTTTATAAATTTTACTTTAATGTTATAAGTAGTTGTATAACACACAAATATTTATAAATTTTATATACTACACTATTATTTAAAAACATTATATATTAAAACGGAAGAGTTTTTAGTAGACCTGCTTTTCCTCGCTTTCGAAAAAAATATAACGAAATCAGTTGTTAATTGTAATATATTGTTAAATGACAATTTTATTAACTTTCTTTCAATTTTACGTGAAAATCGCATTACAGTTAACTCATCATTATTTCGCTCTCATAAATGAAAAAAAGTGAAAATTTTTACATATAATGCAGAAACAACTCAAAGAAAGTTTTTAATAGAATTTATAATTTTTTACTGCATAACACTGATGTTGAGAAAAAATTAAATATACCAATATGATTCGAATTCTTAGATTTTCGCTGAATATAGAGAATTACGCTATAAAATGTATGAAAACTAATAAGTCAAAATTTTTTTATTCGAGTTGATTAATCAAAAGATGTCAATTGATGAGATTATTTTTTCTCTTTATATCTGTGATCATGTTTTAAATCTAGAAATGTCGAAATTCACATCTTATATGCGTTGTAAATGTTGAACTCGGATCGACTAATAATAACTGTAATTTTTAATGCGAGATCCCGTGATGTAGAAAATGTTATTTCACATTCCACAGAAATCGAAAATTTCGTGAAATGCACTAGATAATTATACCGCCCATACCTAGCAAAACCTTAGCTTTAAATTTTAAAAGCAACAATTTCCTGTATGCATTACATTGTAGCCTTAATCGCAACTTCCAGCATTACCAATTAATACTTATATTTCTAATAAATATTTGATTTTTACGTAGCTCAGTAGAGCATCTAAAATAAAAAATTAATATTAAAATCGAAGACGGTTCAACTCCTAGCTAAGGCGAATATATTTTTTTTAATAAATAACGTCGATTTATATCCCTAGATGAAAACCACTTTTTAACTCATAAAAGTACAAGTCGGTTGTGGTGTAGCGAGTAAAACGGCATAAACATAAACAGTGTAGTAGTGTGGATTAAAGTCTCAACCGAACCAAAAAATAATCAGCATCAAAACAACTGTTTTTGTATCCAAATAAAAACTGATGAAATTTTGGACATCACGAACAAAATTCTTCAGTTATAGTACCAAGAGGGAAAACTGTGTTTCATGTTATTTTCGCTTACAAAACACTTTATTTTGTAGAAGAAATTTTGGGAGGGTACATGATGCCAGTATCTTGAGTTTAACTTCTAACATATAGAAAATATTTTCAGCTTAACACTTTACAAATTTGCGTCATATGATATAGAAGCAAACTATAGTGTTTCTAAAATATTAAAGTTTGGAAATAATTTTAATGTAAATTGATAATATAATTCTTAATAAATTGGAGTTGTCTGTTTTTCAGATGTTGACAAGATAATGCGTTAGACATTATGAGGATATGTGGCATAAGTTGTGGATTTTTTTTTAAATAATTGGTTTAGGTTAATTTAGAGGGAGTTATTATTTAAAACCTTGATTGTCATATAATGAGTTAAATTGCTAATATAATGCTTCAACTAGTCATTATAGAAACTCATTACTTAAATACCATTTTAGCAACTGATTACTTGAAGTTATATAATAACTTATTTACTTTAGAGTATTACTAAATTTATAATTATTTAAAACAATAGGAACTAATTATATTCAGTTATAAATAACTACTGACAATTAAGGATACAAAATTATGCTTCTTTCATTTAAGGAGTATATTCAAATAAAACATGACATATTTTTCTAATAAAAGATGAACGGAATAAGAAACAATTGAATAGCATTTCTTCTTCAAATCTTCTGATACATAATTTAATATAAAAATTAATTGCTAACTATGTTTTGAATTTTTTAGGTGTGACTTCTGAAGAGACTAAAATAATTTTATGAAATTTTTCGCGGTTTCTTCCTATAAGAATCTGAAAATAATAATCATAATTGAAAACTACTAGGGTCTTTTTAAATTCGCTTTAACTTGGCTAAAATTTCTTTACAATTGCCAAAATTCTGGGTAATTTAAATAACTAATACTCTGTGGGACTAAACTAACATTCCCAATTCTGAGTGCTTCTATTGCAACGACAAAATTCTAAATCTGGCCTGAAAATCTTAAAAACATTTTGCATGTAACGAGTGTCGTCAGTCTAGTTTGTGACACTCTTTGCTATGATCATTCGAGTTCAGACTAAAGAATCAAAACAATCACATATCTTGTCGCATTTTGAGTAAACTTGTCATACTACAAATTGTTTTGTAAAATTTTATTATTTCTAATTCGAATCTATTCTCGATGATACACTATACAGATACCTTGGAACTTAAGAAAAGTAAGCTAATGTATGTTTTCCAGCCTAATACAAAATATTGAAAATATTTTTATATTTTTATTATTGAGGAGCTTTGATTATTCCTAAACTCAGAGTTCTTCTCAGGTTTGTTATTTAACAAATTTTTAAACTTTGATTAGGTAAGGCTTTAATATGGCTCATATTAGATTTTGAAGAAATGAACACAAAGTGTCATTACGCTGCCAAGCATGTTTAGCATAGCTCGTGGAGCTTCTCTACTATTTCTTTTTTTTAACAAAGTTACATATCATTCTTTAAGTTCTTGTTAAGCTTTATTATTACTCTGAAACGCAGTAAATTTGTCAAAATATTATCAGTTAAAAAATCTAATTTTATTTTGTACATTTTTCTTTGACTGCCAACTACATATGGATAAACGACCGAATTATTTAAAAGTAACAACGGTAAGAGTTATTTTGAAAAATTTATGTTATAGTTTATTCGAGCGCACACTTTAAAATATACATTTTTTTAATTCAAATCTTACCTTAAATAAGTAAGTATTTACCTATGTATCTGGTTTTATGTAAGAGATGCTGAACTGCTTCTATGTAATACTGAGTGCATGTTGTAGTTATTGCAAAGTATCTACATCAGTATCCGTACGCAAAGTAAAATATGTTCAAGTTTTGGCAACACTTTTATGACTATGGCAATGCTCTTGCACTCCCATCTCAATAATCATAAAATTGTCCATAAAAATTTCGGTATAACGAGATCTATACTTGAAAACATTTTACGTTTATTTTGTGTACAGTTCTTATGAAATATATAACGTGTATTTACAAGGACATAAAAAACATTCTTATGTACTCCTATGAAAGTAACTATGACATTTCAAGTAATAATTTTCTTAATTTATGAGCTTATCAAAAAGGATGTCGTCATCTTTATGTTTCAATGATTTAAAAAAAGTATTTGTATATGAGAAAGTCCATACTCACTTACTTGTACGTGCTTAACAGGAACAAAAACAACAACTTTTAAAGGATACGGAAATAAGTGTTGTTTGTTGCTGTTCGTATTTTATGATGATGTTCACTCACAATAGCGTGAAATAAAAATCGAGAACATAAAAATAAAAATAAGCAGTTAACAAATAAGTGGTTATTTTTTTATGACTCTACTCTCAAATTACAACAAAATAACTGATATTTCAGACTTACTTTCTTTTACAAGAACAAAAAGAACAAAGAAAATGTTTCATTGTTTGTTTGGCTCAATTTTATAATGTCATTATCATTTTTTGTTTCCTTTTAAAGATGTTTTTTTATTATAGTATTTTCTGTTTTGTTTTAATTGAATAGATTTTTTTTTTGGTGTGTAAATATAATACTTTATGAGCATTTTCAGATTTATATCTTTTTCTCCTTTTGTCTCGTATGAGCATTTTGTTTAAAAGAGACATTTTTATGACCACTCATAAATGGTCTTTATTGGGTTCTATTGTTTAAAGTAATTTTATACTATAAAAATATTTTTTCATATTACTTTTGGTTATTTTATTTTTCCTTATTTTATATTATAAGTCATAAATAATTTCGTCATATTTTTTTTCGAAACTAACACGAATTTCTTTAGAATTTGTGTTTAAATTTAAATATCTTTTACTTAATAATTATGAATTATTAAGGTATTAAAACATGTCTATTACAAGAAAATTCTTATTAATTTAGTGGATGTGTATGGAAATTATAATGCGTTAGACATTATGAGGATATGTGGCATAAGTTTTGGATTTTTTTTTTTTTTAATAATTGGTTTAGGTTAATTTAGAGAGAGTTACTTGGAAAGTACTTTACAAGAAGACGTGATTTGTTTTCTTTGTGTTAATTGATATAAATATATTTTCATTTATTAAAATTATAAATTTGTATTTTTACCTATAGTAGAATAGAAACCAGAGGAAATAGCAAGAAATTAAGAAAATGTTAAGATTTATTAGTAGCTTGGAACTCTACAATTGATTAGAAATTTATATTCCTTTCTGTGTAGTTATTCAAATGGGGAATTTCTTTTAAAATTAATTTATAAAAAGTATAAAATATTTACTGATCCTTTCTTGACATAAGAAATAATGAGCTACATACAATTTTTAAAATCCTACAATTTTAAATTTTAAATTCTACAAATTTATGTAATAAACCACAACTGATGTAAAGGTTTGAATTATATACAAACGGAGTAATGAGTTAATATTGAGGCAGGAGAAGGTCCAGTAAAAATTTAGATATTGAGTTGAAGAAGAAATACGATTAAACACGATTTATGAATAAACTGAAGTGCAGACTTAAAAATTGAAGGTTGACTTAAAAATTGAGGTATAAAATGGCCCATCATTGAAGTAAAGCTTGATTTGATATAAAATTTAAAGTGTAGAATTATATACCCACAACTGAGGACTAGGATTAATATAAATATTCAAGTATATAAACATAGTAATGGGCTTTACTTAGTGTAAAAGTATGTAACGAAATTTTATGGTATTAAATTAATTAATACCATAAAACTTTTTTATGTTAATTTGTTTTATATTACATAAAATACATCAGCTGTGAATACCCTAATATTCTATCTTATTAGTTAACAGTCTTATTTTTATTCTAAAAATGGTATAGAAATTTAATAATTCTCATTTAGTTTATATTTAGTTTATATAAATGGCGTAGGTAAAAAATTTGTCTAAATCCAACACAGTTATCGTCAAGTCAATCACTGTTTCTCTGGTACAACACCGAGCGTCAGGAAGACACCTTGCACAATATTTTAACTGCTTGTTTCGAACACCGCGGCTTTGTTCTGCCTATTTCGGCGCTACGACTTCGGTTGATAGTTCTGGTCATCTGTCTCGGCACAACATTTTTGGTTGTTAGTTTCAGCACTAAAACTTCGGTCGCATGTTTCGGCACATCTGTCGTCAGTCTTAGCACAGTGATTTCTATCGTCTTTTTTTTTTTTTTTTTTTTTTTTTTTTTTTGTAACCTAGCTTTGAGAACTTGTATAAATTAGATCAGTATTTTTAATATATCCCTCTATCACAAAATTATGTATCATAATTTATTGTTACCGGTAAAAAATCACTGAATTATTAAATAAAGATACACTGTATATTAGACCTCCAGTCGGCGATAAAACCAAGTCATAAACAAAAATAGGGAAAAATCTACATTTGGTTAAAAATTTAGGCAGAGGAAGACCCAAAAATAACATAAAAACTGATAAAAAAAAATATATCTCATTATGTAGTATTGGTCAAAACGTTAAAAACTGAGATGATATTTTATCTTTGCAGTTAAGTATTTTTTTTTTCTCCCTAAATATATATTTTTTTTTTTATAATGTATTAATGAATTTTTTTTAAACAATTTAACAGATAACACTCCTTTTACTTATAGCAAAAAAGGTATTTAGGGGGATGGTCGAAATTAAAGTTGTAATTTTGTCAGTAATTGGTCTAACTAATTTCAGTCAGTTTATATATATATATATATATATAAATATATATATATATATATATATATATATATATATATATATATTATTTTAAAAATATATATATATATATATATATATTATTTTAAAAATCTTTCGGGAATTTTTATTGTTTTTATTTGCTCTCAAAAAATATTATCATTTTTTTTTTGTATGAATTTCATAAACAAAATTGAAAAAAGTTTGATATAAAAAGAAATGAAAATAGAATGAATAAAATTTCTGCTTATTTTCCGTTGCCATCTAAGTTTTTGTTTAATTTAACAATGCGGTAATACGGATTTTTTGTGTTTATAGTTTAAGAGTTACAAAGATTTCGAAATCTACATTTTTTGTCTGTTTTATTAAAAATTTTTTTAAATTCATTTAAAATTTTAAATTATTGAAGCAAAAGAAAGTAATTATAATGAAATATATTTTTACAAAAGATTTGTGATTGATAAAAATAAGATTCCTGTTTGATAAATAAAACATAGAAATGCAGTGAATGTTAGATCCAGATATGTTGCAATGTATGATGCAACCTCATTAATTTTTTACATTTGGGTTTATCTCAAAAATTAGTGTCAATTAAATAGTGCTTTATAGGCCAAGAACTCCATCATCACATGTATAAGTTGACAGAGAAATTCCATGTTGCACTGTGTTACCATACTGATTTTATTTCAAATCCATTATCTTAATTTTTTTTTGTTATCGAATTTTCAAAATTTTCAAACAACTAAATTAAATTCAACATAAATATATAACCGACAATTTTGTTCTCATCAATCCGATAGACACATCAATCAAGAAATTATTTCATTTAGTTCAGTAACATATAAAACATATTGTCAGTTTACAAATGTTAAAACTCAATATATAATAAAATTCTATTGAAAATATTTCAATCATAAAATCAATAAATCAGATGTTTAAAAAAAAACATATCTATTTTGTAAACATATGTAAATTTTCATAAGAATCGATAGTTTATTCATGAATAGCAATAAATTTCCTACCAACATCGTATTTTGTGTTTAGTACATTTTTATATAAAAAAAATCTAGGGAAAAATTAGCACGCTTATGTCATAAATCACATGCACACACATCCATTAATTAACATTTTTCAAAACCCCCAAAAAAACTGTCAATGAGAACAATTTGTTAAAATCTGTTAAACACTGTAGAGTGAAAAATAAAAATGAAAAATGCATTTAAATTGAAAACAATTGACATTTGCACACAATAAGTGTCAAAATTTATTGCAAAGATTTTGTTGAATGTTAGCCAACAAAGAAAAATAAAATAATGGAAAAATCTTACAGCTGCTACCCCTATTTGAAACATAAATATTATTTTAAAGACCTTTTTTGTGGAAATTTATTTTTTAATATATTTGTAGCACAATGATCTGTTTTTACTACTGACACTTTCTTATTTTATTATTTTCTTTTAAACAATTTTATGGCCTTAATGTGAGGTCGTTTTTTTATATTTATTTATTTTTGCTTTTAACATAAATTTCAACCCATAAGAGAAATGTACACTTTTGTTTATTTTCCAGTGCACTGTTTAAAATACATTGAAAGTAATTAATTTTCAAGTACACACCCAAAAAATGTAACCATTTTATATAGCAACGTGGTTGTGTGTATTAAATGAAATATTTTGGAAAAAAGGTAAAACTGAAGTTAATTTTTTATCTTTTAGTTTTTTTTTTTCAGATTCCTATAATATTTACCAGTTTGTCTTTTACCTTTTAACAGCTCATAAAAATGATTTGTCTGTGAACATAAACTGTCTAGATATGTAAGTGAATTAAGAACACTTTTGTTTCGATTTGTTAAAGGAATAGTTGTGGTTGAAAAATTAGGTAAAATATATTTTATTCTATGAATGCTACTAGGATACACTTAGACTTAGTAAGCCATTGGTATGACAAAGGCCTAGATTTAAAATCATTCCCTGAACTCAGTAACAAGAGAAGCTCTTCAAAATAAAGATATTCCTAGGAATTTAATATCCAATAAATTAAAAAATAAAACCAGCAGGTTCCAAAAGATCAGATCAAATGGAAAGTTTTCAAAAATGGCAAAATTCATTTTCTAGATTAACTGCTAAAATTGTTACCTTTACTACTCCTTCATACTTCTAATTTATTTATGTCATATCCTTAGTTTGTTATATTTACATAGATCAAATGAAAAGTTTACAAAAATGGCAAAATTCATTTGCCAGCTTTAACTGCTGAAATTGTTACCTTTACTACTCCTTCTTACTTCTAATTTCCTTATGTCATATACTTAGTTTGTTATATTTAAAGCGTTTTTTTCTATTCGTATATATTTATCTTTACATTTTATCCTTTTATTACATTATTTTTCCTGTCATTTGTCTACTTTTATCATAGATAATCACATTTATTTCAAATAGCGTTTTCAAGTTATTATCGTATTTATATACATTTTTATTTTTACTTTTTTTTATTTTACGATTTATATTTTAAACATTTTTATTTCCTCCTCTGAAGTATGCGTAATTTTTATGACTTAAAAACATGTAAATTTTTGTCATTGTCTCCAGGTCTCTGTGAATATTTTATTTGGCATAATAAACCTGGTTACCATTCTTAAGATTTTTGTTACTAAATATACTTACATACAAATATTTGTGATGACTGTAGTTGAAAAAAATGAAATAACCCGAGATAATGCCAAATTTATTGCATTATATTTTTTATAACTTTTTTGAAGTAATTTTGTTGCTATAGCGGGGGTTTTTCTTGTACTATATATTTCCTTAATTTATTTGTTATTTTTTGATGGTGTTTTGTGTGGAATGTAAGTTATATAAATTAAATGGCAAATTGTTTAAGAGCTGCAGTTTTATGGACATTTTTATTGTATTTTTATATTATTTTTTTTAGATAATTTGTGAAAATGATTTACTATTACTGTAGGAAGCAGTGTTGCCAGGAGGTGAGAAAAAATAGGCTAGATTGTACTAGAAAAATCACCCATATAAATTTTGACTATATTTCATATGAAAAATGACCTAAAGTTTTGAACTACAATTCCTTTTTGATTAATAATTTCCAAATTTTTGGGTAATTTTTCGTTTTTGTTGGATTTTTTTTAAATAATATTTACAAATGGTTTCTATGGCTAATTTTAATAAACTTAAAAAATAATTATAATAATTAATATTAAGTAAGTCCATATAATGAGTTAAGTTATATTTGATTTGGAGAAAGAAGCGCCGAATGTGTTTGTAAAATATAAATAATCTCGACTTTTTGTGCGAATTAATACAAAAAAATTTTAAATGGATTATTCTACAAAAACGAAATTAGCAAATAAGAAATTATTTTATTCTTTAATGAAATACTAGAATTTTAGCCTTTTTAAGAATAAAATTAGTAAGAAAGTTATAGTCAGTAAAGCCCAACCATATGATACCCCACACCATTGTGAATGTCCATCAAAATTCGTGGAGAGGTCTTATATTAGACATGTGGACCGATACTTTCACTAAGTGTAAAATAAAATATACGAATACAGAATATTACGTTAATACTAATATTTTTATGAATTTATGCACTCTAGTGTGATTCCCGAAAGTGGTTTATATGGGAGCAGTGTTAAATTATGGAGCGACATGAATTATCTTCAGAATTGCGACCTGTACTTTGTGCACAATGTTTACGTGGACAGCCAGCCAGCCAGCCAGACGGACGGACATCGTTAGATCGACTGAAAAAGTGATTCTGAGTCGTTTGGTGTACTTTAAGTTGGGTGTTGAATGGTTTTTTCTGTGCGTTACAAATACCAGCACAAACTCATAATAAACCAATCACTTATGGTGGTGTGGGGTATAAAAAGGTTAGAGAGTAACTAGAAGCACAAACGAAAATTTTCCTAGAGGTTCCTTTGAAATACCGACACTCCAAAGAACATTATGAAAAAATAAATTATACAAAATAGCAAATATGTTTTTTTTCAATATCCTTGATTCAAAGACGAATATTCCTTTCATCCTTTTCTTTTGAAGCAAGCAAACATAACAAGAAGCAAGAATAATTTTGCGGCCGTTTAAGAACATTATTTAAATCGAAAAATCAGATAAAAAGATATATAAAATAAAAATGTATGTATTTTCCAAAAATATGAATTTAGGAGGCGAAATCACAGATCCTTTTTGCACTTTTTTAAAGGCCAGATGACGTGAAATGCAGGTTCAAAATAGAAATCTAGAGAAAAAAAATTAGAAATAAAATATATATATATATATATATATATATATATAAAAGTGAAATTCTTCCAAATTAAAAAAAAATAGTGATTCCGTTAGCTAACCACCGTCTCTTGTTTTGTTGCTTAAGGAACTAAGACACGTTTACTTATTTTTTTTTTTATAGAAATGTTTACTTATAAAGTTAAAAACTAAAGGACTATAATTCATAAACTAAAATGCATTTTAAATAACTCTTTCTTCCGAATGGATGTGTTGTTATCTTGGTATATTTTCTTCCATAAAAAATGATACTTTGGTTTTAAAAACTTAATTTTATGTTCATATTTTTTGAACTTTTATTTTTCGATTTTTATAAGCTGCCAGAAAAAAATTCGGCATTTGTCCGTCTAATGATTTGTAACATTTCATAAATAATATACATATCTGAGAATTGAGTCCAATAAAAATCTTTTTTTTTCGATAAAGTGACTCGAATGAGTGAAGAATCAGTTCGCGTTAATCATTATAGCGGTTTTAAGTTGATCATTTAAAAATTTTTACAAACTAGAAGTTTATAATTCTGGTAAAAATGACGCCCAATATTACAACCTACTGAGTTATTCAAATAAAATTTAACACATTTTTAATGTTTACTGGGATTAGTGTAGCATATTTTAGGGTTACCTAGTAAAATTAAAAAAAAAAATCTTTATACAAAAGGTAGCGAATTTAAAGATTTTGCGGAAAATAGGGTCCGAATATAAATTATTTCTCTATATAATATATGAAAGTATATTTTATTAAGGTTTATTACAAATAAATGCTATTTAATATTGTGATATTTTTAAATCAAAAATTTTTGGTTCATAAAATTTTTATCTTTCGAGATTTTTTTTATGCGCCTTTACATTTCCGATAAATGTAATACACACCAACTAATTATGATAATTATTGTCAATTTCGTGCTTTCGTGTCTGAGCAAAATTGCTTTTGACAGAAGTGTTCTGTTTTTAATTACCAAAGATTTTTGACTTAAATTTAATAAATAAAACTAAAATTGAATAAATAAAATAAAACTAAAATATTAAAAAATATATCTACTCTAGTAAAATTGCGTATTACACAGGTTTAAGCAAATATATTTAAAATCGGTATTAATAAATATTAGTCTCAATTTTAGATAAAAATTACTTCGACATAACCTTAAAAGCATTAGAACGCTTTTTGAATTTATGCCAGAAAAAGTGGATTTTTGATCAGTGAGCGTTAGAAAAAGAAGAAATTCTGTTGAGCTGCAGCCAAAAATAGTATTTGTTGGTCTATCCACCAATTTGAGGGCTTATGTCACACTCTGATAAAATTTACAATTTTGATCATTCTTTAGAAACTGTGGAAAGTTGTTTTTACGTAAACATGGTTTTGAATGTTGTCTGTGTATTACAACTAAAAAGTTCCACGTTAATATAATTCAATTTGTAATTTTTAAAACACATTGTATCAAATATGTATGTTTTAATTTTATTATAAAATATTATATATCAAAAGAAAAGAGAAAAAAGAAAATTTTACAAGAGACGATAAAAATTTCATTTCATCATAAAACTTGATAATTTTCTTAACTTTTTTTTCAATATTTGGTAAGATCTATTAAACATATTAAAGTGTCGTTAAAAAATTATAACATGCAACATTTTGTGACTGAAAATAGCTTAAAGTGGAACAAGAGCTCATATCCATATATTTTCGTGGAACAATAGTAGTAATGAATGTTTATAAATCCTTTATATTGATCACGATTTCATTAAAGTTCAGACTCAATTAGCTGCATATATGCATAAATAGGTGTGCCAAAAGTCATGAAGGTAGATAGAAAATTGACAATGGCTTTAGTATAAGCCCATCTTCCTAAAATCACTTTAAAGATCATAAGTCCAATATAATTGCTAGTACAACAATAGTATTTGACGCCAATAAGTTTTGTATGGGTAGAAAACCTAGTTCAAAGTTTTATTACAGTCAGTATTACTTACTTTCAACAATCAGGCGCATAATAAATATAATATAATATGTTATACAGAAATATAATTTACACCATTAAATCTTATAAAAACCAGTCGACAATTGCCCATAGGTCCCATGAAAGACTCTCTCCTCAAATATTAAAAATGCATGGTATAGAGTATCAAAAAATGGGATGTGACCTATAACATGTGTTTTGCTTGTTTTTTTCGAATAAATTTACTGAAATTATTAAAAAGAATTACATCTTACTATATTATTTAAATTACGGATATAAGCCCTTTTACTTGTTCTTACTTTGATGCATTAAAACTCATAAGATAATAATTTTTTTGCAATATGAGTAAATGTGACATAAATTTTAAGTATCTTCTTCATATTCTGAAGTTTATTCAAAACACTTAAAAATCCAAGAAAAAAATTAGTATGAAAAAATAAAAATTGCATAAAATCGAGATTTAGAGTAATGTTTTCGGTGAACTTGACACATTTTTAAAATTATTTTTGTATTAATAGATGTAAGTTGGATACTAAATCAATATTATGCCAAGGTTTATACGCCCTTATATGCATCCATGTTTCATATGTTGCATTTATACTTTACATAATTTTTAGTGCATTCACTTATGTACATTTTGATAAGTATTTAACATTTAATTTAATACATGTTTTTATATATGTGCAGGTATACGCATACCATTAATTTATAAACATCTTGAAATAAAAAACCAAATAATTTTGAACAAAAGGAGATTGTTTTTATTTTATTTTTTTTTACTTTTAAGAGTATCAATTTAAATAATAAAGACAATTAATTTTTTCAGCTGGAACTATCAATTCCTTTTTTATTACGTTTGCATGAATCATGTATTTAGCTGCAGTTATAGTATTTTTTTAATATCTGTATATTCTTAATAGTTTTTAAGGAATTAAAAAATAGAATTAAGTAATTTATAATTTAAAAAAATGGACACTGCGAAAAGACCAAAAAAGATACGACCGAAAGGTTTGTTATATGGTTTGCAAATAATTTTTATTTTTTCTTCTATATATCATAAAAGCCTGCTTTTTAAAACATATAATGCTTTCAGCAAACCCCGCTACTTTTAACATTATAAGCAACAATATAAGGCAAGTATTATTAATTCAGTTATTTGTATTATAATTATTAAATTTCATTTTGTTTATTATTATTAAAAAAAAAATAAAAAAATAAAAGTAAAATTCAAAATTTAAAAAAATAAATAAATAAATAAAAATTGGCCAAGCAATATCGATATACGTAAGTAATAATATCGGCCGCCACAAACATATAGTTAATAAAGGTCAATTTGTGTCCTCAAATATATGGTGATAAGATACGAAATTATATGTAGCTATGAATGAATTTTAGGATAGTAGATGCAATGGAACAAATTCGATTGGAAAAAATTCTGTTGCCAGAATGAATTTGTTTTTTCTATGTATGAAGTTTCATCTTCTGACAAATATTCAACAAATTATTATATAATGTTGAGGAAATTTATGCATTTATGCACTCAAAAAATGTACAAAATGTTTGCAAAGTTAAAAATATTAATAGTGATAAATAATTAGTAATTACAGTATCTAATTTATACCATATTTTGCCTAAAATATTAAATCATAAATTTAGGAAATTCAACTGAGAATACCGAATTATAAGAAGAATAGCCAATAATTTTTTTTTTCAGAAATGTCTAGGCTGTTTTATAAAACGTGTCAAAATCATTTAAAAATATATAATGTTCAAAGCAATTTTAGAAATGCAACTTATTGAGATTAGTAAATACTTAATGTGTATGTATGTATATATTTATGTATGTACGTATTCATATATGTATGTATGTATGTATATATGCAATTATGATACAATATTTTACTCCTTTGCGATTATGCTTTTGTTTTAATCAATTAAATAAAAAATGATTCAAATTGCTTTTATATTTATATATAAAAACTTTTTACATATGTATTAGTTAATAATACTAAATCTTTATACTATTTATATGCAGTTATTAATTAATAAATATTTATTCCATATCACTTAATCCCATTTTAAATACCCTTTTTACTAAATATTATTTAAGTCCATATGTGTTTAGAAATCTTTATCACCATTTAAAATCATAAAGTCATTAGTAGTTTCTCTGTAATATACATTTTTTATATTTCTTTACTTAATACCCACATAAATCTATAATTTATTAATACCTTTTAATTCTATTGTTACATGTCAAAATTATTAATTGGACTTTATTAGAACACACAAAAAACCAAAAACACATTGAATAATATCCCCTTTTTCTGTTACCCTCACATTTTGACAACACCCTTCTTCTTTTTCATTTTACTCATAACGTAAAACACAGCAGGATTTCCAGAAAAAACAATACAACATCATTTAGACATGGTCACATTTTCACAAAAACACACTTTAGTGTCCTGCAGTGTGTAGTATATTGCAAAAATTATAGTAAGTAATATAACTTGTACAAAAACACCAACAAATTTTTTTTAGTTTAACTGTAAAATTTTCAATGTCACATTATTTATTTCGGTACCAGGATAAAGTCAACAACACTAACAAAAAAAAAAAAAAAAAAGATGTATTGTTATATTTACTTAACATTTACTTTAAAAGATTTTTTTGTATTTTGGATTTATTTATGTATTTTTTTTACATTTTTCCATTCTATTAGATAAATTGTTGTCAATAAATTATAGGACATTTTCAAAAACAGCAGTGGCTGCATTACTAATAGCAGCAGGCCATACACAGTAACACAGCAGGATGTAATTTGGTGTAGTGATTTTATTTTAGATTTTTTATTTTTTTATTTTATTAAGAATATACATAAATAAAGTGTGTGTCTCAAGGCCGATTATGTGAAGCGGTATGTTTGTAAAGAATATTGATATTAGAAAAATAAATGGAGGTTTAAAAATAATTGGTTCTATGCTGCTTAATAAGATCTTTCGTTTCGAAAAATATGGCACATGTTATTCTGAAATCAATTTTGTAATAAATCAAAGCAGCCTTTACAAGGAAAAAAAAAAATCACAGTCAGTCTTTTCGCAAAATTCTAATAGAAAATTTTTAAGATTTCTTTATTTTTTAGCAGACTAATCTTTATTCTATAAGGCGAAAGTAAATTAGACATTTAGCTTATTATAAAAAAATTATTTTAAGTGGCTATTTTTTATACAATGTAAACTATAAAATTAAATTTGGATTTATCCGGTTCGAATTACCATGCGTACGCTACTCTTTTCTAATTTTCTTTCGTTGAAACATAAATAATAAAACAGTAATTTAACCATACTGAAATTTACAATTTTTCTCTTCTATTCCATAAAATAACTTCGGCTGGGTCTCGTGTTGTAAGCCAAAAAAAAAAGTACGTCTCAACTTGTTTTTGTAATTTTCCATATCAATGCCACAGATTCTAATAGAACTTGGTGCTTCAGTAGTTATTTCTGCAACTTAAATCAATATTTGATTTATTTCTTTGCAAGACTTTGTGTGAGTGAAATTTTCCTGGTCTTTCAAACATCCAACTAATAACTAACACATTTGTAACATTTGTTAACATATCCATCATTATTTCACTTAACCAATGCCTTTATAAGCTATGATACCATTTCAAGTATTATATTTCATAAACATTATTACTTAAATTATTTTTAAACACTACATATAGCTTAGGATTAACCCAAAAAAAAGAGAGAGAAACTTAAGATTAGTTCAGTTAACCTAAATTTATTACCTACACATGTCTACAAAATTAAATCCGATTTTGAACATTTTTAGCAATGAAATCTGAGATTATAATAGTTTGGTTTCTTTTGTGTGTTGTGTAAAAATTACCAAAAATATTTTGTTTAGTAACATAAATATTTTCTTTTCTTAGAGATCTTTCTTAAAGTTTATGATTATTATTGCAGATTATATAATTTTCTAACAAAATATTTATGTTTCGAAATGAATTATTATTTTACGAGTGAATTGTTTTCTTTAAATCTTCTGGACTCTATGGTTGGTTAATCTTTAAGAGTTTATTATATGATATTTCCTGGAAAAATGTTTAGATATTTTGTGTGTTATTTACAAGGATTTAAGTTGGATTTACTTAGTTTGGCAAGTGATGTAATCTTAGCAAAGGAACTGATTTAGTAATGTATGTTTAGTAATGTATTGAATTAAGATTAAAATTGTTTTCCAGGGTATTATTTGATTGTAATATTAATAACAAAGGTCTAAATTTATTTCTGAAAAAGTGGATAATGGTGAAAATTGTGTTCTTAAACCTTGGAACAAAGATTATTAATTAAAATAATATCATTATTAAGGAATTTCAAATGCTATTAATTTGATATTATATTATTGTAGAAATAATGCTTTCTACATAATTATTGCTACTTTTGGGAAACTAATATAATTTTTCAGGCTATATTTAATCACTTGGTGTAAAGAAGAATTTTTTGTTTTATTTATTATAAATTTAAAATATTGCACAGATGTTCTCTTGAACAGTTTTCCGACAGAAAGATCAATTTTAAAAGTTCGAATATTGTAAAACAAAATATCGCATTCAATAGGTAACAACGTGCTGAACTTTATCCGAAACTTATTTTTTTTAATATGCTATTTGTTGAACTAGGTGAGCGCCTCCAAAGTCAAAGTTTTTTCAAACATTATTTTATTTTTTTAACTACTATAATATACAGAAATTATATAAATGTTAACATTTTTAGTTTATTTTCTCTTATATCATAAATTATTGATATCCTAAAAAACAGAATTATATATATTTAATGCCCGTTTATTAAATAGATAGAGCCAAGTATACATTTTAAAATTAATCATTTTATAACTAAAAGAATATACATTTTGGTTTCAATATGTATAAGTTGTATAGGACATAGATTGGAGAACAAAAATTCATATGCAGGTTATAGCCATTGTTCCGATCACTAAAAATATACTATAATTTTTCTGTCTAGCCTGCCCTGTTCAACAATATTTTTAATTTTCTAATATAGCTTCATAAAAAATTTATAACATTTAATGAAATTTTTACACATATTGCTGTACAGAATTTTATCTAAAGTTAATTATTCATCACTGGATTTTAATTCTAGACTATTTAATAATTCTAAAAACAACTACAACATTAATATCGTGTAAATAATCATCTAAATTTTTAAATCTTAGAATTTTCAACATAAGGTTTTTATAAGATTTTTCTATAGTGCAACAAGTTGATATAATTTACAAATTTGATATCGATACTAGCATATATATAAAAAGTATGCTGGTATAATTTTCCAAAAACGATTTTCAATGGAGAGCCTTATGTTACTCTAATTTGGATCGATAGTCACAAAATTTGGTATCGTAATTTTCACTTTAATAGAAAACGTATCTCGGGAAAACATTTTAGTTACGATTTTTACGAAATTTACTTGATTCCTTCTTGGAAAGGAAGTTATGTGCCAAATTTCATTAAGATGTCTTGATAATTATAAAATACAGATTGATCGGAACGTTTGCATTAACAACGGTTGGACGGACTGACGGGCACCGCTAAATGGGTTTAGTAAATCATTTAGTGCCACATTAAACACTTGCAGATGGCTAAATAATATCGCTTTTGCCCATTATAAGCATTATTGAAAATACCATAAAACTGCGCATCTTACAATGATGCAAGTTATAATTTTAAAAAAAATCTTAATATATTTTTACTTTTCATTCCGGTTTTTCAAATGTGACATATAACTTTTTTAAATTTTTTTTCTTTTAAACGATTTGTATCATTGGTATCTTGTTATAAAAACTTACGGTATAGATAATGCCACAAAACTCCCTTTTTCCCCCAATGGGAATTGTCAAGTTAAGTAATTATAAATATGATTTTCTCTGCGTTGTGAAAAGATTTTTTTTTTTTTTTTTTTTGCTTAGCGATTATAAATTAAGAATTTTAAAACAAAATATTTATTAAAAAATGCATTCATAATTCGTATGCAATTTCAGTGTTTTTAAAATATTGCTACTCTTTAAATTTTTCGTTATTTTAACGTGTTGCAACATAAATTTTCCTACAGTTTTTTTCGTATAAAATAAAATAAAATTTTTCTTATTATCTAAAAACTAAAGATCTTAGAAGTGGACACAGAAACCTGAACATCTTTTGTTACTTGAAAATTTGAAGTTTATAGCAATAATTATTCTATTATTTCTATTGCTTGAATAATAAAATTTGTTTAAATAAAGGCATCAATGATATATACTTTTTTTTTTTAATTTCCATCGACATTTAACTCGAATAATTAGTAATTTTTAACATTTGAAACACTTTCACCTTTTTTGTATAATTAATGAATTAAATGCTATCTTAGGAAGAATAAACATCATATTTTCCAAATATCTAAATATTTATGTATTGTAAATATTTTTTTCCTTTCGAGATTTTAACTACTTAACTAAAACTGGAAAAACAGAAATAATAAATTTAATCGAAAAATAATTATAACCACATGTTAGAGACCTTTTTTACACTAAATATAATTTATTATATAATTATATAAATTTTCACGATGTAAATTAATACATTAGTATGACAAATTTGTTGAATTAAAAAAAATGCACCGAAAGTCTTGTGTTTGAATCATTTTCAGCCAGTAACTCAAATGAAAACGCAAATTTTATATTATATGTACCCGCCAAAAAAGAATTTTTAAAGAGTGAAACAATTTTTGAATTTACTATTAGGAAACGCTGAAAAATAGTTGCAGAATCAAAGTAATTATTATGTTATTTTTAGCATGTATAATTTATTAACCGTTAAATTATAAAAAAATATTAATTAAAATTGTATTATTTAGAATACACACAACTTTTTCCTCGTGAGCGTAGGGAGATAGATAGAATAAATAAATGGGCAATATTTCCAGGTATTTTTTTGTGTGCAAAATAAAAAGTTTTTAGAAAATTGACATGTTTAAAAACATATAATATCGTAAGATAACCTTCTAAAAACAAACAAGTGAAAATGTTATATTCGACTTGGACGAATCTATATACATACCATCTGAAAGTGGGCCGACCAAGCAAATTTTTTGTTTCCGAGTTTACATTGGTGCTTTAACTCTTTGTACAAAATTTCATTGATATTTCACCTTATATGGGGGCTAGATTGGGCAGATCATGCTCATATAAGGTAAATTTTTTGAATCAAATTTCGTCGTCCTAGTTGGTTCTTCCGAGTCCTATCCTGCTTTCAACATACTGACGGACATAGTTAAAATTTATGGGGTCTTAAATGATCTTTTTCGGTATGTTCCACACAGACTGAAGAACCCAATTTATTTCCCATCTTTTTCGTGCTGAGTAAATAAAAATAGAAATAGAAAAAATACCGGTATTATTATACCTGCCACAAAAATAGCCAAAAGCAATGAATTTAATATAAAAGAACTAATTTTAACATATGATTATCATTTGAAGTATCCGCCTTTTTTGTAATTCCTAATCATGGCTCTTAAAGTTATTCTTAAAAAATTATTTGAATATTTGAATAATTAGAAGTAGTTGAGATTACTTTGAAAGGAGTAAAAGAGCGGTTTTATTAAAAAACAATGTTTTTACTAGAAAGAGATTAATCTTCATTTTTATAGAATTTATTTTTAAATAACTTCCAAAAACGTGCAAAATATGCACATAGTTACACTTTTGAAGTAGTGAAAATATTATTCCTTTAAAAATACTTTTCCCTTTTTTGCTGGTATATATTATTCTTCAAATTAAACAAAATTTAATAATGATTTAAAACTTCATTGAGAAATATACTCTTAATAAACAGGGCAAAATATGCAAAATTTATTTTTTATTTATTTTATAATTACAATACAATTACAAATTATATTCTAATTCTAACCGAGCGAAGTAACGAAGACCATAGCTCATTGTAGTGAAACAGACCAGAGTCTCCAACTATCCCGCTCACTACCAACTAGGCCATCGGGGCACCCTTATGCAAAATCATATTTTCTTCTTGCCTTCAAATGAACCAAACTGAGAGTTATACATATATCCATTTCAGAAAATTTAAAGAATTTTGGCATATTGTTACAGAATATTTTTGCATCTTTTGATCTTAACAGCATATCTTGTCATATTATCATAGAAAAATCTTTTTTTTTTTTTTTTTTTTTTTGAGCATATTATAGCAACTTAAATACATATTTTATACTTATGAGTATAATTTTTCTTATTTTACACTTAAGAGTTAATTTTGCATATTTTGCATCCTATACAACTTTTTACATAATTTCCCATTAGTGACATTTTCTTTTTAGTTTCACATATTTTTTCAAATCTAATTCCTTAATAGTTTTCATCTTCTAAATAGATAGAAATTTTTTAATGTCCTGATACAATATATTTTTTACTAATTACTAATAAAACTTCAGTTACTTTTAGCATGGATACTATACAATTTAAAATTTTGCCAGAAAAAATAATGTTTTAAGAGTATATTTTTTAATTTTGAGTGCATATTTTCTTATTTCAATATAGTTTTTTATGCGCATAAAACACTTTTTTTAGTTGCCCTGTTAATAAATATTTTCAAAATATAAATTTAATTAATTCAACGAAAAAATATGTAGTATTGTTTTGTTGTCACACAAACATATCAATTTTTAATTTATTTTATTTTTTTCTATTGAAGATGATTTATTATGTAAAAAAAAGTGTTTAAATTTAATTCATTACCTTCCAATTACACAGGTGTACAAGGTTTTAGTCTTGAGCAATCAAAAGCGGTTTCTTAGTTTATTAAGGCGCTGAATTCGAATCTTCATTTATTTTTTCAAAGTAGGTTTTAGTTTTCGAGATATCAGCAAGAATATTTTTTACTAAATTTAAGATCTGATATCCAATTTATTCAATTAAAAGTAAAAAAAATGAATTAAGGATCTGACAAATTGAATCATTTGTATTGTTTGGGATCTATTTCACGTACTGAAGTTCAAAGGTATCAATATTTGAACTCCAACACAAAAATTATTGATATTATTTTTCGATTTTCGTCAAATTTTTTTGTATTTCATCTCTTTTCTCTTTACTTTTGCAGCAAACTCTAAAAAAATGGAAGTATATAGAATTAAAAAAATAAAGTTCTAAAGATATTTTTATTTCTCGTAGTTTTTTTGCAACAAATTCTCCACTATTTGTTTCAAGTTAAGGTATTTATCATTACCTGGAATTTTGAGAACAATATTTTCGAATTATCCCCGCTGGTGTTTTAATGGATGATATATATTTTTTAAATAATCTCTCGGTTATGAAGATGCGTCTTAATAGTATTCTGTGAACTTAGGCGTGATGAAAAGAGACGTTTTGCTTTCTGCAGCAAATTATATCGAACTAGTGCATTTAATAAATCAAATAGTTAATTTCATCACTGAGTTATATGTTATCTTTCTCTTGAGAATCGGGAATAGCGCAAAATTTTTTTTGTTCCGGTTACATTAACGTTTGTTAAACATTTATTAATCCTGCAACTATGTTGTAGTCAATTTATATAATTGTTGTAGTTCATTTTAATGCCAAATTAAATCATTCAGTTTAGTCAGTGGAACATATAAATCAAGGAAATTTAAATATTTACCTCTGATCCATATGTCATCAGTTTGACAGTTTTGATTGTGATTGAAACCAGTCTCTGTGTGCACGTCGAATATCCAGGCAATGTTTATGATGAACACCTGGAACATTTAAATAAAATATTTTTCATCTCTCATGCTCATGAACTTTGTTGAAGTTTTTAACCAAAAATTTATATTAATTGTAATATCTTGAGTATGCATATTTTTACCGCTGTATAAGTTAAATCCTTGATACCCTTGAGTCATAAATTTAATATAAAACCTCTTTTATTACGACTTTTTTATAAAAGAATATATGTCTTTTATAAAAACGTTATAATTCTGCCATTATTTCCCTGTAACTCACGTTGTTTTTGGTCGGAAAATTCTAAATATATCATTAGGTCCTGCAAATTAAAAAATAGTTCAATTTTTTTCGAAACTATTTTGCGTAGTTTCATATAATTATTAACTTACAATTTAATTATTTTATCAATTCTTCCGAAAATTTAGAAATATAAAAAAGATTTAAAGCCATTTTCAGTTCTCTATCAACAATTAAAACCACGGATCTATTACATTTTAACTAAAAGAAAAAATTTGCTATATTTACTAAAATGTTAAAAATTGCATTCTTCTTTCTTTTATAAGTAAATATTGAAAAATGTATTTGTAGTAATTTTGGACCATTTTAGAATATTAAAAAGAAAATTACCGAAATGTGGAAAAATTAAAAAAAAAATATATATAAACATAAAAACTGCAAAAATTTTAAGACATTTTTGGGAATTTGTTTTTTTGGTAATTATTTTTTCTGAATTTAATAACAGTTAGAAGTTTAAGTAAAAAAAGTTCAAGACAATTAACATGTTGAAATTACCAGAAATTGGTATAAAATTTGCACCAGTTTAGAAATAATGAATTAGATTAAAAATAATAAAAAATATCGTGAACATCATAAATTCCAGGAGAAATCGATGAAAAAATATACCAAGGTTTAAATAATAATAACATTTTAAGTTACAACCTGATTTCAATGAAACAAAATTCGAACCAAAAAAATTATGTTCTCTTTAAACCCCATAATTAAAAAATAAAACAGTTTAAGAAATTTATATTATAATGCAACTGCATTTTTTATATGTTCTTCACAACGTTACTATTAACAATTTTTAAAAAGTTTCCAAAAGCGGATTTCAAAAAATGAAGTAGCCAAAGAGAGTGATTTTACGCAAAAAAGGGACCAACTGCTTCAGTATATAAAAAAATCAACAAAATTTGTTTATTTGGTAAAAACAAAAACGAAAACAAAAAATATTTGAACAAAAACTACGTAATTGAATTTTATTAATAACAAAATAATTTTTATTATGGCAAACATTTATGAATGTGAAATTTTAAACTTCTGTACTTTTGTGTGAAGTCTTCATTCGGACTCCAGTCTAACAAATCCCCGTCTAACAAATTTAGGACCGAAAGCATGGATTCGCAAGTGTCGATCTTAAGTCTGTTTGATAATTTATTGTTTATTAGGGATAATGGTGAATAAACCAAAATAAAAATATATATTAGGATACAAGTATTCATCAAATCTATTTTTTAAATTTAACAATCCGGCCCAAAAAGATTCGGTGTTTGATTTTTTAAATAGATGTTCATAAACTTCATCATTAGCTTTAGTTTTCAATAGTTTCAGTTCATTTATAAATGCTTCGGGGTCTTTTTTAATATCACTACACAGAAGAAATCATTCTGTTACAAAATCTATAAAAACAAACATATTTTTTACCGAAATTGGACCTATCACAAAAATTTTAAAATCCAGCAACACAGATCATAATTTCGTTATTGAAAAAATTAAAATTTTTTTATTAAAAATTACACACTATTATCAAATGAATTTATTTGAAATTTAAAACTAATTTGTATAACTTCATTTATAAAACCACGAAGATTTTTTTTTTTTTTTTTTTTTTTTTTTTTGAATCAATAAAAATAATATTAAAAACTTATATTAATAATTCTTTTTTATATCTACGAAATTTAGCAACATTTTTATTTATTGTTTAATCTTACTTTACATTTTTCATAGCTGGAAATATCATTTCTTAGCATTCCTATAATTTCGCAGCTGGACTATATTCTATCTCGGAATCATCTTCTGCTATATTTCTTTCATTCCTCTCACAAAAAAAAAAGAAAAACAATATGAAAATTTCTTCTGAACAAAATTAGAAATCATTCGGTAGAAAATATATAGGATATAATTGAACTAACTTAAATTCATCGTATATTCAATATAAATCATAAAAGTACTTACCGTTAAATATTATCGCTCTTCAGACAAAGAGAAATTGCAGAGGTTAGTATTAAAAATTTTCTAACTTGGGTTGAGCATTTGGCATAGTGCATATTGATTGCCTCTAATTTTTGTAATTCCTCGTCGTCGGTTTCTATTATAAACATAAAAAAGAAGTTGATACCAATATTTGTCTTATTGAAATACATTTACCGGAGACATTAGTATGTTGTCTAAAATTTATATAATTCATTGTTCATCTTCAAAATTAATTTTTAACAAAATTTTAAACACACAACGTCAAATAATTTCAGCTTTTTTTATATACATATATTTTCTCTTGTTTTCTTATAAACAAAAAAAAAAAAAGTAAAAAACATTAAAAAAATATTTGAGTTAATAAAAATCATTTTTAAAATCAAATACTTTTTTAGTAGAAAAAATTATTTTCCGAACCAGAGTTGTCTCAAATTAAAAAAATTCAAAAAGTCTTTATAATTTTAAAATTTAAACAAATTGTAATAGATTTATTTTATTATATAATTCTAATAAAAAATAAGCGTTTTTAATGTTGAAAGACGTTCTCAATATACTTAAAAGAAAAAATAAAATCAGTTAAACATGTTTATAAGATAAATAAAAATAAAAATACATTTATTTGAAAATATTTTAGCAATTATTGATATCAATTCCTTCGTTGGAATTAATATATAATGGATCGAGATATTTCAAACAATTTAGTTCCTCATCATTTATCATATAATCTTAAAAAGTCGCTCGATTTTAAAACGTGGTTGAAAAATTGGCGACTAATATTTCCCACTTTAATTTTTAGTTTTATAATTTAATCTAAACAATTGATTCATTGGTTCAACGGTTCAAATTTAGAGTTTTTTGTGATGCAAATTTTTATACTTTTAAAAATTTTAGGGAAAAATACCATCACTTGTCCTATACAAAATATTGTCTGCCTAACCACAAAAGAAAGAAGTCTAATTTAAATCAAAAAATCCGACTATTATTTAAAATTTCTTACCATAAAAAAGTTTCCTACCAACATTTTAAAATTTCGTTTTTAAATTTAGAAAAGTTTATAAATATTTGATTTTATAATTTTTTTTTTTTTTTTTTTTTTGAAATTTCCTTTTATTACTTTTGTTCATTGAAAAATGGTTTTAAATTTTGTAATGTAGATTTTAAGTTTTTCTTATGGTATGGAAAAAAAACCGAACTTCTTTTTTAAAATAAAATAGATTTTAACAAAAATAAAATTTTTAATTACTTTTGTGGTTAGGCTATATGTTTTTAAATATTTAAGCTTTTCACGTTTTATGCAAAGAGTGTGCAACTATGAACATTTAAATCTCAATAGATAGATGTCCAATCTTATTGAACAACTTAGCTTAAAGTGTATAAACTTTATTGCAAGTTATTAAAAATTGCAAGATTTGTTAGAAACTGCATTAGATGCATTAATGCTTTTGCATATTTTTAAAATAATTTTTGGTAGAATTTTTTCATCAAAATATTTGAAAAAAGATTTGGTATTAAAAATTCACACTTTTTCTAATTACTCATATACAATATTTTCATTTCGGCATACATATCATCCATTTTTTTTAGAAATAAATCCAAAAATAACAGAAAAATTTTGCAAAAAAAAAATATATATATAAATTTAGAAAGCTTATCTTATTTTACATTAAAGTCAATATTAAAATTTTCAACTTTTTTAACATTGATTGTTGCGTTTTTACTTATTTTTAATAACTCACACTTAAATAGCGTACACTGAATGTATGAACTAATGTTCTTAATTTTACAATTATTTTGCAACTTTTAGCAAAAACTATCAACTGTTATCCTGTTTTTAAATATAGAATTTAGAAATACAAGACTAACAAATTTTTATTTTTCTTATATACAGTTCTGAATATGACAAACGGAAAAATCTTTAAAAATTTCAACAATCAGTCCTATATATTTTTGCTTTTTTAACATGTATGAACTATTAAAATTATTGCACTAAACCTAAAAGAAATTGAGACAGAAGTTGAAACTAAAACGCTTTTATATTTTTAATGAAAAATTAACATATATAATTCATAAACCTTACTTTGTGCCATGAAGAAAAGTAATAACAATTAAAACTTATTTAATGAATAAAACTAAAACTCCGACGGTAAAAAAAAAAAAACATTTTAAGCAAATTAGTGTAAAAAAACTAACTTTCAACTATTAAAAGCCACAAAAAAACAAAACCACTAAACAAGAAGGTAATAAAATATACAAATTATTTTTAATATTTTGGTTAAATCAGCTAAAAGAAAATAAATTATTTTTTAACTGCTAAATAAAAAAAAGTTTGACGTTAAAACAACATTTTTCACTTAAAAACCACAACACTAGACAAATAATAATAAACTTAAATTAGCTAAAACTAATTGTAGGAAAATAGTAGAGGAAAAATGGTTTAAAAATATTAAGTAGCTTAACTGAAATAATTTTCACGAATAATAATAATAATAATAATAATAATAATATATATATATATATATATATATATATATATATATATATATATATATATATATATATATATATATAAACAGGAAGAACCAGCCATTAATGTGCTCATACATTTGTAATGATTGTAACGATTTTCAAAACTATTTTATTTTTAAAAGGCGTGATAAACGTGACAGTTTTATTACACTCAACAACATTTCAAGGCATATGTTTGAAAACTAAACATTATTTTAACACATTTAAACAGTCAACAACGAAATTACCAAAAACAAAAAAAATTATTTTTAATGAACTGTGAGAGTATTTAACGGATACTAGAGTGGGGTCTAGTACTTAATTTACAAGAGTAAAATACTCATTTGTTAAAATGCTGCTACCAGTTGCTCTTTGAGCATAATTTTTACTAAGGTAACCCCAATTTCAAGGGTTGCCTTAGGTAATTTTCTTAAATGCTGAAATTTGATTGGTGTTTTTTAAAAAGAGTAGGAAATCAGATACATTACTCCATAAAGAGTGAATTGCATAATTAAGGCCATAAGAAAAGAGCAATTTACTCTTTTTGTATTGAATGCCTGGCTCTTGTTAGGGAAAAACCTGTTTGCTTTTCTTGAAAGTGATGATAGACAAGACGTGCCTTTTCCTTAAGACGGCTAAACTTCAAAGATTTTCCTTATGGCGCATGCTTAATGATTGGTTAATAAAGACGCCATATTTGAAAATTACTCTGCCAACGATTATGTCAGCCATTGTTTTTTATCTCTGTCTAACAAGAGTGATATAAAGAGGTCTTAAGCTAAACACACTTGTATTATATATTGAGTAATTTTAAACAATGAAAAGAGTACTTTTAGAGAGCAGTTTCAATGGTATAGAGAGAAAATTGAGATGGAAAGAATAAATGAGTACAAGATAACAAAACACCAGTTTTTGAGGGAAATATAAAATTGAAAATAAATTCTCGTTAAGGTAAAGTACTCTAGCGTTGACCACTATACAAATCAGTTCGAGTTTAGCTTTCGTAGCGTTCAGACGTATTCGGAAGAAAATAAGAATATTTGAAAATAAAAAAAAGTTAATAAATATTATAAAGAAAAAAATTAAAAAAGAAATACACAAATTAAAAAGAATAAAAAAAATTTTCTCAAGAGAAATATAATAAATTTTTTAAACAATAAAAAATAATTAATTTATAAAAACAAACAATTATAAGTGAAAAAGTGCTTAATTAAATTTGATAAAAAAAACAAGAAATTTGTTATAAATTTTCTTATCAAGTGGATTATAAAAGCAATAAAATTCTGTGTGTTTTTTAAATTATATAAAGGAATTTTTATTGCCTACACTCATCTTATACAATTGTGGATTACTTGTCATCTTTAAGCCTTTTATATTTTGTGGATTAGCAGCTGCTTTTTACAAATTTTTTATTTTATTTTTGTAAAAACTTTCAACAAACATCAACAATATGGTTGTTTTAGAAGGTGGCGGTGGTGTTGTTACCATCGGTAATAACCAATATTTACAACCAGATTATTTGGCACCTTTGCCAACAGCGGTTAGTATTTTTCTAATACATAAAAAACAATTTTAAAGACTTTGAGAAAATAGGGAATTGTAAGGATTTGATATAAAAAATATTTAATATAAATCAACTAAGAAAAAAAGCATTTAATTCATTTAAAATTTGAAAAATAAAATATTTGATATTCCAATAAATAAATCTCTTTAAGGCGAAACTTAAAAAATGTCAATTTAAAATAAAAAAGATAAATTGCAATAATTTAAAGGTTTTGAATTAAAAAAAAAATATTATGTTTCCAAAAAAAAAGCAAAAAACCAAATACTCAAAAATTTCCAGACTATAAAAATCGGAGTTTAAAATATATTTATTTTAGAACAAAGTCTTCGATAATATTAAAAATTAAAAATTATCAAATTTTGAGCAGAAAAAAATATACCTTCAAAACTTAAAAACTAATTAATTTAAAACCAAAACATTTCTTTTTTAAAATGTTAAATTTTGAATTAATAATTTTTGAAGAAAAATTTTAATTTTTTTTAATTCTGTTTTAAAACAAAAAAAAATTTTTTTTACAACAGAATTTGTTTGGTTAGAATTTAGCAAAAATTCAACAAAAAATATTAAAACAATTTCAAAAATATCTTAGATATTTAATATCTAAATTAATTTTGTGTTAAAAAAGTATTAAATTATATCAAAATTTTCATTTCTACCATTTAATTTTTTTTTTTAAACCAAAATTTCTTATATATATATATATATATATATATATATATATACATATAATTTAGTTTTTTTTACATCCAAACATTTTTATAAAATAATTAAATTTTATTAAAACAAAACATTTTAAAATTTAAGTAAGATTTAAGAAATAAAATATTTTTACAAAATCTCTTAAAATTTAGAAACAAAAACTTGTAGATAAGAAAATAAATATTTTTCAAAAAGAAAGAAAAAATATATCTTAAAATGAAAAGTATATTACTACAATACGTCGGTCAAAGCAAAAAATACTTTTAAATATTTTCATAATTTTTTTCAATATTGATATGCAAATTAAAAATCAATCCTGCTAGTAGAAAACCGAAAGAAAAAAAAAATAATTCCTAAAATATTTAAATTAAGAAAAAAATTTTATTCTTTAAAAATGCTCGACTAGAAATTACTTTACTTTTAGAATTTTTAGACTCCTTGGAATTTTCATTCAATCTCCAAATTTTTTGCTAAATCTTTGCTTAAAACAATTTTTACTTATGAAAAAATTCCTCTCTCCTTTTCATTTTAGATGGACGCGAAAAAATCTCCTCTCGCTTTATTGGCTCAAACCTGTTCACAAATCGGCGCTGATTCGTCAGCTGTCAAGCCTATACTCTCTATGGATAAATCGAAAAAATCCGGTTCCACTTCATCAGCTTCGTCGTCCTCTTCCAGTGTAACCTCGGAAACAGGTTCGGCCAAATCTCCCACTCAAGCAAAATCTCCTAAATCGACTACCCCCACAAATACTGAAATCAAACTGGCCTTTAAGCCCTATGAAACTAATGTGTTGAGTCAACAAAATGTCAATTCTTTCAAATCCACAACCAGTTCAGAGGATTTACAACAAAGACCCAGTTCAAAATCATCATCACACAATGGTGATGCGACCAGAGTGCCATCACGTAATAAGTCAAATTCTACACCCGATAATGGCTTAACTAAATCACAAGACTTAACACAAGGCTCATCGTCGACACCACATGACAATAGCCGTAAAACAGTATCACCGACGGGCTCTCATTCTTCTCAAAGAGGCGCTAGTCCTATTGTAAGATCTGGCATGGAGGTTTTAAATAATGCTAATGGTTCAGCTCAACATCCTAAAGAAATGAGCAGTATGGCTCAGGCTGCCGCTGCTGCAGCAGCTGCTTATAAGGCTGCTGGTGGTCCTTATGGTTTCAATCCTTTATCCGCCTTATGCTGTCCTCCTGGTATGGAACAACATGCTGCTGCCAATCCTGCCTTCCGTCCTCCTTTTGCCTCTAATGGTTTTACTCATCATCATGCTGCCATGTTAGCGGCTGCTGCTGCCAATGGTGGCTATCCTAATGGTCCTGCTGGTACTCAACCGAATCCTTATATAAGCTATCAACGTATCAAGACTCCTGCTGGTGGTGAAGCCATAGTACCCGTTTGTAAAGATCCCTATTGTCCCGGCTGTCCTTACTCTGCCCATACACAACAAATGCTCATGGGTGCCCCCTGTCCCGCCGGCTGTACACAGTGTGAACATCAAAAATATGGCATGGCTGCCATGATGGGCGGAGCTGGTCTACCACCAGGCCATCCCTATTCTCAAGCGGCTGCTGCCGCTGCAGCCAGTGCAGCTGCTGCACGTTCAGCTCCCTATGTCTGCAGTTGGGTGGTAGGTGATGCCTACTGTGGTAAACGTTTCCAGACTTCAGATGAACTCTTTACCCACCTAAGAACCCATACTGGTAATCTCTCAGATCCTGCTGCTGCCGCCGCCGCTTTAGCCCAGTCTCAAGCACAATCACTCTTGGGATCTCTATTCCCGCCATCGGCATTAAGAGCTGGTTATCCTACACCGCCCTTAAGTCCCATGTCTGCCGCTGCTGCTGCCGCCCGTTATCATCCGTATGCTAAACCCCCAAGTGCTTTGGCTGCAGGTGGTCCTTCTCCTTTTGGTGGTCCTGGTGGTTTTAATCCTGCAGCTGCTGCCGCCGCAGCTGCTTTGGGTCCTTACTACTCACCCTATGCCATGTATGGCCAACGTATTGGCTCGGCTGCTGTGCACCAATAAATTAAAGGCTGAGCTATCAAAAACATGTGATCTTTGAAAAAAGAACAAACTGTTACAACCACCTCATGAAAAAATACCAAAAACGAAGAAATAATAAACCACATAATAAGAAACCACAGAGGCCCAGGCACTGAGAGGATAAATGACCTAAAAAAAAGAAACCAAGTTTTAAAACTCATTTCCTGCCGAGGAATGAGTAAATGAGTCAAATCGGTTACAGGGAAAATAAATCGTCATCAGCATTCCCTATTACCTACCGATCTGCTATACTGTGATACTAAATTGTAGTTGAGCGCTAGTTTGTTAGTTTTAAATAATAACTTTAATATAAAAAATATCTCTTAAAAAACAAATACAAAAAGTTATTAAATCAATTTAAATTTATTTAATTTCTTTATTTTAAAGCAGCCAAAGCATTAATAATTTCCAATTAGAACAAAAATTCATAAAAAAGAAAAAAAATCAAGTTAAGAAATCATAAAACTTCCATAATTTTGTTGCTTATTAAAAAGAAATTTGTTTTTTATTTTAATAATATTTTATAAATTTAATTTTATTAATTCATTTGTTTTAATTAAATACCAAGAAAAAATAACATAATTAAAAAAACTCCTTTAGTTATTTAGTTAATAAGTTAAATGTGTAATTTATGTAGTTTGTAATACTTAGATTTGCTACTTCTAAAACAAGCAAATGTTTCATTTGTGTATAAAAAAATTATAAAAATGTATTTAAAAATATATAAAATGCAAAAATAATTTTTTTGAAAAATGTATTTATACAATCTTTTATTACTGTCTACTTACTAACTAATCAAGTAGGGGGAAATTTGCTAAGTTATTTTTGGAGCTGACGATAATACTTACTTGAAAACTTGTATATAAAATTGTATATTAAAAGGCTGATAGCTCTTTCCACTCAAAACTAAAGTGTTTTTATAATACTCTACAATCAATCAAATAATTTGCTGATAAGAGATAATGATTTCACTTCAATTATTCTATATCTACAATTTATTAAAATGGTACAAAACACATCAGTCTCGGAACTACAAACATAACGAAAATTGATGACGAGTGCATCGTTATGTTTAAGTACTATACATAGATATACATAAAAGCTGAATGAGCACTATGTGTATGCTAATATTTGGTTCTTTCAAGTTAAGGTTTGGAAGTTCTTGGAATGTTTCCGTTATAAATCTATTTGGTTTGCATTTAAATTGCGATTTTGTCGGCTTTTACAAAGTATTTCCAAAAAAAAAAATAAAGAATGCAATTGCATTTTTTATAAATTTTTGGGATAACACAATTCTTAAAAAAACAACTTCAAATCGTTCATACAAAAACGACATTTTTTCTCTGTTTTTGAATAAATAATTTTAATTTGTATAGAACTTAACAAAATATAAAAAGTATGCAACTTTAAATATTAATATCTCTTGAAGTTGGCAGTGGATTTATTTGATTTGAAACGCATAAAAAAGGTAACCTTTCGATCCAAAATATTTTCAAAATACAAATGCAATTAATAGACGCATTTTTGACGAATGCAAATCCACAAAATATTTATTTTTCTTTTAGTGTATTTTAAAATGTGTTTGTTTACTATAAACACGACTTTTATTACATATTCCATTTATTCCATAGATTCTATACTTTTTAGATATACTAAATAATTTAAAAAAATTAGATAGCATATTCAACAAAAAAAAAAAAAAAAAATACGTTAAAGATGATACAATTTAAATTTATATACTTAAGAGATTTTTTAAATTTTTCAAAAACTAAAATAAAATTGCGAATTTTTGCAATTTCACGAAACAGAAAACTTAAAACGATATTTGGATATTTGGATTTGTGCGTATGAAATTTTAGAAAAATCGAAAGGTACTCGGTAAATTTTTGGGCGATCTTTCTAAAATTGTCGGTATACATTTTGTATCAAATTTCGAAAGCAGATATGTTAGGAATTATGTGTTTATGCTATGTTTATTTAACGAATCCAATTTATCTGGCATTTTGAAGATAATTGGAAGAAATTTGTTAATTACTCTGAAAATAAGATTTTATTTCAGATCATTTAAAAATATTGAAAAACATCATAAAGACGACTTCAAGCGTTTTATTATATTTTTGGATGTCATATACTAAGGAAAATTTGAAAACTGATTCCAACTGCTCGGAAGCAGTGTTGTCGTTGATAATTTTTAAAAAGTGTCCAAAAAAGGGGATTTCAAATATAAATGCTGCTCAGAAGTGAGCAGCATTACCTTGGTTTATATGTTTAATTACCTGAACTAAATGATTTTTCATGATTTGACTTTACTAAAATCTTAAGCAGACTTGAAAACATCAAAATGAGGCACTGTTCTCAATTCTTTAGAGAAAGATGATCTATAATATATCAATAGTTTACTTAATTTAATTAATACAATGTTCGATGTTATTTGTGACGGAAAACAAAACATCAGTTTTTTTTATTATTTGTAAGGTTACAGAATAGTCTCACACCACCTCTTCATATAGAACTTTACGTTATCTAGAATTCTATAAAAACGTTTAACAATAATCAAAAAGAAAATATTTGTAAAACAAGACCGACGAAATTTATATTGGATAACAAAAATATTGTACCCAATATTCTCGCTAATCGGAGCAAATAGTGGAGAGTCTGTAGCACAACTATCACAAGATTGGAACTCGAACATATCTTAAAATATTGTTTGTACGAGTGTTGAGAAGAGGAAGTGTGTATATTAAAAAAATGGGTGAAGATTCCAAATGGAAAATCCAAGTAATCTTAAAAACTATTTTAGGTTGCTCAAGTCGAAAACCGTGTATATTTAAATAATTATTATAACAAAATATAAGTTATTTTTAAGTTTGAGAACCGATTCAAAAAGGTAAAAATGTATCGGTTTATGGTATTTTCAGTTATTTCGATAACGGTATTTTAGCGTTATCGGTTCTTTGAACTATTTCGGTAACAGCATTTAAGCAGTAAAGGTATTCGTAGTTATTTCGGTAAAGGATTTTTTAGTGATAAAGATTGTTTCAGAAATTTTCCAGATATCAGTACACAACCATGAAATACAAAGTGATCAAGTATATAAGGTCGGTGCGACATAACCATAACATTCTCACAAGTTTTATTTGCATTTTTTTATTTTATGAACATAATAAATTATGAATATAAATATATATCTTTGTCCATTAGGGTTATAACTTTTTGCAATTTTTGTAAATATCCAAAATACCATAGAAAGGTCTTGTAGAGCATGGAAAGGTATAAAGGGATATGATGTTAGTTTTTCGCGATCGTTAAAAAAAGTTCGCGCACTAATCGAGGTAAAAACTTTTTTATATAATATTGATTTGGCATCGAAAAATTTACAACTTCCGCCAAATTATTTAAGCTTTCATTACTTCTTAGCTTTAACTTTGACAAAAAATAAAATTACGAAATTTGTGTAAACAATTTCTGTGAAATCGTGATGCTAATATAAAACTTATAAATTAAAGAAATAATTCATTATTTTCTTTCATATATTTTTCTTGAATTTTTAAAATGCTCGATATTTTATAATGCAAATTAAAATTCAAAAACATTTCCTACAAATTTGACATAAAATATGTGCAAAAGATTTGTAAAATTTGTGTGTGTGTTTTTTTTTATTCGAAAACCAATAAGTTCTAAGTAGTTTGCTTCGATATACTTATTTAGGTAAAAGAGGAATATAAAATAAAGCTATTATGATCCATATGTAATACTTAATTCCTAGCATTTAAATATTTTGAACTTTATATAAAAATTGTTAAAATGAAAATATTAAGAAAAAAAATTACAGTCATTTTAGAAATCGCATTCAGTACGTGAAGTTTTTTATCTAAATCGACTAAAAACTATTGATGAGTTGAATAGAGATATTAAACAAATTTTAAAATAGGTCTACAGTACAGCGATTGAAAAATCATGATTCTTATGCGCTTAAGCCAAAAAAAAAAGTTTATATTTTTTTCTTAATATATTTCCTAATAAAAATGTAATTTTGAGCTGATTAAAGAAAAAAGAATTTTAAATTTTTCTCCTTGGGATTTTTGACCTCTAGAGGACTTTTCAGTGTATTTTTGTGAACAAAATTTGCAAAACAACTATTGTATATTTTATTCATAAAAAGACAAAAGTGTATAGTTTTCACATATTTTGCAAAAAATAAATCGACATTTTTTCTCTTAATGTAAACAAATTACCGCTTATAAGCCAAACTTTTTGTCAAAAAAAAAAAGAAAAAAAAACAAAATAGCAATAAATATTTTTTCATTAATAGCTCAAAATTATGAATTTTTTGACGCTCAATTGATTGTATGAATTTATTTTTTTTTTTTTTTTTTTTTTTTATTATTAATATTTCAATTAAATTAATATTCCTTAAACAATATTTAAAAATAAATATTAAAAAAGACTGTTTCACTCGGGCTCGTCCGGGATTTGAACCCGGGACCTCCCGCACCCTAAGCGGAAATCATACCCCTAGACCAACGAGCCAGTTGTGAAGACGATAACAACATTACAGCACACTACACTCAAACACTAGCTCACTCTTTTTTCTTAACTTACTATCGAACACATTCGCTTAGCTGGCGCACTAACTGTCAACGTTTGTTCATTCACGTTCTTTAGTCACAACGATATTTTGATTATCAAGACAATATACTCGAGTACAACAGCACAAACAAAACCATTGTCATTAATGTTAACGAAGTTTGCCCCTGAGTACGTGTTTTTGTTGCTTTTATAACCATAGCCATATGGAAAGCTGTTAAATTAATTTAACGAAAGAATTAATAATATTCAATAGAATAGAAAACAATATTCGATGAATAAATTTCGATGGCATTAAAAACAAAACAAATTGCTCAGTAATAAAAACAACAATAGCATTATTAGTGTATTTCAAACACAATTAAATCAGACATTCAGAACATGTGAAATACACTTGACAATTATTATTAAACACGATAAAAAAAATGCTTTTCAACAGAAACATTAATAAAATATTCTATTAGAATAATAAAATGCATAAATATTAATAAATACTGAAATAAATTCATACACAATTAACTAGTAATAAATTGAATGATGTAGAGAAATGTAAATACTACTGAAATTGTTTTTAGTTGGCAAAAAAAA
This sequence comes from Protocalliphora azurea, assembly GCA_932274085.1. Taxonomy (NCBI): domain Eukaryota; kingdom Metazoa; phylum Arthropoda; class Insecta; order Diptera; family Calliphoridae; genus Protocalliphora; species Protocalliphora azurea. The sequence continues at coordinate 5,257,863 of OW026520.1, read as the reverse complement.
AAATAAATAAATAATAGAAACAAATTAACATGATTTGAAAATTTTTAAATAGAAATCTAATAAAAGTATTTAAAGCTATTAAGACCGACAAAAATTTGCTTTAATTCTGAAGTGAAAACTATTTTTTTTTGCAAAAATTTGAATAAATGTCAACATAAGTGATATGAAATTTCATAATTAATTTAAATATTTGGCATATATATATATATATATATATATATATATATATATATATATATATATATATATATATATATATATATAGTCAAACACGGTTACAAGAAACACTGGTTATAACGAACTACGGCTATAGCGAAAACTTTTTTTCATTTCCATTGATTTTACCTACATTTTCCATACAAATAATTATGTTTATAACAAACACATTTTTACGGTCCCAAGAAGAATATTCCATACAAAAAATATATAAAGAACTCCCACAAATACTAGTTTTAGATAAACAGAATTGCACATTTCAAAATGTTTCAAAAATGTAAAGACTAACAGAGGTAACTTTTATTTATTTCCATTTAAAATACTGGATAAATGGAAATAATTCACATTAATTTTAATTTAAATTATCGGACAAATAAAAGAGAAATTTTATATTTATAGTTGTTAACGCATACACATTTATCGAAAATAAAGCTGAAATAATAAGAAGATTAAAAATTAAATATTAGAAAATCACTATTTCTCAAAGAATAAATATCTCAAAGCATGCCTATTTCAAAACATGAATTAGTATAGGAACTTAATAAGAAACCTCAATTTGCCGCTGATCAAATGAATGATGGAAAATATATTTTTCTTAAAATATTCTTCTTAATATATTAAAATCATTAATATTTCAAAATCAGAAATACAGCCCATTTTTAAAGAAAAGAAATACGCTTTAATTCCAAATATTACTGTCGTAATGAAATACATATATTTCGTCAACAAATAATTTTCTTAGAATTTTATGGATATAACGAACTACGTTTATAACAAACTAAATTTGACGGTACCTTCGTGTTCGTTATATTATAACCATGTTCAATTGTATATATTATCAAATATATTTGATTAGACTTTAGATAATCATATACGAAATGTCAATATAAACTTCAGAAGAAACTTAAAATATTGAACTTGAAATTAACTTTAGGGATTCTGTAGATATTACTTCTCGACTACTCCCCTTATTTAATAATTCTATTTTACAAACTAATTAATAATTTCAATATTCAAGGTAGCGTTTTCAAAGTCGACAAATATCACCATTGAACTTACGATTAAATTAAGAAATCTTAAGCAGTCACTTTCAAATTAAGCCCATTTTTCAAAACCACTTGAATCAGTCAGCACCAAAGCAAAATAACATAAAAAAAATTTAAAAATAAAAAATTTTTGAATTTTTGAAATTTGTATTAATTTTGACAGTCTTTTTAATTTGAAAATCGCAACATGTTGGCTTCTACGCGCTCATCTAGATGAATGTGTGATATAATGAATAGTGGCATGTCTGAAATTTTTTTTTAATAATAACACGCTATTATAGTGATAGATCGCTTAAGAAATGCCATATCGTATGCAGTGTTACCAGTTTAAGGCTAAATCTAGTTTATTTAGTTTTTAGCATCAAAATTTTTTAACTTTTTTTAGCTTTTTTTAATTCTTAAAATTGACGTTATTAAGTTATTAAGTCAATTATTATAATCATTTTTTGATATACTTCATCAACAGTAGAAACTATTTATGAAAATAATTAAAAAAAAAAACAGGAATGCGAAAATTCATCCTAAAATTCGGAATTTCTTAGTTCGAAAGGAATTATAGTTTAATAATTATGAAAAATCACTTCAAAATTTTAGGTAATTTTTCATATGAAACATAACAAAATTGGTAAGAGATTTTTCTTCTTTTTTGGCGATTTTTCATTGAGTCATTTTACTGGGTGTTATTTGTAAATTTATTACAATTTCTTTAGAACAATATCAAAAAATAATGAGAATGAGAAAAAATGAGTTTAAATTTTCTTAATTTAGCTTTTTCCTGGCCTAATTTTTTGGGGCATTTCGCATTTTTTACCTTTTTTAAAGTTCAATTTAGCGTCTTTTTTTCTCATCTCCTGGCAATTATTTTAGAAATTCGCAATAAACCCCCAAAATTTCGAGCCATTAACAAAACAATATTTTTTGATAGATTTTTGTATAAATATATTCCCAATTCTGTTATTATTTTTTTGATTTTTTCCTCTTTAAACTTCTTTGAAAAGCAGAAGGGACAGGCTTTTCAGCCGTATACATTTTATGCATTTTAATCAAATAATAAAAGCCAATTTTTAAACAATATATAGGAAAAATAAAATTTTTCAAAAGATTTGAAGTTTAACTACTATTTATTAACATTTTTTATAGTCTATACAACAGTGCAATAGTTTTTAAAGGCCTTTTTGTTGTAAACATAAGAAACTTTAATATTTTTAAATTAGACCAAAACTGTGGTACTTATTCCATTTTATCTGTAATAACCTACTGAAATTTTCCATACATTTTTAGGTTTTTCTTCAAAAAGTAAAAACAAATAAAATAGAAATATTTTTTCTTAATTATATGAATAATTTTTTTAATAATGTTGAGAAAATCCTTAATAACTTTTTTAGTGTTAAGCGATTTTATATAGGGATGTCACATTTTATTCTAAACAAAATAGCAAAATAGCAACAAAATAACATTCCAAACTTTGTAAATTTTGCAAATGTGTAGTATAAGGCAGCGTTGCGGTTTTTCGACTTTAGTCGCCAATTGCCCATTTTTAACAAACCTGGCCACTTTTTTAAAACGAAACTAAATTTAAAACTATATTCTAAATGACGAGAAACTAAGTTGCTTGAAATATCTCGACCCATTAAATATTAATTCCAATGAAGAAGTTAATTATTTTGAGAATATTTCACAATATAGTAATGTAAAAAAGACCGCGAAAAATTTATAAATAAACTGAAACTATTAAAAAGTAAAGGTAATATCAAATACCGAATCTTTTTGTACCGGAACGTGAAAATTTAAAAATAGATTTATGAATATTTATATCTTAATTTATACCTTTACTTTCGCTCATAACAGTGCCTGGGCCGAACCTCTTTTTTCTAAATTATCACGAATGAAAAATAAATTGTCCAGACTTAAGGTCAACACTTGTGAATCTAAATTTGTTAGACGGAGATTTGTAAGACTTTAGTCTTAGTGAGAACCTGGTACAAAAGTACAGAAGTTTAATTAATAAAGTTAGAATTTTTATGAATAATTCCTTATTTTTCAATAAAAAAATTATTATAAACAAATTATTTTGTTATTAATAAAATTTAACATAGTTTTTTTTATACCATATATTTTGTTTTTATCGAATAAACAAATTGAAGCAGTTGCCTCCTTTTTTCAGAAAATCCCCTTTTTTTGGCGACTTCATTTTTTCAAATCGCCTTTTTTGGACACTTTTTAAAAATTTTCAAAAGTAGCGCTGATGTGAAGAAAAAAATCGGAAACAATTTATATCAAATTTAAAATTTCAAATAAGGGAAATAAGTTAAAAAATGTTGAATAAATCATTATTTAATTTGAGTGTGTAAACGGTTGTAATGTAGATGAAAAGCTACGTCCTTTTTGTTTCTAAATCAATTTAAAAATCTTAAATTGACTTATAATTTAATAACCTATAGTGCAGGGACTTGACTGAAAAAGTTTTTTTTCGCAATATCTCGAAATTTAGAGGGTGTTTAAAATTTTTGTTTAATTTTGTTTTGTAATGTCCTCAAGAAGGTCTACAGCCAATATTAATTAGATCGTTTTCCGAGTGAAAATAAAAAGTTCCATTTTATAGCAAAGTGTAGTCAAAATAAATTGTACATTGTCACAATTAATTTATTTATGAGCTCGCTGAAGCTCATATAATTTTCTTGCTGCTGTATGAACGTATGTGATTTGTTTTTATTATACGTGTATATATATGTATATTCATTCACACATATATGTACAATAACAAATTTTATTAAAACTGAAAGTGTGAGTACAATATCAAATTTTATCAAGACTGATCGTTTTGTTGTGATTTCTTTTTTATGAGTGTTTAAATATTAATAATAACAAGAATGACATTATATGAGTATAAATATTAATATTAATAGAAGTAACAATAATAACGACAGCGATAGTGGTTGCTGAAATTATTATAAATTTAAGGAATTTATACAATGCGGGTTCTATCAAATGAGTTTTTGTATTAATATTTTGGAAGAAAATAATCAACCAATTTTAAAGGGGAAAGATTTCCCAGCGACATTATTTTTTAATGAAACAAATACATGTATGTATGTAAAAATTTATAATGATATCGTTAAACATTATATACAATTGTTTGATTTATTTTATTGAAACTTATTGTAATTATTGTTAATGTATTTGTTAAAAAATTACTAGAAAATTTTTGGTAAAGAATTGCATGATGTGTTATAATTTGTTATTTATTTTGAAAACATATACTGTATACTATTTAAGATGAAGAACTTTATGAAGATTTTGTTTTCCGTTATAAGTTTCAAAAATACAACTGGGGTTTAATGTTGTACAAATTACACACAATATGAGGTGTAATTTACCTAAGTTCCGCATGTACCAGTAGTCGGCACTTTTAAATTTAAAACGAAATAATTAACAATACAGACGACTAAATATTAATGTAATATACATTTTGCAAAGAAAATATATTTATTTTTCAAGTGCAAATTATTAAAATATATTTATATGAGTATATGAGTAGTTTGGTGGCAATTTCCTCTGTTCATAAACAACACATGTTTAGTAGGAATTCTTTAGAAAAAATTTTAAAGATAGACCAAATTTAAATAATCCAAGTTGTATTATTATAAAAAAAATATTCAGAAAATATACATCAATTGAAACCTTATTTCTAATGTATAAATTTTGCGTAAAGGATTACATTTCTTGTTTTAAAAGATGTCGACCTTAGGCACAAAAAATTGCATAATTTCTTATGGTCGGCATATAATGTTAATTTGGAGATAATAATGTAAATATACTTCGGATCAAAATTTTTCTTTCAGATGCATTTAGACCGTATCATTAGAAATATTTCGTTGGAATTATATAATGATTTGTCTATCACTATAAGGGGTAACTTCTATTTTGTTTGTAAAAAATGTGCTGAAAGTTGATTAGAACTTAAGATTAATGAAAAAAAATATTCTACAGAATTTATCTATGTAAAATATTACTACGTATCCATGAAGTTGGAAAACAAATGTTTTCCCGGAATACTTTAATCATTAAGTCAGTTGTGGACCTATGGCTCCCGTATAAAGCCCACTTCCAAAAATTATTTTAATGTGTATAAATTCTATATATCATTCCATATATCAACATCATATTTGACATTAATAAGTTTTACCTAAGTAGAAATGCCAAATTAAATTCGGCATTTTCAATTGTGTAGAGTATCATTTGATCGGGCTTGGCCAAATATCTCTTACTTTCTTACTTAATTTTTATTTGAAAAAAATAGAAACGCTTTAAAAAGAATTTTACGTACATTAAATTGTATGACTTACAGAGAAAAAAGTTGCCAATCACCAAATATATTAGTAATTAATTCATTCAATTAAAAACCTTTTTTAAATTTGCACCTCTAACCAGAAAGATTATATAAATAACTTAAATCTGTAATAAATTAAAAATGAACAAATTATTAAATTTAGATACAAAATAAAGCAACTGTGTCAATTGAAAAATATATGGTAATAATTTTTTCTGTGTATCAAAACATTTTTACCTACACCACAGTTTCAAATTAATTTTGCGGAAAACTATGTGACACAATACTAAATAACACAATATTTATTATAAGCTATTATAAAACTTCATGATGGTCTTATAATATCCATTCCGCAAAATAATATTAAAGTCATTCAATCAAAAAGGGACAGAAAACTGAAATTTTCGGATTTGAAAACACCGATTTCAATGAAATTCACTACAAACATTAGCTATTGAAAGTGTTACTAAAACAATAAACTTTTGACTTTTTAGGCACTTTCTTTTAGGATCCTTTCTATTACAAAAATATGACGTTTTGGAAAACGAGAAAAAGCTGAAGACTTCACAAAGGCGTTCTTGTTTAATTTCTAATAACTTCTAAAATATATATATGGTAGGTATGCGGTTTTAGTCTCATATTAAAGACAAAGATATTACCTTTATAAAGAAGAATATAAATAATGTATATTTATATTAAAAGTGTGCCGCCCTAATTTAAATTTTTTTATTTTAGAATTTATGTTGCTCATTGAACTATTTCTACAAAATTTCTATGCCATACAAACTTTTTTTAGGAGATACGGATGAAAAAGTGTGAACTGGAGTTACGACGGACACAAATTTTTCTAGTATTTGGCCCATGACTTTTTTTGTTTATGAAACGATGCCCATTTAAATATTGGAGACGCATATCTGAGACAAATTTTTCTGCTTTATATATATATATATATATATATATATATATATATATATATATGAATTCTATGCAATATAAACATACTTACTGTACTACATTATTATCTACTTCATTATCATTCAATATTCATAATATAATGAAGTAGTATGATTATATATATATATATATATATATATATATATATATATATCTTCATACCTCGATGTTTCAATAAGCTCAATTGAAAAACCAAAAAAAACCAGATTTATTACATTTATCTGAAGTAAATATTTACCTAAGAATGATTACTTCATTTTTTTGTGGAATTTATTTACTATCTAGGATTTCTAAATTAGATGCGTAGTTAAAAAATGTATTTAATAGCACTATTCATTCTACATCCATTTAAAAACAGATAAACTCTAACCCAAGAAGTTTTAATCAAATATTTATTACTTGATTCATAGACCTAATGAAATCATCTGCATAGACAGCAGCTGTATTTGTTCTATTATTTAGATAAATGTCAACTAAATTTACACAGTTATGTACTTAGTAAGATAACATTTTCACATATATATCTGAGATGTTGAAAATGCCTACATTCAGTAAAAGAGTAAATAGTAAGTCATTTCTTAACACGCTCATCTTTAACTGATAAATAGTTAATTTTTTGTCATGTTTCTTATTTTACTTAAGATTAAAAAAAGTACATATATTTCATAGATTTTTTACACAACACCCAGTCTGTCATAATTCATTCACTTTGACTTTAATACTTTTCACGCAAACACTTCTAAGAAATAATATTATTAATAATAATCTTTTATTGCAAATCGCAAAAATCTGAAACTAAATAATAATACTTGAACAATTTATTATTTAATATCGTTTATAATGTATAGATGTTTAAATGTTAGTCTGTGATTTAAGTATATTAGGAGTGTTAGTATGTGTGTGTATTTGTTGGTAGATTTTTGTTTTCTATTATATAACGTTTTTCCGTTTTGATTAACTCATGATAAAACATGTCATAATATCATGATATATGCGTTATTAAAGTATCAGCACTTTTATTTCATTTCAAAAATGATTTAGATGTATGCCGAAAAAATAATTTTATAGGAATAAAATTAAATCAAATTTTTGTGTATGCTACACTAGGTAGAGAAGAATTATTAATATATTTCTTGATCAAACAAAAAATTCGAATGGCTTCTGCTCTTCTTGTAAAAAAAAGTAATTTTTTCTGGATGTCTATCAGATCAGGCCTTATTTAGAGTAGAGTATTTTAAGTTCTACCTTAAATTGGCCAAAATAAAATTTATTACTTGTTTTTACTAATATTTTTTATACCCTTCACATAAAACGAAGGGTATAAAAAAGGGAAGTTTGTCATTTTATACGAAAGTCTTTTAATATACAACCAGGGCCTCAAATTGAAAAATATTCATGATTATTATGGTTAGAAATAACCTGTCTATCCATCTAAACGTCTGTTCATAGCCTATTTATTTTCGCTTTAGCTTCTAGCCTTTTTTCTAGCCTGTTTTGGTTCTTAAAATTCAATCAAAATGGCTAAAATATTATTTCAGCAACGAAAAAAATAATTTCTTGTTTGCCAGTAGTAATTTTATTTATGCAGAATCATCCATTTAGACATTTTTGAGTATTTAGTCACACAAAGAAATGTAGATTATTTACATTAGACAAAAAATTTTTCAACCTACGCTTCATTCTCCAAATCAAAAAACTTATTTTATAGACTACTATATCAATTATTATTCATTAGACATATAAACTATTTACGAGTAAATTAAAAAAATCCTATAATTATGAAAAATCACACAAAAATTTAGAAATGCTTAATCAAAATAGAATTAGAGACCAAAATTGGCAAAAACAATTCAAAGTATATGTAATATACCATATTTGTATCGAATTTTTTTGAGTAATTATTTAGTGGGTTATTTATTACAAACGTTTTTAAAAAAGATATGAAAAACTAATGGCAACGAGAAAAAGTTATTTTTTTAAATTAAAGGATAATATAAATTTTTTTCTGGCCTTATTTTTTTGGAACATTTAGCCTGTTTTGACCTTTTTTAAAATTCAATTTAGTTTCTTTTTTCTCACCTCCTGGCAACACTGCCCAGTATGTAAGTTGAAATGGATCTTGTGAAGCCCCCACAAATATGTTTCTTTTTGAACACATATGTGTCTTATGGTCTCAAAAATCTTGGTATCGAAATTCATCGAAATCCGTTTAGGAATGACAGAGTTATAAACGATTTTCTAGAACAGCCTCAAAACTTGTTCCAATTTTCTTTGCCCAACTATAAGTAATATATTTTATTTCACATACATTAATATATAAATGTTTTTATATCGGAAAGTTGTGAGATTCAATAGTCTAGCAGAAGTGTTCTAGACTACAATCCATTAAGCCTCTCAGGAAAAAAAATGAAAAATGTAAAAATTTTCATTATTAAAAAAACTAATTTGATGAAAATTTTTAGGCACGTTTTGATGTATTTTTTACTTAGATTTGAGTTGCGTTTTAAGCTTTTTATATATATGCAATACAGCTAGTAAATTTCAACATATCGATGTTTTTGACTGAAAGACTTTGGATCCTGAGTTCTCTCCTTATCTTCAAACAAAAATTAGCATTTTGAAATGTCAGATTAAGGAAATGTCAAATATATTTTTAATTAATTAGAAATATTTCTTTGAAATTTATTCGATAAAAATTACATTCCTATTCGCCAAGATTCGTACCCAATAGAAAACTTTAAAACTTCCAACTTTAAATTCTTACCCCCTTGGCTACACGACATTTTGAAATTCTGAATTCCAAAAATTATTTTACTTTTATTTGTGTAAAAAATATAATTTTTCAACATTGTTAAATTTTGAATATTTTCAACATATAGTGTAAATTAGTTTGAATACTCTTCACATATATAAGTATTACTTATAATTGTTTTTCAACAAAATTTCTATGAGCCTAGTGGAATTGTTCTAGATTGCAAATCTTCAAGCCATGGTTCGTATCTTCGTAGAATCCATTTGAATTTTATTTTAGTATAAATCTGAGTATATGAGATACGTTTTCTTAAGTATTATTTAACAACTGTAATTGTGTTTTAGGTTTTTAAATGTGGTTAATAAGATGACATATCAAGTTTGGTGGATTTGTGCCTTAGAGCCCTAAAGTTAAAAAATCTGAAAATTCAAAAATAGCAAATTCTAGTTTAAAATATCAAATTCCGCGGTATCTTTTTAGAAAAAAATTGTTGGTAGATAACTTAAAAGGAATTTACAATATTGCATATCTCTTCTTTATTCAAGATAGCCCAGACAGATGGTCTAGGCTATCCTTCTAAGGAGTTTTTGGGGTATCATTATGTTACAAATTTTCGATGTCATGGTTAACACCAATTTAAAAATATTAAGTATATTTCCAAATTAAAGCAAAAATCTTTATAAGAGATAAGCCCAATATGTTTATATATTTATGAAATATGATTTCGAGAAGGGTACAAAATATTCGGGCTAGCCGAATATAACATTTTCAGTTGTTTACTACTCCTATTATTGCCATACATTATTTATAGAGCTATGTTTACATTTGGCAAATATTTGGTTAAAATTGCGTTACATAAAAATTGTTTGCCGTTGTTTGATCTTGCAAATGTTTTATAAGAGAAAACAGCTTCAAACAAAATTCAATAAAACGTAATTAGTGACATTTTTTCAAATTGAAGGAAGAAATTAAGAGTTATTTTATTTAGTGGTTACGTCTTTTTCGTTAAATATTTGGCTAGTCTGAACGTAGCTTAAGTTATTAAAAAACAATACGTGCTTTGTTCTCTACACACATCCGTACCCTTTTCTTACTTAGGTTAACATAATGCGAATAAAAATACATTTGTTTGTTGGAATATTTATTTGCATTTTAATCGCATCGTAAATAATCTGGTAAATAAATGGCTTATTATTATCGCAGATTGTACACAGTACTTGTCAGAGTACGCGGCATTTAGTCTATTGAACCTTTTTTTTTTTAATCGGTATTGTATTTTAGTTGGTTTTGTGAAAAATGTAAATGGCAACAATATGAATTGTTAGATTATATACGAATTAATAAATTAATTTAATGAATTATAGCTAATCGTAATTTAAGTTACAAATCAAAGTTATTAAATATTTGACAATTCGATAAAATATACCAAATCCATCAATATTTATATGAGTATTATTTATGATATGGCAATGTTAGGGGTTTTTTTCATGTGAAGCCTATAGGAAATTTGGAATGAAAATGATTTATAGTACTTTAGTTAGATTATTTCCAGAATAAGGGAAAAGGGGAATAAATGAAAACTTTAATATAAATTGCAAAGTTCTGTCAATTAAAAAAAAAACATAGCTTTTATTTTTTTAAATATTTCACTTATGTTTAAAATTTTTCAATATCTAAATTATATATTGTCACATGAAAAGGGTTAATCTTAGAATTAATAGCTTTAAATTAAGAGATGAATTATTATAATTCAAATTCCCATAAAAATATCTATGATATGACACACTGCTTAAGAAAAATTTAATAAAAAATAGTAGCAAATTTTCGAAAGTAACATTATAAAAGAAAAATTATTTTTGAAAATAATAATAAATAAATAAATAAAAAATAAAAAAAAAATAAATACTAAGAAGTAGCCTTGATTATTCACGCATTAATCGGAATATTTTCAAATAATTTTTTTTTTTTATATGTGTAAAGTGTGAAATATGTATGTGTAAAAATAAAGATATTTGGTTCTGAAATAAAATAGGATAATAATTGGCATTTCAAAATTATTTACTATTTTTCTTTTTTCTCAATTCTTCAATACTGTTTAGTATTACAATATCAATTCTTTTTTTTTCGATAGTGTAAAATCACTATCGAAAGAGAAACTCTGCTTTATTAAAAATATAAAATAAAAGTTTAAACATTTCTGTTAGAAGTATAGTGAAATCTTATGTTATGAATAATTAAATATTCATAACATTTTAAGTTGCAAAACGATTTCACAGCCCTGAAAATGCGATTATTATCCTCTTTTTTATAAAAAGTGCAACAATGATGCAAGTGCATTTTTGAATGCGCTCTCGCTCTTCGTATTTTATTTTTTTAACCTTAAGATAGGCTTATTGGTTTAAAAATTCAATACAGATTTTGTTATATATTTGTTATTTTTAACAAAAGTCAACAAAATGATACAAACAATTTTATTGCAAATAACTTTACATAATCCATATTCCTTGTACTAGATATAGTATATAAAATTATATTAAAATTTTCCATAGCGTCACCGTTTTCTGAGATGACGACTTTAATTTTAACCTTTACAAAAACTTTTGCCCATAAATGTTTACTGGGGCCTGCGTAAAATTCCATGCACGCTTTAAGGCTTATAGCTTTTAATATACGTGAAACAAATTAGTACCATTAACTTGTTTATACTTGCTCTTATTGTTTATACTATGAAATATTTTTCATAGTATAAAAAATTTCATTTCATTTTTACTATGAAATTTTTTTCCTCTTAAAAAAAATAAAAATCAAATAAATTTTTGTTCAAAATATTTTAAAGAAAAGTTAAAAACAAAGCAAAATATTTAGTATTGGAATAGTAATTTGATTGCAACTTTAGTTTATTCTACTACTTAACTTTTATGTAGTAAAACAATTTGATTACTTTTCGAAACCCAACAAAACAAAATAATTACAACAGAATGAAGTGTACAAAATGTTTAGAATTGAAACAATAATTTTATTGCAATAGGAGGAAAGCAAGCACTAGAGAATTGTTCGTCGAGGTTTGTGGGACGCATTTGACCCCGTGGAGTTACCCGATACATTCAATCAATAAAACAAAAAAACGTTTAGAACTATTCATATTAGGGATGAATATTTAAAGAGTACTTAAAGCTAACCAAAAAATAAAATAGAATTTAAATAGACAAAAAATTAACTGAAAACTCTTTTGGGGAAAATATTAAATGTTTTATTAAAAACCAATAAAAAATTTGTTTCTATTTTAAATTTAAAACTTCAACATAAAAGTCTTTATCATAATAGACAGATTGGCCCATTATTTTCATTTTTATAAGCTAAATTGTATGCGTTAAATTTTTCGTACACAGTCCTTATATTAAGCTTAAAAACTAAGTATTATTTTCCATTTACATTCTATTTTCTGTTGGCAGTAGTCAGCCAGCCAATATAGCAGAGTTTAATTTGGCTTGGATATCTTTTCTCAATAACTGTGATGTAGTTATTGGAAGAATCGCTTTGACCGGCCATTGGTGCCATATTTTTTAAATAAAGGTCTTAGTTTATCATATATGTTGTTAAGATTTATAATTTTCTTAAAAGTTTTTTATGAGAGCAATAAACTTTTTCCTGACTTCTTTTCCTACATCACCTAGTGTTGAAATTAATGGAGGGTCCTTTTTTAACTGTTTGATATTTGATTTTATAAATATTTTCTCCTAGAGATTATAAATTCAATTTTCAGCATTGTAATAAATTTAATATAAAATTCTAGTTTTTGTGCTGTAATTGTACTAATATAATAATAATTTTTCTGTCCAAAACTTTAAGTTATTTTTGATCAAAATATATTTCATAAATGACACAGCCGTATTTTTTTTTTTTTTTTTTTTTTTTTTATACCATTTAATATTAAAATTTACTATAGTACTCTCGCGTGTAATTTGATACTATGGAACATGATATTTTAAAATTTAAATTTATGCTATAGGATTTTTTTCTATTCAGGCTTTCGAATCTGATTTATATGAGAACAAATCCACTTTTTGTTCGGGAATATTTAAGAAATTTGAGTGAACTGTATTTATTGACTAAACTTGAATGCTATTTAAGTTTTTAATGTTTTATAAAAATTCGAAATAAAAACAGATTTATATAAATTAAATTATACCAAATTTGTGCTTATATTAATTGTTAATATAATAGTAAATCAAAGCTTTAAGGGAAAAATTATCTTTCAAAATTTCATTTTAATATATTACTGTTTTAGAATAAGAATAATATGAAGATCAAGTAATATGATGTTTATTTAATTCAGCAACATTTATTATGACTCAATACTTGGTATCATATTTATACCCTACACCACCATAGGTGGATGGCGTGTTATGCGTTTGTGCTGATGTTTGTAACGCATAGAAAAAGTTATCCAACACTCACCTTAAAGAGTACCAATCGACTCAGAATCACTTTTTAAATCGATTTAAAGATGTCCGTCCATTCGTCTGGCTGGTTGAAAGGCTGACTGCATGGACGGCTGACTGCATGGACGGCTGGCAGGCTCGACGGCAGACTGCATGACAAAAATGCGAATTTTTCGATACCGCAAAATATTTTCATTTTACATCCCTGGGTCATCTTTGATTAGAGATTTTAGCATAAGCGATTTTAAAATTTGTTTTTGGTAGTCAATGGGCTACATTTTAAACGTGATAGAACGTAATCCGCAACACATTTTCCACGATATTTTTAGTTTTGACGTGTGTTGGGAAAAAATACCAACAATTTTTTTCTATATAAATATTACTTTTTATATATTTGATCTATATTCTGGAAGGTATGAAGATAAAGAAATCTCTGTTGTGAGTATGTCAAGCATTTATCAGTTATTGCACTTACATCTTTCTGGCAGTTTATGTTACAGCATCGACTTAAAAATCATTATACTGAACAGAGTTATTTCCCACTAAGGAAAAACAGGAAGCTTATTTGTTGTCTGTGGTTGATTAGTGATTGCTATTCGCATTAAAGCTGCAATGTGCATTTGAATAGACCTCGGCCACTAGCAATGCATCACTTGGCCAACTTGTGGGGTAATTTTACTTTTAAAATGATATCTGTTCAATCTAGATACTTAAAATATATTTTGGTGCTCAATTCCATTGTCATAATAAGCGAAATCAGCAATAATTCTTCTGGATTACTTCGAAATCGGCCAGTGTCAAAGGTAAGAAAGACAACAACAATGGGTACATAGAAAAAGTCACCAATTACCAAAATAATTCATTCAATTAAAAATTGTTTCAATTTGTTCCTCTCACTAAAATGATTATATCAATAACCGTAAAAAAAAAATAAAAACAGAAAATTTTTTTCAATTAAAGAATTTATTAAATCAATCAAGTAGATAGTTGAATAAATTAAAAATTTAAGTGAGAAAAAAATCTTATATGAAATTTACTTTTACTATTATTTTTATTTTAATTTTGCTAGAATATATTAACCAAAATTTGATGTAAAATGAAACAACTGTGTTAATTGAAAAATATAAAGTAATAACTTTTTTGAGTATATAGCACAGTAAACTGAAATCATATTAAAATTAGAAAAAGTAGATGGAAACTACTTATAACAATGAAATTTAGTCCGCTTGTTGATATTGACCGTCTACTTATAAAAAGTATATCCCTAATTTCGGATAAAAATTTAAAAGAAATACAGTCTTTAAGATATTAAGTTTGATTTTCCGTAAATTATTTACTTTTTTTTAATTTTTTCTAATAAAATCATGATTGTTCCAGGTTGTTTTGCAAAGACATCCTAAAGTATCTTACGAATCTGTACTACACTGTAACTTTAATATTTTCAATAGACGAATCGAAAAACATGAAACATAATATGGACAATTTTTAAAACTAACCTATTTCAAAAGTTGATGTAGAAATCATATATAATTTAATATCAGCTGTGTAGAAACACCACTCAGATTTAAGTGTCTTTCACTCTGTTTTTTTTTTTTTTTTTTTTTTGCATAAAATTGACAGTGTTTTTGTAAATTTTTGATATTTTGGCTAAAGTTACAATTTTTTTTTTTTCACAATGCAGAAGTAAATATTTCATATCTTTACTTGCAGTATTGTTCTTGTGGGATTTTTCATACATCTACTTAATAAAAACACCAAAATATCAAAAACTGAATTTTATGCGATTTTTTTTTGTTTGTTACCTAAAATTTAAAAATACTTGAAAAATTGCTTGAGTTTAGAGTCATCCCATTTGATGTAAATTTTTCCAGTTTGGAAATCGTAACGAATAACGTTATCAGTGTTCAATTTTTTTTATATCGGTACCGATATTTTAAATTATATCGGTATTGGTATACCGGTACCGAAACTAAAATACCGGAACCATTTGACGATGTTAACAAAACTGAAGTTTTGCAAAATAAATCCATTTAAATATTTCAGTAACATAATTAACGTTTTTTTTTTTTTTTTTTTTTTTTGATGGCTTTTAAAAGCTTAAATGGCTTAGCTATATGCTAACATATTGCCAGGGTGTTCATTCCTTCATATAGAAAGCTAGTATTTCCCTCCTGAATTTTATGGTCCCCACCAATATCAATACCATGAGTTTTATATGGTATTTCAGCAATAACACAAAGTAAAAGTAAGGTTAAAATCAATTGCATGTGACAAATGTAAAAGTTTCGAAAAACTGTAATGTAGGGTAATGCAAAAAAACAAATTTGTGGCCCAAAAACATTTCAGAATGAGGACTTTCTCTTTTGAGTGTGTTTGGGTGACTTTGGATAACTTCGTCGAACACCCCTACTATATCTAGCACAAGAGCATGAATTACGTAAAAATATTTTGCAATACAATTTTTTCTACCACTTTGTTGACTTGTGTTAAGAATTTTTAAAAATCCTATTTACTACAAAAAAACCTAAAGATCTTTTGGGCGAAATATACTTTTTAATTATTGCAAAGAAGAGAACTGAAGATAAATTTGTATTTTTTCAATATTCTTTCTATACTAAGCTTATTAATGCAGATCGTTTTAGGAAATCTATTCAAAAAAAACAAATTATTTGTTCAAAAATCTTGTTAAAAACAAAATTCCATGAATGATCCGATTATTTTGAAAGTAGTCTAAGTACTTTCATCAAAAAAAATCGGGTTTAGTCATAATAATAGTTTAATGTTTACGTCATAGTTTTATCCTAATTTAATTTTTCTTCTATGTTCATTCAGAAATCTTATCAAAAGAAAAAATTAAACAAGAATCAAATAATCACCTAAAAATCTCAATATTTTCATAACTAATTTCATAATTTTTGTGTATGGACTTATGCCACTTGCAAAACAAACGGCTCAAATATTGCATTAAATAAACTGTTATTATTAAAAATAATTAGTCTTTCTTGAAGCAAGCAAACTATATGAGAAATTATTTTTACGAAACATATTACATATAAAATAGCATATTTTAAAATACTAGAACTAAAGGGAAACGGTATTTGCATACCGCTATTTTTTTTATAATAACTTCGGTACCGGTGTCGATTACGGTAACCCATTTTAAACGGTACTTAAACCAACCTTCCAATTTTTTTTTTTTTTTTTTTTTTTTTTTTGTTAAATTCTAAACATCTTGGTCTTGATTCGCCATTCCTTCTAAATTATAATTTTCATTTCAGTCACTCAAAAATATATCGATCTTGCCATTTACGCATCAAATTTTCTTGATTTCATTATAAAAAAAAAATTATAAAAATTGTAAGAAAAAATTCCCATAGTTGGGCTCGTCCGGGATTTGAACCCGGGACCTCCCGCACCCTAAGCGGAAATCATACCCCTAGACCAACGAGCCAGTTGAATATCTGTAAGAGATTTTTAAGTTTTTATTAATAAGAAAAAAATCTAAACATCATCACAAAACAATAAAATATACTCCAAAAATAAAGTGAAAGTAAATTTTGTGGGCACAAACACAAACTACAAAATTATAAGTGGGCAAGAAATATTTTTAAAATCTATTATTAAATTTGTTTCCAAAAAATAAAATGTTAGGCAAAACTTATCACGCACTAAAATGAATTTTAAATAAATACATACAAGATTATTTAAATTTATTTTTAAAAAATAATTAATGTTTTTTGATTGATATAATGGATTTTTTAGTACTACATACTTAAAAAGTAAAATAAAAGAAAAAAAAAAAAACATACTAAACATAATCAATCTTAGTCACAAGATTTTTGTATGAGTCTTTTTGAAATGTATATGGAAAAAAAATTTTGTTGGTAATTTGGGTGTTTAAGCATGAGTTTAAATCATAAATATGTCAGAAAACCATCAATCATTTTTTAAGTAAAAACATTGAAGAAATTATTTGTTTAAAGACAAGACGAATGAGACTTTAAGTTACACACTACATATTTATACTTAAATAGCTTAAATCAGATGTGTCTTGAAGATTGTCATAGATTTAAGTTAAGAAGATGTGTTAAAAAGAGTTTTGTTGTAGATCAAAATATACTAAGTATATACATTATACTAAAAATTCAAAAATTTGCCGACTTTTGAATTTTGACCGTAACCCCCTAGAATCGTTCATAGTGCTGTAAAAAGATATTGTGTGAAATATCAGTGAAATTGGATATTGTTAACTCGTGCCGCATCGGACTCGAAGTTTGTATGGTACGTTTATATGGGGAAAATATGTTTTTTTTTTAAGTTTTTTTTAAACATGTCCATTATCGTTTTCTGCACATAATTACTTATCAAACAAGATATGAGAAGAAAAGAACTGTTAAAAGATGTTTAAGTTATTACGAATTCCAAAGACAATTAATGTGTTTTTGACCACTTGTGTAAAGAGTTTACAAACAAATTTTTAATTATTTTAGAAATGTTTAAATGAAAAGCTAATTAAATTTGAATCGTCTCCAAGATAATGCAAACCCCTTTCCATGCTTGGTTAAAAAAATTTGATTTTTTTTGCGCATTTCGTCAAAAAGTTATTTTTTTTGCAGTTTTTCAGTTATAAAGTCTTTATTATTATTATTATTATTGTTATTATTATAAATGAGGTAAACCTACCTCAGATAATATATTCTGAAATTTTTAAGAAAATTGGATAAGAATTACCTTTAAAGTAAGTATGTCAAAGGTCATAATTGGAAACACTTAAAATTTTTAAGGAAAACATTACTAAAAATTATTATTTTTTTATCATGATTTAGAAGTAATGATTTCTCAGCGGAATTTTTATGTCTTTTCATGACTTCTCTTTACGAATTTGTCCATGATATTAATTAATAAAATCTACTTTACAAATATTTAAGATTAGGTGAGTTTAAAAAAATGATGACCCCAATCTCAGTTGAAGGTTAAGTTTGCCTTCTTTATCGCTAATATCAATGAAGTATTTTCCGTTATATTTTCCTAAAATTTTTTTCGAAATCCAGACAAAAATAAAAAAGTTTTCATTATATTTTCCATAAAATTTTCAAGTACTCAAAATTTTAACTTTTGACCTTCGTGTTTTAAAGATTATAAGATTAAAGATTATGTCTAATTTTCCTAAAAGCTTCAGAATTTATTTCTTTAGATATATTTCACATTATTCTGTAATAATTCTCTTTAATCTGAATGTCAGTTCTTAAAAAATTTACTTTATAACTAGAAAAACCGCCAAAAGTGGCTTTTTCCGAAATACACAAACTTCAATTCGCAGGTACGGCGTATTCTTCTTTTAGTTTTATATCTCGTAGTATTGCCTATAAACGTGCATAGTTTTATTTTTACAACCCAGTGAACGATTTTAGGGGTGCAGTCTAATATAGATATTGATTTTCAATTTGAGTGCCAATGTGAACGAGCTGAAATATATATTTTAAAGTTTTAAATTTTATTTTACAATAATCAAATGCAATTCAGTTACTCCAATATTGACTGTAGAGTCCTCAGCTAGGCATTTCCCTAACCAAAAAAATAGACCATATAATTAAAATTTTTAAACCCCTAAAATTAAAAATAAATCTATTAATAATTTGTTTTTCCTCTTTCGCTAATAATATCTTTGATAATTAACCAATAATTTATTAAATAATTAATCACTGCGAAAAATTTATAAAACTACAAAAAAAAAAACACACTAATTTGTTTCTATGATTAATTACCACGTTTTAGTGGTGTCATTTGGCAAAAACCCAATAAAGGTAACACTTCACTTCATTTCAGTTTAACCGACAGTATTTCCTTCTAATTAAATATATTTTTAAAAAATATTTATCATTGAGTGGCTTGTCAAAAAACAGACAAAAATTAGAACCAAAACGATGGTTGTTGTCTGTTTCTTAAAAAAATAATAAACTGAACAAATATGTATAAAATTGATAATGATTGTTAGACGTATTTATTGTAGTCATAAATCATATTATTTAAACAAATTTGAAAACAAATTTTTTGTTTCATAATTTATGTATGTATGTTTTTATTTTAGCGTATCTTAGGTATTATTAATTTTTATTTTCCACTCGAACAAATTCAAATGGCATCCAATATTAAAGTTAAACACTACTTTAACATTGAATTATAAATATGAATGTCAACATTTCGTTTTGATTTAGTGCTTTTGTAGGTGTTTTATTATTACTAAAAAAATATATGTAAATTGTTTTTAAATGGAAATATAATTAGTAATAATATAATTTATTTTTTAGTGTTTTCATTATGATCACATCATTTGAAAAAGGCTTGCGTTAGAATTAACACAATATATTTTATTAATTTTATTACACAACAAAATCTTTTTCAATTAAATTTATTATATGCATTTTAGTACAATATGTTTTTTAACTAATTCTTTTATCAACTAATCTATTTTTTAATCAAATATATTTTTATATTGATAAAACAAAATTGTTGGCAATTTTTGATTTTCTTTTTTTTTTTTTCTGTGTATTACACCACTTTTTTCAGAGATTCCAATAATAAGTTGTAGCAACTACTTTAAATAATTTTGTAACAATAAATACGGATATTAAACATTTTTTAAATTTATGTTATAAAATTTAAGTAACATATTAAGTTTTAAAAATTTAACAATAATACAATGATCCTAAATGTATCTAATAAGTAGCTAATATTCATTACTAATAATAAACTATTATAAAAAAAGGACCTCTGCTGATCCGTGACTACTAAACAACTCCTTAAAATTTGTTTATTTGATAACAACAAAGACAAGCAATATCGTATTTTATGAAAAACTACTAAATTTATAGTGCTTTATATTAAATAAAAAACTAAAAGTCAAATTAGCGCACTAAAGATCAAATTATTAAAAAAAATACATTTGCATTTTAAATAAAGATATTTAAAATAATTTTAATTAAATTAATATAATTTCAAATGAAAATTCTCATATTGTAAAACTAACAATTATATCCTATTCGCTTTCATATAATAGTATTTCAAATATGAGATATGTTGTAAGTAGTGTTGCCAGGAGGTAAGAAAAAATAAGAGGCTATATTGAACTTTAAAAACAGGCCAAAAAAGGCTAAATGCGCCAAAAAATTAGGCCAGAAAAAAGTTAGCTTTTTTAGTTTAAAAACTTTTTTTTTTTTTTTGCTGTATAAATTAGTTTTCGATGTTCTTTTTAAATATATGTAAAAAAAAATTATAAATAAAACAAAACAAATGATATCAAAATGACCCGATGAGAAATCGCCCAAAAAAATCCCATACAAATTTTGAGTTATATTCCATACTGAAAATGACCCAATGTTTTGAAAATGATTAAGCATTTTAAAAATATTATTTAATTTTTTGCTTTTGTAAGACTTTTTTAATTATGTTTAGAAATAATTTCTATGAAGTACATATATTAAAAGATAATTATAACATTCGATTTGTTATGCTCATAAAATAATTATGTCATTTTTGATTCTGAGGAAGAAGCGAAATTATAAATACTCACGACTTTTTTGCCAATAAATACACAAAAATGGTTAAATGGATGATTCCATTTATTAATAGCAAATAACAAATTATTTTCTTCGTTTTTGAAATACTAACATTTTAGTTTTTGTAAGGTAATTCCAGGAATCGAAAATGGCTAGAAAAACGTTAGAAGCTCAAACAAAATATTTGAGGCTAAAAGCAAAATAAAAGGGCTAGATTTAGCATTAAAAAGGCTAAACTGGTTGTAAGTAGTAGAGAATTAATGCAAAATGGATTCTATTTTGGGTAAAGTAAATTCATGAATATTTAAAAATTACTTTTTATAAATTGTACTTTTGTACGAGGTCTCCACTTGGACTCCAGTCTTCCAAATCCCCGTCTAACAACTGTAGGGCTAAGAACATGAATTCCGAAGTATTGACCTTAAATGTGTTGGACAATTTATTTTTCATTAGTGGTAATTTAGAAAAAAGACGTTCCGCCGATGCACTGCTACGAGGCAAATTAAAAATATAAACAATAAATTGAAATAAATTAGAATCATTTGTTGTTTTAATGAGTTGTTTGTAAACTTTATCATTATCTTTAGTTTCTAACAGTTTCAATATATTTATAAATTCTCCGAGGATTTTGTATCACATCACTGTATTGTGAAACAGTCTTAAAATAAGTAATTCTTTAATTGGAATTAATATATAATGGGTTGAGAAATTTCTAACAATTTAGTTTTCTGTCATTTAGAATGTAGTCTTAAAAAGTCGTCATTTAGTTCCATTTAAAAAAAGTTCCATTTGAAAAAGGGCGACAACTATAGTCTCATAAATTAAGCAATAAAAAAAAATAATTTTTTTTATATAGATTTCCAAAAATTTTCAATACATATATAAAAGATTTTTTCTAAATTAACTTTTAGCGATAGATGTTGATTTCACTAAAATCTTGTAAAAATAATGAACAATTGTTCAAATCATTGAAACCTAATTGAAATACTAGTAACTTGCGGCATCAAGTCGTAATTAAAACTATAGAATTCTTATTAGTTTTCCATATTGAAGGGAAGTTAATTTAAATAACATTTTTATTTGTTAGATTATCAAAATTATCTGCCTTTTTCTAACACGTAAATTTTAGCAGAATTAAATTAAATACTATAATTTAAATAAATAATATGAAATTTTTATTAATTATTGTGTTAATTGTTATGTATAAACAAATTTTCGGCTTAAGAAAGAATTAAATTTAACTACATAGAAAAATGTTTAAATCAGTTAAAATTTTTTTTATTTTGCTCCAGTCTTAAAATCATAATATTAATTAGGTGGAAACTATTGATATTTTTTTTTAATTTTTCTGCAAATTAAATTAATTTTATTATTCTATTTCTTTATTTGAATTTGCTACTTGCGACTTATAGAAACATATTATGAAAATCAAATATATTAAAATGAGGAACAAAATGTCATTAGGTGCTTTAGGATACTCTTTCAGGAACAAAAAGTACTTGTAAAAGGCAAACCAAATCATTTATGACTTTAACGTTATTTATTAATTGGACCTACATCTATATGTCCATGGCCGTAAAAGCGTCCAAATATTGATAAGAATAATTTGGGCATTAAATGATTAATGGATAAAAAGTTGCAGGGCTTTGAATCGTGCAAACCTCAATGGAAAATATTTTCTTATATGATGTGCAGTAGAACAAAATGTTTGTGTATATATATATATTTATCCATCAATAAAATGATTAATGGATAAAAAGTTGCAGGGCCTTGAATATATATTTCTACATTAAACATTTTAAAGACTTTTTATAAATTTATAAAAATTTTCAGATTTTACTTCAGCATTTTTGGGTGCCAAAATAAATAAGTTTTGGCGGCCCATTTTGTTTAAGAAAATTGAAGGCCCGGCATAAAAAGTATCAAAATGTGACTTAATAGAAAGATTTTGTCAAAATAAATATTTATTTAAAATAAATTATTGAGTAATCCAAAAAGTTTCTCGTTATTTTTCCGAAATTAGTTTTCAAAATAAAAAATCCGATGTAAGTCATCATGTAGAAAACAAAAAGTGTGGTGATGGATCGTCAAAGAACATCCTAAAAACATCTTAGGTTAAAAATTTCAACTAAAGGGTCTTTGATTCGCAACATCCTTTGGTTATTAAGCGAATATGTAAGCTGTTTGTTTATCATTGGAAAAGTTATAACTTGAAAAATAGCAATATATAAAAAGTAAAGTATTAGAACTAAACTTCTTCACTAAATGTATCAAAAAACGTAAAATATTGATATTTAGTTTTTTTTTTTCTAAAAAAAAAAAAAAAAAAATAACATTTGAATTTAAATAAAATCTATATTAATAAAGCTATCAGTACGAAATTTTAGTATAATATAAAAAAGGTTATCCCTAAATTAAGGACATCAATAGTGTCCCACTTCTTTATCACCAGAGGCGTGGCTTATTAAATATTTTTAGTGTGTTTAGCGAACATTTGTAGTATGTAATCAAGGCATTTTTTTATGGTTCAGATGTCTTCAACTTTTTGAGAAAAATCATAGTTTTTTTTTTAATTTTCTACTTCAAATAAAATCTAAACCATATAGGTGTATAATTCTTGCTTAACAATTATTTAGAATTTTGTACAGAATCATGAGAATATTTCAGAAAAATACTATGGCTCAATTTGAGCCCACTAAGTTAAAACAAAAAACTAAAAAGAACATGTTCAAAAATGGGTCAAAATTTTGCTTAGGCCTAAATGTCTCTTAAAAAAAAGAGATATGTGTGTGATACACATTTTTTAGAGAATTATAGGAACTATCTATGTGTAACTTTTTTTCCAATCAAATCATAAGTTAAATTTGGCGATTTAAAAAAAAATTCATACTCGAGGTGACCTATGCTTCTCAAAATCAATAGAATTACATCCAGTAATTCCAAAGTTACAGAATTATTTCTCAAAAAATTCTTCTTTGGACCACTGCACAATGGAAATTTTTTATTGTAACTCAGTAACAGGGCTGTCAGATGTGGCGACTTTTTCGCTTTTGGCGACAGAATTTTGCGCTTGTTGACATATCGATTTTTTTTATATAACATGGTGGCGATTTGTTTGGCTAATTTTTAAAATTTTATTAAACAGGCAATTGTGGAGAAAAACTATTAAATTTTACTACTAGAAATCGACAATTTTAGTATTTGCCTATCTAGCAAAATGAAGAGCCTTAATTTTTAAATAGCTTTAACTTAGTTTACGAAATTATATTCCCAAAAAAATATATATATTTGACAATACTTATGTATTAAATACTTGATAATTTCTTTTCCATCATCTTTGAAATGTGTTAAGGATATTAATGATTTAGGTCACAATGAAATAAACGTTCAGTTATAAATTAATCCTTTGAAAAAATTTATATATTTGATAAAAAAGTACAACAAATTTTAAAAGCTGATGCCCTAAATATTGGCTATATGTCAGAAGAAAGTATTTGAACTTCTATTTTCTCGAAAATAAGACAATGTTGGCACCCGTTGGGTTATACTAAATCGACGACGCTGAACTTAGTAGCGTTAAATATTTTTAAAAGCTCTCGTTTTTGAGATATTTCATTTTGAAAGGATAAAAAGGATTTAAAAAAATTAAGTTTTTTAGCTTAAATTTAATAATTTATCCCCGCATTCACAAACAACGTTTAAATTTAAAACGCATTTTAGATAAAATTTTTTATACAAATTTGGCCTTTCAAATGTAGTTTAAATTTAAATTGGTTTGTGAATACGGGGTTTAATTTTGAATTTAAACAATAAAGACAATTAAGATTCCAATGAAGCGTGTAATAATGAATTTTAAAATATAAATTTTTAAAAATATGATACTATTTTTTGTGAGAAAATGGAACCAACAAAAAATCCGGAGTGATTTTAAAATAAAATATATTTTTAAATCAAGCCGCATTTCGATTTTTTTATACAAATTCGTATGGAAATTACCGATCGGGTATGCTGTGCTTTTAGACATTATAACTAATAAACACAAAATGAAATTTAATGAATGCACAAAAATATTTATTCTGATCAAAGACTATATTTAAATATAAACTTAGTTTATGCAGTTTTTATTTGCGATTAAAGTTATTTCTAAATAGGGAATTCACTGTTATTATTATTATTAATACTTTTTTTTTTCTTTTCCACAAAATTTTTCAAAAGTTGTCAGATTTTGAAAACACAAAAAAAAAACATATTAAACCTTATTTGTAAATAGTCTCGTTAACCAGTAACTGCTTCTGTGAGTTAGAAAGCTACAATAAAAAATTATACGACAACGCTTTACACTTTTATTTGCAAATAGGAACTACGTATAAACTAAATAACAGTCGCTGTTCTAATACTCATTTTAATAACGAAGTTTTCGTTAATATATGAAAAATTCTCATTCGCTTGAAGTTCATATGTTTAATATAAATAACAGCTGCACATGCGCTCATCCGAAAAACCTTTGATTGCAAATAAGAAGTACTTGTAAACTAAATAACAGTCTTTGTTTCGATCATTATAAAAAATTCCCATTCGCTTTAAGTTCATATGTTTGATATAAATAACAACTGCACAGGCGCTTACTCAAATAAGTCTATACTGCCCATGTTCAAATAAAAAAAATAAATTGTAGGCCAGTTTGTATCCACTTTAAGTTAATTTCTTTCAACAAAATAGTTTGAAAAATACGAACATGCGCAGTAACAATCAACCGCTGAAATGACAAATTTCGTACACAGTTTGCTATAAATAGAAAAGTTCTTTGCAAAAACTTTTACATTCATTTTGTGAATGAAACTGTCAATACTAAATCGTAGATTTTTGATATTGTTTTTGTTTTTAAGAAAAAATTTAATAATTTTAATTCTAAACAACATAAAGTTACTATTGATAGAATCAGGGATGGAAAATAAAATATTTTTCGCTTTTAAAATAAATTTACATTAGTACTATTTTTACCCTTAGAGTATTAAATTTAATTTTTTGATAGTTATTTACGTAGATCAACATAGATATGAAGCTAAAAAACAAATCAATTGAGAAAAATTACTCCAACAATTGTTTTTATTTTCGTTTTTTTTTTTTTTACCAAATAGTTATTTATTTTTTAGTTAGTGCTAAACTCAAAGAATGTAATTTGTTATCTAAAATGATGTGTTAGATACGGTACCAAATTATTAAATAATTCAGGTTATATATTATAGTGGAATATGAAAATCTATAGAAATACGACCCACTTTTTGAAATAAAACTAAACTGGAAAAAATTTTCAAAGATCAATTCCTTAAAAGCGAACACACTACATCTCAAAAAGTTGGTTCTAGAACCACTGCGCAACGGAAATTAAACAAAAATTTTATTTTTTTCCCTTTTTATTTTTTTGACACATTTTTCAATTCTGTTTACGAAATTCATATAAATTTCTAAAAATATGGTACTATTTTTTGTAAAAAAATGAAAACAACAAAAAAATCTGGAGTGGTTTTAAAATAAAATCTATTTCTAAATCGAATCGCATTGCGCTTTTTCTTATACAAATTTGTATGGAAATTACCGGAAAGGGCATTATAACTAATAAACTCAAAAAGAAATTTAATGAATACACAAGAATATTTATTCTAATCAAAGACTATATTTAAATATAAACTTAGTTTATGCAGTTTTTATTTGCGATTAAAGTTATTTCTAAATAAGGAACTCACTGTTTTTATTATTATAAATACTTTTTTTCATTTTTCTTTTTCACAAAATTTTTCAAAAGTTGTCAGATTTTGAAAACACAAAAAAAACATATTAAACCTTATTTGTAAATAGTCTCGTTAACCAGTAATTGTTTCCGTGAGTTAGAAAGCTACAATAAAAAATTATACGACAACGCTTTACACTTTTATTTTCAAATAAGAACTACGTATAAACTAAATGATAGTCTCTGTTCTAATACTCATTTTAATAACGAAGTTTTCGTTAATATATGAAAAATTCTCATTCGCTTGAAGTTCATATGTTTAATATAAATAACAGCTGCACATGCGCTCATCCGAAAAACCTTTGATTGCAAATAAGAAGTACTTGAAAACTAAATAACAGTCTTTGTTTCGATCATTATAAAAAATTCCCATTCGCTTTAAGTTCATATGTTTGATATAAATAACAACTGCACAGGCGCTTACTCAAATAAGTCTATACTGCCCATGTTCAAATAAAAAAAATAAATTTGTAGGCCAGTTTGTATCCACTTTAAGTTAATTTCTTTCAACAAAATAGTTTGAAAAATACGAACATGCGCAGTAACAATCAACCGCTGAAATGACAAATTTCGTACACAGTTTGCTATAACTAGAAAAGTTCTTTGCAAAAACTTTTACATTCATTTTGTGAATGAAACTGTCAATACTAAATCGTAGATTTTTGATATTGTTTTTGTTTTTAAGAAAAAATTTAATAATTTTAATTCTAAACAACATAAAGTTACTATTGATAGAATCAGGGATGGAAAATAAAATATTTTTCGCTTTTAAAATAAATTTACATTAGTACTATTTTTACCCTTAGAGTATTAAATTTAATTTTTTGATAGTTATTTACGTAGATCAACATAGATATGAAGCTAAAAAACAAATCAATTGAGAAAAATTACTCCAACAATTGTTTTTATTTTCGTTTTTTTTTTTTTTACCAAATAGTTATTTATTTTTTAGTTAGTGCTAAACTCAAAGAATGTAATTTGTTATCTAAAATGATGTGTTAGATACGGTACCAAATTATTAAACAAATTATTAGATGATTCAGGTTATATATTATAGTGGAATATGAAAATCTATAGAAATACGACCCACTTTTTGAAATAAAACTAAACTGGAAAAAATTTTCAAAGATCAATTCCTTAAAAGCGAACACACTACATCTCAAAAAGTTGGTTCTAGAACCACTGCGCAACGGAAATTAAACAAAAATTTTATTTTTTTCCCTTTTTATTTTTTTGACACATTTTTCAATTCTGTTTACGAAATTCATATAAATTTCTAAAAATATGGTACTATTTTTTGTAAAAAAATGAAAACAACAAAAAAATCTGGAGTGGTTTTAAAATAAAATCTATTTCTAAATCGAATCGCATTGCGCTTTTTCTTATACAAATTTGTATGGAAATTACCGGAAAGGGCATTATAACTAATAAACTCAAAAAGAAATTTAATGAATACACAAGAATATTTATTCTAATCAAAGACTATATTTAAATATAAACTTAGTTTATGCAGTTTTTATTTGCGATTAAAGTTATTTCTAAATAAGGAACTCACTGTTTTTATTATTATAAATACTTTTTTTCCTTTTCCTTTTCCACAAAATTTTTCAAAAGTTGTCAGATTTTGAAAACACAAAAAAAAAAACATATTAAACCTTATTTGTAAATAGTCTCGATAACCAGTAATTGTTTCCGTGAGTTAGAAAGCTACAATAAAAAATTATACGACAACGCTTTACACTTTTATTTGCAAATAAGAACTACGTATAAACTAAATAACAGTCTCTGTTCTAATACTCATTTTAAAAACGAAGTTTTCGTTCATATATGAAAAATTCTCATTCGCTTGAAGTGCATATGTTTAATATAAATAACAACTGCACATGCGCTCATTCGAAAAACCTTTGTTTGCAACTAAGAACTACTTGTGAACTAAATAACAGTCTTTGTTTCGATCATTATAAAAAAATTCCCATTCGCTTTAAGTTCATATGTTTGATATAAATAACAACTGCACAGGCGCTTACTCAAATAAGTCTGTACTGCGCAGGTTCAAATAAAAAAATAAAAAATTTGTAGGCCAGTTTGTATCCACTTAAGTAAATTACTTTCAACAAAATAGTTTGAAAAATACGAACATGCGCAGTAACCATCAACCGCTGAAATGACAAATTTCGTACACAGTTTGCTATAAATAGAAAAGTTCTTTGCAAAAACTTTTACATTCATTTTGTGAATGAAACTGTCAATACTAAATCGTAGATTTTTGATATTGTTTTCGTTTTTAAGAAAAAAATTAAACATTTTAATTCTTAAAATTATAATCTTATAGATTATCTGTAATTTCTTTTATATTTCTAAACTCAAAGATTGTAATTTGTAATTTCTTCTTGAAATGAAATTAAACAGGAAAAAATTTTCAAAGATCAATTCTTTGACATTTGAAAAACTTGCAACTTATTATAGTGATTAGATACATATTTAAAGTGATTTTCGTTTAGACCATAAATAATTCAACAATCGACCTACAATAAATGTTTCTATAATGTAGTTTATTTCCCCTTTTTATATTATTTGAATTGTGTAATTTTCATCGAAAGTTTAAAAATTCAATTTACCTATAATAGTTTTAAATAAAAAAACTAATTAATCCTTATGAAGACTGAAATTTTTTAGAAATGCCTAGCTGATATATTAAGTAAATTCGTAATTTGAAATATATTATTCACGAGAAAATTTTTTCAGCTCACAACCCTCGATAGCAAGACATGAGGACTAAATTCTTATTAAAATGACGACGATTATTGCAAAAATGTTTCCGATCTCAAAAATTTTTAGTAATATGTATTTTTAAATGTTTATTATTTTAAGAGAATATTTAGGTAACTAGACTTATAAAATCAGATTATCTTAACCGGTTGAATACCAAGACGATAGCTTGATTGTTGATGATTAAGAAAATACGGACCTATATTTTTAGCTTAACTTAAAAAAAAAGCATATTTTTGAATTATTTTATTCTTTGAAATATTAAATATTATATAGATATATAATCACCATTTATTATTTAAAATTTCGAAAACGGAACTTTGTAGGAAAATTGTAATTTTTTTGAAACTGTTGCAAGCTACCCCTGACAACATTGGTCCAAATACAGTATTTTTAATGAATAGCATTATTTTACAGGTTTGTGGATGCGGCATTATTTTAAAGCTTAATTACATTTATTTTATACGTATTTATAGGTTTTAAAACTTATAATTTTTTTTTATCAATAAAACATTCCTTCCAGACCTTTACTTCTTCCCTATTGTAGTTTTTTAATGTTCCTCTTTTCGTATTACTCAATAAAAAAATAAGCAATATATTGGCTAAAAGTAATTTTTATAATATACACATAAATACGTAAATAAATAAACTAAAAATTAAGTCAATAAATAAATTATATGCAAACATAAATTTTGTTTATAAATACCTTAAACTATTTTGCTTTTGTTTGATAATATATTGTTGTGTATTTAAAAAATTATAGTCACATTCCCATAATCAATGATGTTTCTAGCAACCAAGCGATAACCACAAAAATTTATCGTCTATACACAAACTTTTTATTAAACCTTTTTAAATTTAGATTAATGTAGCGATTTATTTTCCAGTATAAGAACTGAAAATATAGCTAAATAATTTATGATTGTTTATTTTACGTATATTTGTTTGCTATTTTTTATGTGTTTTTCATATTTATATTCTATAGCAGTCATAGATGATTTCTGGCGGTTTTTTATTTTTTTTTTTTTTTTTGCTATTACTGTGGGTACTAAATGCCATTTTGCCAATTTGTTGCTATAAATTTTTTTTTAAATATTTTTTTCAGAAATTTTATTATTAAACAGCTGCTATTTATAGAGTGTTCAGTATAGAAAATAAAGAAAAAAAAGGTAATAGTTTTGGAAACAAGGTATAAAATGAAATTAATAAATAATGATGATGTTTAATATATTCCAGATCAGTTTTGTGATATTCGTCTATCTGTGTAATATTGTAATATTCGTCTATCTGTTAAATTTTTTGTCATATTTTTCTAAAATTTTTATGATTGTCCTTATTTATTTGCTATTGAAAATCCCTCAAATTTATGGAGTGGACGCAAAATTATAGACCAAAATGTTTTTTTTTTTTTACTTAGCTCTCAAATTTCCTCAAACAACGTAAACATTTAATTTATCTAACATTCTAAAGTAATAAAATGTTTTTAATGCTACTGTTAACAAAATTTGTTAATGATATGTCAAGTTCCAATAATTCAGGCATGTCAAGAATGACGAAACTCTTAAACATTTTTATTATCATTTTACTCAACACTAAGCATAAGTTATCTAATAGCAGCTGATGTTGCAGCTAATTAACAGCTTAGTTATAAATTACACCCAAAGAAAAAAAAAAACTAAAGAAAATTAGTGATCCCCCAAGAGACAGACAGGGCATTTTAATAAGCATATCTAAACATGCTGTACAAATCTTTATAAATGGTTTTTAATTTTCTGACACTCTTGTGAAACTATACATACAAGTGAAACGTCATGTTATTACGACATTGTATAGTATATTTCATATAAATTATATTACTCATGCTAAGCGAATACGAGAAATACACTAAAAGAAATTTTGTGTTAAAAAAAGAAGTCACATAATCAGTATTAATACATAGTGCTTACAGATTTCTGATATGTATTTTAAGAAATTTAGCTTCTTTAATTTAATAATAAATTTTATATAATTCTATATTTGACAAATTTCTTGGATTTATCAAAAGTTTCTAATCTTTTTATTTCACCCTCAATTATTTCGCTAAGTGTAACAGCTATTAGAAATAGTGTACACTATAATGTTTTACTATGAACAGTAGAAACATTAGTGTCAACATCACTCACAAAACAAGAAAAAATAGTGAAAATTAAATTTTTATATTTATTTCTTTTATTTTTTCCTATTTATATTTTCATTTTTTTTTTTTTTTTTTTTTTTTTTGTAAGATGAAACGCATATTTAAGCTCAATCATGTATTAAAGTGACAAGTAAATGACACAACACTACTTAACAAAATGTTGTAGGAGACAATAACACAAATGACAATAACAACGATGTAGCGACTGTAAAGACATCTACCAAACAGCACAACAATGGGAGCAGACGGTAAGAATAAATAAATGACTACTTGTTGACATCGCTTATAGTGTGTTGACGATTGCTGTGGTTGAGAAGAAAATTAATTTAATTTTTGGAGTGCCCTATATGAAGTTATATTTTATTAGCCACGTAATTTGGTATATAGTAGATTGATTGATTATTCGACTTTTCGGAAAAACCGGTTTTAAAATAGTTTGATTTTGAAAAAACCCGGTCGTTGTTTTTAAAATACTGTAAAACAAGAACAGATTAACTATTTTTTTTTTTTTTTTTATTAAATATTTCCATCAAAAGACTATATTTCTCTAAAAATTCAGTAATTTTTATAATATTGAGGTAAAATTTTATTATATATAAGTATTTAAATAAACAAATTTAAATTAAGGCAAGATAATAATCATCAAAGATGAGATTAAGTTTTATATAATATGTATTGAAACTATGGCTTAATATGGAAAAATAATGTATCAATTTTTTCGAAATCGATTATGAACGTAGACCTCTTTCAAATATTCCTCCTTTAAAAAATAAAGTAGTATGTCGATACAAATATTGAATTGATAAAAATCCTAAAATATTTAAATTGTTTGTAAGAATGTTACAGGTATTGCAAAAGAAAAAAAAAAACTAATTCCATTAATATGCGTATTTCATCCAGATAACTATTACTTTAATGCTTCTTTAAACATACAGAATTAATTTCAATTTAAAGGTTTAATTAAACGTTTAATTTTTCTACTATAGTAGCTATTACTTACCATGAATATTAACTACTAACAACCGTTGTACCAAAAAATATGTTCAGTTTTTATATTGTTTAGTCTTTACAACCAACGTTACGACTGAGATTTTTTCAGAAATATCCAAAAAAGGAGATTTCAAAAAACAAAAGATTTTTTTTAAGTGGCTAACTACTTCATCACCTAAAGAAACTCTTTAAAATGTATTTATTTAATAAAAATAAAAACATATAACAAAACAAAGATATAAAATAAAGATTTGTTCATAAAAGTAGTTAACATAAATTTATTTTTTTTTTTTATTAATTAAACTTCTGTATCTTACAAATGCCCGCCTAGCAAATTTAGGACTGAAAGCATGGATTCACGATTATTGGCCTTAAGTCTATTTGATGATTTAGAAAAAACAGTTCCGCCGAGGTACTGTTATGAGTCAAAGTTAAAATGTAAATTAGGATATAAATATTCATTCTTTATAAACATTAATTCTATTCTTTAATTTTTCCAATCCGATCCAAAAAAATTCAAAATTTGATGTTTTGGAAAAATTTTCATAAACTTTATTATTAGCTTTAGTCTTTAACAGTTTAAATTCATTTATAAAATCTTCGGAGTCTTTTTTTATATCATTATACTGTGAAACAATCTCAAAATAATTTATTTTTTCGGTGAAATTAATATATACAATTTTGTTGGCAATTTATTGTACACCAGTATATGTTTTCTTTGTTGTGCTAGATGTTCGTCCCTAATTGAAAATTTGCGCTTTGATTTTGCTGCTGTGGTAGGTATATATGTATAATTTAGTAGGTATTTTTTTTTTTTTTTTTTTGCAATTTCGATGTTGCTACAAATTCTTATGTGTAAGAACGCATAAGGGCAAATTGCAGATAGAAGTGACCGAGAAGTTATATTGTGGATATTTATAATTGTTGAATATTGTAAAAATGAGATACGTATATTTATTACATAGTCGTAAGTAAAAAATGCTATAACTGGATATTTGAACTATGTTTATAAAACAGCAAGAAATTTACTTTATGAGTAATAATCGGTTAACAAATTTTTTCTAAACTTCCATTCAAATATTATTATCTAGTACATATTTTTTGAAATAAAATGTTGTTTTTAAACCCGGTTTTTTGTGTTTAGAAAAACCGGTATATTCGACATTTGTAAAATAAACATGTTGAAAAAACAGACAGTACTTAAAACGAAAAACCGGTTTTAAAGCCGGTGGGAAAGCCGTATTGATCGCCCTAGTATATAGGTAATAAAATTAAATATTATTGCATATTTGTGCCCCATTCTCATTTGTTGGGAAATAAAATCTTGGAAAAAAATCTAAAAATCTCATGATTAGTTCAGGAAGACCATTTGTTCTTTTCATGAAAATGCGATCTTGATTTCCAACATCGTGCTCCAGATAGTCTATAGTGAGTAATCAGTGTTGCCAATTTGGTCCTTTTTGGGTTAAATCTAGTCTTTTTATTTTTCTTCCAAATTTTCATTTTAGTTTCCAGCTTTTTCGTAACCTTTTTTGATTCTTAAAATTACATTAAAATGGTTAAAATGTTAATATTTCAGCAATGAAAAAAATAATTTAATATTTTCTATTACTCATTTCATTTTTACAGAATCATCCAATTAAGAACTTTTGTATATTAATTCCAAAAAAAATCTAAAATATTTAACAAAAATTTTTACCTGCGGTACTTCATTCTTCAAATTAAAATAAAAACAAATTTTATGGACATACTAATTCGACTATTACAACCATAAAAAAACTAAGAAACTATTTATGAATATAATTAAAAAAAGTATCTTATAAAAGCAAAAAATCATCCAAAAATTTAATTATAGTTAAAAAATTACAAAAAAAAAACAATTTAGAACGTTTCGTAATTTTTCATATGAAATGTAACCCAAACATGCGTGGAAATTTGTTGAGTGATTTTCCATTAGATCACTTTGCTGACAGCCTTTTTATAGTTTATTTATTAATTTATTACAATATTTTTCAACAAATATTAAAAACTAATGGGAACTGTAAAAAATAAGTTTCTAAATTTAAAAAAAGGAATGTTAACTATTTTCTGGCTCTCTTTCTTTTTTTTGCACCATTTAGCCTTTTTTTAATCTTTTTAAATTTTAATTTAGTTTCTTTTTTTTCTCACCTCCTTCAACACTGACACTAATGGTAGACATATTGAAAATAAGCGCATAGACTAAACGTATGTTAGCAATGTAAGCAAATCTCTGTATTCCAAAGACTTGGCGCTAGCTTCGTTCTAATATGTAACAAATCCCATCTAAAATTATAATAACAACCTAAGATAAACTTCCATTACGCATTGAACATTTTACTTCAACTCAAATTAAAATTTTTATTTTTTGAACGTACCTTGGTGGAGGTATATCGAAATACTTAATCCAAATTTCGTCCGATTTTTTTTAATTTTATTTATTTCATTAACAATACTGCAAAAATCGTGTAAAGAAAGAATTTTGAAAAAAACTATTTTCATATTATTACATATTATATATCACTGTTGAGAAAATTTTGTATTCTTTTCAAATGTATATAAAGATTTTTTTAATATGAACATTTTTTGAAGACTTTTTGAAAAAAGGTGCCGAAAAGAATTGATTTGAGATTTTGTGCAAATTATTAATTTTCAATTATGCAATAAAATTTTTTTGGTTGATATTTTTTAATGAAATTTTAAGTGTGTAGATTTTTTGATGCTTAATATCAAGTATTATTCACTTTTTGAGATTTATCAACAGAATTCCAGCAATTCCCAAAAAAACTTTTAAGAATTTAAAAATGTGATTTTTCATTCTTTTTACTATATCTTCCCAACCGATACCGGCGACCAAAAATTTCTGTTACTAAAAAAATTAAAGATATATTAGATCTTATAAATGTAAACGTACCACCAAGGTACGTTCAAAAAATAAAAATTTTAATTTTTGAAGCCCAATATCTCACACTAGGTGGTGGCCATGGACATTACAGAAAATAATCTTAATTGCAATACCTTTAAAAACACCAAATTTTACAGGGATGGTCTAAAATACAAGATTTTGTGAGAAATGTTCATATGAAAGAAAAAAAAACGCCTTAATCTTGGGTAAAAGTGATTTTGCAAGAAAGACGTTATTAAAAATTTTTTCACTGATTTTTTTTCACATAATCAGTTTTTTTTTTTTTTTTAGAATGGGTATGCATATTTTAGGAAAGTTACACTTAGAACAATTTGTTATCATAACAGCAATATTTTGTGAAAAATATTTAATCCGCCTACAAAAATAGTATCCAGAGAAGATGCTTTTCAATTTACTCAGAAACATTTTATATCAAGACTTCAACCATAAGAAATGTTTCCAACAATTTATTTTTTTTTTAATAATATAATATAATATGTATCTACAAAATATAGATTGCTATAAGAAAGAAAGTGATGATTAAAATGATTACTGTTATAATGATGCTGTTGACAACCAGAAGGTGTTGATTTAATTTTGTTTTAAAACTCATTCTATAATAATGTTTTACTGTCATGTATCAATGCCACCTCTTTTTCTCCACTTACAACATTTTTGTTGTTTGACACCAGTGAATTTGAGTTTGAGTGAGTTGTGTGGTAAATGAGTTGGTGCGTGTGTGTCAAATATACTTTTTCATTTTGCTGACATTGTTGCTGCTGTTAACAATAATACTGAGTATATTTGTTGCAATACTATTTAGCTATAATGTTGTTGTTGCTTTTAGTTTATAATTTTTTTTTATAAATATTTTTTTTGTAGTTGTTGGTTTAATATTTATGGCTTCCTTCTGTCATTTTTATAATGCTTACTTTGACACTTTCTTTATGTTACATTTACATTTTGACTAAAAACTCTACTTGTATATTTCATACATCTTTTAGCTATTTACGAGTAAGTTTTTAATGTACTAGCTGTTGTCATTGCTGCTGCTGTTGTTGTTGCTGTTGGTGTCATTTCTGTTTAATTTATATTTTTTTGTTTTATAATGACAGCCCAACAAAAATAACAAGAACAACAACAACAACAATGTGTTTAAGTATATTGTATATACAATTTTGTTTTATTTAATTTTTTTTGTTGTTGTTAGTTTACACGCTTGCTAGCTAGTTGGTTTTTGTTCATTTTCCTAAATGACATTTGTAGGTGACATGCTGTCAGCACTCACATGGGAGACATTTATTTTGTGCAAAGTGATGTAAAAATGTGTTAGCAACTCCTTTAAGGTTGACGCCTTATTAGGTCTTAGGTTTTTTTTCCTTCGTTATAGTTATCAGTGCTGTTTGTGCTATTGCTGTTAAAATATATATTTTTTTTCGTTCTTCGTGTTGGGTGTCTTATTGTATTGTTTGTAATTCAAGGAAATCCGTTTAAGTAGATGTCTAGTTTTTCAAAAAGTAAATATTGTAATAATTTAAGTACTTGATCTTTGGCTGTAAATTAAACAACACTTAGTGGAGACATGTGTTTATATATATTGGGAGTATAAGAGTGCCTATAATAGATACACATATATTTATGTACATGCAAGTAGACGTATGGACGGACGAAGGGCAGACAGACAATTGTCAAGTGTTGAGAATTTATAACAACAAGCAATTGGACACAAATGTTGTCAATGTGTCAGGTTTAAAAATTTTGAAATGACTAGTGGTTTATTGTATTTTAAGGCTCTTAGGGCGTCCAGTGGTATTTGAAAGAAACTTTTACTAGCATTAATAAAAACTGAATCTTAATTATCTGCTGTAGATAATAATATATATTCTAGAGCTTACAAAGCAGTTATAAAAGTGATCGCCAAGTGTTAAGGGAGTCTGGCTAATATATAGATCAACTCTATTGTAGCTTTAACTTATTTATAATTCCTAGAATCACGGGACTTACACTAATGCTGTCAAATGTTCACAGCTACTTTATGGACATACTAATTCCACTTTTTCAATAACTTAATTATAAGTAAACCTCATGTTTTATACAACTATTATTTTTATCACTTAATAAAATACTTTAATTAAGATCTCAGTTAAAAGCTGACGCATTAGTCGAGCCTCTATTACTTAGTCGCCCCCATTAAACTGTAACTAAAAAAATATATTATTTCTTAATTACACTTTATTTATCATTTGAAATATGCATATTTCACTATAAATGAAAAATACATGTACAATTTAAATAGAAAAAGTCTAAAATTAAAATAAATAATGGACTCATTAGAAAACAAGTTGGCTTTTTATTAAAAATACCAGAACACTTAATTAGTTAATGCAAATAACTCGTAATAAATAAATAAATATTTCATTTTATTTATTAATTTTTTCTCTCTTAATTGTCAAAAATAAGTCAGCTTTTATAAGCACTCAATTTGTGTGTTTTTACTGTCAATTTCAATTTACGTTTTAAAAACCATATAAAAAATAAGAAATGAATAAAAACTTTAATGTATGAGTATATGTTTTTGTATAAATGAGGAAAATATTTCATCATAAAGATAAGAAACGCTACCGGTTGTTGGAGCAATAACAGCTGCTTTAGCTACGGCAAATGTTGTTGCTCACTGTCTTAATGTCAATTTGATTTAAAACCAATGGTAGTGATACTTCAAAATGACTAATGGCCAGTGATTATCATGAGATAACGTTAAAATATAAACATATAAATACAACAGAAGGAACATAAAAATGAAGAAAGACAGACAGGGGGACAGATAGTAATATTAACAGTGGTATAGAGTTAAGTGGGACTATGTTTTTTTTATAGCATATAGAATGAAATTATGGTAAACCACTATAAAATTTCTTATATATTACCATGTACCTCTTTAATATTTGTCATTTATAAAGTTACACGTGGACGTATCAGAGTACAATTTCAAGTAGAAAAGAAGCTTATTCACCCATAAAGGCTAAGTGCAAACCCTCCTGAATTTGATTTTAATTATATAAACATTTTGAATTTGGTCTTTGTATTCTAAAATTCCAAAGCTCGAAACTACAAACAGAGCGCAGTTTCGCAAACCCTGTTGTATTCGTAAGAGTCTGCAAAAATATTTTTCCGGATCTTCAATAAATATGGACTTTATGGGCAAGTTTTAAAAAATCACATTTTTTGGGAATTGTAGGATTTCATTCATAAAAATCTTAATTTTTTTTTTTTCATCTCATCATTTCAAATTATAAAGTCGACTACCACGGCGTTAGAATGTGTTAACTAAAAACGATTTTATTACACATAGAATATTTATAATTTCTCGAAATACCAAATTTTTACCAAGATTTTACTTTAATTCTAAAAATGAGAAAAACTATGGATTTTTCAAAATGTTCTTATTTAGTTAAAGTAATTTTCAATTTTATACAAAAATATTGAATGCAATTAAATAATACATTCTATAGCAGAACTTTATCTGTATAAGTGTGAATCGAGTTTTAAAGATACGCTGAAGGAAGAATAATGTTGCAGAGTTCTCAATAACTTCCCAGAAAATATAATATAGAGAATTTAAACTGATTTCAGAGATGAGAGAACCAATTCTCACATCATAATACTGATAGAACCGAACACTCGCAGAGAAAGTAAACGGTTTCTGTGTCATTCTTTCAAATTCCTTAAAATAAGGTAACATGTGGTAGCAGACACTAACAGACCCTGATGCAAG
The DNA here is from genome assembly GCA_932274085.1 of Protocalliphora azurea. Classification (NCBI taxonomy): domain Eukaryota; kingdom Metazoa; phylum Arthropoda; class Insecta; order Diptera; family Calliphoridae; genus Protocalliphora; species Protocalliphora azurea. The sequence continues at coordinate 5,218,146 of OW026520.1, read as the reverse complement.
TTACCCCACTGCAAATAAAAAAGTGCTTATATCGAATTCATGCAATACCTATCGTAATTTGGTCGGCAAGTGGCCTCATTCTCTCTTGAATATTGATCGATCACTTCGTCACCAAGTATTGCACCTATTTGGTATTTTTATTTGCTATATGGTTTACAAAATTATTAGTACGATGCGGAAATTATTACTAATGAGTCAACTCCAAAAGTAAAATAAAAATTAAGAACGTTGAGCAAGTTAAACGGATCGATTCTCAAGAGAAAGATAACATACACTTCAGAGATGAAATTAACGATTTATTTGATTTGATGGATTCGATATTCGCAATATAATTACCGACGGGATCTTTAAAAAAAATTTAAAAAATGTTCCAATAAACCGGAATGGAGGATATTTTTGTTCGCATTATTCTCGATAATCGTAAAACCCTGCTTTGGACCGCAAGTTTGGAACTCAAACTTCTCGAAGATATTTAAATTTCTTTATTCCTGATTCGATTTTTCACTTAAAACTTTGGTGCTATGAATAACGAGAAAGGAGTGAGAATATACACAATTTTGAAGAAAATCGAAAAAATACCAATTATTTTGGAACCAGTCATGGTTCCGTTTTAATAAAAAAATCCGCGAAAAAATACTTGCATACTTTCAGACTTATAACTTTTATTATACTTGAAGAGAATAGTACCGTTAACTTGTTTACATTTGTTATTATTATCAATAATTATGTAATACATTTTATTGTAATAGCGAAGTCATTATTACGCTGTTACAATAAACTGTAGTTTTTCTTAAAATGAAAATTTAACAAAATTCGTCCAAACACATAATTAAAATTTATAATCAAAACATATCTATATGTCTAGATGGAATGTCACACATTCTATAAATTACTCTGTATCCGTTATCAGAAAAATTAAAACCAGTTCCTAATAGGAACGCTGGAAAGAATATGGAGGCAAAAGAGAACGAAAATTATTGATATTAATATTACGAGTATTATTTTTTTTTTTAATATGAATAGTGCCTAAACGGCGATAAGAAGTACGTACTAGCGGACATCTTATAATATTCTGGTCACAAATTCTATATCAGAGATGTTACGGGACATGTATCAGATAAGTGTCGTGCAGAAAATCTAAATTTTCGAATAAACTTTTGGTCTGGCAAAATTTGTAGATGTGGGGGAAACACTACATTCATAAAAAATGTTACTTTTAACAGGGAAATGTATACAAATATGTGTTTCAGAAAAGATTTTTTCCTATCACTAGAAACACAGCTAATTATAATTTATCTGGTCTGATATATATTCTTATTATATATAAAAAGAACATAAGTAGTATTAAACAAATGGCGCTGCTATGCATCAATGGAGGCCAATCCACAAAACTACCCAGAACTCTATCCATTTTAAATATATCGTTTCATAATAAAAAACATTTAAAGAGTACTCAAAGCTAACAAAAAAAAAAAAATACATAATAAAGCTCTAATGGAGCGTATTTCAAATAATATTAAGTATTTCATTAAAAACGAATAAAAAATTAATTTTTCTTTAAAAACTTATAACAAGCTTAAACTAAAACAAAATTTCAAGGAGTTTGATTGACGTATGATATTATTAAAATTAATAAACTTCAATATGAGAGAAAGATGCTTATGGAACTGGTTGGATATCTAGGTATACAAATTATTAATAGATCCAGTTTCGCTTAAATCTAAATGTAAAGTTACATTTTTTATGCAGCATCAAATTTAAAAGAAATTAATCTAAATCTAAATTGACTAGTGTCAAGTATTGATTTATCAATTAAGTACCATAATTATTGAATATATATAGACCCAAATATCGGTAACATATTTGCGACCGGATGATTACATTTCTCGGAAGAAAATTCATTTTATTGTATTATATATTAAACCCTATAGATTTCTCATTGATATACCCCGAAATAAAACCAGTCAACATACTTAAATTTACGTTTCTACAGTCTGTTAAATCTACAATTCCTCTTCTGATTTAAACGTCGCACAGATAAAATCAATAAAAATGGCGATTAATTGAAAATTTAAAATTAATATTTGAAAAAATAGACATCATTGTCTGGTAAAAAAATTCTTAATTTTTTTCCACCACCCGTGTAGTGTGCCGTCAATGTCACAAATTGTTTGGAATTTGTAATCACAGTAGTAAAAACTGAAAGTTTAGGTTTTTCATGTTTATGTTCTTTCACTTTATTCCATAAAAGGTAATCTGTCAAAAAACGGGAATTATTTACCTTTATATAGAAATTCATGCTCAAACATAATTGTGAATTTGCATTAATGTGACAGCGTCTTATATGGAAACTATGGTCATTTATGGACCAATAATTCTGAAGTTTGGCTATATGAGTAAAACTTAAATGGGATTATTTTTACTACATTTTGTATCTATGCGGTTATTTATTTAGGAATTGTGAACGAAGAATTAATTCCATAGGGGGTTCTTGTATCCTTTTATATCCAATATTCAGATCTGTCAGAGGGATAAAAAACACATATTATATATGATTATTTAGAAAACTTTGTCTTCCTTTGAAATATATATAACAGTTTGTATAAAACGAATTTATTTATTGAATACTTTTTGCAAGAATATACCGAAAAAGGGTTGAGTCGACATTTTGTGCTTTTAATAATTTTTAATTTTGCAGTAGCATTTTTCTTAATAGACATTTCTTTATTAACCTTTGTTCCTATATAGAATTTTTGACCCATAATTCAAAACAAAAGTTATTTCGGTAGATTTATCAACAGAAGTCCAGCAATTCTTAAAAAGTTTTTAAAGATTTATAAAAATGGGATGTTTTACATTTTTGCTATATCTTCCTAACCTATACAGCAATTAAAAAGTTTCTATTACAAGGAAACTACGAACATGTTAGATCATATAAAAGCTATTAAATTTTTCTGATTCCAGCTTTGCGATTTTTTTTTAATTAATCTTTCTGCACACAATTTTTTTGTTGTTAATAAAATAAAAAAAAATATTAAAAAAATTAGCTCAATATCTCGAAAACTAAAAAATTTTTTAAAATATTTTTTTCTTCACACTATTTTGTATTAAGTTATATTTTAGAAAATATAAATACTATATAGTTTTATTACGAAAATTAAATATAACTAGCATAAAAACTGGGAGAAATAGACTCTTTTCAAAATTCAAATTCAAATGCATAAAACTTTTGATTTCGTAGAGTTTTTTAAAATTCTTTATGCACACGAGTTTTTTTTTATTATTTATGAAATTAATTTCCTATCTTATTTTCTAATATGTCTCTGCATTGTGTATCTCTCCCAACTGTTATTATTTTCATGTTTATAAGTCTTTAACAAAGCCACTGTTTTACTTTTTTATTTATTTATTATTTTTTGGACAAACAACATCCATTGTTAAGTAGTGTTGCTTGTTTGATCATTAAGATCATCAACAGCCGCAACATCGTTAATATAAAACATAAAGGCTTTAGGATGAATTATTATGGTCAATTTTATTATCTTTTTTCTTGACTACATATTTAGAAAATAAAGAGAGTTAAATAAATTATAACAAAAGAAGGGCGTTTCGTAACAATAATACAAAAATAACTTCAAATAAAATAAAACTCAAAGAAATAATTTAAATTTTTTTTAATTTTTATATCATTTTGTTATTTATGGTTTCATATACAAATTTTTTGTATAAGAGTGTCTCTTGTTTTCTTTCAAATTTAAACAAAACAAGTAAGAGCGCTATATTCGGCTTTGCTGAATCTTTTACACCCTTCACCACATTACTAGCTAATAATCAAATTTATGCCTTTAAGTGTGCTTTCATATTCTCAAAGACATAAATTAAACACAATAGTAAATTATCATAGCAAACACACACACACACACATATATATATATATATATATATATATATATATATATATTTACTTTTTGGGGTAGGAACTATTAACGGAATGACAAAACTTATATATCGTTTACACCTGTGGTGAAGGGTATAATATATTTTTTTTTTATTTGAATATTTATATTTATGAGTATAAGAATGTATGTAAGTATGTATCTCTGTGTACTATCTGGTTAATGTGGTGGCTTTTGGCGGCACACCTTGTAATTAGTTTTACTACTGTATATATGTTTGTATATATTAATATATCTCTATCTTTGTTTGATTGGCTTTCTTGTTAGAGAGTTTCACTACTACTTGTACTTCTACTATCGTTAGTCTCGTGATGCAGCATAATATGCAACACAATGTGAACTACCTACCACCAACAGCAACAGCGCAGGTAACAGCAGCACCAGCAGCAAGCAGTCTCATAAATAAACTCGTCTCTATCATATCGGCTTTGAAAGTGCCATAACCTTATATCATTTATACATATGAACATATATTTATGTCTGTCCTTTCATATGTTTAATAATACTTTGGAAAAAATACATAAATTTTCGTTTTATTTCTTTTGTTTTTGGTTTTATTTTATTAGTTATTTCTGTTCTTCGTTAGATGCACATAAGAGATTGTAAAGTAAATTGGTAGACATTATAAATGTATTTATGACTTGTGGCAATAAATTATTTTCGTTTCTTTTCTTGTTAACAGAAAAACAAAATAAACTGATATCGTTTTTATGTTTTTTTTTTTAATTTTTTTCGAAATCGAAAAATATAATTTATTTATTTGTATGCTATAATCAAAAGTTTTGTAGTTATTTAATATTTTTATTGCATAAATATGTAAAACTACTTGTAAGTGAAAAGCTTTTTGGGGGGTTGTTGTCAAGTTGAACAAAATACAATACTTTGTGAAAGTATAAGTTAAAAATATTTTCTTAATGGGATTATGTGAGATATAAGCTGGATCAGATAGGTCTTATAATTAGGTTTGAATAAAATAAATATTATTTAATATATTTTAGTTCATTTCGTATTTCATGCTTAAGTAAATTTGAAATAAATTCAAATCAAAAAAGAAGTAATATATATATAACATATTTTAGCTTCGCTCTTGCCAATATTTTATATGCAAGTATGTTTTCAATTAATCTAAGGGCGTTGATTATTGATAGATTTTACATTATGATGATCGATGTCTCAAAAACGAATTTTCGAAGTACTTCATATGTATTTTAAAATCTGTTAAATAAAATCTGTTAAGTAAATACTGAAATCTTCTCATATTGTACAACTTAATGAATATTTGTGGGTTAAAAATTTCCATAGTAACACGACCTGATTTAGTTAGTTAAAGTATGAGTCGAACTACTTTTTGTCAATTCTAAATCAATAATAAAATGTTCAGTTATATATTATCGAAAACTATTGATGAAAAGTTTAATAATTATCTATATTTAAAATGGAATGAAAACTAAATTTTGCATTTTTTTTTTTTTTGATTTTGGCTATTTGGACACATACATTCTTATAAATAACTAATGCTATGTATAGAGGGCTCATATTCAGGAAGGGCTATCTGCAGGTTTCCAGAAATATTTTTAGGACGCCAAACGCTACGTTTTTGTGTCCTTTAGCAGTGGTATCAATTTTGAAAGAAATAATTTTATTTCTAATACATTTTTGTATTTTTATTTTTGGGGTAATCTATAACATATAAGTGTTTTATTTTAAGAAAAAAAAAAATTGGGATAATTGCATGTTTTTATTATTATTATTATTATTATTATTATTATTATTATTATTATTATTTTGAAATAATTTGAATTGTGCTCATATTTGTGTTCTCGATTTGCAAAATATTATAAATTAAATATATTGTCTAATTTTTACCAAAAAAATATCTTCTACGCCTTAAGTTTACGAAGAACACAAAAAGGGCTATAACACACTCATGTCCTCAACATCTTAGTTATAGGCAACAAAAAATGTTTATATCTTTGAAATATAAACTACCTTAATTAGATTTTGTCAACGTATATCATATTTACTATAATCTTATAAAGGATAATCATTTAAAAAGATTAGGACTTTATAGTTTTTTCACTTAAGGGTTAAATTACTTAAAAAATTTATTTTTAAAAATTTTAATTACTCCTTTATTTTTGAAAAAAAATTTTTGGGCTTGGAATTCATTCCTGCGACTTTTTATTTTTCTGAACTAAGTTTCGTCTTATTCTTTAGGTTCTTGTTGAGCTTCTTTATTATCCTGAAATGTAATATTTTTTTTCAAAATTTACTTAATCAATATTTTTTTGTAAGTTCAAAAAATAAAAATTAATATTTTATTTTGCACATTTTTCTTTGATTGCCGGATTTCAAGAATGCGATCTAATGTTAAATCTGACATACTTCTAGAATATATTCTAATCAAGAAAGGTATTTAAAATTAATTGCAGTAAGAGTTATGAAAACTTTGTGATATATTTTATTTGAAAGTACACTTTATGTACAAATATTTTTTATGAATCTGAGCAATTTTTGTCATTAGTACTATTTCTGCTTGAATATAAAATTTGCATGAGTAAAGTTCTATTTTGTCGAAAAAAGTTTTGAATTTTGTCTCAAAATGGGTATCAAACAATTGGCAAAAATATCGATCCATAAACAGAATTTTTACATCATGGGCAAAAATTCGTTATATTTTTTCGAAAATGATTAAAAATTGTATACTTTTTATTTATTTTAATAGTACAATAATGAAAAAATGTTTTGTAGTTCTTTAATTGTCCATCATAGTAGTTTTAAAAAATTTTTCACCAGAATGCATTAAAATGATCTCGCGAAACAAAATCCTATGCAGAACAAATAAGAAAGATATAGTCGGTCAAGCCCGACTATATGATACCCTACACCATTTTTCATGTCCATCAAAATTCGTGGAGACATGTAGTTTACTAAGTGTAAAATAAAATATATGAATACATAATATTACGCTAATACGTAATACTAACATTTCTACTCATATAAAACTTATTTGTGTCGAATATAAACTAGATACTAATATGTGTATGTGATTTGTGCACGTTAAAGTAATTTTCGGAAGAGAGTTTTATATAGGAGCTATGGTCAGTTATGTTCCGATCTTCAGAAAATTTGGCACAAAGATTGGTACTTATACAAAACTTTTTCTACACAAAATGTCATTAAAGTATTGCGTACTTAAGGCATTTATGATCGTTAAACCCCTGTTTCGGGAGGACGTTTGTATGGGGGCTAAGTGAAATAATGGACCGATTATAACCAATTTCAATAGGCTTCGTCCTTGTATCATAAAACTCCTACGTGCCATATTTCATTGAATTATCTTCAAAATTGCGACCTGTACTTTGTTCACAAAGTTTACGTAGACAGCCAGCCAGCCAACCAGACGGACGGACGGACATCGTTAGATCGACTCAAAAAGTCATTCTGAGTCGATTGGTATACTTTAAGATAGCTGTTATATGATTTCTTCTGTACGTTATAAACATCAGCACAAACGCATAATGCCCTGTGGTGATGTATAATATAATATTTAAATATATTTTCATAACAAACTAAAAATTACGAATACTTCTATGGACACTCTATTGTGCACCTATAAATTTTTTAATATTACTTTTATTTGATACGTTTTCTTCGAGTCCTGGAAACGTTTTTGAATGCTGGTTAGAGTCGAGTTTCAATGGGGCATTTTTTTACCTTAATGGTTTAAAAAGGTAGGATGCTCTCATACAACAACAATCCCACAGAATGTAACACCAACACCGTTATTCATTTCAACTATTTGTCAAAATTTCATATAACATTCATATTTTATAACTCCAAATTGTCTATAAAAGAAAAAAGAAAAAAAGAAGACAGCAAGGCAACAGCAATCAAACTGTAATTGTAATATACTACAATATAAAATGAAAACAATATCACTATAAAATAAAACTGTACACAGTCTTAAATCTCGTGAATCTGACAGTAAAATTTATAACTATGCAGTTAAACTCGTGCAAAGTACTCATAACTGTCACAAAATCTCAAGTAGCAGTTAGTAAAGTACTTTAGTATATGAATATTATGTACGAGTAGTATATTTCTACTCTCTGTCATGAATACTTAGGAGAAGTAGACATGAAAAGGTGTATAGGAATGAAGATATTAGAAGACTTAATAGTGAGCTAAAGGAACATTTTTGAATGTTTGGAAATATAGTGCTCAGAGAAAATGTTTTGAATTTTAAACTATTCCAAGTCGTAGTGAAAAATGTATTGATATAAATTTTTAAAGAATGATATTACGTTACCCGTTTATTTAAATATGTATAATTTAATAGTAATAATATATTTTACGAATAAATAAGAAAATTATTATAACTTTTATATAGAGTGTTTAGTGAAGAAAATACTATGTATTTAACAAAAATCGTGACAACGTTGGAAATATAAAATAAAAGTATGTATTTCTTCCTCAAAGACAGCAAATTAGAAAAGGTAGACAACAAAGTCATAAGCAAATAAAAACTTAATTTGAAAACAAACTGATTACACTAAATTTAGTAAAGATGAAATAAAAAATAGGATCTTGATAATGTCAGCAAAATTAAGCAGACTTCGAAAACTTAAAGAATCACGCGAGTAAAACATGTTCCAACAAATGAAAACAATGATTTAGCAAAATGTCCACATTAAATTTTTGCTGCTTTTTATCTAGTTAAAATTTCCCCTTCTTCTATCTGTACTAGCGTAAGATAAAATTAGTTTTTACTTGTTTTGCATATGCTTAAATTTCTAATATTACTTAAATAATATCAATAAAAATATAAATTAAACATATTTATATATACTATTTTTATCTAATTTCTAGTTTTTAATATTTTCATTAGAGTATCTACTTTTATTATTAATACTTGTTCTAAATTTGTTTTAGTTAATTTCTTATGATAATTGATATTATTTATTTAAGCTTGTTTTTTAGGGCAATTTATAGTATTTGTTGACATTGTATTTTGTGAGTATTTTAGAACTTTTAATATATTTATATTCGCATTTAAGGTCTTAGCGTAATGATAGATTATTGAATATGAGTGAGTGGTTTTAAATAACTTAAGTTAGCAATTTTTATATTTGTAATATTATTTGTTTGATTTTTTAAGTATTATTGATTAGATTAGTTGATGATTAGGAGCCTCTAACAAATTTATTAAATTTAGTATTTGCATGGTAAAAGTAACTTTTCAAATTGAAATAGGTAAAATTTTCAGGAGCCCTAAATATGAATATGTAGATTAATGTATCACAGTACGAAACATATTTATAGTAATATCCGTTTGACTTGAAAGCTAAATTAGGTTTAAGTCTTATGAAATTAGCAAATTAGTCAACAACAGATGATGAAGTGTTAACCCTGCAATACTATACTTGGTCGAATCGACGATGCATAACTGTTTTTATGCGATTTTTCATAGTATTTTTTCGTTTTTGGAAATGACTTTTTTATTTATACCAAATTTCATGAAGATCGGCCCATAATTCATCAAAGCCCCTATATAAATCTCACTTCTGAAAATCATTTTAACGTGCATAAATCTAATTTAAATGTTAGTGTCCAGTTAATATTCGACACAAATGAGTTTTATATATGAAGAGTGATATATTTTATGAGGATCGATCCATAGTTCACTATAGTTTCCATATACGACCCACTTTCAGGAATTATCCTAAAGTGCATAAATTCATATAAATGTTAGTATAAACCTAATATTTTGTATTCGTATGTTTTATTTTATACTTAATACAGTTATCCGAAGATCTAATATAAGAACGAAATTCGGGGATAGGTCAATTGAGTAGGGTATATATAATATGGTCAGGCTTTACCGACTATATAACTCTCATTTGTTGCTTTTACTTTGGTTTAATGCTATGTTTTAGAATGGCGATACACAGGACGTATCGCGCAATATGTAAAATATAAAAAAAATCAAAAATGTTTAAAATATGTAAAAATTCAGAACTTTCGAAATTTGTCAAAAAATATTTAAAATCGCATAAATTTAAATCCTTGAAAGAAAATATTTCGCTTTATGACATTTTCACCTCGTAGAAAAAAATTTGAAAATATAATGGGTAAAGCTTAAAAAATTAGCAGCCGGGAGTACAAAATTGAAGTTTGTAACATTTGCACTTTATAAAAATCAATTCACGTCAAAATATGTTACTTTACTATCATGATATGTGAATTTAGAGAAAAATATAAAAAAAACTGTATTAAAAGTATCGTGAATTATTATTTTTTTTTAATCAAATTAATTAAAGTTATAAAATTAAGCGAGAAAATTATTAAAACTTCAAATTTTATTGAGGTAAAAGAAACTTGGTACATATATATATTTTGATCACGTATAAATCAGATTTTTGTAAGCCCTGAGCTCGAGTATCTCATGAACCTCAAATTATCGGTGACTTTTAGAATAATTCATAAGACGCCAAGACGTAACTATATGTCAAGTTTCATATCCCTCTACTAAATTTTGGAGTTATACACTTATTTAACTAGATTTTACAATAATGTATGTAGAATGTAAAAATATATGTAATATAATTCACTATAATGATTATAAAATGAATATATTTTAAAGTATTTAATGTTTACACTTACATTTATTTTCCGAAAACTTAACATAAAAGCGTTAATCTCTGCGGGAAGTTCCTTGCAACCTAGGACGAGATACCAATAACAATATGGCAGATGAACTGACATTATATACATATATAAATAATCTTTTATAGAACAGCTTTAAAACAAACTGGAATCTTGATTTTTAATATAACCTCCGGTACCAATTACCGGAGCATCTACAGTAGGATCGAAAAATAGTAATCTCTTCAAATATTTAAAATTCGTACTTATCAAATATTTATACATTAAACACGTCACCGAAGACTGAGGAAATCATGTAAACATTTCGTTATTACTATTTTTTAACCATAGATTGAGCTGAGACATTTAAAAAGGGTTAGAAATGGAATTGTTTATATTATTTTTATATTTTTCGTTAATACGTTTTTTTTTTATAATTTTTTAAGAGCTGTCGCTTTGTGTCAAAAGTTTTTAAGGTAATTATAAATTTAATGAGATTAATTAGTAATATAATTAAATTTCATTATAAAGTTAGTTAAAAATTTTATTAAAAAATTATTTCGGATAATTTGAAGACTGCTGAATAATTTTTTTTTTAAATTGTTACGATTCTAAGGCATGCCACTTTGAAATATGGTATTGGCTCTGTGGTTTCTCCAAAATAACTTTGTTCAAGCTAAAATACTAGCGATTAACTACTATTAAAGAATTTAAATTAATTAAAGAATTTAGTTAATAAAATATATCTTGTATTATCTTACACAACATATGTTGGTAAAAAATAAAATTAATTAATAAACAAATACTCGTATGTAAATAATATCTTATGGCTAATAAACACTTTTCTGTATTATTTTGAAACAATTAAAAAAATAATTTTGAATTAATGTGTTTTGTTTTATTCTAGGATAAGGTAGAATAATAAGAAATAATAAAAGATAAAATAAAATGGAATCAAATTATGATAAAAGTGAATAATAATATAATAAGATGGAATAGTAATATTATAAAATTAAATCATAATATTAAAAGATGAGATATTAATTTAAAAAGATGAGATAATATGATAAAACAGAACACTAATATGATAGAATGGGATAATAATATGATAAGATGGAATAATGAAATTATAATCCGAAAAAATGGGAAAATAATGTATTAAGATGGTATAATAATATGAAAAACTCGAATCATAATTTAAAAAAATTAACCATAGAATCGGACACAATATGATAAAATGGAATCTCAACAATTATTATTTATAATCATATCTATTTTTAACTCTGATCATATATTCCGATCGTAATATGTTGCTCTGAGATTATGGTCACTGCAACTATATTTTTTTCTCTGCGTGTAGGATGTTCTGTTTTTTGTAATTCATGGTTATTGGTTTTAAACTTCTTCTCTTAAAATTAAGTTTATAATGGCAAGTAACTCCATAACCTTGCAATCTTTACAAGAAATGATGTTTGAAAAAGAGAAGTATAAATTCTAGGCATAAGTATTTGAACATTTCTTGACGAATGAATGCGTTGTGCTAAAAATGAAGGGGTGAGAGTTTTAATAATTTTGTAAAAAGTCAAAAGAAGTTGTATAGTTAGGAAATTGAGTCTGAGTTTAAAAACGATCCGTACAATTTTGTTCATTAAAAGATTAATTCTTCTTAAAGTTCCGTAAGATTTTGGCTACTCAAGTACCGTTTGAAACTTCTACAATATAAATTGTCCAGCTCCAAAAAAAAAACAACTTTAATTTACAAGGCAACATGTTGTTAAAAATCTAGATTTTTTTTAAATTTTCTAACATTATATGGGATTTTTCTTTCGCAAAAGTTTGTAATACAAATTTTATGACTCACTTCTTCTGAATTTCCATATTAAATACTTAGTTGTAAATTTTTCTATTTTATTTATTTCTATTTTATTTATTTTATAATTGTTTAAAAACAAAAGTTGCTTTCAAATAAACTTTGTACCCTTAAATAAAAGCAAATCTTCAAAGCTACCGTCAAGCTTAAGTTGTCAATGATTGAACAATTTTTTTCCACAAAATATAAACAATATCATTAATAAAAAGCCAACTGACAATTGTATTTATAGCAAAAAAAAATAAAATATACATACTTAAATAAAAATAAATAAATATAAATTATGATTGCAATTATTAGTAGCGATGGCATCGTTGTTTTGCTTTTTTTAAGGTTATCTCGAAATATATAAATCAGTTAAGTGGCGAACTGACACATCATTTTTATGAACTGTCACGATAGACAGATATGAATGGTTTTGTAAGTACATTCAAGTGAAAAAAATTTATATTAAGTGGCAGCTGTAATAGACAATCTAAAAAGCAGTTGGTTTGCAGAAGGTATATAAATATTTATAGAAATGAATATGTATACCTAGTTATGAAAAATTATTTTTAAATCAAACTAATTTTTTTTTAATATTTGGAGCTTGGAATTCAGCAATAGAACTGTTTATTTAAACTGAACAATAGAAACAATTTTATTCTCAGTTTAAAGACCTATTTAGCAGTTATTTAGAAAATAATTTCTTATTTGCTATAACTAATTTTATTTTTACAGAATCACACTTTTATGTATTTTAATGTATTGAGATTATTTAAATTCCATAAAAAATTTCCCCTACGGCGCTTCATTCTCCAAATTAAAAGCACTTTAACAAATTTTGTAGAGTTATTAAGTCGATTATTATAATTATTTTTTATATACTTCATCAACAATAGAAAATATTTATAAAAATAATTAAGAAAAAATTATTAATGCATAAAATCACCTAATAATTTGGAAATATTTTGTCAAAAAGAAATAATAGTTAAAAAATTACGAAAAATAACTTCAAAACATTGGATAATTTCTCATATGAAATATAAATGTGTATGGGAATTTTTTTGGCGCTTTTTCTTTGAGCCATTTTACTGGGTGTTATTTATAAATTTATTTCAATTAAATTAGAAAAATATTAAAAACTAATGAGAATGAGAAAAAAAATTTGTTATTTTTTTTATTCCGTTTTTAAAATTATAACTTTTTTCTGGCCTCATTTTTTGGGCTATTTAGCCTTTTTGACCATTTTTAAAGTTGAATTTAGCCTCTTTTTTCTCATTCCCTGGCGACACTGCACACGTGTATGTATAGCCATATCTTTTATCACATTTTCCTAGCAGTTCACAATTTCACCTACATAAATATTATATTGTATGGTATATAAGAGACCTGTGTACATTTAGCTAACAAATCTTATCATGTTAAATGTTACCAGTTTTCGATCTTCAAACGGATGTCGCTATAACATTTCCTAACTTAAGCGCCATAAACGTGCCACATTTAATTAACTATGTATACCTCACACAATCATAAAACAACTCAATTAGTAAAAAAAAAAAAATTCGATCAGTTTTTCTTTTTTAAACAGAGGTAATACATCTGTGTAAATTATTTGTTTATAATTAATATTAACTGGATTATAAATATTTTTCCATTATTTCCTTAACAACTTCAAGTAAATAATCAGCAACATTTCATCTTGTTTTAAAGAGTGGGGTAATAAATTAAATTTCATTAAAACAAATTGTGAAACAAAAAAATAAAAAATAAAAACACTAGTACTATTATTGGTTTGACTGAATGTTTGGCTGCTTGGTCGGCTGTTAGTTGGTTTGCTTTGTCTGCTATGTAGTATTGTCTATTGGGTAGACAATAATTCTGCCATTTGTCCGAACACATAACTGGCTAGCTGCATGGCTGCCTCTCTGGCAGTTTGTATGACTTGACGGTTTTTATGTTGAGTCTTGGTAAAGAATATCAGTTGCGCTAAAGTAAACCAAGGAAGCGAGAAGATAAATATGACATGTTCAACAATTAAAAGCTGAAAATAAACAGAAGTTTATACCAGTAAAAAAGAATAAATATTATTTATACTTGTAAATATGATATGTTATATGAAAAACTCGTATTTATTATTAAGTAAATTTATTATAGTAGTGGTTTTAATATTTTTTGTGATTTTAGTGCTCTACAATAAGCAGGAATACCTATTTGACTTATAATTTTCATACCATACACTATCATAGGTTGTTGGGATATTATGCGTTTTTGCTGCAGTATTATGCGATGTCCGTCTGGCTGGCTGTCCATATAAACTTTATGTCCAAAGTACAGGCGGATATGAATAAATATTTTGGCGCAAAGACGAAGCCTATTGAAATTGGTTATAATTATAATCCATTATTTAATATAGCCCAAATAAAAATATCTTCCCGGAATAGTAATTAGCAATCATAAATCCTTTAAATATTGCATTTTTTAATTAAATTCGGCGCAAATAAGTTGTATTAATATTAATGCCAAATTTCATGAAGATCGATTCATAATTCACCATAGCTCTCATATAAATCCCTTTCCAAAAATCACTTTAACTTTCATAAATCCCACAAAAATGTTAATATAAAGTTAATATTTCACACAAAATCTTTATATAAAAAAAGTTTTATATAAGTATAAATGATAGTACTAAATTTTATGAAGATCGTTCCATAATTTACCATAGTTCCCATCTAGCGTGGATCCAGCAAAAGGCATTTGGGGCGATTTGTTTTTTTTTTTTTTTTTTTTTTTTTTTTTTGTTTTGAAAAATTAGAAATTATGCTAAAATTTTAAGATAAATGACGATCAAATTTTATACAATAGTTTTATAAATAACTTTTGAACTAGAATTCTATTTTGGTATCACCAAAAAACTTGATATTTTACTTATTATACCCTTTTAGTTTTTGAAATATATACTTTTTGTATATTTTTTATGAATCTATGGTACGAAACTTTCAGAGAATATTGTACAGATTTTAATAATTTAAGGGCTGCTTTTATTTTATTGTTATCCTCTAAAGCATTTCAAACAAATAAAAGTATTTCCATGAAATTAGTTAAAATGCATGATCTGAAAAAAATAAGTTTGAGCTATGTAGGTTTTGATACTTAATTTTACTTAAATAGGTTTAATTATATTCTTTAATATCAAAAACTTACTGATGCAAAATTTGGAACTAATCTGATAAAAGGAACCGTACCGAAAATCGATTTTTTTTACAAAGTAAAAGAAATACTTTATTTCTACATTACTTGTAAAAAATAAGAAATTGTAAGAAAAACAAGAAAGTTTGCAAATGTGAAAAACATTCAGTTTAAAAAATATTTCTAAAAAATTAAAAAAAAATTTAAGTCAGTTCTGAATTTAATTGAATGAAGAACGCAAAAGAATGTAGCTTTTAAATTCTATTTAAATCTTTTATATTTACCACAAATAAGAAATAATTTATTTAACTTTTTTTATTACATTTGCTTTTCTATTTCAAAATAACATCAAAGATATCAATTTTAAATGTTATTTCATTTACAATAAAATGAGGCGTCAATCTATCAAAAAATTATTTGATTATTTTTAATATATCTTTAAGTAAATCAATTTATGCATTATTTGAAATATACTCGGGGCGGGCAAAAATAAAGCTGTATAAAAAGTTTAAGTAAATCATTATAGATAAGTTCTAAAATTTTTGTCAAATTAAAAAAAAAAAATATGCTTACAAAAAAAATCTTCGTAAATAAATTTATAATAAATTGCATTAAAACTTGAAAAATTTTATTTTTTAAATGTTTTTTAAAATTTTTTTTTCAATATTTGTACAAAACATGTACAAATGTATATAGATAACAAGCTTGACTCTTCTATTTTCCTAAAAATCTTAAAAATTAATTAGCAAAACAATAAAAAATTTATCCAGGAATTTAACAAAATAACTGTCTTTTTAGCATAGTTCAGAATTTTTAATGATTAGTTAAAAATTGTGCAAATTTTTAAAGGAAATTTAAATTTTTAGATATTTATCGTTGCTAATTTATATGTAAATATTTTTATTTAGCATCCAAAATAAAATTGTCTCAAAATCTTTGAATTTCGCTATTTTCATTATGTATAATAAAATAATATCTAATTAATATTCTTATGAAATAAATTTGAGGAAAACTTTTCTGAGTTGTTACTTAAGCGCTTTTTGTAAAAAGTTTTGGATAGATTTTTATTTATAAATTAAAAAATACTTTTCATTAACTGATAAAACTAGTACTTAGACAAATTATCTTCTATCGAAAGATACATCTTCAATCGCATATTTCGTAAAATTTAACCTTAAATTGAACGTAATTTGGAAATTTAGAATTTCGGAAACCGAAGAAAAATAAATAAAATTACAAAAATTTTTACTATTAGAAGAATGTAACATTTTAAAAAAGTTCATAAATATGTTATGTAGTTATTTTAGAAAAGTGAAATAAAAATAGTTAAAAATGTGCATTTCTTATATTTTTTTTATTAAACAAGTGTCAGTTTTTAAAACCTATTGATTTACTTAAAAATTTTCGAAAAAAGATGCAAATTTTTTGATAGACAATGTTGAAGATAAATTCATTATTTCTTTTTCTATTTATGATAAACTAATTTTTTTCAAAATAATTAGTTTTTTTCCTTTCCCTATTGTAAATTTTTCTTCGTATTTAATTTTTCTGTTGTCAAAGTTTTGAAATTATTAAAATAATATTAACGTAAAATAAACATCTTTTAAAAATAGCTTTATTCCAGTACTATAAGACCTGTAAGTTTTAGTGGGAATTTATAGGATATAGTTCCTGTACTAATTTATTTATATTTTGTTATTTTTGTGACAATTTTTAATTAAAACTGATTAAAAGCTTTAAATTAGAAAAGTACTGGAACATAGTTAATATTTTGTAAAGAAATAGAGAATTGACATTGAAAGTCGCGGATAGTAGTATTTATTTTATATGATTACAAATGGGTCAATTATGTGAACAAGAGTGATTTATTTCAATATTGTTAATAGATATAGAAAATTCTACTATAAAAGGCCAAAATCTTTTTTGTATCTAACACGCTGCAATGCAAGAACCATTCTTGCCATAATAACCATATGAGGTTTAAACCAACACTAGTTTTATTTTCTCAAATCGTGCTACCGTAAAAATTTTAAAAAATCCGTGTTTTTTGTTTAGTTTTTATGGAAGCCTTGTAAAAAAAAAAATGTAACTCTGTTGCAAAAAAACTAACTAAAATTTTATTTATAAGTATTAGTGTTGAAACGACTTTAACAATAGATCATTGGTACACATAGTTAATAACAAAAAAAAATATTGAAAACTAAAGATGAAGAAAATTTTTAGAAAAGAATATTTTAAAAAATATATTTTTTAATTATTACATAACATCTGACAAATCCACTGAAAAAAAATATATATTTTCATATCTTTTATACAACGAAAGTTATGGTCGTTAAAAAAATAAATATGTAAATCACTTTCAAAGTTATAGAGCTACCAGAGTTTTCAAAATAAAAATTAATAAAATTCATTTTACATGCTTGTGTATCCTCCTTTACACATGCACTAAATTTTAACCAAATCGGTAACCAAGGGTCAACATTTTTAAATTTAAAATGGAATTACTCTTTAATAAAGCATCCATTAAAATAATATCTTTTGAATTGGAAGTAGAATAGAATGTTTTATTAAAAACATCTTAAATTCAATATGTTTATAAAAATGAATCACACATTTGCGTATGTAAAAGTATTTACAAAAATAATATGCTGAATGTTCGTAAACATGTTTGGATACTAATAAACATTTGAATTTTATAATTCAACATTTTATTTGTAAAGTAAATGTTTAGGCATTTTCTGAATTTAAAATTTCAAAAGTTTTTTATATGCTTTTTATACCAAACGAAAACCAGTAGCTTTTGGCCTCATTCGGTTTTTGGTTAAAAAACTACATAAATTTAATTAGTTCTTCCATACAAATCAAAAACCATTTTTCTTAGTTCTTATTAAAAACCAAGTAAAAACTAATGAAATAACTACCACAGCCTGTTTTGTTGTTTTTAGAATATTGAGCTTTTATATATAAGGTAAAAAATTAAATAGTCAAATTTCGTGAATTACTTTATTTTTTTCTTTTTTAATTTGTGTGAGAATATTTTAAAACTGTTGCTAAAAAGGTTTTCAACATCATGAATAAAATAAAATGTACGCAAAAGCATTTACGTCAATAAAAACCACATGGACGAAAAACTAATTAGTTTTCAAAATTGAGTTTTTCAAAAACCAACTTGTTTTTGTTTTGGTATAAATGGCATATTAAGAAGAAATAAAAAAATAAAAAACAGCAAAAAAATTAAATAAGAACTAATTCTGAAACAAAAAAATTGTGAAAAAATAATTTTAATATTTTATGCTCACATCGAATCAGCTAATTAAAAATATAAGTCCTCGGTAATTTTCATTAAGTCTAGATAATGAAATCAGATATTCAGGATAGAGGAATAAGGAATGCTATAATTTCAATTTGTTTTACGATGAGATGATTAATACCATACCGTAGCTATTTGATGTGCTAAAAGATAATGTGATTAAAATTTAATGAAAATTTACAAATTTCAATAAATTTCACGCATTTATATTTTTTATTTATGTACTTATGCACATACATTTATATACATATTTGAGGTGTAGTTCCGTATTTTCCCTATTGTAATTTCTTTTTAGATACAAAATTGATATATTTATAAAAATTAAAAAAAAATTGCTGTATATTTTTAAACACATATATTTATGTATTGTTTATGTATAAATTTATGTAACTACACATATTCTGTGTATTTTTGTCATATTTATAGTGGGAGTCAATTTAACTACTATAAATTTCTTAGAGAGCATATTTAGGACTTTATCGCGAGATTGTCACAGTTTTTTTTACATCCAATCAGGCAGATATGGGCCCGCAAATTTTATTGAATTACGTAAAGTATTCCAGGTAACATTTCCCGTATCAAATTGTAACTTTTTCAATTCTATTCTATTTTTTAAATCGAAAGGCCTATTACATTTTTTATCCATCCGCGTGAAAAAAATTATAAATATGTTAAAATTTTCGTCTTTTCTTGCAGATTAAAAAAAGTCTATTTTGGGCGCTTTTAAAATCCACATTTTTTAACATATTATAAATTCTAAGAAAAGATTGGATTCCTAATCCCTGCCAAGTCTCCACTCATTACTTTTATCAAATATTTCTGTAAAATTTTTTATTTCTGCCGGATTTTAGCAACAGGCACCACTGTATTTTAGTTTGAGGGAAACAAAATAACGGAAGCGGACACAATTTTATTTCTAGTGGTACGAGTATGTTGGCTTTACATAGTAACTTGAGTATAGCTGAAAAATGTTGACTTAAATTATACTTCACCTTCTTATCCATGATATATATATATATATATATATATATATATATATATATTAGAAACTAAAATAATATTAATATTACTTACTTGATGTTGATATCGTTTGGTAATAATTATACTTAAATAACAACATTATTTACTTAAAAATTTTACAACACTGTTATTTATCTAAATTTTATTTATTTTTATTTGTATTTACATTAATTTTCCTTCTACTTGTACATCACATAAGTTTGTTGTTGTGATGAAATTTGTTAAAAATTTATTTAAGTTATTTTTTATATTATTTATCATTTAATAGTGGGGTATTAACACTAAATGTCGACGACAACAATAAAAATACAGCAATATGATGAAAATGAATTGTTTCGTTAAATTTAAAAATATTCATTGTAGATATGTATTGTACTTACGGACAAGTACTGACATATCGCTTTATATATTTTATCGTATAGTATGAAAGTACACATGTTTGTTAATAACAGAACAAAATGTGAATTATTGCGACAATTTGAATAGTGATGAAATGTTTGTGAGTGTATGTATGCATGTAGTTTGTTATCTTTAAATCACATTTTAATTTCTGCTGTTTTAATTACAAGTTGTTGAACTTAATTTGTAATGTATACAGAACGGAAATGTCAGTGATAATTTAATAATGTTAAGATAAAAGTAGTCTTAAATTGAATTAAATTGCAGTTTAAGGAAAAGAAAAATTTTTAAATTCTATTGTTTGAAGCCTTAAATATTATAAAAATTTCAAAGTAATTGTGACTAGAAATAAACCAATCTAGAGATAATCTAGAAGTTAACTAGAAATGAACCAAAACAGAAGTAAAACTGAACTAGAATTAAAATGAAACAAAACTAGAACTGACTAGTACTGAAATAACACTGAACTGAGTTTAGTTTCTGCTCTCAATAAGACTAGAAAAAAAACAATTTGTTTCAAATCTTACAAAAATATTAAAAAAAGCTCTGTTATTGTTTTTGAAATTTACAGATGCAAATATGTCCAAAAATAGAAGATAATAATGTTAATAATTGTTTACATACATTTTGTCTTATGAAATTGAATAATTAAAATCTCTGCTCTCTCAATTTGTGTAAAATAATACAATAATTAACAATCAGTATCACCATTTTACCATTCTTACTGAATTTAGCATTTTTTACTCCGCAAACTTTTCATTTAGCATATGGCATATTATTTAGCAGTTTATAATCATATATTTATCATTTTCTAGCATTTTTCTAAATAAGGACAGAATTTAAATATTGAAATTGAAATCTAATGCTAATAAGTGTTTAGTTCAAAAGATTATTTTAGTCCGCTTTATGAACTTAATAAAAAAATGAAAATTAATAATACAAAATTAATAATTATAAAAAATTTTTCGGCCTAAACTTTGGACAGCTGCCATTAAAGTTCGCCCTTTTAAGTTTTTTCAAAAAATCCGAATCCCCAGCAACACATATAGTTCTAACTCATTAAAATTATATTAGCAAAATGTCTCTGGTAGCAGATCTTAATCTCAATCATTTAATTCTTTCATATTCGTGGATGAATACAGACTTTTATAGTGAATAATTCTTTTATTTATACACATGTCTACATGTCTATCATAAATATAGAGATGCTGAAAGAACTGGTTTTAGTAGAGGAGGAGGTAGAAATATTCGTTTATCTGATATGGATTCATTACTTGATCAACTTTGTGCGGAAGTTTAGTCGTTTAATTATGAATTATTTATAGTTATATCATATAAACCTCCTAATAATTCTGATGATTTGTATGATAGTCATATATCAAATTTTGTTTAAATAATTAATTAAATTATGTATATTAAATTATGATTGATATCTGTAAGAATAACATTTTATCCATAAACTGAAATTAATTAAATAAATGGGCACGAAATGAAATTGAACTGAAACTGATCTAGAACTGCAGTAAAACCGACCTAGAACTGAATTAAATATAACCGGAATTAAAACTGAACTACAACTGAATTTGAATTAAACTAGAACTGACTTAGAACTGAAGTTGAACTGATCTAAAACAGAACATTATATAAACTAGAAGTGAATCTAAAATTTTAAATTATTTTAAAATAAAAGTTATATTATAAATGTTTTTAGTTTCTGCTAATATTACGATAGGAATAAAAATCTATTGGATGGAGAGATTATAAAGAGATTATTGTCCATCCTCTATAAAATAAAATAAGTGTTCTTTTTGCTTTAATTCTTTATCAACAAAAATCCTTTTCAATTTTGAAATTTAAATTAAGCAGAATTAGTTTGCTAATTTCCGGTACACATGCACACGTCTGATACATTACAAGAATTTTAAAATACTTCAAATCAACCCTTTTTTAAAACTGTAAAAAGAACCTTTTTAGCAATAAAGGAGGTATTTGTCATAAAAAATAAACGCGTACTTGTTCTGATACCAAACGCATACGCTCGAACGCACTCTTACTTTTCTTTCATTTTTGGAAATAGTATATTAAGTGTATTGTATATTATCACACAGATATCAAAGAAACGTCAAAGCATAACACTTAATAACAGTTTAAGCCTTTGAGTAGCTGTCAATCGTTAAAAATACTGAATGTGTCTGTTTATTGTCATGATATTTAACTTCCATAAATCTTGGCATAAATATATAAAAACTTTTTTTTTCTACTCATGTCTCAACATACGATAAAAAAAAAACGTCAGAAAAAATTAACGACAGACATCAAGGGACTTGACGTTCATATAAAACTTTATTGAAGACTAGTAAATTTAGAGCGTATATGAGAGAATTAAAAACGTCAAAAACCATTTTAAGCTGTTTTTGCCATCAAACATAAAATGCCGACAACAAAATGCTTTGAAGTTGAAATTGTTTTTCGTAGCGCTGAAAGTATTTGTAGCCATATGTAGCGGCAGCCTGTTAATGGTGGTAACTTCGCACTGTCATTGCTAATAGGTATTTGACGTTTCGGTCATTTTGGCACGTTGAATGTAAAGTAAAAATAAAGTAATGTATTGAAACTGAAACATAAATGATATACACGTACAAATGGAAAACCCCTTCTGCTGCTTCTTGTACTTTTTTAATTTATTTTCTTTTAAAAGCTTAAGCTTTTGACAGTTTTATAAGCCGGAAAAAAATAATTTTAAATTAAATGAAAGAAATTTTTAAGAACTTATAGAATAATGATGATATTTACGCTTTCAAAACTTTACTATATACAACATGTCTTGTTGAATATTTTTTTTTTTTTTGCATTTATACCTTTTTGCCTTTGTTTTGCTTTTTCCATTGAAAATTGTTTATAAATATTGATTAAAAATGACGTTGTGCTTGTCAAAATATGATATATGACCAAAAAACAGAAAATATGAAAAATTTAATATTCACTGTAATAGTAGAGAAAAGAAAAAATCGTTAATGAAAAAAAGTGCTCAAAATGACAACAAAATATACAAAGATGGCGACTTAATGACTTATGAAAAATAACTTGAATATAAATAATAATCATAAGTAATGTAGACAAAAAAGAGGAGCATAACTCACAGTAAAAAATTTATACATTTTTTAATATTTTTGAAGAAATGAAAAAGAGAGGAAAAACAATTTATTAATTTATCATTGCGCTTATTTAGCGCAAATGTTTACCGACAGCACTCTGCCAATACAAGACCGTGATTTAGCAAGGAAAAAATTATAGGCAAAATTAAAGTGGTTCCCTTTTAGCTTCGTAATATGGCAAATGAACAGAAGTAGAACTATAATTGAGCTATACCTGAACTGAGTTAGAACTGAACTAGAATAGAACTAGAACTGAACTAAAATTAAAGTAAACTAGAACTGAACTAGATTAGAACTAGTAACAAACATACCAACACTTCAACTCGCTCGAACTTGCTTAGGGAAAAAGGCTGGTTCTTGTTTGGCCGTTATGTTCATATAAATTAAAATATTGCATATGAAAACAAGTAAGAAAGACATAGTCGCTTAATCACAACCATATAATAAACCACTACATCACTGTGCATGTACACCAAAATTCGAGAAGTGATCTTTTATTGGACCTGTATCCAATTGTATAACAATACTTGTATTAAGTGTAAAATAAAACATATGAATACAGAATATTAAGTTGATACTAAATAATACATGCAATTTTTGGAGTGTTCAGAAAGTGTGCCTTATATGGGAGCTTTTGTAAATTATGGACCGATCTTCGTAAAGCTTGGCACTGTAATTTATATAAAACTTATATGTGTCGAATATTAACTTTATACTAATATTTTTGTGGGATTTATGCTCGTTAAAGTGATTTTTGGAAGGGAGGTTTTTATGGAAGCTATGGTGAATTATGGACCGATCTTTATGAAATTTGGCACTAAGATTTATAGTTATATATAAATTAGCTGCGTCGAATTTCGATAAAAAAAAGATTAATTACCGTTAACCACCATTTCGGATTGTTATTTTTGTGGGGACTAGGCGAAATGATGGACCGATCATAACCAATTTTAATAGGTTTTGTCCTTGTGCCAAATTCCATAAAAATTTCTTCAAAATTGCGACCTGTATTTACAAGGTTTACATGGACAGCCAGTCAGCCGACCAGCTAGATGGACATCATTAAATGGACTCATAAAATGATTCTGAGTCGATTGGTATTCTTAAAGGTGGATCAAGGACAAATGTTCTTATGCATTACAAACATCAGCACAAACGAGTAATACCCCAATCAGCTTTGGTGGTGCAGGGTAGGGGTTTTCATTTCTTCATGCTTTACGCGGACTCCTTGCAACATTTTGTAGAAATTAAAAATAGTAAAAACTCAAGGAATTTATTTTAAATAAAATTGCGTTACCAAAATCAACTCATTTATTAATTTTTTTTTTTGTTTTTGCCTTTATTGAGACCTATATAAAAAGATTAATTACATTGTTATGAGGATTTACTTAATAGTATTACAATAATTAACGTCTAAATAATTAAATCACTTTAGTAAGGAAAAGTTGTAAAAAAAAAACTTTGTACATACCTAAAGGGATAAGAAATTTTAAAAACAACCATAAATTTTTATCCTTAAGCAAGAAAGAGTCTTAGTGATTGTTTAGCAAATTTCTTATTATTTCTTACAGTGCCGGTTATAATAATAGTATCACAAGACCTACACTGCATTGAGTGAAGGCAGGTTATGTTTTTATTTGTATATACTTTTCTCTAAATACTTTATAAAGTTGTTATTTAAAGTACTGTTTCTCTACATAAGTCTCTTTTTCTGAGAAATATTCACATTTTATGAAATATTAACTGCGTTCTTAGAAAAGCTCTGATATAATGCAGTTAAAATAATAGCACCATCTTTAGAAATTATTAAACAAAATTTAATGTTTAATTTTTTTTTAAGTAAAATCGTATAAAATTGTAATGTTGATCAATTTGTATCATATTTGCTACAGTAAGGAATCTTTTTCATATTTTTTGTTTGAAATATGAAGTATAAAAATTGGATGGTCGGTTTGACTTTTTACATAAAAATATTTCTGAATAAAATGTTTATGCTGAAACTAGGAATTTTATTGACTGATTGATCAGAAATAATTTTCATAGCATTCCAAATATTTTATATCGTTTTCACAAAAATTATGTCAAATTTTCATTTATTATTCTGCTTATTATTAATTTAATGCATAAGGTATATTTTCATAAATTTCACATTTTTTGTGTAATGCTTGACTAAATTTTTTATTTTATTTTATTTACTTGTTTTTTATTTTATTGACCACAACTGATGTAGATATTCTGCATTTTCATTAAATGACAGAATCAGTTCCCTTGCAAATGAATTTTATGGTTAAAGTTTCTATGCAGTAGATCAGTAGAATATCTGTGGTGTTGGTTTTGAATTATTTTCAAATTTTTATTTTGTATTGTCTGTAATATTCTTGTGCACGTTTTAGCTGCTTGGTTAAACTACACTTGATATCGGTAGGTCAAAATGTATCGATTACAATTGTTTTTATTAAGTTTAGATCTTCTGTTGAGTAAGGAGTAAAGTGAACTACCGTATTTGATAGCCTTATCACAAATACTATGTATGTGTTGTTCAAATGATAGTTTTTTATCTAAGATAATTCCTAGATATTTGACACTATCCTGCAGAGGAATAAAAACTTCCCTAGAATATTAATGTTTTATAGGAATACGTTTCTATGATCTTCCATTTACCAAAGTATTTATGGGTAGATTTTAAACTATCTTCCATTTTTTGATTATTGCGTTTGATACCTTACCGCAGCAAATAAAAGCACCGGCTTCAGCGTAAAAAGCTACTTTTTGATTCTTGCAAACATTCAAATTGAAAATAAATATTGAATAACAGGTAGGTGATAATACCGATCCTTGCAGCAGACCCGCATGAATTTTTCTATCACTAGATAGCGCTGCGCTTACGATTTCTTTTATCTATTTCCCTAAAATTAACGACATTTATTAATTAATGCACTGTAGAGTGCTCCTTGCGGAATCCAAACTATTGAGGGTTAATAAAATTATTTTGGTTGAAAAAGACTAAAATTCTCTTATTAATAATTTTTTTCAAATACTTTATCCAATAGTCTTAAAATGCCTATTGATCTATAGCTAGATGGTAATTTAGGGTCCTTTCCTGGCTTAGGAATTAGTATAAATTTTGCTTCGTTGGAAAATGGCCTTCTTTTAAACAAGAGTTGAAAAGTTTACTTAGAGTTTCAAAAATGTAATCGAGCGTCTTTTTAAGGATAATTTCTAAACCGCGGGACTTTATTATTTTGCAATAAAAGTACGAACGATTTAACTTCATCTAAATTAGTAAACTCTACGTTACATCTGCCAAGAATTGTATCGTTAAGATCATGAATGAATCTTGAGACAGCTGCGTTCATAGGTGAATAATTATTTAAAGCAGTGAATTGAATTAGCGTTTCCAGTGACAGTTCTTAAAACTTCACCATTTCCATGAAGATCAAAAAATTACTTATAGCTGTTTTTAAGGTCTTTTGTTACTTTACAAATTTTTTTTGAGCCCGGAGGCACATTTGAAATAAATTTTGACCAGGATTCATTTCGATCTTTATTAATATCAATAAGTTTATTTAATAGCTTCGAAATACATTTTAATTAATTTTTATAGTTTAAATCCCTACATAGATTTCCCGATGCCAAGAATTTTTATGACCGACAGGTATTTTCTAAAAAGTTTCGTTAACTATAGATATTAGTTTGTTAAAATAGAAATCTAGATTAACTGAATTAAAAACTGTTTGATTAATGCTCTGAATCCTAATTTCATTTTTCAACCAGTTTCTGAATGCTGACCAATCTGCACGACAATACAAGGGAACTGAATATGTCATATTTTGAATATGACCAGAAAAGACACAATTTGTTGGTACATGGTCCGACTGTAAAACATTGGGATGTATCTCAAGATTTAAAAAAAAGGAGATATGAGTTGGCTAAAAGTATATCTACTGTATACGGATGCATAGGGTTGACATTTTGTCCAAAAGGAGTATAATCATTTGAGTATGTCGTAGCTGGATTGTAGAGCTCCTTGCCGACTAAATTACTTGACACACAATTCCAATATGTGTCTTGGGCATTCAGATCACCGAGGATAAAAAACCGTTCGAAAATAAAATTAGTTTATCCAAATCAGCCTTGAAATTGGAAGTGTGAACTATATTATAAGCTAAAATAAATATATCTGGTTTTCTACTAATCATAACTTGTGTTGGAATGCCCTCTGCAGTAATCCTCCGCCATACGTAGATCGATCCTCTCTATAAATTTTATAGCCACCAAGTTGAAATTTTACTACAAATTTCAACTTGGTGGCTATAAAATTTCAAAAAGGTCTCATTTAAAAGTAAAATATCGATTTTTCCTTTTATGAAAACATGTTCCAGCTGGGCAGCTGCTGATTCAGTTGTTATGCCTTGGGCATTCCAGGACATAACATGAACATTGTGAATACAAGTTGAATTATATGGCATCATACCCAAAACTTGTAGCTTGTCGTACTTATTCAGACATCTGAGATTTAAATGTTTCGAAAAACTTGATCGTGATCCTATCTGTACACTTATAGAAGTCGTAGACAAAGGTTTAGTAAATAATAATTCTTCCTTTATTTCACTTTTCGTAACAAAATAAAAGTTTGCTTAAATTAGAAACATTAGTCATTTCATTACACTGCAAACACCGGTGCCCATAGCACTCCGGATCCGAGTGTTTTCACATGCACAACACGAAGATTAAAATAAAAAAATATATCACGTATAATAATTCCATAAAATTTTTCGGTCTCAATCGCGGATCCCTTGGAATTTTGCCATGGACCCCCATTTGGGAAACCTTGGTATAGGGTACAGTGATAGTTATTTTTTAATTACGTGGAGCCGTTATAATATATAATATATAATTTCATATTGAATACAATTATTTAATTAATGAAAAATTGTGGTAAATATAATTGTAATAATAGTTTAGAAAATTAAAGTCGTACACTAAATGTTTGTTTTTTTATACTCTTCATTAAAAAGTGATTCCATCTGCAATGTGTCAAAATAATTTGACATACTTAAGGTTGTTATTATTAAGTATATAAATTTGCATATTATAGATAATGTAAGAAATAAACTAAACAAGTGACATAACCAAATAGAGAAAAGTCGCACTCAGTATTCGAGGAAGTCGATTAATTCGTTTAAATATTTTGTACCATAATATCATTATTAGAGAGTTCAAAAAATAAAATTTTCCCTCCCTATATTTCGGGACAAATATGTCTTTTAAGCTTTAAAATTGTTCTTCTAGTATATGTTTTATAAAATGTTATTTACTCTTTCTAAAACTTTTGTACCTTTAAACCACTGTACTTAACATATAGTACATTGATATATCCAACGGATACTCATCGTAGTCATCAATCACAATTACGAAATAAAAAGCAGCAATAAATTAACGATAAAAGCTCCATTCGTTAAGGGGTCTTCTCTTTTCTTTCTTTCCATATTTTTTATTATTATTATTTCAGGCTGTCATTCTGTCTAGCTTTTTGTACAACTGTCTGTCCGTCTATATGTCTTTTATTTATTTTTTAACTTTTTGATTGTTTGAATGGTTGGTTTTTGCCAACCAGTCAACCATCCATCTTTCATAAAAGTTAAGTACTTAAACCATCTAAGCAACCAAGCAAACAGAAAACTATTTATATACAAAAAGCTTTTCTAGTGCTAGCGGTGCTATTTGATTCAAAAGATCCGCCCGACAACTATGAGCACAATTCATAAAGGCAAAACTTAAAAGTTATAAACTGCCACCACATTTCATGCCACATATCATAACTCTTGTATTGTACATATACAAGTTATTAAAAATCTATTTGAGTGAGTTTCATTTATCTATTTTCAAACACACACATTCATTTAAACATTTATGCAATATACACTAGGGTGATCGACTTTATTTTCCAACCGGTTTTAAAATTGATTTTTTTCGCTTTAAGTGCTTTTCGTTTTTTAAAAATGTTAATTTCGAATATTGAATAAATCTGTTTTTTTAACATAAAAAACCGGGTTTAAAGTAACATTTTGATTTAAAAAACCTATGTAATAAATATTAATAATTTAGTGAAAATTTAGAAAAAAAAATGTTCTTAATTGGTTAATATTCATTAATTTCTTGTTATGCTTAGGTTTTCTATACATTAGTGAATATTTTCTATACTTTTTTTGATGTATTTTACTTATGGTAAAATTTTAAATTAAAAAGAAATTAATAAAAATTAAGAAAGTAAAGTATTATCCACTGATATATACATAAAAATGATGAATAAGTAGTTGTATGATTTTTCAAAGAAAAAATAAGTAAGTTTATATATAAAATGTGTTATAATTATTGGATACTTAGTACTACTATTTAAGGATTTGTAATACCTTGATTATGAAATTAAAAGTTTTTATAAAAATTACAAAAGGGTTTGGAACTTTTGTTAAGTGTTTATTCGCAATTTATAATAAAAGAATATAGTATTATGTTGGTTCTCTTAAACTACTTCTACAAATGAACCATTTAAATTGACAAATTTAAGAAGATTTTTATTTTTAATATTTATTTTTAATATTTATGTACCAACTGATTTAATTTTAAAGACAAATGTATAAAAAAAAATGCTGAAAATAGTTCTGAATTTTCTTTACAAAAAAAAAAAAAAAAAAAAAAATTGTCAAATTTGAGAAAAAAATCGTCAACAGGCTAATTTTATAAGCAAAAACATCAAAAATAATCAAAAATCGTCACATGAAAACAAATCGCCAAATCTGGCAACAGCGTCTATAAGTTTAAGCAAACACTAAAGTAATGATTATATTGAATGATATATTGATATATTGAATTATATATTGATATATTGAATGGCATTAGTTTTTTAACTTGTAATACCTGTAATATTTTTACAAACAATTTAAAAATTTAAGATTTTTATTAATTCAATATTTGTACAAAGAAAAAATTATTCCAAATATTTTTTTAATAAAATTATTAATTAATTTCATATTAAAATTTAACTATATTATTAATTAATATAATTAACTTTCTAATTATATACAGAAATATACAGAAAAATTAAAAATATAAAAATAAAATAACTTCAAATAAATTTTGAGCCACTGGGCTCATTCTATCGTTTAAAAAACTGTGATGCGAAACGCATAAGAATATTTTGTTATGATAGTTTTCGGAGACACATTTAATATATAATTATTTAATAAGTACGAATTTTAAATATATGATGATCCTTTCTTTGCTTTTGTAGGTGTTCCCGTCGTTGGTACCGGGGGTTATATTTAATTTCGAGATCCAAATTTGTGTCAAAGCTGTTCTATGAAAGGTCAGTTCATATTGATTGTTTTTAACGATTTGTTCAGGCATGTGTCATATTGTTTAACGTTTTTATTGTTATTTCATCGTAGGCGCTCTAACAGGATTGTATTAAAATCTTTACCGAACCTAGATCAAAGGTTTCAAAAATCTTATTTATACGTGATACTTATTTCTTTGTTTGATTTTAATTACTCTGCATTATCTAAATATTTTTAATAATTTTTTAAATGGCTATAATAACAATTTGTGCGTTTTTATTGATAGAAGGATTTAATTAATTGTACAATTGAATTAATAAAATTTTTAGTTGATTTTAGGTAAACATCAATTATAATTCTAATTTATTTGATAAAACAATTAATTAAAATTTGAACCAAAATCAATTATTATCAATTAATTAATATAATTGAGAACAATTGGAGCAAAATCAATTAAAAATTTAACTAATATGAACAATTTCGTAATTGAAGTCCATTTTAATTTTTTCTGTGTAATTATAGTTAATTGCATTTTCTTAAAGGAGTAATATTTGAAAGAGGTACCTTTAAATTTTATTTCGAAAAAAATTGAGACGCGCTTAGTTACTTAGTTTAATTTTTAATAATAGTTTTCTTACCTTAATAAAAATTTCTTTCATAAAATATTTCATAAATCTTTACTTGAATATTATAAGAACTGTTGAGTTATTTAGAGAAATAAGGTGCACGGCAAAGCTATCTCACTTTTTTTTTACTTCATGTATTAAAAAATTCAAGGGGTATTTGATGATACTGTTAGCTAAAATACTTATTACTGAAAGGTGTTTCTGCATTTATTTGAAATATAAACTTTCCAATGAGTGAAAATTATAAAGTCAGTCCACCTTTTCCACTAAAATGACATTTTTGGCATTTTTATTTATTGACTTATAGAAGGAATTACAAAGTGAATTATTTTAATTCCAGAAATGTTTCTAGAAGTTCATCCCGCTCAGCTTTAAAAATTTCCACTTTTACCTATCCCACTGAATTATATGTCATTTTCCAAGATAAAAGTGAACAATTAGTACTAAAATGAGCTAAATAAAATAAAATTAACATTAAAATTGGGAAACATTCATTCTGGCAGAAAAATTTGATATTTTTAGCGTTTTTGCAGCCAGATATGATAAAAAATAGTTAGAAACTATCGCTGATATTTAAGGTTATTAATTTTATTGAAAGTCGATATCTAAGAGTGACTCCCATTTGAGATTAACTCGAAAACGTTACAGGAAAATGTCAAAATTATCAGTAAGAATTTATTTTTTATTTTTTTTTCTTTTAATAAAATTACTTCTGATGGTTCTAATAGCCTGTCAGGTTATGAAAGAGATTTAATCCATGTATTTAAAAATTAAATTTTGTGGGAATTCTCTAGGAGTTTAGGATATGTTTATCATAATTTCAACTCACTTTTAGCATTCCTTTTTAAATAAAATTGATAGTCTGGAATAACAGTAATAGTTATCAACTCATTTCTTGCCATGTTATGCACAATATCCGCGCAAATTTTCAATTTTTCTGCAAAAAAAAAATGTATAAAATCCTTTGGTAGTACATATATTTCGAACTGATCTGAACGTTTTTCCACTTTCAATGTTAATTTAATTTCATTTAGCTCATTTCAAGATTGATTGTCTACTTTCATCCCGGAAAACGACCGTATATTTCAGTGGGATAAGTAAAAGCAATAATTTTTAAAGGTAGGCGGTACGAATTTCTACGAACACTTCTCGATTAAAATAATTCACATCTAGAACACTTTCGTAAATCAATAAATAAAAATAGTCAAGAAATAAATTGCCAAAAAAGTGAATTTAGTGGAAAAAAAAGTGGACTGATCTTATTATATTGACTCATGGAAAGTGCACATTTTCAGTGCTTTTGTCTATAAAAATGAAATAAATGATACCAAACGGAGCATGTAGAAACACCTTTTAGTAATAAGTATTTTAGCGGTCAGTATCATAAAATAACAATTAAGCTCTTATTTTACACAGAAAAAAAGTGACATAGGTTTGCCGCGCACCTTAAAGTCTTTTAATGGAAATATTTACTTCTGCAAAAAAACCGATTAACCGTTTTTTTTTTTGTTTTAACTTCGAAAACATCAGCCGATTTATTTTTGTTAATTCTAACTATTCGAAAACCGGTTTCTCCAAAAATTCGAATAGTCGATAACCCTAATATACACTGAAGTTCAAATATTGTAGTGTTTAGTATTTTGTTAAGTTATTTGTACATATTTAAGTCGCCTTAAAGCCATGCTGTGTCTAATATGTTTTCGTTTTTATCTTAGTCATTTATTTTCTTTATTGCTGGCTTTTTTTCATTATGGCTCCGAACATTATTTATTTGAAGAGTTTTTTGTGTTTTGTTTTGAAGTAAACCGCTGCCCGGGAATGCGTTGATTGTTTTGAGGGATTAATATTTGAGACAGTTGTGACAGCAGCATTGTTGAAATTTGTTTGTATTAAACATTTATGGATATTTACAATTTAATGCTTTCTTTTTATTGTGGTAAAGCATAATGAAATTAATGTTTGTTAGGTTATGCTTAGGGGCTTTGATTTGATACAAATTGTAATACATGTAATAATTAGGAGATTGTAAAAATTTTTTTTATTATAAATAATCCTAATTGGTGTTAATAGTTAAAATATTTAAAACCGATTCAAAAAAAAAAAAAAAAAAAATAAATAAATATTTTGTTTATCTACCTAATAATTTTATTTCACGTGAACCACAAACCTCGGTTTGCTAGTTCATACGTCATGTTTTACTATACATTTCTACAAAAATAATTCTTCTTACAAGTTTATCATTTTGTCATAACATTCTAAAAACATCAGCTATTATTGATATTTATTTACTTTATTTTATATTCAAAGCTACACTTGTATAATTTCAGCCTCGCGAATAAAAATCATGGAGAATCTCGTATTTGTTATAATATATGTACTATCAGCATTGTTTCGATATATAGCGCAAAATAAAACTTTTTTTGGTTTTCTGAAAAATATGTCAAAATATCAAAAAATGGGACAGTATTTTGTTTATTTCTAAAGAAATTTAATATGAAATGCCATGATAATGTCTAATTAAAATAAATTTAGATATACTGAATAACATTTCAAGATATTGCTTATTTGCTGCAACAAAGTCATAACTAAAAATTCTATGTTTTCAGGAAACGCATTTTTAGTTTTTAAGTTGATATATATTTTTTGAAAAAAATTTCGAATGAAAACAATATTATGGTCAAATCTTAACACTTTTGTTGATAGCTTTACAATGTTAACTACTCAATAGCTGACACACAAATAAAATAATACGTTGTGACAAGGAATACACAATAGATTACGAAATTTGAATAAATTGCTTTTATCACGATCTCAAGTGAAATATAAAAAACTCGTACACAAGACTTTGTCAGTTAAGAAAACACATTATTTACTATACATTAGTTATGATTAGAAATTTGAGACTTATGACGTTGTTGCAGCAAATAAGCGATATCACGTAGATCATCGTTAACTCTTGTGGAAACAAGAGGTAATTATAAATTTTGAAATTATGTACTAAATCTAATGATTGCAAAATATGAATAAGTGTAATATTTCCAATTGTTTAATTTAACATCAACAGATTATAAGATATTCTTGAAAATTTTGAGGAAAATGGAAAGTTTAATGTTTAATAGTGTTAATAATAGATCAATATATGAGATTTTCAAAATATACATCTTTGTACAATGCAGCAACTAAAAAATTAAAGTTTATTTATGAAAATATTAATAGTTGCGATGTCGGATAATATTTATTAGCCACAAAATGTTTTACATCCATTACGACAATCGGTTAAAAGAGCGGTAGAAATTCTTGCATGGATAATTGTGTGAGACGGACAGTGTTGTCAATTTAGCTTTTTCGAATTTAGCTTATTTTTTTTATTAAGTTGTAGTTTTATACTATAAAAACATATGATGGTAACAAATGCGATCTTTCAAGAGAGTGTTTAGCAAAATAAACTTTGTAGAAAATAATACAATTACAAACAGTTAACTATCAAATAAAATTTTATTATAAAAAATAATTATGACAAAATAGCTTATTAATTTTTAAATATAGTTTGCAATTTAGATAAGAATGTAACTGAATCGATGTCGTAATTAAAATAAAACAAAATTTTTTATTAATTTCTAATCTTCTTGAAAACTAAAATATTTATTCATATTTAAACAACTTTTTACCAATTTGAAACATTAAAATATGACATTATGGCCGTTAACTTATCAAATTTTAATACAAAGTTAAAGCCAATTGAAGACAACATGAACGAATGTCATTTTATACATGGACATTTTTTTTATATATATGGTTATAAAATTCGATAAGCCCTGTGATGTTTTATTTTATTTTTTGAAATATTATTGTGAGTATTTGTTACATTTTTAAATATATTTTTTTTTTTTTGATGACAAATTATTTTGAGAATTTTTTTGCTAAATATTGGCGTTTGGGTAAAAGTCCGTTTATTTAGTTAAAATTATTTTTTTATATTATTTGAATATTATTTACTTTGCTAAAAATTAAAATTTTAATAAAAATTTAATTAATAACTTTCCATTCCAAAATATAATCCGGATTAAATAATGAAAAGTCTTTTTGTTTATAAAAATTTTAATGATATAATTATATCGTAAGAGTTGATTCTAGTTGCATTCCTTCACTTTCAGTTACTATTCGTTCTGCTTTTTTTTAGATAAAAGGTTTAAGATATGAAATGTTTTATTAAATAAAAGGTATATTGTAATAGTTTTTTTTTTTTAACAAAATTGGAATAGAAAAAATGCCTCGCTAATCCGGATAATTCGAAG
Source organism: Protocalliphora azurea (assembly GCA_932274085.1). Lineage (NCBI taxonomy): Eukaryota > Metazoa > Arthropoda > Insecta > Diptera > Calliphoridae > Protocalliphora > Protocalliphora azurea. The sequence continues at coordinate 5,182,362 of OW026520.1, read as the reverse complement.
GGGTCCGCAAAAATTATTCAGATTCTCGAGTTTATACTGCATCCATACTATAATACTGTACTGTATACTGTAGTAAATAAGATTTTAAAAATCAAATTTTCGGTAAAAAAAAAGAAGATTTTAGTTCGTTAGAATGTTAACCTATATATTATTTGGAATAAATATAACACTATAATTCTTATACTTGGATAAATTATGATGAAATTACAATTTCTAAAAATCAACTCATAAATTTTGTTTTATTTCTAAAGAATAAATTTCAGAATGTGCTTTTGCTCTTTTCTTTAATCGTCTTTCAGATTTAACCCTGAAAATGAATAATATATCTGACTGTATTTGGAAATAAATCTATAACTTCTAGTAGGCTGCATGGATTTACGGAAAATTTCACATACGTGTAGCAGAGGAGTGTAGCTGTTGGGGCTCAAAATAGGGTACGTACGACAAAGGAAATTTTTAACTGCTTTCTAAATGTTTTTGCTCTATTTGGAGTCCCAATAGCTTCAATTTTATGTAAATCCAACCAACCGATTAGAGTTACATATTTATTTTCAAAAATTTTTGATTCTGTTCCACTGTGGAATGCACAATTATAATTAAATTATGAATATCAAAATTTTACTTTAGTTTTGTCCAGCAAGATTTGCGATTGGACACCATAAAGTGTAATTTATAAGCGGTTCCAGAGCGACACACAATGAACTGTCTAGTGGAAAAAAGTGCAAAATTTTATTTTAAAATTTAATAACAAAATTTACATCAAATGATAGCTATGGCTTTCAGCATCCAATATGTGTCTCATTTTTTATTATGCAATTAATTTGCATAAAATAGGACGCTTCTAAAGTCGAGGAATTTTTCAAGTATTTTTATATAATTTTAGGTATAAAAAACTGGTTTTGGATATTAAGCTATTTATATTAATTAAAAGTTACACAAGGAACAATATTATAAATAAAAATATAGGATATTTACTTCTACACTGTGAGAAAAATTATGTAACTTTGGCCAAAATATCAAAAAATGTCTAAAATATTGTCAAAGTTTATGGACTAGAAGAAAAAGACGCAGTGGAAAACAACATAAGTCTGAATGGTGTACAATATTTTTAAATGCTTTGTATATAGTTAATTTTAAATTGTTTTCTATGCCAACTTTTGAAATAGGTCAGTTTTAAAAATTTGTGATGTTATATATTTTGTATTAAATGTTTAAAATTTTTCAATTTGTTGATTGAGAATAATAAAGTCATACATAGCCCCTAGAAGTTCTTAAAACTGTCAAGATCCCCGAAAATATGCGAGCAATAAGCGACGAACAAGTTGAGCTTTTTTTTTACCAAAATACTGCTTTTGAAACATTAGGCATATGTAGTCCTACTATGCTGATAAATTATTGCTGCTTCTTGACATACAAAAAAAAGTAATTTTTTGATACCAAATAAATAAAAGAAATATGTAGACTTTTTTAATAAAGTTAATAATCTTAAAATCGTGACAGCATTATTTCATTTCACTTTCTACACTATATCTGTTCCAAGGAATAAAAATTAGGTGGAATTATTCACGATATAATTTTTTTCTATTATTTTGTTGACTTTGTTATTTAAATTTAAATTTGGATTTTTATTTGCTTCAAACTTTTTGTGTCTATTTTCTGTCAGTGCGATTTTAAAGAATTATAATTTCTAAAATCTATGGCCATGAGTTAGTTAATCGAATATAAATTTTCCCTCTAGACTCACTCATTATACCTCATTTATCCTTGTTTTGATGAGGGCTAATTGTAAAATTCTTGATTTTTATAACTTCAAAGGCTTCTACATTTTTTAGCAACATTTCTTACTTTAAAACATGAGTGAATAAATAAATAAATAAACTAAAACTCCTTAGAGAAATATATTTTCTTTGATCGTCAATGGGATAAAAATGTGACTTGATGGAAAAGTTCAATTTAGCTTTATACAAGTCTAAGGAATAAGAATTTCGCAGAATTATTAACGATGTATATATTTTTTTGCGATTTTGTTGACCTGTGTTATTTCTAAATTTTAGTGTATGCCGATGAAGTTGTCCTTTTAAGGAATTAAATCTATTATTACTATGATTCGATTTAAACAATTTTAATCGTTGATTTAACGAGAACTTTTTATATGTGGATCTGAATACTCTATGCTCTTTGTAGATGCATAATCAATGATTACAAGATAGAGAAAGTTAAAACTATATTAAAAACATGCTGATGCCTTACCATAAAAATGGCAACAATAATAGCCAAGGATCTAACAAATGTTTATGTGTCTCATAATTAATGGCCAAAAATATGAAAAGCATCTGTCGGCGAGACAAACAAAGATGTCACTTGATTGAATACTGAGTTACAAAATTTTGAATTAATTTTTATCACATAATTTTGCTCTTTAAGCTCTCTCATAAATTTCAAACTAATGGCCACAAATTAAAATTTAGAACAACAAAACATAGACAATTTATTATAAAAGTATTGTTTATTGCATTTGGATTATATTATTAGATATGTTTTTATTATACTGGCATTTTTAGAAATTAACACACATACATACAAATACTGACAAAAGACAAAAAGTTTTAACATTCTTTCTTTTATGTATTTAAATCTGGCATTTTGTTCTTATCATCAGATTGTTAGCATCAGTGTTGCCAAGAGATGAGAAAAAAAGAGGCTAAAATTGACTTTAAAAAAAGGTCAGAAAAGGCTAAATGCTCCAAAAAATAAGGTTAGAAAAAATTAATATTTCCTAATTAAAAAAAACTTGCCGTTATCATTAGTTATTCATATTTTTTTAAGATTTTGTAATAATTTTATAAATAAATAAAAAAATGGCTGCCAGCAAAATAAACCAAAAAATTTTAATATAAATTAGGGTCATATTTAATATGAAAAATTATTCAATATTTCGAATTGTTTTTTCGTCATTCCATTTTGATTGAGCATTTCCAAATTTCTGTATGATTTTTCACATTAATAATTTTTTTAAATTATATTCGTAAATAGTTTCTATGGTTAATAAAGTGTATTAGAAAATATTTAAAATAATCTATATAGTAAGTCCATAAAATTATTTAAGTTATTTTTGATATGCAGAATGAAGCGTTTATCAAACGTAAATAATAAAGATTTTTGTGTGGATAAATACACAAAAATATTCAAATAGATGATTCTGTAAAAAGAAAATTAGTACTAACAAACAAGAAATCGTTTTCTTCATTGCCGAAATTCTAACATTTTAGCCTTTTTGAGGTTCAAAAAAGCTATAAAAAAAGACTAGAAGCGAGAATGAAAATTTTGAATTTTGAAAAAATATTCTTGCAATTTCATAAGTACTTAGGGCGCCACAGTATGTAAAATATACTAAACATAGATCAGACTTTGGAAATTGTTAAAATATTTTAAAATATTTAAAAAAGGCTAGAAACTAAAATGACTATTTTAAGGCTAAAACCAAAATAAAAATGCTAGATTTAACCTTAAAAATGCCAAACTGGCAACATGGGTTAACATTACTGAAAACACAAATTGATTATATTTAAAATATTCTTGGAAATTGATAAGTATTTAGGGCGCTACAGTATGCAAAGTATAAAGTATAGATGAATTTTAATCAGACCATGGGAATTGTTAAAATATTTTAAAGGAGTCTTTTTAAAATTAAATATTAATATAAACCTTATTGAATGTGATGGAATTACTCCAAGTCATGAATTCCATTTAATTATTGTTTTTTATTTATTTATTTATTTATTTTTAACAATAAAGAAAATAAATTTAATAGACGAAAATGAATATGGAAAAACTGTAGAGAAAATTTTTCTTAACATTGTACTGTTCTTTAAAATCGGCTCTACTTTTTCCCATATTTTCATGTTTTTATTATATTTCTTGAAATTAAATTTTCTTCATTAAAGACAAGTGATCTTAGCACTTCAAATCATAATTTTTATATTTAATTTTAATTAACATGTTTAAAAATCTGTCTTATTATTGAAATATTTTTCTACATCTTTCAGATTTTTATTTTGGCACTTAATTTGTTAATTTATTTGTTTTGTGTTAAACTTCATGACCTAAAATTTGAGATTATTTATTTAAGAAATATTATTTTTTATGTAGTCTTTTATTTATATAAACATTTTATGGTATAACTAAATATTTTTGGTTTCTTTTTATATTAACTTGGAGATAATACAGTTAAATAAATAAAACTGTTCACATAGTAAAACAGGAGAACTAAATGATTACAACAAAACAAAAATATACTAAACTTTGCTGATAGATCTTATAAGTAAAATTTACTTAATAAAAAAATTAGAGAGGAAAATGGTTCCACATTTTACTAAGTTCATGAAATAAACACGGGTGGCACATACTTTCCACTTTCCCCTTTATATATAAAGTAGCCAGAAACAAAAAAACACTTAAAAAATTTATTTTTTTCATTTTTTTATTTTATGTTTGAAGATTAACAAAAATATTTCAAAATTAATATTTTCTCTGCCACAACACATATTTCATATTTTTTTTTAAACAAAAAAAAAAAAAAAAGATTTATTTAAATCTTAAGAATATTTTTCTTTTGAAAGAACACAAAAGTGTCATAATAAATTCTATTTTATGATTTTTTTAATAATAATAAGTATTCATGTTTACTATAGAGAAGATGAGAAAAGAGAAATACCAAGAGTAGAAACACATTTTATTTATTAAGAAATTTATAGTAAATTAAATAAATTCACAAAGAATGAAAACAAGATTTTATATTTTTATATTTTTAAAATTTATTTTCCAGTCATAAAAATCCCATATTTCATAATAAATTTTTATCTATTTATTGTTGTTCATTTTGAAACTGAAAAAAAAAAGCAGATCCCATCCTCATTTTAATTATATTTTATGACTGCTAATAAATCTTTTTTAATGTCTTGCTGATTATCATAATAGTGCTTATTTAGTAGAAAATCTAATATATTAATAATCATAATTGTTTAAAGTTCAAATAAATAAATATTTTTTTTTCATACCAGATTGTTTTTCAACTAAGAAATTAGTAGTTAATAGTTGTTTGTATAAAGTTTCACTTTATAGATTTAATAATTTCATACTTATTAGCTTTATAGTGGTAATTGGTAGACAAAACAGATTTATTAGTATGACTATTGTTAAACTTTTATTAAAAGAAGTCATAAACAGTGTTGCCGTTTTGGCTATTTTTAAACAAAATTGATAATTTTTTTTTCCAATGTGGATGTGGTGGCTTTTTTTCCATTTCGGTTATTTTTTGGTTAAACCAAAATTTTATTTTTATAAACTACTTTTAAAGTACTTTATTAATTTCCTATATATTTGCCAACAATAAATGATTTTGTGACTAAAAAGTCATCATAAGTTTCATTACTTCTTGCTCCAAATTTATCTGATAACGATGAAGAAAACTGAATTTTAAAGAAATCAAGAATGCACATTGGAGCCAATTGTAAAATAAATAGTAATAAGTCTAAATCTTTTAAACCGCTGAACCCATTTTAATGGAACTAGGAACATTTATTGAGGAGGAGTTAAGCTTTCAGAATATTGTTGGCTACAGTTTGTGACTGAAGCATGGACAGCGATACATTGGGCAAAATTTGACAACCTTGAGAGTGAAAAACATATCGGGGCTTGTAAATTATACAAATTAGAACCGATTTTAAATATTTTTACATTCTTAAATTCTCCTGCTTACTGATCTGAATTATCTCTTATGATTTTAAAGATATTTGACTTCAAATTTTTTCTTTTTTGGCCTTGCCTTATAACTTTTAAAATAAAATTTCTAAATTTTTCCAAAAATAAGATTAAATTCTCTATAACTATCTTAATTATACTAAAAAAAATTTTAGTCATCTCAATGCGATAACAAGAAAAAAAGTGTTCAAAATAAAAATATTAAAACAAGTTTAAAAATTGCAATATTTTTTGGCACAAAAGTAACTTTATATATTTAATATTAATATTTAATATATATTTTAATATTCTTAATAAATTCTGATAAAAACGTTTAATATTTATTAGCATTTTCTAAAAAACTGGACCTTAAAAAGGGTGTAAGTTTAATTTTGAAAAGTTTTCAACGTTTACCCTACATCAAGCAGCGATCAAAAATGATAAATTTTGGATTAAAAGTTAAAGTTTTTGGGTCTGTAAAAATTTGCTGTTGATATATATATTTTTCTGATCTTTACAATTATCAATTCTTCATAAAATAGTATGTGCAAAAATTGTTGTGATACCTATAAGCATTTTGAAGATATTCAGCATCAAATTAATAAAATATGTTCCTGTATACATAATAAGCTTTTTTTATTAAAACATTTTATATAAACATTTGCAAATAGTTAAATTTTTTATACATAATTTTCAAAATAGATTAGGAATTAAGCTTTTAAAGATTAAGACTTATTACCATTTATTTTGCAATTGGCCCCAATTCAATTTGAGAGTTTTTGAAGTATGTTGAGGCAAAGAAAGTACATATTCCTTTGTCTAATTACACTTCGCAAACTTTAGTGTTATTCCGCCAAAAAAAGATAATTTCCAAATGAAACTTAACATGATAGTTGTCTGGTATATAGACGATATCAAATGAAGATATACAGCCTTCTCAAGCTCCGAACGAAATGGTTTCAATTCCATATTATAAATTCCGATCGATTTTGTTTTTACTTCTTCAGATTTCTTTCAAATTTAAAAGAAAAGTTGAGAAATATAAAAAATACAATCGAAAAACAATTTCACTTTGAAAACTAGAAATGGTTTCATTCCGAAAAGTTTCTCTTTTACTTTTTCTGAAGAAGCAAAATACGAAATTGCACTTTCGGTCGGAATGAGTTTTCCTGGCAAAACTTTTTAACTTTTTTTCTATTACCACTCTTCAATTGTTTTATTATTCTATAATTATAATCCATTTTACTATCAACACACTTAACATAAAATATCTTTTTACCGTTATGTGACTTAAAAAAATTATGTATGTTTAGTAAAATTGAGAAAGCTTGAGAATGCATGCATCACACCGATAAAAATCAAAATCGTTTTGATTTCAAAATAAACTTATACTGCAACCAGTATTTTGAATCTCTTTTATGAAAATTTCTGAAAGAAAAAAAATGAAAATATTTAAAATTCACATTTTTTTTTTTTTCAAAAAAGTATGTATATATGGGCTGCTTTAGTTTAATAATAATTATAAATATTTAAAATTTTTATGTACATATATATATATATATATATATATATGTTCAATTGGGCATTGTCGTATTAAGAGTATTTCCAAGACGAATTAAAAAAAAATAACAAAATTTATATACCATACATATAATTATTTCATAGATAAAGCATCTTATTACCAAAAAAAAAAAAGTCAAATATGAAGCAAACATTGCGAAAAAACGAAAGTTAAGAAATTACAAATTCAAAAGCAAATATCTGATTTTTTTCTTCAATTTATGCGCCAAATTTCTGATTATTTTAAATCATTAACTAATATATGTTAGAAAAAAGAGAATAAAATAAGTTAAACTTTTTATACTTCAGAATAAGAGACTATAATTAAGCTGCACTTAAACGAGCAACATGGGATCAAATGGATTTAACATTTCTTGTATTTTAAGTAGCGTTTTCAACTATATATAACCAAAACGCACAGGAAAAAATTCAAAATAGGCTAGAAAGCGCAAAGTCCTTTAATTCTGGTTCAATTTAGCGCTTTTTATATCATTTTTTAAATTAAAATCTGATTTTTATTAAGAGTAAAAATTTCAGGGTTCATATTTGAAATATATATAACATTTTAGCTTCAGAAAAATTTATTTTCAAATCAAATTAAAAACTGGTATTTTTATTACATAAATAAGTGATAAAATTTTATGCTCATTTGAAATTTCAGATTCATAATAGATTTTTTCCAAGAATTTAAATTTATAAAACAGTTATCTTCAGTCAGATTTTATTACCGCAAAACCTTTGATTTAATCAGTCCATTTTTATTTAAAAAAAAGGCAATTCCTAAAATAAACAGGAACATGTTTGGAATAAAGTTTCTAATAAATATTTTCTCCGATGGAATTGGGAAAATGGATAGATACCTTTAATGACCACTTTAAACAAAAGAACTCGGAAGGTATTTTTTTGTCCTCGAGAATTAACAAAAATAATATTGTTTTATGTGAGTACATTATTTCAGCTAGCCACCATACAAATAGAGTTTATATACTAAAAAATGCCTTCAAAAAAATAATATTTTAATGAATTTCGGTCAATGAAGTTCAGTAATCACTTTAACGTGCATAAATCCCATACGAATGTCATTATCAAGTTGATATTCAACACAAATAAGTTTTATGTGGGCAAAAACGAGATTGCCAAATTTTATGAGAATCGGTCCATAATTTACCATAGCTCTCATTACATTTCATTACCATATCAAAATTGGCAGCACGTGTAATATAAATCCCTTTCCTGAATTTTTATGCTCATACACAATGGTGTAGGGTATCATATATTCAGTCTTAACCGACTATAACTTTCTTTCTCGTGTTTAGCTATTTAACACTTTCAAATTGCTATATTTCGCGAACCACTATGTTTAGGTTTCAACGAAACCAAAATTGATAAGACACCACGAATGTGGACGAAATGTGTAGCGGCAAAGAAAATACGTATTCTATTCTGCTGATGTCTGCTTTGGTATTGACAATTCCCTTGTCGTTTACACTTTATATAATTATTTAAAATTTTGTGTCTGTTTTGATGAGTATAATAATCATATAATGTATTGATTTAATGAATATCATTAAACTCGAAGAATCTCAAAACAATACTTAAAAACTTTTCTCTACAATAAATTAATACAAATAGTTTGGTTATTAATTAAATGTATCGAACACATTTTATTTTTATTAAATGAATGTGTTTATTTATCTTATGACAACTGTGAATTAAGTTTTCTAAAACCGTCTATCAATACGTTATAAAAGAAACACATTATTTATCTAATACTAGTCATCTTTATCATTACATTGTTGCAACTTACATATGAAATGTCCATCTTAATTAACCACAAATGATACCTTCATTTGAATTCTTACTACGATGATTAAACATGAATTAAACTAAAAAATAAATATAAACAAAAATAGCTTATGTCTATTTTAAAACTATGCTGACAAAACGACAATCTGTTTATCATCAACCAAAAATAAATGACAAATACAATAAACTGATGTTGATACTGATGACAATGAAGAAGAATAAGACAGCAGCAACTAGCAATGATGATGACAATGACATCGCGACGTCACAATGACTACAAGAGTTCGGCATAAATAATGAGAAATGTGAAACTGTTGTTAACTTGTCAACATCATCAAACAACATCATCCACCCATATTAAGTACTGCAAGAATTCAAAGTCAATGTAATGTACAACACACAAATTTATTTTATACGTCTTATATGTAATATAATGCAATAGCAACAACAAAAAATATTTCCATATAGTTCGAGTAGATATAGAAGAAGTATAAGAATAAATAAATGAAAAATGTATATCTTAACAGGGAAAAATGTCAAAATGCATTAACATTTAATTGAGGCTAATTTAAGGCAAAATATTTCTTATGGGTTTTTATTTTTCGACATTCATTTCATTTTATCAGTGATGCTTGAATGTAGTTTTTTTCTCTTTTAATCATATATACATAAATCTACATCCATGTATTTATATATTTATCCATTCATACATATAAGCATATTCCTGCCTTATATGTTTATTTGAACTCAGTTTACTCCAATAACAATAAAAACAACAAAAACTACATTGGCAACATTTATTTGTGTGTTTTTTTTTATTTATTTATTCATTCATTCATACAATAAATGAAATGTGAGAAATGAGCATTTTGTAAAAATGTCACATTAAATTTAATTTATGCGTTGTTGCGTCCTCACTCAATGTGTTGTAGATTTTTCATCTTCATCAGCAGCGACAGCAACAACGACAACAACAATATCGTCATTATCATGAACAGGACCATCTAGATACAAAAAGCCAACACAGCAGTCACATTAAGCATTCATTCTCAGAATCATAGTTGTATTCGTACAATTCTCTGTTGCTCTTTACCGCCCTAATATTTTGGTCACTTCTTCGATGATTTTTTATTTATTTCAATAAAGTGTGCACATTGGGGTAGTAGTTTACAAAAGGAATAAGGAAATAAGTTTTTTTTATAAAATAGGGGTATGGCTAGGACAACCAAAAATAGATAGGTAGAAAAAAAACGTATTTTGTACTGGAATATAATTTGTGAGTTTCTTTATTATTTTTTGGAAGAATTATTCCCAATATGATTGCTATGTAAGAATGATATAGTCGGTTAAACCCGACCATATGATACTCTACATAACTCGGAGAGGGGTTTTATATAGTACTTATGGCACATTGTGGACCGATACTTATAATTATTAAGTGTAATGTATATTTTTATAAAACATTCAAGTACATTATACTATGCTGACACTAACATTTATATGAGATATATGAACTCTAGGTTGACTTCCGTATGTGGGCCTTATAAGTTTCTACTTATTTAAAACTCATTTAAGTCAAATATTAACTTGGTACTAACATTTGGATAGGATTTATACATGTTAAAGTGATTTTTGGAAGAGGAATTTATATGAGAGCTATAGTCATTTGAGGACCAGTATTCATAAAACTCGGCATGAAGTTCTATACTTATGTAAAGCGAATTAAATAATAAAGGTGACAAAAAAATATTTTGGTGCAATCAAAAAGTCTACATAAATTATTTGTAATGATATATATATATATATATATATATATATATATATATTTATATATATAAAAGTATACTCAAAAATTATATTTTTACAATAAAACTGTGTTATAAATTAACTTTTACCTCTAAATTCTTTAATACTGAACCCATTGTGCAATAAATTTGTGCAATAGTTACTTAATGCCGTCAATGCTGCTGTATTTCTGTGTTGTCACTATTTATAAAGATAAGTATCTCGCACATCAGTGCCTTTAATATCAACATCGCATTGCAAACCATTGCGTTTTTTTTTCTCTGGTATTTATTTTATGATTTTGTCGCACACACTGAGGCAAAATTTTTATAAATGTATACATTTTTATTTGCGGTTCTGTTCTGTTTACTTTTGGGTAAATGTGTTCATTTTCGACATGCGTAAAATCTCGGAAAACTAAAATTATTCTTTCATTTTTGCCCTCATCTTATTTTTTCTTTGGTGTTGATGATGTTGTTTCTGTTTCTGTTTGTGTGTTTTTTTTTTTTTGTCATATTCGTGATTGTCTCTTATTTGACATTTGTTGTTTGCTATTAAAATTGTTGATTGTTGATATTTAACGCTTGAAATATGACATACGCAATTTTTAAAATTATTCAGTTGTCATTTGTTATTAATGTCTTTTTTGTCTCTGTCGCTCTGTATATACGTATATGTGTATGTATTTACAGTGGTCGTCTAAATCTTTGCTTCTTCCGATCTCCTCCGGCTTTTGTTAGACATGGTATATTTGCTGGCATACTCATACGCCTCTGCATCGCTTCGTTTCCCTTTTACGCATGATGATGGCGTTGATGATGATGATTTGCTTGAAAGTTAAAATAAAAAGACTTCATGTTCTCCACAACATTGTGAATGTCGAAAAATCCAAAAAATATTTTTTCAATATTCAGTTTTTCGTTATTGTTGTTTATCGTTAAGTTTATGGCTCTTAGTGTGTTGTGGCTCAGTGTGTGTATATAATTGTTTGTAGTGTATATCGTCTGTCGTTTTCAATTTAAACTGTCATCACATTTTTTATTTCGTTTATCCCCTGGACCACAGTCAAATACAAACACCGCCTCACAAAAGTTTGTCACATGCATAAATGTATGAATATTTGACACATATGAAAAATTATCACTGAAAGAGTAAATACAACAAAAAAAAAAAAAAAACCAAATGTGTGTTATTAATGTCTTTTGATTTGCATATCCCATATTCTTTCTTCTACTCCATACTTTGGTACGATGAACAGTTTTGGAGAATCAACGAGTTGGTAATATTTTCAAAAGTTTAGTCTAGTTATTGCTAATTTAGTAACAAATACTTACAGTTATAAATTTACTTGGAGCTATAATGAGAATCTCTGAAATATATTGATCCACGAATCTTGATAATTGGTATAATTTCTATCTACAATTTTTTAAAATCTTTTTTCGAATTTCTAATTTAAAAAATTCCCATTTCCTGTACAGCATTTTAATTCGTTTCGAATTCACTGCTTCATTAGTTGATGTTGTTATTAATATTTTTAGGTGATATCATTTTGGAAAATAATATATTTGTATGCGTTTGCTATGTGGTGGTGTTCTTTTGATGTTGTCAGAATAATTATTAACGGTCAATGTATTAGTTATGTTGCGTTGTCTAAGAATATTAATGCTGTTGTCAGTGTGTGTATGTTAATCAAAACTTTTTTTTGACATTTTAATATCCATTTTATAAACTTGCCAGAGTTAGCATATTTCTGGTTTTTCAATTTCAATTATAATTTTTAAAATACTTAATATTTTGGAGCTTTCTATATGTATAGAGATATTAAAATTGATATTAAATGACTTTGTAAGTCAAATACAAAATGATACCCATCAATCATGGTGGCTTCAATGATTTTGGTTTTTAAAATAAACATATAAATTAAGACCTAGAGAAGTAAATATTTTTTGTAATGAAAAGAAAATTCTGGCGGTTTGGATTAACGTTTAAAGCTTAACAAGTGCTTACAATATACAAATTGGGTTGCTTTTGGTATTACAAACATGCTTTTGGTATTATATACACTTCATTTATTTATTACCTCAAATGATTTTTCATAGTTACAAACATTTTGTTGTCACAATGAATTTACTTGATTTTTATGAATATTATAGGTATTTGCTACCTAAGATCAAAGGATTATCACCCAATGATTATTTCAAATTCTAAGGAAGTAGATTTGCGAAAAGAGATTTAGTTTAAACTATGAAATAATTGCACAAAACAAATGATAACTTGGTAAGACCTATTATTTGGCAGGCACAAAGAAATTGTAAAAGTGTATTGTCTGAAAAAATCTTTTTATCAAAATATTTTTAGTTACGAATTAAAAACAAAAGTCAAATTTGTTATATACATAGCTTAATATATTTAAAATAAATCTGTTTAATGGAGTTTCCTAAATTTTCAATTGGCATGGATTTGGGAAAGTATTTCCATTAGTTATTCATTTTCTTATTTGCCGGTTGAGATGTTTCCACAAATGCGCAATATTGTCCTCAGTGTCCAGCCATGAAAATCTTAATTATCATGGCTATATTTCATATGAAAAATTACCTAATATTTTGAAGAGAGCTATAGTTCCTTCTTTGATTAAGCATATAAATTTCTGGTTATTTTTCACCTTTTTAAGAATTTTTTAAAAATATGTTCATAAATAGTTTCTATGGTCAACGAAATATATTAAAAAAATAATTTTATAATCGACTAATACGACCATAACATTAGTTATGTTATTTTCGATTCGTATAATGAGGCGCTGCAGTCAGAAAATTTTCTTAAATATAGATAATGTAATTTTTTTTGTGCGAATAATTACACAAAAATGCTTATACGGATGATTCTGTAAAAATAAAATTAGTAATAGCTGATAAGAAATAATTTTCTTCGTTGCTGAAATACACTTTATCCTTTTTAAGGTAATTTTAAAAATAAAAAAGGTAGAAGCTAAAACAAAAATTTGAGGCTAGAAGCAAAATAAATAGAAATAAAAATCAAAATAAACTGGCAATTTTATTTTTCTGAAACATTCAATTCTGATCTGATTAAAATTCTCAACAGTGGGTTGCAAATCTTCTGTTGAAATGTAAAAATCTTTCTTATGGATTATACTTAAGATATGTTCATATTTGGCAAATATTTTATCAAAATTGCATGACCATTAGTTTTATAAAAAATAATGTTTGCCGTTGTTTGATCTTGCGAATGTTTTTTAAGAGAAAACAGCGTCAAACAAAATCCTATAAAATGTCAGCTATGATTAAGTAAAACTCGTTTCCCATTAAGAAGAGAAATTAAGAAATATTTTATATAGTGGTTACGTCATTTTGGTCACATTTGACTTGTCTAAACGTACCTTTGCAATAAAAATAAATTTTCCCACATCACTTGATATCATATTCCCCACACCACTCAGAGGTTCAAAACTTTAATCTAGAAGAAAAAAAAAAAAAAAATGTCATTTCCTAAGTTTTTAAAGTCAATGATTTTGAAAATAATATTTAAAAAATATTTGGTAAACTATTTCTCAAGATATTGGTCATTATGTGTTAAATTTTTATCCAATTAGGTGATTTATCTTGGTATATATTTATTTTAAGATATATATTTATTTGGAACGTGTCAACTGGCCGCCAAGATCGTTTGATATCACACCTCTTGATATTCTCCTTTGGGGTCTTCGTCGACAAGCCAGCTACGATTCAAGACTAGGAATCCTATATTATTTGCGTAATTTGCTGGAAAATTGGACTTTTCGATTGGACCACCTTCACCGTAGTTACTGCCAGCATTTAAACCAAATTATCTTTAAAAAGATGTCAGAGAATATTTTTCGGATCATACTGAATATTAAGACATGCAGATGTAAAAGCGGCGATAAATAACTGATCGGAACCATAAATTTAAGCCTAAGGTCGTTGATTGTTGAAAACGGGACACGTATGTCAAAATACATTTTACTAATGCACATCAAATGGAAAGCACGAAATCAGCTATTCTTAGTAGGTGTTTGTAAAACTTCAATGGAAATACCAAGGTGCACCAGAAAAGTTGTAAAATTTATTTGGATTAAAAAAGCATCATAATATTACAAAAAAAAAAAAAAAAAAATCTTTACAATAAAATATAATATATATTCGAATAATATGTATATGGGGAAATAATTGACAATTTAAAAATTTTTCTATTTGAAGTTAACTTTTGTCAAAAAAAAAACTGTTCAAGTGACATTTCTAGTAGATGAAGATTTTTATTGGACTCAATTCTCAAGATAATTATCTACAGAATGTAATTAATCATTGGGTGGACAAATACAGCCTATTAAAAAAAATAATAAATGAATAAATAAATAAATAGGTAAATAAATAAATAAAAAACTGAAAATGAAATTAAGTTTTTGCAAACAAAAGTACAAATGTTTAAAGAAAACATACCAGAAAATATGTAATATAAGCACGTCAAAGGTAGTACATTTTTCGTTCAAAATGTCATACATTTTATAAGTTACAAGTTATAAGTTTTTTGCTGTAACTTTTATTAGCACAAAGAAGTAGACAGTAGAAGTAGACACTTACATAGAAGACCATGGAAACCAATTTATGAAAAATATATAAAAATATATACAAATCCCTATTTATAATTCCACAAAGATATTATTTTATCACATAAAAGCTTTTTTGATCTTTCATTTTTGTACCATTATATTTAGACATTCAGGTGCTCTAAGAAATAGAATTCTTAAAGCGCTATATGTCGATTTAAATGCAGAAGAAATTACTACTTCATTGCTAATCCATTGGTTTTTCAAGGGAAATATGTTAAAGAGATTATCCGAATTAAGGATAGAAACAGACGTTTTCCTTTTATACAAAAATGAAGACCTTTATAAAAAATTTACAAAAAAAATTATTTTTATATATTACTTTGCTTGTATCTCTAAATTTTTCGAGACGTTAAACAATCTCAACACTAAACTAAATATATTAAAAGAATTTGATTCGATAGGTATAATTATATTCAAATTTCGTTATGGAAAATATGGCACTAGCGAATGATATCTAATGTTCAAAAAGAACATTTACTTCATGATGAATTTTGTCGATATTGTCTGGAGATTAAAACCAATTCTTTGCAAAACCAGTTTTATTGATGACATAAGCTGACTTTGAATATACATCGGCAGAATAATTTGGGTTAAAATATTACAAAGTTTACACGTTGGTTAAAATAAAGCATTGAAACTTTTGCTATACTCTGTATTTACATGTTTGTGCGAAACTAGTTTTTCTGCCCTTCAGTTCATAAAATCCAAATTTAGATCACGTCTCGATGTGGAAAATAAAACAAGATGTGCTTTGTCAAAAAATTCTTCCCATATTAAACGTTTAATAAAAAGAAAGAAGTTTTTTATTACATTTAGTATTTTTTAATTTTTTATGAGCTTTAAGAGGTTTTTATTATTATTTTTTTTTTTTTTTATTTAATAAATAAATGAATTTTGGTAACGCAATTCTTGAGTTTTTAATATCTTTCATTTTTACTATACTAAAAATCGAAATGTGCAAGAGGTCCGCGAAAAACAAAAACTTCTAAAAGCAAAGCATGAAGAGTTAGGAAGAATAGGAATATATATATATATATATATATATATATATATATATATATATATATATATATATATACATATATATATATATATATATATTTAATATTTCAAATCACGGATTCCTAACTCTATATATATTCAAAATTCACTTTAAAAAAAAAACTAAAATTGCACTTATTGTAAAGAATATTATCATGAGTAGTAAGTTTTAAACGACTATATTTTTTAAACAAGTGCTAGTATTCATTTGATTTTTCTGCAAAATATCCCACAGTTTTTAGAGATTTTTACATTTTTTGCTATTTACAAAATTTTGCAAAAAATAAAGTTAAAAGTTTTTATTTCCAGTAATAGTAATAATTTTGGCATATGGTAATAGCACTTCAGATGTTTTATGAAATCGCAATGTGTTGGATTCGATAAAAGAAAAGCTCTATTTTAAAGTTTTTTTGAAAGTTTCAACTTTAAACCTCCACAACTTTTGCGCGCATTGATGAAAATGATTAATTCGAACAGGCTTTGTGTACACAATTATTGATTAATAAAACCACAAATCGTTCTTTGTGTCAATTTTTTTTTTTTTTTTTTTTTTTGAAAATATTTTTACTAATTTTTCTAATTTTTTGGTTTTAAAATAACAAAACATGCTATAAATATTGTATAACATATTTTGTTTTTACATGCGAAAATATGCCATTAAGGGTTAATATATAAAATTATGCACAAGTCGATGCTAAAATGCATATATATTTCTTTCGATTTCATTTCTAAGTTGAAGCTATATATTAGTTCTTCTCATTCGAATACTTTCACTAATTTGTCAATCAGAATTCATTCACTTTTTCGTTAACAGATTTTTCGATATTGGCTAAAAATAAACACAAAAACAATTTTTTGTATTAAAGCAACCCGACGAAGGAATATATTTAATTTTCATAGCAAGTAAGCGAGCAACTATTGTGACAACAAAAATTATAATAGTTTGACAATAAAGTGTATATAACATGTATCTGCTAACAAACAAATATGAAGCAGAGTGGCGCAGTGGAAGCGTGCTGGGCCCATAACCCAGAGGTCCGAGGATCGAAACCTTGCTCTGCTAGTTGGATTATTTTTATATTTACATACTTTTTATTAATTTAAAATAAAAATTATTTACACACAATATTTAAATAAAAAATTATTATCATTTAATTATTCCAGAGTTGTAATGCATTTGAAAATACTGTGTTTTATTACCTTTTTATCTATTGATTTACCTGTTATTAAACGAAAATAAATATACATACCTTTAAAGTGTCCGGATAATGTCATCAAAGCTTATTCTCTAAATCTGTTGAAGACCAGAAAACAATTAAACAAATATTATGTCAAATGTGAAAAGAAACATTTTTTCTGACATTTAAATTTATGTCTAAAACAACCTACGTCAGCAGCAAGAAATACTCAGTAACAAATGTCTGACCGCTGTCTACCTTAATCATCCTGGATAAGCCAAAAACCCGAAATAAGAATAAGAAAAAAAAAATTAACATAAATAATGTTTGAAAATATTGCTTTTCATGATAACAGGAATGTATGAGACATGTTTCATGGTTAGTTTTAAAATATTTAATATACTACCGGTGATTTGTTTTATGTGTACCTTAATCTAATTCACTTTTATTTATTTATTTCGTTAAGTATTGTTGTTGTTTTGTAGATATTTATTTCACCATTACTGTTTTGTGGAGTTGGGGAGTAAGATGACAAACATTTGCTCTGACATGGCAGACTGTTTTTGGAAAAATATTTTAAGAAAATTTCCTCGTGAAAACAGAGGTAAGTTAAGAGTTTCTTAAGGGAAAAATCAAACTAAATGTTTTAGAAAAATAGGTAAAGTATTTGAAACATTTTGAAAGTATGATTTAGTCACTTTTTCTTAAGAAAATTTCCCTAAGGAACTGAAAAAAGAAAATACAAAAATCTTGAAGTTTAAATAAAAAAAAAAAAAAAAGAAATAACAAAATACGAAATACTTTCTATATACATATATATAGTATATGAAGAAGAAAAGTAATTTCGAATACGTTTTCGAATATCCTATTTACCTACATTTTAACTTTTTTCTATGAATATAAATAAAATGATGTAGTACAAAAAATTTTTTCGAAAAACTTTTTAAAATTTCTGAGAAAATAAGAAATTTTAATTTAATTTCATATTTTTAAGACGTACAATTTCAAAAACTTATGTTGATTTTTATACAATTTAAATCTTACAAAAAAAAAAAAAAAAAAAAAAAAAAAAAAAACATCTTCCCCTGTCCTTTATGAATTAATTTAAAAAAAAAAGAAAACAATTTCATGTTGCCAATTACTAGTTTCGACACCACCAAAATAACATAATGCAGACATAATAATAACTACCAGCTTTAGCTATGGACTTAACTCAGCACACAGTCACACCCATACTACGCGTAAACACATTGAGCAAAATACCGCCTTCAAATAAATTCAAAAGATGTCTAATGCGTCTAATGTCAATGGGTGGCAATTGAGTATTCAGGGGATAAATTCATGCTGTTGATGCTAACAAATACTGACATGGCAATTTGCAGATTTCACAGAATTCTTCTTAATAATTTCACTTCAACACACGGACACATATATAACACAAAATAAGGCGTTAAAACCAACAATAACAGCATATACTACGCACTAAAGGAATAATTCTAACTAGCAGTCAGCCAGGGAATGAGCAGAAGAGTAATCATTTCATAGTATTCATTGTTACATGGTATGGACCTACGGAAGAAACTAAGCAAGAACTTAAAAAGGTTTCCTGTCGTGTCAGCAAAGTTAAACTCTAATTCTCTTGTTGCTGCTATTTGTGGTATTAAGGTTGTTAAATCAGTCGACAGAGTCAAATAAGTAGAAATAAAAATGGAATGAAAGGCTACAAGAGCAAAATAAGAAGAAGAAGTACAAAAAGAGACCTATCACTGTCAAGGTGGTGCCTCCCTGCTGTTGCCCATGTCAGTTAAATCAAACAAAATATATTTGTTTGCTTGTACAACCTAAAGATATTTTAAAGAGTATAAGTATTTCATTTGATAACAAATAAAACGGTATGATTTTTTTTAGAACTCCTGCTGCTGTCTTCAAAAAAAAAAAAAAAAAAAAATCTGTATTTCCTTTCATTTCAAAGCTAATGTTTAATTTCTGTTGAGGGTTTTTTATGGTTTCAGTCACTCTATTTCATATATCACATAGCCGTACACATGAATGATGTCTTACCATGTTGCACGTATTGTGCGTGTTGCAGAAACATATAATTTATCATATTAATTCATTTTTACTACGTTGTTAATAAGAGATTCATTGGCTACGTATCTACTTAAATTCATATATTTTACCACTCAGGGTTAAAGGCCCATACCAACTATGAAAACTGAGCAAGAAAAAAATTAATAAATAACTTTTAAATAATATATTACTGCAAAATGGTATTTATCTAGTTTCAAGCTGTGATTTTAACAGGACTGCAAGCAAGAAGATATGGCAGGCATTTATACCAATAAGTTAAAGACGATAGAATCTAAAGCGATTGAGAAAATATCTACTGAAAAGTGAGATTTTTTTATTTATTTTTCTCTCGTCTTTTCCATTGTCCAAAATGACGTACTGAGAAATTTTCCATTTTAAATACCCAAGGGTAAAATAAGTTATTAATAGAGTACACTTCAATGATCATAAGTGATGAGTGCTGAAAGCTTATAAGAAAAATGTAAAACATGATTTCTATATATGCCCACATTAGCAGCATTTGTTATAAATTTGCATAGGATAAAGTTATATTAAATCCTTCAAAGAATTATTTATAGTTAGGGTAATATTCCTGGGAAAAATTACGATACAGTTATAAAACTAATGTTCAGCGAAAAGTTCTCAAGGAAAATATTTTATTTGAATAATAATGGATATGATATTTAAGTGGCAATACTAAACTAATCGAAAAATCTAGGTTAAAAAGTTTCACATTTGCTACAAGTTTAGGTTTTAGTAGTAGAAAACCTAAGTTTATGCTCTTATATGAAAGTTAATACTAAAAAATTCTACGGCAAACAAATCAAGAGTTTTTAATACGTATATGTATACCCCATTTTTTTTTACAAAAAAAAAAAAAAAAAATATATATATATATATATATATATATATTAAACTGAGTACCACGTCATGGCCTATACTGTACTGATACTGAAAACCGTTTTCAAGTTATTTCGATGAAAAAACCTTCCGCACCGAGAGCAATTTCTAAAACCATTTTTATTTTTATTATTATTTTTATTATTATTATTATTTTTAATATTAACAAAGTTTATTTTTCATACCGGTAATAAAAATTGGCACTGCACTAAATATTATGCTCAGTGCCAAAGTGTTCTTAATTATTATCTTAATAACCACTATAAAATAAAATGGTAGTCATACTGGTCACATTTTTTTCGGGTTTTGTTTAGTTTTAAAAACTTATATTTTTTACCGCCATAATATTTAGCGAACAAACAGTTTAAAAATTACAAAAAACAAATATCATAAATTTTTGCAAAAAAATATGCGATATTATCGCTTTTTATGCAAAAAAAAAAAAAAAAAAAATTTATTGAAGATAATATTAGTAGCGAATTTCTGGGCAGGAAATCCCGAGATTTGCCGTCCATATACCTTCGGGAATTCCCGGAGTTTTTCTTTAATTTTCTCCGGAAAACATTATTTGAGAGGAACGTTAATATTGCATGAGTTAGGTCTTTGACTTACCTATAGTTTAACGAGTTCAATTACAAGTCATTTAACATGAAATTTTAAATCAGCTTTATTTTTTCATGTTGAAATTTTAGATACTTTACTTTTATTATAGATTTTTTTAATAAATATTAAATAAGTTATACCTCAAAAACGCTCACTGCTATAAAAAAAATTACTTGGTTGGGAGTAGTGTGTTCAAAAACCGAAACCGGAAACCATTTAAGTGGTTTTTACTTTTTAAAAAACCGGTTTCGAATAATTTTTATTTCCAAATAATTCGACAGGTCGGATTTTTCCTGTCGCTTAACCGGTTTTTTATTAAAAGCTCTTGCTTTTATTTTTGTTTACTAAATTAACCAATACTTCCCATTTTTTATATTTGCCAATTGAACTTTATTTATGGCCTTATATATAAAAGTATCAAATTTTTTAAAAATAAAATTTGTATAAAAATTAAAATTTTTTTGAGTATTTACATGCAAATTTTATTTTTAAACAATTCACTTGTTGTACTGAATCAGGCCCTAAATTATTTGAAAGTATTTTTCATTTTCATTATGAACTAATAAAGCTTTAGTGATAGCTTTTTCTTTAATTTCTAATTTGAGATTTGAGTAGCATTAGACGTACTAAGAACTCAGAATTGTATATTTTTTTTAAATATATTTCAATAGATTTTGATTAACAAAATCTAGAGAAGAAGTAAGTTTTTGTTTTATCGTTTGTCTGAAGAATATGGTGAAGAATTGAAGCATTATCAGAATTTAATTCAAAAAATACAAAATTTGTGCATTATCCTTTAACTGCCGAAGTGCGATATGACTTTTTATTTTTATATTACTCATCATTAAAAATGATATGTATTGTATGTGTACTTTCTTTAGTTAAAATAATAATTTTTCAGATATTTGTATTTTTAATAAAAAAAAAAACGGTTAACCGGTTTTTCTACGTAAAACCGTATTCGAAAAAGCTATTTATCGAATAACGCGAAAACCGGTTTTCTGAAAATGTCGGTCTTTTTAATACATTCATTAGGAGATTTTTCATTTTAATAAATTTTCTTTTGAACAGCATCTCTTATCCAAGCAATGGAACTGTAAATGTTAGATGTAAATGTTATAACTTCAAAATACTTATAAGAAAACTAATCCCATGTTGTACTCATACGTATATGAGATTATTTTCATCAGATTTCGAAACACTATAATTGACCCGAAAAACACTTTCGCAAACCAATTTTTAATATTTTCCATATTTATGTTTAATTTAGTAAGAGGTAGTAAAAAAAGAAAATAAATGTAAGTTAGAGAAATAAAGTGAAAAAAATCGGTAAGTTATTTATAATGAAATTTATGCAATTGATTACTGTATGTTATTAAAAAGTTTTAGCATTAAAAAGCACAATAACATAAAACTTTGAGGCACACAGTTTTTAACATACGAAAAGTACTAATTTTATATAAAATATTAATTTTTTATTTTAATCTTAGAAATGGCGTTACACTTTTATGTTATTTCGTTTTTCGTTGATTCAGTATTATTTGTAATGTTACGCTTTTTTTATTTAATAAAAAAAAAATAATTTTCTTTATAAGAAATCACGGCCCTTTTTTTATAACAAAAGTTTTAAAAAAATTGATTTTTTCGTTCCCGTTTCCCGGGAAAAGAAATATTGTTTTCAGTATATATAATGTATTATATAAAAAAAAAAAAATAAAAAATAAAAAATCATAAATTCAGAATTTCAACGCATTTGGTGCGGAAATTTTTTTAATGTCGCGAAAATTTAATATCGAGTTTCCTAATATTTTTTCATGTTTTATAACCCTATGATCTGTAAATTTTAATATGCACAAAAATTTCAAAAAGTTATACCCCTAATTAGGTTAATTTAAACAATTAACATAATTTTTCTGAAGAATAGTAATAAAACTGTATCTAAATTGATTTGTTGAAATGTGTAGTTGAAGTACAGTACAGTATTAAAAATTATTTTAACAGATTAGTTGAAGATTAGATCTTCTCGAAATAGGTTCAAAAGATTTTTTATTTTATGCTTGTTATAGAAAAAATATTTTAAAAATTTTTTCCATGAATTTTGGTCCAGCAAATGACTATAAATTGCTAAATACACTAGATTTGTAATTTTAAATCGTTGCTAGTAAGCTGAAGATGAATTTTTTAAATTTGAGTTGTCTCTCTACAAAATTCGTTCAACGGAATATTAATTAGGATATCAGTGGATCTTCAATTACATTTGAGAGATAATGTTATGAGTTTCAAAATTCTCTAATTTCTTTGTTTGAAGCTTAAAGTTATAAAACCTCTTGTTGCCTCAGTTTGATGGTGCCAAAACAAAGTTAGTGGACTATAATTAGACATCAATAGAATGGAATACGTATCTTCTGTTTCGCTACAAACTTTTTCTTTAAATTATTTTTATATTTACGGCATTAATGATCTACAAACCTCTGTTTCGGGACGACCTATGTATGGAGTCCATAAAAAACAGGTGTACCAAATTTCTTTGAATTATTTTTAAAATTGCAGCCGTATAGTTTGATTGCAAGTTTTATATCGACGGATAGATTTAATGGACTCAGAAAGTGATTCTAAGTCGATTAATATGTATACATTAAGGTGGGTCTTAAGAGCAAAATAAAAAATAAAATAATAAAAATAAGAAATTTAAGTGAAAGTTTTATTTATTTATTTATTTTTTTTTTTTTGATTGGTGACTTTCTGTGTGTGTAGTAAAAAACATGATGTGTGTTTGTATACATACAGTGTGTGAAGAAATTGTTTTTACATTGAAAGAAAACAAGATTTTCACATAGTTTTGCTTTAAAAAAGTATATAATTTTCAGCCAATGTAATACTTTTTTAACAAGAGTAAGTCATTATTGTCTTGTAATATCTCTTAGCCACCTACTTCTTCATATATAGGCACAAATTGAATGTGATATTCAAGTGTGGACTTTGTCTGTTATATTCAGAACTTTCTGTAATTAAAAAATTGGAGTCATTAATTCAAAATAACTTGAATTTTGGCTTGTTGTTCTTTATAAACTCAGATTTGTTACCACTTTTTATTAAACGAGCTTTCAAAGCCTATAAATATTGCTGCACATCCATGCTATTTTATAAAAAAAATACCAAATTTCCAACTACTTTGAACAAAATATATAAGTTTGTATGTGTCTGTCTGATTTCAATTATACTGCAACATAATTTTAGCATTCCCATAAAATATGATTGGCTCCAATAATGTTTATGCCTAAAAGCACGCATCATGACAAATAAATTTTGAATTGACAATAACTTTTTTCCTCGTAGCATTGAACATGTACTTGTATTCGTTCGGATATTTCTTATTGTTTCTTGAACGGAAAATAATAACATACTCTTCCTGGAGTACTTTAACAAGGGCTCTGGTAAATATTTGCGAAGTTTCCTTAACTTTTCTACCTTTGCTCTACCGAATATTTTATGCAGACGGCTACTACTATATTTATACTCCAAAGTTTTGTTATTCTTGAAGTTATTTAACACGCTATTAAATATTAGCCTTAATAAGGAATACATTTATGCAATACCTTTTACACATTTTCCGATTTGGAGGTTATAATAAACCCAAAAATAGTATATCCTTTACATTTCTTTCACTTCACATACTTAATATATAATATGTGAATTATAGACTAGAATGCATATACTTGTATTACTTTATTATAAGCATCACACTGAAAAGCCTGTGAACCAATTTCTTGACAGATAGATTAAAGGGTATGTGTAGTTTTTGTTGTTGCACTTTCGTAATTACTCATACTTATTTTTGTTTTTTTTTTTTTTTTTTGGTAAAAACTGTTAAAGAAATATACATGACACAAAATATAAAAAACATACAATGTTACAAAACATTAGCGAATTTTGTAAAATAAATTTGAAGTAATAATTTTTTGTTATTGTAACAATAATATCATGACATACTGTATATAAACATAGGACTTTTTGCAACATAAACCAGAAAATGCTTTGGTGTGTGAATGTATGACTAATAACACTACAAGAGGCGATTATAAAATAAAAAAGTTACGCATAGAACTATTTGTCGGCGCACCGACGATATTTTCTTTTCTCTTCGAAAAATCCCAACTCATGCAAACTATTAAAAAAAAATTGAATTTGTGATATATTCGAGGCTTTTAGCAATTGTTGTAAAGCATAGAACTTTAAATCTTTTTTTTTTTATATAAAGGTTGTTTATTGAATTTTTATTGAAACGTTTAATTTTATCACGATAAAATGTCTTTTCATTAATTTATTCACAAAGAGCCATTTTAGTTAAAGGATTTCAATATCATCTCATAATCTTAATTAACAGATGTTGACCATTTCGTTGTCGAAGTATATTGATTCTTCGAATTGTTGATCCAACCTCTGATACGATTCACATACAATCGTATTAAGTTACAATAATTTCATGACTGTATTTTATAAATAACATATCAACACATTTTCATCAAAGATATACAACATTAATTCAACACATATTCACATGAAGGCTTTTAAACCACTGAAATTTGTAATTTATAATAAATTCAAAAAACACATACAAACGTACTTCTATATAAAAAATGTCTGTGTTCATAAAATAATTTTAAAAATCACAATAAATTTGTTAATGTATTTTTTCTAAAATACAAAAAAATTTACATGCATTTAATACGATCGATGCAAAAACAAACAAAAAATTCTTAAACGAACTTGGAAAAAGGTATGTATTATGAAGACGATACTAAGCTCCTGTTGGTGATGAAGAAGAATTTGATGAGGATGTTGATGACGATGGTGGTGGTGGTGGGTAGAATAGTAGTTGTCATTTGAGTGACTTTAATGGTCTGTTGAGATATAATCTCTGCCACTTTAAATGGAATTTTATTGTAACAACAACGCTACAATGACAAAAGAAAAAATGAACACGACTAAAGCAACAATAATATAAAAAGTTGTTAATATGTCCGTCCACTTTTTTATTTTTTGTAATTTATATGTATGTATTTAAGTTGACTGTTATAAGTTTAACGCTTAGAAAGCTTAAAGGCATGTCCATACATACTCATACAAGCAGTGACGCCTTGTCGCGTTGGAAACTAAAACAACAGCCAACAACTTAAGGTGCGACTTAATTCCAATAACTAAAGGATTGTTGTGCCATACGAAATGGTGAATTAAAATACTAACAGAAATTGTTACAGTGGTTGGGAGAGACATTGAACGTGATAATACTTGTAATTTTGAGGTAATATCAGAATGGAGCATTACCGCAATATGGGTCACACATGGACAAATGAATTACTATTCCTATTAAATACTAGTAGCAGCTACAAATAATCTTTCTTTTTCGTATCTTATACATGATGATCAGGGAGATATTGTAGCAACGTCTCTACTTTATGAAATCATAAAGCATTTCAGCTGGATGTATTCTAAGAATTTTGGAATATCTATGGGACGCTCGGATACAGATTTCAGTTGCGAAAAATAAAAATATTGCTTCTAGAGCATTTTTCGGAATCTATATGGTGTTAAGGAGTTCCAGTTAAGTGAACACTCTATACATGTATATCTGATCTTATTCCAATAATGTTAAATATTATTTCTTTGAGTTTGTATGTACTGTTAGATTATGTACCAAAAGAATCCTTCCAAATAGATGCTAAGTTTCTAGGCATTGGAAGGACCTTCTCAGTCTGCGAAAGTTTTTATTTCATTTCATTTTGTAGTACCTACGGGTTATACTGGCAAACTATTAGTGATAACATCCAGCGCTTTAGGATGAGAGAACTTCTTGAGTGGAAATCTTCATTACGTATTTCCGTAACTATTGGTGATAGGTACATCGTTCTGCATAATTCTTAGAACAGCGTATCTGACGTTGCAAATAGATCAATTCCACAAAAATTCAAACATTTAATAACACAGCAGGTGTATATTATACCGTGACACGTCATATCATTTCTTAAAGATTACGATCCTACCAACATAACAAAAAAATAATAAGAATAATAATAAAAAATGCAGCCAATTATTGATAATAGTTTAAGAGTAATGATAATTTGCTTCTAATCAAATATACAAAAATCAAATTTTTTGGCCAAGGAAATTAATTTCTGAGCCACCGTGCGCCGCGCAGTGCTTTCTCCAATAGGCAAAAATCATGTCATGAAAGTTTGTAAATTTTATATTTTTGGAAGGCTTTAGGAAAAGCATGTTATTTTTTATTTTTGTTTTTAATAGAAAATTTGGTATTGCAAGAAGCTGCTTAAAAAAAAGTCTAAAATTTTGAACACAAATTTAGAAATATTGTGTTGGCGGAAATGCCTAATTTTTCTATTTGGCAAAATAAATATAGGTCAATATTTGTGATATAACTAAAAATTCGGAAAAGAATTTTATAGAAAACCATTTAAAATGTTCATAAATCTAGCAGGTTTTTTTTAATGGGCGCTAAATTTAAGAAATTTTAATAATTTTAATCAGGAATTTTATAATATTTATTTTTTATTTTTTATGGCTAACTAAAAATATAAAGAAAGAAAAAGATTTTGTAAGCATAATTGATATTCTAGTAGACTAAAGAAGAAAATTTTTAAATTTTTGACAGCAAATTTGAAATTTATGTATTTTTCTTGCAACGTATTTTTTTATTATATTGCTTGTATGTTAAAAACTAAATTGTGTACAGCAAATATAAAAAAGCGAACAATTTCGGCATAAAATATGTGAAATTGTAAAATTTAATTCTTATTTTTGATATTAATCCATAAGTAAATATTTAAGCAATATTCTACAGAACGGAAATGAAATCGATGAAGTTAAAAAATATAAATTTTGTCAAAGAAACAAAAAAAGAAATAAAATATATCGAAATTTGAAAATTTTTGATAAGAAATAAGAGTGTTGATACTTTTATCATATGATGTATAAAATAATAATTTATTTGTTTTCTGTTTAAAAATTAAATAAAAAAAAAACAAAAAACAAGTAAGAAGGTTACAGTCGATCAAGCCCGAGAATATGACATACATATATGCGTGAAATTTTCGGGGGGTCTTATATGAAGCTAAGCTAAATTGTGGATCTATTCTTTCTAAGTTCGGAAGAGTGATTTATACAACTATAGAACATGTTATTGTCAAATATTATTGCAATATTAATATCTAAAGGAATATTTTCACTTAAAAGTGATTTTCGTAAGTGGGTTTTAAGTTATGAACCAATCCTAACAAAATTAGGTACAGAGCTTTCTACTTTTATAAGTCTTATTTGTCAAAATTTTAAAACGATACTTACATTTATATGGGATTTATGTACGTTAAACTTGTTTTCGGAAATGAGGTTATTTGATGCTATTGCCTATTATGGGCTAACCTTTCTAAAATTTGGCACACTGATTTATGTTTACAAAAAACTTTTATATGCCGATTTTCACTAAAACTGTGATATATTTAAGACTTTTATAAGCATTGAAACCTATGCCGGAAAAACGTTTGTATGGGGGCTAGGTAAAATAATGAACCGATCATAACCAATTTCAATAAACTTGGTTCTTGTATTAAAATAATTATATATGCTAAATTTCATCAAATTTTCATCAAAATATCTTAAAAAAAGTACCGGTCTTTAGCCAAATTTTTGCATAGCTTAAGTTAACGTAAATACATACCAACATACCAAATTTGTTCACAATCTGATTATAATTGCAGACAAAGGTGGACGTGCCCTTGAACCTTGAACATTTTGCCTTCTAGTTATGAAAATTCCTCAAAAAAAGTCTCTATTTCCTTTCCAAAAAACTCATCATTAACCCTTTCATTACCCGCTAACTAGATGGTGAATATTTATTAGCTCAGCTCTCTTATTAATTATTAAACAGTGTTACTGGTTTAACCTTTTTAATGCTAAATTTAGCTTTTTTTTATTCTGTTTTTAACCTCAAAATTTTCGTTTTAGTTTCTTTCTTTATTGCAAGCTTCTTATAATTCTTAAAACTGCTTTAAAAGCCAGAAATGATATTACTTCAACAACGAAGATATTAATTTCTTATTTTCTGTTTCTAATTTTGATTTTACAGAATCATCTACTTAAGCATTTTTATGTATTTTTTTCTTTTTGCACAAAAATTAGTTTTTTTTAATTTTTAACAAAATTTTTTGGCCATGACGGTTCATTCTCCAAATCAAAAATAACTAATTTTTGGACTTACTAAATCGATTATTATAATTATTTTTCTAAGAAAATAATTTTAAAGGTTCTATTAAAAGTGAAAAATCACCCAAAAATTTCGAAAAAAGGGAATTATAATACTATGCGACAAAAAAATTTAGGTCATCAGATATTACTTGAATAATTCCTATGCGAAATGAGACTATACCATCATCGGATTAATAAAATCTCCAAAGGGTTCTTTATGGACTCTTAAAGTCCAGATATTTTAGATCACTTTCTTCATTAAGTAGGTAAATTTCAATTCATTTAAGGGTATTTAGTTTTTTGTAAAGTATAAAGCTTCTCTTAGATATTATGTAAAGTTTTTATTGAATGCCCCATCCCTTTTACGTCCGCTTTTCATAAAAGAGATTGTTTGCAATGTATGAGTACTCACATTATTCAACCGATTTAATAAATATTTTGCTCATATTTATATACTTATAGACTAAATATAATTTGAATACCACGCTCAGTTTTTAGCCCACTTTCATTTAATTTTGTTACTTTCTTAATGCTACTAAGACAATTCACATAAAATTTGATATACACAAAGAATAGAAAATATTGTACATTGTAACATTTAATAACATAATAAAAATTGGGTGTGTTTTTATATGAAATACATATATAATCTAAATTTATATGAGAAATTTTTGACGATTTTTTTTTAATTATATATAACTCTTTCTGGCCTTATTTTTTGAGGCATTTATTTTTTTTTAACTTTTTACATTAATATAAGTGGGGAGGATATTATGAGTTTGTACTGATGCTGGTAACACCCAAAAATATTGGTCTAAACATTAATGTATACCTATCGGCTTAGAGTCGATTTAATGATCTTTGTCTACGAACAATTCAATAAAATTTGGTACACATATTTTTATGGTCCAACGACAATGCATACTGATATTGCTCATGTTCAATTTAGAATTTTTTTGTATATCTGATTACGCAATGACATATTTTTAAACTCGAGACTTATAAAACTCAAAATAATTTAATATTATTTTAAGGGCCGTTAAAAGAGGAGGCATTTTTAAATTTTTGAATCTTTTTAAAAAGCATTGCACATAAGAGAGAGATAGTTTTTCACTTAAAACTTTGGTAGTACGAGGAAGGTGAGAGAATGTATAAAAATTTGATGAAAATCGAAAAATAATACCATGTGTTTTAGAACGAGATCATTTTGAGATCTTACTGTTGAGATCCTACTCTAATACATGGAGCAGGTTCCAAAAAGTACGATCGACTCAGCTTTTCAATTTCGATTTGTTACTTTCTATTTATTAAATATAGGGGTTATTAGATCTCTAATATAGAAAACAATATATATATATATCGAAAATTTCTTGTAAGAACGCCCAAAATTTTTGCACTCAAATAGTCCACGGATATTTGAAACGGTTTTACTTTTCAGTTTCGCTAAATTTCAAGAATTCGAGATTTAATTTTGCTTTTTGGCTTTCCAAAAAAATTTAAAATTTCAAAATCTCAAAAGTATATTATTTTAATTACAATATTTCTGGAAAGGCTTTGTGAAATTCAATAAATAGCCTTGAAATTGTGATGACTTCAGCTTTAGGACGAATATAAAACAAATAAAAAATTTTAAAAATGAATTTTAATACAATTATATTTTCAGGTTTTTGATTTTTTAGCATATTTAGAAAGTGTAAAAACTTTACATTAAAATAAAACTTCCAAATTTTGTAGGAACCTATTCACATTTTTTAATACAAAACTTCTATTTCTCTGGTATCATTTTTACATATTTT
The DNA here is from genome assembly GCA_932274085.1 of Protocalliphora azurea. Lineage (NCBI taxonomy): Eukaryota > Metazoa > Arthropoda > Insecta > Diptera > Calliphoridae > Protocalliphora > Protocalliphora azurea. The sequence continues at coordinate 5,150,986 of OW026520.1, read as the reverse complement.
ATATAAAAAATTTATGTAAAATAGTACCCTTTTATGCACAAATTAATAAGTAAATAGTTATGTGAAAAAAAAAAATTATTTTAATTGACCAAAACCTAATTCATGCAACAACAAAATACATTTCGTCATACATATATATTTGGTTTTCGTGAAAGAGTATTTCTTTTCTGAAAATTTAGTTTAAAATGCCTCTCACATAATCTTCTATTTGTACTTTATACCTATATCCAAGAAAAATTGAAATTGAATACATCTGCAACTGTCAAAAAAAAAAAAAAGATAATAGCCTTATATATGCTTTCTAAATTACACAAATCCGTTAATAACTTCTAAAGGTATGAACATTTAAAATTAAAAAATTTTCTATTTTGTTTACTTTTATGCAAATATGATAATTTTTCAAAAAATAAGAAAATATATTAAATTTGTATGAGAAATTTGGAACATGATTTTTAATGCATTATGCATACTAGAATTACGCATTCCAAAAATTTTATAGTTTTATTTTAATGTAGAAATTCCAAACTTTCCAAATATGTTAAAAAATCAAAAAACTGTAAAAGCATATTTAACGAAGATGGATTACAAAATGCAATTACATTAAAATGCATTTTTCAAAAATTCTTTATTATTTTTTAAATGTTCCTATTAAATCCGACATGAATAAAATTTAAACGTCGTTTAAAGCATTAAAATTCACAAAGCCTTCCAGATATATTGATATTTAAAATTACATACTTTTTTTTTGTTACTTAGAAAGTGAAAAACGAAATAAAATCGTGAGTTTTTGTAATTTCGCTGGTTTAATGTAATTTATTTATAAAAATTTTAATCGAAATTTAAAGACACCAGTTAAAAAATGCTCTTCTTAGGTCGTTCTTTCATGGAATTGTCGATATATATATATATATATATTTTTTTTTTGTATCTCGAAAACGTGAACCAATTTTAAATTCAGCATCTTAAACAACATAAGAAAATATTTTTAATTGTTCAAGTAAAAACCTTGTATAATATGTATTTATTTGATAAATTCAAAATCTGATGAAAACATAATAATTTTTATTTATTCTATTATAATTTGATTAAAGTTATTATAAAATTTGGATCTTTAACTTCGGTACCTTAGTGAGGATTCTTAAAGCAACAAAGAGAGTATGGAAACGAATTCGCCTTTATTAATTTAAAATATTTGGGAACCAACTGCAAGATTTTATACACAAAACTAATGTATGTCACTATTTCAATAAAATTCGTTAGGAGTAAATGTAATCGTAATGCCAAATATAATCGGAATTCCAAATTTGGGAACAGTTGGTCCACAATTAAGCAGATCTCTGATATAAAGCCAAATTTCAGAAAGACTGGTTCACAATTAGGTACAGCTGTCTTTCCACCACTTTCAAAAATCACTTTAACTCACATAAATATGACATAAATGACAATATCAACATAACATTTGACACAAATAGGTTTGGTAATATAAGCAGAAATCATAGAATCTAATTTCATAAGGTGTGGTCCACAAATGGCCATAGATCCTATGTGAGGTCCATTTTCGAAAATCTGGAAAATCATTTAAGTTAGGCTATGGGTACTATGTTGTTGGTGCATATGCCAAGTCTTTCTTTCAATGATTATAGTAGGAATTGTAATCATGAGGAGGAATCGCAGCATCTCCTTTGCCACATGCCACAGTGGTGCCCTTACATGTTGCCACATTTTCACTGATATTTCTGACATGGACTGTAGGAAACATATTTGTCGTTCATACAGATGCTTTATGAATCTATCTTTAACGCAACCAAAAATGGACCCAAAGAAATGGCTACTGACTGCATATCTAACCTAACCTATATTTTCATTAATAAGTTGCTTTAGAATAAAATAAATATTTCTATCCCTTCTTATTTATAGTATTCACGACTTTTATGTATACCTTCCAAGACAATACGTTTCTTTCTCAGAAAAAAAAACTTCTATTAACCCACTGTACCTTGTTGCTGTTATTATTACAATACCTGTCGCAACGACAGACTGATAACTAGCCATAAAGTCCGACAAGTCGACAACTCGACCAACACATATTTACCAACAAATGGACTCCAACAAGGCAATTTGACTTGTAGCTTATTTAATAACAACAGCAAAAACATTAACAATAAAACCAATGCTTAATAAGTCCAGATAACACCAACCAAGAGACACTACTGATGTTGAATGCCACATAATATTACATACCTACATCTAGAAGATACACAAAAAAAATCTCGGACCAACTAAACGTAGACGTAGTATAGTTTTATACTTTAGTTTATTTGACACATTAAATATGGCCCGATAATTAAGTCATAAATTAGATGGCTGCATACTTGGTGGTTTTTTAGTTATAAACTCTCATGGACTTTAACAAATAAACATACACACATACTGGCTATTTGGTATGAAGTTGAACGGTGTTGCTACAGCTGCTGGTGTTGTTGTTGTACTTGGTCATCTTGACATGGGACACATACCTGAACACCAAACAGCCAACTAAATAAATAACTAACTAAACAACAGCAGGATATCATCTTAATGTTGTTTGTATCTCTGTTAACTATTTTAACTCATACTGTATGAGAAAATTTATTTATTTTGTGTTTGCCATACACTGACAGCAGCGTTAATGCATGTTTGTGATTTTATACCCTACATCAGAACAGGTAAGAATTTGGCAATTTAAAAGACACATTAATAAATTTAGGACAGAAACCTTTTGGCCAAGAATTATTATAATAAGTTAATTCGGAATAAAAATACTGAGTTATGTGTAATATCAAGAATTTTATGTGTAATATCGAGAATTTCTTTGTTACAAGAGTCAATTTGTATTTCATTCCCGATTTTTCAGAAAGTTTTGTTTGGATTTTATAGGTTCTTAAAAAGTGTTCCTCCTAGGTGTACAATATTATTTAGTCGTCTCTGCTCATCCGTTTTTTTTTTTTTTTTAATTTATTTATTCTGCACCGCATTTTTATTTAAGAAAGTGTGCAGCAAAGTGGTATATATTTACCTACTTCGTCTGTCTGGCTGTCAGTATATTTAAGATTTCTCATTTTCATCTTAACCATCCATGTCTTTCGTTACCCCCTTTCCCCAAGCATTCAGCCAGCACTTCGTTTGGCATCATATTACATTCATTAATGGTTGATGTCGGGCATGTGTCTCTTTTGCTTTCATTTATGAAATTAATGTCTAATCGACATATTTTTAATCGTGTATTGAAGTTTTTTATTTCTTCTGTCTTCACTTTAGTCGTGTTTTTGTCTTCTCTTCATTTTCTTGATTTTGTTGTCTAGTATTTTATGGTTTTTCATTATTTAGAACTCATTTGCTATAAATATAAATTATACAATTTAAGTAAGCTATAGATTAATGAAATCATTTATTTAAATGTTTTTGTTTTGAAGTTAAGAGATTTTTCAGTTGTAGAATATCTAGTTTAATGTATTTTTCCTATTTGGAGTGTGTGTGAGAGTCAATCAGTGTTTTTGAAAATTATTAATTGGTATGGTTTTGTAAATAAATTACTTACTTTGTGAAAAGGAGTATTGAGTTTCTTTTGAATTTAATTTTTAGGAAGATTAAGTGTTAGTAGCTTTTGTTATTTATTTAAGAGGGGAACTTACCATGTACTGGGTGTATGTATTATTTTCGATCGTTTTTGTTTTTTTTTTTTTTTGATGAAAAGTTAATGCTATTTTACGATAAAGCTTCTGTGAATTTGAGTCAAAGAACTGTTCGTAGTAAATTATGACCTTTTCAAAATTTTCTAGCAATTTATTGATTACATCCCAAATCCACTTCTCATTTATTGAGGCCAAAAAGGAGTAAAGCTAAGGTATTCCGAATCGAATGTAGGTAACAGTGGTCTCAAAGGACCATGTCTGGGCTATACGACGGGTGGGGTAAAACTTCTCAAAGCCATAACTTTCAACTGGTTGCGCAATATGAGGCTAATCGCTATGGAAAATTTGAGACTTGTGTATTGCGGCACAGTGTTCTCTTGAAACAGATCCATTTTATTCGGTACATATCTGCCGTAACATTTTCACGTAGTTTTAGGAGTTTATTGTAAATGGGAGCCTTTTAATCTTTCTAAATACAAAGAATATCCTTAGCGAGAGAAATATTCGGCTTTGGTGTCGATTTTTTTGGTTGTCTGGGCTTCACTTAAAATTTTATTCACTTTGTATTATCGTAATGGATTCACTTTCCATTGCTCGTAACAATTCAATACAGAACCGACATCTGTTTGCGGCGTTGAAGTGGGATTTCAGAAATGCAAAATCGCCACTTCACGACTCTTGGCTTCAGTTCGTGTGGCACCAAATTTGCATGCTTTTGGAACACAAGTACTTTTAAACAACTGAAAATCGTTATTTAACATACTCAAACTGTTTTGGTTGACTGGGATGTACTTTTAAAATTGCCAGTTTTCTATCGTTTGAATCACTCAAAACAAGTTGGTTTAGCTAAAGCATAATCCCCGTATACGTTTACCGGAATATAATGGCTTCCACAGCCGTTTGTTTCAAAGATCAATAACGAAGATAAACTTCCCAAAAATTATCCATTTTTTGTACCAAACTTTACTTATTCAAACTTTAAAAAAAACTATGATGTTAACTTTGCAACATAATGATATATACTGAATAAGAAAGCCTTATAACAGTACTTTCAAAATGGATCGCTCGGTAAAAATATTGTTACTGTATCTAATTAATATATATATATATATATATATATATATATAATAAATATTCTACGTTAGCAAATAATTCTGATAAAACTGAACCGGCACAGAAAGAAACAGTAAAAGGAATTTCCATGAATAAAAAAGAACAAAACACAAACAGCAAACGATACGAAAATGTCATTTGGAATACTAATGTATTTCTGTACATTATAGAGAGAGTTCACTGTAGTGTTCATTCCTAAGGAAATATAAATCCATAAATTTGTTTTGATTTCTGCTAATCGCATAAACGAAAATGTGCATTCTTTACAAGCATTACTTGTAGAGATCGTTAGGATATTAAGGAGTGCTTGTGCAAGTTCTTTATAACTTATATACTTTTTCAAAATTGCAATTTTATTAATTATTGCATAATATTTACATAATTATTATATAATTTCCTCGAAAAAATATTTTAGATGTTCCCATCAAGTTCCCCCAAACAAAATTTTCATCCTTTTCTGAAATTCTTCAAATTTTGGGGTTAAAACCCCAAATCTGGCAGCCCTGGCATTTCTGATTTTTTGCTCAAAAAGTAGAAAATAAATAAAAAAAATATAAATAACACTTTGTCTTAAAACTGTTTAAAAAATAATTATTGACTTTTTGAAAATTTAAGCGATTTTAAAGATTGGTATCTCATTTTATTCTAAATAAAATAGCATTTAGAACTTTGTATGTATGTATATGTTTGGTCTTATAGAAAAGAAAAAAAAAACATCAAAATCAAAATTTCGCAAAAAAAAAAATTAATTTAAAAGTGTTGAATAAATTATTACATTTTTTTACTGAATATAAAGGATTTTAATATAGTTAAATATCTCTCTTCTTTCTAAGTTAATTTAAAAATCTTAAATTGTCTTAGAATTCAGGAAGCTACGAGATCTTTAATGCTGGAACTACCCAAATATATCTACAGCCCACATTAGATCATTTTTGAGTTAAAATAAAAAGTGTAATTTTTTAGCAGCGTGATATTATTATATTTTCGAAAATTTCTCAACAGCACAAATTATTTCGTTTGGATGCGTTATATGTAAGGAATATTGACTATATCTTTTCTTTTACTTAACCGATTTTCATTCATCGATATCATTGAAAAGCTTACAATTATATCTTAAGCTTAAACTCTTTAAATTACTTTTATATTTATTACGAACGAATTTACCATAAATCTTCCCGCCCTCTTTTTACCAGCCATTCCCTTTTGGTATCCGTAAAGAATTTGATTTGTGAATAATGCATTATAGTTTTTATCTGCCTATCAAATTTTAAATATTTTTACGGAAAAATAACAGAGATATTTATTTTTGGCCAGAATTTACCACCGCACATTTACTGCAGAATATGCGGAACTTGTAATATCCACTCCACTTTGGAGCGTACAAGCTTGGAATTAAGCCACACTTAGAAAATCAAATTATTGCAAGGTGATTGATATATATATGTGATAGAATATGTTAATTATATTATAGTGTTCTGTTGAAATTTTTCAGGGAGACCACTCAAGCAATGCGAAATAATAAGCTTGTTAAGAAGAAAAAAAAAATCATTTCTTTTCGCAAAAATGTTGGTCCATCGGATGTCTTTTTCTGTATTTAGCTCATCAGTACGCACCGTGGTCGTCAGAAGAGCAAAAATGCCATTTCTCCAGACACTCAATTTTACATACTATTGTTGAGTAATTACAGCATTTCAAAACCAATTAAACAAAAGTGAAAAAAGCCTCAAATTTACAACCAAAGTTATTCATCACAATTTCCATACAATAATAATGTCACAACTGCTGTAACTGTTCACTCAATTCAATAACAGAAAAAAACGAGCAGAAAATGTGAACAAAAATGAGTAGAGCAAAATAACAACAATTGAATGAAGAAGAAAAAAAAAACGAAAGGATAATAATAACAGAAATGACAGTGATATCATAGCAAAACCCCAACAAGGATGATAATTGTGAAGTTTTCAAGAGAATGTCATTATTATTATTTTTTTTTAACATTTTTCCTTTTTGTTTTTGTATGATAGATAACACAACAACTCACAAAGATAGCATAAAAGCTGCTGTTAAAGCAGAAACAGCGGTGGCAATAGCAATAATATCAGCAACATCTCGTCGTAAACTTATCATTTAAACAAACATTCATTGTGAAGGCAACAAACTGAGTAAAAAGTTGATGTTGATTTGGATGGATGATAGTGATGGGTTGCGATGTGATGCGGCATTAAGTGACAATGATTTAAATGGACAGTAGCAGCTGCCGTAAACTGTCAAATCAAATCTCAGCATTATTATATGAATGACTACATACACCACACTACACTCACAATACTTATAGTTGTTGTGGCTGACTGGATGGTTGCTTGGCTCAGCTTTTGAAATATTTGCTTATTATCATCTTGTGTCATCTTGATGAACAACAATTCTGTTTTGTGTGTGTAATTGCAAAATTGACAAGATACGACAATGACAGTTTTGTATATGTTTTTTTTTTTCTTTTTTCATTACTTTTTGAAATGAAATTGAAAACAATTCATCATTTTCGTTTTCTTTGCTTTTTAGTTTTTATGGAGAATCTTATATTTCAAGATGTTGTTTTCTTTTTTAGCATTTGTCATTATAATATATGAGAGAAATTAAATATTCAGAAAGGTTTTTGATTGAGTGTCTTAACATTTCGATCTTATATAGTGTGTGACAACTTGGCATTTGTTAAAGTAGATTTTTTTATTATCTTTTTAAAACAAGATGGGTTAAATGTGCCTTATTTAATAATGGATTTATGAGAAGTGTAATAAAAGAATAATGTTATGTTTGTTTTTTGTCTATAAATTAATTCTAGAGATTTAATGAAATAAATTATTGTTGTTTAATATAAATTAATTTAAATGAAATTTGAAAATAAGGAAGCTTATGCTGAATATTTGATCAATAATTAATTTATAAAAGATTCTATAATTTAATTTAAAAGGACACGGAATCTGTCATATTATAAAACTTTTATAAGCTATCGCGATTTTAAATCGTTTTTAAGACGCTTAGCTTGAATGAGAACTCAGTTAGTATAAACGCAGTTTTAAGCATTTAAAAAATCAACTCCATTTTTTCTTAAATAAAACATATTAGTTTGTTTCGAAAATTCACTACGAAACTTCAAGGCCGATGATATCATTTGGTGCACAATATTCAATCTTTCTTGTCTACTTCTTTTTAAAAATTGTCCCACAGCCTTTTATTAAAGCTCAACTTCAATTTGTATAGCACCTCCATAAATCATATGTTTTACTAAGAGAAAAAAAAAAATAATAATAATAATTGCTAAACTTGTCAAGATATTTTCAAATGCTTTTTAACAACATGACTACATTTTAATAATATAATAATTACTTTAAAATTCACTCTTCTAAACCTCCCTCTCACACGTTTAATCTTGCCCTACTCATGTGTTTTTATCACCCAACATCATGAAATTGCATAAAATTAATTTACATGAAAAAAAGCAAACAAATAAAGTAGAGAACTCATGACTAGCAGCCTGTATGCATGCAACAAATAATGAAATTAACAAGAGGAAATTAAAAAAAGAATAAACAGCTCGACAACTTCAACAACAACAACAAAATATGTACAAATACGACAGCAGTGAATATAAATATTTCAACTTAAAATCAATTAAACTTGTGAAAATATCATAAAGTGGTGAAACATTAACATGAATATGGTAGAAAAGAAAAATAAAAACAGCTACAATAACAACAACAACACAAACAAATGTCTACAGCACCATCATCATTATTACCATAATATTTTGCGTTGGTTTTTTCTGCTGCAGCAAGTTTTAGTAGCTGCATTGAAGACTGAAATTCATAGCAATTATTTTAACACTTTAATGCTATGAGTAAAATCATCGCTATCTATGTATGTATTTGAAAAGTATGTACAAGTGTTTGTAAGTAAACTGCTGAGAGTATAAAAAACAGAGTAGTACATGCATATTTATTTGAATGGGGGCCCTCTCTAAGTAATTTGTAATTATATCTTTAAACGAAGGCATAGTCCCTGTTTAATAGTATAATACATATCTGTTGTTCATAGCGGCATTAAAATTGCATATTTAATGTGATATACTTGCGATGGTTATTACATTTGGTTATTTATTCCGATACTAAAGTGAGGAGGATAAACATAAGGACATTTAAAACTCTAAGATTCAGTTAAAAAATAAAACGACTTTAAGCAAACTGTAAGTTTTATAGAAACCTTTAAATTTTCATGACTATATCATTAACATAAGTATCATTATCTTCTCCTCCTTTTAACTATTATCCGCAGTGTTTTTATATGATTATATTTATGTATTTACCATTACTATCTGACAGTATTTTAAAATTATAGTTTTTAGTGAACATATAATTTTTAAACTTAAGTAGTAAACTGATATTACTCGTATATGTAATAGTGACTTAAATGAATTGAATGGCTATTGGGTATATAAAGCAATGTGGTAATATAATATCAAAGTTAACTCTTTTTGCAATTACTTAAATCCATGCTAATACCATTTGTAACTACCATTGATGGGGCTGACTGTTGTAAAATAAAAATGTTAACAAAATTGTTTGCAGAAAATGTTGAGTCATTTATGATAGCATTTGTAACTTTATGTGATGAAACATGTGGGCCAATAATGAGATTTGCAAAAATTATAATTACATATTTCTTTTAAGTTATTCCTTATTCCTTTCAAAGATATGCAGTCATAGACATATTTTCATAGTTACTTGGAATATATTGAGAACAGTATTTTGTACACGGAAAAAAATAATTTAAATTAAAAAAAATAAATTTTGTTTGATTGTGCTCCAATAATCATAATGATAATATAAATTAAATTAAATAATTGATATTGTGTAATACTTTTAATTAATTTTTTAAATAAATAATAAATATTATTGCAATTTGACGAAAATTTCATCAAGGTATTCACTGAATCGATTCAAATGTTATCAGAATCTATACTATTGTATAAAATATAAAATACAGTAAAATTTTAAAATCTTCAAATATTTATTTAAAGTATTTATTACAATAATTATGTATTAAAAAAATTAATATATTAATACGGGGGAGGTTTACGTTGTAATAGTGTAACCATTAAAATCTGCACAATAAACAGAATAACGAGAGACATGTGAGATTATATTTTTATCAATAGTCGAAAATAGCCAGAGAATATTTACCTTTTAGTTTTCAAAAGATTCTCTATAGGGCGCAGCTTTAACGAAGGAAAATTCTGCAATAAACCTAAAATTCTTCAATCAATAAAAAAAACTTAAAACTTACTTACCAACAGCAACAAAAATTCATGAGAATTCAAAAAAAAAAAAAAGATTTTCCACATATAGCATAAATTTTAGATTTATTTAAACAGTTTATTCCTTTATTTTTTTCGTTATTTTATTTTTTATTTTTGTTGCATATTTTCAAAATATTTTTCGTTTTGAATTTTTGAAGAGGTTTCAGTTTATGTAAAGCAGTAATTATAACGAATTAAAAAGTTAATTAATTTAATTATCAAAATAATTAAATAACAAAATGAAATGAAATAACAGATTAGTTAAAAATTATTTCCGAATATTTTTTCTGTGTACTTACTCAAGAAAAATATATTACTATTAATTGTAGTTACTGCTGAAAAACATAAAAATAAGACGAGTAAAAATTTTTGGAAGCCAGTTAAGAATTTTTATATCCACCGTTAAAAAATGGTGGGGTATATATATATATATATATATATATATATATATATATATTCTGGGTTCTCGTGAAAATCTAAGACGATCTAACGATGTTTGTCTGTCTGTCAAAAAAATGGCCGCTCACTTTACCCACCACCCATATAAGGCGAAACATCAGCGAAATTGCTCCAAGCATCAATGTGAACTCGGAAACAAAAAATAGGCGTGATCCGCCCACCTCTCATATTTTTTCCCTAACTTTATTTATTGAATCTTCACAAAACTAAGTGAATTAACAATAAGTATTCAAATCTTAACTCTAAATCTTAATTTATATTAAGTCTTGGACTTAATTTATATTATGTCCAACCATTGCCGGACGAAAAACTATAGCTTAGGAGGAGGTCTGTTGTATTCCTGCTTCTCATATAAAGTGAAATTTTAGTAAGTTGTAGAAGCTGAATATAACATAACATAACTTTTTCACCTGTTTTATTTATTTTTTTTTTAATCCTTATATTAGCCATTATGAAAAATTTTTGAATTTACACCTTATTTTTTTTTATTATTATTATTATTATTATTATTATTATTATTATTATTTTGATGGCACATTAAAATTCATTTGCATAAATATAAACTGACTCGGGAGCATGTAGAATAAGTTTGTGCAGGGGGCGTTAAAGTTAGAGCGGTTTTTAGTTGAACATATAAAAATTTTTACAAATTAAAAGTTTATTCATAAATCTGGATGGATATGTCCGCGGGGAGAGGTAGCCCCATACAAAGAAAGTATTAATTTTCGCATATCAATTACTACTACATTACTGCAATATCAAAACCTACTTTTTTATTTAAGTAAAACTTGTGATCTTTTCTATGTTTAATGGAATTAGTATAGCATATTTTAGTATTTCCTAGCAAAATTTAACAATTCTCTTTATAGTAAAAATCCCGATTTTGAAAAATTTTATGAAGAATGGGATTCGAGTCTAAGTTATTTCTTCATATATTATAAGAAGATATATTTTATTAAAGTTTATTACAAACAAATGCAATTTAATATTGTGATCCTTTGCTAATCCAAGTAATTTTTTTTTCTGGTCCGTACTATTCTTATTTTTGGAAAATTTATAATGCGCCTCTACATTTTCGTTAAACATTACAAACACCACCTAATTACGCTAATTATGGTAAATTTAGTGTTGTCCTTACGATGTACGTTAGCAAAATCTTTTTTGACAAAATTGTCTCGTTATCAACGATCAACGACATTTACCTAGATTTATTTCCGTTCTTGCAAAAGGATAGTCGGATATGTTTGTTGTTATTTTTGAGACACTATAAAATAACTTGTTTTTATAAAATGTAAAAAACAGTAGCACCAAATTAAAGGTGATTATCTATACTTTTGACCTAAATAAAAATTAATGTTTAGTTTTTAACCATTTTAGAATAATTTGTAATTTTCATCTTATAACCTAACTTTTTAATTTGGACATATACTAATGTATGTGCTACGCAGAGGTTTGAGTTAAATATAAAGTGTTTGTACAATATTTTTAAGTATCAGAGATCAAATAAACCCTGATTTATATACCTAAAATATTTCTCAACATCCTTAGTATCGAAATTATACTAATTGAAATCTGGGAACGTAAAAAATGTTTCTATTAAATTTATTTTTAATACTTATTCGATTTTATTTTGTAAGATAACAAAAAACTAAGTTCACGCAGTAATCCAAGCTATTCAATTAGAAACTCTGAATGTGCCTAGTGAAAATTTGATTCTTTTTTTAAATTTTCGCTCCTGTTTTCCAAAATTTGAGATTATCTCCTGCATTAACTTTTTAGGAAATATCAACGGGATATAGCCCAAAATTCGCATAATTACAATAAGTGTCAATCCCTGTTTCAAAATTTGTATTCCGTTGATCTGTGACTCGTTTGTTTAATTTAGTATTGCCACAAATATTATTAAGAATTAAAGTCAGTTTAAATCAGGTTAAAAATTTTTGATAATGTCTCATATATATTATAAAAATGAGGTGTAAGTTTGTTTGTTTGTGTATTAATCACGTTTAAATATTTGAATAGATTTCCACTAGATTTAATATAAAAGAGCAGGTTTTAGGCTTTTTGATCTCGATAGAATGTTACAGCCATACTTTACGCCTACTTAAAAAAGTATATTTTTTCAGTTTTGCACGTAATGTTGAATCTTGTACGACCACTTTTTTTGAAACTCTCAAACAGCTGAACTGATTTGCTTAAAATGTTCAGAGCATCATCTTGTGTGTCTCTGAATTCAAATATGATAAATTATTTTTCAAATCAAATACGATAAATTATATTCTACAGTAATAACTATAGAACAGCAAAGTACAAGCTACACTGATAAGCATAGCAACATTTAAAAAAAAAAAAATAAATAAAAAGTTTAAGAGAATATTAGTAACCTTTCTCGCGCCCCTCGCATCAAAACACGAGGATCAACTTAAAACCAGATTTAGATGAGATTAGATCAAAGCCTTTGTCGAATCTATTCGAACAACCCTATTGAGAGGTTAATAGTTTTCCTCATGGCAAAATTTTAAAAGTTTGCCATATAAAGAAAACAAGTAAGAGAGTTATATTCGGCCTGAATTTATTCACCATCTGTAGCAAGGGTGTTTAAATTTCTCCTTATATGGGAGGAGAGCGACTCACGTCCATTTTTAGTCTCCGGGTTTATATTGATCCTTTAATTACTTGTAAAAAATTTCGATGGCGTACATGCTTTAAGAGATATCGGCAGAAAAGTGAAGTTACGACGGATACTAAATTTTTCTAGTATTTGGCCCATTTTCATACAACTGATTTGGATCATTTTAAAAACCTAACAAACCTAATATAATATAAGTATTTGAGCCAAATTTATTTTCGAATTAGACGAATCTGATATATCCACCATCAAAAAAATGAATATGAATTAAAAATTTACTATATAAATCACTCCGTTTTCCTCTCATTTATGGTTCATTATAAAAGCAATAACTCATATTTATTTTGTATGCGGATACTACTCTCCCTAGACCTAACCATCCTATTTTCATCTCAATTGTGTTAGTTTATGAGAAATTTATTGCAAAAAAATCTTAAGATATTCAACATAATAGTCATTTTTATATCTGTATAGGAGCTATCTTATTTTCATCTCAATTAAAAAACTTGATAAGAAAATAATCCCATAAAATCTTAAGAATTTCACTATTCTTTAAATATGTGATTATCGATATTTATTTGAATGGGGTTGCCTCCCCCTAAATCTACATGTCTCATATTCACCTCAAATGTAATAATTTTTAAGGAAATGCAAAATCTTAAGACTTTCACTGCAGTAATTATTTAGATATTCGATTAAGGACATTTACTATGTATGCGGATTACGACTCCCTCTAGGATTAACTATCTTATATTCATCCTAATTTTATAATTTTATAGAAAATTTTTTCCACAATATTTACTTTGTATGGGGCTTCGCTTCCCTCTAGGCCTGCCCCTCTAATAGTATACCAAATTTGAATATTGTTAAGAAAATTACTCCTGCAAAATTCTAAGATTCACACTATAAAATTTTTTTAGATATGCGATAATAAATATTTATTTTCTAGAAATTCCCCTTGCTTTGATCTCAAAATATTGTATTATACTTATACCCTACACCAACAAAGGTACGAATAAGTTATTTGTAAGTGTAAGCCGGAATTCCAAATTTCAGGAAGGTCGGTCCACAATAAGGCATAGCGCTCGTAAAAGCTCCCTTTCAAAAATAACTTTAACTCGAATAAATCACACATAAATGATAGTATCAAGATAATATTTGACACAAAAAAGCTTAATATAAACAGCAAACATAGTTTCCAATTTCGTAAAGATCGGTCCATAAAAATCCATAGGCACAAACGCAAATGGTCTCTTGTATGGCTTGACCGACTATAACTTTATTACTTGATTTTTTATTTTATATCATTAAACTAATTGTGGGAAATTTTGTTATTTTATATGCCATTATTTTGTTTTAGATCTTTATCGAAAATTTTTTTCGGTTCAACTAATTTTTATCATTCTAAATTCTTGGACAAATTATGCAACTTTAGGGAGTATAAACTTCAAAAGTTGGGAAATCAAATTTAGAGGTACTAAAGCACAGATCGTATACTAAAATTTCAAAAGTTTTGGTAATTTTTGTTATTGTCATCATATATATATTTATAGCATTATCAATCATCACCGGGTGAAAATAATATTTACATTTTCCAATTAGAGATTAAGATAATCAAGAATTTTAATCTATAATTTCTTCAGATGCACATTTTCAAGGATATAGACGAGAATTTATATTTTTATATTTTTTACACATTGTTTTTTGAAAGTAACTTCTACCAATTTCAGGTTATAAATTATTAACTTTTATAAAATCTTTTATATATAAAATCTTGTTCATATTTAATAAAAATTAGTCTTCTTAACTTCTTAATATATATCTGTAAATTCTAAAATTCCTATTTTTCTTACTACAAAAATTTAAAACAGTTCACAATCTATTACTTAAATATTCAAAAGAAAAAAATGTCATCGAAATAAAACATCAGGACACCAAATATCAATCACATTCAAACTAAAACTCATCACTCTGCATTCACAAAAGAAATACATTTATCATTTACTTTCAACATACACGAAAACGTATTCATTTCATACAAAAGGATTTAAAATATATGTATGTATACAAAACTAAGTAAATAAGTATGCTTGCAGGTATTTATAATGCAAATATAGGGAGTAAATTTAATTACATTTCAACCACGTATAATCAAATTCTACTTTATTCACGCGAAATTTATTTCCTTTTTGCGTCACTTACATCCTACAGAAATGACTGATGGAGTGAATATTTCAAAATTAATGTATGACTACGACTAAAAGAGACTAGTGATGAACGTGTATATTTAACGTGTGATGTCGTTGTCATTGTCACTCTATAGTTGCCAGCCTGCCAGTATGTTCTTTATTTTATTGTTGCTGCAGTTGATGGTAGTCTTGTTGTTGTTGCTGTTCATTTGATGTTGATAAACAGTGTTGCCAGGAGATGAGAAAAAAGAGGCTTAAATGAACTTTAAAAAGGCCAAATGTTCCAAAAAATAAAGCCAGAAAAAAGTTTTTTTTTATTTTTTTAATTTAAAAAAATAACTTTTTCTCGTTATCATTAGTTTTTATATTCCTTTTTCAAAGATGTTTTAATAAATTTATAAATAAACTATAAAATGGCTGCCATCAAAGTAACCCAATAAAAAATTGCCCAAAAAAATTCAACTCAAACTTGGGTTTTTCCTTTTTCGTTAGTTTTAGACTATAATTCCATTTTAATTAAGCATTTCCAAATTTTTGTATGATTTTTCACATATATAAGAATTTTTGAAATTATATTCCTAAATAGTTTCTATGGTTAATAAAGTATATTAGAAAATAATTTTAATAATCGATATAGTAAGTACATAGAATTATTTGCTATTTTTGTTTTGGAGAATGAAGAGCCGAAGGCGAAATTTTTTGTCAAACGTAAATAATCTAATAAAATTATTAAATGGATGATTCTGTAAAAATAAAATTAGCATTAACAAATCAGAAACTATTTTCTTCGTTGATAAAATACTAACATTTTAGCTTTTTAAGGCAATTATAAAAATCAAAAAGGCTAGAAGCTAAAAAGAAATTTTTGAGGCTAGAGGCAAAATAAAAAGACTAGATTTAGCCTAAAAAATGCTAAATTGGCAACATTGTTGATAACACTCGCGTATGTAGATTTTTTTGTTGATATTGTGTATGTTTATGTTCTTGTTAAATTTTGATGTGTGATTGCTGGCAGCTACTGATTCTGCTGCTATTTGTTCGTTTACTTTTTTTTTTGCCGTTCATGTCTCTCTTTTACTTTATGTTCTTCTGGAACAACTTTTGTGTACGGCGAAATGCACACAAGGGATACGCGCGCAAAGCAACAATACGCTGCTAAATAATTCCCATCAAGCAACTTCACTGTCACTTGTCACATCTCAAATGTCAACATGTTGGCATTGAGGTGACAGACAGGAACAGAGGGAACCAAAAATTTTGCGAATTTACGTATGTAGATGAGAGACGCAATCTTGAGTGAAGGAATAGATGTACATAAATATGCTTGTATTTGTTCATATGTTTTAAATTTTAATGTTCATGTTGGCGGTTTTGAAAGAGTGAGTTGATTTTTTTTATGTCAATTTGGTTCATTTTGAAATATTGTAACACTTCTAGATTTCCTTTTGTTGAAAGAAATCCTTGAAGGCTTCACTCAGTAAAGCCTTAATTCCTTTAAAGTTCTGTAGGAAAATACATATGTATTTCGTTAGCATATATGTATATGTATGTGTTTGCGTT
The DNA here is from genome assembly GCA_932274085.1 of Protocalliphora azurea. Taxonomy (NCBI): domain Eukaryota; kingdom Metazoa; phylum Arthropoda; class Insecta; order Diptera; family Calliphoridae; genus Protocalliphora; species Protocalliphora azurea. The sequence continues at coordinate 5,134,012 of OW026520.1, read as the reverse complement.
TGAGGATAAATTTTATGCTTTTGGCATTCTTTGCCTGCACAACTCTACGTTGATCCTGGTATTGTTGGTGATGCCTGACTGCCGTCTTTTTTACGTATTTTCGTTGTTTTTTCATATCTTTTTGCTTCACATGACACAAAATGAATTACTCGCGTGAACAACAAAACTGTCAGGGCGCTGTCAGTTGAAGAGGCGTGTTGCATTCATGTTGCGTGCTTATGTTGAGGTGTCAGCGAGAGCTGTTTGAATATTTCATTTTATTTTTTTGTATTCAACACAAAAACAGATGACAAGCAACAGCCGTAATACTCTTAGTAGTAGCAGCAGCAGCTCAAGAAGCTCCTTTTAATATATGAGTACATACAATTTCATGTACATAAATATATATAATAAACTCATTCTTGCCACCACTAAACAACACCATCATAGTCCTCCTCATCATTCTCATCATCGTCATCATCACAATCATCTTACTCAACATACGAATATGTACATAAGGAATAACAAACAGTAGAATTTATAAATGCACTGACAGAAGCTGTTAAACAGTTTCATTTTTGTCTCCTTTATTTTTATATAATATATTTTTCCTTCATAAACTTACAATCAGTTTACGACTTTTTCTTGTCACAATACATAAGATAAATTATTTTAATTTCTTCCATGGTTGAAGCTATTAAGGAACTCACATATGAATTCGTACATATGTCACTGGAGTAGGAGAACAACTAAAATCTTTTATTTTTTCTACCAACTTAGGCAACGCCTTAGGTATTTTGTTAAATTGCTGAAAATTTTTACTAGGTTGGAGGTAAATAATATAAAAAAATATCATAAATTTAAGTACAAGAAATGAAACAATATCATAAAGCCTATAACAAATTGCTTTTATTCCTTGGGTTGTTAGTTGGTTTTGTTTGTCTCTTTGTCTGTTTCACTGTTTGTTTCTTTATCACTTTTGGTGTTTGGTTTCTAGGAAACGGAAGTAATACATTGTGGTTATTCATGTGTGTTGTTTTTGCAAGTTATTCATGTAATATTTTCACCCATCTATTTAAAGATTTGTGTATTTTTCATGTACCACCTCTTGATTATGTTGATGGGGTTTTTGTTGCTTTTTTTGTTTGCTGCTTAATATTTTTCCTTTTTATTGTGGCATTTTTCTTTTACTCAAGTGGAAAAAATTTAAAGTCGTACTACTATTTTCATTCTCTTTATAACACGCAAGTTGATTATATACAAATATTATAATTATTGTTATGTAACAAAAGATATTCCAAAACAAGCTAAGAAATTATTTCTGACAGTTATTGATGAATATGATTTAGGTTAGTTTGTAATATAATTCACTTAGGGCCCTTTATATTACCGTAAGTACAGAGCTAGAAAAATCCCAAATCGTTGCCACGTACCATCCACCAGACAACTCTGATCGTCAATCAAAGAAGGTTTCAGCAAGGAAACGCCTCCTTCTATTCCTCAGAGACGGACATGAGCAAAAAAGCTGAGTGACAGACTCCTTCTCATCGTAAAAGATCTTGCAGAAATCGCTATGTATTACCAAAAATCTGAGAGCATGCGGAAAGAAAGGAGGAAATTAATTTCCATACGGTTAACCCCACCCCGTGAAAAAGTGAATAAGTTTACCGCATGCTTGCTCCAGATTTCTTCACAGGTGCAGTAGTGCCTATCAGGAATGGATCACCTCAAACTAATTTCGCAACAAATAATCGGGACAATATAATTGATGTTACCATAAAGCAAAGAACAGTGTAAAAACGTAGTATCCTTCCAATTGCTTTAAGCTTGATAACTCTGTTCAAATCCATTCCTTTTTCTACTATTTAGGTCAATGCAAGAATGCCTCTAGGGCAGCAGTAGAAGTGGTTCTCAAAGGTTCCACACTACATAGCACCACCGATCTACGAAATCTCTCAACCAGTCTCCTGATGGACTTCAATACCATAGAAAAGTGCGCGGCTGACCACAGTCCTATAGAGCCTATATTTAAAGCTGTCTGCAATATTGATATTTTTTCTTTCAAAATGTATGCAAATATTACATTTTTTTTTACTTTTATGTGTAAAATATTGAAATGTACAATTGCAGTAAGTATGACACATAATAAATTATTTTCAAAAACTTTGTTCAACAAAATGCACCAAAAAGACCTCTAGCATAAAAAAAATCTCATGAAGAAACATTTTAAAATATTTTTTCCATAACGAGCTAAAAATTACGGATTTTTTACGAAAAAATTCTAAAATTTATTTTTTGGCCAAAATTTACTAGACTTGAGATTTTCAATTTCATTACCAAATTTATAAAACCAATTATAATTATTTACTAAAATCGGACCTATCACTGAATTAGTAAAATCAATCATTCAAATTCGTAACTGTTTTATTGAAAAAATTTGAATCTTTTTTTTTTCTTATTAAAATATTCTTTATAAATTTGAATATTTGAAAATAATAATAAAATTTGATGACTATTTTTTAAGCCAATAAAAATAATATTTAGTTTTTAGAAGATTTTCAAACAATATTTAGTTTTGATTTTATAAAATGTTTAATAACATTTTTTAAAAGTGATATTATTATAATATAATAATGCAGAATTTTAGTATTATGGTCAATAAGAAAGTATATGCAAATTTGAAGTTGAATACTTGATAATATCTTGTGAGATAAACCTATTTGATGTGAAATACAAAGTGTATATAAGTAAAGAGTAGGGTTATCATAGCGTATAACAAAGTAGCGTGGGTGTACGGTAGACTACATTCAAAGAGGGAGTTAGCCGTTCAACCACCCATACTAACGTACACTGTTGAATCAACTCATAAGATGATATGATGTGTCAGTGAGTAATAAATTAATATAACTTACATATTTTATGTAATATCATATTGTTTTTGAATCACCTAGTACAACGGATTCCAAATGGGGGTCCGCGAATCCCCGGTGGTCCGTAGCCACATTCTAGGGTGTCCCCAAATGAATGAATACATCTGGTCCAATTTAATTATTAACCACCCGTTAATACTGCCATTTTTTCCAAAGTTTTCCCGAAAATTTATAATTTGTGCAGAATATTTCGCAATGTGCATCTGTATGACATTATTACTTACCGATACCACACGCAATTATTTAATATATGTCTGGGGGGCAGCGGAAAATAAAAAATATTAAGTAATTCTGATTTAGAAGATACTTAAATATAAAATATTTTATATATTAAATATTAAGAAAATGAAGATAACTTACCTCTGAAAACTATCAAATATTGCATTTTATATTTTTTGTTGCATAATTTGTATAAATTAATTTTCATTTTTTCTGATATTTGCAAAACACGAGAAATTGATTTTGTTTTTTATGTTGGTTTTGAAATTATTTACAACCAATAAAACAAAATATTAAAATTAAATAATTATTTGAATAAAATTATTTTAAAACCAAAATATGATTTATTACAAAATTCTAGTCATAATTTTTTCCGTGTAGGAAAGATTAATTTAAAAATTAATTCAGCTCATTAATACATTTGAGGGGTCTTTCTACATCGAAATCTCAAAAAAGCGTTTCCTCGAGACATTTTATTATACAGTATCTACTCAAAAAAATAAATATATTACTAACAATGTAATTATTTATAAAAATTAATGCTTATAATTTAAAAGTTATGAAATAATGTTAATCAAACATTTTAACCAAAGTAATGTAAACTCTACAAAAGAACTTTCACATTTGAAACATAACTATATGGAAGCATATCTCTAGATATATGAATAATTTATACATATACTGAATACAAATACGTCATAAAATTAAAATCGGTTGAATTATATATACTTTATATACTATAATATATATTCACTATTTTTACCACAGTTGTGTAACTTGACAAGAAAATTATTCCTACAAAATCTCGAGACTTTCAATGTAATAGTTCCTTGAATGAAAGTTAACTCTTCCCTTAGAGCTGCCCGTCAAATTTTCATATCAGTTATGAATATTTATAAGGAAATTATTCACAAACTTTTGCTCTAATAGTTCTTTCTTTAAACGATAAATAATTTTTACTTTGTGTTAGATCTACCATTCACTCTGTACCTACACCTCCTATTTTTATCTCAATTGTGGAAGTTGGTAAAAAAATTATAACCACAAAATTTTAATACTTTCGTTGTAATAGTTATTCATGTATGCAATAATTATTATTTTGTTTGTATAGGAAGTACCATTTCCCCTGCTCCAATAAAAAATGAAATAGCCTATTTGAATTGTGTTGCTTTTCAAATTACTAACTAGTTTTAAAATTTTTAAAATCATACATTAAGTGGTAATTAAATGTATTTTCTGCTATGCAAAATACCCTATATTTTTATTTAATTTATAAACATTGATCATTTTAAAAGTGGCTTTAAATAAATATTGTAGAAGAAAAAATTTTAACTTCTTGAAAAATAAGGGAAATAAACAGTTTTCTTTTGCTCTCCTGAAAAGTTGTTTCTTTTCGAAATACAGGGTTTTGAGTATATGCCCTCGTTACAGCGTATAATTATTACTTTTAAAATATGAGAATTTTGAAATATTTTTTCTTTATTTCTCATTAAACTTTCAATTGAAATTACATTACTTTGATTAAAATTATTTTACATATTTTAATATATTATTTTTATAAATAAATCTTTACTTTTGAAATAATAATAAAAATTATTGTAAATAAGTCATTTTGTTTTTTAAAAGAATTGAGTTTAGTATTTTTTCTTAAAATTCAATACTTTTTGATCCTACTTTTTTCAAATAAACAAATTGTAAGGAGTTTTTTAGGATTTGAAGCTGTGTTCACTTTTTTGTTTAAAACACCATTTATGGTGTTGTTTACAATGTTGTCAAAAGCCCCACAAAAATTTTAAATTGGACTTTATAAAAGGTAAAAAATACTAAATGCCATTAAGAACAAGTGAGTGTGCTACATTCGGCTGCGCCGAGTCTTAAATACCATTCACACGTATTGAGATTTGTTATATGCAAATGAAATATATTATATTGGATGTAATTAAAAATATATTTACCTATACTATATCTATGTGAACACTAAAAACTTCAAATAATTTTCATTTTCATATAAAGTTAAAAATTAATCTAGATTTTATAAATCCTTATATACATTATAAAAATGATATGTAAGTTGTTTTGTTTGTGTATCAAACACATATAAACAGCTGAACCAATTTTCGCAAAACTTTACACACAGATAGTACCAGTGCCAGACGTGGTTATAAGATTTATAAACCTTAGTTGGATATCACACACGTCTGTATTTACGCCCACTTTTTTAAAAATCTCAAAAGGATTAATCGTTTAGCTTAAAATAGGTCAGAGCAGGGGGTGTGGTACCCCCCATATAAAACAAAATATTCACTATGGCATATCTAAGGAACTATTAAAGAGAGCCCCAAATTTCGTAGGAACACTTATCCTATCATATTGCATTGATGAAATGAAAATAGGACGGATAGTTGCAAGGGGAGAGGTAACCTTCAAACAAAGAAGATATAAATTTTCTCGTCTAAATTACTATAACAGCTTTCACTATTCCTATCCTAAAAAATTTAAAATTAATTTTCATATCAAATTGCGGCAATGGTGAATAGTTCCAGGAGAAGTATCAGCTCCCATATAAAGTAAATATTAGTTATCGCATCAAATAGGGTAGCGAAATGCACAGATAAAAGCTATTAAATAACAAATTAAATACTTCAAAAACCCGAAATATGAAAAGAATATTTGTGATAGATCTATGCAAGATTGAGGCCCATAACGTATTTTGGCCTATAAAGCGGTTAATACTGGATCTTCTTAGTTAATTTTTTCAACACAAAAGTTGTTAAAACAATTTCCGAAAGAACGAAAACTCTAGCTTACATAGGTGCTTCAAAAATTTTAAAAAACCAATTTTGCCGTAGTTTATTGTTGTTGTTGGTTTTCAGTATCCCACAAAACAACAACTGTGAGGAAAGCAGACATTAAATAGATAAAAAAAACATATTTGCCAATAACTCGGTTGTTTATGTACCGATTTGGTAGATTCAAAGATCCAATATTGAAGAAAAATATTAGTGATCGATCTATAAAAACCAAATTCTTAGCTTATTTTGAACTCGGATATTGGTCAAAAATGCACTTTGGCCGATACCTCTGTTAGGTATGGATCGACAGAGTTTATTTCTGCAGCACAAAAATGCGCAAAAAAATGTATATATATCTATATATATATATATATATATATATATATATATATATATATTCTTAAAAAATTTAATATTTTAGGGTTTTTATTAATTCAATATTTGCTACTTCATTTTTTAAAGGAGGATTATTTGAAAGAGCTCTACCTGGAAAATCTATTTCTAAAATATTGAAACATGATTTTTCCATTTTATGCCAAAGTTTCTGTACATATAAGATACATTATATAATGTCATTTTTTAATGATTATTTTAATACCTTAATTAAAATTTATTTCTTAAAGTAACAATATACAACAAATTTTAATCTCAATATTATAAGATTTGTTTACTTTTTTAGAGAAATATATTCTTTTTGTGGAAATATTTACTTCTCCAAAAAAAAAAAAAAAACGGTTAAAAGAATTTTTCGGAATTTTAAAAACAGTAAGAGTTTTTTCAAAATTCCAACTATTCGAAATATTCGAAAACCGGTTTCCCCAAAAAGTAGAACAATAGATCATCCTAATATAAAATAAAATACATGGGAAAAGTGCTAAAAATTACTTAAGAAGACAAAGTTTTGTTAAAAGGTGCATCCGCCAGAAAATACTTTTTGTGTGTTTACCCAACTTATGAGGGTATTTAACTAACATAATTTTGGTTGATCAAAGAATTGCTATTTGAGAATTTTAGAATAAAATTTAAAAATATTTTGAAAATTGACAAATTTTGTATATAGCTTGTGGAGAGACCGTTACCCCAAGACTCCTCGGGTTTCATTTGAACGCAACTACAATAAAACTCCTTTTGAAAGCATCTATTTTGAAAAAAAGTTTAAAAAATTTAATTATTTTAAAGTTCCGACTTTAGATTAATACATCGTTTTAACGAATCTACATATTTACATGTAACACTAGTGGTAAGTGATAATATAATATAATATAATATAATATAATATAATATAATATAATATAATATAATATAATATAATATAATATAATATAATATAATATAATATAATATAATATAATGTAATATAATATAATATAATATAATATAATATAATATAATATAATATAATATAATATAACAAATAGGTACACAAAACTTAATTATAAATTTTTAAATAGATGAATATGTATTTCCATCGCTTAGCCTTTTTAAGTAAATTTTAAAAAACAAAAAAAAAAAAAAACAAAAAATGCTCGAAAAAACTATAAGCTAAAATTAAAATTTGTACGTTTAACCTCAAAAAAAGCTAAACTGACAATTCCGATTTTATACTTTAAGCTGGATGTTAAAATTTTTGTATTTTAATTTTAATTTTTGTAGCGAGAACATAAGATTCGTTACTACCAAACATCCTATTCTTACTATTTTTTTTCACTCTTTACTTTTTCTCTCAATTTTTTTTGCATCTTCTTTGCTGCCTGTTTACTTTATTTTGTTTTTCATTTTGCATGTGTGTCTTGTCAACGTCTTTTGTTTTGCTAACATATGTAGCAGTTGCTAAGTGATTGATATCTGACAGCGCAATAATTCAAAATAATTTTTGCATACGCTGTTTGGGTTTGTTTGCTCAATACCCAACACTAAGGGAAATCTACAAAAGGGCGTTAATGGAGGGTGTTAGCAAGATAAATGTGATGAAATTTTAAAATGTTTTAAATATGAAGTTGCTTAAGAATAGAAACACAATTGAGTGTAAATAATGACTCGATTTAAGGTGTTCTTAAATAAAGCGATTCAAATTTATTCCTGTTGCTTTAAAATGACACATTGAAGTAATGAGTTTGATAAATGATCTCGTATTTATGAACTGGGAAATGTGATGAATTGTGTTATTTTTATGAAACATGTCAAAGGAAGAAAAAAATATTAGATTGAAGTATAAAAATGAGTGAAGACTAATTGATTTAAAATTTAAAATTTAACTGAGGGTAAACAACTCTTTTACTTAAAGTTTTTACTAGAGGATTTTAATGTAATTCTAACATTAATTAAATTTGTTTATAATTTTTTTTCGCCTTCATAAAATTCTTGTAAAATTATCTCTTTTAATCTAAACAAAAGTTAAATTCAATCCACCTAATAGTTGAAGATAACAAGTAGCTTTCAAAGCGGATGTAATCTTTTAAATTAACACAACTCCTTAGAAATAATAGCGGAAATAGTAAACAATACCTAAAAGTACTGCCTCTATATGCCATGGATTCAAGTGAAATGTACTTCCTTTTAGAAAAAAAAGAAAAAATGAATGGAATTTATAACAATATAATGAAGGCGTAACATAAGATCGTAAAGAAATAAAGACAAATAATTTTAGAGAAAAATGTATAAACACGTAAACGAAACCAACTATGTATTATTAAAAGTAATATATATAACAAAAGCATTTAATATAATACAAATTGTACTAAAAAAAAAAAAAATAAGAACACAAAAAGAAGAAAAACTGAAAACGAAAACCGTAGGAAGGTTGTCAAGACAATGCATGAATGACAGACAAAAGATGTTTGCTGTGCATATGAGATGTCATTTTTTCATTCATCATACATCACATCCCATCATACTTGTACATCGTACAAAATGAGTTGAGAAAATGTGATGCGATGATGACAATGTAAATGCTCGCTTTTTATTTCGTGTTCTACACAAATTCTATGAATAAACTACAAATGTTTTGTGTTTTATTATTATTTTCTTTTTATTTTTGTTCATACTTTACTCGTATCAAATATTTAGTCTTTTGTTAAAAATTACATACTGTCGGTAATTGTGATTGACAATGTGTTGATGCTTATTATTATCTTTGTTATTGTTGTTATTATTATGATGACGATGTTGTTGTATTAAATTAAGGTGTTACTGTAATATGATCACCTAGTAGTTATATACTCATAAACATACTTAGCACATAATGTGTAAAAACAATAATGTCATATGATTTTCAAAGTCTATAGGTACGTTCAGATTAAGAACTATAATAACAATTGATTATAATTGGAGTTTATAGTTAATTAAATGGAATAAAATTAAATAGACACTTTTTTAAAGTATTAAAAGAAATAAAAATAAACACTAATGACAGCTTGTTGTTTAACTAGCTCAACTGTCAAGCCAATTATGCCAATTTAGTAAAATTTGAACATATTATTAAGGTTTATGTCATAGCATCCAATGTCACAATGTCCATGGACATTATTATATTTTAAAAAATGTCATAAGCTCCATGACTATCGCAAAACTTTTGAAATTGACTTAATAACAATAGACAAAATGTGATTTTCTGTTACGAAAATTATTGCAATTTTTATACCCTACACCACTATGTTCATAACACCCAAAAATATAAAGCTCTCTTCCGAAAATCACTCTACCATATATTAATCCCATACAAATGTTAGTATCAAGTTATTATTAAAAAAGAGTTTTATATGAAAAGAAACCGCAGTGCCAAGTTGTGTGAGGATACGTCCATAATTGACTATAGCTCCCATATAAGTCCCTCTTCACCATATACAAAAATATTATAATGCATACACATGTTCTACAGAAATACTCATTACTCTTACTACAAGTATCAGTCCTCAGTTAATTTATTAGGTACTTGTGACCTTATAAAAACCCTCGCCGAATTTTGATACACATACACTATGGTGTAGGGTATTATATGATCGGCCATGAACGTTTATACCTTTCTTCCAAGATGAAAATTGTCCTCACTCTGGCGCACAGCGGTTCCGAAACGCTTTTTTTGGAAATGATTTTTTAACTTATGATCCATTAAAGATATCTGAATAAAACTGTACAAATCCAGATAGGTGAGGTGTTTTCGAGTAGATCTGGAAGTGCACAGAACCCTAGCGGGGGTAAGGAGGGTAGTGGATGGAGCTCAAAAGTTAATCATCTTGGTCGTGTATTTTTGTAAAAAAATTTTACTAGAAAAAATACACTTACATGTACAGGTTATCTCTTTTCGTTATTTAGGTCGAAATAAGTTTTCCCTCATTCTTTTAAATTTGACGGACTTAATTTGGGCCCTAAATTTTTTTTAATATCCACTAGATTCCTCCCGATAAAAAGTTTATTAGTTTGAAATTGAAACTTTAAAAAGGAAATTGACATTTTTTGACATTTTTGTTTTTTTTTTTCCAAAAAGGTGGTAATATTTTTCACTTATAAAATTCGTTACTGTTGTGTCCTATATAAATTTTTAAAAACTTTCAATATAAATTTTAACAAAAAGTATTTTCTGATTTCCGACTTTTATAACGACATGGTGATGATTTCAATGAAAAATGTAAATTTTTAAAAGATGTTTTTCCCGGATTAAAATTTTGAGCACTTTTATTATTAACATTATTTTTCACAAAAAGTGGAAATATATAAGCGAATAAAGACATTCTTTCGAAATTTTGGTATAATGTGGATAAATTTATTTTAAAATTAAAGATTTAAAAAACTCACTTTTTTGTGCCAAACTGCCCAAAATCTCAATCCGGGAAACATTTTTCATTGAAATCGTCATTGCGTCGTTATAAAAGTGTGTGTTTCCACAACGGCGTTTAATTAATATATATATGTTTTTTTAAAAATTTTTAAAAGTAATAAAAATTTATATAGAGTTGAACAAAGAACAAATTTTATAAGTAAAAAAATATTACAACTTTTTTGGAAATGTGGATTGTTTTCTAAAGTTTCATCTTCGTATTTATTGTATGATACTTGAAGCGGAACAAAAATGAAGGAAAAATTTATTTCGACCTAAATAAGCCTTAAGCGAAAGGAAAAAACCTGCACATGTAAGTGTCATTTTTGTATAGATTTAGAAGAACTATTTATGTTTTAAATTTCTTTACAAAAAAAAAATCATGAATAAAATTTTGACGATTAAAAAATAAAATAAAAAATTACATATCCGAGATTACTAATTTTGAGCTCCACGCATTAACCCCTGATCCGCTAGGGTACTAGGTAAGGTGTGCTTTTCCAAATCAACTCGAAAACATCTCAGCTCTGACTTTGTCAAATTTTATTCAGATATCTTTAGCGGATCACAAGGTACAGATTTGTTTCAAAAAAAAGCATTTTGAAACAACTGTGTAACATGGGTAGAATTCTTATCTGAATTAAAACAAAATCCTAGAGCATCATCCTTCGAACTTATATCAAAACTCGTATAAGTACACATTTGGTATGAATCTTTTCTGAGAGATATCTACAACATCTGGGTACATAGGAGGTTTGAAAGCTTCGTTTAAAAAAAACCATTCTAATATTTTTTGGAAAAATAATTACATTTAAAATCCTAATCCTCATTCTTTTAAAACCAGGGTTATTAGTTTGTTCCTATTGATACTAAATTTATTTTTATTTTGCTACTAGCTTTTGAATTTATGATTTGGCTTTATGATTTTTTTCTTTTTTGATTTTTATAATGACCAAAGAAAATTCGGTTTTAATATTAATTTAAAACAACTTGACTTTATTCAAGAGTAAAAGAAATTAAAATTTTTAGTATTTCAAGCGACAGTTACTGAAGTAAAAAATAAATAAAAAAAAACTGAGTAACACCGTGAAACAATTTCTCAAAAATTTATTTACACATGAAAAAATCGCTATATACATCAAACTTGAGCCCATACATAATAAAAAAACCTAATCAGTTTTTCTCCAGGACGTCAAATTTTCTCTCAAAAGGAATTTAAAGTATCGAAAAATACATGAATTTAAAATGAAATTATAAAGTATTTACCAAAATCATATTAACCCAATATGGATATCAAATGAAAGCTAATAGTTCCGGTAATACACCAAAAGTTTTTATTTAAATGTAGCAGAACAAAATATTAAGAGAATATTCTTTATATAATGTACATAATAAACTAATGAATATAATATTAAAGGGTTAAGTTTTAAAAAGTATATTTTCTTAACTTTTTTGTATTGAAATATTTAAATAAAGATATTATTCTGTTGCAGTGATTCACCGAAACTTTAGATGGAAACTAAAAAGTCTGTCGAAATTTTAAAGTCCTTTTGAGAGAAAATTTGACATCCTTGAGAAAACTGGGTATACTAGTTTTATCTATATTATGATTTTTTTTTACATGTGATAACGATTGTTGCAGGATGTCATATATGTATTTAAAAATAAATAGTAAAAGGTAACATTTTTAAAAGGATATTTTTTTAAGATTTTGTGTTGCAAAATTTAAATAAAAAATTTTATACTGCAGGCATTCATTACTTTCATATGACATCCATTCTGGGTCGATATAACATTCATAAATATTTTATAATTTTTTTATGTGTATCCTTTGAAACTTTTAAGTCCTTTTAAGAAGAAATTTGACATTCTGGAGAAAAACTGAGTCCGTATGTAGTTTTACTACGTATGGTCTCTAGTTTCATGCATATATTAATTTATACATGTGCTACACGGTATATTAGTATTAAAGTAAATCAAAATAATAAATAGTCCTGCACATCAATATGCAAAAACTCGAATAAAAGTTAGACGTAGAAACATGCTTATTGCAACATGTCGAACCGCAGATTCTATTTATAGCGCCAAACGTTTATTAAGTATATAAAGCATTTTTATGACGAACAGAATATTCTTGGACTCCAGTCGTAAAGTATAAATTATACAAAATTTTTATTTTTAGTATTTTTAAAAAATTTTGCTTCAGACTACTGTCTGAAGCATTCTTTGTTTTTTGTGTTTTTCTTTTACGAGTTACAATTAAACTAAAACTTTATTTTAATCATACAATAATTTAAACTAAATATTAATTTGCATGGTAATCAAAATGACACGCTGTTGTTATTTTGCAATATTGATTACTTGGAATTCTATTGACCTGTCTGCATATGTGTCAGCAATTTAATTATTGTGAAACAATTTCCAATAAGGGCATTCAACGTTTCTTGCGTTAACATATATTTCTCGACGAATTAGCGACGTCCGTCCATTCGTCTTTCTAATCACCTTTGCAAGTACATCATTCGAAGAATTAACGATGTCCGTCCATCCGTTTCTCTGGTCGCTTTTCCACATAAATCATGCAAAGTATAAGATTCGGCCAATTTAACTGGACAAAAGTCGGTTTTTTAGTTACAATTCTAGAAAATATTTTAAATATATTTGAGGACACCTCAAGTGTTTTTGTATGTACTAAAAATAACATATTTTTAAAAAGACCCCACAAACGTTGCGTACTAATGAGCAGAATATGAAAAAAAAATAAATATTTAAAATTGATATTCAGTTCTTTACCATCGATTGAAAGTCATGGGTCTAAATATTTTTTACAAAAAAGTTTTGAGTTTTATCTCGAAATAACTTGTGATGTTGAACCTGTTATTAAAAAAATATTAAGTATGACCTATAATAAATTATTTTCGAAAATTTTTTTCACCAAAATGCACTAAAATAGCGGAATAAAATGTCATAAGGAAAAATTAAAAAAAAATCCATAACAATACTAAAATTACGATTTTTTGAGACCTATTTCGCGAAAAAACTTTTTTTGACCAAAATGTACCAGAAGATGAATTTTAAAATTTTTTTAAATATGTTATCCGTATTCAGCTCATCAATACACATCGTTTAAGGGTCCTATATAAAATCTCAAAAAAGGGTTTCCTTAGGACATTCTAATGTACATACCCAGCAAAAACTTTGTTTTCCTGGTAAGTTAGCAGGTAATATTAGAGCCGAATAAAGACTACTTGCTTTTTTTTTAAATAACTACTTAGTTTCATGTAATAATTTTTTCTATTTATGGGGTACTCAAAAATATGCATGTTTTTTGCTTGCAAAATGTCAAAAGATAAGTACCTAACTATACAGATGTTAAATAAAATGTGCCTAATTTTTGCTTGCAGCAGACTAAAATCTAAGTCTTTACATAATATCGAAAAAAAATACTCTGCTATTTTTTCAGAGTACTGCTGTGATGCAGATCCAATTTAAGAATTTTTTACTTAGGTAAAGTGGAAGTATTATTTCTTAAATAGTTCTAAAGGTCATTGCCAGTATGTAGTGATTTTTTACATAAAGTAAAGATATAAATCTGTACATATTTGACTTTTGAAAATAATGGCATTTGAAATGACCACCACTTACTAAATAACATATGAAATAAGTAGTACTCATTACCCAAATTTAAAAAGTTTTTGCTGGGTATTAAATTTTTTATTAAATTCAATATGATCAATGTGAAATTTATATAATGGATACTAAATAACTTAACAAATATATTTTCGATAATGAATAAGTCGTTGAAATCTTTTGTCCAATGTTTAATAAATGCAAAGACTACACGGTATTTATTAACAGACATTGTTGTATGCTGGACAAAGTCCAATTTTTTATTTTTTTATATCTGACAATATTCCAAGGTCCACTATATTATTCACTAATTCCAATTTATAGGCACTAAATGTATAACAATCAAAAATATCACATCTTCTGGAGAAATACATATGTGCATATGATTGTATTTTTTTTTTATTCAATTCCATAAAATTAGTATTACACCAATCATAGAAATTACTCAAATCGTTCTGAAGATAAATATGTTCCAAAAAATGATTGAAACTAAAAAATATTTTCACATCATCTGAAAACATTAGAATGTTGGTATGGTTGATTACTTCAGGCAAATCATTAATAAAGAGTAAGAATAAAGTAGGGAAAAGATGACTTCCTTGTGGTACACATAAACTCACAATATGAACTAGATCAAATCAATCAAATTTAATCTTAACCCGGAAAGGTTTTTTTGTCTTCTAAGTTATGTATTTTTTTAAGACTATGATGGTTTTACTTGAATGCAATGAAAATAACATTTTCTAAACAAAACTTCAGCAGTAAGTCGTTATTTAGTGTATTAGTGGCAAAAAAAAAAAATAAATAAATTTAAACATATTATTATATTTAAGAAAAATTTTTGCATTTGTATCGGAGGTGGGCATAGTAACTGTCTAATTTCGCCTATTTTTGTAACCAAGTCTTCATATTAGTCTAGTAATATTTTATATCAATATTCATAGGCAAATTTCTACTACTTTCCCTAAAATGGTTAAATCTCACACTGTGCCATGTGTGAAATGTACATTTTGAAGATAGTTCGATAAAATTCGGCACATGTTGCTAAAATCGGTCTATTATTTTACTTGGTCTCAAAAAAATTTCCTCTTTGAATAGAGGTTATAAATATCTTAAATCTGGTACAATTTAGATTAATTGTTTGTAACAATAAATTGATTTAACAAATTGTATCACTATTTTCATATTTAAAGCTCCATTTCTCTCGAAAATTCCTTAAGCTTTCATAAATCATATATACATTTTATTATCTATTTTAATAAAAATCGTTTTACAAAATTTTAAAGGTATTTATCAGTACATATCAATGCATGGGCGATATAATTTCGTGACCTTAAAGGGACATAGTTGAAGTTCTAATCACCTAGAACTATATTGAATAAACGGAAACAAAAAATAATTTAATTTGGTTCATATGTTTTCCGATATTAGAAAACTAATTCAAAATCTTAAAATATTGTATCTGTGACAGAATTTTTCTTATTTAGTTAGTTAAAATGTCCCAATGATATTAACAATTGTTAGCAGTTACTTAAAAATTGATGTTGTTTATTACCAGTAAACACAGTAGATACACCACCTTAAATCGCAGGCGATAGTTTTTCATCTAATAAAATATTTTGTGTATATTACAGTGTTCCGAGAAGCTGCCATTTTGCAGTTCTGATGTAAGAGGACCAGTCAAACGGTAAAGCTGAATTCGGTGAAAATACAAAAAATAAAAAAAGTCTTCAGTTTCCTACCAGATTTTAAAAATCATGGCTCTATTACATTTTGTCTAAAGAAAATTGGAAATATTTTTCAAAATACTCGTATTTCTCAAAAATTCGTAATTTTGAGCTGGTTATTAAAAAATACTTATGAATATTTCTCCATGAAATTTTAGTCTTCGAGAGAAATTTTTAGTGGATTTTGGTGAACGAATTTGTTAAAACTACTGACGAACAGACTATATTTACTAAAAAAAAAAAACATTTTAAAACTTTACTTATACTTTTTTTGTTAAATGTTGTATTAATGTGAACCGACGTGGATCGAATAGATATAATTTTAAGCAGGAAATTAATAAACGAACATCATTTTCTTGAGAGTATTTGTATTAAAATAAAATCCATAAGGATTTTTTGTTACTCACTATAAAAATTAGGTAGAAACTTTTTCTCTAATTCCTTTCAAATTACCCAAATCAAATTTCTTTCACTGAATATTACACAAATTCATGTTGTAAATATTTAAATGAAACTAAAAAATATATATTTGATACATGTAAGAATTTGTCTTTTATAGCTTGAAATGACACTTGTATAACAATCCACTTTTTGTGTACTATTATAGTCCTTAAAGCTGTCAGAATGACAGTAAAATGTAAGAATGTTCTCATTTTATATATCCAAAGCTAATGCTGGTTAAATGTTAACTTTCTTCCATATAAACTCATATAGAAATGTATACCAACTTACATATATATCATTGCAACACGTCACAACTGAAGTCATCATACACAAACATTTTCTGTCTTTTTTCCAGTTTTAACATTTTTGTAAATGACATTACAAACACTGTAATAGTGCACATAAAAGTACACAATCACATTTTCTAATACGACTTCTACAATATGAGTGTATGCAACATAGTTCAACTATTAAACCAAACAACGTGTTCCTTGTCTCACCCTGATGACTTTTCATCGTAGAATATGACATAAATGTCAGCACTGCATGTTGTATTTCATGACACTGCATTTTGATTTATTGTTGAGCATTAGAATGCACAGCGTTGTATTTGTATGTACAAGTAAGTATAAGTTTATAGGTATGAGTATCTTAATACAAATTCCCACTATGGTCTGATTGCAAATATAAATAATTTTTAAACTAAAAACTAAACTTCAGATATGATATAAATTTATAACTTTAGTTTTACTAAATAAAAAAAGGAACGATGTAGCAAGTACTCCATCTTAGATTTTATCACTGAGCCCAACTTTCATATATACCAATGCTTTCGAAATTTTCTAAATTTCCCCACTGTGCAATATTCTAGTAGTCTTAATAGTATTTGTAGTATGATCAACATGGAACGCACTGCAAAACACAATTTCTCTTACAAAGTTGCTTGTTTGAGTGACTGGCTGTCACAGGACATAATTTATATTCGCATGCCTGAACTCAAAAAGTCCTCTTTAGACATTTACGTCTAGTACATAACAGTTGTTCTTCTTATTCTTGTTGTAGTAGCAGTAAAATATATTTATTCAGAGTGAGATGAGTATGAGAAAAAGCTTGGGAAAGTTGGGTGGACATTTTGACATTTGTTGCTATTATTTTTCTTCACTTTTCTGTTGAAGTTTATTCCCATACAATTTTTTCTACTGCAATACTCATACATAGTTTTTGTTCTCCCTTTAGATTTTCTTGTAGTTGTTGTTCATGTTTAGTTTTTCATTTTCTTATTTTTCCTTATTTAGCTGGTAGATATTTATTTTTTTATTTTTTCCTACTCCATATCAGAGTAAGTTTTTGTACTTGTGATAGCTGCCTGTATTATATATATATAATTTTTTTTTTTTTTTTGTAGCTGTCACTGTACATGACTGATGATGCCCACTGTGTCATGTTATATGCTCTATGATGGTCACTTAACTGCATAAGTCATCGCTTGACATTTTGTTTTTTATGATATGTATGGTAGGAGGGGCCTATGTAACACGAATGAGTTAGAAAAGAAAAAGAGTATGAGTACTTATGTGTTGTAAATGATATTGGGAAGTTTTGAAAAGAAGAATTATGACTTTTTCTAAAGTTTGAGTAGCATTTAAGATAGATGGGTTTTTGTAGGTGATAAAGGAAATATAAATTCAAAGAGGACGGATATATGCTGGATTATAGCGGTTTGGATAGATCGGAAATTAAAATAGGCTTCCTTCTCAAAATTTCCTAAACAAAACGTAGTTCCATTCTATTGTCTAAAAATATGTTTATATTTTTGTATACTTTATCCTGAACAAAATGCGTTTTGTATGAAGCTTTAGAATTTTTCAAACTTGTAACAAAAACGTGAACGGCACTTAAAGGTGTTTTTTTGGGATACACAATTATAACGAGCTTTGAATTCAAACTAAATATAGCGAGATCAAAATACCTTTTAAAAATTTTATTTATATACATTGCATTTATATATATATATATATATATATATATATATATATATATATATATATATATATATTATATTTTGTAAGAGTTAGATTCTAGTATGTCCCATAATAAATTTTTTTAACGAATTTACTAACAAAAATGCATTAAAAGGTCAGTGCTCTAGCGAAACAAAATCTCATAAGGAAAATTTTTGTCTATAACAACCTTAACCTTCTTTTCGACCTTAATGGCCAAACATGAGATTTTCAATCGCTGGTAGGGAACTGAAGATCAGTTTTTATTTTTAATTTTAATTCTTTACGCATCGTAAATACAGGGGTCTTCCTGTATCAAAATTTCAAAAAAGCGTTTCCACGGGACACTCAAATATATACCTATATATATTTTGGGTCATTGTAAAAAATTTTGACTTTAGACCTTATTTTTTATTTTTTTAACTTGGTGTTGTGTCAATTAAAAATTAGTTTAAATTCAAAATATTTATTTATAAAAAATAGCACGAAAAATTTTCTTAACTAAGATTGGTTAAAAGATCTAACAATTTATATAATGAAAATAATATCCCGTTGAAAACAAATGCAAATTTTAATTTTCCAAAATGAAACTGTTGATTTTTTTTTTTTTTTAATGATAAAAATCATTTTTTTGTTAGTACACAGAAAAAATGAAAATGAATTTCAATTATGTAATTGCTTATATAAATTTAAAATTTAATCAAATGTTTTATTAAAATTAATTCTATTTTTGATAGAATATTTGCCAAAAATTAATTAAAAATATTAATAAAAAAAATTAACTCTTGTTGTACAAAAACACGCCCTTCAACAAAAGTACGAGAATCGCATTTAAATTATTTATTGTAAGATTACAAATATTATATACTTGACAATAAAATGTATAAATTAAATTTGTACCTATACAAACCCAAATTGCAATAGCACTCCGAAAAATTGATATTATTTAGTTTTATTCTGGCTTTCAGCAAGGTTGGTTCACATCG
This sequence comes from Protocalliphora azurea, assembly GCA_932274085.1. Classification (NCBI taxonomy): domain Eukaryota; kingdom Metazoa; phylum Arthropoda; class Insecta; order Diptera; family Calliphoridae; genus Protocalliphora; species Protocalliphora azurea. Next base: position 5,114,492 of record OW026520.1, on the reverse strand, counting down.
CATTGTTAAGTAAAAACAAACACAAAACACATAATAAAGAATATAAGAAAAATTTATTATTTTTTGTATGCTAGATATAACAAACACATTCGCAGCAAAGAGCGTAAAAAAACCAAAAACACTAATACATTAAAATTTGTGTGTCCTTTCTTTATGCCTATCATTGTTCTAAGATAACTTGTACAACAAGGGTGATGACGCATTTGAAAAGTCATTAAATGCATGAGATTAAACATTTGATGAAACATCGTTCAAAATAATATGAACGTATTTACGCTTTACCTACATATATTTTGGCCATTATAAAAAATGTTGACTTTAGACCTTAATTTTTATATAGTCTTCGAAAGATACGGCTTTGATAAAAAAAATAACACCAAAAATAAAAAAGTGTACTTACCGAATAATTTAGCTAATTTTTGTATTTAACGTAACCTCCGGAATCGAGGTGAAGAGTGGTTTGGATATCTTCCAAACTCTAGCAAAACAAAATCTCATAAGGAAAATTTTTGTCTATAACAAACTTAACCTTCTTTTCGACCTAAATGTACCAAACATGGGATTTTCAATCGCTGGTAGGGAACTGAAGATCAATTTTTATTTTTAATTTTAGTTCTTTACGCATCGTTTGAGGGGTCTTCCTGTATCAAAATTTCAAAAAAGCGTTTCCACGGGACACTCAATTATATACCTATATATATTTTGGGTCATTGAAAAAAATTTTGACTTTAGACCTTATTTTTTATTTTTTTTATGGAACATTAAAATCCATTTGTACAAATATAAAGTGACTCGAATGAATGTAGAATCAGTTGCTGTTAATCGTTTTGTGCAGGAGACGCGAAAGTTATAGCGGTTTTGAATTGAGCATATAAACATTTTTACAAACTAGAAGTTTAAGTATAATTATGATAAAAATTACGGGCAATGCCAAATCTTCTGAGATATTTAAAATTAATTATATTTTCAATGTTTAATGGCACAGAAAAGATAAATTTCGTATTCTATTAGTAAATTTATAAAACGAATTATATTATTTACTGAAATCGAACCTATCACTGAATTAGAATCAAACATTAAAATTCGTTTAACCCAAATTTTTTTTGGTCCATAAAATTTTTATCTGTCAAAATTTTTTGATCAGCCCCTACATTTCCATTAAGCATTACAATCTCCAGCTTATTATAGTCAATTTTCTGCCGTCGATGCACTTTAGTAAAATGGGATACCATTTGCCATTCCATTCATTTAGAAACTGAGAATGTGTCTTGCGAAAAACTGATTTTCTTAAAAATGTTCGTTATTGTTTTTCAGGCTTTGAGACTATCTGTTGCGGTGACTTTTATGGGACATCAAAGGGATATTGCGCAAAATATTCATAACTAGAAAAAAAAAAAATTAAATTGAAAAATTTGTCATCAAAATTTTTTGAAAGCCTGCACAATAACAAAGAAAATGTAGAATTTATCCACAAAATCTTATTAGCTTTTATAAGATCGAATGAGATCTAAAAGTATAAACGCGAGAACAAAAAGTGTAGAAGAATGAGAAAAAGCTAAGTAATTTTAAGACCTTTTTCTATGATTGTGAACTTTGAACAACACTTATGAATATAAAATGAAATCTATGGCACTAAGCTTATTAGTTTCAGCCAGGTTAAACATTCATCAAAATTTATGTATGAGGAATTTTAGCAAATTCCGAAGTTCTTCGAAACCGACTAAGTTTTTTATATTCCCAGAGTTTGTTTTTTTTTTTTTCAAAATAGGAAAAGTCTGTTAGACCTTACAAAGTAACTAAGAAATCTAAAATTTTATGTCACTCACATAAAATCTCACGTAACTTCAGGCATTTAAAGCTAAAAAATATCAAAATATTTAACTAGCGCAACTATTAGTAAAATGTATGTTTTTTGCTAATGACAACTACAGATTTTATTCAAATTGTATAAAAATTCGGGTAATCAGCATTTTTCAGTGAATGGCGTCGGATCAAATGAGCGTTAAAAAATTTTAACAATAAAAAAAAATTATGCAATTAAAAATGTTCACCAATCTTCCAAATTTTATTCCGTATTTTTTAATATACGATATGATTTTAGATCATCAAAAATTATCTACAAAGAATCATCCTAATGGTTAAAATTGTAATATGGAAAAAAAAATTAAAAGTCATTTACACGGGCTACAGCGTCATTCATCTCCAAATACATTTCGCTCGCTACAACTATCTCGAAATATAAATGACGTTAATATTTATGTCAAATGAAAGCATTTTAATTGCTTAGTGCTAAAATTTTGGGGGCGTGAAAATATTTTAAGGACTTATAATTTTATAGCTCTGGTAACCATAATCTAAGAGTAATATACTCTGATTGAAATATATGATTCCAGTTAAAAGTAATTATGCATGTAAATGGTTATTATGATTCCATTTTATCATATTGTGTCTCGGTTTCATCATGTAATGTTTCAGTTTTATCATATTATAAAACCATTTTATCACACATTATAGAGTGCTTTTATCACATAGCGATTACATTTTATCATATTTTGATAAAATTTTATCATATTATGATTTAATTGCATCATATTGTAATCAAAAATTATAATTTTCCTATATTGAATAAAATATTAAACTAACACACATTAATTCGAAATTATTATTTTCATTAATTGCTTATTGAGTACTTTTTTAGCTTTAAAAACTAACTTACATAATTATTAATATTAATTATTTACTTATGTAAATATTTACATAGGGACTTAATTGAACAATTTACACATACTTCTGCTCGCCAGCGCACCGACGATATGCATATGCTTTTAATATTATAATGCCACTTAATTTTTCATCATTTTTCATAAATATTCAGCATTTTATCTCGAATTTTGAATAAATATATAAACACTTCTTGTTCACACATAAACTGTTTGCTTACTGAAAAACTACTGAACTATTGAAATATACAAAAATGTGTATGCAATAGTTGTAAGGAAAAGAATATGTTTTAACATAACAAGTTCCAAAAACAAACAATCAACAGTTGTACAAAAATTAATATAAATATTGGTGAAGTAAATGTTCGTAAAACATTTTGATAAAATTTGGTTTCTGGTGAAAATATCTAAAACATATTATTTTAGTCAACCATATTAAATTTTTGATGAAATTTTTTGATTAAAATAACTATAAAAATATAATATTGTTGACGTGACGATGCCATAACCATATTTTTTTTTCTGCGTGTATTTGGAATTGTGGTTCGAATTTTGTAATAATGGAAACAAATTTCGATGCAAAAAGTATCACTACATAAGAAGCCGATTATATATTTTGCCAAAAATTTACTTAAAAAAATTAAAATCTCCTCATTTTCTAAGGAATATTATTATGAGTAGTAATGTTTAAACGACTATATTTTCCAAACCCAAATATCCCAAAAAATAAAATTAAAAATTGTTGATTTCAATGTATTTTGATAAATATTTAAGATTTTGTAGTAGTTTTGACATGTGCTGAAGTTCTATAAAATTGCGTTGTTTCGATTTTGACAAAGACCACTATTTTAATTTTTCTTTTTTTAAGGTTTCAACTTTAAACCTACACAACTTTTGTACGCATTGATAAAAATTATTAATGCGAGTAGACTTTGCATGCATAAATATTCGTTAATAAAACCAGGTATCGACGTTACTGTCAGAAAAGAAAAAAATTGGAAAATATTTTTACTCAAAATTTCGAAACTCCTTTTATATATTTTCTTAACTAATACTATTTTTAATTTTTTTTTTTTTTTGAAAATTATTAAATTTTTTACATTGGTACTGCTGTAATTATTTACTTTTTAGAAACCAATGTTTTATATATTTTTATGCAAGAATATGCATTTTATGCTAATATATTATATTATTCATACGCAAATGACTTAATTTAATTTAGAACACACACAAATATGATATTTTACACACTATTCTTGGTGGGCAGCGTTACCGTTGTGATTTTTTAAAAAGTATATAGAAAAGGGGATTAAAACAATAAAAAAAAAATAAAGATAAAAATAACTCGCCCAAAAAGGATTTGTTTTTAAAGGAAAAACTACTTCAATACCTAAAAAAACTCCTTAAAATTTTTTTTATTTGATAAAAGCAAAAAAAATGTTATATTTTAAGAAAAACTTCTAAATTAAATTTTATAAATAACAAAATAACTTATTAATAATAATTTTTGTTATTGCAAATATAAATATTAATCCATAAAAATAGTTAACATGAAATACTCTTTTTATTTATTAAACTTCTATACTTTTGTACGAGGTCTTCACTCGGTCCTCAGTCTTCCAAATACCCGTGTAACAAATTTAGGGCTGAAGGCATTTATTCACAACTGTTGACCTTGGGTTTGTTAAATAATTTTTTAGTCTAGAAAAAAGTCATTCCAACGAGCAAAGTAAAAATATATATTAAGTGTTCATCGCATCTGTTTTTCGATTTACCCAATCCGATCCAAAAAAAGATTCGGTATTTATTGTTTTAAATAGTTGTTCATAAAATTTATCATTAGGTTTTGTTTCTAAAAGTTACAGTTCATTTATAAATTTTCCGGTTTTTTTTATAACATTAGGAAACAACCTCAAAATAGTTTATTTTTTCGTTAGATTTAATATATAATGGATCTAGATATTTTAAACAACTTAGTTTTTCGACATTTAGCACATAGTCTTAAAAAGTCGCCGTTTAGTTCCGTTTAAAAAAAAAATGGATCAAAAATTACCCAGGTGATTGAAAAATGGGCAATAGGCGATTAAAGTTGCCAAAGGGTAATGCTACTGGTTCTTATTTTATAGAATCCTGGTAAGTTTTTCCTTGTGATTGTGAATTATTGAATTTCTATTAAATAAAATCAAACAAAAATTAACCATTGACCTTTTTTATCTCAGATTTTGACTTTTTTGGAATTTTAATAATTTTTTATATTTTTTGTCTAAAACATGTTAATGAAATTTTTTGCCCATATCTCTGTTGTTGACAGGTGGATTTGGTTCTTTAAAAAAATCTTTGAATTTCATCCCACATAGTATTTATATGTTGGTTATTTATCAGAGTTAAATATTACCAATTTCATTCAATACTCTTCAAATATTAATTGTCTACTTAACAAAACTTTTCTTTAAATCCAATTAAAATCTAAAGTTTTCTTCCTAATAAGAACAAATACTTCAAATTTTAATTTTCTTTAAAAATCCAATCAAATTTCAATATTGTAATTGACGATGTCAACTTAAACATTTAGCATTGGATTCTGTACACTGCCATATATTTTATGTATTCAAATCAAAGATCAAATTTTTCCTATAGAAAAAATTTTATAAAACCCAATGATGCATGAATAGTAAAGAATTTGATTGAATAAATATGCATAAACATATTTAACTTGTCAAAAACAATAGCAACAACTACAAGTGCTACAAAATGTTGCTCATGTATGAGTATAAACATACTATAAACTTATACTCATACTGGAAACATACCAAAAATATTCTCAGTAAAAATAACAAACGAGATGCAATTTTCGAAAATGTAGAAAATGTCATTGAGCTGTCACAATGCATAGTGATGCAAAAATGTTATTATCCCCCAACATGAAACAGTGGGTGACATACTGAGTGTGACAGTAGCAAGAATAGTAACATGTAATAATATATGAATATATGTTCAGGTTTTAAAAGACTTACTTAATAGACATGACGTAAAAGTTTATTTTAAAAGTCTGCTGAATTGTAAATAAAATAATCATTATTAATGTAAAAGGTGAGATTTATAGTTTGTTGATATAATATTTAGAAAATCTTCCATATGCTTAGGCAATTTTAGAAATTATCTGGAATATTATTACATTTATAGATTCATAATTGCCTTCTTGACTTCGAGTCTAAAAAGAAATGTTTATCAAGACAAACATCAATTGCAAATAATTGCTTATGTTTTTTACTACTGCTACTTTCAGAACACAAAAAAATCGCAACCTTTTCTTCTTTTTTATTTTTTTGTATTTTCCGTTAAGATATTTGAAAATCGTATGCTTTGAAAAGTAATCGATATCTTTTGGCGTTCGCGAATGGAAAAGGAAATTAAAAAACTCTACATATAGTATTCTTTGCATAAGAAGATTTGTTTATTATTTTTAATATTTTATATTTATTTTTTTTTCCTCTTAAAAAAGTCCTATGTGAAGTAAAAAATAAAAAATAACTTCGAAACTCGTTGAGGTAATGGAAAACACTTTGGTGGGTGAACGTATGATACAAAGAAAAAAAAGAAAAAAAATATATAAAAATTACACATATGGCTCACCGCACCCACGCTATGTAATAATAAACCAAGCAAAAAATACCAACAATAGTCAAAATAGCGTATTTTACCAAGCAACGTCAAGACAGAGTTGTCAGAGCTCAAGAATTGATAACTCTGCATAAACGCTGCTATAATACTGAGAAATTCAATATATTCTGATAAAAAATCTATGTTTGTCTTTGTAAAAATTTTTCTAGTATAGACTCGATGTGACTTTATTTTTTAATAAATGATTTCATTCTTTTAATATTTTCTGTTGTTTCACTACGCTCGGCCTGGCATAGATGGGGGGATGTCATCATATAAAATACAAACAATGTGAAATGAAGCAACATAACAAATTGTGACATCAACATATTACAGCAACAAAAAAAAAAAGTCAGGCATATATATTTACCATACGTGTATAGAGTACAAAAAAAGAAACAATAACAAACAGAATGCACAATAAAAAATTGCATGCAACTTCTACTTTTTCTATGCACACAACTCAAAGAACAAACAGATTTCCATCATCCACGTAGATCTTACTTGGAATTATATCAGTAGTAGTCCATTTAATAGAAGCCAAAGAGTGTTGAGTTGTAACCGAAATTAATGGTAAATGTCAAAAAGATATGTTTACTGTTTTATTTGTATTTACATTGCAATGGTGGAGTCAACTTGATATTAAGTATAGTTGTTAGTATTTTTAGTAGGCAACAACATAACTCACGGAGATGAAATGACAAAACTTGATCTCAACTCTAAGAATTTACGAAAAGTAAAATATTTTTATTTTGTTTAACAGAACCATAGCAAAAATTTAGGAAACGTGATGTATGATATTTTTTATATTAAATGTTTATTTGTTGTTGATAGTAATAAAGGGTTAAGACAAAAGTAATATTATTGAAGTAAATGTTTACATTTATAGTATCATTCAGTAAGAGTTATGTTCATGGATTTTTTTAATTTAATTTAAAATATTTCATAGTAGTCTAGAAGCACAGATTCTAACTCCATAGTTCATGATAACAGGCAACGTTTCTAAGTAAACATAATACGATAAACTTTATTTCTTAAAAGTTAAGGAAAAAGAGAGAAAATGAAATTGTTGACCTATCTATTTCTATTAGATCACATTATTATAACTTGAGAACGGTTTGCCCAATTTAGATAAATAAAACTCTTATCGATGTCGATTAATTATCTTCAAGTTATCTTAACATTACTCTTATTATAATTATTATTATTATTATTATTATTATTATTATTATTATTATTATTATTATTATTATGATTGTTATTATTTTATTATTATTCTTATTATTATTATTTTTAATTTTCTCAACAGTTTTGGAGTTATTCGGAAGTTATTATATAATTAAATGTTATTAAAATAGCTTTTTATAAAAGTTTGAAGTGTTGACTTTTTAATAACTTTTTCAATTTTTTCAACATTTGAATGAAAATTTTATTTTTGCTCCCATTAGTTTTAAAATAGCTCCAAAACTGTTGAGCTGATAGAAAAATAATGTTAATATAAATTGTATATATAACACAGAAAATTTTATTACCTTATATTTTTCAATTAATACAGTTGTTTCATCTTACATCAAATTTTAATTAATATATTTATGCAAAAATAAAATAAATGATAAAAATAAAATTCAAGTAATTTTTTCTTAATTAAATTTTTAATTCATTCAATTATCAATTTGATTGCTTTAATAATTTTTTTAATTAAAAAATTGGTCTGTTTTCCATTTTTGACTGTTATTAGTAATTGATGTAGCTATTTTGGTAAAAGGTGCTAATGTAAAAAATTTTTAATTTAAGGAATTATTATGGTGACCTTTTTCTGTGAATTTGATAATTATTCAAAATCGATGGGAGTTTCGTTTATCTAAATAGGACGAGTTATAATAATCGGACCTCCTAAAACGGAGAAACATTAGACGTTCCCACAAAAAAATCAAGACCTGATAGAAAAAACTGAAAGCAGGCTCGAGATCAGCATCTCAAATTCCATGTAGTATAACAACTTTTTGTTTTAGAAAGGGGAAAATGTTTTTGCCGACCAATGTAATTATATCAGTTATTCTTCATTATTGATAAATTAAATTGTTAAACTTTTCTAAACTGTATTAATTGCAAAAACATTTTTAAAAGTTAAGGTCAAATTCAATAAACCTTAAGTAACCGCATTGTGTTCATTTTTGTTAGTTACGATTTCTAAAAATATATTTTGACGACATTTATTTCATACAAAATGTTAAAATTTTTTGTAGCGAAAAAAAATGTACCAGTTTTAAGTTGCGTATGCTTCATATGAAATATGTGCCATTCAAAATGTGTTTAAAGATTTGTAATTTTACCAAATTGGTCTTGTTTTATTCTAGCAAAATAGTACAAAAAGGTGTTGCTAAAGTTCGACAAAAAATTAAATTTTCAAAAAGTTTCTTTAATAAATCCAAAAAATACTTGGATTATTGTAATAACAAGTATATGTATTTTGAAGGCTTAAATATTCGTCTTTTCCCGTTTTAAAATTTAGAATCCAATTAGAAATTTAGCTTTCTAAGAATTTTTAAAGTTCGTGAAGTCTTAAAAACGGTTTTTATGGATAACTTCAGATTTTTATGGTGTACTAAAAATTCTAGGAATTGCATTATTATCACTTGCAGTCAAAATATGTATTGAGCAACAAGCTAAATATTCTTCATAATTCATATTAAATTCAGCGTTTTCCTAAAATATAGTTCTTCATAGTTCTGGCTTGTATTACGTGGTTAATAAAACAATGCTTGCTTATTTTTTCGAGAAAATTTTATCATTACAATATCTTTTAGAAAAGCACCCTTTAAATGGTTTATACAAAAAAGGTTAAAAATGACTCCTACTAAAGTTTTATCATTTAACATCATGCGAACTTAACTGATGTTGATTGCTGCTACTGTTACTGATGCAAAACTCGAGAGTCCATGCCATGTCGTCTCCCAATCATTAAAATTATCTTCAGTAGCTGCATCAATACTACTTCTGTTTATTTATATTTTTCGTTTTTGTATCCTATACATTTCTTATGTTTATAGTTGCTAGTTTATGAATGCATTTGTCATATGCACATTTATATTTTATATAAAAATAAATGGGTTTCTTAGGGTAAGCAGAAGGTAATTATATTTGACATAAGAACTAAAATTCTATAAAATTAATAAGAGAAAAAATATAATAATTTTAGAATTTTTAAAAAGATCTTAACATTAATATTTTGTATGTAGCTTAGTTTATATTTATATGTGTATTTTTTTTTTTGGCTCACCCTATCTACATTCTTAGTGCTACTATTTCTTTCCTACTAAGATTTGTTTGCATTTTTTTAATGTTTAAAAGAATATCATGTTACTGACACAAATGGACATTGAACAGATGAAAACATTTTGTATTTTGTTTGCGAAAAAGAAAAATAAAAATGGAAAAGTAAACAGAAAAAATATATATTAATGACATCATAAGAATGACAAATTTAGATTGTTCGTACTGTTGGTAATATACATTCATATAAGTTGATATATTGCACACTTACCATTTGAAAGATTTATAAAGATTTTTTTTGCCTTAAGAAAATATGTCAGATTTTAAGTCATTAAAATTAATTGTTTGTAAGTGAAATGTGTTATAATTCTGTGGGTCCTTTCAGCAATAAATGTGACAAATATTTTAATGTTAACATAGAGATATAAGAGGGAAATATAATAGAATGGAGTGATTCGTATAAACGCAAGTACATTTATATGTACGTAGATAAATAATTATCTAAAGAGCCATGGTATACTAAAAATATATCAATTAATATTTTTATTGTAATGTTTGAATCAAAAAAGGTTTCAGTGAAAGAAATATTAAACTTTAACTGTAAGCTTAATTGTCGAATTTTAATACGCAACTGTTAGCTGTTTCCTAAGAAAACTTACCGTTGACTAGACTCATAATATAAAAAGCTACCGTTGCACAGTGGTCCCAAAAAATTTTAATTTTTGGGAATAATTATTTAATTTGTGAACAGTTTGAGATATCTAAATAAAATTTTACATTATCAAAGCTGAGGTATCTTTGATTTGACTTTAAGAAGAACAGGCCCCTAGGTGGTCACGGGGATAGTAGGTAGACCTCCAAATTTGGTCATCTCAATTCCCTAAATTTACATAAACCTTGTAAATTGCATTCAATTATTTAAAAAAATTCAAATGCTAATTACTTGTTATTATTTAGTAATTAATAAAACATTTTATAACTTCATTTTCACAAATCTAATAATTTTAAACACATAACAATCGATTTGTTAGGCATTGTAAATATTGCAGAAATAAAACTATAAACATAATAAAGAAAAAAGAAAAATTTATTATAAAAAAAAATAGCAAAAAATTTGCATATATTTAGGTTTTCTGTTAAATTAACAAATTAACATATGGAAACACTTTAAATATTATTAAACATATAAAAAGAAAAAGGCATAAGTTTGGGTGGAAATAGGGCATAGGGAATAAGAAGAAAAGTTAGTAAACCTATAGGAGTTGAAAGTCAATAATGATATTGATAACATTTTAATTAAATATTTATTAAATACATGAAAACCTAAATAAATGAAATCCTAATACTAAACATATGCTTTAATATTTCATTCTAACTTTATCCTTAAAGTATGCTAAAATTTATGAAGAAAAATTTATACAAAATATTAATGTGTTACCATTAAAATAAACTAGAATTTTTATGACTTTTTTCTCCTTTACTGACTTTTCTGCCTGCATAAGAAATGAAGGGTCATTTACCTAATATTTTTTTTCTTTTTGCTAAAAAGTTAGTTAGATCACAAGTTTTTTTTTTTTTTAATTCGCCAAAAAATCTTTTATGACTTGAATTTGAAAAAAATTAAACATATTTAGTCCATGTAAATCTCTACAAAAAACATACGTACATATGTATGTTATCTTTTTTAGTTTATGAAATATTTCGGTCGAAGCTAATTTTACTCCCATTTTTGGCCTCATTTTTTTAACTTTTTAAATTTGAGAGTTTTAATCTAGGCTCTAAAATTTTTTTAAAATATCCACTAGATTCCCACAAAATTCTAAATAACATTGTTTTAAGAAATTCACATTTTTGGGATTAATTTGGAAAAAGATAGTAATATTCTTTCACTACTAAAATATTTTGTTTTTCCCGGACTATTAAATTTTTATGAAGGTTTCAAAAGAAATCTTAACGTAAATGCATGTAAAGAAAAATCAGAGGTGCTTTGGGTAATGATTTCCCTCTAAACTCTATCCAAACTTTGACAACTTTGAAAAATTTTTTTAAATTTTTTTGTAAAATTTTCAATTGTCAAAGCAGAGATCAACAAAAAAATAAATTTGGTTTATACCCCATATGTTAGTTAAACACAAATTTAATCAAAATAATAATTTTAATATAGGAATGTCAATTTTTGAAACAAGTTTTCCCCGGAATAAGATTTCGGGTATTCTTTTTTCTCTGGATGATACAAAAAATTTTAAAATTTGAATTTTAAACATATTTTTGAGAAATAACGTTAATGTTTGGACCTAAATAAAATTTAATTAAGGCGAGATAGTCTAACGAAATTTTTGCATAGTACAGGTACACTTGTTTTGAAATCAGCGAATTAAAAAACCTTCCACTTTTTGCAACAAAAGCCCCGAAATACCAGTCTGGGGAAAACTTTTTTCAAAAATTTACTTTTTTCATTAGCCATTGTAAAAGGCGTGGCTGAAAAAAATATTTTTCTGTGTTGAACCAACATAGCCCGTATACTTTTTTTGTTGATCTCGGATTTGAAATTTAAGGATTTTACAAAAAAAATTAAAAAAATTTATCAAAATTGAAAAATTTTGGATGACAAAGATTTAATTTTACTTTATACGCATTTACGTTAAGATTTCTTTTGAAAGCATTACAAAAATTCTGTAGTCCGAAACAAAAAAAAAAAATAATTTAGATGTGAAGGAATATTACCACTTTTTGCAAAATAACCCCAAAAAGAGAATTTTTTTAAATTTCCAATTCAAATTAATATAATTTTTTTATTTATATGATTCTTGCAGCAAAGTTAATTAGAATTTTATAAGAAATCTAGCGAACATTTTTGAAAAATTTTTGATCCTTTAGGGGACCTGTGCTCCTCCAAACTAACTTCTGTGATCATGTGAAATTCTATTTAGTTATCTTCAACGGATCACAAGTTACAGAATTATTTAAAAAAAAAAGCGTTTAGGGATCACTGTGTCTTCTATGTAAGCAATGTATTTCAAATTCATATTGCCTTTTTAGCATTTTAACAAGAACAGTACTATCTTACCTTCAGTTACCACATTACTCATTTTATCTCTTGGGATGTCCTGGATTGGGTATCACAACAAAAGCTTATTCAAATCCTAGTGATAATCTCCTAAATTTAAAGAATGTTTATTTGAGAACGGAAGTAGTTTCTTTTATATAACATATGTGAAATTTAAGTGCAATCACTACTATAACTTAATTTGTTCTCCTCTACAATTATTTCGCATTATTCATTCTCTGCCACTCAATACGTATATTTGTAATTCCAAATCCTAGTAATCATCATAACCGTATAAAAAATTATACCCTAAGGATTAACAAAAAATGTTCATTTCTTTTATACTTTGAAGATTTCTTTTATAAAATTATTAATAAAATATGACAATCTTCTAAACAACCCTCTTAAAAAACATAAACGTATACTTATTTACATAAACGTATTTATATACGAAGAGAAATAAAAGGATCTATAATGTACTTATCCTTTGTTGGCAAAACCAAAAAAAAAAATGAGGAGAGAGACTGAAATCTTTAGACGAGATGGAAATGAAAGTTTTTTTCTTAATGTTTCGCAAAAGAACTTAAGAATTTTATATATATATATACATATATGTATACACAAGTACATCTTTCTGCATACACAGAAGAAATTATTGACTAAAATTTTTCAATTCTCTATTATTTGGTTTTATATTAACATTTTTCCTAAAAGGATAAAAAAATTACGCTTATTTAAGTAATATATATATATATATATATATATATATATATATATATGTAAACTGAAAATATAATGATTTTTGAGGAAACGAACCAAGGACATAATTGAGGTGGATAAGATTTTGTTATTAGCAGTAACAACATCAACGATAGGTATACATATATATAAATTTATGTTATACATATTTGCTGTAAAGTCTTCCGCTAATGTTGTACGTGTTGGCCATAGAATTATAACCTGTGTCTGGTAAATTTTTACAAACTTAGCCAATTAAAAGACCAAAATTAGTATAGTTTATAAAAATCTGCTGTCCAGTAAATATAAGATTTTAAATAATTATAAATGTTGGACGTCAATATTTACAGTACGGTCTTCATTTTCGTTCCTCATTCTACTCCTCTCGCATTAAGGAGTTTTGAAATATATCGCACCGTAACCGGAAGCAAGTAAAACCATCGATACTAAAAAATCCGGACCGATCAGAATTCAATACAAAAAATGTTTGTGATTGGAGAAGACAAATCCCAAGAAATAACTTTAAGTAATTAAATTTCAAAAAAGTATAAAATAATGACATAAAAATTTCAAGAAATAAAAAAGGAAATATATATAAAAAAAGAAAAATAAATAGTAAAAAAAATAAAATTTATATATTTTTTCAATTAACCAACCACTTGATTCAATTAATATGTCGATTTATTCTCAATTAACTTTCTGATGCTTTAAAGTTTATATTTTCTCAAATTATTTTTTTAATCAAAATTTTAAAATTGCTTAATTGGAAAAAAATGTAGTTTGTCAGTGTATACAATTATTATTAATTGATATAATCATTTTGGTGAGTGGTGCAAATTTAAATATTTTTTTTTTTTTTTTTTTTGATATAATGAATCATTTTGGAAATTAAAATCAATTTTTACTTTTTTCTGTGTATATGAGTATAAATACTTATAAGTATATGAACATGTACTTTTATTTTTTATCTAAATGTTGCCAGTTTGTTTGTTATGGCGGTAAAAGGAAGTTCTTAGGATTTTTTATATGTTCCTCTTTTCAATGTAATAAATATGTGTGTATGTATATTAAATGTACTTATGTTACTCATATATGCTTAAGATGTCACCCATACGCAAGCAATGATAAAAATCATATATGTTGCAGTCTCTTTCATAAAACTTAATATTTCTAAGAAGAAAATCCAATTTTCTTTTAAAAACTTCAATGTGAAATTTCTTTTAATAAGAACTTGTATTTAAAGAAAAAATAAGTAAGAAAGAAGTACTTAAGAAACTTATATTCTTATTACATGTAGTTACACACCTGGAAGCGTAACAACAGCAATCTTATATGCACAATGATAATGAAATTTTAAGTTTTCAGCATATGATGATATTGTAAAAATGTGGAAAATATTTAGGATATTTCTTTTTCAAATTAGATGTAATTTTTTAGTTACATAATAAAAGAAATATTCCATTGGAATAGCACACTATATTATTACCTTTTGTATGATCATATTTTTGTGGATAAAATTCGAAATAGCGAAATAGCTAAAAGTTGTACTATTTCACCAAATAGTACATACAACCTACGATATTTTGGGTGACATTATTGTAAAAAACAAAAAGCAAATTTAGAATATCATTACTATTTTTGGCTTCTCGAGCAAAAAAGTTAAGAAAAAGAAGGACAATAGATACTTCATAGTGATTAACCAAAAAGAAAGCTATTGTAAGAAACCAGCAGCCGACTAGAAATACATTAATTTTTTTTTTTTGTAGCTGAGGTCCAAATAAAATTTTCAAAATCAATATTAGAACTATATTACGATAGATATAACATCGGGTGAAAATCTGCGATCACGAATATTTCCTAACAATATTTTTTATAAATAAGAAAACTAGAAAACGATCTCATAGCTAAAGATGAATATGAAAATTAAATTTGTACATTTTTTCTTAGGAATAATTTCAAATCGATGTATTGATTAAAGTTATAAGGTTAAAACCATACAATTTTGATACTTGAAAATGGATATTGGCATCTTTAATATATATTATTTTGGAAATCATTTGTTGGAAATTTTCAAGAATGAATTATTTGAGGGACTTGTTTTGCAACTTTTATTTGAATTATTTTAATAAAAAGTTATAAGTTTTAATGTCACAATACTCCCCATTCATTTGATATCCATATCACTATATGCTATTAATTATATAGTAGTAAAATTAAAATTAAAAGCAAAAATCTGTAGCCACTCATAATTTCTGTGGCTTTATAGCCAGACGAGAGCAGATACAGCCAAATGTTTTGTGAATAAATTTTAATTAAATTTTATAGCCAAACGAAAGCAAGTAGAGCAAAATAATAAAAGAAATAAATCCATGATCATTTATCACCCATATTTCTTATCAAAACGTGAATTTTATATAAAAAATTTTAGTTCAATTTTATAGCTAAATGAGAGCAGAGAAAGCAATATAACAAAAGTTTCTAACAGATTATTTTTTAAAACCAAAAATTTACCATTTTTACGAGAAATCAAGATATATTTTATATCTAAAGGAAAGAAGATAGGCCAAAAGAACGAAAAGTTATCACTTACATTTCCAATGCCAATTTCGAGGATCTTTAAAAGATTTTTGAAATTTAAATATATTCATTTCTAAGTCAGAATAAAAACATGTATGTTTCTTCATTAGTGTTACCAGATTTGATACATCTTCATCTATCAAATTCTGATATTTTAATTTATATTTGGTCGGAGGTAAACGTGATTTGTTTTTTCAATACACTCCCAAATATTTATGGGTAGTATTTTCTGTGATAACTTTCTTGACAGTAGTAAGCAAGAATTTATGACTGATGTTGTAATAAAGTCTTTTAAAGTAAAAAAAAAAATATGACATTAGTGCATAAGACTCCTCCTGGTGAGCATTCGCCAGACTGTTGGGCCGGACTCAATTTGTCCTCCAGGAATATCGCAATCAGATAAGAGATACTTATTAATTGATTTTTTACTGTACACATACACTCTCTAACAAATAATTTACACAGAATATCATTTACTAATATTCACAGTGCACTAATTTTGGATCTGCATTATTAATTGAATTTTTATTTACTTTAAATGAAATTCAGTAAACATTTTAGTTTTCGTTTGGTTTTTATATCCTTGTTTTTCAATTGCAGTATTAAAATAAAACAAAAAACATCATATAATGGTAATGGTAAGCTTCAGAAATTCATAAAAAAAATAAACGTAATGAAGAGATAGTCAAGATTGATATGACTTAAATTAAAACTAACATATCGAAGTCTTTAGTACAAAAAAAAAAAAAAAAAAAAAAAAAAATACTGATATTTTTGACCGTTATATTTTCTAACTTTTGATCGTGAATATCTCGCAACTTATGGGTGAACTCATATTTTGCTGGGGTATATGTCGTGATTTACTTTAAATTATTTTTTTAGCGATTTCTGAGAAGTAAATAACTTCAAAAAGATATGTGCCAAGGAAATTATTTATTGTTGAAAAAGGTGAAACAATTTTTAAAATTTATAATTTTAAGATATTGATCGCTTTGAGCTGAAATTGACTTTAATCCTTAATTAAACTCAGTTTTAATTAAGGGTTGCAGATCTCAGAAGACTTGAAACTAACAGAGTGCAAACCCCCTAGGACCATAGGTTTCATGTTGTGATCATGATTGTTGTCCAAAGTTCACAAACTAAAAGCTAAAATTATGTAACTTTTTCTCATTCTTCTAAACTTCTTGTTCGCGCGTTTAAACTTTTTGATCTCATTTAACCATACATGAAATAATCGGTCTTTGTGAATAAATTCTACACCATTCTTGTTATTGTGCAGACTTTAAACAGTTAAATAGAAGATAGTCGGGTTTTGATGAAAAAATTTTTTAATTTTTCAAAGTTTTTAGTTTCTTGAGCGGGGTCTGTTCAAAATAAGGATTGATACTTCTTGCAATTGCACGTATTTTACGATGGATCTCGTTGATATAGTCCTACTGGGTTGGTCTCAAAGTTTGAAAAACAAGAGCGAAAATTTTTCAAAAAGTCAGTTTTTCGCGAGGCATTTTCACAGTTTCATATAGAATAGCATAGCACTTTTTGTTTTTGTATTTTTATATAGCAAATTGCAATTTGTAAAAATCTTGCATGTATCGATACAGGAACAGCGATAAATATAATTGATCGGGACCATCAATTTAAGTCAAATGTCATTTATAGTAGAAAATAGGACATGTTTGTCCGAATACATTTTGCTAAGTCATATGGTGTGGACAGGACGAAATTAACTATAATTAGCATAAATAGATGATGTTTGTAATGATTAATGAAAATGTAGAGGTACATCAAAAATTTTTAAAAGTTAAAAATTTTTTGAACCAAAAAAAATGTTCTTGGGTTAAAAAAGGATCGCAAAATTAAATAGCATTTCTTTACATTAAACTCTAATAAAATATACTTTCGTATTATATATGGAGAAATAACTTAGATTCGATCCCCATTTTTCGTAAAATTTTTAAGAATCATGATTTTTATTATAAAGAAAATTTTTTAAATTTTACTACGAAACCCTTAAATATGCCGCACTAATACCATCAAACAATGAAAATATCAGTAGGTTTTGATATTGTGGGTAATTTGTGCCAGAATTATACATCAACTTCTAGCTTGTAAAAATATATTTATGTTCAACTTAAAAATAACTGATTCTAGATGCATTCTAGTCACTTTATATTTATACAAATGGATTTTAATGTACCATATTTTTTTTTTTTTTTTTTTTTTTTGAAGGCCTAAAATTAAAAAATTATGATTATGGCTAACATATGTTTTTTATTTCAATAGGAAGCTATAAAAATTTAAAAAGAAAACGAAATACTTTACAGAATTATGGAGTTTAATACGAAGACTAGAAGTCTTCTTTTTTGGGAATTTGAGTATATCAAAGTTAAAATGAATTTCCTTCCTCCAGTTTTATACTTGCTTTCATACCTATCAACTTTAATAAAAGTTACTTAAGAAAGTTTATAGCTTTATTCAGTAGAGAGTCAATTTTGACATACATGTAGTGTTCCAGCTTGGTATATTTACTGTGTAGCGCTGACTCTGATTTAATCATTATGTTAGTCACATTTTAATGGATATGTTTTTCTACTGTAGTGGGTATCCCGTACATAAAAGATGCCTAAATATTATAGGCCTGGAAATTAAATTGACCAAATATACTTACACTGGAACTCATATATGAAAAAGTTTGCTTTTAGGAAATCATAATTATCAAAATTTCCTAAAACCAAACTTTTTGTCAGAAAATGCTAAATTTTCTCCTACTATTAATAACAAACGATCTACAAATTTTTCAAAACAATAATGATAAAAAAGCGATTTTATTTATTTATTTTTTTTATCTTGCCTTGCCAAACTTATAATTTTGTTCTATTCTAAAAATGTTTAAAGAAAATTAAGTGTTAGGGATTTTGACTGTAGTAGCTAGTATGACGCATATAAAATATTGTTAAGAAAACAAACATATGAAAAACTACACTTGCAAAAACAAATTTTGTAAAATAAACAAAATAATCTAAAATTCTTGTTTTTTTTTTTCTTAATTCTAAAATTGTTTTTATTGTTTGTCTGACAAAAACATCACACAAAAGTAGCAGCAAAAAGAAAAAAGTACCAACAAATAGTACATATTCTCATGATGGTTGTTGGTTTATAAATTGT
This sequence comes from Protocalliphora azurea, assembly GCA_932274085.1. NCBI lineage: Eukaryota > Metazoa > Arthropoda > Insecta > Diptera > Calliphoridae > Protocalliphora > Protocalliphora azurea. The sequence goes on along the minus strand of OW026520.1, from coordinate 5,095,313 downwards.
TTTTTTTTTTTCATTTCTTTGTTCGTATATTTGACAGTTTTTATTTAGCTTGTCACAGATTTTGATATGTTATTTGTCAAATGCACTTTTGTATTTTATGTACAATTATTCGTACGTAGATATACTTGTACAAGTACAAAAATATAAGTAACTAAAACACAGGCAAAATAAATACTTTTTACCCTACAGTTTCAACGATGAATGTATAATTCTGGTAACATAATAAGCTATAATGTAAATAGCTTATTTTCCCTAAGTAATCCAGAATACAATCAGCTTAAAGCTGAAAGCTGAAAGTTCCTAGAACATTACATTGCAATCTCTAAAGATTCATCTAAATTTATAGACATATGTGTAGCCTTTTGTCAAACAGTGTTAACATAAAATGTATAGTTAAATCACCCATTACAGGGATAGTCCCAGAACTGCTGGTTATGTAGACACTTTCATATAATTGTTATTACACAAACATTTACTAAATGTGTGATGTATAAACATATAAAAAGTAAAATCTATGCGGGTGTAACTTTGTAGCACATTATATATACGTACTATACTCAGCATGTAAGTATTAGTTAGTGAGGATATAAATAGGTAAACAATTGTAATATACTATGTCTGTGTGTGTGCTCAAATGTAACATATGCCAAGTGGTGTGACAATATACCCTTAAGATGTCTACTTCTAAAAACACATGTCATTTTGACATACATGTATGTCATTTAGTAGATATTCATTAATGGTTTTTGCTATCATTATTTTTATTATCGTTGCTGTTATTGTTGTTTTTGTTGTGTTGTGAAAATGTTTATCTAACAATTAGTCACCCGCTGACCACATACAGACAAACAGACAGTACACAATAATACAGACATTCATTGTCGTATTTATTAATTAGGCTAAATTTATGATTGTTTTATTTTATATTATTTATTATTGTTGTAGTTGTTTCGCAGAAAAAAAAAACAAAGTAGATATTTTGAAATGGAGAGAAAGACAAACAGGAAATGTCACTACAAATGCTTAATTTTTCACTTTCCTCACGGTGATAATGATGATGTTTTAGAAAAACATATTTTATTTTTTAACAAATAGTTAAATGTTTAATGTTGTGAAATTATTTATTTAACGTTTTGAGAAACCATAAAGATAATAATTATATGTTTTAACTTTGGTAAAATATATGATAATTGTTGTATTGGCGGCTTCTGAAAGAAGCCGGTGTTTGAAATACATCAGAATTGAAAACCCTTCGACTGACTGTTTAGGAAATTATTTTAATCCAGACAAGAATCCTAACCGGACCATAGTTAGACCCATTTTTATCCTGAATATGTTTGATTTTGTCTAGAAGTGTTATCATATTGCTTTCATACCAAAATATCTCATAGTGTCCATGGACATTAAGTCACTTTTAAAATTGCCATAATATTCAATGACACTATGTAATTTTATTTTGTGTCATAAAGTCCATGGAGATTATGACATTGATGACAAAAGTTTAACAAATATCATTATAGTTTTAATTAACTAAATATAATATAGTTATTATATCCGTGAAAATTATAACAAGGACGTCCCATGACCATGAAGTTCAGCAGTCTCGTCACATGATCTTATCAGACTACAAGTTCATGTAACATATAACTAAGATGTGTAATGAATAGTTGCGCCTAATACAAGTACCAAGATTTAAAGCTTATTAGTATATCGTTATATTAGCGCTCGTATGTTGATATTGCATTAAAATCGCTTGTACGATACATAAAATAGAACGACTAATCCTTTGCCTTATCAGAGATACTCTACCTTTCTACTTTCTTGCATTAGCCTGCGTTACAAATTAACTAATACCAAGATAATACTAGATTCAAAACTATAATGGCATCAAAAACGTTAAATAGGGTTTCGAAGCAAATTATATAGCTATTTGATACGAAAGTAGGAAAAGCGTAAAATTGCTTATTGTAGGATATTCTACAAGGTTTTACGTAGCGCGGTACTGATAATTGCTAAAATGGTTTAACTTTACGACTTTGTTTGCATTAATGCTTTAGAGTGCATTATAGTTGGTATTTTGACAAAAAATCGGTTTCATATATAGAAATCCCGAAAAAACCGGTTAACCGTTTTTTTGTAGAAGTTAGTATTTAGTTAGTTAAAAAGTTATTAATAAATTTTCATTCAAATATTAATATTTAGTACATGTTTTTTTTAATAAAAGGTTATTTTTTGTGTTTGAAAAAACCTGTCTATTCGGCATTCGAAAAAAAAAATTGAAAAAACCGATAGTACTTCAACCGAAAAAATCAGTTTTTAAATCGGTTGGAAAATCAAGTCAATCACCTTATATAGAATCGTGGAACGGGTGGATTATTGCTTTTTTAAAGCTGAGATCCCGGCTACGCATTTAAAAAAAAATTTACAAAATCCATATTGTATAGTCCATATATACAATATGGATTTTGTATTGTTCGTTCTACCGGAAACTTCATTACATTTCGTTCCACTCAATGTTCTTATATATCACATGAGGAAGACATTGAACATTTTTAAAGCTTCGTTACTAATATCGAAGCTAGTCTCATTTGATGTAGTTTTCATGTTGTGTTTCAAGTTTTCTTTGCGATCTGAATTTCTTTCATTAAACCCCTTCGGAAAGTTGACTGCTTATCTTTGTTTTTTATAAGTACTATATGAAAGAATGCAATGGAAATGAGTAGCCTTGTATTCAGTACACGTTTTTTTAAACAGAATACTTGTTTATTACATTGATCCTATCCATTTGTCATTGACTACAATATGAGTTGTATGACTATAGGGAATTTTTTCTTATATAGTATATGTGAAATAGGTTATACATTCCACTACGGATAGTTCTACATATCTTCCCAGCTGAATACAATATCCAACGATAAACAAGCTGCGATTTAGTGTGTTTCCGGTATATTTATGATATTGCATTCCAATCTGTAATTTATCTGCTGAGTCGAGACACTCAAATAATACAGCCATTTTATGATCAACTACGATTCAAAGTAACTACTTTTGTGACTTCGGGAAGGCGCTAAATTCATAAAAATTAAAGCAAATATTATTGAACAAAAAAGGTGGTTTTAAACTATTTCAGGAAAAAATTGTCAAAAATTCATTTCTCACTAATGCGTCGACGATTTATTTTTTCAGTACTTCAGAATATTTACCAATTAAATTATTATTTTTTAAATATAATGTTGCGAACGTATATATATATATTTATTTATTTTTTTTTATCAAAAAAATATGTGTATTTTTTATCTAAAACCCAAAAATGATTTAAATTTGATGAAAAACATAAAAAAAATAAAATTGGTGCCTATTTTTCCCACAACTTTAAAGAAGTTAATTTTAAAAATTATCCGATTTCCTGTTTTCTCTTCAATATCAGAGAGTTCTCAATATTATCGTAATTTATTTTGCTAAACTGAAATAAAAATATAGGTACAATTATTTCAAATCTTCAAAAAAAAAAAAAAAAATTGAAAAATATAATTTTTGAACTCAAAAGAGTTTGCTTAAAATTCATAAGATGTCGATAACTACAGAGAATTTTAAAATTTTAAAACAAAAATTGCATGAGTTCGATGGAGAATAGCAAAAATTACTTTTTTTTTTTAAATACACAGAAAAAAAATTCATATATTTGAAAATTTTTTTCATAAGTATTATGAATGAAATATGACTTTTTTTATCAAACTTTTTCATAAAAAATAAAATTTTGTTCATAGATATTATTAAATTATTCATAATGAAAATTTTAGTAATTTTGCAAAAATTTTGTTAAATCTTTGGTTTAGTTTTATTAGTTTTAATTCCAAATGGTAAATGAAAATAGTTATACATGAAAATAAAAACAACAAACGCCTTATAATGTCAGAATTCCAAGGAAAATCTGTAAAAAAATATTGTTTAGAAATTCGTATAATTTCACGCACATTCCGCAGCATATCATTTTGATAAAAACCGCTTCCCTTCTATTCCTATAATGTAGCTAAAAATCATTATAAACCTAAAATTTCAATTTTTTTTTACAAATTGAAAATATAAATGAAAATTTAAACAATTTATTTTAAGTCTTCTTGACTTTTGATTAATTTCAAAAAATGTAAAAAAGTGTTAATATTTAAGATTCTTAAAAATTATGAACTAAAATCAATGAAAGTAATTTCTTATATTTGTGCACAAATTTTTGTTGCAGAACTTGAAATAATACTAGAATATAGCAAGGATTAGGAGGTAGGTATACCCTTGTTCCTATTAAATCAAATATTGTCTGACCAAAAAAATACCTATTTCCAATGACTACCTAAAATTTGGTATGATTTCAGGTTATATGACGTGATCGGTTTTTTCAAAACTTTGTATATATTAACTTTAAGTCCAAGGTAATATGTGTACCAAGTTTAAATTTTCTACGAGTCTATTTCAGACCAGTATTTTAGCTGAAAATGTTTTTTTTTTAATTTTGGGAAAGTATGGGTATTCTTGTTTCGATTCAAATAAAAATTGGCAATCACAAATTTTGGTAGAATTCTAGTCAGTATTTTAGTAGCAAAATCTTTTTTTAATTTATATAATATAACAAATGTTAAAGATGATGTACCATTTTAGGTCTTCATTTAAATCTCACATTGACTCCAAAACTATTTTTTCAATATTTTTGCTAATATTTAAATACTTTTGAAACGAAAAGTGCATACGAATTTTTCTTTTAATATCAGAAATAAATATCACGATTTTTTCAGAAATTACCACAATTTACTCTACACATTTCATGCTTTATAACAACAAAACAATTATTTAAAAATATTTTATAACAACACAAATATTTGAGTTCTTTTCCAACTTTTCAAAAAATTTAAAAAAGTGTAAATATTATCATCATGACTCTGACTGTATATTATTAATTTTGACTAAAAAAAAATGATTTGTTCTGTAATCATCAACTTAAATGATCGTGTAGCATATTGTAGAAAGTTGAAATTTTGTAATCTAAAGTACGTTTAAATGTGTGATACACTTTGGTTTTATTTATACAATGTTGGACCACCCTAGTGCATATAGTAAAAAGTTAGGTCTTTAATTTAACGATTACCATAAGATATGTCACAAATGGGAAAGTTAGGAATCTGTGAGGCACTTCGTAGTTCACAAACTCATTCAACTTAAAAAGATTTACGGTAAGATTTACAATTCCTATCTCGAATATGGTTTTGTAATTATATCCCCATTCTTGTAAACACTCTTTTAAGACCCTGCTATAAGTGTTACATGACTGCTTATACTTAGATTGCCAAAACTAACAAAAAAAAACTTTTTAAAATAAATGTTTTAATTGACCACCGAGCCGTAATAAAGTAATTTGTGTCTTTTTTAAATGAAACATTGCATTTGGCATATTTTAATTTAATTTATTTTAATTCGTTCACAAACAGCAACTATTTTCATTAATTTGTCATGAGTGTCAGTGGAAGTTGGCCGTTGTTTACACATATGTAAACACGCTTTTAATTAGTTTATGAAACATTGTATGGGAGAGAAAATAGCAAACAAAGAGAACAAAGTTGTTAATTATGATGTAAATATTTAGGGGACAATATATTTAAACGATTTTTTTTTGTTTAATGAATTTATTTGCAATCTATTTAGAAACAATAATAAGCAAATTTAGTAATATTTATTTCAAATTGCATTCATTTTCCAGTGAGATTAAAATGTATACAAATATTCCTATAGTAGATTTATTAATAAAGTAATTTTAATATTTACATATATTTACAAAACTTAATATTAAGTCCTAAAGGTTAAGTCTAAAACATGATACCTTTAAGTCTCACTATTTCTTCACTACCCTCTAATAAAGCAATTGCTAGTGGGTTGCTGAGGATACTAAGTCTTTGAACATATTTCGAATTGAGTTTACTGATTTCTTATTTAACTATACGTATTGATAAATCTTTATGCATGTTATCGTTAATCACAAGCCATGGAGAATTCAGGATCATTCTTAGAATTTTGGATTGGTAGCATTGTAAAATTTCAATATTTGAATTACTGGCTGTTCCCCACAGCTGTATTTCAGAAGTCGATATGGGTTTCAAAATGGTGTTATGCAAAATTATTTTGTTTTTAAGTCTTAATTCAGAATTTCTGCCGAGTAACCAGTACATTCGTTTGTTTTAATGTTTAGATGTTTCTCTTTTGCTTTAGTATGTTCTTTGTAAGTTAATCTTCTGTCTTCCATTCCATTTTTTCAATCAATTTGTGTCATTCAGGTGTGTTTGAGTCGATGTTGAAGCCTCTTTAGGGCAAGCATTACTTGAGATTAACGCTGTATCATCTGCATATATGGCAATTGTAACAGTCTCTCCTAAAAGTATATCTGATGTACGAGGGCGGATCAATAAGTCCATGATTTTTCAAACTCCCCTCGTAGTTATATGAAATGCAACACCACTCCCATCAAGTACCAACTGTTAATAGACTACTGTCAAATTTTGAGCAAGTGCCGTCATTTAATTTGCGTTTAACAGCTGTTCAAAACATACAACCTCGTTCATTTTTCTAAAAATGGAAAAAAAATGAATTTCGAGTCCTCATACAACATTCTTTTTTGCGAAAAAGAAACCGTCAGTCAAACCAAGGAAAAGCTAGATAAATACTATGGGGACTCAGCACCATCGATTTCAATGGTAAAAAAGTGGTTTACTGACTTTCGTTGTGGTCGAAAAAGTACAAATGACGCTGAACGTTCTGGACGGCCAATTGAGGTCAGTACACCTGAAAATGTCGAAAAAATCCACTATATGGTGTTGGCCGACCGAAGAGTAAAAGTGCGTGAGATTACTGATGCCATAGGCATTTCATATGACAGTGTTGTTTCGATTTTAAATGATCAGCTGGGTTTAAGAAAGTTGTCTGCAAGAAGGGTGCAGACAACTTCAAAGGATTATTTTGCGTTGTTTAACCGCAATACAAATGAGTTTTTGCGGCGTTTTGTAACTGTGGTTGAAACATGGAGCCATTACTGTACTCCGGAGACCAAGCAGCAATCTAAACAATGGGTTTCTCCGGGTGAACCTGCTCCGAAGAAGGCCAAGGTAAGTTTGTCGGCCAATAAGGTGATGACAGCAGTCCACATCGATTACCTTCAAAGGGGAAAAACAATAAACGGCGAATATTATGCCAACTTGTTAGACCGATTTAATGAGGATTTAAAAAGAAAACGACCCCATATATGCAGTCTCACTGGCAAAATTCTATGAATTGGGCTACGAATTGGTACCTCATCCGCCATATTCTCCGGATTTAGTCCCTAGTCACTACTTCTCTTTCTACAGAAATGGCTCTGTAGAAAGAGATTCAGCTCCAACGATGAAATTATTGACCAAACAATTTCTTATTTTAAGGACCTCGAAAAATCCTATTTTTTACGCAAAGTAAATGACGACACTTGCTCAGAATTTGACTGTAGTCTATTAACAGGTGGTACTTGATGGGAATAGTGTTGCATTTCATACCACTACGAGGGAAGTTCGAAAAGTCATGGACTTATTGATCCGCCCTCGTATAAATAGTGTAAAGTACTGGCCCAAGTACACTGCCTTGAGGGATACCAGCTTTATCACATATTTAAACAAAAAAATCAAAAGAATAATCACGAGATACAATTTTATTTACAGTGGGTTAAAAAAAGTTTATATGTCCTTAGCTTATTTATTTTAATTTTTTTTTTCTGAAACCTTGATATATCAAAATTTGTTAAAAGATTTAATTAAAATTGACAAGTTTCTTTTAATTAAACTTAATTACTATGACATAAACAACATAATCATGAGTTTCTATATACGTAATATTTTCTATTTCACAAAAATTATTATCAAAACCAAGTTTCTAACAACAAAAAATAATTCATTGTCATCACTAAACATCAAAACAATCTTAAATCATTAGAAACTGTTTACTATTTTTTTTACCATTCCTAATTTATGCTTATTAATTACAGCTCATTAGTAGTTTGTGTTTTTTGTAGATAATCAATCAACTACTGGACACAAAATTAACTATTGTTTTTTTTTTATCAAGATTCATTAAAAAGCCACTAAATGAATAAGACAAATAATGATGGTCAGTTGGTTGCGTTTTAATATAATAGTTAGTTAAATATAAATTTTATGACATTTATCACTCCTTCATTTATTATCATTTTATCTAGATGTTTGTATACAAACTTAATGGATTCATTGTGCCACATGTATACTATTATGGGAGGAAAAAATTAAGGAACAGGTAGTAGTTTTGGAATTAGGTTAACTTAGTTAATCTTTAAAACTAAGATTAACTGACAGAAAAAAAAATATGGCATGAAGCCTTTAAGAGCCTTTGCTTGAGTACTAGTGAAAGGATACAAACAATATCATAAGATAAGTATATTTTTGGTGCAATTGCCGAGTAGTGCTGAGACATACTGAAGTTAGAACTAGTAATGAATTTTGAATTAATTGAAGTAATTTTTTTGCTTTTAGCAGTAAACATATCATATGTTATGTAAAAAATGCTTATGTAATGTATAGTTACGCTTAACTGCATATATTACAGTAAATATTGGAAATTATATTTTTAAGGGACTAGATCTAAAAAGTTCTAGCGAGTTGCAATTAAAAAATACAATTAGTATATATAAGAACATCCATAAAATTATATTTGAGAATATTGGCTGCGACTTTTTGCGATTTTTTAAAATATTAGAAAAAAATATCCGGTACCTCATATTAGAAATTTGTTAAGAATTGTTTAAAAATTTTAAGGTATTGGATAAAAATTTGCTATGCAAATATTACACTAAGATAGGTGTGATTAAATCCTGCCACTCTTACCTTTGAAGTATTAAAAAAAAAGAATATAAAAAGAGTGGCAGTGATTCTACCCACCCATTTTTAGTGGGATTCCTTAAGGCCTTTTCTACTAAAAATATAAAATTTCAGTATGATATCTCTAAAAAGGGATTTTTGTCCTTCTGAAACTTCCAAATGTGGGCCGATTTTGGGCCGACGCATCAGTAGAGTATTATCTAGTTGAAATCACACATGTAATATTTCCTTTACATAGCCCGCATTGTGAAATTAAATAAAAACTTAGAATACAACGAAAAATAAACAAAAATTGTTACAAAATTCATATAAATTTTCAAAAATAAGGTAATATTTTTTCTAAGAAAATTAAAACAATAAAAAATCCGGACAGAATTTAAAATAAAATTTAAACTGAGATGCATTGCGCATTATTTAAACAAATTTATATGGAAATTACCGGACCAAGCTTTTTGTGTTTATACATTGTAGTATTTTTTAAAAAAGGCGACCACTCAAAAACGAAAAGTTATATGAGTCTACCACAAAGTATTTGCACTAATTTCAAAACATAAGGACTTGTTTTTAAATTATTTTTTAAATTTTTAACTTCAGACTTTAAATGTTATTATCTTTTTAGTGAAAAATATCATGGAGTACCTACTTTTTAATAAATATTCCAAGTTTCTTTGGTAATTTAAAGTACGTTGACAGTACGTTAAGAGGTTGTCACACCTAGCTAGGGACAGGCAAATTTAATTGAATTAGATAGAGTATTGTCTAGTTGTAGATAATATTTTCCATAACAAGGTGTAACTTTTTTATTTCTGTTCCATTGAACAGAACTGTAAAGGGAAACAATATTAATCCGATTCCTTTTCTATCTTTAATCTGTGACAAACCTCTATAAGACCGAATAATTACTTTTATAAAACTCCTCTATCAAATTTTTGACATTTGCCACGATTTTGAGCAAAATGTACGACTGTGCGACGGCGATAAAACTTTGCACTGATTTTTCTACTCATATATAACTTATTGGCGTCATTATTATTATTGTTATTATTAGCATTCCATAAAAATGCATGGCCTCTATTCCATTTAAAGCTAAATTTCACCCGCGTCTATGCTTCATTTGTTCATCAATTATCAATTTTTAGCTTTCTAGCAACTTTTAGAGATCAAAATTTTACATGAAACATGGATTTTTCTCTCAACCAATTTCCGAAAAACTCCGAAACTATATAACGGATGAAAAAATAATGTTATGGTAACTTGAAGTTTATTTTAGTTGGCATCTATTGGTGTTTTAGTTATCTAAATTGAGTAAACCTTTCTCGATTTGTATTAGCGTGACCTGAAGGGGAAATAAACTGCTAATAAAAAAAATTAAGACTTGATGGAAAAAAAAGAAAACAGGTTCTTATATTCCACGTCAAATTTTATCTAGTCTTCCGATTTTATTATTATTTTTTTTTTTTTGCTTTAGTAAAAAATCATATTTTTAGTAAAAAAAAAAAAAACTGGAGACTTCCTTACCAAGTCATTAGTAAGTCGAAGCTATTTTTTCAGTTAGGTCATACCGGCAGGGACTTTGTTCTTTAATACGAAAACCAATTTTTTATTTGGGTATGTGTCTTTTCATCAATTGAAGGCATAAAGTGTCATCGTGAAAATCCAAGGCAATCTAACGATGTCCGTTCGTCTATCTGCCTTATTCTGTTTACAGCAGAATAGGGCTCGGGGAGGACGTCCTAGGAGGAGAAAATTTGTCTCAAATATTTATCTTGGCATTGAAAATGAGTGAAATCGGTTTATAAGTAAAAATGATATAAACGAAATACTATAGAAATAGGATGTCCGTCGAAACTCTAGTTTATACTTTTCGGGCAACATCTTTTATAAAAAAGCATGTACATCAACGAAATTGTGCAAAAGTAGTTGAAGGACCAATGTAAGCTCAAAAACTAAAATACACCTCCCATATAAGGTGAAATATCAACGAAATTTTGTTCAAATAGTTGAAGGACCAATGTATACTTGAAAAACAAAAATTTGACAATTTTGAAACCAAAATTGTCAAATTTTGTCACGATATTTCCCATAATATCAGTGATATGAAATTCATGACCCGGAAATTGTAAAAAGTCCATCAGTACATATTTTTTATCACCTTTTAGGCAATATTCATATTAAAAAAAAATTCTCATTAATTTTCGTTCTCATTTCTTCCTTCATATTTTTGTAACGTTCTTGTTAGGGAGATTTTTTATTCGAGTTCCTGCAGGCCAACATTTTTAACTTTTCTGATAAGAGATACAGAGACATTTAAATATTGAGTCACATTTTATCCAGAGAAGTAGAGTTTCAGGGTTGCTTTATGTGATCGTGAACTCTTTGTATTTTTTATGACCCAAAAAATTTAATTTTCCAAATCACCTGCGCTCCTAACAATCGTTTTTTATGGTCGACATATGTTTTAACTAAAAATTTGAATTATGAGTTTAAAACAAAATTTGGTACATAGTTACTGAGAATAATAAGAAACATAAACAAGTTAAAGGTGCTAATATTTTCAAGATTAATTAAACTTATAAGCCATAAAGTGAGGATCGATTTGTTTCTTTGCATAGATCTAATCTAACTTAAGGATTAATAAGAGTACAAATATGCATCCAGATTATAATATATATTTTGTTTTCACTTTTACAGTAGAAGTAAGCATTTTATCCTACAAAATCATTTTCAATGTTACTCATAAAATTACTTACTCTGACGTAACTAAGTGTTGTATTTGACGTAACAATTACTTTCAGTAATGCCTCCTTAACAAAATTTTTCTTTAAAATCTTTGTTTGGGTGTTTTTTTTTTTTTTTTGCCCAGAAAGAAATAACATCTCAATTTCCACTTCAATTTGTCGGCTGTCATTTGTAATTGAGTTCAATTTAGTATGACGAAAGCCGTAAAGACAAACAAAGAAAAGATTTTTACAAGAGACCAGCTATGGGGTGTTTTGATGTTATGAAAATGATTTTGATTAAAGTTGAATCTCTTAAGATAATTTTCAAAAAAATTTACATAATTAATTTTATAGCTATGAGTATTAATAATATGATTAAGTATCTAGCTATGTTAAAAGCATTATAAATTTTTGAAAAGAAACTTTCTTTAATAGATAAGTCTGTGAGTATCTTTAAGAATAAATTTAATTTCTGTATATAAAGGCGCTTAAAAAAATGATAAATATCAACTAATTAGTTAAAACAAAGACGCCTTAACTACATAAAATATGTCGCGCTATGGCTACTTAATAATTTGTCACTCTCAAACTTAATACACAAAAAATGTAATGGACAAAACAAAAAAATAAAAATAAAAAATATATATAGAGACTGACAATATCAACTAAGCCCATAATAATCATAATTTGTTATAAATAAGACCTATAATATAGTTTTGTAGAAATAGAAATTTTATACACATTTAAAAAATTTATGAATTTTAAATTATGTATAATAAATTAGGGTCATTACTATCGATATACTATGTATTTTTTAGGTAGGTTGGTATACGTGTATAAATAAATGTATGTACATATGTGCCAGTTCTATTTAGGTTTTGTAAATGAACATCTGATGATTAAAATTAACGATAATGACTAAAAACTGTGACAATAGAAATGACACAACATCGCACGGTGGTTCTAAAATGCTTTTTTTGAAATAATTCTGTAACTTGTGAACCGTTAGAAATATCTCAATAAAATTTCACTTGGCCAGAGACGATGTGCTTTCGAGTTGCCTTGAAGGAGCACAGATTCAAGGGGAAGTGTTTTAAAAATTTACTCTTTCCATTGAAATGGTCACCCGTCATAAAATACTTTTTGTGTGTTCACCCAATTTATAGAATTATTTATTTGATTAAGATCATTTTTATTTGATCCCTGCTTCGCGATTAGAGAATTTTGCAAACAAATTTAAAAAAATTGTGGAAAATTGACAAAGTTTAAATAGGGATTGTGGGGAAACCGTTGTTCCAAGCATCGTCGGGTTTACTTTACACTAATCTACATTAAGATTCGTTTTGAAAACATTAAAAAAATTATATGGGACAGAAAAAAAAAAATATAAGTAAAATAATATTGTCACCTTTTTTGAAAAAAGCACAAAAATATGAATATTTTTTAAAGTTCCAACTTCAGATTAATAAACTATTAATCTAATCTATATATTTATGCGAGCCTTGCAGCAATATTATTTAGAATTTTGTAGGAATCCGGGAAATATTAAAAAAAAATAGAGACAATATTGAGCCCGTTAAGTTAAAAAACCTAAAAAAACGAGGCTCAAAATATGTGAAAAATTTATTTCGATCCAACTTTAACTGAAGGATATAACCCACACATGTAAGCTTATTTTTTGTAAAAATTTATAAGGACTATCTACATGCAAAATATTTTTTCTGTCAAATTATTAATGAATTTTTGGCGATTAAAAAAAAAATCGCATATCCGAGATGACTTATTCAAAAAAAAAAAAAAAAAAAAGCGTTTTGGAACCACTGTGCATCAGCATATAACGACTGTAATGTTGGTAAAACGTTTAATTTAACAAGTGGGGATTTTTGTATTCGTAGTAAAACAATAGAGACAGTAATATTTTGGAAATTATTTGATATGATATAGCTAAATGTTTTATGAACTCTGTTGTCGATTACTAAATTAGCATAACCACTTAATTTTTTAAAGCTTCGTAATACTTTCCCACAATTTCTTATATAAGTGCTCTTCTTTGATGTTTGCTTCTTCGTCTGTGTTCTCTGTAATGACTCGATTTTATACATGACCAAAGTTGTCTTTTATTTTGCTTTTACCCTCGAAATTTTATCATCTATCTTTTTTCTTTTTTGGTTTTCAAAATTGCCTTAAAAAGGCTAAAACAGTAATAGAAAACAGTTTCTTATTTTCTATTACTAATTTTATTACTACAGACTTATCTGCACTACTTTTTCATATTTAACAAAAGCTTTTACCAGCTGCGCCTTATTCTGTAAATAAAACATAAAATGAGTTTCATTTTATGGACGTGCTTAATCGATTATAATTATTTTTTGATATGTATACTTCAGTAACCATGCTTACGATTATGATCATAGTTAAAAAAAAAAAATACTAAACACAAAAACAATCAAAATCTTGGAAATGCTTAACCAAAAAGAGATACAGCCCAAAAACGATCAAAAAATAATTTTAAAAGATTTTGTATTTTTCTATATGAAATATGGACCAAATGGAATTTTTTGAGAGATAAAGAGAAGAAATTAAGTTTTTAAATTAAAAATAATGTTAGCTGTTTTCTGATCAGCATTTGCTAATAACTTAGAGTCCGATAAGTAATAATGTTTAAGACTGCTGTCACTGCAAGCGAAAACAAATGCCGTATCTTAATATAGAACGAAAAAGTTATGTTCATATAAGCACAAAAAATGTGTATTTACATTTCTGAAAACCATATCTTATTATTAGTTCTTTTTTCAAAATAATCTAATTAATCCGGATCTATTTAAGACACATTCGGTCCAATCGCTTCTGAAGTCATGTGGCGTAATGGATAACGCGTCTGACTGTAGGTCGGAAGATTCCAAGTTGGGCTTCTGGCAATATCGCACAACTTTTTGCATAATTTTTGTTCATTTATTTTTTTTTAAATTTTTTTTTATATAAAAAATTTAAATTAATTTTTTTATGAAAAAATTGTATATCTTAAGTAAATCATTCAGAAATATCACAATAGCAAAACTTATTCCCAATATTTTCGTTTTTAATCATAAAATTACTTTATTATCATTTTTCACACAGAAATAATGTGGTCCTTTGGCACAACGAATAATAGGTATCACTACGGATCAGAAGATTCCTGGTTCGAGTCCTGGCAGAATCGAAAATCTTTTTATACTTTAACTTTTTATTTATTTATTTATTATTACGAAATTGTTTACACTAATACGCGTCTTTTTTCAATCGTTAGCTCTGAATATATACATACGATGCTCACAAAATATTGTCTTTCCTTACATTTTTTTTGGTTTTTAATATTATTTTAACTCCCAAAAAAAAAAAAAAAAAATTAAATTATACATCAGTTGCTTTGATAAAATAATTCATTACTCTCTACAGGGTTGAATTTTTGTTGTTCTATGGTAATGATCTTGAGTTTAATAATAAACTTTATTAAAATTCTGTGAAGCATATGGTCCTGTGGCGCAATGGATAACGCGTCTGACTACGGATCAGAAGATTCCAGGTTCGACTCCTGGCAGGATCGAAGTAGATTCTTTTGATTTACAAATATGATAACAAGAAACTGTAATTTAAATTTCGATTTAATTTCGATTTGGGTGGAGAAACAGCATCAGTGATGCCAACTTAGATCTTTTCCGACTAGATTTAGCCCGTTTTTAGTTAGTCCAAAACGCGAATAACATTTTTAGCCGGAAACTAAAAAATGTACAAATTTGCACTTTTCACAATTTTCTTCAAGCCCTTTTAGCTTCTTTTTACAAAAAATTTTATCATATTTGAAAAAAAAATACGGTAAAATTTTTTGCCTATTACGATCGTTATTTGTTTGAGTAATTTTTTTATTGGGGTAATATTAACTTTGCTCAGTTTTTATTTTTTTGAAAGTAAATATTATTATTTTTTTTTATTTCAAATATTTTTTTGAACAACATTAAAAGTTCTGTCCCAATTTTTAAAATGATCTTAACAATTTTGAAGGAAACTTATTTTTTGGAAAACTTTTTTCAACAAATAAATTTGTTTGAGTGGAAATGTATTAAAAGAACTGAAAAATGTTGGAGTAAGATTCATAAAACAAAACCTCAATGACATGTATTTTAATCTACTAAGTTTTTTATTAATATTTTGTAGAATGAAAAATATTATCATTTTACTTTTCAAAAAAAAAAAAAAAAAGTTTAAATTTTAGCCTTCTTCTGCCCTTTTTCACCAAACATGCCTTGATTGTACCAGAAAACGGTTGTGCTTTTAATTTAGCTCTTTTTAGCGCTTTTTTTCAAACATTTCTTCTCGTTTATGTTCGCTAGAGTTGGCAACACTACACAGTACATTTTCGAAAAAAACTAAACTTTCTATATATCACGCTTCGTCGCACAGTGTGCGATTCAAAAAATGAAACGGACATAATTAGGGAACTTCGGAACGGCTTTTCCGATTTCAATGAAATTTCATATAGTAATAGTAGTGTAGGCAATTTTAGGTTTTTAGCTCGGGCCATATAGACCCACAAGGGGCGTGTACACAGGGTCCCAAATTTGGACACTTCGGGTATATAATTTTTTAAAAACGATCTTGAAATAGCAAAATTGTGTAAAAGAAGAATTTTGCAAAAATATTTACGGTGTCAAAAGTTATAAGAATTTAAATTTTAACTTTGAAAAAAGTCGGTTTTTTCCCGTTTCATATTCAGTGTTGCCAGGAGATGGGGAAAAAACAGGCTAAATTGGATTTTAAAAAAGGTCAGAAAAGACTAAGTGTAGCAAAAAATAAAGCCAGGAAAAGGTCTTTTTTAATTAAAAATTTATTTTTATTTATTTTTTATTTTTCTTTTTTGTTCTCATTTGGCATAAATAGGTTTTCTGAATGTATAATTTTCATGAACATTAGT
Source organism: Protocalliphora azurea (assembly GCA_932274085.1). Lineage (NCBI taxonomy): Eukaryota > Metazoa > Arthropoda > Insecta > Diptera > Calliphoridae > Protocalliphora > Protocalliphora azurea. The sequence goes on along the minus strand of OW026520.1, from coordinate 5,078,736 downwards.
TCATAATTGACTATAACTCCCATATTGACCCTTTCTTTCAAAAATCTCTTTAACGTGCACTGAATCAAGTTAATATTTGTTACCAATAAGTTTTATAGAAGTGGAAACCATATCTTATAATTTTGTGAGGATCGGACCATAATTGATCATAGCTTTCATGTATGGTGCAATTTCGGGAATTACCCTAAAGAGTATAGATCTAATATAAATTATAGTTTAATAAAACATATGTATGTTTTAGAGAAATACTAGCTTAACCCGATGTCCTTTGCTACCCTCATTGTAGCAAAATGAAAAATAAAATAATTTGAAAATATATATTTACTTAAGACATAATATAGTTTTACTTTTGGGGATTATAGACTGCTGTGGTGAAAACTTAAAGAAAATCGGTCTAGCGGTTGAGCTTTCTATAAAACCAACACAAAGAAATTAACAACCAAATAAACACAGATTAATTTTTATATATATAGATGGGGGGAACTATCCTCTCAAGACCTACCCGTCCTATTTTCGTCCCAATTGTGAATCTTATTGATAATAATATTCTCACTAAATATTAAACAATTTTCTGCAATAGTTTTACAGCTATGCTATAAATAATATATACTTTGTATGCAGGCTACCACTACCCCTAGGCTTGTCCGCCCTATCTTCATCTCAACTATGGAACTTCATAAATTCATAAGAATATTATTCCCACCAAATCTTAAGAATTCCTCTTCAGTAGTTCTTTACATATGCAATAATTAAATTTTAATTTGTATGTGGGCTACTACATACCTTAGACATGTCCGCCCTATCTCCATTTCAATTATGTATTTTGATAAGAAAATTATCTCAACAAAATGTTAAGATTTTCACAACTACAGATCTTTAGATATGCATTTATTAAGATAAGCCTTATATGGGGACTATTACTCCCTCTACACCTTCCCGTTCTATTTTCATTCTTAATTCATCTTAATTAGAAATCTTAAGAATATCTCTGCAATAGTCCTATCACTCCCCCTCTCACAAGAAAATTATTTTTACAAAATCTTAAGTCTTTCGCTGTTATAGTTCTTGAGATATCCGTTATTAAATACTTGATTTGCATGGGGCTACCACTCCCCCTAGACTTGTCCGCCCTATCTTCATCTCAGTTGTGAATTTTCATATGAGAAAATTATTCTCACGAAATCCTAAGAATTTTTCTACAGTAATTCTTCCGATATTCAATAATTGAGATTTGCTTTGTATGGGGGCTTCACTCTTCCTTGACCTACCCGCCCATTTTCATCTCAACTATTGAGCTTCATAAGAGAATTATTCTCAGAAAATCTTAAGACTTTCGCTGTTATATTTAATGAGATATGCGATTTTTAATATTTATTTCGTATGATGGCTACTACTTCCCCAAGACCTACCCGGCCTATTTTCATTGTGGATCTTAATGATATAATTATTCCCACTACATATCAATTGTAAATTTTAATGAGAGAATTTGTATATTAGAATTTATATATTATTATTTAACAATATAAAATCCAAAATTTTGCATAAACTGTAAAAAAGTATACATATACTTACAAATATATATCTCTTCATACTCTGCCTGCCACTTGAATAAGGAATCACTTTTTTTAACTTTAGTTAACTATATCTCCTAAACTAAAGTTCAGAAAAAAATAATTTTTTGCGCAACCAAATCTCAAAGTGTTGGCTTTAGTTTCCTGAAGAAATAAAAAATGTACATATTTTGTTATACTAAAATTATGCATTTATTTAAATACATGTATTTCTGTGGTACTATTTCGTGTGTCACTTGAATAAGGATTATTTTAAAACTAAGCAAACTGTAATTTATTTTTGAATTTTAGGTTATAAAAATGAAAGTTATTATCTTCTAGCATTCAATTAGTAATTAGTACTGCCACCATTTTTAGAAATAACCTCAAAAATGCGATTTGGCATCGGCTTGTGTAATGACTCTAAGTAATTTAGCGAAATTTAACTCCATGCTTCAAAAATAACTAACTTTAAATTAAATTTCTATTTCTTGGTTAACTATCACAACTATCATCGGATAATAGTACTCGTTGCCCTAATATTGGTGATGTGTATTCGCCCATATAAGTCAATGTCTTCTTGTAAACAAATATTGTGGATGTTTCTTTATCATGGCATTTTATGTGCTTGTATTTGGCATTTTTATTTATTCTATTGAACATTGTAGATGATTTGTATGCCATGTTAGTTTCTATATATATATGTAAAATTTTATTAATGTATTGGTTTGCTGTTATGAGTATGTGTATTTTGCAGTAAGCTAAATACATATTTTACCATTCAGCATAAAGTCAGACACTATGAAAATGTAGACGTTGAATAGAGCTTTTAATATTTATTATGTTATTCAATCCTTATGGCTTTATAAAGAGACTGAGCGGTTTTATTTGTTGCATGAATCTGAAATCAATTTTAGGAGAAAGTGATATAAAAAGAGTTGCCAATATTGACTTCCGCATGCAGCATGAATCGATAACAGACAACTTTCAGGAAATTTTTTCTTTGTCGATCTATAACTAAAGTTAAATCCGAAGAGTATGAATTCATGAGAAATAGGTATTTGAGTTGACTAGTGTAATAATGTGTAGGATATTATTTTACTTTAGACTTTAAGCTATTTAAATTCATTTCGTGCAGATATTCTGTATTGTGATTATCATGTTTGAATTCATAAAGTTCTAAATTTTCATCAGTAGTAATATTATCTGGCAATCCTTGTACATTTTTTCCTATTTTAAGTTTTCTTTCTCTATACATTTAACTTCATCTTATTCTTAAATTTGCATATATCAAACAGCTGCTGTAAGCAGCATAAATAATTTATGACTGCCATCAACAACAACCCCATGTCAAACTCCCTCACGAAAAACCAAGCAAATGATGGATGATGTGCTAGACAGACTAAAAATTACGTAAAAACAAAAACAACATATAAATCGTAAGGCAACATTAAAAAGGGTTGCCGTACTATAAAGAATTTGTGAAAAATTGCTCAACATAAAATACCTAAAATATAAAAAGAAATTTTTCTAGATACTAGTAATCAAAGTAGAAATTTACTACAAAATTAATTAGAATCATTAGCTACATGTACATCAAATTAAGAGTCTTTAATGAAAATTCATTAATATATAATCATTAAGTCGTTTTTCTTCGTTATCAGTTTCAATGATCTCGAACATTACTTCTCTTCATATCTTTAGGTCTTCTTGTTTTTCCCTATCTTTCAGGGTTTATCAGTCATCTGTAAAATATTTCTTTTAATCACCATTATTTTTAGACATTTTAAGTTGTTTTCTTTGCTTTGTGTTATTGTTTAAAAATTTAAATAAAGTTATTTATGAGCATTTAATTTTTTGTTACATTAATTTGAACATAACTGACAAAACATAAATTAGCTTCCGTTTTAACTAATTATACACACCGAACAATCAGTCAACCATAAATTTAAAGTTGAAACAAATTTTAACTCATATAAAATTGTGGTGCCGGAATTACACTCATCCTCCCCTCCACTCATAAAATAACAGAAACACTGTTGTCATTATCATCATCAGCATCATTTAAAGTAGTGGCGTACTAAAATGCCGTAGTACTTTACAAAGGAATGACTGACTCTCGGTATGTGTGTGTATATTTGAATGTAATGCCGGCCAAAAAATATTTTTGAGAATATTTATACATAAATAAATATAAAATTTATAATTTTCTTCATTATACATAAATTTCCAAAAATAATGAAGACAAGGGAAATTCAAAAAGGTTGTAGAGTAAAATGAGACCAGAGGTGGAAAAACTTTCTGTCACATCTTCTACGTTCTCTTGAAGTTAAGAATGGTTGGGATAGATAGAAAAAGAAAATGAGATTGGATTCAACTAGATTTTTCAAAATAAATTTAGCACTAAAATATAATAAGTACTAAAATATTTAATTAGATTGCTAAATTCATATTTGTAGAAAAAATCTCAAATTTTTATTTTGAAACACACGGAATCGAATACTAAATGGAATTTAATAATTCGGCACTGACGCGGTGTCAAATTGGGTCTCATCAATGGGTTTCCTTTTTTTGTCTATGAAAATATTCGTGATTGATACACTACTGACATTGAGTGGTGTCATTTTCTATACAAATGCAATCATTTGTACTAATTCATCATTATACAACTTTCATTACTTCAAATATGGGACGAAGTGGCTAGAATAGAATGCTTGATTTAAGATCGTACCCTCCTCTTCTCCTGTGTTTGCATGCTGATCCGTAGAACAAAACTTAATTTGACAGTAAATAATTAATATAATAAATAATTGATATGCTCTCTAACCGCTTGTTTAATCAATCTAAAAAAAATGTCATTTAGTACGAAGTGAAAGCCCTTTTCCGTCAGTGGATGAGAGTATGACGAAGTTCTAGGGCCGTTCCATGCTAAAACAGTACATGCCAATGAAGCCAATAAAACGAAGAGTAAAAATGTGGATGCAGTGTGATGGTAAAACTGCTTATATGACATAAATATTTATACCGGGAAAGAAACCAACTCTGTGATCACCGTAGCTCTTGGCGAAAGAGTCATAATCAAACTAATATCTACGATTCACAGTGTTATTTTCGACAGATTTTTTACATTTGTATCTTTGTTTAAGAACATTTCCAACATTTGGAACATATATAGGAAATCGAAAAAACGCTAAATTTTGAAGGGCGATTGGATCACGGGCAATGAAAATTTCAATGTTCATTATTTGGATGAAAATCATCAAAACAATATTTTTCTTATATTGCGTTTTTGTGAGTTTAAAAAAATTAGGCAAATATTATTATTATCCTCAAAATATCGGCCTTTTTTCAGTAAGGTGATTATCACCTCCGGAATATATTGATGATATTCCATTGATATCATCTGGAAGAAATTAATGCAGTAACGAAGTTGTCTAAAAATTTTTCAAAAATGAAAAAATATTGAAGAAATTTGTTTGTCTTTTAGCAAAAAAATGGATATTTTGTTTTAGCGTTTCAGTATTCGTGTTTTATGATGTTAAGATTTATATGCATGCATATTAGATGTAAAAGGCTTCTTTATTATATTATTTCAAGACTTATTTAGTGATAGTGATTTTTCAATATATTAATTACATCTTTTAGAAGGTTATCTGGCAGTATCTTCTTTTTTTCACCTAGATGGTTATCTAGCAACATTGCCTATTTTTCTTCCAGCTGCATTGATTTCGTCTTGCTGAGATGTATCGGCCGTGGCGCACAATCTCAACCTATGGGGGAAACTTCCGCAATACAAATATGATTATTGCGGCAATAAAATTTTTCTCTAAGCAATACGAATTCGAATCACTTTCGTATTATTTTGCTTGTATACGGTAATAATTTTTTCTGTTTGTGTGTCATCTAAATTGAATTTTTACAAGCCGTCCAATAATGAACTTTACAAAATGACTTTTTTCCACAACATCATAAGTGAAAGTAGACAAAAATCAGACGAGGTCGCAGGACGGATATTTAATTACACAATTCTTAACAATAATTGAGTTTATATTATTTCGTTTTTTGACAATTTGTTTTAATAAATAGACTTCGTTACGTTACATATGTATATTTATTAATGGTTAATGTTGTATGTATATGAGAAGGCCTTTGATCGGAAGAGTCGCCAATTGTGAGAAGTTAAAGTTGGCTAACTCCTCCGATGACATTCCAAGAAGAACTGCTTTGTATTGCTGTATGTTCCTTAAACGAAAAAATGTTTTAAGGAACATAATATTTCTCCACTGGGTAACATTCTATGAAAGAGTTCGGACCAGTGTTGCCAGAAGGTGAGAAAAACAGGGGCCAAATTGAACTTTAAAAAATGGCAAGAAAATGCTAAACGCCCTAAAAAATAAGGTCAAAAACAAATCTAATATTTTTTTACTTAAATTTTTTTTCTAATTAGTTTTGGATAATTTTTTAAAATATAGCAATAAATTTATAAATAAAACATAGGACGGCTGCCAAAAAAATGACCTAATTAAAAATCGCACAAAAATTCCCACACAAATTTATGTTATATATTATATTAAAAACAAGTGAGAAAGATATAGTCGGTCAAACCCGAAATATTGTGTATGTGCACCAAATCCGGGGGACCGATACTTATGTTAAGTGTTCCCTTATATGGGAATTATGGTAAATTATAGACCCATCCTTATAAAATTTCCCACTGTGATTTCAAATTATATAACATTTATTTATTTCAAATATTAACTTAACACTAACATTTTTATTGGATTCTTGCGCACTAAAGTGATCTTCAGAAGAGTGGTTTATATTTGGGGATATGGTAAATTATAGAGCGATCTTTATGAAAAATGGCATAAAGATTTAATATACTTATACAAAACTTCTCTGCACTGAATATCATTAAATTATTGCTATATTTAAAGCATTTATCATCGTAAAACCCTTATGCCTGGAGGAAATTTGTATGGGGACTAGGCGAAATAATGGACTGATCATATCATTATCATTAGGCATCATCCCCGTGTCAGAATAATTATTGTGCCAAATTTCATCAAGTTGTCTTTAGAATTGCTGCCTGTATTTTGTACAAAAGATTTACATGGACAGACAGCCAGACGGACATTGTTAAATCGACTCAGTAAGTGATTCTGGTATACTTAAAGGTACTTATCAATATGTTTATGTATTATATGCATCAGCTTAAAAGCATAATACCCCAACCATTTATGGTGGTGTAGGTTATAATGACCCAATTTTTTAAAGTAATTTTTCCTAATTTTTTTGATTAATCATTTCCAAATTTTTGAGTAATTTTTCTCTTATTTTCTCTTTTACAAAATTTTTTTTTTTAATTATATTCATAAATAGTTTCCGTGATTGATAAAGTTTATTAAAAAATAAGTACATAAAATTAAGTTATTTTTGTTTTGAAGAATGAAGCGCCGCAGTCCAAAAATATTTCTTTTTTAATATTCTTATTTTTTGGAGGTCACTGTATATGTAAAGTCTACTGATAATAATTTAAATAATACCAGCTGACAAGTTTTACTATTGAAACCTCCGGATTGATTAAAGGTGAGTTCAAACGGTATTAAAGAGTATGTTGTCGCAATATACTGAGTTTGAAACTTGTTAACCTTCTTGTAGATAACAGATAAAATTTTCAATATATTTCTAGTTAGAAATCATCTTATGTAAAGACTTTATGACTTATCAGAGTCACCTAGAAAACTAACTCTCTTAGTGCGATCAACTTTATTGTATTCACACATATAAAATGGTTCTGTAGAAAATTACACTCACACATACAAAAAAATATTTTGTTTATTTTTTTTTTTTTTGACAGCTGAGCTCTTTTCGCGCTAAATTGGCACGTTTTAATTTTAACAATATATTGGCTAGTAACCCCAGGAATACAACTGAGATTAACTCTGATATAAATTAACATATATAGCATATAACATATTATTATTTTCAATCAGTCACAGAATAAAAGTATTGTTTTTTCAGTAATTTCAAAAATACACACACACAAACATACTTTTGTATATAAGTATTTTTTGATACTTCATCTTATAAGATGTATAAAAGTATTATAATACTTTTTGTAATACTAATATTTGAATCTATACGTGAGAAAATTCCCTCAGAGAGCGAATTAGATATTCTCTGACAGAAAAATTTTATATATTCTGTTAGGTGTAAATGGGCTGTAACACTTTAACGCTTTAATGTTCCTTATTTGTCGAGTTAACCAAAAACTAAAAATAAATTTTCTTCATTCCGTTTTGACATCCGAAAATACATCTCTAGAATTCTTTTGTTTAAATTTATAAAGTGCCCATTTGAGGTGTCTATATGTTGAAATCTGTTTCCCAATTCCATAAAATAAATGATTTGTTAAAAACTTTCCCTAGATTCTTTCAAAAACATTCTTTTTTTTAGAAAATCACAACTTTTTTGGATTTAAATTCTTTAAAAAAATTAATTTTGACAGTTATGAATACATACGTTTTAGTTCCCCAAAATGTTTAAAATGTAGTGATTGAAAATAATGGGCAAAATACTCCATTTTGGCAAAAAAACTAAGTTTCCTACCAAAATCGTTGTCAAAAAATTCGCAATTTTGAGTTCGTTATGAAAAAAAAAACACAAGAATTTTAGTACATCATAGGAAAAGTCGGTAAAATTTTTTTACAAATACATATATATTAAAGTAAATTTAAAAATTTGTTCACAAAAATACATTAAAGATCGCGAAAAGCTCTTAATTGGAAACGCTGAGCTCAGCTGTCAAAAAAACATATTTCTATGGACCAAAATCCAGAATTCTATGGAGAAAAATATTTAAATATTTTTTGTATAACAATATCAAAATTATTAATTTTTTTAGACTCATTTTAATAAAAAAATAATTTACTTTTTCTACCTAAATGTATGAGACCCATGATTTTTCAATCGCTTCTAGGGAACTGAAGACAATTTTTTTAATTTTTTTAGTATTTTTCCTGTATTCATCTTTTAAATACGTATCATTTGAGTGATCTTCCCACATCTGAATATCAAAATAGAAGTTTCTCGGAACACTCTAATATAGATATGTAAAATTTGACCAATTTATTTATTTAATAATAATTTTACATACACGAACCAAACCAAATGCATATGTAAGTAGAAACATTTTACGATAGTTCTGCATATCCAGTTTTTAATTTCGTGTTCGAATATTAGTTTAAAAGTACTTTACTTTTTTTAATTTAAAAATTAATACGTTTTTTATGAGTTATTTTAAAATCTTTTAATTGTTCAAATAAGCCTCTATGGGGATCAAATTATATAACATGATTTAAAAATTCCAGCAAATTTTTTTGTTTTAACTTTTCGACCTTTATAATGTCAAAAATGTCCTTCAAATATTTTATTATTAAATACTCTTCGGGTTTCCTACAAATTATACTGAATTTTAAAACATCATAATAAAATTTCTGAATCCCACATTTTGTTGCTTTAGCTTTATAAAATTTTATAAAATTTTAAAAATATCCTGTCAGTGTTTATGTAAATTTTGTTTTTGAAATATATGCTGTAATTTTAAATATTATATAATGGTAATTGGCACAGTCGTTTTTCTAGACTTAAAGAGGATGCTTATAGAAAGTGGTTGAAATCGGTCGATAATTTTATGTAGCTCCCTTAAAAACGTTTCCCGGAAATATTCTTAAGTGATCAGACTTCTCTTGAATATGCAAATATTTATATGAAATTCGAGGTAGATAACATTTTTATCGGCACTAGATATACTATCAAATTTTAAGAGCTTGATTGCATAGTTTCCGTATGAGGACCTTTCACGAAAATTATTTAAACGTGTATAAAAATCATAAAAGTGTTAGTATTGAAATAAAGTTTGGCATAAATATTTTGTCTTTGAATTTAAATCATGCTATTAAATTTCGCAAAGATCAGTCTTTAATTGACCATATCTCCCATAGAAGACCAATTCCATCATGTTACTTTAACACGCATTAATTGAATATAAATAATTTAGTTTGTGATTTTATTTGCAACAATTAAGATTTATATAACTATAAATTGCGCTACCAAATTTCAAGAGGATCGGTCGGTCAATAATTGAACGTAGTTCCTATAAAAGATCCAATCAAGAAAATAACTAAATGCCCAAATTTTACATAAATGCCTAATTTTGAATTAGATTTGGCATTAATAAGTTTTAAGTAAGTATATAATACCGCGGTATGAAATTTAACAAGGAACGGTTCAAATATGTTCATAGTTTTTATACAATTTTATATAATTATATATATGGTGTATGGCTTTCCATGTTCGCTCTTGACTGACTACGCCTTCTTTCATGTTAATTATTCATAAAACAAAACTAAATATAATAAAAAAAACTGTCTAAAATTAAATAAATAGATATTCAACTTATCATGGTTTAAGTTTTCAAATATATTTTAAAGTCTTCCCAATAAGGTTGTCTACTACACTTATAGTAAGAGTTAAATATAATGGCTGAAAATTAAATTTATACTTTTGTATTTAGGAATAGTTTTCAAATCTTTGTGTGTATTAAAATAATAAAGCTAAAGCCATAAAACTTAGATACTTGTAACTGAATATTAGTATATTTAACATATATTATTCCGGAAATTAATTTTCTGGAAATCTTCAAGGATATTAAAGGATTAAATATTCGAAGGAAATTTTTTGCAACTTTTATTTGGATTTTTTTTTTATTGAAAAGTAATCCAATATAATGCCAAAATTCTTCTCTTTCATTAGGTATCCATATCGCTCTATAATTGCAATCAGAAAATAGCATAATAAAAAAACTAACATGAAATGAAAAACTTAAAACGCTGTTATACTATATTATGTCTATATTTTCACATGAAAATTTTGATTTTTGTTGTACGGTATAATTAACCATTTGTTCTGAAGTTAAAAGATTTATCTTAAAAAAAAAATATGGGCTTGTAATATTTAAGTTGTTGCTCTTAATAAAAATCTAATTTTCATTTAACGAATATGTCCATTCATTTGTGTTCAGTTTAGTGTTTTTTGGAATTTTTCCGGCACATTTTGGTTACAAATAGTTAATAAGCTAAGGTTTTTGAAAGAAAATTATTCTACTAGTTACTTTTCTATGAGAGACACTCCCTACAACGTTTCTTGACTTTTTCATATGCTATTTTTTATTTAATTTCTGCAAGACAAATTTAGTTTAATTCAATACCATTGACAAATTTATGACATTTGTTAAAGATGTTTCAAGATCGTTTCAACTAGTTATACTTTTTCACTTGGTAGTCTCTAGTGCTAACATATAACCTTTAAAGCATTTAGTAAATTAATTTAAAAAAGATCTGTTTTTACGAAGTACTGTCAAAGTCAGTAAGGAAAAGAAGTCACACAATTATGAAATCATTATGATTCAGTTTCAAGCTGTTTTAAGCCCCATTTTATAAAAAAGATATACTAAAATTAATTAGTTTTTGTTCAGATTATAGTAGTTTTCACAAATTTAAGTGTTTCTAAAACTCCCGGGATAGCAGGGCACTATGCCTAATATATCATACTAATAGAAAATTACGATATGGACAGCCAGACAAACGAATAATTGTAAATCGACTCAGAAAATTGTTTTCTGTGTCTAAAATTATTTACTACCATATTTCTTTAAAACATTACCCTTCCCTGCCAGAAGTTTTCCACCAAGCCAATTAATACCCATAAACACACGCACTCTCTCGTTCGCAAACACCGTAAAGAAAAGTTAAGAGTGACATTAAACAAAAACGTTGCAACATAACAAACATAAATATTTTAATGAAAAACATCAACGAAGTAATAATATACATATTAGAGAAATAAAATACAAATACAAACGCACACACACAAAATTATAAAAATTAAATAAAACAAAATGAAACAACCACAAAAATGACACAATTCGTTAAACATTAACACGCACTTTTCTTCTCATTCCTCTTGCAAAGAAATAAAACATCTAAAATAATTTATATTTTCTTAATTTGTAGACCCAAGCGTATTTTTGTAGGTAGGAAGGTGATCTGAAAAGTATTGCAATCTAAACGGCTAACTTTAATAACAATTTGATAACAAGTCGTTTAGGCTGTATCATTAATTTTACGAGGAGTACAATATTTGCAAATATTTAGCAAATTGTTAAATATAGAGATTTTTTCTCTTTTAAATACCTTTCCATTCAACCCTCCTATTTTATTTAGTTTTAGTATGTCTGAATTCAACGTATTGTAAATAAACATTTGCCATAAAATATTTTTATATTGTGCTCGTATTATGGTCATAAAGAATCCATTTAAATATTGTACAATAAAAGCTCTTTGGTATGACATGTTTAAGGGAAAACAAAATTTTTTTGTATTTGTGTGTGTGTAGAAAGTTATTTAGAAGACACGTGAATTATGATAATGGGTTTTTAAATTTGAATTATGTTTAGTAATTTTGGTAGCAACTTAAACTAAATTAACATCAAAGAAATCATAAATTTGATTACAAAAGAAAAAAAAAACTTTTACCAAACGAAAAAGAACCAATTTAAGATTGAACAAGTGTTTATTGAAATTTATAACATAAATTAGTATGAATAAACATGAGATTAGAGTTATTTTTAAATGCGAGAAAATAACTTATTATGTCTGCTGTTGAAGTATTTAGATCATAAACATTAAGGAAGTAATAAGAAAATAATTAATATTTTAATAATAAAAATTGTGTGCTTTAGTAATAAAAATAATGATAAAATACTGGCTTGAGTATATCATATATTTAATACGAGTAATTAAGAAATTTTATTTTCGGTTATATTAATGTTAAAATACTTTATGTGTTCTTCCCTTATGGTAAACAATAAAATGTCAAACCTTTGAGGGACAGTTACGACTTGAAAAGAAAATTTTTCGCACTTGTGGGAAATTCCAGAATACGAGCTGATCGTAAATATTAAAAAAATAATAATTTTATAAAATGTTTAACTTACTGTAAACTATTTAATAAACCATGAATTGTTGTGTGAAAATATTGAAAAATTCTAAAAACTGCCTTAAAATACTCGCTAAATTTAGGAGACTTGAAATAAAAAATTTTAATCATCAAGATAGCACATTTTAAAGAATGCTATTTTCTCATCTTAAACTTTGTGGAAGTATATAATTTATACCATTTTAGATGGAGAACTTATTTCTAGTTATAATTTCAAAAACAGTGGAACCATTGTTTAGATTACATCCAAATATTTTACGTAAAAAATAATTTTTAATGAAATGCGTATTTGTTGCTCCTGCAAAATTAAAAAAAAATGTCTATTTTTGGTTTAATTTTTTTATCACTATATAACTTTTCAGCAGATAGTAAAATGGTTACTCGCTATACAACATATGATTTTTCAAAGTTTTATGTCTCGACTGGTTAATAGTTTCAATCTAAAAGGCGTAATTGTGCAAAATTGAAATAAATAAAAAAAGTCCTTGAAAATGTGAATTAAATTTTTATACTTTTTTAAGTTTAAATGCATTTTATGATTTTTTGGATGAATGATCTAAAATTTTGGATTTCTAAGTTATTTTATTAGGTCTATCAAAATGCATCAATAGTTTTTCTGTTTTTAAAACAAATTTTAGAAATACAAGACACATTAAGTCGGTTTCAAAGTGTTTCGAAAATTTTTGAAATTCCTCATATGGACATTTCTTCAAACTTGCTTATTTTTTTTTTTTTTTTTTTTTTTTTTTTTTCAGGTTTATATTCGATACAAATAAGTTTTATTTATTTATTTATTTTATTTTTTTGGTATTCAAATTTAATTTTAATTTTTATAATTGCACATCTACGCTATTTAGTACCTATATTAGTTGGCTTTAACGAAATACAAATCTGTTCACGTGAATAACTTTTAGCAATCGGCGTTAATGTTTTGGGGGTAAAAGGAGATAAACAATTTTAAAGAATTACGAAATTTATATTTTTAACAACATTCAAAAAATTATCACACGCATATAATTCACATCAATGTATTTAAAATTCAAATTAAAAGCGACATGATATTCTTGATGACGCCGAAGATCGCGATCATAATGAAAGAAAAGATCGTTTATGTTATGAAAGTTAAAAATCAGAAAATTTAAAAAATTAAAAAAAAAAAATCCATTTTAAGCCCTATATCGAAAATAAGTGCACATATGCAACGTACACATACAAAATATAAATAACCGCAAGAAATCTATAACGCTCTAAGGCCCAAACTGTAAAAACGTTATAAGTTAAAAAAAGCTATTTATTTTGAAATAGAGTTATTTTATTCAGATTAAACAGATTTTATGAGAAAAACATTTTTGGACCTGTCAAAATTGTGCCTTTCTGACATAACTTAACAACGTATGGTCTAAGAATAGACCATGAAGCATTTTATTTCAATGATGAAAAACTATTTTAATTTTCTTTAATAGAGAAGTAATGAACAAAAATATCGCATTTCGAATAATCACGAAATATTTTAACAAATTTACTATCTACATGATTATGTTAAGAAATTTAAAGTTTTATTAATACAAAACTCCATGGAGTTTTTTTTTTCTTTTGAAAGACACAAATGAAATTTACATTTGAAACACATGGTTCTACCACAAATTAGCCTGTGGTTCTACATTGGCCTTTGTGATTTGGATTTCGACAAATTGACATTAACTTTCGTACAGAAGTCATATCTGTCCTATCAAATATGTTCAGGGGTTTCAATAAGCGGTCTCTTTTATTTCTAGAAAAATTATCTGTTCTTTCAATGGATTGCAAAGGTTCGCGCTCTATATCATTAGCTGGTATATACTTAGTCATTATCTCTAAAATTTCCAATAAGAAGCGTTTAATATTTTTAGATGGATAATATTGTGAATAATTTACTAAAAGATATATGACTGACAACTGATGTACATCGATAATGTATTACTAAAAACACTACTTGGAAAACACTACTTGAAAAACTTTTAGATCTAAAACTAATTCTTTAGAAGTTGCACAAAACATATTTTTAGTCCCACGGAGCAAGACTTTTTAAATTATCTAACGGGATATCGGCCAGTAAATGGTGTCATTTATTTTTAAGTTGAGTAGTGTATAATTTATTGAGCTAATAATATGTTGTGATCTTACCGTTAGGTCATTAGAAAGCCCAGCAGCCCAATATATTTTGATTTATAGAATAAGTCAAAAAGGATATAACTGTAGTGCAGCCATAAAAAATATTAATGTCTAATTCATATAAAGCCACTTTTGCATCGACTTTAAGTAAATAAGATTTTTCCGTAAAAAATACAACAGACTCATTGTCATGAAGAAATAAGTGTTTGGTTAGTATAGTTTAATTTAATTTATAACACCATATATTAAAGGAATATTAGAAATTTTAAATTGCATTTGTTTCCACTATTTTCACAAATTTATTGGTGGAAGAATCGATAATACTTGTTACTCATCATTGGAAGAGTTATTAGTAGACATATGGTTAAAACGACCGAACTGCTGCTGATATACATCATCATCGTCAGAGGAAAAGTTAATATCAGACACATCCGTCGAATTTAATAACTCTTCACATTTATTTTCCATTTTTAAAATGTATACTTTTCTAAAATAAAACAAAAAAACACTTTTGTGAGTTTATAGATTTGTATTGTTATATGCCCAAAACTCATAATCGTGTTATATAATTTTTGTCCAACAATTTTGTAAAAATTTTTATTTAGACTTTTGCTTTGCTTTTTTATTAAAAAATAACACTTTATAAAAAGTTCAAATTGATTTGAAATGAAATAAAAAATCCAACTAATATTAAAATATTTCACTGCTCGTCGACACTACATGGAACCATCTCAGATCTTGAGTTTTTACTGTTTTACTCCACGAGGTGTGAACATATATGCATCAAAATTTAATGAAAAAAATCAGAATTAAAAAAAATAAAAATAAAAAAATATATTTGAGGTTTAGGGTCGGTTTCTTAAAGCCTGATTTTAATATCTAACTGAAATTATTTGGAAAGTTGCAAGCTTTCAACGACAGCCTGAAAAAGGTACAATTTCTAATCCTTGCTAAATATTGTGTTAGTAAGTCATAATAACTGAAAAACTACCATCAAATTAAAACTGATAACAATGGTTAAAGGCTAAATTAGAATTTTCTATTACGAAAAAAAAATATAATGGTCTCAAATAAATGACTTCAAGCAAAATTTTAAGGAAGGTTTATGTTTAATAAATGTATATATTAATAATTGTTATGCTTTAAATTATAAAATTTTCTAAACAGAATCCTTAGCAATTGACTTACAGTTCATAATGCTAATAATGCACACGAGATATACAAAAACAATAAAATTACAAACACTTACTAACAACTCAATTCATACTACAAATATGAACAATTTTAACATTAACACAAAGAAAAATAAAATATATTCCAATTAACAATTTGACAATAACTTTCAACATCATTATATCAATAGTTATTGCATTTAAAAATTACAAAAAACTCCTTTCCATTCACCAAAGAGATTAAAAAAATCAAATGAAAAACACTCCCATATTTTCTATCTCATTGTCATAAAACTTAGTACGTTTTTACTACAAAGTTTTATTTGTTAGTTTTTAGTACACTTCAGTTGAGTTAAGTACGGAGTGTCGGAAAAGTATACGTGTATGTTTGTATGAACAATTTTCAAGTTAAATAAAATTTATGACTAGACAATCAAATGTATGCTGTATACAACAATATATTCAAGTTAATGTAAAATTTACAACAATTTGTGTTGCATGAACGACAGAATTAAATTTTAACAAATGGTCAACTGAAATTGAAATTTATTTCTTAATTTATCGTCATGACAGTTTTGCGACATATTGAAATTTATGTCATACACAAACGGTATCGTTTCTGTGGATTTTTAGTTTTTTTGTTTTCATCTTTGCCTTCCATTTATACGAATATATAAAAATACATTTTTATGTCAGTATCATGTTGTGGCGGGAAATTCGCTTATTAGAATACCCTATATAAGGGACAATTTGAATTTTAAAAATTTTTTAACTAATAAAAAATTGAGAAAGAATCAAATTTATGGACAAATCAGGATATTTTTATGAAATATATTTTTATTTATTTTTATGAAATATTAGTTTGTTTTAAATGATTTGAATTAATATAGAAGCTGGTATTTTTCCTATATATCAAAATTTTCATTCAAGTTATCATAGTTCACTTAGATCTAATTTTATCTATCTTACAAAATAAATTATTGACATTATTTTCAAAATTTATAAATAAAACATTTAAAATTAAATGTTAAAGACTTAAGATATTCCAAAGTTGTTTGAGAATTTGCTTAATGTATATTTAATCAGATATTCAATCAATATGTACCTTTAACCAAAGCTGTAAAATTAATATGTAGCCTTATAAATCAATTAATATTTTTTTTTCTTCAATCAATTTATAGCAGTCAATTAAGAATTCGTATGACAACAACATCAAAAATATATACACGATATTTACTATATACTGCTACAACTACATCAATGTGAAATATACGTATGTATATTGGACAAAATTTTTTTACCGCTATAGACATTTAAAAACTTAATAATATTATTGTGGTTATTTTTGACATTTTGTGCAAGCAACAAATCGCATTGAAAAGCATAAAGCAAAAAAAAAAATGATTTTTCAATTTATTAAAAGCCAGAAAAGTATTCACAGCTAACCTTTTTTTACCGTACGCTTTGAAGTTTAGTAGAAGTCCTATTCATAATGGCAGATAAAATTTAATACCAAAACCAACAAATTAAAAAAAAAAATACTACCAAGGACTTTCGAAAAGTGCTCAAAAGTAAAGGACACAAATCAGAGATGGAATAATACTCAAACCTGATATTTTAAAACTCATGACTGGAGGAAGATTTACAAAATATTTAACGACCAATAAAACACAGTGCAAGATTTTGATGAATTAAAAAGACAAATGTTTTTGATCACTGAATTTGATGAATATATATATATATATATATATATATATATATATATATATATTATTTTTTAATTATATTCATGGTTACTGAAGTATACTAAAAACAAATAAATCGATTTAGTAAGTCCATAAAATTAGTTAATTTATTATGGTTTCAAAAATGAAGCATCGAAGGAGAAATAATCTCGATCGAATAAATATACAAAAATGTTAGCCTTTTTAAGGAAATTTTAAGAAAAAAGGCTAGGAAAAAGGTAGAAGCTGAAACGAAAATTTTGAGACTAAATATATATATATATATAAACTCTAAATACCTAAAAAGATAAAGCCAGAAAAAAGCTAATCTTTTTTTTTTAAATTTTGAAGCTATATATATATATATATATATATATATATACTATATTATTTATCATTTAAGCTGTAAATTCTATGCTATGTAGTGTACAAAAATTTCTTTCTTAACCACGTTACTTCGCTTCAAATCAATTCCCATTTTTTTATTTCAATTTTATTATGTTATTGATTTGATCATATCAAAATCACAGTCAACTGTTAGAACATTTATAAATGAAAACATTGAATACAACAGCAAATTATTAATGAACAAAAGCAAGTTATTAAAACCACTTAAAGAAGTAAAAGAATCATAGAAAGAAAAATAGACAAAAATATACATATACAAATCTCAATTATAACTGTCACTTTTTGAGACGACAAATATCGTTTTTATTATTAATTAAATGTCAGATTATACTTAAAACTGTCGACATGCAAACGTTTTGTAGACGAAGTACTCATATCAGTATTTGTGTGCTGTATCAGTCTTAATGTAGAATAGTTTAAATATTATTCCTTGTGATTGAGTTCTTTTCTATAATTTTGTCTTCAAGTTTCCCCAATTGGGGGGAAAATTAGTTCACTATTTTTAGTTTTATTTTTTTCATTTCAAAATAGAAAAATAAAAATACTAATGGGGTTTTGTGTTAAATTCTGTGTATATGATGACAATGATGATGTTGACAAGATGTCATTTACTGAATGAAATGTGTTTTTTTATTTTTAATTGATTTTGATTGTTGTTTGTTTGACATGTGTTTGTTTTGTTTTTTTTTTATAAACTAAAAGATTTGTTTTTTTAATTTTTAAAGAATGAAGGGAACTAAATATTTTTGGCAGAGACATTTGATGTGATTTTGACTGTTTATTTTTATTTTTTATTATTTTTTTATTTTTTATTGTGTAATTGATTTTTTGTTTTCATAGAATAGACTTAATGAATTTTATGTTTTGACATTTGGTCTTTTATTGCCGCCTATGAAGATTTTTTGAATCTATAAGTATTTTTTATTTTGATAGAATCACATTGAAGTTATGAATGAAATTGGGACTAACTTTATCAGCATTAAGCTGATTCTATATTTGGTAAGTATAAATATGGAAAAACGAAGATATAAGAAAACTTAGCGATTATATAGTTTGTTAGTTCTTGTTGCTCTTATAAATATATAAATCTTTTAACCCTGCAAGGCTACACTTTGTTGAATAGATGCTTAACTGTTTTATTTTTATTTAATTGTTCGTATAGTTTACAAATTTGTGGAGATGTTTCTATATACATTTGCACAGCTTAGCTTGAAATGTCTATATGGTTTTTTTCAAGGGATGCGTCGTCGAAACGAAAAAGGGTTAAAATCGCAAAATTGAACTTTGTGCCGCTTATACTTTATGAAAAAGTAATTCGCGCCAAAATATGTTACTTATGTAACTTATTATTTTTCTCAGTTTTGTAAGTTCAACAACCCCAAAAAGTTCATGTTAAGAAATTGCAATTTCTACGTTTATTATTGTAAAAAAACATAATAAACAATAAAATAAAACAGAAAATTAAATGCTTTGATTTATAAGTAATTTTTAAAACGATGTTTAAAATGTGACGCCGTCTATTCGACAAAATGTAGCTTTTATATAAAAAAATAAGTGTAGTCTTTCAGGGTTAATATTACTATAAATTTTAAATTTACCATCATTTCTCACTTAATTTTTTTAAAGGGAGTCTATGAAAATTTTACACGAGTACATACTTTATTGCATGATGAATGGAAAGTTTGTTTGATAATCTTAACAATCACAATCCCCTCCGAAGGATGTGACAACTTTTTTTTACTTTTTGTTTCTTCAAAATATTTCAAGACTAACTATTCGCGAAAATCAAAAGTTATAGTGACCAATATACAGAAATACCATAAACCTTTGGCAAACTTCCTAATATAATTCGACTAAAGAAATCATAACTTACAGATAGAAAATTTTAGCTTTCGATTGACCAATTTACAGGAATACCATAAATCTTTGGCAAACTTCCTAATATAATTCGACTAAAGAAATCATAACTTACAGATAGAAAATTTTAGCTTTCGATTGACCAATTTACAGAAATATCATAAACCTTTGGCAAACTTCCTAATATAATTCGACTAAAGAAATCATAATCTTATAGATAGAAAATTTTAGCTTTCGATTGACAACTTTTTTACCGAAACATATTTTTAGCAATTCCAGTAATTCCTAGTAATTTAATGACATTTATGTAGGTTTTCTCCCAAGAAGTTTAATGGAGTCTATCTATAGAATATTTCCCATAGTAAAAACGAGACGGATATTCATGGCGCTACAAATTCGTTGACATGCAAATATTGCACTTTTTATTATTTATATTTTTCACCAAATACTTTTTTATATTGACAAAAAGAAATTGTTAATAATTTAGGACTTTTTTTTTGTTCTGTGTACTTGAGTCTCAACTGTTGTTGTACTAGGCCATCAAACAGAAGATGATATACCTCCTACTCATCTAAATAATTCTATATTCTCCGATATTCGCCCTATTATATCGAGAGACTACATTCAAAATCATCCATCTCAGGTTTTCACGAAATTGCGTTTATATTCCCTATGATATACATTTCAAATAAAAATTCTAAGTTTTTCCAATTTTATCAACGTTGTTGTATTCCTTTATCTTACAAAATAAATACTTTTATTATTTTTAAGTGTAAAATCTTCTGTATCACTGAATAATTATTCTATCTTTTGATAATAAAATTTAAGTCGGTTGTATAGTTCTCTAGATATATAATAATAAGTATTCAATTTGTATGGCTGCTAAACCTACGCTACATATTTTCATATGAATTGTGGAAATTAACCAGAAAATTTCGAGACTTTCACTGTAATATTTCCTTAAATATGCTATAATTAAGATTTTCTTGTATGTGGACTAATACTTTCTCAAGAACTGCCCGTCCTAATTTCTTATTTGTTATAAATTTTGGTAAGAAAATTATTCCTACACAATTTTGAAACCTTTGCTTTAATAATTCTTCATTTAAGCGATAAATAATTTTTATTTTCGCTAAATAAAATTTAGCTACCACTCCCTCTATATATACCAATCCTATTTTCATCTCAAATGTGGAAGTTGATGTGAAAGTTATTACCACAAAATCGTATTTATGCGATAATTATTATTTTGTTTATATAGGAGTACCATTCCCCCTGCTCTAATCCCAAAATAAAGTGATCTATTTGAATTAAGTTGCTTTTCAAATTACTAACTGGTTTAAAAACCATTAAAATCACACATTAAATTTTAATTAAATGTATTTTTTTCAGTGCAAAATCCTTTTTTACTTAGTTATTTTATTTATACAAATTGAATATATTTGAAGTGCAAAATCCTTTAACTCTCTTTAAAATTGCAAATATTGCAAAATATTAAAAATAAATTATATGTAAGGTTTACAGCAGTATACAAAAAAAATCTTAATTTTGCTTTCAAGTACACATTAGTTACCTAACAATGTGTACTTGAAACAAAGACATTGTTTTAATATACAAAGGTTACGGAATTAGGTTATAACTTAATTCCGTAACTCTATCGTTCGTTCTGTTATCGTCAATAACATGAAAAATTTTATTTTTCTATTCTGTAAATATTTTATTTCAAGTTTAACAGAATAAATATCTGTTATTAATGAAAATTTGTTAAATTGCTAAAAATTTATATTAAAAAAAATTAACTCAAATTTAACGTTAGTATTTAGCGGCTGATAGGAAGAAATGTGTATGATTAACATATATTTTTTAGGATTTCACATTCGTGATGAATAACAATTAAGTTTGTGAATTTTAAAAGTAATGTAAATTACCAGATAAAACATTTTTATTATATTTATGTTTTACTAAATAATCTTTTGTTAATAATTTTAATTATTTTTTGTTTTATATTTTGAATAATGTCGTTAAATAAACCGGTATTGTTGCACATGTTCCTGTTAAGAAAGCAGATATTAATGAAGCCAGTAATTTTTGCCCTCAGAATAATATCTCTTTATGAAAGGTAAGTACGCACTGATTATTTTGGACGAACTTTTAAATAAGATCTCCTAAGTCATTATTTTTGCCTCGTTCCCTAGGCATATGAACACGATATGACCATGTCATTTCATGAGCTATGAACATTTGTGGTCCCAAAATATTTTGGTTGTATTGATGACGACCTTTTTCCTGAAGTGGACATTTTTAATTATGTGTTTTTTAGTATGTATTTTGTTTTTTTCGAGAAAACGAAGAATTTTTTTGGGATATAAGATTCATTTTTATTATTATTATTTTTTTTTGTATATTACTTAGTAAAACATGCAAAAATAAAAGAAATTGAAGAAGTAAATAACAGATTCCTCTAATTTTCTGTAATGGATAACTTAAGTACTTGAATAAGGAGCCTATTTTATGTGTTTTGATTAAATTTAAAATATTAGATAAAATATTTATTATATTTTTATGTGTTTTCTTGTATACTTCTATAGCTCTTCTTTAGATATTTATCTAGGATAAAAGAAAACGCACCCATTAAATCAATATACATTAAAACAGGTCTCAGGTTAAGGTTAGTAGAAGACTGGTACAGAGAGGTTAGTTCCAGTATTCTTCAATAACATAAACAAATTGAAACTAATCAGAATGTTGCTTAAAATAGGTTTAATATATTTAAAAACTTTAAAATATTTAAAATACTTTTGTTATATTTTTGCTAATAACCTTTTTGCATACAACTTTAAGGAATTTTGCTAACAATGCTTTGTAAAGCTGTATTGGTTTTTTTGCGTACGGCTGTTAGTTGTGGTTTTAAATAAATATTGTAAAAGACAATTTTTAAATACTTGAAAAATAATAAAAATAACCAGTTTATTTGCTGTCCTGAAAAATTGTGTTTATCGAACCAGAAGGTATAGTTTTCCGTTAATATTCCTATTAACTGCGAAATCATCTACATATCTATTAAAAGCTGGAAAGATGTTAGTTCTCCAATATTAAGTTAGAACCAAAGGGATATATATATCATACAAGTGTTTACCTATGAAACCTTTCTTTAAGCGCAAAAAATCCCTATCTAACACTATGTCGACCTAACTGAGATAGAGAATGATATCAGTTGAGCATAAATCTCGATTACATAGAAGAGAGATACTGTACAAAGCGGATTGGGTGATTTTTATTTTTCATCCTTGCACATATTTAAGCCTATGTACTGTTTTTAACGACTCCTGATCATCAACCATCTGTCTCAATGTGCAGACTATTTCCCATCTCTGAGGTCTTCAGTTGTCGAATATTCTGCAAAGGGTGTTTTAATATACATACATGAATATGTGGCGTTCATATTAACTTATCCAATCATTGTCTTTTTTTCGAAGTTTAAAAAAATTCAAATAACTGTTAATAATTATTCCAAATAAAAATTCTCAAATGAAAGTACAAAAATTGCTATATATTACACTTTTATAGAACGTTAAATATAAACACTTAATCAATGCTTAATTAACAAAATATTTCCCATACACTGTCAAAATATCTCTAACCTTCAAAAGCTTGACAATGTGCGATATTGTAACTAAGCATGACTAGATAACAATTACTGATTGGGGACCTTCTGAAGTAATATAAAATCTATAAAAACAACATAGAAAACATGATCACGAATTTCCTATAAAAAATGTCATATAAATAAAAAAAAGGAAAATATAAATGTATGTAAGCTTAACATAAATGCTTAAAATTATAGTAAATCTAATAAATTACAATAAACAAAATACAATATAACATAGAATAGCTTACATACAAGCAAACGCCAACAAACAATTGAGATACAATAAACAATTTAAAAAGGCGGTATCTATATTTTGGCTATATATATTCGAACTCATACTCAAAACAACAACAGACAACAATTTAATAGATATCAATAACAATAACAAATAAAACAACAACTATACCAAAACACAATAAAGCAAATTCCCGTTCATAAATAAACGATTTTTTGAACATTAAACTGAATTTGAATTTATAGACATTTTTGTTAAATATGTATTCATGAGTATATTTCTTCGATAACAACCAATATTTCTATACGATTTATGTATATTTGTTTGCGTGTGTTTGTAAATTTGTTTGAGTTTTTTATTGTTGTTGTATGGGCTTGTGTGTGTTCTGTTGCTGAACTCTCGTAAAAAGTGTAATAAAAAGGTGCAGGAAACTTTTAATAGCTTTAGCCATAATCGTAAATCTTAAAAGCGCATTCATACAACATTCAAAATATTGGCTTTTCACAACTTTATTTTTTCTTTTCTATAGTTTATATACATATTTTTTATTTTTTCCTTTTATGTTTTATTTTATGATTATAGTGTTTATCGGAATATTTTGTATAATTTTACCCTACCTTAGGGTGACATTTCAGTGACATTAATTAATTTGGGATGCGAAAATTTTTTTTATAGATTTTATTGCTACATCTCGAAATAATGAAAATTAATTAGTTTCTAATTGAATAAAAAGTATCTTATCGGATAATAAAGTGTTAATAAAGTTTGTATCTTTAACTGATGTTCACTCTCGCTTTAGTTGGGTTATCAATTATTTTTTCGAGCCACATTAATGCATAATTGAGTTATAGACGGAATAAATTCAATATACACTAAAATAGGTCTCAGGTTATGCATAAGTTTTCAAGAATGGATTCTGGGTCTTAAACCATTAACCACTAGCTGTCAAAGAAGAAATTTTATTTTTCTCTTCAGATTTGGAAAACTATAAAAAACAAATTAAACTTATTAAATAATTATCACTGTACTACCCCATAAAGTCGTTCTATATTTTTTAAGATTTCTCTGAAAGTTTTTATTTTTATTTTGTTGCTTTTAATGTTGGCATTCAGAAAATAAAAATTATAAATAAGTCCACCTCATAAAATTATTTGTTGAAAACGTCAACACTTGTAACGTAAAACACAAAATGTACTGATGTAAATTTATCGACATGTAAATAAGTTGTAGACAACACCCACTCACGAATTGTTCAAGATGCGTAATCATTGAATATCATCTTATCGTATCGATTATCTTTTATGTTCTTTGTTATATTAAACAGGCATTTATAGGTATTTAAGGTGATTTAAGATATTGGAGTATGCTTAAGATGTTTTCTTATTAATAGTTTAAAAACTCTTTATGCTATTACTATTAGGTACTACATTTTTGTAATTTTAATATTCTACTATTTTTTATTTTTCAGTTTTAGCGGTGTGAACAAATACTTTGAAGTCAACTATTTATATTTAAATAAATCATGCGGCGTTTGTGATATGAGAATCTCGTATTAATCTGACCTCTTTAAGAATATATTACGGAGGCTTCAAAACCTAAAATAAGAAGTAAATTAAAAAAAAAAACACAGAAAAAACTACTTTTAGAAATCTATCATTATCAAAAATGTATAACATAGTGTAGTCCGAGGGGCCCCATCAAAAACCACTTGCAACCATTTTAAAATATACTGTTATAGCACATTGGAATCCATGACACAATTCATATATATATATATATATATATATATATATATATATATATATATAAAAATGGTTATATTTTCAAGCTACTATAGTTTTTTTTAGAAAATTTTATTGTTATAATTATCAAAATTTAACTCACAAAAATACTAGTACAATTATACATCTGCGAATTTGATTATATTTAGTACAATCAGTTAACACTGACATAAAATGTATAATAATTTTACTACGTGGTATACGAAATACAGAAATTTTGAAGTATAAAAATCTAAAAAAAATTGCAAAATTATCCTCAAAAAATTACAATATTTCAATATATAATACAATATTTATTGAGGTCTCATATATTTTTCTCCAGATTACATGAATACCAGTAAGAAATTTAAAATATTTCTTCAAATATAATTTTCTATATTTAAGAGAAGTTTTAAAGAAAAAAAGGAAAATTATTTTTTTTTTTTTTTTTTTGCAAAATGACGAGAATTATTAAAATGTTAAAATTTTTCTCAAAAGTAACAAAATTAGCACAAAATAGAAAAAATGCAATTTTACCATGAACATGTATTTTAGGGGAGAAAACCGAATCCGTCAAGAGGATTCTTTTAATATCGGAAATAATTTCTTAACTTGTGAACTGTTAGAGATATCTAAATAAAATTTCACATGTTCAAAGCTGAGATATTTTTGAAATAATTTGAAGGAGAATAGGTTCCTCTTGAGTCACGGTGGTAGAGGATAAGCTTCCAAGTCACTTCGTGTATGTAATCTTTTAAAAAAATTCACCAAAATTTCTTTTATGACTTGAATGTGACAAAGTTTTGCATATAGGTAGTCCTTATAAACTTTTAAAAAAAATATGCTTACATGTGTAGATTATCTCTTTTAGTTTATAAGATATTTGAGTCCAAGCAAATTTTATCCTCATTTTTGGCCTAGTTTTTTAAATTTTTTTAACTGGGTGCTCATTTTTTTGCCCTAAAACTTTTTGGTGATATCTGCTAGCTTACAAAATTTTATATAACATTGCTGCAAGAATCATATAAATATATCTATCCCGTAAAATGTTATATTAATCTGAAATTGAAATTGTATGTTGTTTATTTTAGGTTGTTTTCCAAAAACATGTTAATATTCAGTTTGTCAATTTTGAAAAACTTTTTTAAATATTTTGCAAAATTCTCAAATGTGAATGCCAAAATTTCAATGGAATACCTCCACTCGTTTAAATTTTATTTAGGTCCAAACATTAACAAAAACATACTTGAAATCACAATCTAAGACTTTTCCGGTCACCGTATTTAACACATTTTTTCACTAATTATGATTTTCTATATTATAGCGTTTTCTACGATACCAAATACGTTCATAAAATGTTTATACTTTTGTGTGAAATTAACAAAAACTTTATCTTCTAAAGTAATTTTTAGCACTCTTCAACGTATTTTATGAAAAATGCAAACACATCACGAGCAGCATTGTATTGTTAACTTCTTCTGCTACCTTTACATTGCGTTTGTACTTGTAACATGTCTGCATTTTTCTTACAAAAATATGGAAAATTGCCAAAACTTGCAAGGTTTATTCAAGGTTTTTTCTTCAGATATGAGCTGTATATTTAAGTATTTGGTATTTCTGAACTGGGAAGATTGTGGAGAATTACAACTCTACATAATGGAATTTCTCCAGACCATGACATGAAAAACTTAAAATTTATAATTTAAAAATTTAAACAAGTAGAGATATTCCAATGAAATTGTGGCACAATACAAAACCTTCCACTTTTTCGTAAAAAAAAAATATCAAAAATCCCAATGCGGAGAAAACTTGTTTAAAAACTGAACTAATAAACATATGGGGGTATAAACCAAATATATTTTTTTGCTGATTTCGGCTTTAACATTTGAGAATTTTACAAAAAAAAAAAGATAGAAAACTTTTTAAAAATTAACAGTTTGGATAGGGTTTGGGGGAAACCGTTACCCAAAGCGCCTCCGATTTTGCTTTGCACGCATTTACGTTAAGATTTTTTTGAAATAATTAATTAACGAAAAAAAATTATTTTAAAATTTGTGTTATTTTTTAGAAAATAACACATAAAATATGAAGTTTTTTTTAAGTTTCAAATTTAGATTAATATATCTCTTTATTGATTGACATATTTATATAATTTTTCCAGCAATATTAATTAGAATTTTGTAAGAAACTAATGTGATATTTTTAAAGAAATAACGGGGTCCAAATATGGTCCGCAAGTTATAAAAAAAACTTATAAAAAGCTAGGCCAAAAATAAGGGAAAAATTTGCTTCGACCAAAATATCTCTTAAACTGAAAGAGACAACCTACACATGCAAGCATGTTTTTTATAGAGATTTATAAGGACTATATGTATATTACATATTATATTTTTTTTTACATTGAAGTCATAAATTAATGTTTGGCGAGTTTTTAAAAAATT
This sequence comes from Protocalliphora azurea, assembly GCA_932274085.1. NCBI lineage: Eukaryota > Metazoa > Arthropoda > Insecta > Diptera > Calliphoridae > Protocalliphora > Protocalliphora azurea. Next base: position 5,050,728 of record OW026520.1, on the reverse strand, counting down.
ACATAACAGTGGTGAAAAAATTTAGAGGTCTACCCTCTACCCCCATGATACGCTAGGGACCTGTACTCCAACAAACCGACTCGAGAATACTTCAGCTCTGATTATGTGAAAATTTATTTATATATCTCCAACGTTTCGCAAGCCACAGGATTGTTAAAAAAAATGTTTTGTGACGACTTTTTCGAGTTTTTAACGCTTTTGCACTTATTAAATTACACCGTGCAACAATTTACCGAAAATTTTTTACACTTGAAAAAATTGATATATGTACAACACTGGAACTCATATACCCGCATAATAAAAAATTTCTCTCAAAAAAACTTCAAAGTTTCACAAAAAAAAAAAAGAAAAACATTACTAAAAAAACCCTTAAATATTTACAAAAATTCTATCAACTAAAATTTGATATTTTTATTTAAACGTTGTAGCACAAAATGTTAAAAAATATCCTTTATACAAAGTATGTATATAATTAACAGTGCTGCCAAAAGAAGAGAAAAAAGAGGCTAAACTGAACTTTTAAAAAGATCAAAAATGCTGAATGCCCCAAAAAATATGGCCGGAAAAAAGTTAGCATATTATTTTTGATTTTATTTAAGATATTGCAATAAGTAAAACGGCTGCCAGCAAAATAACCCAATAAAAATCGACCAAAAGGTTTCCACACAAATTTGGTATATATTTCTAACAAAAAATAACACAATATTACGAAATAATTTTTTCGCAATTTTTCAACTACAATCCTTTTTGATTAAGCATTTCAAAATTTTTGGCCGATTTTAATTTTGCTATACATTTTTTTAATTGTACTCGTAAATAGTTTCTATAGTTAATAAGTATATTAAAAGGAAATTATGTGTATTCACACGGTGCTATAGTGGAAAGTCACAAGAGATATGACATAGCGTACGTTATGGGTCTTCATGAGGACTTCGTAACTCAGTTTTAGAAATTTGCAATATCCAATATTTCGAGTTGTTCTATAAAAAAGTTTTTTTAAGTAGGTCCCCATAGAAAGAAGACATTCACAATATTGTTTTTCTTTTGTTGATTTTTTCTTTTTAAACTTTTTTGGGAAACAAAAGGATCGTATATATATTTTTTTATTTTGGTCAAATACTAAAAGAAAATGTTTAAACAACATCTAGAAAAAGTAAAATTATTTCCACAGTTTTTCGTATTTAACTGCGATCTATTACATTTTTTTCTATAAAACAATACAGTGATTTTTAAAGGCCTTTGTTTAATAAAGTTATTTATTAGTATTTTCAAATCAGGCAAAATTAGTAGAACTTATTCGTTTTTGTATATAAATATGTTTAGTCTTAAAGAAGAAAATGCAAAAAGTTTGCATCAGAATCAAAAATGTTGAATATATGCATCATTACTTATATGGAGTGTATATAAAAGATTTTAAATCCACGTTCTTCTACTTTCTAAGTCAATTTAAAAATCTTAAATTTACTTAAAAATAAAGGAGCTAAGAGATCTTTAGTACGGGTACTAGCCTAAAAACGGTACTTTCCCAATGTACCGTTATTCTCGAGAAGATCTACAGCCTACATTAAATTGTCTTTCAAGAAAAAATAAAAAGTGCCCTTTTGTAGCAGCGTATAATCTATTTAGTAAGTTCATAAAATTAACAAATATATTTTTGAGGTGGAGAATGAAATCAAGATTTTTTGCTAAATATAAAAATATTAAATTATTTCCTTCGCTGTTAAAATAGTAACATTTTAGCCTCTTTAAGTCAATTTAGAGAACCAAAAAAGGCTAGAAAAAAAGCTTGAAGCTAAAACAAAAATTTTAAGGCTGGAAACAGAATAAAAAGTTAGAAAATATATTTAGCCTTAAAAAGCTAAACTGGCAAAACTGATGATTAAATAATAAATGTAATAAATGTTAAAGGACTAAATTTTGAAAAAGATATTTAGATATTTTCTTAAATTTTTGTATTGCAAAATTCAAATAAAATACATTGTCATATCGCAGGGATTCGCAGCTTTCTTTTGACATCCATATTGGGTCGATGTAATCTTTGTAAACATTTTATATGTATTCTTAAAAATTGCGCATTTTTGGAAACTTTTAAGTCATTTTGAGAGGAAATTTGACTTTCTGGAGAAAAACTGCAAACACAGTTTTACCATTATGGTCTCTAGTTCTATCCGTAAAACGACTTTTTCACGTGTAAGAATGATTGCTGCGGGCTGATATATATTCATATATCATATATATACATATATATATATATATATATATATATATAAAACTAAATGGAAAAGGGCAACATTTTCCAAAGGATATTTTCCAAATGAAATAAATAAAACAATATTACATTGCAGGAAATTTGCAGCTTAAATTTGACGCTAATACTGGATTTATATATACCATTCGTAAATATTTTATAAATATTTTTAAAAGTGTGTAAACTTCAAAAAATGTAAAGTCTTTTTAAAATGAAATTTGACGTCCTGAAGAAAAGCTGGGTCGTATGGTCTCTAGTTTCATGCATATATCAACTTCTTCATATGTAAAAATAACTGTCACATAGCGTGAATTTATCATTTTTAAGAACCACATGTCCATATTTTATATGTAGTTTAAATCATTAAAACCGGTGTTCAGTTTACAGAGATACTGATTTTTAAGGTTACACGCTTTATCGATTTTTTTTTTCAAAAAAAAAAAAAAAAAAAAAAAAAAATATGAATAAAATTTAAAGTTTTAAAAACTAAATAAAATAAAATTAAAAATATTCAAATGGCTTCATAGGGTATATGTATGCCGAAAATTAAAAAAATCCAAACACCTAAGGAAATTTTTTAGCTGTTGTACGTCGTATATGTATAGGTAAAAATAATTTTTTTTATAAATATAGCAATTTGAATGAGGAAAGACAACTGGAAGAAATATTTTTGATATCAGTACATTTTAATGTTTACTAAAATAGATTTTAAACGAATAATTTAATTTTTAGTAAGAATTTGTTTTTCTTACATTTTGTTTTTAATGAAAATTCTAATTTTTAATTTGAATTTATACTATTATTAAAAATATTCTTTCTTTGTAGTAAATATGACTTTTGCATTTTTAACAAAAATCGATTTTTTGGTAAACAATTATATTTTTAGAGAAAAATAAAATACGCAATCAATCTTTATTAAAAAATTAACTACTGCAAATTTTCAACGAACGGGCCTGATTTAATTCGTTAAAACAATTCTTATATTTCCTTACTTAGATATTGGTAGTAAATTAAAATAAAAAATGAAGGAATTCCGCTTCTGAATATAAATTATTGTAGAAAAATTATTAAAAAAAAATAAAATTATAAATTTTTTACAACCCCAAAAAGTAGGCAATGTTTTTTAAATTAGTTCCCTTTGGTACAGCAATACAGCAATGCGTTACGTATGATCAATATTAAATAAATTATACGTAACACATTAAAAATAATTTTATATTAAGTATACGCACAGTGAGTTTTAATATAAAAAATTAAGCAGGGGTCGGTTAGCTTGGATTAATTTAACCCGGACAATTTTAGTTTGTATGTAATTTTCTTCGAGTAACTCGACGTTACTAATTTTCACAAAAACTGAAGTTAACAATAGGTACAACTTTTCTATGTTATTTTATGAACCAAACTGACTGTCCGTTTTATGATTTCAAGTCAAGTGAAATCAGTTCTTTTACTTATTTTTTTTTTGTTTTAGTTGTGTTTGCTATCGAGCATTATAGCTATAAATTGGGAATATATATATATATATATATATATATATATATATATATATTGTATTTCCCCAAAAAGTACAGATTTTTACTGCAGTGAACATACTAAATTCGTGGCAAGAATCAAATTAAATTATAGGATTTTTTATATATATTTTGTACAAAATCTAAAAGACCTATTACTACTTTAAAATAAAATGTTATATTTAACATACAAAGCTTTTACATTTTCAGTTTATTTAAGCTAAATCTAGAGATGTTTATTTGTTCATTAATTTTTTGATATCTTTTTTCATAATTAAATAAAAATCTATAAATAATATTACTAATTCCGAATTTCACATAAATAAATGTCAGAAATATCATTCAATAACAGTTTATCCATACTTTTATTAAAACTAAAAAATTAAGAGATATATCACGGAAAATGTGTCTGCGTCAATCTACAACCTACAACTTTTAGACAATGTTTATTTGGAATGAGATTTGAAAAAATCTAAAAAATTTTTTATGTCGCTTGGAGACAATAAAATAGACTTCTGATAAAGTAACTTCTCTTAGTAATTAAAAGAGTTGTTAATTACATAGTAAATTTTAAAATGAAGAGAAAATTTTAATCCACACATTTCTCATTTTTTTAGTTCATTAATTTAAAATTATAATAAATTCTAGAATTTAAATATTTCGATACGATTCAAACACACGCTTAATGCCATTTATTTAACCCATTAAGGTTTGTGATTGATACTTGATGCATTGCGGCATTGGGCCTTAATGATATATGAGTACTGCCAGGATTAAATAACAAGTGCCTGCGATCTGAGTTCATGATATATGAAGAGACATTTCTGATAAGGATAAAATTAGTTTAAAAACTTTCTGATAAAATAGATTCTGCACTTTTGTCATCATCATATTTTAGCTAATATATTAATAGGAAAGATCAGAACATAAATAATAAAATAAAATTTGCTGGTGAAATTTTTATATACGTATAATAGCAGTGATTACTAAAGTGAACAAGTTATAAAGATTTATCCAAAATTATCCAGATATCTACTTGATCTTTTAAGAAAAAATCAAAGAGAATGTATATGTTGTAATATAATAGACAACTTACGAATGCATTGGTCTGAAAGTCCTGAATTGTTTAACATAATATAATAACAAATATGAAACTTGAGAAATTTAAGTTTAAAAAATCAAACATATTTGTGTACACTAATGACAAATTAGGTAAAACAGAAAAAAGTTTGCAGAAGTCTCAATATGCAACATTTGTTGGTCGCTGAACAATATTTGGATGATTATGGTCGATATTCCTGTGAAATGTTTATCAAAGAAAAATCGCCATTACCTCATCCAATTTATGTAATATATAAATACAATTTATCACTTCCTCTGTAGTGCTTTTATGTTCTAACAATTAAAAACTTATTAGATTTATTTAAAATTTTCCTTTAGTGTCATTTTATTTATTTCGTATTATGAAATTTTTTACAAAAATTATTCCACAAAAAATAAAAAAATATATAAAAAACATATCGTTAAGGTCGAGCTTTGCATTTTCGCAACGGTGGATCACTACCATCGATTGGATTTGTATAAAATTGAGCAAAAAAAAAAATATAATAATAATAGTAATAGTAATAATAATAATAATAATAATAATAACAATAATAATAATAATAATAATAATAATAATAATAATATTCTAAAAGTTTAATAGTCAGGGCGTTAATGGGTTAAGGATTTCTTTAGGTTTAGAATCATATTCTACTTAGAAACCTACAAATCTTACTAAATTAACACCAAATACATTTCCGATTCCTTTTTAACTACCATAAATATCAGCTGTAATTTTCTTTGGCACCATAAATTTCATGGATAGAAAAAGAAATGGAATAAACGAAGCAAAACATACACTTACAATAATATCAGAACAAACAAACTCATATACAAATGGCGTTGAGAGTAACATGCAATGTTATAAATTTTATTGATGTTTCTATTTACTAGCTAGAAATAACCGCAAAATACTTAATTTTATATAAACGAGAATGAGTATATGTACGTATTTTTGATATAAGCGAGGGGTATATGAAAAGTCTCTGTAAAATATTTTTTATAGTATCTCAAAATATAATTTTGAAGACTTCAATAAAAATGCATGACGTACAATTTTACTAAGCAAGAATGAATTTATGTCAATATTTGTATATTGTCCATAGTTTGTTAAATACTTCTAGCCTACTCCCGTATAAGAGAAGTATGTAGGTATTTAGCTATAACATATATTTGTAAATGCTTTCTCAAAAGGATGTTGTTGTTTTTCACTTTACTTTCTTTTTATTTGCTTTTATCCTACTTTGGCAAAAATAAAAACTTAAAAACCGGAAGTAATTTGTAGCCAACTGTAAATTCACTTCTTTCTGTTAAGTCAATACGTACAAATGTATATGAAACAATTTCTCAAAAAGAATAAAAGAAAATAAAAAAGTATGTATTTACTTCAAATTGTATGTTTTATAAATACAGACATTTGAACATTTGTTGTAGTTTCATTTTATAACGCTTAATATTAAAGTACATTTGTAAAGTAGTATATAGTCTTGTTGTTGTTATTTCTATTTAAGTATTCTTTTAAATGTGTAGTGCCACATTTTAACTCTTTTTACAACCTTGTTCTCGTACCATCAAAAACATAAATATATCTTTTTTTTACTAATTTCATGTATTTATTTGACATGCAAGGAAATGAAGTTAAAAAAAATATTGTGTAAATATCCTGTAATTTGTTAGAAAATCTATTTTTATATAATTTATTTGTTAATTAAGAAAAATAATAGCACTCGGGAATGTTGTGTATTATTCTTAATAAAATAGAAAATATTTTCAAGAAACTCATTATGCTCACGGAATTAAATCAAAGTCAGTGAAAATGTCTCTAAGTACACAAAAAATATTATTACCGTTTATTTTTCAATAAACACAGCAATTTCATATTGCACCTAAATTTAATAAATATACTCAAGTAAATATAAAATAAAAATTAAACTTAGGTAAAATTTTATTTCTTACTTAAATTTATAAATTCATTTAATCATCTATTTGACCGATTTGATCAATATTTTAACTGAACAAATTTTCCGTTTTTATTTTTTACAGTTTTTAGTAATTGATATAATCATTTTGGTGAGAGGTGCAAATTAAAAAAAGTTTTTATTTGAACGAATTATTTACTAACATATTTGGTGATTGATGTCATTTTCCTTCTGTGTACGTATGAAATAATAAATTTAATTTTATAACTAATCAAAAATGTGTTTAAAATTTGTTAACAAATTTAAGAATAATAAGGAATTTCTTAGCGATTAATACCCATGTACAGGATCTTAGGTATTGTATGGGAGTGAAGTTTATAAGTATATGGGACTTCTGAACATATCACGAAAATATAAGTACCTTAAATCAGAAAAAACCAATTTTTAGATAACTAATATTTGGAATGAATTAGATATTGAATTTGCAAGTAATTTAATCAATTCTACAAAATATGTTTTATATTAGTGAAGATAATCGCGATCGTATATCTGTTCAAATCTCCCTTTTGAATATCGAGTAAAAAAGTGTGCATAGATTTATATACAGTCATAATCATATATATTTGTACTTTTTATAAATTTGGATATGTTTCAGAAAAATCACGAAATTTGCTGCTTTAAGTAACTTTTTTTATCAAAAATATTTCAATAACACAATCTCTGAAATATTATCATTAAATTTGTGTAATTTTCTAATGGTCGATGTAGCAAAGCACAAAACATATATATGCCTCATTTTTAAAAAGTATTTACATACATTTTTATCATATCAAAATTATATACACATATTAAAAAATTTAATTTAATCAAGAATTTTTGTAACTTTGCAATGTTTTTGAGCTAACAGGATATTACATCACCCATAGCGTCAATAACTTTTTGAAGTCTATCATATTGCAAAATATTATATTAAATTTAATTAGAATTCTGATTAATTAATTAATACATGAGTTCAGTTTAGATTAGTTACTTACCAGGAAATAAAATAGGAAAAAAATTGATATCAAAATAATAAAGTACAATTTAAATAACACTTTTTGTAAAAGCAACCACAATTGGAATCAAATTTAAAATTTAAAACTTTGATTCAAGTTTGAAAACCATGACATGTCGTGGGTACTAATACGTATCCCGTGCAGAATTCCATTAATTATTGTGGTTACTTATATACCTTAAAAGATAATGTATATGACTTTTCAACGAAGCGGTAAAAAGGAAGAAATCACAGAACGTTACTTTAATAACGGACAACAGTATTTTTCACACATAAACCAAACCATAGACATATGAAAGTGGAGACATTATATGGCATTATAGCCTATTTTGTCGTGTTCGAATATCCTTTAAAATTTCAAAATTATTAATTTATTTATAAATTATTTTAAAATCTGTTAGATGTTCAATAATACTGATATGGATATCAAATGATAGAATATGATTTAGAAATTCCATGAAATTTTTTGTTTCCATCGTTCGGGCCCTTATAATATCAAAAATGTCTCACAAATATTTTATGCTTGAATATCCTTAAGATTTTTTAACAAGTTATTCTGAAATTATATTGATTATAAAACATCATAATGAAATTTCCGAATGCCATATTTTGTCCTTTTAGATTCAGCAGTAAATTTTAAAAATTTCCTGTCAACGTTTGTTTTTATTTTGTTTTTGAATTTTATGCTGTAATTTTAAATATTATTTAATAATAATTCGACCAATCATATTATTGGACTTAAAAGTTAAACTTATAGAAAATGGTTGAAATCGGTTAATTATTTTACATAGCTCCCATATAAATATTTCCGGGAGATATGCTTTACTTATCGTAATTATCTTGAACATGCACATATTTGTATAAAATTCGATAGGAGATTAATTTTTGTCGGCATTAAAGACTGTCAAATTTCAAGAGGTTGGGTGCATAATTGGTCATAGTTTCAATATGAGACCCCTTCCCGAAGATTATTTTAATGTGTATAAATACCATGAAAATGTTAATATCGCAATTAAATTAGGCATGATTACTTTTTATTTAATTATAAATCATGCTATCAAATTTCACAAAGATCGGCCTCTTATTGATTACATCTCCCATATAACATCATTTCAAGAATGTAACTTTAACACGCATAAATATAAATAATTTATTTCATGATTTTATTTGCAGCAATTAAAGTTTATATAACTATAAATCACATTACCTAATTTTAAAAGCCTTAATTAAACATATTTTCCATATACGATCTACTCCAGAAAATCACTTTAAGTTTCTAAATTTCATATAAATGCCATATTTTGTATTAAATTTGGCATTAATAGATTTTACATACTTAAGTATATAAACCGCAGTATAAAGTTCAACAAAGAACGGTTCATATATAATTAGAGTATCTATATAAAGATATTTTCCAAATATGCGTTTAAAACGCGTACTTAATAGTGTAGAATATTATTCTATAGTCGCGAATTATTGACTACAATTTTTTCATGTTATTGCTCCTGAAACAAAATGAAATATAACACAAGTTAGATCGCTATGGTGCTGAAGGGTATAAAGGGTATATATCCTTCAGCACCATACCTACAAATTATAAAATTTACGCCTTAAAGTATGCTTTCATATTTTCACATTTATACTTACAAAAACAACCTACAAAAGGACGTACTAATATCGACATTATTTTTTACAACGATCTAGAAAATATATATTTTTTTTTGCTCTGCGATGAAAATTGTGTAAATTACAAACCGAATTACAAACTTATAATTAATAATAAAAATCATAGCCTAATATCCCTTCCCACATTAAAAACACAAGTAATAAATTTAAAGTTAAATAGACAGAAAAACTCAACTTATCTTAGTTTAAACTTTCAAATATATTTTATAGTCTTCCTAGTAATGTTGGAAGACGAAAGAATTACTTAAAAGTGAAATACAATGGCTTAAAAAATTACTGCATATTTGGACGCACGAAAAAATTAAACTGAAAATTAAATTTATACTTTTGTTCTTAGGATTAACTTTCAAATCGTTGTATGTATTAAAGTAATAAAGTTACAACCATAAAATTTTGGTACTTGAAACTGGATATTAACATCTTTAATATATATTTTTTAGGAAATTGTTTGTTGGAAACTTTCAAGGATATTAAAGGAATAAATATTTGAAGGAAATTTTTTGCAACTTTTATTTGGATTATTTTAGCAAAACTTAATCCGACGTAATGCCAGAATTCTCTTCTTTCATTTGATATCTCTGTCGACCTATAATTTAAAATAGTAAGTAGCAAAATAAAAAATTAACCTCATGCATCCTTCAAAACTTTAAAGCCGTTTTAAAAAGAAAAACGAACACAAAGTCAATTTTTTCACATGTATATGGAATTTATTTGGTTTTGTTGTACCGTGTAATTAGCTCAAGTTTTAATGTTAAACCACATCTTTCTATCTTACTAAAAAAAAATGAAAAATACCAAGACTATAGTGTTTTTTTTAAATTTTGCTAGAAGAGGCCCTACGTACAGCAACTTAAAGGATTTTTTGTGTATCCTTTATCTTCACCATACCAATTTCACTCACACCTGTACATATTTGTTGTGACTGCCTAATCAGGTATATAGCAATTTCCTCTTTTGGCTATAGGATAACAGATCCAAAATATCTCGTGTAGATGGTATGTTGGTATCATCTGAAGCCAGGCTAATGGTTTTAACCATTATTTTCTGACAATAATAAAACATGCGTACATATAGCTACAAGTTTTAATAAAGGGAGATATTTTAAAGTATAGTGTACTAGAATCGGACTTGAAGTAATTCCCTGCGGGAATTAGTGGCATAGTACCAGTCTCTCCGTACCAATTAAGTGCCAACTAACATCAAAGTCTCATTAAAATTCAAACTGAGAACCATTTACCATCACAATACTCACCAAGTTTCAGTTGAGAGTCAATTTCTATCATCCTGGCGTAATTACCAACTCATTTGCAACACAATTCATGGCTTAGTGGTTAGCGTATAAGACTAAAAACATAAGATTAGTAAAAAGGAAGTAATGGTGCCCTAATCGACATTAAGGAAAAACTTACAAAATAAAAATATAAAATTAATATTAATATTTTTGTCAAATTTTATTGTATTATTAACAGTATTATATTATTGAACACTGAACATACCCTCTTGGGTTAGTGACCTTATAGGCCAACATCATGTTAAAGTGGCAGGTCCAACTCATAGAAAGTGTTAGAACTAGAACCAGTTCCTATCAATTAGGAACCAGTACTGTGACGTGTTTTGTTTAGTTCTATTAGTCGTATCAGGTTTTTTTAACATGTGGTAGAATTTTCGGTGCCAGACATAGTATGTCTTGCTCCATTTTTTTGGGTGCATTTCTTTGTTTCATGTTGTCGTTTTGTGTGTCTGGTATGAACAGTTTAGTTGCCATAACACATGTGATGACGGTTTCCTTAAGTTTGAAAGTTTAGTTTGGTCCAATTGCAAAGGTAAAATCAACTTTATTACCTTTGCTGATCCAGTAGTCTAAGGACAGGTTATTACTTTCAATAAGTGAATTCTGTGGTTACATGCTTCCCTGGAAAATAGCCATAGAATTCTATTGATTTCGGAGGGTGCAATATTTGATTCAACGGTAATACCCCATAATTTCAGTGTAGGAATATAATATATAATCCTTAGTGTCGTATAGCCTGCAAGTAATAATTTTACAGATTCCTTTTTAGCTCCACTATATACTACTTTAATATTAACTTTTTCAGAGGCAAAAAAGAACGTCCTTTGTTTAGCTTTAGTTTTATGTGCTCATTGCGGACTCCCCAAATCACCTTAAAATATGTTTACAAAGCTCTACTATTTACTTTATTTATTTTTTTAATTCAACCAGCAAAGAAGAAAAAATTATACAATGCGAAAAACAGAGTTCCTGACTATATATTTGCAACCATATATTTTTATTCAGGGTGCAAGTAGGATTGTGACAATTTTACGGACAATAAGTAAATTTTAATGGAATCTTCGGGATCCATACACCATTGCAGACTTTGCTGCAAGTTTTGTTCTTCTAAACCTATCAATTCCAGCTTTTGCTTAAAAACTGAAGAATATAATATATGGTTTTTCAATTTCAAAAAATGCACCACTAGTAAGCACATTTTGACCAAAAGAAGGTTTTAAGTTGGCAAGAGTTAAGGTTAAAGTATATACTTGACCATTAAAAAGATATTTATGACTCCAAAATTCAACTTTAAATGTTTATGTTATTTCATTTATAAGTTTTGCGTTTACATTAAACCCTAAAAGATTTCCCAAATTCAGAAAAACAGCACATGTTAAAAATAAAGCTGTCCCATATAAATAATTAATGTTCATACTTTTTTATCAGCCCAAATATTTGCAGTTAATTTCAAAAATGACAATTTTCTTTGAAAAAACATCTCAAAAAAATTTGTATTACTAAAAAAATTACTACATTTTATAAAATATTTTGCTTTATTTTATTTTGTTTTAATAACAACAAGAATCGAAATAAGAAAATGAAACGCATTAACACTATTGTCTTTCAAAACCAAGACAGTAGTTTAAGCCGACAAATGACTATAATAATGACTCACATTATAAAGAAACAGTCAAGCAACAATAAAAAATCTCAGTTCAAAAATGTTTTCTATACTTATTATTATTTATCCTATTTCATTTTTTAAAGCTCTTAAGATTTAAAAAAAAATTGCTTAACAAAAAAAAAATAAAAAAATAAATAAATAAAACAACCGACATGACATGCCATCAAAATACAACAGCCTCAATTTAAAACTGTCAGTTTATATGTCAGTATTAACTGTCAAAGTAACCGTCATCTCTTTAAGCTTTAAAGCACAATATGAGGAGGGAAAAAAAGCAACACAAACATAAGTGATGTATGTTTTGTGTGTGTGTTTGTTGAAGCTGTGAACCAAAGAGAACTCCCATATGAAATCTTTTAATATGGTGTTTCTTTTTTTATACATATTAAGGTAGTATTTCTTGACAGATAACGAGAAAAAAAGTGTTGCGTGTAGATTTTAAGTTTAATTCATAATAATGAAAGGGAAGACAGAAGAAAAGTGTTGCCGCAGATGATAAAAATTTGGACTAAGGAAACATTTGTATGTTAATATTTACAGGCAGAAAATTTTCTAAATAAAGCTTAAGAACAAATGACTTAAAAAAATACCGATCCAAAAAATTATACTTCAGATTAATATGAGACTATTAAAAACTAAGATTGAGATAAAGAATTTTTAATTAACCAAATACCGATTTAAAATAAAGATACTTCAGAAATATATGAAACTAGTAACAATTAAGCTTGGAATAAAGTATTTCATCTTGAACTGTAGGATATTTATTAAAATTAGAATTTATGCTGAAAAAATTTATATAATTAAATTTTGGTATATTTTAGTTAAAAGGCAACACTGGCCCAGATTAAAACTACTTCCCAGATGTGTATGTTTTTCGTTTTGCAAAAAAAAAAAAAAAATATGCCATGAATGTGAGAAATGTAAAAAGTGAGAAAAAAATAATTTAAACGTAGACAGACTGAGAATTCAACAATTTTATTCAATTATCCAAAAGTTTTAAACAGAAATTATAATTATCTTATCATCATTATCTTTCTTTTTCTTAATTTATACCCCTTCATCTATATAAGTGTGATGATGATGACTTTTTAATAGCCATTGTCAATTTACTGTCAAAATAATTTTTTTAACAAATCTAAAAATGTCTTTGTAGAAATCAATTTCTATTATTTCGTTTTAATTTAATGGATTAATCAATTTTACTTTCTCTTAAATCAATATATGGGTTTCATTATTCAACTGCTATAATTTATCATTCATGTGGATTCGTATTCTTCGCCCATTTATTTTCCTTAATCTAATAGTTTTGTTTGTGTATGACTGCGTGTTTCATAAAAACCCCAGTAGTTTTTCATCTATCATGTTAAACAAATTTTCTATAATTTCTCTTTATAATTTATTACTATCGATTTCAATATCGAATGCAGTATTATTTTTATTACATTTTCAAACATGCACTAATACAGGAACTATGCCTCCACCGCTGTTTTGTATAAAAAGAAAAACAAAATCCATTAATTTTCCATGATAGTTGATGATAGATGACTTGTCAGTGATTTGAATTAAACTAACAAGAAAAAATGCCAAAAAATTTTTATTGTATATTTGAATGATTTTTTTTTTTTTTTTTTTGTAAAATACTTTTACATTCAAGTAAAGATAATGATGTTGTTGCTGATTTATCAAAAATATAAAACTACAAAAAAAAAAAAAAAACAAGAATGGAAAAACAAAAACTGATGTTGATAAATTTTTAAACATGATTACCAAATATAAGAAAATTATAAATTAAATGTTCTAATGAGATTTGTTAAAATATTTTTCGATCAGAGCTAGTATCAAATCGATTAACTCAGGAAATGTGTTTAATTAACTTTCGTGATAAAGATATTTTATAATGACAAGGCTTCTTCAGTATGAGCCCATAAATCAACAGGACAAAGGTAAGTAAGTCTGCCAACTTTAAAAGATATGCATACATAAATTGGTGACTGCACAATCAATGTAGGACCAATAAACGTTAAGAATGTCTCTTCTAAAATGTTATACGCTCAATCTGTTAAAGATTGTATTTTTCGGAACCTATACAAGTTAAGAACTGCTGGTAAAAAGCATTAACATATGTAGAATAAAATAGCAATAAAAACTAAAATTGCTGTAATTTTTTCCAAAAATTAATATAAATTTTATCATTTTTCTTCATAAGATAAATTATTAGCTTAGTTTTATATGTTCAAAATTTGAACATTTTGTTTACTATTGGAGCAGTTCTCAAAGAAATTTTTATAATGAGTTTAAAGACTCGATGTTGGAAATTTCCGGAACTCTCATTTGATTATTATACCCCAGTTTTGCTTGGAATTTTGACGACAAGATTATACAAACTCTCCTCTTATTAATCGAGTTTAATTTAGAAATATTTGGAGATTTTGAATTATAATAGTTGAGTAAATTTAGAGATTTTACCAATCACATAAAATAATCCCGTAGTTATATCCGGATGTTAAAGTAGTTTAGAAGATATAACTTTATTCTTTTTATGAAATTATTACCTTTGCTTTTCAGAGCTTAAAATATTAGTTGAAAAATACAGTAAAATCAGATTTTAGCAATTAGAAATTAAAAAAAATGTTCCCACCATTTGAATTTGCTATTTTTTTTTCGAACAACTTTTGGCCTTAATTTTTATACATTATCAATCTAAAAAATTTAAATCTATAGAAAAAACAAATTTCTTTGACTCTCATTGCCACTTGAGTTAAATACGTTATTTCATCTTGTGTGGGTGAAATATAAAAATAGTAAAAAAAAAATACAAATTTGTTGTAATAAGAAATAATAGCGAAAATGTTATGCTAATATATACCTTTTGTGAAATTTAAAAAAGTCGTTTAAAAAATTGACTTATTTTCATAAAATCTGCACTCCTGCATTTGTTTTTGGACAGGCGGGAAGCAATTTAGTGAAAGAATAGTACTATATTTTTGTAAAAAAAATATAGCCACCTTTTATACTAATTTCAAAGTGCTGAATTTGAACATTTTTAAGGCTAAACTAATTGAGATAATCAAAACATTTTCTTAGCATATCATTTTGGAATATATTGCAAATTACAAAATATTTTTAAAAAATTTTTGCCTCATACGTCTCAGAACTTATTGCCGAAAAACGAAATAAAATCGAGGCCAAAATTTAAAAATTCAAAATTCAGACGTGAATATATCTTTTACAGTAAGAGATAATTAAGATGAGTAAGTTTATTTTTTCTTTATTTTTCTAAACACTTTACAGAAATTTGAAAATCTTTGAAATCAGTCCTGATTTGTAGAAGTTACGATTTTTGAAACTTAAACCCTGTAGCTATCACACAGGGTGAATACAAGATTATTTTTCTGAAATCTTAGATTTTCTTCTATAACTCTTCTATACATTTCAATTCGATCTGACCAGTAGTTTAGGAAATACAGATTTATTATCAAAAATTTTGCGTTTGGTCCCACTTGTGAACGCGGACCAAGAAAATTGTCATCATATTTTATTAAATTTTAAAATGTATTGAAAACTTTGCCAAATAACACACACAATATTTTTGAATCTGTCTTCGTCCAAATATGACAAAACATATGTTAAGAAATCGTGTGCCTTTGGAACCGAATGATGTACAAATGGCAAGAATATAGAGTCCTCCAGAATTAAATCTTCCTTTTATTAAAATTAATAAAAATAAAACAAAATAAAAGAATTATGCGTATCATCGTTTGTTCCAAAGTTTGTTAAACTGCTAATAGATCGTTAACAACAATTTTTTCAAAAAGTTTAAGTAATTTAGTTTTTTTCACTTTCTTTAAGCATTTTGTATTTCTTTTTAATAAATTTTAAAATAGAATATTTGAAAAGTAGTGCAAATTTGGGCAAAAATGCAATTCTAAAAATAAAGCGACCTTCACTAATGGTGTGCGGAATTTTTAAGGATATGGGATTTGTCCAATTTATCGTGTTACTGATAAAATTATGTTGCTATTCTAAAGAGATGTACTCAGCAGTCCGCAAAAACGTATATCGTATATGATAATGAAAAGTTTGGAGGTTTTAAACAACTATGATTATGCAACCAAATGAATAATTAATGGTATTTTTCTTTAATGATTCTAAGAATTGCAAAAGTTTTTAATACTTTAGTTTTTACTTGTTCTACTAAAACTCGTTTTTCTGTTAAATTTAGTTAATAAATATCTTTTTTATTTCAATAATATAATAAAATAAAATAAAAAAAATTATAAGTGTAGTGCTGTTAACTAATCAAAATATCAATAGAGAAAGTTGATGTCAAGCTAAAGAAGTAACTGAAATAATGTTTGATTTTAGTTTTATTACTTAAAGATATTTCCAATTCAAAATTATGAATATTCATAGAAATATATAATTTTTTCAAAGAATTAAAAGGAATGTATACTTATTTAAGACAAATGTATATAGAGTATTAAAATTAAAAAGTGCAAATCTAATTTACAATTTGTTAAAATATAGCAATATAAATTTGTGCTAAGTTTGAATTTAAGTTAATCGCCGACATATTAAAGAATCCATAATAAATATTCCATTCTCAACCCTTCCATATGAATATTTAATTTTCTAAATAAGCAATTACTTAAATTATTTTCCTCTAAGCTAAAAGAAGTTAACTGATATGGCCTCTAAGTACACCAACAAACATTTGTTGTTGATGTTTAAATACATTGTAGCGTAAATTTTTTCCTTCTTAAATAAAAAGTGATACTCTTAGCACGAGCACCATACTAAGTATGTATAAGAAAAATACTATTTAAGGGTAAATGTGTTCTTTAGCACAGTAAATCACAATTTACCATAAAAATGTTTATCACTATATGACACATATTTCGCTTTTTATTTTGTTGCCATAAAATATCTAAATTACTTAAGTTATTTTTCTGTTTTTTGCTTATGTGCTTTTTACCATAATATGAAAGAAACGAATAAATAAACATTCAACACTTTTTGTGTGAATGTATATTTTATACATGAATGTACTGTTTGTTTATATGTAGATGTTGAGTATCTGCAAGTCGTAATTTTTAAAAATAACCCCATATGCGGTAAAGTAATTTGTTAAGTAGAGTTTAAATAATTGCTCGTATTTATAATTTACACATTTTTTTGTTAAATTTATTGCAACGTTGTTAAAAACGAAATATATGTGTGTATGTAACGAGTAAAAATGTTTACATATAAATACATTCGAAAGATATACATATATGAGCTTGTTTTGAATTTTTGTACTTGGTATATTTTCAAATACGCTCCATGTGTATTTAAACTACACTTTAATACTCGTTGTTGTACTTACCACATTTTGTTGCTTTGCACAATCGGGCAGAATCGAAAATTTTTGGAAATAAATCTGTAACTTCTAAACAGCTGGTTGGATTTACATAAAATTTTACATAGGCGTAGCAAGAGAATTTTCTTTTTCAGTTTGGAAGGAAGATCCCACGGAGTTATGGGGGCTCAAGCTAGGGTACCTCTGTCATAGAACATTTTTAAATGTTTGCCAATTTTGTGTTTCTTATTCAATTTCAAATAAGTAGCATGTTTTTTTATAAGAAATAGTTTTATACTATTTATCTCTTACAGTTTTTCGATATCTATATCGAGTACAAAAATAGACGATTTAGAATTTGAAAATTACAAAAAATACGATTTTTTGGCCGTAATGTAATTCTCTTTAGCAACATATAATAATTTTATACTTTTCTGAAAGGTATCATCACAAAGATTATAGAAACAATCTCAATAGCACAACCGGTCTAAGTACACACTCTCCCAAATTTGAACTTATTTACATAAAAGTTTTGACTTCATTCAAAAGAGTGAGAAATCCCATTTTTGATATTTTTTGGAAATTTTGGGATTCCTTTTACAAAAATCTTATAGTTTTTTGAACTCTATCTTATTTTAAAGACACGTTTAATTTTTTAGGTACCCTTTTTTGAGCCACCATAGCTCCGCTCCTGAAGGATATGTGGCTTCCCCGTTAAAATTGTACACTCCTCTGCTACGCTTGTGTGAAATTTTATATAAATTCATCCAGCCGATTTGAAGTTACAGATTTATTTCCAAAAAAGTTTGATTATGCTCCACTGTGCTTCGTACGCCAAATTCTACAAAAAAGAGGGTTGATTGTCTCTGTCGTCATATTTATGTATGGTAAAATGTACTAGTGTGTTTTACTTTAGTATTTATGTTCAATTTTATTTTATTTTACTTTATTTTATTTTATTTTATTTTTGGGTTCTTTTGGCCTTTTGCCTAAATTTATGAGTTAAATAAAAGTGTGAATGGTTTTTATGTCATGTATGGTAAAAGAAGTGATACTGGTACGATTTGCTGTATACAGCCGAACAATTTGTGATCAGTTAAATAATTAAGTTGATACCATATTCAAAGCGCATGAAAAATAAAGATAAATTAAAATATTTAATAATAAAACTGTGTTATGTTAACTATTTTATATTTGAAAATAAATAAAGAATTTCTGATACAATCTTTGTTAAAAGGAACAAAAAACCTGATATAGTTTTTCTTTCCTAAAGACTTTAGAATTTCGATGTAAAAACTAGTAATAATTGTGGTATAATACATCATTAACATTCATATAGAATTACACCTTTAAACAAATCTATAATTTTACAAATATACTCTGGTCTTTGGCCACTAAATATCTACCTTCTTCCGTGCCTGTAACTTATAATTGGCTGGTTGAATTTACATAAAATTTCACACAGGCGTAGCAGAGAAGTGTAAGAGAACTTATCTTGGAACGAGAATATAATATTTTCCACTATATACCGTATATGTTAGCCTATGATAAATAAAGTGGCCTCATCAGTAGCACCTTGATCTTTATCACAGGTGTTGATAAGATCGATCTTTTGACTGCTATTTCTCTCTCTTTGAAAAGTGACAAGAAACTTGATCGAAACCTTTGAGATACTCAGCAAAAAAAATACAAAATGATGGATAGTAAATTATCTTAGTACCCGGCAGCCATTCGCATCGAACCCCCACAAAGTTAATTACTAAAACAGAGATTGCTGTATCAACACAAACAGAGATTTACAGTATCAACCTAAACATTCCTAAGACCGCACAACTTAACCGTGATATATATAAATTGATAAACCACAAAAAAAAATGTGAGAAGTGTATATAACGGAACTGCAAATAAATCAGTGTTGTTTTCAAATTTGATTTATTGCTAGTTCTCTCTATAACCCATCGCAGAAAGATAAAAAAATCGCAATCAAGTAACCTGTAAAAGAGAGATAAGGCAAATACTTGTATTTTTCGAAAATTATATGATCTTTTAAATAGGATCATATTACCCGATGCCTAAAAATAGATTCAATGATCCTCATTTTAAAAATAAGGAAGGCTGTGAGTAACTTACCTAATTTCTTTGTCAAATTGCAACTCAAAAATACTGTCACATTGTTGATGTTTTCAAAAATGAATGTTTATTTCCTTTAAATAAACCGGGTGTTCTTTTAATTGCAATTAATAAGACGTCAGTAAAATTTCGTTTCAAATCCAAATATGGTTCTTCATTTGTGCTATAAAACATAAACAAACACTAAAAAACCAAACTCTAATACCTGTCAAACTTACAACACTATGGCAACTTTACGTCTGACTGAATTCACATACAACATTTGCTTATATACTAGTGACTTAGGCGGTTATTACCAGCGTTGCCGAGAGGTATGGAAAAAGAGAGACTAAATTGGAAAAGGTCAGAAATACTTATTGTAATAAATTCATAAATAAATAAAAATTAGAAGTCGCCTACAAAATTTCCATACAAATTTGGCTTTTACATATTTCATTCAAAATATGGCCAAATGTTTGACGTGTTTTTTCGTCATTCTTGAATTATAATTCCTTTTTGATTTACTATTTACAAATTTTTGCGTTAATTTTCGCTTTTATAAGAATATTCTTTTTAAAATTATGTTCACAAATATTTTCTGTGGTTAATGAAGTTTATTAAAAAATTATTACTCATCGATTAAGTAATTGCATAAAATTAGTTAAGTTATACTTGATTGATATAAATATCCTCGATTTCTTTATTCGAGTTAATACGAAAATGCTTAAACGGATGATTCTTTGGAAACAAGATAATAAAAGCAAATAAGAAATTATTTTTTTCTTTGCTGAAGCACTAAAATTTTAGCCTTTTTAAGGCAATTTTAAAAATCAGAAAAGGCTAAAAAAATCTAGAAGCTAAAACGAAAAATTTGGGGCTAAAAGCAAAATAAAAAGGCTACATTTATCCCTAAAAACGCTAAACTGGCAATACTGATTATTATACTGTATAGACTCTATAGTATAGAGTCTATATAGTATTCTAGTAACATCAAGAACCATATAACAGAATACTTTTAACAAAACTAGATATAACAAACAAATCATACGCAATAAGTTAGAACAGATTATTGAAGGCTTATATTCAAGAATGAATGTTTATTTTCAAGAAGATATATCTGCATGTTTCCAAAATCGTTTTTTTTTTTTTACATCAAACACTTTGTTTTTGTGTCCTTTATCAATGAATAAATTTTGAAAAAAAAAACTTCAATATAACATAGTTTTTTGTTTTTGGGCAATCTGCAAGACATGTAATTTTGTTTTTTAAGAAATTTTGTTTTTTAAGAAAAGTGCAGTTATGTTTTTATCTGATTTTCAAAGGATTATATTATTCAAACAATATATATTATCAAAAATTTTATATTTTACACCTTTAATTGTCGATAAACAAAAAGGGCTATGTAAGGGCTATATAAGAAAAAAAAGGTCTATCTAAAGCATTACCGTTTGGGGGCATTAGCCGCCCATTGCCAATTTTTCAAGCATCTGGCTACTTTTCTAGCCTCTTTTTTAAAATAGAACTAAATGGCGACTTTTTTAGTATATGTACTAAATTAGGAGAAACTAAGTTGTTTGAAATATCTTCTTTTGAAATATCTTTTCTTTATGGTTTATACGCCCTTATACGCGTCCATGCATTAAATTGAGGCCTATTTACGAGTGACTAAATGTGAATCGACTACAAAATATCCGATGAAAAAATAAAATAATACGTTGTTGCAAGGAATACACACACAATTGATTATGTAATTTGGACAAAAAACTTTTGTCACGATCTTCCGTGAAATATAAAAACTCTTACACAAAGCTTTGTCATGTATTGATACACATTATTTACTATACACTAGCGATGTTAATTCGAAACTTGCAGGAAATGAGCGATATGTATTATTAAAGACTTACAACAAATTTATTTATTTTACTTCGTTAATATTTTCCAAACTCTATACTTTATTGAATTAAAAAAAAAAATCTTTAAGAATACAATTTATAATCCTGTCAGTATTCATTGGTAACACAGATCAATCTTAATTATAATTCTAGAGCAGTTTTTATTACAAGTCATTTAAAAAATATAATAAGACAAATGCATTTTTTCGCTTTAAATTATTTTCCGCAAATACTTCATATTCTTCTCCATGTCTCAGCATGGTGCTGAACTACAGAGAAGAATAGAACATGTGAGAATTTTATATTCGGCTTGGCCGAATCTATATACCCACCATCTACAACTTTTTAAAATTTTTGCTTTTTTTGACCACACCCATTATTTGTTTCCGAGTTTATATTATCCTTTTAACTATTTCTGCAAAATTTCGTTGATGTACATGTTTCTTTTTTTAAGTATAAACTGGGGTAAGAACGGAACTCTGTTTTAGTGCATCATTTCCAATATCAGATAAATCTTATATAAGACAAATATTTTAGACTAATTTCGTCCGCATAGGATGTCAGCTCCGAGTCCTATCCTGCTTTCAACAGACAGACGGATCGTCTTAGATTTTCACGAGGTCTCAGAATATGTATACTTAGAAGATTTTTTCGACATGTTACACATGGAATGACAAACCCAGTATACTGGATGGTGGGTATAAAAAAATAAATGAAATCAAACTAAAAACGTTTTCATTTATTTTAAAATTAATTATGTGCGCTTAGAAAAGCAACACCATCTAATTTTTTATCATTAAGAAATATAAACTGCAAGGAAAATTTGAAGGAAAAAAAGCACACACACACACAAATAAACAACTACAGACAATATTAATCCCCAACCACAAAGTCAAAAGTCACTTTATACTTGTTTACAAATTAATTTAATTGATCAATCAAAGAGATCAAAAACATACAACGTAGAGATCAAGGCAGTTTTTTCTTGTTGTTTGTTATACTTGATGTTATTTTGTATGTTATGTTGTTGTAGTTGGAGTGTTGGCAAACAACAGCATTAGCAAGCGTTGCATACTACATACAACATAAAGTGGCAGCAGGAATTGAGTGAGCACCCATGTTGAGTGAACAAAATAAAGAAACATTAATAACGTCAACAACAAACAATTTAAAGTAATTCTAACAACAAATCCAACACAATAATAGGAATAACATCAGTTGAAGCAACAGCAACAACGAGAAATAAGTAAAACAACATCAAGAACATATCGATAGTTGGTATTTAAAAAAAAACATTTGTTTACAACCAACAGAGTTGCCAGATGTTTCCTAAACACGAGGACAGTACCCGTGTAAGAAAAATTTATATAATATTTAAAGTGGACATTATACGTCAACAATATATATATATATATATATATATATATATATATATATATATGTTATTCCAATCTTATATATGATTATTTTCACCCCATGAAACAGTTTTCTGGATATGTAATAATCTAATATAATAATTCAATACAATACTAAGTACTTTAAGCACTTTGACAAAATAGTTCTGAAGATACTAATTCCTCACATACCCACCCTCTTTTGATCACAACTACAAAACACACAAAGTGGTTAAAGGCCCAACCAGTCAACTTTGCGCCGCAATGTAGAACGAAGAAAAGTAGCGTGAAACATTTTTTAGAAACAGTCAACAAAAGTAAACGTATCATATTTTTTTGAGCACTCATTGTGTGAACAACCATGTTCTTTGTTAATTTTGTAAAGAAAATAAACTACAAGATTATTAAAAAAAAGTCACGCAGCTACGTAAAAATCTATTTTCTATAGATTTCTGTGATACGCTACCTTGAATTTTTGTGGCAAAGCTACTTACACACATTTGTATAAAGCATAAAGGTTGAAACAGCTGATTGCGATACGATGATTTTTTGTTCACTGGTGGGGTGGGGCCTTAACATTAACCAGACCATAAGATTATGAGAGACATACATAATCCACTGAATACTTAAAATCATGTTTTCAAATTAAAATACAAAAACAGCTATATTATGAGTGCTTTTAATATCATGATCTTCATTCTAAATTTTCCAGTTGTATCATTAGATGCACCGTAATATCCATTTAAAATATGTTTTTTGTCATGTTTTTTACATACATATCGGGGTAAAATAGATATTATTATATATAGAGACCCCACATCCGCGATAAGCTAAAACAAGATTAATCCAACAAAATAGAGAAGGTGTCTGGAGCCTTCTCTTCCGGGGCTGCTTGTGCGATATAAATTTTCATTGACGGTTCAAACACTGAAACGGTTTCTTTTTTTTCCTTTTGCTAGCTTTGCCCTCTTGATCTTATTATTGGAGCAATCATATTCTAAATGCTAAAATTTATTGCAAATCGTATAGAAGTATAGAAAAATTATTAAAATAAAATATTTTTTATGTTTTCAGAAATGATATATACTCAGGAAGTTGGAAAAATTGGTTTCAAATGCTCAGAGGTCAATATTTTCACTACCACCATTATATGTTTCATTATCTGAACTGAATAATTTGATTCGTAATTTGAATTGACAATTTACAGACTTGATAGCGTTTTGGTTTCAAGAACAAAAATGTTTAACACTCTAATGAACGTTAACGTAAACGTAACCAAAAATTAGCAACTATTCCCGATTCTAAAGAGAAAGATCATATATGCTAAAGTGATGAAATTAACGATATATATGATTTACTTAATACATTCTTAAATGTCATTTATGGCGAAAAACAAAACGTATCCTTTTCATCCCTTGTATGCCCACAGAACACCTTATCAGAAACTTCTTCAAAATACTTAGGCACGAAGTACTAAAAACACTTAAGAAATAATTTTCAAACATGATATTCGAAAACTAATTACCGATATGATAAAATGTGTTAGCGTTCAGTAAACCACCAATGGGTGCACAATTGGAAAATCGTGTTCGCAACTTTCTTGGTAATCACAAATTTCATGGATTATAGTAAAAAATTAATATTTAGATTTAACACTGCAACAAGATTGGAGCTAGAATTTTCTTTTAATTTTCTTTAATCCCGCTTCAATTTTTCAATTAAAACTTGGACGGTACGAGTAAGGAGAGTGTATACACAAAAATTTGCGAAAATCGAAAAATTATTCAAGGATTTAAAAGAGTTGTTCAGCTTTTAAACGTATTTAAAAAAAAAAATTAATATAAGACTATTGATGCAAAGTGGATTAGAATACCTATTTCGCCAATGAAAGAATTTTTCTGGGTGCTCCATGGAAAGACTTCTAAAAAAAGTAATATTTTTCGCATGGATTTCGTAAACTATCCGTGAGTTTGGTAATATTTTTTGAGTTTATCTTGAGACTAAAATTATCTTTAAAACCTTTCCTTTAACTTGTGGATTGGATTCTACCTTGTGATTCGCTTTTAGAGTATCTGCAGTTTTACATAATCCCAGCAAACACAATGTCAAACATTTGAAATATGATGACATTAATATTTGATTTAAAACGTGTTTCTCAAACTTGTTTCAAATGTAGGTAGAGTTTTGAATTTTAAGTTTGATTAGAAGTTGAGAATCATTTGATAAAAAACATTTTTAAAACTGTACATTCTCAATTTGATATCAAATGTCATTATCAAATCATTCTTAAAGATATGTGAAATAATATATTAAAAAAAATATTTGAAATATTATATACAAATAAATAAATTAATAAATAAAATTATTCAATCTAATATTTTCCAATTAATGAATATGTATATTTATAGGACAAAACGTAAAATATAGTTGTGTTTTGAGCTTACACCACGGATAAATAAAAATATTCAAGAAAACGACTCGTCCAACTTACATTTAAAACAAAAACAAAATTGTTTTTACCTTTTTGTGCTCGTGTTATAAAAACAGGCAGATATTGAATATTAAAGTTAATAAGAGCCCTATTTATGATAATATATCGCCGAAATTTGTTGAAGAATGTGAAGAAATTATTGCACCAATATTAGTGAATATATGTAACAATATGATAAGTTCTTCGGTGTACCCAGATATTCTCAAGGTTCATAAAATAGTTCCAATACCAAAGCAAATGAATGCTTCAAATATTGAAAAGCCGGCCAATTGCTATTCTATCTACAATAGGCACAATTTTTGAAAAATTTTTATATGAAAAACTTTTGATGTATATGGTGACAAATAATCATTTGTATGATTTTCAGTTTGGTTTCAGAAGAGAGAGATGCGGCTTTAGTATTTGAATTAGCACGCTTAAATCATTTAATAATTAGTCCTGACAAAAAAAAAAAAAAAACTTTTTCGCTTTAGACTCAATGCTTCCAGTCTTAGTAATGACTTTAACGTGTATATTGATGGAAAATTATTAAATGAAACATACTCATTGAAATATCTAGGAATCACATTACAAAGCAATTTGTCCTAGGATCTACATATAAATGATGTAAAGAATAAAGTAGTTCCAGCTATTGGGATTCTGTACAAGCTGAAAAAAAAAAATTATATACAATTTACCAATAAATTATTCGACTTTTCTATTGTACAGAGATATTTGCAAGATGATTTTACCAGTTTATGGATTACATAAGTTCCAAATTTTGAAGTATATTTTTAAATGTATTCATAATATTGGACACCATACAATATCTTTTTTTCAAAATCATTCTTACACACGGAATGGGACAAATTTAAGAAATTCCAAGGTATAAGTTAGTAAAGACCAAACGACTTATAGATTACATTGGCAGTATAGAATACAATAAAGTCAATAAAGTCAATTAGTATATTACCAACATCTAAATCATCTTATAAAAATTTTTTGTTTAATAAAATGGAAACGCTTCTGTTGTAATTTAAATTTAGTTGTGGAACTTATAATGAACTTTTTTTCTTTTTTTGTTAACTTTATATTTAATTATTTGTATATGTATATTGAACAAGTAATATATCTTGCCAGCTAGCTCCTGAAAAAAATAAAAAATATAAGTCTGTACAAAAGAAAACTGCAAAAAAAAATTAAAAATGTAAATTACTTTTATTTATGTTCTACATGTGGTCACAATCCAGACTTGAAGAGAGTTTGAGAATTACATTTAACAATAATTTGATAGTAATAGCATTTCCCAATTTGATAATTAATTCCCCTTTTAGTTGTGAAAAGTATTAATAATAATACATCAAACATTAATGTTTGCTGGGATGATTCATGATTAAAGTTGATGTCAATAAAATTGTATCACAAATACAACTATAAGGTTTTAATACTTTGGCAACACTTTTCCCCAGTTAAAAATTTATTAATTCTCCTACCATCAGCGACATACCAAAGTACTCAATGAGAAGTGCAACAAGATTATGTTTCTCTTGAAGTTTTTTCTTTATTGCCTCTAGCAACATCTTTCTTCTATTTATTTTGCTTTATAGGGATCAATTGAACACAATTAGAGGTTAATTTTAGCTGCTTTCGTTGTCTGTTGTTGTTGCTGTTCAACTTACATAAATAAATATTTTGATTGGTATCATTCAATACGTTAGACATCATTGTTCATCGAACAAGTACGAATATAAATGTAACAATATTTGTAATTAATCAAAAGACACTTAAAACTTATAATCGAACATTCAAGTTATAGACAAGATGATGATAATGATGATGATTGTTGGTTAAGTAAGTACGTGGGCTTCTTTTTTGTAAGAGTTTTGGTGAAATATTTGACTTGACTGCTGCATTTATAATGTGCCTTAGTAGACATCAATATGTTTCAAGTGCAGTTTTGTGGTCATATTAATCGATTTTTTTTTAAGTTTTTTATTTCTTAATAAATGATGTGTTAATGGCGCTGATAGCTTAGTTTTTGATTTTGATAAAGTGTTTCTTGATACAATAATAATATTTTGAAAGTTTATTTTAAATGTTTTTATATTTTCCCCGCAATTGAAGTGCTGAAATATTATGTTAGAGGCAAAAGATGTGAGGTTTTTGCTTTACCAGGATTTTCAAGTGTTTGTTTTCAAGCTTTAAAAGTGATGGTGTTAAGTTTAAAGTTTATAAGCAATCATATAAATTAAAAGTCATAAAATATTAGATTGAGTGAATTACAAATATGGTGTTAAGTTTGAATTTGAATGCTTTAAGTGATTTTGGGGGAATTTTCTTATATAAAAAAATAATGGTTTTTTGGTAAATTAAATATAAAGTAAATAAATAGCTATTACTTGTATATAATATAATATAATATAATATAATATAATATAATATAATATAATATAATATAATATAATATAATATAATATAATATATTGTAATATAATATAATATTTTCCATTAATTTTATTCTTTTAGTTTCCTTTATTTCCCCTACAATCATAATTTATTCACTACTACCGGATGTTTAAAGCTATAAATTAGTTAGGTGGACAGTGTATAAACATTTTCTATAGAAATATTATGACTATAATTATTTTTTGTTTATTTTACGTTTATAAATTCTTCTATTTAGTAAATTACCAGATAACATGCAGTAAATACAATATAAAATGGTCAATTTGAAACAAATACCATAATTTCAATCTATAACCACAAAAATATTTACCGTCATATACATACACACAAACATTTACTCTTACATATGAATATAACCGAAATAATAATACTTGTGCATAAATTAAGCTTTTATTTATGCACTTGTGATTTTTATTATTATTGTATAAATTGTATACAATTTTTTATGTATTTAAAATACTCCTAATAAAAATATGTTTATGTATGTTAATAATCATGTCCATGTATTTTTGAACCTATATGAGGCAAACTGTCAAAAAAGGCATTAATAAGGCCTTAAGAAGGCCTCTTTAACCAAAATGTTAAAGACTTGAATATCTCTTATATTTATCAGGGATTTATGACTAGTTACTATATTTAAATATAATTTGAAAGTACTACGAAGTTCTCTTTCTATTAACTTAAATCAAATATCAATATATAATGGAATCGTCCTTATGCTCCTCCAAATATAGGCCTAATTCTTTCTACACTATTATCATAATAACACATCCACTAGCAAATGTTGTTTTGATAATTTTAAAACCTTGTAACCTATAATTGTATGTATGTTTACTGTTAGTCCCATAGTTAGTTGGTCGTTTAGTTAGTCTGTCAGTTTAGTTAGTTTATTTCGTTGGGGTTAACAAATATGTATAAATAATATTATCTTAATAATAATCAACTCTCACAACAGGATATTGTGCTACTAGTTTTAAATATATCCATATATTTATTATATTCATATATGTATACATAAATATTTGTACTTCATGCATTTATAATCCATAAATATCTAAATGCAAAAACAAAAATCTACATGTTTATCATAATATAAAATTTATGTACATGTTGTAAATTTAAACATTCCACATTATCTGCATAAAATATTACATGTTAAATAACAACTAATATTTTGATTTATGTTTTAATTTTCCTTTAAATAAAAAATAAATACACACACATTCATAGACACGAAATAAAATAAGTTTGTTGTAACTGAAAAATGGTAGAGAGGTGGTAAAGGCTAATCTTGATATATAAACTAAATTTGTTTCATTTACACTCAACAAATTTTGTTGAAAATTATAGGCATTATAATTAGAAATTAGGGACTAATAAAATGATTTATATCTTTAGGGTTATTCGATTTCGTGCAAGCAATATTTTTTTCATATCGAAAATGTTTCATATGAAACTTATAATGAATTATGAATCAATCGGTATGAAGTTCAATTGTGTAAAAAAAAAACTTTTATAAGCAGTAAACCTCTATTCAGTGAAAATGCTAAGTTATTTATCTATTATTACCAGAAAACCCATAAATATGGCCTAAGAAGTTTATATGCAAACCAAATATACAGTAAATGAATGAATAACATGTTTTTAAAATACAAAAAGATACTTTTTTAACAAAATAAGGTGTTTTATTAATATTCTAAAATAAAGCAAAAATAAAGTTTATATAGCGCACAGTTACCTACATTTATAATATCCATAAAATTTGTATACCCTACACCACCATAGTTGGTTTATTGGACTATAATTGGACATAGTTATCATTAAAACCCCTCTTCCAAACAAACGTTAGTATCAAGTAAATATTTCACAAACATAAGTTTTATATAAGTAGGAACTACAGTGAAAATTTTTATGAGAATTGAGCAAATCTCTAATAATTTTCCAGGAACCACCTTAAAGTACATGTATCACCGTAATATGTATGTTTTATAAAAACATACATTACATTTAATGCAAGTATTGATCCACAATTGGCCACAGATCCCACATAAGACCGCCTTCCGATTTTTGACGCACTCACGCAGTGGTGTAGGGTATCATATGTTCGGGAGCGATCGACTATATCTTTCTTACGGATTTATATGTAAAGCTTCAAACGTCTTAAAAGCTAAACTACTCTAATGTAAATGTAACGAATCAACTGACACGTTTTGTTTATATGAGATATGTGTAAATGCATATTAATCAAATTAGAACAGTGTTGACAACTCTTTATTTCAATATAGTAAATCAGCGTAAAATATCTTTGTAAAAGGTAAATTAATATGACAATTTTTTTGCAATTTCCTTCGCTAAAAAATTTGTTAAAATAATTTGAAATAAACCGTAGACTTAAATCAATATATTTAGAATTAAAAATGTTTTCTTTAACATTATCAAGACATTTGTCAAAATTAACGCGAATTTATGGAAGGTCACAAACGTTTCATATATCTAATCGTTATTACTGATGTTCATGTATACAAAACAACAACAAAGTACTTGCTACATTTACGTTTTTAAAGTAACCATCAACATACGTTCCTTTTACATTTACATTTTTACATTTATAGATTATTAAAGACTTAATTCTTTAATTCACTTTTCAAAATTATACTAAATTTGATATCCCCGTCATTCCTTGTATTTCACATGTATAAAATTAATTCTATAAAGAATTAATTCCTTAAAAAATTTGCAATCAATTTAACAATTCAAGCTTAAAAAATATATTGAATCATTAAAATTTTCTTTAAGTCTATTAAAAAATTAGCTTTAGAAAATATTTCTTAATTTGTTAAAAAAAACAGAAAATATTAAGAATTAAGATAAAGAAAAATAGTTTTATTAATTTTTGAAGTTTGACTAAAATTGAATACAATTCTTTATGAATTAGTTCAGTAAGGAATTAGTTATATTCGACCATCGTTATTTTGAATCTTTTGTCTAGAAATTAGGAGAAAGAATATTTTCATTTTCTTTGTTTTCCCAGTTTATGCTAGACTACAAAATGATGATTGTTTGAGAATATTGATTCTTAATTAGGGCCCTTGTCTCTGCAGCGTTTTACTTTTTTTGTATTTCAAAACCGTAAGCTCGATCCATATCTATAACAAATTTAATATAACATAGGTTTCTTAAGGTTTAATTGTAATAACGTGCTTCAATAATTAAATTAAAAATCTTGTTATACTGCCGGAATTTTTAGCTTTCGTTTGACACCCATATATTCTTCGAAACTTTGGAATCCATCTGAGAGGAAATTTTACGTGATTTAGAAAAACTTATATTGATTTTTCACGCGTGAAAATGGCTGTTGCAAGGTTAAATAATTGAATATATAATAAATGCATTTTAAAACAAAACCAAGCATTTTGATATTTTTCGCATAACCAATTCTATTGTAAATTCTCTAAAATATATCGACGACTTTATGTACCTCTAATCAAATTTTCTCCCAATTTATGAATTTTTCACTTACAAAATGACACTCGGCATTTCCTGAAATATATATCGGTTATAAGATGCGACCCTTTTTCATGAACTACGGAATAACTTCCCTTTGCCATTACTTATAAAATCGATTGTATTTTAGACAGGAGTGTAGCCGTTTTAGTAAAGACTTTAAATTTAAAATTCAGTATAAAATTTGCAACATAGAAATTAACCCATGGGTGCAGAGTTTCGCCATTTTCGATCACTAGAGGAATTTGTAAAGAAAATAATAAAAAAAAAAAATAGATATAGCTAATAGGAAAAAGGCGTTTTTGCATATATTTTACATACTTTACAAATATGAAAAGTGGCTTAAACTTATATTTGACTTCTTATGCAATTGTAAATGAATATTGAAAAAATTATAAATGAATGACAAACAATGAAGGAAAAATTTTTTCTGCTTTAAATTAGGAAAAGGTCGTTTCTATTACCCACTTATATTAAATATATATTTCTTAAGTAACACGATGATAAAGTAAAAAATACTTAGAGAGTAACATTGTGTAATGTACAAATTTATTCATTTTTTTGTTTGTTTTTTATTCTGTTGCACCGGTAATTATGAATAATAACAACTATTTGTAAAATTTTCTTATCACAAGCAATTATTTATTTAAATATTCCGTTTAAAAATGATGAATTTATTAATATGCTCTTTCTGTCATTCTTTTTAAAACACATTCTCTCATACTTACTTAAAATGACCTTAATTGGATAAAGACCTTTAAAAATATTTCAGAATTTTATGACCAACTGTAATATATTGCATGCTAAAAAAAATATTCGTATGCATGTTTATAATCGTATATGTGTGTTCATAACAAATATTTCTAGGAAATTTTGTGTAAAATTTTTTGTTAATTTAAACAAACTAAAGAAAACGAAAAGAAAAAAACTTAACAAGTTTCTTTAACATGTAATCTGGTAATAAATCATAACGAGCCCTATAAATAACACAAATATAATATCTTACATAGTATGTATTAAAAAAAAACTGCACACTGTTATAATGTGGGTGTCTATAAAGTTTTTTTTAATGAAAAATACATATTTTTGAAAACAACAACAACAATAACACAGTAAATGTAAATTATGGCTCTATACTTTTTAACAACACGCTAAGAATGTACAACAAACACTAGCAATTACTTTACAATTCATAACCTTTGAAGTTGCACCGACAGACGGACAGATATGCGCTAGCAGTCGGTAAATAAGACGCAGCAGGATTTGTGATGATTTCTTTTTTTAATTTTCTTACTCATAATTCCCAGTAAGAGTACTCACACGTACACGTATTATGGGTAGTAAAAGGAATGAGATTAGTCAAATAGTAGCACGATTGAATTTTATTTTGAAAGAGTATATAGTCTAAAGTTCGTTGATAAACTGCAGATAAAGCTATTAAGATGAATTGACTCCTGTATGTTAACTCAGACACCTTCCTTAATTTTTTTCTTTTTTTAATAGTTAGTCATTTTAACTCATCTATTCCTCGACAAAACTTTACTTCTTTGCTTTAAAGAAAATATTCTTAACTTTTTTTTATTTCCTCCAGTTTAGCTAATCTCAGTCAACATATAACCAGAAATATACATCATATTTCTCAGCCTATATCTATGTTCCTGTTGTTCACTGTTGCCGGTTTGGTTGTTGAAAGTCTATAAAAAAATATATATACATAAACTAAATATATTAAATGTCGGTACTTTTTCTTTTGGTCTAAACTAATTATCACATTATTTCAAGCGTCATAAAAACTAAAACGTAAACAAATAAAAACTCTATTACTTATAAAAGCAAAGCGAAAAAATACATTATTTAGTAGATTTTTTATATGTCGAGTCATAAAAACATCCATGAAATGTGCAACAAAGAAAAAAGAAAATACATGCATCATATACATTTATACATACATAGACACCGAAAGAGCATAATTTAATTCTATAAGTAACACTGTTAGATTTGTTGACGTTATACTAAACTAAAATATAATCAAACATTGAAGATATATAAATTCAACTATGTACAAACTACACTGGTAGCCAAAAATATTCTACCTTAAATACTAATAGTTGGAAATAATGGATTTTGATGCGCTTTCAGTTCTTTTCCATCAAGTATGCATTTTCCTATGGGCGTGTCTAATTATTTTATATAATTATTAACCTCTTATAAAAGAAAATATTATTAATAATATAGTAAAAACAGTGCAATAACTATTATACAGTTCTTGTTTTCTACTGGCAATTCTTTGCTCATTTTCTCTCAATTTTCTATTAGTGATAAAAAATATTGAAATTGCAGTCGAAAAGATATTTTAGTTTTGCCTTCAGTTTATGCCTTTTTACATGAAAAAAAAAATATTTTTATTAGTTACTTTTAGCAATGCTTTATGAGTTGATGTTCCGAGAGCTAAAAACAAATCTTTCTAAAAGTGTGCATTAAAACATAAATATAAACTAGTTTGTCCAAAACTGCAAAATTACGTTAAAAATCCATTCAAACTTCAAAAATGAATAATATTTTTCATAATTTTATCAAACTGCAATAGAATGCTGAAATTTAACAGTTTTTCAAAACTTCTTATTAACCTTTAAATAAACCTTCTATAAATTGTTAACTATTATGCATAAGACTGTTAGTATTTAGCGAAAAAAAATTTTCGGACACTAATTTTCAAATATATATTTAAGTGGACTAGATAAAATTTCACGTACTGATTTTTTTTATGGGTATAATTTATATTACCATCTTACTTAGCGATCACTCTTGCATAACTCGCGAATGGTTTGTCAAATTTAAAGAAGAAATAAATCTCTAATAGATGTCGATTAATATTATCTTAACATTACTCTTTTTATACGCTCAATAATTTCGGAGTTAATGAGCAAAATTCTTCCAATTTTACAATTTTCAATGTTAATTTAATATTATTTAAATTATTTTGGGATAAATTGTGTACTTTTATTCTGAAAAACGACAGTATAATTGAGTGGGATAGGTAAAAGTTCAAAATTTTTAAAGATGTGAGATGGGAATTCCTTGAAACACTTCTGAAATTAAAATAGTTCACTTCCGATTTATTCCTTAAATAAAAATGTTTAAGGAATAAATTACCAAAAATTTGGTTTTAATGGAAAAAATTAACTAACCTTATAATTTTTACTCGTTTGAAAGTGCACATTTTCAACGATTTTGTATATAAAGAGATCAAATGTCAACTAATGGTACCAAAGGGCGCATGTGGGAACACCCTTTAGTAATAACTACTTTAGCTAGCAGTACCATCAAATACCCATTGAACTTTTTTGTATACGGAACAAAAAAAGTAAGCTTATAATTTTGACGCGCACCTTATATATAGCGATATTTAAAAATAATAATTTAGAAAGAAAACTTAAAATTAATGTAACTGGTTAAACAGAATATTACTTGCTTTAAATTATAATTTATATCAACTAGACAACATCATACAGTGGTTCCAAAACCACTTTTTTAGAAATAATTCTATAATTTTTCGACTACTGCAGATTCTACATTTATAGAGCTGAGGTATTTTCGAGTTGATTTGGAGAAGCATAGATCCATAACGGATCATGGGGCTAGAAGGTATACCGCCAAATTTCGTCACCATGGGTATGTAATTTTGTTTAAAGTTTCTGGGTAATGAGGCGTCATTATTATTTGCCTACTCTGTATTACATAAATAAGTACTCAATAGTATAATAGCACAATAATATTGCAATCACGTTAATGAGTTAGCTAGAGTACTGGAATACCAACCAGAAGGTTGTTAGTTCAACCCCACTCTGATCCTGTTAGTTTTTTATAACAAAATATCAACAAAGATATTTTACACTGAAAAAGTTTTTGTCACTTAGAAAATTAAGTTCGAGATGGTGTACTGAGTAAGACGTTAGTCATTAAAAACGAATGGATAATTTATGTCCAAGTTCAAATTTCACCGACGTCAAAATTTTTTTGCTTTTTATTTTATTTTTATTTTCGTTTGGGTACATATTCTTGAGTATCCTTAGAGATAAAAAAAACTACATGAATTTGTGGACAACTCGAACAAAAATAAATAGTTATTCAGGCAAAAAATAAGAAGTTTATTTTTGTTTCCAATTATACCTGCTATTTTACCAGGAAAGCAAAGTTTCTGTTGGGTATCTACAAAAATATACGTACAAGTGTAGGTTATCTCTTTTAGTTTAAGAGATGTATAAGTCAAAGCAAAATTTTCTAATTTTTGGCCTCGCCTTTTTTATTTTTTTTTAATTTGAGTCTTAAATTTTTTAAATATCCAAAAGATATCTTATAAAATTGTAAATAATAATATTGCTACAAAAATCAAAACTAAAATATATTAGCTATATACCTGAATATTTTTAATCTACAGGGTGATTAATATAATCAAAAAATTCAATTTTTCCAACATGTTTTGTCCGGATTGGGATTTTGCGTAAAAAATATAGGAGTTTGATAAGTTTATCTATGTCTTAGCAAAATTTCATTTGAATATCTTCACTTTTTAAATTTTATTTCGGTTCTAATTTTAACGTTATTTCTAAAAAAAAAGTGTTATAATCTAAATTGTAAGCTTTTTGGGGATCTGTGCTTCTCCAAATCAGCTTAAAATAATTATTTAAATACTGTGCACCAGTGATGATTTTGTGAATGCTGTGGTAGAATGAAGGAAAAATGTCAGCATAAAAATAACTTTGATATAAGTGAAATGATTAATCATTTTCAGTGCATGTACCTTAAACTATGTTAAAGAAATCGATGTAATTGTATAGAAAATACAAAATTGTTATCTTAGACAACGCTATGCATTAGTTATAAACACAAATTCTTCTTGTACACCTTCCTTTAGCTCCACATTATACTTTTCACCACTTTATTTGGGGATAGTTTAGTGGGCATTTGTAGTAATGTTTGTAGCAACGAAAAATATAGATCTGATATTGTTAATCAAACTACAGTTCGCAACGGAATTTGGTACATAGGTATTTTATGGTCCAATTGGTTATGATTTGTCCTTCCGGTAGAGGGGTAGGACCATAAATGCCTTATATATAGCAACACATTACTGAAGTATGTTTTATATGTGTACAAATCTGTATTTAAAATTCCATTTTCATTGGTTCATAATTGACAATAGCACCCATATAAATACTTCTTCAGAAAATCACTTTATCGAGC
The DNA here is from genome assembly GCA_932274085.1 of Protocalliphora azurea. Classification (NCBI taxonomy): domain Eukaryota; kingdom Metazoa; phylum Arthropoda; class Insecta; order Diptera; family Calliphoridae; genus Protocalliphora; species Protocalliphora azurea. The sequence continues at coordinate 5,013,835 of OW026520.1, read as the reverse complement.
ATAAATCCCATATGAATGCATTTAGCGACTTACTAAATTTCAAGAGAACCAGTGTATAATTTACCATTATCTGAATATAAGACTCACTTCCGCATATCACTCTAAAGTGCATAAGGAACATGCATACCTATGTAGTAGAAATATACACAATGAAGTAGGGGAGCATATGATCCAACTATACCTCTCTAACTTGATTTTCATGAAAATCTGAAGTGCTATGGTATTTCTTATTTTATATTTCAATATAACTACCGTCCCACCGGTAAACTGGCGACTATGACGAATGGTCCCTTTTTACTCTACAAGGGATCAAATGGTATTTAAAAGTTCTATTTATTTCATTTTAAATTGTAAGATATTTCATAAATTGATTTTTTTTTTTTTTCATTTAGTAGGACAGCAATCCATATTTTTTTTTTTTTTTTAATCTGGATTTATATAATCTATGTATCTATTACAAAATAGTTCTTTTGAGTTCAAAAACACTAAATTTATTTCTTTGCGTCAAATAATATAAAGTGATATTGATCTTTTTCGATTATTTTTCATTTTTCGAAATTTAATTATTTTATTGATTTAGGAAATGTTTCTTAATTGTATTTTATTATTTGACTAGAATTTTTACCCACCATTTCAAATGAACTCAAGTCTGGTCCACTCTAGCAATAAACTTTTATAATATAAATAGTAGTCCAACATTAATTTGTATAAAAATAATGCTGTATTGAAAATGGTGATGATATTTTTAATTATTATTGCTGCCATGTTTAATGCAGCTATAAACTCATAAATGTTTACAATATGCCGCAAGATCAAAAAAATTTCAAAACCATACAAATTATTTATGTAGAAAAAGAAATAAACCAAAAAAGCAATAAAACTGAATAAAAGGAAAAAATAAAAACTAAAGTACTAAATTTATTTATTGCAGGTGTTGATAAAGAACGCCCTTTTATGGGGCATTTTTTTATTGTACCCAAGTACTCCACTATTAAATTTGAAATTTCTTCAGTCAGCATTTTCAACGTCTGTTACTTCAAAAATATGTATTCGTCTAGCAAGTGACAATAAGTGTGCACGTAAGTGGTTTTCTGGCTACACTCAGTATAAAGTAAAGAGTGAAGTGTTTGTAGACAGCAGCTTGTTTAATATTTGAGATAATTCTGTTTTGCTTTTCTGTTGCGGCTGTTATTTCTTTCGGTAAAAATGATTTACTTTATGACAACATGAAAGCAAGTTTTTAATCTGTAGTAAATCATTATAATTACAAACATGAGATTAACAGAGCAAGTAATTTCGTTGTGAAAACACTAAAAGACTAACATATTTATTTATACAAAACGTGTTAAAATTCACATAAATCTATCTGTTAGAAAAAGCTGAAGTGAAAAACAACTTGATTTGTTATTATTTGAGTAATTTCTTGAATTTTCCACACTATTCACTAGGAAGATATGTTTTTTCTGTTGCATTCATTATCTCAACCAGTTAAATACATCATGTTTAGGAAGTCTAAATAAGAATGATTTATAATGGTTATGAAAAAAAAGTGGGAAGTTTTATGGTGTCTATAGAGGTGTAGATAACAGTTATGAACTACATATGTATCTTTAAGTAACAGAATGAAATGTAGGTAAAAAATTGTGTCATATAATGTGGAGGGAAATAAATTGAGTTTCCGATATTAATTAAAATCGGCTACGCAACCGTTTACCACAATATGATGCCGTAAAATCTAAAAAAACAATGGTTAGGACCTTATTACGTTAGCTTTACTTAACTTATTTTATTTGTTAAAACTTATTTATGTATATTGAATAATAGTTTGTCGTATTTAATTGAAATATTTCTTCAGGACTCCCACTAGTCAATTAATTTAGTAGGTACCTAAAAATATTAATTCTCTATTTTATTAAACGTTTCTTATAATACGCCTCATTAAAACTATCACAACAATATCATAAATTACAGATATTCATTCTCTGAAATAGATTTAAATACTTATGACTTTCAGACCTGAAAAATAATACTCAATAAAAAAAATTGTTTTTATATAAAAAGAATACACTTGTTTCTAAATATTTCAATACCCTTTAAGTTAATTAATGTATTTTATTTTAAAAATTAGTATAAAAACAAGTGAAAGATGTTAAAATGACAAAATGACAGGCAAAATAACATCTTACCCCAAAAAGAAAAAAAAAATTAAATACAAACTAAAAGACTTCAAAGAAATAAAAAAAATAATCAAAGGCATTAATTTAAATGTCAAGGGATATATTGAGGGTATATATACTGTTAAATAACAACAACTACTATAAAATTTAAGCAGCAGCCAATCTTATACAACATCTTACACAACAACAAACACAATATTTTGAAGGGGCTACAACACTTATTAAAGAGCTGAGACATTCATAAAAAAACACTGATCTGTGGTCTACTCCACGCATACAATTTTCAACGAAATGATTTCTTAAAAATGCAGCAGCCAAAGAAAAAAATAAATAAACTCCAAAGAAATGAAAACAACAAAGTGATTTTTCAAAGTGGGAGACCACCGTCGAGGCAACTGTTGATAATTATTAATCGCCAAAGTATAAAAACACAACCAAAAACAGGAGAAGAATGAAAAAAACAAAGATTTCAAAATAAATTATTTCCAGCCAAAAGAGAGAAATAGAAGTGTATGACTAAGTGTAAGTTGTTGAACAATATTGAAATTGCTGCTTGAATTATTAAAGACTTGGGAACGAGCATTAATACGACCAGCTATAGGTTTCAAATTAGAATCAAAAACTCAATCAGGAAATAAAAATGTAAATTTATGATTCTGAAGAATTGTTATGATATGTTGACTGACATAAAAATTTTGCCTTTCAGAACTCTAAATCTACAGATGTTAAAACACACCATCTATACGCCTAAAACTAAGAGAACTGAATTAGAACTGAACTAGAACTCAACTAAAACTGAACTAGAAATAAATTTAAGATTTTTTCTGATATCATCTAGAAATTAGGAAGGAGTTTTTGATATAAAGTGTGACAAATTGTAAACCATCAGGATCTAAGTTTTTAAAGGATATTTGTAGGCTTCTCCATCTCCCACAATAAAATATTTTCCTTTAGACTTCCACGTTCCTCAAGCTTTAACTGTGGTCACTTAACGGTCATTTAATTGTATAATAACAGGATATTAGGTGAGGATATTCAAGTAGTCAAGGAGACTACTTGTCATACAAGTTGGTTCACCATTAGTTAGATGACATCTTATTTTATCTTGAAGCTAATTTAAGCGTCAAACGAACATCCCTATTTCGGATGGATTGACCAGAAATGGTTCTCTTTAACAACATCAACAAATCCATTGATTGCAGTTAAGATGGTAATGGAAAGCTTGAATCAAATATGATCCAACACTATTATAGTGTTCCATAGTCATCAGCTCCAAATTTTAAAGGCATTGATTCTTGAGCACTGTATCATCGATGCTGCCATATTTTCTGCTTTATAAAATAAATAAATAAAAACATTTGTTTTCCGGTTCAGGTTCTAGTAATTTTTCTGTTTATATTTATATTTGCGTTAAGTTTTAGTTGGTATTTTAAAAATATACTCGTTTTTTATTTGTTTATATTTCCGTTACTGGCCATTACGTTAAAATTTTTCATGCTGCCACTACATTAACTGTCCAAAGCTAATCGGTTGTTGCTTTAGACTTATAGTATGATCAATATTATAAAAGCAAGTTGTAGAACCAAAAGTATATAAAGCTTACTTTGTTGCTCACTTTAGTTTATCTTACTTTTAGCTATCTGATACCTTAGTGTAGTTTTCTTATGTGGATTAGCTGGATCTGCACTTAAGCCAGGATATGTATATAATATTTTAACTTACAATCCTTTCAAAATATCTTAATAAAGTTGGTCACGTTTTTAGTCGCAGCCTAAAAAGTATTATAAATTTCATAAAAAAACAAAAAATGCTCACATATAAATTCATGAAGTTTTACTAAAGTAAAAACATTAATGTCACATAACACGCAGTGTCAAATTGGCTTGTCAAGCTTATGGCATCAACAAAATCGTAAGATAGACAGCCAAAGCAGGATAGACAGACAGCAAGATGTTCCAGCATTCGAATATTATAAGTATAAAGATATTCAAGAAGCAATTAAGCAAAGTGCTCCCGCTGAGTTTGAAATTACAGTGTTGAACTCCCAAGTCTATCGAAAATTTATTTAACGACAAACCTGTTTATGCCATCAAATTATTTAAATGTTTCGATGTTGTTAAAAAAAAAACTTTAATTGTATACAATTTTTTTTTTTTATCTTTTATATCTTTTCATTTTTGATCATCATGATTTACTGCCTGCAGTATGTGGCAAAGTAATACTATAACCATAAACACGAAGAACGAAAAGCGATGGGCCATTGATCAGTTGCAAAGTGAAAAAGAAAAAACGTTTAAATTTCTGATCAACTCAAGTGATATGCAAAAATTATATACAATATTTTTCTTTTAGTGATTATATTATATCTCATCTTAACTGATAATATTTCCTAAGTATTGGTATTGCAGTAAGTTATTATTACTATGAAGCGATGAACACTGTAGCTATAAACAGTCACGATCTTTAAGTTTTGTTTTTTTTTTTTTTTTTTGGTTTTTGTTTTATGGCCTGTTTTTAAGTTTTTGGTGTCTTAAATTTAACATTGCATGCCAAAATAACTGACCACATTAATCGACCTAAAAAGATATACATCTTCGTCGTTGCAATTTAACATGTTCATAAGCAAGCAGGTGAAAATTTCATGTTTGTATTGTGCATGTATTATTTACACTTGTTGTTGATATTGTGGCATGACTGAATGTCAAATATTTCAAATAAGTCATGAATGTTTTGTTTGTATGCATGGAGACTAGTTAACATCTGCATTTGTGTGTGAATGCTTATGTATGTAGATGATCTTGTTGATGGAATGATTATTTTAACACTTTACTGTGAACTGAATATGAACTTGTATTTAATACGTATATCTTTAGTAATCTTTCTCGGATATGCTTTATTTTTAACACTTCATTGCCGCTTAATATTTTCTTTCGTAAATCTTAATTTAAAAATTATAAAAAGCATCTGCTTTCAACGGAAATATAAAATTTACTTTGTATAATAATGATGACAATGTAGCAACAACTTTAAAAAATATTAATTTAAGATATAATTTAAAGCTTTTCAGACAGCTAACTTGTTTTAAATATCATATATCATACTAAGTTTTTGCTGTATTAAGGGGATCAGTTTATTTATTACTTCTTTATATTAGTTGTTGAATTTAATTTAAAAACCTTTTACAACTTTCTAATTTTGTTCTCCACAAGTCTATATTTTAAAATAACCAAAACTACAGCTTTGAGAATTGTTTTATGAACGATAGCACTAGATCTATTACATCAACTCAGATGTAATCTGTGATAGTGTACGATCTTAAGTGGAGAGCAATACAACAGAAACCTATTTGGATGTCTAATGCCTACATAATAAACCACTACCGAACCTACTTTTAAAAAAAGCTTAATAATTTTTTTTTTTTCATATTAAATATAGAGAGTTGCTGCGGTTTTGAGGAAATTTGTACATGTTTGTGCAATAACAGACTTCTTATAAGACCACCCAAATAATGCCAACAAATTCATAGTCCTCTTGAAAATTATGGACTATAATATTACCTTTGGATATTAGTTCTCACTTTTATGGCTTCAACTTCTCTACAATTTTCAATAAACAGGTTCTCTTTGGAGGCTACATGGAAGAAATTACAGTGCTTCTATAAATACTTTGGACGGAGTGAAGTAGGGTTTGCTAATAGTTTAATATGTTAGCTGAAGGAAGCATCACTACATCTAGGATATAAATCTATGACAGCCTCGTAATGACTTAAATATTCTTAAAACTAAATTTTAGAATCTTCTCCTTGTCTGAACTCATAATATGACTGCCACTAGAAATTTGTGGCGTTTTGATTAAAGTTATGTATATATCACTCAAATTTTGCAATAACGTCATAACTTAAAAAACGCCAATTTCTTGCTAATATCATTAATACATAGTAAATAATGTGTCTTATTAACTGACAAAGCCTTGTGGAGCAGTTTTTTATATTTACTTAAGATCGCGTTAAAATCATTTTATCCAAATTTCATAATTTATCATGCAGATAGAAAACATAGTTAATGCATTGTCACTACAACAAAATTATGTTCTCATTATTAATTTTCATTAATTTTAATAATACTGTGCTCATGATAACAATGTTTTTGTTTTAGTTTAATTGTTTAATGTTAAGTTCTAATATAGTTGACTACAATAATTTTATGTTTTTGAATATTTTTATCAGAAACAAAATTTTATTAATATCAAAAAATATCATTATTCCTACAACCATTAAATATTATTAACATTTTCCCTTTTCTTAAACCATATATTGTTGTTGAACTATATTAATATTATTGTTCCCATAACAATAAAATGTTACAAATAAATATAATACGCATGTGTTTTTAAAAATATGGTTGAAAAATTCATAATTTGTTTGGTTTTAAATACATTTCGTTTTCAATGTGTGCTTTTTAACTTCATTATAATTCTCAATATATAATGTATTAAAAAAATAATTGAAGAAAAAATAATATTTGATCATAATAATATAAATTTGAAACATGCTATAACAAATTTTGATCATTTCTTTATATAATATATATGGTAAAACCAATTATTAATATAATGCAATCGAATCATAATATGAGAAAAATATATCATAATGTAATAAAGCCGGATCATAAAATGATAAAATATTTATATACAATATTAAAAAATTTGATCATAATATGATAAAGTAAGATGGTTTTATGATTATATATATATATATATATATATATATATATTTATTATTGTTATTGTACTTTTACAGTAACAATATAGTGGAATCATAATATATTGTTCCTAGATTGCGGTCACCGTAACCATATTATTTTATTTGTGCGTCTGCTACCGTGCAGTCAATATCGCTAAGTGTCCTAGAAAATTGATTTAACCTTCCAATCATTTGTAGGGATCTCAGGGTTACTGAACCGAATGAGTTCCAGAATCTCCTCTTCTTTAGACGGTTCATCTGGTACGCGGGCCATGGCTCTAGAACGAATTGGAATATCGTTAATAGAGACCACGTCTAGTCTAGCGCCTTCCCATAGGTCTTCCAAAACAGCAATAGCTTACTTCGGGAGCAAGACGGATCGCTCGTTTGAGCAGGACATTAGCTTGACACTGCTACGATACCATCCAATGTCATCGCATTGGGGCGAGGGTCCGGAGTTCACTTTTAGAACTTTCCAGAATACTCCCGTCGGCTTTTTGCGCACTAAATCCAAATTTACGTGGAAGATATCGCAATCAACGTCGCTCCTGTCGATGATAGCACGTATGAGATGATCTTTGGCCACTTCACTAAAAAAATTGTGCATCGGATTGTAAGGCTTCGGACGTTTGGTTTCGGGCTGTTGACCTTACAACTGTGCCACCTCTACTGGTCGTTGCCGCTTAGGCCCGTCTTTCGACGAAGGAGGAGGTTTTTGCTGCAATTCTGCCATTAAAGATTTGGCCCAATTTAGGTAAAGGCATTAATCTGGGGTTAGGGATTCGGCTGGCATTTTACCAAGGCAATCCAAAAAATGATCGGCAGAATGCCATCTTAAGAAGGCCCTTCTGGCGAGTGCCTTTGGAATGTATGTATCTTGCCCTATTGGGCTCAAAACGCAGGTTCAGATCTCGGAGGCAAGTTCGCAGCTCTTTTACTAGCGAGGGGTGGAGCTTTTGAGGTGCTTAGTTTGAAACTGAGAGGCACCTCGCTGCTTTTGCTTCCAGAATTAGAAGGTAGTTTTGTGCATTTGGTGAACTTGCCACCTCCTATTATATTTTTACTCAAAGAATTGCCCAGAAAATTATAAAGAATTATTATAATTTTACGCCAGGTTTTTATAAAACGAAAAGGAAAATTCGCTTCGACAAATTATATGGGAAACAACAAGTAAATTTATTTATTTTTTCTTTTTTTTAATATAAATTGTCAAAACTAATTTTCTTTTTGTTTTAAACAAACATTGGGGTAATTTTTACTCGATTGTTAAACTAATTTAACTCCCATATTTCGAGTTGTTTGATTATTTGAATAATGAAAACGATAAGTGATTGTTATTCAAGCCTATTTTATAGTCAGGCTGACAGATTTATTAGCGCATTAGTGAGGTGAATCAAATTTTATTAGACAAGAAATATTGCTTTACTTGTTACTCACGCTCCCATTATACAACTCTTGGGCATATGGGACTATTTCAGTTTTTGAAAACGACACTTCAATTAGGGTAAACGATTTTACGTTGCCATCACTGCTCCTGTACAGACCATTTAATAAATATTTTAAAACAGTAAGAATACTTAATTTATATCGTATTGAAAATGGGAAAGACTCTTAAATGAGATGACTAAGCAATCTAGATTACGTAAAACAATTAACGAGACATCAAAGAAAGCGGACTGTTTAATAAAGAGAAAATTTGTCGATCAAGCTAATTCCATTGTAAGCATTACCTGTGAGTATAGCACAAATGAAAACTTTAACTTATATTAATTATATCTATTACGAACTCAAATTATTATCTAGTCCACATATCTGCATACATATTTAGAAGGCATGCACATACGCCTCCTAAATGCAACTACCCATTTCAAATAACATAATCAACTATAATTGCATAATTTTCGTTAACCTTTATGTAATACATTATCTATTAAATAAAAAAAAACACTTTATAGATTATAACAAATTACATTTCAGATAAACTGCATCTACTGTCAATGCAAATAATCCATTTAATAATATTTCTATAGGTCATTAATAAACAAACAACATACAAAATGAGCCAACCAAGCAGCCAGCTAGCCAAACTAGCCATTTTTCAATAATACCACATAATGATATATGACTATGAAAATTTGCAACAAATCTATTAAAACAAAACTCTCCAAATACTATACGAAATATACAGAATATAAATATTTAATATTAGTACGTACATAGTAGTTTCCCATAAAGTCGATATTGAAAAAAATAATTCATATGGAATTCAAATAGACATAATTTAATGCATAAAAGTATGAACAGAGTGCAGTAGAATAAGTTACTCGTATTCTCTGTATGCAAAACATAATAAATTATCACACAAATGACTATAATGTTGTTATAGACATAAATATTGTAAAATTTATAGTTAAATATTATTTATGAATTTGTTAAGCCATTATTTATTGTAGGCATGGATGTATAGTATATGTATTAAAAAATAAATATATATATGAGCAAAATTACAAAAAAATTTAAATTCGACCGAATATTTTTTTCATACTTTTTTCTTTTGGCACATTAACAGCACTTTGAACGAACGAAAAATAATACTTCAGTGCTTAAAGTTCACGCGAAGAAGCCCAAAATATATCTACATACCTATTTTGAATAATCTATTTTAAAGAAGATTATATAACGTTATCATTTTTGAGATTAAATGCTAAAAACATCATAATTGTTTAGGCCTCCCTTAGTTTTAGGATAAAATTTGACAACACCTTGCTATATTGAGTCGAATTTTAATAGTATTTGTGCCAGGCCTTGGATGGCCGCAAGCAATATGAGTTTAGATAAAAGCATCTCGTTTCCTGTCAAAACTGATTTATTTTGACAAATTAAAAAAACATTGTCATTAAAATAAACTACAGCAAGTCTCCCAATTTGCTTTTTTTTAACATCCAAAATGCTGAAGTAAAACCAGAAAATTTTGTCAAAAATTCTTTAAAATTTTAGCAATTAAGTTTTTAAAAGGCCCCCTCCGAAAATGTTATGTTAAAGCAAAAAAAAAAACTCAATTCACGCTGATTGCCGATTTTCTGTAAGTATTTCTGGGAGTTTTATTGGCGTAAAGCTGTACTTTTTCCCAAATTAGAGCTTATTTTTTCAAAACTTGGATAGAAAAGCTCTGTTATTCATGGCGGCACATCAATGGGATACATCATAAATGAAGCAAAATGAATACGTTTTTAAAAATATGATATCACATTGCATATGCATGGAGGAGCACGCATACTGTGACCTAAAAGTAGAAAAAAATATTAAAATGCTAAAATTTTGGTTTCAAATTTCTAACTTTTGAACGAATAGCGATATAGTCATAACTATAAAAACTTTCTATCCGAATCAGACATTTTACTAAAAAATAGCATCGGTTTTTTAGTGGATATTTTTGTATATTTCAACGAAAATTAAAATTTTGTATACTTTTCTTATTGTGTATTAATTTGCATATTTTTGAATTTTTTCACTTCTTTTAAATCTTTTGCTTAAATTTTATTATTATATTCTTCATTTTAAAAAGAAACAAGTATAACAGGAGTTTCAGCGATTTTTACTTTCACTGTTAACCATAAATTTACAAACAAATAATTTCAACTTGGACTTATGTGAAGCCTTTATATATGTGAAGACTTTACTCTAAAGAAACTACTTGCTTTCTCAAAGACATACAAAAATTAAAATACTCCATCAGAATCAACACTCAAAAAAGTTATGTAGAAAATTTGTACAATTTTCAACTTGAAAAAATGTTTTACAAAAACAAATTTTGTATGAATAAGTTTGATGATATATTGTAAATGTAATAATTGGAGTTTTGGATCACCACGTTTAGTGGAGCATTTATATATATATATATATATATATATATATATATATATGTTAACTTCAAGTGATTGTGATATGAATTTTTTTATGTAATATTCATTGTTGCCAGTTTAGCATTTTTAAGGCTAAGTCTAGCTTTTCTGTTCTGCTTTTACTTTCAAAATATTTCTTTTATCTTCTAGCTTTTTTCTAGCCTTTATTGTTTCTCAAAACTGCCTTAAAAAGGCTAAAATATTATTAGTATTATTTCAACAAAGAAGAAAATAATTTATAATTTCCTATTAATAATTTTATTTTTACAGAACCATCCATTTACCCATTTTTTGTGTATTTATTCGCACAGAAAATCGATATTATTAATATGTAATAAAATTTCGCCAGCGACGCTTCATTGTCCAAAATAAAAGTACTTTAACAAATTTTGTAGAGTTAGTAATAGAAACTATGTTATGAACAAAAATTTGGAAATGCTTAGTCAAAAAGGAATTATAGTTCAAAAATGGCGAAAAATCACTTCAACACATTTTATAATTTTTCATCTGAAATATAACGCAAATTTTTGTGGGACTGTTTTTTCTTTTTGGCGATTTTTCATTATGCTAGGCGTTAATTATAAATTTATTACAATTTCTTTAGAAAAATGTCAATCTTTAATGAGAAGGAGAAAAAATAAATTTTTAAATTAAAAAAAAGTAACTTTTGTCTGGCCTTATTTTTTGGGGCGTTTAGAATTCTTTGACCTTTTTTAAAGTTCAATTTAGCCTTTTTTCTCATCTCCTGACAGCACTGGTGATAATAAATATAACCAAATTATTTCTTTTTTTATAAATTTTTAGATCAAAATTCAATACTGAAACAGGTTTTTTTATTTAAAAAACATTCTAATATTAAAAAAATTATATAATATAATATATTATTATTTTTTTTTTATATCCTACGTTTAATGGACTAGAACTAGAACTTTTATAATACTAATAGAAAATAAACTGTAATTTTTTAAGAATTAATTCATAGCTTTAAAATAATAGAGACAATTTTCGGTTAGATTTATTTAAATTTTAGTGCAAAACTTTTGATTTAAACAGTCCATTCTTTTTACTAAAAAAGGCTATTCCTAAAATAAATAGGAATGTGTTTGAAAGAATCTGGGATTGGGAAAATGGAAAGACACCTCAAATGACCACTTTAAACAAAATAATTCTGAAGGCATAACTGTCTAAAATTTACTAAAAATGATAATTTTCTACCATTTCACGCAGGTTCTAAAATACTATTTTTTATTATCTAATAGGGATGTAAAATCATATTCCTAATCGATACACCTCTAAAAAAAAACGCTTCATTTTAACACCTTTTTTGAATAAAGCGCTAACAAAAAAAATAATAATAATAATAAAAATGCGACTTTTGGGTTGCTACTAGATCTAGGGCACTAAATTGGCAACGCTGTGCAGAAGGCCCTATTGCTGCAAAAAATAAAACTAAATTTAAAAGCTGCTATTAAAAAATAAAAGAATTTGAGTGAATTAAAAACTTTTCAAATTCAATTATACTAAGTTCAGATAATTTCTCGTGTTTAGAAGAATACTCTCATTCTGAACTACAATTCTTCAAATACGCTTCTACAACATATTTTGGCATAGAAAGATCACTTTATATGTATAATTTTTTTTTTTTTTTAAATTTTTAAGTGCATTTTTAGACGCACATTTTCAAAAAATAAATGCATATAAATCCACCCCCTATTCATAACATGTAAAGTAATATTGTTCCTCTATGTCCGGAGAGTAATTCTCTTATGCCACTCTAACACAAAAAATTTGAGCTTGTGAGGAAAAAATCAAAAGTATAAAAAACCCGGTTAGTTACAATCAAATCACAACTTTGAAGAACTTTATAAGGATAATGACCGTGGACCACAAAACTTTGCAATTTGATTGCTAATACTAATACAAAGCTATTAGCCATTTTCTCAAAATCAAATTCATGTTCGAAATTATTAAAACATTAACTCGTTTTCATTGATTTTAAAATTTTTGTGTTTTTGCCCATATAAACACATAAATATATTTATATGTTTCTATAATATATTGTGTGTGCTCTACATGAGTAAACTGTTTTATTTGCTTTAGTAGTGGTGGTGCACATTTAGAGGGAATACATGTAAAAGAATTGAATAAAATAGTTTATTATCCTCTGGTAGGCAAATAACAAATTGCATTCACCATAAGAATAATAACAGCACAAAATAAAGCAACATTATGAACTAGTGCAGTTAACAATGAGAACAATACAGTGTTTTCTGCTGTAATAAATGTGAGAAGATGTTCAAATGTCCAGATGAAAGAGTGGTCATTCATATGAGAATTCTCTTTGCGAGAAAACAAAAATTATACAGAACAAAGGCTTTCGGAAATTATAAAAAAATAACTGGGAAATCTTCAGTAAATTCGTTAACGACCATCTGTAGAAAGGTTAGCCAGTACATGGGATATGTATGACACATCAACTAGCACATTAAAGATGATTGTCAAGCTTTATATAAGGTATGTGGTCCTAATAAGCTTCTGCAACTGTGGTGAAATATTAGGCTTGAAAAATTAAGTAATGAATGTAGGAACATTTTCAATAAAGCAGAAAAAAAAATTATTCAAGAAACTTGAACAACTATCGTCAGAACTTTAATATTTTCAATAGGGAGACCAAGAAAAAGAAATCATGAGAGCGTTTATGTACAGATTTAGAAAGTTTCATGGATGTATCTATGCTACGTAAGGTCTCGGAGCTCTTGGATTCCTAATGAATCCTGATGGTATCCGTACGGAACGTAGTACGGAAACTCTGTAATTGCTACACACTTTCTATGTTGAGGGATTCGAATTAGAAAACACTCCAGCATTTCGAATTCCCATAGATTAATTAGAAATATACGTGAAAAATGAGGAAGAATAGCATGGGCAGTAAAATTTTTCCCTAAAGATTTTTATATATAAAAGTCTTTAGGGAATGCGGACAGGTTACAACTGTATTTATTATCAAAGCGGGGAAAAATAAACCACTATCCACTATTTCCAATCTTAAAAAAAATATGACAATGTTTGATTTGTACTTAAATAACAAAAATCCTTTAACCGTTTTTATATTTAACTCATTTTACCGCCGTTAGAGACCGCCAAAGTCAAAAGAAATTTATGTAAACTATAAATGGAAAAATATTTTTATTATAGCTTTACGAAAAAATTTGCTAAAAGTACAGATTTTAGTAAAATTTAAATGGCAGGAAATAAAACCTCTAATTTAATGCTGCATATAATATAACATACATACGTACATACATACATACTTTTATAGTAATCAATGGGTTTACGTTCCAACTATTTAATACTCGATTTATAGACTCAGAAATGTATCTTATTTTACTGATAGATCATTAAAGTTTAACTAAATATAGCAGTAAATTATGTTAATATTTTTAAAAGTTGTTTAATAATTTTAAAAATTTATTTGATAGATATAAAAAACAAAACCACCATATTTTGATCAGAAGTGTTTCTTTTTTATAAGTTCTTATATTTCTAAAAGTTGTTTAATAATTTTAAAAATTTATTTGATAGAAATAAAAAAAACAAAACCACCATATTTTGATCAGAAGTGTTTTTTTTATGTTCTTATAAAAATTATATATTTTGCTCTTATTATGGTTATACAAAGAACACTTTAAACTAGCTATTAAGATTTTGATACACCTTACTAAAACAAACTATACGAAAAATGTGTATTTATTTATATAGCTTATTTGTAAATAACATAATATTTAACTATAACAAAAAAAAAAAAAAAAAAAAAAAACTACAAGTTGCAGTAAAGAATATTGTATTGGGAGATTCCCATTTGAAATATGGGAAGGATATTCGAATAAAACACCGTCACATTTGAGTAAAAAATAGGACTAGGAGCGCATAAACCATTAGAATCACTTGTACGAATATGAAGATTGGAGTGCCGCGTTGATAAAAAAAAATTAATAATAAATAAGTTTAGGGAAACCACAAAACCACAAGCGACGCGAATTGATGAATTGAATATAGGAAAAATAATGAAGAAAATTTTAATAGTTTATCTTCAATTCCCTACCAGCGATTGAAAGCAATGGATTTAGTAACATTTTGCCCAAAAATGTTACGAATTTTTTTCCGAAATATGTGGCAATAAATTCGCAATTTTGAACTCGTTATGAAAACATTAAAAAAAAAAAAATTGTAAAAATTTTATATGAAAATTTCCTATTTTTGTTCCTTTTATGGGTAAGAAATTGAATATATAATAACGGTTCATGTTTTCAAAGTTTCCAAAAATTGTTCACAAAGGCACAATAAAAAGTCCTCTGGAGGACTACAATCCCATGGAGAAAACTTAAAAATATTTTTTTATAACAAGATCAAAATTACGATTTTTTTGAGCTTGAAAAAAATTGGAACTTTTTTATCTAAATATATTTCAATCGCTGGTTGGGAACTGAAGACTATTTTTAAATTCTCCTTTATTATTTTTCCTATATTCTGCTTATCAGTGATCATCGTTTGGGTGGCTTTCCTACATCAGAATCTTGTTTGTTTCTACCTTAGAGAGCTAAGCCGCTGAATCGAATTTCTTGAAATTTCCACAGTCCCCAAACTCCAAATCTCAAAACTAAAATAGCCTATTATATTTTTCTAAGGGAGCAGGGAGAGTGTTACCCCCCTATATAAATAAAATATTATTTATTACATTACTTAAAAACTATTTCCGCAATAGTCTTACAGTTTTTAGGAAATAACTTCCTTATTATTCTTTGTAATTTAGATGAAAATTATTCCTAAAAACTGTTAAGACTTTGTTGTGTTCATTCTTATAATATGCGATATATTTTCGTCGTGGGAGAACATTTCTCTGGGTGCTATACCCCTCTTTACATTCTAAGTTTATAGATTGATGAAAAAAGTATTTCTATAAGATTTTAACACTTTTGCTGTAACAGTATTTAAGTTATTAACTCATATATATCGAGGGGTACAATTCGCTCTATTTAATATTAAATTTCGTATATCTTAAGATATATTACAGCAAAGTCATAACAATTTGTAAGAATAACTTTCTCATCGAACTCCATAACTTAGAGTGAAGATAAATATTAGTTACCGTACCGAGAAACCTAGAACTATATAAAACTAATTTTTGATAATTATTTTCTCACCTTAATTAAAATTTGTTTCTTAAAATATATCATTTTACTTGAATATTATAAGATTTATTAGATTTTTAAAGAAATACAGTATTTTGGTGGAAATATCTATTTCTGAAAAAAAAAACGGTTAACCGGTTCCTTCAAAAAGTCGAGTGCATAGGATATATGGGAGATACCTATAACCTTGCTTCGATTTTGCTCAAAAATCACATTTTTGATCACTTAACATTCATAATGTTAACGGTGTGCCAATTTTCATTTACCCATTTTTGTTCAGTTTTTTTCAAAAACAAAGCACAGTGAATTGCGGAGACATTTTTACACCCCTGGTTATTGTATTTAATACTATCGATAACTATTGGTATCGAAATAATCAATCAATGCGCAGTGAAACATTCTTACTCTCCTGATTGCTGTATCTAATACTATTGATAGTAGTCTTCAATCACAACTTGAAGGATATCGAAAACTTTCTGACCCTATCGGTAGTGAAAAAGAATAAGAACTCTACTACTACTACCAATAATACTTCTCCTACCTATAGTTACAGGACACTGTGTGATTGATAGCAATTGTAGAAGCTGTTTAGTAGAAGAGGAGAAATCCGTGCAACAGCAAGTACAGTCTTAAATTTCTCATCATCCGGACTGTCTCAAAGTAGCACTTTTTTTTTGTCTTATTTTTATTAAATTTAAATCAGTAATTATTTATTATTTTTATGATCATATTTATCTACCACAATCAAAATTTCTCCGAATTATTAAGTAGAATCTACTAGTGTACCTAAACCGAAACACAAAAGATTGCAAGTGTGTAGTGTTTGCATTTAATATCAAAAACTTACAACAATATGCAAATATGCCACATTAATAAAGAGTCGAGATGCTTTCATTTTAAAATATGGTGTATGTATTCACAAACTACAAATACAAACTCATTGTATGTATGTATGTATGTATGTATGTATATACAATACATCGACAACAGCTATAGCTGCAAGATTCATTGTTGAAATATTATGTATCCTAACTCTGGCCTCGTATGTTATGAACATGAACCATGCGTTAAATACTACATACAATGAGAAATCTTTCCAATTTTCTCTATAGGAAAAACGTGAGGTCATAAACAATTTAGCCAAACAGGCAAAGCCCAACTACAAAAACAGAAAAATGGCTACTGAAATGTTGAATTATAGTAGACAATATATTCCATAAGTAGGAATCCATGCTTAATATGTAAATGTATCTGTGTTTCGATGTATGTACGTTGTTAATATTTATGTGTTTGTTTGATTATAAAGTATGTTTGTATTTTCATAAAATATAGTTTTAGCAACAAACTGACTATAAATCTATTTAAAAAATATATTTATGTGTTTGAGAAATTTGTTATGTTTTTATATATTTTTTTATATATTCAAAATATGTATAACACACACTATAATGTATGAATCTGTGTGTGTTTGTTTGTATATTGCATTCATAAATATTATTATAAGGTCTCATATGGTCTTCAGGCCATAACAAACGGTTTTAAAATAATAATAAAAACAACAACAATGAAACCAAACCACAATCATAGTGAGAACAGCATCAATAAACACACAATTTGGTTGTTTTGAATGGTTTGGGTGTAAAAATATTCTATAAATGTGGATTGGTAACAAATTGCTGTACGAGGTTATGTTATGTCAGTTAGATGTCAACAAGAATTGATAAATCTGTAGGATAGATTGAAGGAATAATCACATGGTTACGTGGTTGATATTGTAACATTAGTTTCTCCACAAAAAATCGATAAAAATCTAAAAATCTGGAATCACTGTAATGATAAAGTGAACTCGTTTTGTAAGGCAAGTGAATTTCAATGTCATATCAATGCTCTTTGTGGAACTGGAAGTTACAATTGAATAGAATGAACCACAGTATGTATGTAATAGTCGCAAGCTCAGTAAATTATTAATAAGATGTAATCTACTAATCCAAGTTGCATTATTAATTATAGTTTAAACTCAAACGAAACCTTCTCCAAATTTCGCTAAAAAAAAAACTAAATTCATTTTCATTGAAAAATTCATTAAATTTTATACGAGAGTCACAAAAAATCTTCATCTCTTGATATTTTGTTAAATAAGCGTTTTAAAGAGAAAGGGCCTTGATTTATAATCACTTAAATTTCCTAACAAAGCTCTAAATTTTACATCAAAATCGTAAAACTATTTAATACTTGAGAAAACCGTAAACATAGAAAAAGGGGGTCAATTTGTGATCACTCATATCTCCTATCAAAAATCTAAATTATATATGAAAATCGCAAAAAATCATTAAACTTTGATAGCTTCGTAAATAAGTTTTTAAATATAAAAAGGGTTTCGATTTGTGATCACTCATAATTCTTTTCAAAAACCGAAATTTTATATGAAAATCGCGAAAAATCTTCAACCCTCGATATCTTCGTAAATAAACCTTTAAGTTAAAATGGGTCTCGATTTATGATCAACTATAATTCTTATCAAAATCAAAATTTTATACGAAAATCACAAAAAATGTTTAACTCTTGATATCTTTGTAAATAAGCTTTAAAATGGATAAAGAGCCTCGATTTTGGTTATTAATATTTCGTATCAAAAATTTTAATTTCACATGAAAATTTGTGATATCAAAAACCGAAATTTTATATGAAAATCGCAAAAAACTTTTACCTTCTATATCTTTTTAAAAAATAATTTAGATGGGATTCGTTATCACTTATATTTTATAAAACTGTTAACCAAAAAATACTTTTTCATTACGTATTTAATTACACAGAAGGACCAAACATGAACATGAAATTGTGATAGAAAGGTTCTATATTTTGTATTTTACAAAAAAATCAATTGACAACAATTATCTATTTTTGAGTTTTATTTTTGGGTTAATTAATAACGACCTTTTCTTTATTTATTGATTAAAAATAACCGCTATTTTACATTATAAATTCCGAAACTGCATTCTGTTACGGATTCATGTTTTGGAATTTTAGAACATATAGACTAAAATCAAAACTTTTATATAAGATAGGTTAAATTTGCGAGGGTGGGTACTTAGGCTATTGGGATTGTTTTCTACTTTAAAACCATCGCCGTTAAGATTCCTTTCAGAAAAATATAAAACTATTATATGTTGTTAAAGAAAATTACATTTTAGAGAATGTTTAGAGAGTGTATACAATTTTTCGGCAAAAAAAAAACAAAAAAATTAGCAAAAGTTTAAACATTTTCTATGTCAGAGGTACCCTATTTTAAGCCGCCATAGCTCCTGACAGATATATGATGTCCCCTTCCATACTTAAAATAGTATACTCCTCTGCTTTACTTATGTGAAATTCTATGTAAATTCAACCAGCTGATTAGAAGTTATAGATTTATTTCAAAAAATTTTCGATGCTGTCCTACTGTGCACTGTATTTATAAAATATTTTATGCGCGCTAGACTTTGGAATGATGTTTTCATTCATTTTCATTTCAGTCCCATTTTGACATAACTTGTACATATCGTGTTGTAAAATTTTAGTAAAAAGTATAATCAATCTGCAGAAAAATGTTTGTTTGGAAAGCTTTCCCTTTAGTCCTATTAAATCAATAGGCATACATTTTTGTACTAAATTCCACCTAATTAATACAAATAAACAAGTTTTAACTCCGCTTTCTGCATCATAACTTGCCAATAACCCTCGTTTCTTGTTCTGCATGTGATTTAGTATTAAAAGCCTTAAATGTGGTCATAAAATGTTTCAATTAATATATAAATTAGCTACAAATGACTAAATGAGAATAATAAAATTTATATCTTTCTATTCGCCAACTTACACACAGAGTTACTCATACCATAGCATGTTTAGCAAAATTTACCAAAAATATTTAACAAAAAATTTCAAAACGAGGATTCCACCAATTAAGTTATCAAAAAAAAAAAAAAAAAAAGAAAAAACTGTGATCAACACAATACTAAATCATTTCTAATAACAAATAATAAACATAAATTTTAAAATTTTATTTGAAAATACTATTTGACAGCCAAAACTAATTTTTAATAACAAAACGTGACTGTTTTTATCAGACAATAAATATCCAATTATGAGTAATAATTTAAAAATTTGGTCATAATAAACAATATAATGCTTACATATTAATCTTGCTATTATTTTACTATAACACGGCTCTGACTATAGTAAATATATAACAAATGTTTTAGATTTTAAATCAGATGTTTATGTACTCATTTATTGTATACATTATTAATTCAACAAATCGCTGCAGTTAATTTACCTCAAAACATTATTATTTCTTTGTTAAATTTTGAGAGGGGGGAGGATTGATTTTGTGAAAATAAATTTAATAGTTGAAATAATAAAATATTATTAATAAATTTGTTGATAACCTTTTGACCACAAATTATTGCAAATACTTTTTGGCTAATAGACAATTTAAACATTTATTTGTTGTCCATTGTTATTTTCCTGCCATTACAACTGAGTTTTGAGTTTAGTTTAATTCAATTGTGCAGTCCAAGAAACTGAGTAGATTTCTAAGGAATAAACTACACTTGGCATAAAATGTTAAGTGTCAATAAATACATTGTATGTTGTTTGTTGGTTGTTTAAATTGCATTGGTGTTGGCATCAACCAACAGTTTGCCTCAAGTTATAGGAAATAAAGCTTAGTCGATTGTTAAAGTTTAACAATGAAATGTCTGTAGACAAAATATAATTCCACCCACAAGAAGTTTTTGAGATCTTAATTATGAAAATATAGAAGTGAGTTGCCATATTGAATTTGGAGAAATGAAGAAAAATTATTCTAAACTTGTTGATAATACAATGCATAAATATTATCCCAGATCATTGAGAGAAGTTGTAAATTATGTTGATTTTTTTATAAGAGATAATTTGGGGATAGGATAAAGCAGTTTTCACAGCTGGCCAATATATAAAGCTATCAAGAAGCAACTGGGTCCAATCATAACACTTTGTGTTAGATTAAAAAAATGAACTTAGAAGAGAAGAAACCAAAGCTAAAGAAAAGTGAAACGTTTTCCATTTGTATACTATGCAGTCTAGCTGCCATGGATTATATATACAGACGCCAAAATAATTTCTTAATCACATAGGAAAATATTTCCCTCTATCGGACAGCATTAACTCAACACCCTTCGCATGGGAATATGTGAATTTTGAAACCTTTTTATCTTCACGAAAAAATTACTTATAGAATTTCCTAATAGTTGTGCAAACTAATAATCATTTCAAGATTAATCCATTTATAATATAGTTTTTATTTATAGCTAAATTCTAAGATTGTGGTATCTTTCCTTGTACCCTATTCATCTATTTACAGGAAACTAATGAAAAGATAGTCATATTTTTTTCGCTTATTTTTAATTTTTTTCACAAAAGGATCCTGGTAAGTGTTTGTCGTTATTGCTATATTTCTATATTTCTAAAATATATTCTATATAGTTTAGAAATATATATCTCCAAATTATATTTCATCCAGCAAATCTCTCACATTATTGCTTTTCAAGCGCAAGTAAATAAAATGTACTTAAAAAAAGTTTTTTTTTTTTTTGTGAAAGATATCGAAATCAAGAACATTTTTAAATCGATGAATACAAAATTAAATACTTCATTTTGTACATATAAAAAAAGCAAAAAAGTTTTGTCTCAAAAACATATGCTTTTTCAGAACTCTAGTCGACGTAAAAATTGTGAAATTGGGGCCATGTAGTAAAAATATTTTGGAATAAAGTGCGATATATAATTTAACAAATTTTCCACCAATTTTTTCCAATTTCACTGAAAATATAGTAAATAGTTGGTTTATTCGCCAATGATTTGAACATATATAAGAAAATTTATAAAACAGATAAAAAAAATTTGAGGATTTAGTAAACGCAAAGGAACATACGAAAATTGGAAGTAACTCAATAAAGCGATAAGACCTAAATTCCTAGAATCAACATATAGCATTACATTGGCCTATTAGGGGGAGAAAATCTGAAGTTAAAAATCGCGAAAATAGTGGGTGCTGTAAAAATACACTCTAGATATGATAAATCTCATGCAAATGGTCTGTGTACTTAAAGCGAGTGAAAATTATGTCAATTTATTATACCTGTAAATTGAACTATTCCAAATACGGGAAAAACTGCATATTTTTATAAATTTTGTTTTATTATTTTCATTTAGTTTTATCAATTATTACCTATCTGTTTCCATCATTTACTTCAATTTTGTTATTCGAGTGTTGTCGTACAGAGCTATCATTTAGAATTTTTAAAAAGTGTCCAAAAACGGTGAAAAGAAGGGGCCAACTGCTTCAATACCTAAAAACACCCTTAAAATTGGTTTATTTGACAAAAAAAAAAAAAAAGCAAAAAATTGTGTATTGTTTGGAGTTTTAAATAGTTTTTCTTCAACTTTATTATTAGTTTTCGCTCATGTAAAATTCTCCGGATTTTTTTATAACATAACTATATTTTAAAACAATCTCAAGATAATTAATTTATTTATTGAAATTAATATATAATGGATCGAAATATTTCAAATACTTAGTTTTTCGCCATTTGCCACAGAATGTTAAAAATTCTCCATATAATTCCATTTTAAAAAAGGTTCCAGGTGGTTGAAAAAGATGAAATTGGTGACTAAAGTCACCCAACGGTTCCACTGATCTTATAAATATAAAAATCGTTTTAAAATATTTAATGAACACTAATTGTCTTTAAAATTACCATTTCTAATACTTTTCACTTTACCCCAACATTTTATACAAAAAATATTGATTTGAAAAACGCACAAAAATAATACCAAAAGATAAATAATTCTTACTATTTTTATGCAAAATGTTAAACAAAAATCTATTCTATATAATAGTTCAATTGGAGGATTCAAAAGATTATTGGTTGGTATTTTTTTTTTTTTTTTTTTCAGTTAAACTAAAGTTGTTCCACTTTGCTCCAATCTCCCCTATTAGTAATTTTTGTTAAAAAAATCTTTAATACATCAAAAATACAAAGAGTTCACGATATAAATTCGTACAAAAATATCAAAATTGTCAATCACATTTTTGGTTTGGCAGATCATTTTTACGTGTCTATATTAGACATTTTTTTTATTAATACAAACTTCAAAGTTAATGCAAATTTATGAAAGGTGGCGACAGTTGATAAAAAAATACAATAAGGCGAATTCACTAAAGTTTTTTATACATGCGGTTTAATAGCTGTAATAACCAAATATAATAATCAGTTTTTCAACTGAGGTTTTCTTATATACATTGGTACTAATTTTAATGTTTTTCTTCAGAAAAATTTGTCTAATATAGACACTACGTTACGTGCGGTTAAAGAAGCATTCTATTCGTAACAAGTCTCAGTTTTAACAGAGAAATGTACTTAAATGAGTACTTTCGGAAAGGATTACTTTCTATGATTAGAAAGCACAACGAATTCTAATTTGTCTTACCTGATTCTGCATCACATTATCAAAACAAAAACGTAGCTGAGTGGTATCAAAGAAATGGTGATGCTATGTAACAGGGGCGACTAATCCACTAAATTTTTCAAAACTCAGTATATTGAAAACATTTTGGGTTATACTAAAAAATATTTAAAGGAAAAATTAAACTGAGTAAAAAGTGAAATATAATTTAAACAGAAGCGGACCCATTCCAAAAAAAAAAGTTACTGAAAACGCAATAAAGCTTTTATTCTGTATGTTCCAGAAAATGCGAAATAAACTAATAAAATTATTTTTTCTCTAAAATTTAAAACTACAATAACAAATCAAGCTTTAACAAAGCAGAATTTCGAAAAGATTTACTCATTTGTTTAATTTGTATAAGCTAAATTGTTTGTACTTATCTTTCCGTACGCAGCCCTTATATACATAAATCTACAAAAAGAAATCAATATCTATATAGTACATTTTAAGAAGTTGAGGTCTTTAAGCTAAAGAACATATGGAAATCCAAATTTTCCCAGAAATATGGCCACCCTAACTATTAACCCAACCTCAAAAAATATATTGCCTCAGAAAATATTAAAAATTTTTAAGCACAATTTTGTTATACTTCCCAAAGCTTAAACTTTTTTATATCCACTGTATATATATTTTTTTTATTATTTCACGGAATATCTACAAAAACTAAAAACGAAATAAATAAAATTCATTCTAGCAACATCTAAAGCTGCCACTGATATTTAGAAAATGTTTCTCTCAGTCAACTGCTGTTATATGCAATTATTAATTGATGGTTGTCATAAATTTATTTTTAGCCAAAATCGCGCACGATATCAAACTGCAGTATTTTTTTATTATGATTTTTATTTTTCTATAAGAAAAACATTTTTATATTGTGCCAAGCAAAAAGTTTTTTATACGGATCAAAAGGTTTTATAAGCAAAGCTTTAGACACAAAATCTAAATTGAGATATCTCCCTCATAGTTTATTTAACATTTTGTCTGCCATGGCAATCTAAATGATTGTCTGTCTGTCTTTTATTGTTGTATGTGTCTCAAAAGTAGTTTTAACGAATAAGTTGTAAAACAAGCAAACAATAGTGAAGTTATAAAGTCTGTTATGTTTTTTTTCATGTTTTTGTCGGGATACACCCATTTTTAGTAAGATGTTAAACATTTTTACAAGGAAACGTGCGCGCCTGCGCACTGTATAATATACCATAACAAAACACTCATAATTTTATATGCTGTTACCTAAAAATGCAGCCCAAAAGCCAAAATTTGCAAAAACTATAAGCAGTTTTCGACAACAACAATGCTATGAATTCGATGCATGGCTTGACTTTTCAGAGCAGTAACAATTTGTGGATTTGCTTGTGGTAATGCCTCCTGAGTTAAGAGTGTTGTTAAAATTTAAGAAGAGGCGTCGACCGACACGATTTGCTATCAGATAAGCTGTTATATTATTGTAATGAAGGGCTTAAAGCAATGTGGCATTAAGCTAAAATAAAACTAAAGAAAAAAACGTAAAACATCAAAATTATTATAACACAAGAGTTTTTTTTAGCGGGAAAATTGAAGTAGGCAAAATATAACAATAAAACAACAGATGCATAAAATATACAACTCTTGTCAAACTTGAATTAAATTTAGTTAGTATTATAGAAAATTCTAGAAAAGATTTCGATTTTGATGGATTACCAATATGTTATCAATAATTACACGGTGCTGCAAAATAAAAAAAAAAGAAACTGAATACACTTGGCGTTACATAGTGTATTTTGTAGGTATAGGTGAGTGATTGAAATGCCCTTTTTAAAATTTCAGTATCAGAAACTATATCAAAAACAGCAACAATTTTTCGGACTTTGCCATTTTAAAAAATTTTATCTCGAATACCTTTTATAGAATTTAAGTTTTTTAAACGGCATTAGAATGAAATAATAAATTAAAAATTATATGGGCCATTATCAAAAATGTTTAACCTGGCTGAAACCGCATTTAATCTTTAACAAATTTTGTCGTAACACAGGTTATAGATCTGAACTCACAAGACTTGAAACTAATAGAGTGCAAAATTTTAGCACCATAGATTTCATTTTGTAATCATGATTGTTGTTCAAAATTCAAAAACTTAGAAAAAGGGGCTTAAAATTACTTAAGTTTTTCTGATTCTGTTCGCGCGTTTATACTTTTTGATTTCATTTGATCTTATATGAATGAATACAGACTTTCAAAGGTTTTATATACGGTAGTCGAATACTGATGGCAAAATTTTTTATTTTTTAAATTTTATTGGTTTTAGGTGTGGCCCCTCGGCGCAATAAAAATTTCGAAATAGGGAAATAGGCGTACTTTGCGCTATATCTCGCTGATGTGCCCTATATAGCCAACGTAATAGATAGTCTCAAAGTTTGGAAGCAAAAGAGCGAATATTTTTTTAACACAGTTTTTTGCGAGACACATTCACAGTTTCTAATGAAATAGCGTGGATTACTGGTGAACTTAGTTTTTTGTTATTTTACACAATAAAATCGAAGGAGCGTTAAAAATAAATTTAAAAAAATGCTTTGTTATAAAAAAATAAGAACGGTGATAAATATAATTGATCAAGACCATGCATTTAAGTCAAATGTCATTGATAGTTCAAAACGGGACACTTTTGTCAAAACACATTTTGCTAAAGCACATCGCATGGGTAGCACGAAATTAAATATAATTGGATCAATTAATAGGTATTTGTAATGCTTAATGGAAATGTAGAGGCGCATCAAAAAATTTCTAAAGTTACAAAAATTTTATGGACCACAAAAAATTGTAATTGGTTTAAAAAATAATCTCAATACTAAATAGCACTGCTTTGTATAATAAAATTGAATAAACATATTTTCGTATAATATGAAGAAATAGCTTTATTCGGTTTTTGATAGAAAAACTACATAAATTTCTTAAGTTTTTCCATCCAAATCAAAAACCACTTTCATCTAGCTGATATTGAAAACCTAATAAAAACGATGAAATAATAAGTAAGGTAGCGACAAGTCTACAGGAACTACAATACCAAAAAATATTTCACATGATTGTTTACAAAAAACAATAACACATTTAATATTTTATGTAATAAGACGCAATGCAAAAGTAAAACAAATAAACAATAATTTAACACTACAGATTTTAGATGCCAAAAAGAAAAATCTCAGCTGTTTAAATGTAGCTACCTGATTAATCTACCTTGGTAAAAACTACTAAAATAAATATCTAAGACACAGCCTGTTCTGTTGATGAAGAAAACAAAATTGTCATATCTCTTGCACTATTCTATTCGTACTGCAAATTTTGTGTAAAAGTTATTTTTGAATTATTGTTTAAAACATTTTAAACAACAAGAATAAAATAAATTTGATTTAAATAAAAAATTATAAAAAATAAATGTGTCAGTAAAAACCTTGTATTAAGCTAATTATTCATGGCCATTTTCATTATGATATCTCTAAAATAGTGGCCTGTATTTTGATAAAATAGGGATGCGTTTGCACACATTCTCTGTGTATAAAAAGTTCTTTAACAAATAAATGGACAGATTAATTTAGATATTTTACAACCACAATAAACCAAATTAAAAAACGAAACAATAATTGGACCAAACCCGATCGAACCATTATGTAATCAATACATACCTTAAATATTCGAAAAAAAAAAAATGTAGTTTTTAAAATTAATACTTATCTTCACCAAAAAGACAAAAATCACACACTGAGTAAATAGGCGTCATAATATTTTAATGCACTTGCAACATATGCTATTTTTGACCGTTTACAGTTATGTGAATATTAAAAACAAAACAAAACAAAGTAAAAATATCAATTTACTCAGTGAAGTATTGCTAAGCTTTCAAAATTTGAATTAAATGGCGCTGGATCAGTAATTTCGACCATCGTGCAACTATCTTTGATTAGAGCTTTAACAATTTTTGTAATTTTTCCATGGTTATGGAGGGTTAAAAAAAATTGTTTATTTTTTTCAATTTTGAAAACTCCTAAACCTTTGTAGAACTATTTCTGCTTTACAAAACGTAATAAACAATTATATATCCTAAAAACTCTTTGGGAGGCATATTTGACTTTTTCGTCTCTGGATTAAATTTGAAACGCGATTGAATGAAAACAAAATTTCTCTGGTGATTCGAATGAGTATTTCTACTCAATTTCCACGATATTTTTTCAGTGCTGATCTGACTTAAATATTTTTCCTTAGGAATGACTCTTTAAAATTTCATGGAAAAAAATTGTCAAGATTTTGTTATAAAAAGGATAAAAACCAAGTACCTACTTTTGTTCCTTTTTGAAATTAAAAAAATTTTTCACCAAAATGCATTTAATAGTTATTTCTTAGACCGAAATTCCTGGGAAAAAAAGTTCAAAATATTTTGCCATAAGAAATTTAGAAAATTTTTCGGGACACTGCTGTATACGCTCTTCATATGAAGGTACTAAACTCTTGAAATATAATTTAAATCTGTATGATAGATTTTCAATCCTATAGTCCAAAAACTAATTTCATGATTAACTACTTTTTGAAAAACACTGATTTAAAATATCTCATATGATCTATTTTTTCCTTTAATGAAAACTATCTCAATAACCAAACTCTTAACTTCAAGCACAATCCATAATAAATTCATTATTTTCGTTTCAGTTTTCTTCATGGCATTCAATTTCCAAACAGCAGGAGAACAGCTGTCCACCAATATGTGACCTTTTTGCACTTTCAATAACCAATGCTGTAGTTTTTGTTTTTCAAAGCCAAAGCAGTACTCTAACTCAAAAATTGTATATACAATATTGAACTAACTCCTGAGAAACTTTTTAAACGCCCCTTTAAAAAGTACCCGCCAAAAATTGTTATAAAATAACCAAACATCTAGACACCCTCCCATATCCAGTCAATTGACATGGCTTTTCTGTTAACAACATACTCCTTCAAACAAGAAACATTGAGTGGTAGTGGAGCTGCTAGTAGTATAGATAAAAAATTATGTGCCAAAGTTTCGCCTTTTCCACTTCACTGTTATGATTATGATTGTATGAAATAAAATATATTGCATAAAAATATACAAGTTATTGATACAGATTTTTGTAGTTGGTGTTGCTGTTGTTGATTTTGTTTTTGTGCTTTTGGCCGAGGCGATATATCCCCCACGGGATGAGATGAAATAACAAATTTATTATTTATTTCACCTGACATCATAAACAACAAACTCTATAAATTTCATCAGTCTTCCAAACTGAAAACCATAGAAATTGTTAAAAATCATTTTATACAAAATGTTTGTACTTTGTACAGTATACTTTGAAAATAAAATCCCCTGTTGATAGGGGACCCAACATCCAATATACCTCTTGCTCAAATATAAATTGAAAATAAAAAAAAGTAAAACTAACGAGTTAGCCGACGAGTATTGCATCGTAATAAACTATCATCATATTTTTTATGTTCATGTGTTTTATAATTTATATCATTCTCATGCGCATGAATCGTTTTTTAAATTGATCCGTCCATATTGCCGCTGCAGTCTACCTACCATCGTTTTAAACTACGAAATATATTTATTGTGTAGGAAAGAATAACAAGAATAATGTTAAATTATCTGAATTGAACTTCAATTTTCGAGTTCAATGTATTGCCAAGAGAGGAAGGAGAAGTAGGTAAATACGTATTTAGTTTCCTTCATCTACAATATCAGAATCATAAACTTATTGAACATGATTTGGGATTTGTTACAGTGGAATAGATATAAATATTGACGATTAAAATCTTTAATAAGTAAATGCGATTAGCAATGAAAATGATTTGTATTTCCTACCTTTAATTTTTTTCAAGTATCTATCCATTTCGAAGGACCTATGGATACCATAACTTTTTCATTATAATCTTTTCTAAACCATTTCATTTAATTTTCAATATATTTAAAACGTTTCATACTCAAATAAATTAAATTCTTAAAATCTCCTCAATCTAACCATTTCTCCACTGTCCAAAGAAATACCCATCAACTAAAATTAGCGGTACAAAACAACACTCTGTCAAATTGTCTCGTTTAGCAATTGTTTATAATCAACGCATTATTCACGAACATCATTACAATAACAATAATAATAACAGCATAAAACATGTAATCATAAAAAATGTACAAACATTTTTTCTTCTCTCTTTTTCAAAAGTTTTTTTCTATAATGCAATTTCAGTTTTTGCTAAAGGCAGACCCAACAACTTTATTATTATTTGTGTGTTAAAAAATGATGGTGTGCGGTAACCGCCACAGCAAACGGGTAACATATATAACAATTTAAAGTTGTAAATATATGGATGGCTAAGAAAAAATATATATATGAAAAACACATTAATACAAAATAAACGTTTAGCTCCTTAACCACGGACAATAAAAAAGTATAAGACTAAGAAAATAAATGTGAATTTGCGAAAAAATGGCTTAAAAGAACAAAGGTTTAGCTAAGAAAAAATAAAAGTAAGAAATGTATTTGAAATATATAAGAATTTAAATCAGTGTATTGCGGTTGCAAGTAGCAGCAAAAAAAAATATAAGATATTTAAATTTTACTATGTACTGACTTATTACCCGAATAGATTTCAAATTTGACAATAGAAAGACCTATAAACTTGACTATAGAAAGACCCTCGTAGGGATCTAAAATTTATATATATATGTATATATAAACCTACACTATTAGATCTAAAATTGACAATATCAAAACCGACGAGTAGACCTAAAATTATAGTATATTAAGACTCATTAACAAATCTAAAATTTAACTAGGTAAATTTGAATCTGACCATATTTAAAATAGATTCCAAACAATATAAAAGCCCCCATATTTGACTATATAAAGGCACCTAGATCCAAAATTTACCACATAGATACCCACAAATATACATATCTAAAATTTGACTACATTATACATTACGAACAGATCTAAAATTTGACCATATTAAGACCAACGATTAGATTTCGACATATAAAGACCAATAATTAATTTACAATTTTATATTAGGGAGAAAACTACAACTTTCGAACATCCGGCGAACCTCACCACTTCCGATTTCGATGAAATTTGGAATACGTACTCACTACGTCAACGCAAAGTTTGAAGTTTTTAAAAATTTTCAAATTCGTTGTAGTTTAGTTTTTATCGCGGTTCAAACTTCACTTTTTAAACACTGTTTTAAAATACATGATATTTAGATCCATTTTAAGATTCAATTTTTAACGTTAAACAACAATATATCGGAGACCATTTAACAGATTAAGATAATTCAAACTGCGTTTAAATTTTATTGAAGATTAAATTAAATTTAAATTTAGAAGATTATTCAGTTTTTATGTATGCTATTTATTTTAGAAAGATCTATTCACATATTTTCATAAAAAAAAAAAAAAAATACATTAAAAAATTACATTAAAATTACTTAATCTTAATTTTCTATTCATTGGCTCAATGGTCCTCTTCTAAATTTTTTACATGTTGTTGTCAACACTTTAAGAAACATTTTGAAGAAATATTATAAAAGTGGATGATATGATTTTTTAAATATCCTTCATATAAAAACGAGTATTAACTTAATTATTCTTTTATTTTCAAAAATGTCGTTTTTACAAAAATATTTAGAAAATAGATATATTAGGCATCAAATTGATTGAGTAGAAGTTGTTTTAATTCGGATGAATACGTGCGAAGATATATTATTCAAAATATCAATAAGTAAAAAAAAAACGTGAAAATTAACGATTTCCCACAAATAAAACAGAATCGCTAAAATAGATTCCTTGGAACAACTCAGCTATTCTTCATCAATCGAAACAGTGAGCTAGAAATCGGTATTTTATTTTCAAATTATTTCAATTTGGCCGCACTAAGAATACTGGCTTCAAGGGTTATTTTATTGAAGTTATTTTTATTATTTCCTCAAAATATAATTATTATGTACAATTTTTCAAATTAATAAAATAGAATTGCTAATAATAAGCCAAAGTTTTAAATACTCATTTATACATATACAAGCTTTTTTCTTTCAAAAAACATTAGAAATTAGTGTATTCAAAAACTGAACCCGGAAGCCAGTTAAATGACTTTTTTCTTTTGAAAAACCGACCGATTTCGAATAATTATTATTTTCGAAGAATTCGACAGGTTGGTTTTTGCCGTTGGTTAACCAGTCTTTTATGAAGTGTTCTTTCTCTTATTTTTTACTAAAGAAGACCATATGTCCCAATTTTATATATTATCAGGACACCTTATTTAGAGCCCGATTCATTACAACAATTCATTTGTTTGAAAATTAAACTGTTTCAAATATATTTAAAATTTAGAACTAAAAATTCAATAAAAATTTGGTTATTTAAAGATCGACAAATTGATATAAGATCTCACTTGCAATTCAAGTATGTCCACAAGTATTACTGTCTCCATCGTCTCTCCAATAACCTATCTTCTTACTGTAGTGTTCATCAGAAATACCAAAAAAATGTTGACTGCATAAAGACCAACGAATGAAACTATAAAATGGCTTTAATAATAATTTATCATTAAATTGGCTACAAAACAATTTACGAATAGATGTGAACAAGTATTTATCAATAAAAATAAAAACTTAAAAAATAACTAACAAAGACTTATAAAAGAATGAATTAAAACACACAGAAATATATTAAAAAATAGACCATATGAAAGTTAGGACTTAGGATAATTGCAAATTCACCCAAATACTCTATAGTCTAGCTTAAATGATAATATAAAAGCTTTAGAAAGTAACAGAAATGAGCAAGTAATTATATAGAAGATTTTAAATGAAATATATTGTAATATTAGCATATTTTCTTAATCCAATATCCTGCTTATGTTAATAATTTAATATTTTATTTTCTTTTTTTTTTTCAAACTATAAAATAAAAAAAAATATTTAGTAGAATCAGCAAGTGCCAGAAGGTATATAGTATCTTACTTTCCTCATACCATTTACCACACTTTTCCAGTTATACATTTCACAACATTGTAGCTTAAGCTTATTGGAACCTTCACCAAAACCGCTCTTCGATTCAACACTATGACTATATACACAACTCTATTTATGTTTGAAGGTACATACATATATTTGGCTCTTATGTAAAACTCATATTTTATTATGAATTGCCCTTAACGATGTTCCATATTTCATGTGAGCATTCATAAAATTTCCTGTGTTCACCGACAACATAAATTCAAATCCAAGAAGGACAGACAGACGTGCAAAAGGACTAAAATTTATTTATTTATGAGCATACACATAAATTATACACTATAAAAATTAAAATATAATATTTCGTATTTCACATTTACAAAGTTTTATAAAAGAATAAAGTTAATTTCAATTAGGAATATTTTATTTTTTACAGTGTATTCTTATGGCAGGCTATAGAAATATTGTTATAATGAAGCCGCCACCATGAAAGGATTTTCTTCCGTTGTGTAATTTATTAAATATACAAAGATTTCTTCGGAAAATATGCCAGAAGCGTAGACTAATTTAGAGCAAATTTTTATTAAGAAATTGAGGTTTTTATACGAATTTATTTTAGTGTTAAGTCGTTTAGTATGAAAAGGGATTAAAATGGGAAATATATTTCAGAGGGAGCAAAATTTAAATACAAATGTATACTAGAATATCCTCTGCAAAAGGCATCGCTTGGGTTGTTTATAATAAGAATCCTTTTTGAATTTCTTAATTATTTTTTAACATCCTTTTTTATCACCGTGTGACAGCATTTATTGTACTTGAACAAGACAATATACATATGAAAAGCTGGACCAATATAGACCATATACACATGAAAATCTGGACCAATATAATAATACTGCATACTCAGTTTTTCATTTAATGATCTTTTTCCCTTCTAAATGACATAAAAATTAAAGGATACATAAATTTCAAAAAATTAATTTAATTACTTAAACTTCCTATTCTTTAACAATATGTGTATCAAATGAAAGAGAGCAATCTGCAGAAGCTTAAGGAATGTATTGTTTTCATTCGTTTGGAAAAAAAGTTTGAAAAAAAATCCTTTAAAAACTGTATGGATTTATATCCTTGTAAAAATACAACAAATGTATAAAAAATATATTTCAAATAATGACATTAACTCTACAATATGCCTCAATTTTGTTTCTATAGCATTATTAACAAACAATAACTAAAAATTTTAATCTAAATAAATTTTCATTTATTATGTAATTAATGAAATTTACAAGTATAGCTAAAATAAGTTTTTGTTCATTAACATCAGAATCTAAAGATCTAATACAGTAAATCTGAATGCTCAAATTTTCATTTTCTGACCTTACTCCATCTAGAAAAGGAATTTAGAATTTCAAATCAGTCACAAATTTCATAAATTATTTTTAACTCGATAAAAAACTGTTCTAAAAAGTTAATTTTAGTAAAACTTAAGTCCTACAAAAGAGACTTATATTCTACAGAATCATATGTGGGGTGGGTATAATGCTATTAACCAGAAAAAAAAAATAGAACTGGCAATAAGTTTTGTTTTATTACACATTTGTCGTCATAACACAAGAGATCAAAGTTAAGTTTTTGTTAAGCAAATCTAAAATATCTATAGAAAAATGTCTTATTTCAACACTTTGAAACAATTTTTCATTTTTTAATATAACCATGTTTTAAAAAAGTTTTTTTTTATGGAAAATATATCTGATAATCACTAATATGAAAATTGTAAGAACTAGCTGGCACCATGGGGAAAAAATGGGTTTCATGTAACTCATGAAATAAATTGGGATCTTAGAATTTAATAGTTCTAAAAATTTTCGATAAAAAATCGTACCCAAAAAATCAGTTTAAACAAATAGATCAATATAGCCAATTAAATATATATAAATAGATAGGTAAACAAATAGGCGTATAGATAGATAGATAGAAAGATAGATAGAGAAATAGGTAGAATAAGTACGGTTGGTGCCATAAACAAAGTGGTACATATGGCATATTTTACATAATTACACTAGACACACGAAATGCTTTTAACACGGCCAAGTGAAGTGTAATTCTAAAAGAACTCAAGCAAAAAGGAGTATGCGATTATTTGTACAACATAATAGCAGACGACTTGAATAACAGGGTCTTACTATATGAAACTGATGATGGCATAAAAGAGTACCAAATAGCAGCTGGTGTACCACAGGAGTCTGAACTATGGAATGTAATGTATGATGGACTTTTAAATTTGACACAAAATGGTGCGAAAATTATTGAATACGCTGATGACATCGCGCTCGTGGTATCACAGCCCACATTCGAACTTACACAAATAGTCACAAGTGACAGTTTGAGTATTAGTAACTAATGGCTCAGGAAAAATGGCCTACAACTAGTAACGACCAAAACAGTGGCCATATTGGTAAGATCAAGAAGAACCTTCTCTAAACCAGAAATAAGGCTAAAAAGTAATTACATTTTCTGTCAATGTAGTTTATGCTACCTGGCCCTTCAACTAGACGATAGATTAAGTTTCGGCCAACACACTGTTATTCTACAACACAGGGCGTTATTATACGACACAGGGCCTTCCTAGCCAGAATGGTGCCAAACAGGGGGAACCAAAGCCTTACAATATGAAACTCATTAATAGCGTTGTCAAAAAAAGGATAGGTAGATAGATTGATAGATAGATAAATTGATAGGTTCCACAAATCTTTTAGTTTTTTGATAAAAATTTTTTTTTTTTTCGAATAAGTTAACATTGGCAATTTTTATGTTTTACAAAGGCCAAACCAAAGAAGAAAAGTACAAATATAGAAACTAAACTA
The DNA here is from genome assembly GCA_932274085.1 of Protocalliphora azurea. Lineage (NCBI taxonomy): Eukaryota > Metazoa > Arthropoda > Insecta > Diptera > Calliphoridae > Protocalliphora > Protocalliphora azurea. The sequence goes on along the minus strand of OW026520.1, from coordinate 4,978,444 downwards.
AGAATTGTCGATATATTTCTTTTCTTTTCTATATTGAAATGATAGCTTGTTACAAAAAAATTAAATCACTTATTGGGCATAAAAAGTCTAAAAATGAAATAAAGTGTAGTGGTATGAATTAAATGCATAAAATTTCCTTGATTTTTATAGTAATCATATTTCGAAATAATTGAAAATCACACAAGTCTAGAAAAGTTCTTAATTTTTTCTCGAAATGGATTTCAAAATATATCATTTTGTGCTTGTTATAAAATCTTAGTTCACCAGCAGCATTTTGGAACATAAGTTGAAAAAAATTCGATATTTTTTTCCAAAATGGATTAAAGTTTCCTATTTTTATTTCGTTTGGAATAAAATATAAAAACAGTACGATACATCATAAAGTAGTTTTCTAAAATTTTGTTAATAGTATGTGTTGATTGTAGGTGTTTTATTTAGAATTAAGAAAAAACATTCTATATGGATCACCTTATAGAACCAGACTTGAAGCGATAGAACTTTTATAATATCACTATGTAGCTACCTGATAATTGTAAAATAATTAGCCTCCTCTATCGTGTAGTTTATAATGACATTTTCTATATCTTTCAAAAAAATTGGGTGTTTTAAATCACCATAAAGAACCGAAATTAATTCATAAAACACATTTAACAAGATGATGTCTTTCTCAATACAATTTCACATCTACACCACTGTTTAAAACTATATTATTTTAACAACAAGAAGAATAAAATCCATACAATACCAATTGTTCACTTCTCTATAGACAATGTACCAACACTTATGCTCACAAATCATAAATTGCCGCCTTAAAATTTATCTTCAATTTCGAAGACCCCATGTGGTGCTTAGCGAATGGTGTTTTGAAATTTATTGCTGTATTTGCAATAAATATTGTCAGTAGGTATTCTTTACTTATGTTTCCCCCTACTCTTAGTTCTCTTTTTGGCAAAGTGGTATGGCAAATTCACATGTACATTTACATACAGAAATATATTGTATAAGTATTTATAATGGAACGAGGATTGTTGAGGAAGTTTAGAAAAATAAAGCTTACATTAAGGAATACTCAGATAAACATTTTAGCAAACACTCGTGTATTCCTTTATGTTTGCAACCATTTAACTTTACGATTTTAATACAACTATTATTATGACCATACTATAGCCAATACTATCACCGACACTCTTGCCTACAGAGTCATGGATATTTAAACTTATGAGGCTCTTATTGTAATATTGGTTGTTTATTATTTTAAGTTTTTTCTTCTTTTTCTTTGCCATATTTCTTATTGTTATTATTCTTTTTGTGGTTGAATATTAATGATCGTTGATTGGTTTGGCAGGAGAAGAAGAAGGAGTTTAAATGAAGGTGGAGAAAATGTCTAAATATGTTATACCCCCTTTTATGAAACGAAGAGACAACAAGCTAAACAATATTGTTGTATTTTACAAGTATAAAACTCTTAATTTATAATTTAGTATTGAGTAAATTGATAGTCACTATATTATTCATGAATTCATTCAATTTTTGGTTCAAGTCCTACGTTTCATTCATATCGTAAAGGATAAATAGTTGTGTAGTTGTTTATGTGTTGAAAAACACTATTTCCAAAGTGATAGAATTTATTGTTGGAACAAATTATATAACAACTTTATTGCTAAAAACTTTGTAAAGATCAAATCAAAAGTTAGAACTTTTTTCTCATTTCTTAAATCAACATCAATATTGTCGTTCTCTTTATAGTCATTTCTAGAACTTAAAAGATTTGGTTAAATATTTTTAAATATTGTTCATCACTGACTGAAATCAATCTTAATATTTGAAATAATCAAAAAATCTTGACATTAGGGAAAACTTTAAAGAATATTTATATAATTTCCATTTTATTGAAATCAGATATTTTTCAAATTTAATTTTGCAAACAGTGTAACATAATTTATCGGTCCACACAGACATTGTTTTTTATGTATGTTTATAACATGTCAATATCATTTTAAATTACTTCAGACAGTACATTTCAATACGTTTTGAAAATGTGTTAAAATACTGTTGAAAGCTGTTAAGACGACCTTCAATAACAACGATGACATAAAGTTAATAGTTATAAAAACAGTATTATAAATTAAAAGAAAAAATATATATTTTTATACTTGTGTAATTAAATTACTTATTATACATATTTTATGTCTTTACAATGGACGTGAGTGTTTATGTCAATATATTAAAAACTAAATTTAGTTAAAATGGAATGTAATTAATGTGTCAAGGAGTTCTTTTCGTATGAGCGTAAAAGGTTTTTTTTTATTTAATTCCAATTAAAGATTTTAAAAATTATACATTACATTTTGTAAAGATCTCAAGTGATCATGTTTTAAAACTAACAGTAACCTAAACATACCTCTTCGTTAAGCATCTTACAATAGTCGGCAAAATAAAAGAATCTTTCCCCATTTAATAATAGGAGGGCCAGGTGGAATTTAACGTACTAAACAAGAATCTTCTTGCGAACTAGTATGAAGTGGTTTACATTATGCGACATCCAGCAATAGTCTTTATATTTCCTTTTTGGCGTTGCTTCGTAAACTCTCCAGTGTTTATATTATGCATATTTGGTTGCAACAAGGCAACAATTTACTGGGTTGCCAATTTCTAAATTTTAAAAGCACTTAAATTTACAAAGCTTATATTAAAAAAAAAGCACAACAAATTTTTATTTTTTGTTTATAATTAAGTCTATAAAAGTTGCAATTTTTTTTTTTTAATTATTTAGAAACGTTAAAAGTAATAAAAAATATTAATTAAAAAATATAAAAATTATTATGTACTCAACACTGATTTATCGAGAGGTGAGAAAGAAAATAGAAAGAGAAAAGAATCATCAATTTTGTCGATTCAATTTTCATTTCTACACCTCTCGGCATCAATATAGAAACTTAATTTAAACGTATACTATAACTCAAGAACGATTTAGTCCAATTTAGATAAATAAAACTATAATTGATGTCAGCTAAAATTATCCTCAAGTTGTCTTAATTTGTTGTCTTATTCTTTTATCCGCTCAATAGTTTCGGAAATATTAAGAAGTTATTGGTTAGGAAAAAATTTAATGCAAAATTAAAAAATTTTTGCTTCTTAAAAGTTACTAAAAAGTTTAAAATGGTGGTATTTAATATTTATCATAAAGCTGTTTTTAATACTTATCATAAGGCTAGGTGTACTACTATTAAAATAAGCCATATAACATAAAATATACAAACAAATCTTGATTTTATTCATAATGAAATAAAAACACCTGTATAAAAATATGTTACGTATAATAACTACTGTAAATACCTAATTATGTAGACTTACATAATTTGTTACGTATAGTAACTGACTTATTTAAATCGAAGTTTTATTTATATAAATTTAATAAAGAGGGAAATATTAGACATGCCTATATAAATGTTAAGAAATTTCAATTTGTTCTAAAATACGCAAATATAGTGAAATGATAAGCTCAAGACTTAAATATTGTTCTAAGCAGGTTTTGGTTCAAAAAGTTTATTTGAAAAATATCTTTATTAATATTTGAAAATAGAACAATATTTTAGTAATAATAATCTTTGTAGAAATTTAAAGATTTTATCAGTAATAAAATTTTTATTCCACAGAAAAAGTAATTTCAAAAAATTTGTCAACTAATTTGATATTTCGTATTATTTTAAACTTTAATTTAATTAATAATTGGTTTTCATTTTGTTTTTCATATCAATTGATAATTTTTAAAAGAAAAATAAAATAGAAAAACAAAATCATTTGGAAAAAATAAACAGAATTTTATCTTGCAACCAATAAATCATTAACTTTTTATTAAATGCTGAGAATCCTGTTTTAAAAAATACATATTTTTGAGCGAAGATTATCAAAATGTTAGCAGATTTCAGTGCTTTTTTATTCGTTAAGTACAAGTTTTTAATTTTCGTTACGATCATTAAACTTTTCGGTGTTGTTTCTGATGTTCCTGTCAATGAACGCGGAAGTTAAACTACCAACCTTCTTGTTGTTAATCCAGTGCTCTAGCCAACTGATCCACGTGATTGCAATATTACAGTGCTATTATACTATTGAGTACTTATTTATGTAATAGAACGTAGGCAAATAATAATGACGCCTCATTATCACGAAACTATTTTAATAAGCAGTTGTCATTACCGAAAACCAAAAATGTTTTTCTGGGTAGAAATAGAAATGTTAAAAAGTGTTATAAAAAAAAAATAAAAACTATAAATAAAATTTATCAAAAATTTTATACCAAAAGAAAATTTATTGACAATTTCTTACAATTTTTCATTTCCTATAAAAAGAATATTTATCGAACACTTTCTATAAAAAAAAATATTTTCATAAATTTCATATAAAAAAATATTTATAGAAAATTTGCCATCGAAAAAAAATTATTAAAATTTTCTGTAAATTGAAGGACAAGATTTTTGCGGGCACTAATTGACGAACTCGCACGTAGTGAAGATGATTCCTACACTGCGTTCGATGGAGCTAAATACTAAAGGGAGTCAAGATTATGGGATGTAGAAATTTCTCAAAAATTGCATCCGAGGGCTTGGCGACCACTGGCTGAACTAAAAACAAGTGATCGTCCCTCTTGATCAAGTTTCTTTCTAGACGATGCTGTGAGTATGAGTTCCTCCTATTCTTGAGGATGAATCCACACTAACACACATTAAGTATCAGAATAAGGGTTTTGGTACAGATAATTGAACGATTCATCGACGACACTCTAGAGACAAGGGAGATGATAAAGATCTCTGGATTAAAATTAATTCAGAGTCACTCCGCCTTCTACCTTCTTGTCACGGCCATCGAAAGCAGACTGAAAGTGGTACAAATTAATTTGCATCACTCCGAACCGGCTACGTATTACTTGTTGCGATTCATGGAGAAGGAAGTTATCCACGTGACATTAATCCAAGTAGCCATATTGGTAAATTTCGTGGCGTCCGGTCACGATAATATGTGTTCATTTATCTAACACAAGAAGGTAAAATTAGAAGCTGCATATTGATCAGAAAGGACATTAAAGCTTTTCTTATATCTAATTACAGCTCGTATGATCTAACGGTGTCAGCGCTTGAACGTCAAGATTACCGACAATTGTCCTTACATCAGTGTACCTTATCTACCTTATGATGAAGATGAATCTTTTTTATTATTATTTTTAAGTATTTTTATTAAAGGTAGTAGACCAGCGTTTTTCAATAGTATTAAGGAGCAGATAATTGATATAATATTGGTAGGAAATACAGACTCAATAAGGCTAACTGAGTGGAGACTTCTTTAGAGAACTTCCTCTCTCTCGTTCTAATCACAACAGAATTATTTTCATGACAGACCTTACCATAGAGAGAGACAGACATTTTAGAAACCCTAGGAGAACAGACTGGAGTAGTTTTATGAAAATATTCATCATATGCTACCACCGGAAACGGGAAGGTTAGCCAGTGTTCAGAATCTGGAAAAGTGGGCATCTTTTCTGCCCTAGTTTCTGATTTATGCTTATCATTCCACATGTAGGGTGCAGCAAGGTACTAGGAAACTCCGGCAATCTTGGTGGACACCTAGGCTAATGAAGCTAAGGAAAAAATATAGAAGACTCTTTAATAGAGCGAAAAGGGAAAAAAATTCATTGGACTGGGACGTAGTTTTAATAATTTTAAGAAAGAGACCAGAAAAACGAAAAGGCAGTCTTGGGAAAGTTTCTGCGGGGATTTAAAAAGTATCGCGGAAGCTTCCTGGCAGAAAAAGGTATTGGCTAGAGACCAGCACACCAGCTTTCCTGATGAAAACAAACGGTCTCTTCACTGAAAGTAGCATGGAGATTTTAGATCTGCTTATGGAAACGCATTTTCCATACTGTAGCGATAATAATGAGGACTCCGAATTGAAAGTCCTCTCGATAAACGAGATTCAGTTTAGTGTCATGGTAGACTCCATAGTAGACACTGAGAAGTTAATGTAAGCGGTGAGGTATTTTGACCTTTCAGCCGGGTGGGATGACATATTTCCCGCTTATTGTAACATGCGATCCCAGAAATTTTAGCATGGCTGAGCTTAATCTTCAAGGGTAGTCTTAAGGAAAGGTCCCGTAAGAGGTCCACGATAACCACTTGCAGGATATATAGATCCCTTTGACTCTCAATGAATGGCTCTTAGTAGAAGGTCGATCTCCCCTCTAATCACGGGACATTGTATATTGGAATACATAGTTAGGAATACATAGGTATAGGAAATCTTTTATGCGATTGTCTTGCATTGCAAGAACGCAGACTCAAGTATCTGAGCGAGCGTTCCTTTCAGAAACTTGACGATTTGAGAAATGCATCGTTTGGCAATCTTTTAGGTCCCATCTAGATTACACGGTGGTTTAGTGGAAAAAGTGTATTTGAGGCACCTATATGAGAAAATTTTTAAGGATAGGTCTTTCATTTATGAAAATCTAGGGAAACACAATGTGCCTTATTGGGTCTCCGAGTGTACTCGCTTATTTTGGCGAGCTGCAGACGCAACCTAACCTAACCTTCTATAGATTGAAAACTTATCGCTATTTTTCAGAAATATAAAATTTACCGATGTTTTTCTTAAGAAAAAAATAATCTATATTTTCTACAAAAAGAAAATTTATTAGAAATAACTTCTATATTGACAATTCCATGAAAGAACGTCCAAAAATGTACTGAGTGTAGTTTGATTTTCATAAAATTTTGCAGGCAAATAGTCTATTTATATGACAATTTCAATTTTCAGATTCTTAAAATTCCGAAACCGAAAAAATTCTCAAAAGTACTCGTATACAACTTTAAATAACAATATTTGTGAGAAGAATTTATGGAGTTCAATAATTTAAATAGTGCTTGAATTGTGATTATATAAGCTTCAGTCCGAAGAATCCTAAAATAAAAAATAAATATCGAGAAAAAGATCGAAATTGGAAAAAGCACTTCATTCATAATAAATGACACTTTTAACCGAGAAATTTATGCAATTGGCTAATATCAGAAAAGAATCCTTCCTCTCCCTGACCTCCCTTCTTATTATTACAACAATAAAGTAACTAAATAGTATCAAAAAAAATGGTGCTACTATGTACCAAAAGAGTTCAATCCATTAAACTTTCCACAACTTTCTACATTGAAGGATACTTAAAGCTGACTAAAAATTTAAATAGAGATTAAATAGAAGTGGACCCATTCCAATAAAAAGCAACCGAAACCCCAATAAAGCTCTTATGGTGGCTTTTGCAGAAAATATTGAATATTTTATTAAAAACTAACAAAAAATTAATTCTCTTTTAAATTTAGAAGTTTGATGTGACAGCCTTTAATAATATTAGAAAAAAGCTGATCGCACATTGGGGTAGAAACGCCAAAAAAAAAACGCTTAATTCAGAAAAGAGGTAAAACGCATTATTTATAATTTTGTTGTAATAATTAGGTATTAGTACATGAAACAAAAACTCATGAAACAAAAACTTTCTGAATTCATAAAAATTTTTTCATGAAGCAAACGGAAGGAAATCTGAATATTTTTGGGAGATTAATTTTGAAAATATTCAAAATATTTGAATAAAAGAATTGTCTTGCTTTTGTGTACGTCACTAATTTCCTATTTAATTTTTTAATTATTTTTTTTACATTTTGTGGATTTTTTTGAGAAACCTGTCCTAGCAGAACAACTGAACCGCCGGATGTAATTAAATTTAAAACGCAAAAATATTTTTATAAAATAAAACGCAAAAATATAAATTTAAAAAAGTTGGAGTTTCAGTTTTTGCCATTTTAATTAGTGAAAGAGGTAAAAAAATTAAGATTTTTTAACAGATAATGCTGCTTTATTTCATATATTTTTACGTACTTTTAAAATATTAATTTTATGTTTTCATGTAAGACCCATTTTTCTAAATTTCACCCTCTGTGCATCAGTTTCATTTTTATAAGCTGAATTGTATGCACTAAATTTTTCTTGTTCAGTCCTTACTTTGAAATTAATACTAAAAATTCTGCACCAAAAACGTTAGCTTTTTTCTTAACTGACTTTTTCCACTATATTTATAAATACTTCCTTTTCAATATCCCAAAACTTTTTTTTAATTTCCACATCTATCTTTATAATCCCATTTACATGACTGGTTACATCAATTTTACACAGAAAACGAAACATAGTACTACGAGTAAAGATTTCAGTTTTAAAACCTCAAACTAGTTAAAGGAAGAACAACTGAGTTCTCCAACAGATGACTTCAATCATCATGTGCGTGAGTTAACCAAATGAACAGAAGATGTGAAATTTATACAAGTATACAAACATACACTCATACATCAAACACAGGCCAAAAGAAACAATTTTATTTATTAAACACATCAATCAGCAGGTTTGTTGGTTAGATAGTCTAGATGGATGGCTGAATGTTTGATTGCCTGGTTAGTTGGTGGCAGTTGTAGATGGCTTGTATATCTAGATTGTAATGATGGTTTAACATTAAACAACTGTGATTGTAAATGTTGCCTATCGTTGGCATTTTGTTGCTTTTGGTTTATAATTCTTTCTCTTTTTTTTTATTTTTTATTTTTTTATTTTTTTTTTTTTTTTTTTTTTTTTGTTTTTTGGGATGATGGGTGTGGAAAAGTCTACTTTTTTAAGACATAAGACCGCAGCAAACAACATCAATGTTTAAATATGTTGTATAAATTTTACATACATGATGACAACAGCATAGTTTATTATAAAATGTAGAGTTGCCCGTAAAAGCAAAAAGGAATTTGTGAAAATATGTTATGAATAATTTATAAATTTTAAGGTTTTATTTCAAAATATTTCAAAATTTCAAAGAAATTTTGAAAATTAATTGTTTTCTTACTAATTGTTTATGAGTTATCAAGCTTAATATATTTCTGTTTATATTTATAATTTTTATCCATAGAGCATGGCAGCCACACTATTACTAAACCGGCACATTTGTACAAACTAAAATACCCGAACCCCTAAAAAAACATTAACATCAATTTTAAACTCTCCGCAGCACTAAACTTCAATTAAAATGCCGTAGGCCAAGCGAATGTTACGATGTTGTGAAACAAGGAGATGGAAACTAAAAGAAAAAAGTGGGCAAAAAGGTGCAATCGATCATGGTCATTAAGCAGCTTTATTGATGAGTATATGCCTCCAGTAAAGTGATGCATTCATGCATGCATGTTGCATAAAGATAATAACTTATCAAACAACAAAATTTTGACAGCTAAGTAGAAACTTCAACAGAAAAAAACAAAAAAGACCATCACAACACTACTACTTACTTAAGTCTGCTCGTTACCCTTTTTGGATGAAAACGAAAAATAATAATAATAATAAACGACAGAAAACATACAACAAGAAGATTGTCCAGCTTATGGCTAACAAAATCCATACAAAAAGAGGAGGTACATTGCAAGTAGTTTACCACGAAACATAAGGAGTAGGAAGGAATATGTGCTGAAATTGTTGCTGTCACATTTATCAAAAATTCAATGAATACTAATTTTGCACTGCGTGACGTGCTAAAGTTATCTGATTGAAACTGAGGCATGATGGCTGGTCATATTATATGTATATATGACTGATGATTTTACTCATAATATAGTGATGAATAATACTCAGTTATTCGATTCTGTATTAAAAAAGTAGAACAGATTGAAAATATTTTATGGAAATAGATTTCTAAGTCACTTAATATCGTTTTTTTAGAAGCTATCCGATAATTATACATATTGTTTCCAAGTTGCTCAGATGAAACCTCCTCATATTGTTTTCGACTAGCAGAGTAGTAAAGGAAAATTTTACTTTATGTTTTGAAAACGTAAGTAGGTCACAGGATCACACCATCGTTTGTCTAATTGTATTAAAAATTGGGAAAACCAGCATGCCTGAAATTTAACACGTTATGTATGGTAACAAAAAAAAAAAAAAAAAAAAAACTATTAGTGCTTTTTAATTTTAATTGATTACACAGTTCAATACTAAAAAATATCGTGGAAAATGTTTTGATGAATTTTATAACAATACACAATGCATTGTATTAACACATCCAATCTTTAGGTTGTATAATTATTTAGGTAAGAGAGAGAAGAAATATTCATGAATATTATTTGTGTTTAGTAATGGTTCTTAAAGTTATTTAAGATCAGAAATTTCTCTTTTAAATCGCATACAACCATCATAAAATGAGGGTTTAAAAGTAGATTTACGGACAGAATTTACATTCGGCATATCAAGAAAGTCATGAAACAGTCAATATTCTATTAGACAAAAATGTGGGATTACATATTTAAAAAAATATATAAATTATAAAATAAATGCACGCTAATCCAAAACGCTTTTTGGAAAATTATTCCATAACAAGTGAACTCGTTAACTCTATCTGAATAAAATTTCACATAACCATAGTGGGTGAACAGGTTATGCAGATTATACAGATAGTTAAGAACCATAAATTTGCCGCCAAGTTTCTTCAGAATCATAATCCTCAAAACTTTAAATTTAGATTTAAGTATTTCTTTTGGACTGAACTAAAATCCAAGCGAATATAATATACACAAACTAATCCTAAAATCAGCGAATTGAAAAAAATCTCTTTTTGTATCTAAATAACCAAAATTCCAAGCCTGGAAAATGTGTCTCAAAAATTTATTTTTTTCTTTAAAATGATCACTCTGTTGCACTTCAAAAAAAAATTTTTTGTCTTTAGCTAGCATTTAGGAGTATTTAAATAACATATTTTTTTCTTGATCCCAGTTTGGCGTTGCAAGAACTTTATAAATTAAAAAATAAAACCTTGAACGTCCATAAACTAATTCAAGCCAAAAGAGTTTGGCTATTCTTTATATGAATTTTTATCTTTTTTTCATAAGTAAAATTCCCAAATTGTGGGCATTTACTTGAGCTACGTTCTGATTAGAGCTTCGGTTAAAAAAGTTAGCCACAATTATTAAAAACAACAACAAATTCAAGGAGTTTATAATTATGTTGTATACAATCGTGATTGATGTTGAAAAAGACCTATCCGCCTCACGGTGTCACATTTATCTAAATTAGAACTAAAAAAATAAAAGCTTACTAATTGAAGTAATCTTTTCCGCATTTACTAGTAAAATTGGAAAATGTCTATAGTGTGAATTACTGATTTACTTTTAATTGCTTTTAACAATTATTAAATTTTCTTTAAAGTTTTTGTAAAGAATTATGTTAATTTTAAGTGCATATATCTGAGTTAATACTGCAGATTTTAATTTTTTTATTTAAAGAAAAGTCATATACATACTCCCATTTAACGGGCATTTTCTTGTCCATATGTGCAAGAATAACGTAAAGAACATCCACAGACGAAAAAATATCTCTCCGTGTTTCTCACTGTCTTTTGATATACTGTATATTAAGACGTTTTTCCGTTTTGTCAAGGAACTATCTTCAATCAATCTAAACTTTTCAAATTAAACTTCACGGGACAAAATTACAGGTTTCTATTAGATATATTGTACTAAATATTAGTAAAGTTAACATTCATATTTAACAAATCAAAAATGTGCTTCAGATTTGTCTGTCATAAAAATGTATATTTCATATTTCTCTGAAATTTTTTAAAAGAAACTTAATTTTTTTGCTTTGTTTAAAGGTGAAAGTGGAAGAATTGAAATCGAAAGGATTTTCCCATCGTTATTGACTTATATTTTCATAAATGCTAATCCGTTTTTTTTTTTTTTTTTTTTTTTTTTTGAAAATTCTCTTTTTAAAGCACTAGAACTAAAAAGTTCAAACGACTTTCAATTTAAAAATTACGATTGATATATGTAATAACATCCCAAAAATTATATTAAAAGAATAATGGCTGTAACTTATTTCGATCTTTTAAAATATTACAAAAAATGTGCGTTAGCTTGTATTAGCAATCTATTAGGAATTATTTCAAAATTTTAAGGATTTAAGAATTGGTGCGATTAGATCCTGCCATGACTACTTTCAAAGTATTCCTTATTTTAATAAAGTTTATTAAAATATGGCCGAAATTCAAAGGAAAAAATAATTTCATTAATATGGGAGTGGAAGTAATTCTATCCGCACTTTTTAAGTGGGAATCTCTATTAACAGAGCATTAAATGTCAGTCCAATATATCTGGTTCTTAAACTACCAAAAGCGACACTGTGAGAGAGCTAACATTAAGTTTTCTTTTGGAAAAATTAAAAAAAAATTTAAAATAATTATAGGTCATCTACCTAATATATTTAGAATTCCTTTAAAGTAAATGAAAAAATATATCAAAATATTATATCCTTAGTATTTTTTTCAACCGCTTTGATCGAAAATTATAGTAGCATAATTTCAGGAAAATCGGTTTTCTCATTATTATATTAGTTGTGTAAATTGACGAGAGAATTATTCCCACAAAATATGAATGTAATATTTATATAGATGGGCGTATGGGGGCTGCCATTCCCTTTATTCCTTCCAATTTTTCATCTTAATTGTGTAAGTTGCTGAGAAAATTATTTGCATAAAATCAGTAATAGTTCATTATATATGCGATTTTCATTATTTACTTTGTGTGGGGGTTTCGACTCCCCCTAGGCCTACCAGTCTAATGTTTATCTCAAAGCTGAAACATGATAAGAAAATTATGAACGAAAAAAAAATTAAAACTTACGCCGTAATAGTTCATTAGATTTGCTATAAACAAAGATTTGCTTTGTATGGGTACTACGACTTCACTTAGCCACGACTTCCCCTAAGCCTACATATCCATTGTGAAATCTTCCATTGCTGCGATAAAAAAATATAGTAGTTTGTTGTTTGTCTTTATCTCTAAGCCACTTGTACGAAATTTCGTTGTCTTATATGCTTTCGTTTCGTTTTTACGGCTTGTAGACCCTAAAAATTCTTAGGTCTATACTACGGTTTCGTTCTTGGGAATGTATTCAACTATTTTATTCTACTATAGTTAATATTTTTTAATAATTATTCTTACGACAGTAATAGAGAAATCTTTTTGAAAAAATAATAATAAATAATTTTGAATTGTTTATTGACACAGTTTAATTTTAGACTATAGACCATTTATTAAATAGCGTTTCGCAAAAATTCAAAATAGATTACGGGTAGAGCAGTAATAACTTCGATGTCCAAATAAAAAAAGAAAAAGCTACTTTTTAAATTTATTTGTTATCTGGAAAAAAGCAAAACACCTATTCCAAGATTAGTGCTTTTAAAGAAATGAATATACTTTTTTACTTCAGAATCGGAAGTAATTTTTTATATAAAGTGTGACTTCACTTAAGAATTCGAGCTGTGAACAGAGATAAAAATACAAGAAATTGATGGTTATCTTATGTATATTTAATTTTGTCAGAAATTTCCGGATTCCCGGGAACACAACAAAAATTTCCCCGAATCCTGGGAATGAAAAATGGTCGGGAATTTAGAAAAACTATACTATACTAAGAATACCGAGCTATATCTTAAACTTTTTTCAGATTAACCGATTTTTTTTTAAATTTTTATCGGACTATATTTTAGATTGATATAAAATCGTTGTGTTAAATTTTTATGGCGGTCTACAATATTTTTTGATTTTTTTCTTTTTTACACAAATTTCTTGTTTATGAACTGATTTAAATCATTTTCATACCTTACCAAAGAGAAATATTTGAGACAAATTTTATCACCCTAAAAGTCCGCCCCAAACATATCGTGTTTTAAGCAGAAGGATGTACACAATAAGATTGCCTTAAAATTTCTCGAGACCCAGATCCTTGCGGAATTAAAGGAACAAAATTAGGGTAAACCTTAGAATTGTTTTATTTTGTACAGTATTTAGTTTACAACGAAATTGTATACATATTTAAGAATTAATATGTTGTTTTAAATTAAATAAAGTAATTTCGTTTTTTAATATTCTAAATTTTGCTGAGTTTAGTTAAAAGTCTGTATTTATATAAAATAAAACACTATACCTGTATTAAGTATGCTTTCCGGTAAGCAGTATTATTTTGCTTGGTCTATAGCTTCATCAAATGCTTTCAATGGATTTTGTGTGGACTATATTTTAAATTTTAGAGAATGCAGAAACAATCTATGCAGACAATTCATCGTTGTAGAACGTCCCCATATTATTTTTAATCATAACTGAACGGAGTTTTTGGCGGAAGGGCTTTTTATACAGTAAAACCATATTTTTTTTAAATTGTGCTTAGAAAATTAATTTGTAGATCTTAAACGGATGTATGAAACTGAATTACTTTCCGCTTTTGGACACAAAATTAAATAAATAAGTTAATAACTAAAATTTAATGCATCGGGATATATTATCATAGATCATAATTTTTATTAAAAAATTTTTTAGGAAAAGAAAAAATAGCAAAAGGAAATGTATATAGTGTTGCACTGAGATATTTTTACTTTAAAACAACCATTAACTAAAAAAAATCCCAACAAATTTGAAAGCTCTGACACTTTCATTTGCAAATTTTGTTGCTTTTTTGTGCACGCTATTAAATGTAGACCATACAGAGTCTTTCTCGTTTTTCTAGGAAGAACCATATTCACATCAGTCATAGTACGAATTTTTGTTAACACTCAAATATGTTTATAATTCTATAAAATTAGTTTTGTGGCAAATTGAATACTTCCAAAAAATAAATCAGATTTTATGATAACACCTATTTTATTGCTTATGTCCTGCACAGTACTGTATTAAAGTACATACACTCTTAGGCAAATATTTCGATATGTTACAAACGAAACGACAAACTTAATATACCTCCTATATTTTTTGTTGATGGTGTCGTCACAAGTGGGTTTATTACATTGTATACTTTCTTCATATTACTCTACATTTTTTATTTAACCGAATAACTATTCGGAACTTATTTACACATTTTATCCAATACAAATTTCTTTATAGAATAAAATAATGAAGTATGATGAGTATGATTATTTTATATGCCAAACAAGTCGTTCATTTACCATGAGGAGGTAATCTTGATGGAGTTGATTATTATTGTTGTTACGACGATGAAAATGATGATGACGAAGACTAAAATTATGATAGAGTGCAACAAAAGTGCTTAAATATTAATTACGAATTGTCGAGACTTCAAAATACGTTAAGACCCCAAAAAGACGCATATTTTTAAGACTAATAAATTATTGAAGCGATAACATAGACTCGCCCTTTACTTGAATATTTTATTTCTATTAAATTTAAAGACTTTTTTAATGTCCAATACCACTGTAAAGCGAACATTCTGTTATTTATTTTTGTATGCGTTCACAACGTAACGAGTACATGCTGTTGCGGTGTAGAGTTGTAGAAAATTGATGTCTTTTAACAGGAATATTGATCAACATGATTAATGACAGGTAATTAAGGTTGTGGTGCGAAATGTCGCCATTTAAGTTTTTGTACACATTTTTTTCTGTAAATTGCTTTTGAACCGGTATTGAAAACTTTAGACTGAATTGATTAGTTGTAATTATATATGCATACATATTTATAAGTACATTTAAATATTCTATATTTATATAACGAAACTGGTTGGAAGTTATGTTTAATAGATTTTTTTTAATACTACCTGTAGCAAGTAAATATACTTACATCCAATTTCAAGCATTATTTTATGTCCTGGTAAATTTGAAAGACTTTTGATTGCTTTTAATTTCAGGAACTTAATTTTATAACTTTATTGTTAAAAACTATATAATGCAATAATATATTTTGCTTTGTTTAATTATTTTTCATTACTGACATTTTATTCCAAATTTTTCTTACTTAAATTTCATCTCAAATACTGCAAAATAATAAATTTTTTCCTATAAAAAAAATGTCATTTTCTATAATTTAAATTTATAATGTTAGAGTTACAGTTGTATATTTATAGTAACACTGCCATTGTTTTGCCATATTTGTCTAAAAATAAATTTGTAAAATATTTACGTATGTTCATATTTCTTTTTATTTTTATTTTTTTAATTTAAGCTTATTTGGACAGCAAATACACATACATTTTTATATTCCTTGACAGCTGTCAATGTGTATGACAAAATATTGACAGTATTACGTATTTATTATGTCATAATTTATAATAAATGAATTTATTTGCAAAAAATTGCAACAATTATTTATATTTATTAATTTATATATTTTTAGGACAAAATTGGCAAATATGTATACAGGTAACCCTCGATTTACACGGTTTGTTGGAACCTGAGAAAGTACGTGGAAATTAAAAACGCGTAAAGCAAAGTTCAAAATAAATAGAAAATTATATTTTGGAACCAGAATTTCTATATATTGCGTATCTTAAAGCCATAATTAAATGAAAAATGTTAGTTTGAGACCAAAACACTGCGTTAAATTAAAACACATGAAATTGTTATTTTTTTATATTGGTTTCAACGATTATCTGTACCTCAATACACAGCACCTTTTGGTATCGATTTTCATGTTATCATTTATTAATTGATTTTCAATGTGATGGAAATGTTTTAGTAGCTTTAAAATTAGCTGACGAAGATTCTTTTTGAATTAATTAATTTCATGAATATACCATTGATATCCAAAATTTGCTTCTACGAGGACTTCAGGTCATTCCAAGCAATGATAATTTTTTTATAACTTCTTGTTCAATCATATTATTTTTGTTTCGTTTATATACTATTTTGCTAATCTGGTTATATTTAAATAATTATTGTATTATAATTTTTTTCTATTAAATCCATTTTTAAAATATTCTCTTAAAATAATCTCTTTTTTCAATAACCATTTCTGCACATGATTCAGTACTGTATTTTACGCAATTCAAGATTTGTCATTATTGTTTAAACGCGTTGTATCAAGTTCGTGTTAAATAAAAACGCGTATTTCGACAAATCGTATTATAAAGAAATTGCGTAAATGAAGTATCGCATAAATGAAGTATGGTATAAATCGAGTGTTACCTGTATATGCATGTCGTCTGTAATACGTAAGCATATAAATTTAGAGTAGACTAGTTATTATAATAAAAAATAACTTAAATCACAAATTTTTGTAACAAAACTCAACTTAACAAATCGTTGGTGCACTGACGAAAAGTCCTATGTGTAATTTTCAGATTTTTGTTTTTTTTTGTTTTTTTTTTTTTATTCAACCATTCGAAACCTTTATTGATCGTCCGTTTTCAATTTTAATATATTCTTAAATATTTAAATTAATTTCGAGGTTATATAAATTATTAACGTATAATTTTGTATGACTTTCATATAAAAAATTAATTGTTTTCTCACTTTCCTGAAAAATTATTTAAAAACACATAGGACTTTTCGATAACGCACCGACGAAATTTTTTTTTTAAAAACTCCCTTTAAAATTCCGATTCAATAACAAAAATAAGAAGGTAATGATGCTGTTTATTGTAAGGCGTTATTTATGTATTATAGAGCAGGGGTTTCCAAATGGCGTCCGTAGTAAGGTTTTAGGGGTTCCGCGGTTAAAAATATTTTTATAAATTATTATTTATTTATTTTGTCGAAATAAGAGTGGTCATCAAAGACCGTAAAATCACTTGTGGTATTAAAATATCTAATAAAAATACTAAGGCTTGTCTAGTACTCTGAGTGTTTCCAGTGGAATAGAAATCTGATTAGGAAATTGTTTTGTTATTATTTTATATTTTATTGAAGAAAATCGATGAAAAAAGCCATAATTTTTTTTTGGTGCTTTAGTTGCGACAGCATATCGGGAGTGGTTTAGACGAAAAATATCGATTTCGATGTGCGAAAAAAGTTTTAAGCTCATTGCCAAATGCAAGGAATGCTTACATCATCATTAGAAGTAGATCAAGTAACAATTTATTCGATTCAAGAAGAAGACCAGAGGCGTGGAAATAAGGATTTGTATGTCTGAAATTCTGTTCCAGCGATGGAAAGTGGGTCCACCATGATAATCCAAAGTCCGGCCAACCACTAATCGACACCATAATATGCGACTAGGTGCATAGTTAATAGTTATTTGAAAAAAAGTGGTTGAGAAGTTTCGATTCATCTGCCGTGTGACTCAAATATTTGCCCTTCTGACTGATATTTTTTTGTTCGATTCAGACTCTTTAGAACAAAGTGTCAAAAGTTATGTTGATTTGTTTCATGCCTCTAAAGTTTGGTATAGAATCCATAAATTGCTTGAAAGATGGAAAAAGTCGTAGATTCCGAACTGCAATACTTTAAATAAAATATTTTCCTTACAAGCAAAATAATACGAAAGTGATTCGAATTCGTATTGCTTAGAAGAAAAATTTTATTGTCGCAATAATCGTATTCGTATTGCGGAAGTTTCCCCAAACGTACGAGTTTGTGGATTACAGGCGATACATCTAAGCAATAAGAAATCATTGCACTGGGATAAAACAGGCAATATTGCTAGATAATCATCTAGATTAAAACAAGAAGATACCGCCAGATAAACTTCTGGAATATTGTCACTAAATAAATCTTGAAATAATTACATTTAAAAAAAGGACGAAAACTAAAGCGCTCACATAAAATGTAAATTTTTTTGCTAAAAGATAGTTTTTAACTTTTGAATAATTTTTCGACAACTGAAAAAATTGTGACTGTAAAATAAAGTATTGCATTAACTTCTTCCAGATGATCTCAATGGGATATCATCAATTTATTGCGAAGGCGATATTTTGTTGTTTGTTGCCTAAATTTATTTAAACTGATAAAAATACAATTTAGAAAAATATTGCTTTGATGATTTTCGTCCAAATAATAAAAAAAGAAGATATTGCATAAATTTCTTCTAGGAAGATATGTTCAAAATGTTTGAAATAAATATTAATTTTTTATTAAAAAAAAACTATTTATTATTTATTATTAAATTATTATATATTAACTAATTAATGCACATACAAATATACTTTCTTGGCGAAACTGCGACACTTTTTTGCTAATGGGGGTCCGCCGAAAAATGAAAAGTCCTTTAAAGGGGCCGTGAGGTGAATTATTATGAGAGCCCTTAGTGTAGAGTTATATATAAAAAAAAATAACGAAAACTCATGAGCCATGTAACTACTGAGGTAACTAATTGTCATTACCAAAAAGTTTTTGTGGGTAAGAACATTATTCTTTTGAAAGAACGTAAATAAATGAACTTTACATTGACAGCAACGAGTGCAAGAACTTTATTATAAGGACTGTATACAAAAAAAAAAAAAAAAAAAATAATGCATAAGGCTGTTATATTCAAGTCTTAAATTTATACGAAAAATTAATTTTTTATTCTCTTTTAATAAAATATTTAATATTTTCAGCATTACCCTTCATAATAGATTTATTGTGATTTCGGTAACTTTTTTATGGGAATATGTCCACTTATTTTTAAACTCTATTTTACTTTTTAGTCAGCTATAAATGTTCTTTTAATATTTTTTACTATGAACCGGTACATTTAAGATGTTCTGAAAAGTTCAGTGGATTGGCCTCCTTTGGCACATAGCAGCAGCATTTGTTTAATACCACTCAGTTACTTTTTTGTTATAATAATAAGAGATCAGTCCAGAAAAATTTGATTTCATTGTGTTTTCTAACAATAGGAAGGAATCTTTCACTTTAGTACATTTCTCTGATTAAAGTGTCACTTGCTTTGAGTGAAGTACTTTTTTTCCTTACATGTACAAATGTCATTGTTTTTGACATGTGTTTCGATATAAATTTAGATTATGTATTTGAACGAATTTTGTTAAATTTTAATTTTAAGTAAAATTAATCATACTATTACAATACAGTTGAGTACAAATAATAACAAATATAAGCAAGTCAACGGTACTAATTTGTTTCACGTATCATGAAAGTTTTATGCCTTAAATTTTTCATGTGCAGTCCTTAGTTGCATATATTTCATTTATATATAATATTCATGTCACGTATTTAATCATCATTTCGATTTAAAAACACACCACAACCAGTAATATCGAATACCCATACAAATTTATTGAGTAGTCAAAAATTCCCATAATCAGTAATGCCAGAATAGTTTTGGCTCATTTCTCCAAACGAAAGATCGATGTCCTCAAAACTTTCTATTTTAATATAAAAATCCTCACTTTTGTTCCAAAATTAATCTTTCTCATATTTTACGAAAAACAATTTGAAACCATTGATTTTGAGACAAATCTCCTGATGTGATAACTCTGTCCATAACTTACAACACTATGTAATAGTGCATGTCCACTTTGGAACTATGTGGTATTAAGACAGTGATTAGTCTAAGTTTTGAAACTCTTGTTAACACATTTATAAATTTTAAATGCTTTGATCAGGACATTGTGTCAAAATTAACCCTCTCGCGGATTTTTTTTTTTTTAGATATCTTCATTACTTTCATTTCCTGTTCCAATTATTTTATTAAAATTTTCAATTTAATTTAATGTTATATCCAATTTAAACTCAATTCTATTTTTTACCCCTCACCAATATTTTTATAACAAATATATTTGTATATAAATATAACGTATTGAAATATTACTTATGTATATTCTATACATACTTACAACTTTATTTTATTATTATTTTTTTCCGAAATGTCTCATAAAATATTTATAACATTTGATTGATAGCTTTTCAATATGATCTATCATTTAAGTAATAATTTATTCTATTAAAATACCTCTCTACATGCAGGTATTCCACTAGACTTACATTATTGTTCAACATAATTTTGACAATATTTATAGTTAAAAAAAAAAAAAAAAAAAACAACACATAGTCTGAGTATCGCTCCCTGGTATCACCTTATAAGTGTTTTAGGAAAAAAAATACATTGTATAAAAATAAACGTTAGATTTTCTGTTCTGTCTATATTTGTTTTTCGTAGGCATGAGATATCGGGGTATGACATATACTAGAGTATAAACATTTCACTTTTATTACAAGTCTTTTTATGCAAACAAAGCAATATGTATTGATGTATGATCGATTATTCTTGTCGAATGTTTGTTAATAATGTATAAACAGTTTTTTAAGGTGTAAAACCAGTAGGCGCCAGAATAAATATAAATTATGAGTGTAATGAAGTTAAAATATTTCATTACAATATCTATCTATACGCATTTAATATTTTATGATACTTATAATATAAATAAAATGTAATTTTTGTATTTTTGTTTGTGTTATGGATTGAAAAATAAAGTAAATAAATGTATACGCATATTAGTAGGTATTAGATTGTTTATTAATAGATAAATAAACAAATACATATATATATATATATATATATATATATATATATGGTTTATATAACATACATATATATTATATAATATTTGTGTGACGTAAGACGTAAACTTAACAAAATGTATTATAAAGAAATTATTATTAGCATATATTTTTCAATTAACACAGTTGTTTCATTTTGCATCTAAATTTAATAGATATATATTCAAGTAAATATAAAATAAAAATAAAATTTAAGTAAAATTATATTGGTCACTTAAATTGTTAATTCATTCTATCATCTACTTAATTGGTTTGATAACTTTTTTAATTGGAAAATGTTTTCTGTTTTAATTTTTTTACAGTCCTTTGTAATTGATATAATTATTTTGGTGAGCTTTAAATTGAATGAAGTATATACTAATATATTTGGTGATTGTTCATTATTTTCTGTTTGTGATTTCAACTTTCAAACTTATTATACTCTATAGAACGTATGACGTTAAATATTAATGTACTACTTTAATAAGATTTAGACATATTAATTGACATATCTTCCCTGCGCTGACTTAATTACCTATGTAAAGATTTTCCAAGTTTTTTTTTTATTGGTGCATTTAGATTCCCTACTTGTCGTACATAAGACCACCAAAGCATTTGTTTAGGTTTAGGATTTACAAAATTACCTATGTAATACCATATATAACATGCTCCAACACAATTACATATGTAAATAATTTTTCATATTAGTTGATATTATTAATTTTCTTAGAGAAAATGTTAATATTTAAATTTGAAATATAAAATCTTTCATATTATATGTTCATGATATGATGCGTAAAAGTGAATATCCCAAGACTAGTTATACTGAAATTAACTGGCACAGATTTACGTCATCTAAAACTTTAATGAGGTGTGTCCGGCCGTCTGTCTTTCAGTTTCATATTATTATTTAATATTTAATATCAATATGTGTTTGTTTATCCTCAAGGTCAGACTTTGTATAATGATTTAAAATTATGAGAATTTAAACGCTCGCAATGAAATGATTAATTAATATTAATTTGTTTATTTATAATTTTATAAAAAAAATAAAAAACAACACTATTTAATATTAGAATAATTGTTTTACATCCTAACACAAATAACTGAAATTGAACAATTAATTTTAGTAAAGAGGTATAAAATGATGGAAGTGGATAGTATCAATTCCAAAAAAAATATTTACAGGTCGTGTTAGTCGAGCATAGAATACATATTAAATTACTTAAATTTTAATATTTTTTTTCTAATTAAATCAGACCACCAAAAACTCGGAAGACCATACTATCAATGATTGTTAAGAGTTGTATGCGGCGTTGATCGAAAATCATATTTTTAAAGGAAAATTTGTCCATCTCACGAAATAGAAATAATTATATATATTTTGGCGATTAGTTTATGCTACATCGATCTTTAATTTTAGGGGGTTACATTTGCAACTTTTTTTTGTCTTCATACGAATTGATGCACTTTATTGAGTTAACGAATTTTTACCATATCGTTAATTTTTCTTCTAGAATTACTAATTAATTAACTTAACTCTAGCTATCATTTGATATATGTAGCACTAAAGTTGTGCAGATTCTTTTTTAGTTTTTGAAGATTTCTTCTAGGATCTTGTAGGAAATTAACGTTTAGTAGCATGTTCGGATCATCTTAGGAGGTTAAAATTTTATCAAGATATTACAAATAATACCTCCTTCTGTAGTTGAAATTTGTATTTAATTAAACATAAGAACTTACAAAAATAAAAGCACAAACATATCTTAATAAAAATTGTTCTACAAAATTTCCTATGTAAAGTTTTCGCTGATTTTCTCCAAAACGCGCCAAAAATTTTGCTATATTTTATAATACATATTAATTGCGTTACTAATCTTATTAATAAACTCTTGCGAAGTAACAAATAGTCAGCGTTATTAAACAGTGTTTTAGCTTTCGCGATATGCATTTCAATAACAAAGTTTTACAATATATTGTAATTAAAAAATGGGAATACGGTAGGAATAAAGTTTAATAATAGTCTCATATTTAAATATGAGCATAGTATAGAAAAGTGATCAGAATCAAAATACACATTTTCAAAATAAATCTAAAATTAATAATCGAATTCGGTACTAGCGTAGTAGAGAGTTCAAGTGTTAAAAGGCAGATCTAGTTTTGTCAATTATTTGACATTGAAGTTGATCGAACATAATTTTATATTTTTTTAAATTATTCGTGTGATCGAATAAAATTTTAATTTTCTTCTATCAATCGAATGAATAAAGAATAAAATATATCTAATAATTAATTTAAAATTAAAAAATGCGAAAACTAGTATTTTTAAATCAATTTTTGGTTTTATTAACAAACTAAACAAACAAAGCTAAAAATAACAATTCATTAATATAGAAAAAAAATTTCCAAAAATTGAGCCCATATTCAAACAAACAAATTGTATAATAAAATTAAATTGCTTTTAAAATTCACAAAGAACAAAGAACACAATTAGGCATTTTGTCTTTAAAAGATTATTATTTTTTTTTTTTAATAAAAACAGATACGTGGAAAAAATCCTTTCATTTACTATTGATGGTGGCAGTATATAGCATTAAAAGCAAATTTGATTTTTCTGTTCTTTATAGATTTTTTTCTAAATAAAATCAGTGATCATCAATACTGCTAAAATCTATTTTTCTTTTAATTTCTGATATTATTTATTGATTGATTGAGTTCAGTTAACAAACCATCGTTATACATTTCAAAATTTTCGATTATTTTCACATCACTTGAATTATTAAAATAAATTTTTAAATAAATAAAAAATGAAAAATTCTCTAAAATAAAACATTTGCATATACTTTTGTTACACTTTTTGTTGGATATTTTAAAAAAATTAATATGCGCTGGAAATTTTCTAGAATTTAAAAATAACTTGTACATTGTCCAAATAATACTGGCACTTCAGTATCCGTGAAAGACTTTAACCCGAAAACTATTAAAACGTGGTTTATACATTTATATATCTTAACGAAATTTTCAATCATTTTCAACAAGGTTTCAAACTAAACAAAAATTTTTTACATTTATAATTTCAAAAAGACATAATAATTTAACAAAAAACTCTTTTTGAAAAATTATTCGGTTAATCGTTAAAAATTAATCGAATAATTTTTATTCTAAATTTAAAAATTTTGTTCGTTCGAAAAGAATAAAAAATTTGTTTCTTAAATAATCGAATAATTTCTATTTGAATGACAAACCTAGACAGATCTTATAGGCTTCTCTAAGGGAGAATTTTACTTGAACCTTTTTTTTATCGAAAATTCCATTCGTTATTCAACAAAACTTACTTAAACAAATTGGGTCTATATTTATTCCTCACATAAAGAAGTTATGCTTTAAAAAAAATGAAAAAACGGTTCGTTATTAAAAATCTCTTTGGGTAAATGACGATTTGGTTATACGAAATAATAAAGACTAAACAAATTTAAGTTCAGATAAAGAAAATTCCGCAATTCACACAAGAACTCAAATTCCCAAATGCACAGTTTTTATGATATTTTTTATGTATATTGTAAACTTTCCTGCATCTGCATAACATTTTTTAATCCCAACTTAGAGGCATTTGAATATATTTTATAGAATAGGTTATATTAAGAAGATTCTAGACTTAGTACTACATGATATCAGGGCTTGTTCTCTTTTGAATCGAAGCAGCTAATATAGCTTTTAGAAAAATATAAAGTTTGTATTATGGGCAATTATGGGCCGATTCTCATAAAATTTGGCACTGAGGGTTCTACTTACATATATAAAACTTAATCCAACAAGCCCGGTCCCGAAATTTTCATACAAATTTGTATGAACAATGTGCAATGCGGCTTGGTTAAAAAATAAATTTTAGTTTAAATTCTCTCCGGATTTATTGTTGGTTTTATTTTCTCACAAAAAATATTATCATATTTTTTTAAAAATTTATATGAATTTAAAAAATTTGAAGTAAAAAAAATAAATTAAAACAATATTTTTGTTGTTAATTTTCCGTTGCCGTCTAAGGTCTTATTTAATTTAACAATGCGAACTATGTAAAGGAATCCGAACGTGTTGTATTTATACATTTATATCTGTTAAATATTGACTTGATAGGAGCACTTCCATAGGATTTAAGCATTTTATAGTAATTTTAGGTGGAGGGGTTTATATGTTAGCTCTAATCATTTATGAGCCGATCTTCATGAAATTTGGTACACAAATTTATACTTATGTGAAACCTATTTCATATATTTCGTTAAATTATTGATATATTTGAGGCATTTATGAGCGCAGAACCCCTATTCCGGAAGGAAATTTGTGTGAGGGCTAGCTGAAATTATGGATAGATCATAAAAAGTTCAACAGGTTTCGTCTTACTATTAAAGTAGTTATTTGTGTCAAATTTCATTAACATATCTTCAAAATTGTGGCTTTTACTTTGTTCACAATGTTTACATGGACAGCCAATTAGTCGGATGGACGGACTGTTATCGTTAAATTGACTCAGGAACAGATTCTGAGTCTAACGGTATACTTTAAAGGGGCGGTGCGATAAATTTTTTTGTGCGTTATAAAAATCAGCGCAAATGCATAACGCACCATCTATGGTAGTGTGCCATAAACTTCAAAAGCACTTAAATTTTTTAGATAAGTAGAACTTAAAATATAAATTATTGCCACTTTCAAGATCACTTTACAATCATTTCACAAACAGCACAGAAAGTAACAAAATAGTATAACATAAAAACTAAAAATAAATTGTTCAACATCTACCTTAAAATATAACATAATTTTAAATCATTAACAATTTTCATTTGACATTATTGTCATAAATAATATGGCAGGCAAATTTAAACATTTATAAAACTTATCGTCGGTAATTCTGTCGGTATATTATTATTTTTATGATAAAAATAAATACGTTATTAATCTGTAATGTTATTAATTTATGAAATTTTGTCAAATGTACAACACAAGAACAATTTTTTAGAAACCCTCTATTTCAGAATTTCATGAAACTGCGTTTTTGATGCCTATAACAACGCTGATCCATGATATAAATTTCAAATGAAAATTCATAGTTTTTCCAAATTTATCAATGTTCTTATATACCTTTATCTTACAAACACAACCTTTATGTGGTCGTAAATATTTTTGTAAAATATAATATTATTCTACTCTTAGGGAAACAATCTTCTGAATATAGAATTTGTTCAGTTAGTTTTGGCCCTCACTGTATATCGATTTTAGTGAAATTCGTCGTAAACGTCTACAAATTCCACATAAATGTTGGTATCGATATAATATTTAAGACAAATTAGTCTTATGTAAATGAAAAACACGTTGAAATTTTTGGATTGGTGCTTGACTGACAATAGCTTCCACAGGTACATTTCCGAAAACCGCTTTAAAGGGTATAAATCGGTCCTTTTACTCTAATGTATTATCAAGAAAATGATAAGTATTTAAATCCAATATATACATTTTTTAATTAGTTGTTCCAATCGAAAGTCTTGCAAGACAAAACTAAAAAAGAAATGTTTGTCTTTAGCTACGAACAAACTTCTTTGTTTAAATAGATATGACTATGATTCAATCCAATCTCAAACGATTTTAAATGAACCGCTACTTTCTTTAATGAACATTAATTAATTAACAATTTTAATTAATTTTATTAACAACTTTATTATTATTTTGATTCAATCAATATATATAATAAGTTAATAATATAAAATAATTTTATTAAAATTTATTTTTGAAACTTTTGAGGAACAGCAGGTTTTATTTAGGGAAAGAAGTACCTTATAAATAGTGTGCATATATTTTTTTAAAAGAAAATCTCATAGAAATTATCTTAAATTAAAAATCGAAAGGTGGAAGTAAATATCCAAAAGCTGTTTTATATAAGATATCAGCTTAACCCGGTGCGCTTTACAATCCTCATTGTAGTGAAATAAAGTAAAAAATTGGAACCAAAAATTAATACTTTAGCACGAAGTTTGAAATTAAGAGCTTTCACTGTACGACTTCTCTGCATATAATATTATAAATATATACTTTGCACGTGCAACCTCATGAAGCTAATCAACTAAATTTGTTTTAATCAACAGAGTTAAATAAGGAAGTATTTAGTTCCCATAAAATTTAAAGATTTTCACTATAATGTTTCTCAGGCTCTTGAATAACTAATATTTACTTTGTAAGGAGGCTACCACTACTCTTGGACCTACCTGCCCTATTTTCATATAAAATAGGAATTTTAATAAAAAAATTTATTTCCACAACGCTGAAAGTTTCACTTTAACTATTCTTTGGAAATGTATGGGGGTATTACTTTCCCTAAACATATTCGCTTTATTGAAAATTTTTATGTCAATAATTCAGATTGAAAAGAAAGTAGTTCCTATAAAATTTCATGATTTTTACTATAATAGCTCTTTAGAATTTTATATACTATAGTAATATATTTGTTGTACTCTACACTATCATATGTGTTTTGGGTAATATGTGTTTCTGCAAAAGTTGTAACTCACAGTAAAATTTTTCCCCACCTTAGAGTATACCGTTTCACTCAGAATCTCTTTCTGAGTCGAATTAATGATGTCCGTCCATCTGGTCAGCCTTTAAATGCAAACTTGTGCCCAAAGTACAAGTCGCAATATTGACTTGACTGGCCTACTATTTCACCTAGCCCCCATACAAATGTCCTTCTGGAATGGAGTTTTAACATTCAAAAATAACTTAAAATAAGAACATTATAATTAAATTTTGCACAAATAAGTTTTATATAAGTATATATCCGACCGGTCCACAATTGATCATAGCCCCTCTTACGAAAACGTCCATAAATTCCACAGAAATATTGGTAAATATAATATTTCATAAATATAAAGTTTATATAAGTAGAAACTACAGTACTACATTTTGCGTGGCGTAAAACCGACTTCCGAGAATTACCCTAAATGTATAAATTCCACATAAATGTTAATATGAACATAGTATTACTTTATAGAAATATACATAACACTTAATGCAATTTGCGATGACATATACAATGGCCGGGCTTGACTGACGATAATTTTGACTTATTATTTTTTTCAAAAGTAGGTGTAAAAAATCTTTTTCTTATTCCATTTACTGTCCCTGCGCCTAATTTTATTTTAATCATCTCAAAAATTTAAACATAAATAATAATTTCGATTAAATAAAATACAGAAATACACTGTTTACAGTTACACCTAATAAAAGCTGTTGACAAAAAGTGAAATCCATACTAAAATATTTGAATACTTTTTAAAAAATAAAAACTACTTAATACAAACATTATATAAGACCTCACAGTCAGAAATATATTTATGTCGGATTGGGTTTGAATATTTAAATACAACTTTTTATTTGTTAACCAAAGTGTTTTGTGGTTTTTGTTCATGTCTATTTCTCAATTGTTGACAGTTGTTATCAATCAAATCGTACTGACAGAACAAAATATTTGATATTTCAAATGAATGAATGACAACAAAATTGTTTAGGGTACACTAAGAGAAATTAAAAGCAAAAATGTTTGAAAAATTTAATTGGAATGAAAAAAGAAAATGTTAAAACAGAAAAATTTTGATGTACCTATTAAAATTACTAAATTGTTTAAAACTGACTTTAAACAATCGATTATCAATTTTTTTAACCTTTATTCTACTTTAATTTTTAGATTATGGAGAATCATGATATAGGAATACTGATTCCATTTGGAAATATAAAAAATTATCTATAAGCAATATAAATGACCCATAAATTCTTTACGTGCATTTGTCAATTTTACGCTACAACAACTCAAATGAAAACTCAGAAAATCAAACATTATTGTGACATAAAGAAATAAGAAATTATTTTTGTATCTCATCAACTGGAGACGATGAGGTGCATTATTTACTGACAACTAACTACATTCTGCTACGACTATTTACCACCTTTTCTAGGTATATAACAACGAAAACATAAATACAATATTGACAAACAATAAAAAAAAAGTTTCAAGAGATTGCTTCTTCATTTAATTCTACTGGTTTTTTGACAGGCTGCCAGACAGACACATGTCAAACAGTAGCTACAATGAAAATCAATTTTATCAATATATTGACATTTAAAACATAAGAGAGGGTTAGAGAAAACTACTCTGACTGCAAATCAACACATTTTAATGTCACTGACTATAAAAATTGATAAGAAATGATTTACGTACTGCTTTCTTGATTTATGAAAGACAGTCACTACAAGGGAAGAGGACAATGAAAGTAAATAGACTTTCAGCCATTTAAATGACTTGACAATATACTTATGTATGTGTAGATGAATTGTCGATATAAAAATATTTTCGATGCTATTATTTTTTTATTTGCTTTTTTTTATTTCAATTTCAATTCTCACATCATTTGAATTTGTAAAATTTTGGCACACCTTTCTCTAAAGAAATCTAAGAAATTTGTTGCAGACATAGACTTCATTGTTCCTATTTATTTATATATATTTTAAGTTTTTTGGCTATACTATCAAAGAGGAAATAACGCAATGTTTTCTACTAATTGTTGAAATTGTTAAAAGATTTGTTAAATGTCATTGATCTTTAAAATTCAATAAAATCTCAACTATTTATCACATACCTTTTCAGTTTCAATAAAATACTTTTCTCTGTATGTTTTGGTGGCATCTAAAAGTGGCAATGAAAATTTGTTTTATGTCTAAATAATGCTAAACTTTGGCAACTAAATTCTTCGTCAAGAAAAGAAATAAAATTTTTACTTAGAGAAAAATTTTCAATTTAAATTCCTTTAAAACTTCTATAATTTGTCGATATACTAGACAATTGAGATATTAAGAAAGCAAGATATTTTTAAATAACTCGAGCCACTTTAAAGTCTATATGTAAAATTTGTTTACATATATTTAAATTTTAATCCATTGCCGATCTTTTCAGTAAATTAACCAAGATTAGACGTAGACATAACAAATGTAATAACAAGAATTATCACCAATATCGGTATCAAAAATAAACTTAATTTATATCAAACATCTCACGAACAATTTTCAGAAATTTTATTTTTTTGATGAACCTAGGACATATTTTTTGATGCAAAAACCAACAACCCGAGATCCAATTTGGAAGAACGAATATTAATAGTATCTTTCTCTATGTTGAACGAATGGTTTCTTTTGTTTTCTATGTGAACGAAAACTGATTTGGATTTCTCTAACACATATGTACGATATATGGTTCGAAGGACAAGTCGAACGAAAACATAAGTGTTTTTATACAAAATTCCCGTTCTCCACTTCGAACGATATGAATGAAAATGTCAAAATCAGTCACTTTCTATTTTGTTTTCGACTAATTGCATTTTTTAATGAAAAATAATAAAATTGCATAGCAGAACATTGCAAATTTTCCTCAATCATGTTTGGTATTCATTTGGAAATACACTAATTTCGTGAAATCAAGATTTTGTTAAAAATTTCAATGTATAAACTGAAAACTAAAAAGAGAACTTTTGTGATGTTAATTTTTTTTTCCTCTTTTATTTTCATATATTTTGATTTATTTATTTAATTACAGACTAGCAACTTAAATCTAAATTACAAAATTATAATAATTTATTTAACTATTTTTTTAATACATTTGTTTCGAATATTCGAACAACAATCGATTTTTTGTTGGAAAAAGTTAAAATCAAACTTTCTGTTTTGAAAATTGTCGATATATTGACTTTCAATGGGTATTTGATGGTACCGCTAGTTAAAAAACTTATTACTGAAAGATGTTTATATTATTACATGCACCGTTTGGTATCATTTATTTGGCATTTGATATTTTTATAGACAAAGGATCCACTTAGACATGGTTTGAGGAACCTGAAGTGTTTTTTATGGAACAATCTCAATTTTTTCCAATTTTCAAAGCTAATTTAATTTTATTTAGATCATTTTGGGATTAATTGCCCTTCTATCCTGGAAAACGTAACATATATTTTTTGTAAATAAAAGATTAAGTTAGTATTAGAAATAAATCACTTAATTGTAATATTTCTTCTCAAGAATTTGCTGAGGTATAATTTTATTTAAAAGTTAATTGCTAACTAGATTATTTTTAACTTTTTTATTTTTAACTTTTTTTATATGACTTCTGAAAAAAATTAAAAGTACTTTCATGAAATTCCTGGCGATATCTCTCTATAAGGATTTAAAATTTGTAATCGGATTTGAGTATTTCTGAGGCCTACTTAAATTCAGTTTTTGAATCTGGCCAAACAATATTAAAAACGCTGTTGTATGTTACGCGGATCACCAACGTTTTTTATGGCATTTTTTGTTATGATTACTCGAGTTTATTCTTAGTCTGAATAAGCAATGTTACCAGTTTAGTCCTTTTAATGCTAAGTCTAGCCTTTCTGTTTTGCTATTAGCTTAAAAATTTTTGCTTTAGCTTCTAGCAATTTTTAATTCTCAAAACTGCCTTCAAAAGGTTAAAATTTTATTATTTCAGCAAAGAAGAAAATAATTTATTATTTGCTTTTAAAAATTTTATTTTTAAAGAATCATCCATTTAAGCATTTTTATGTATTAATTATACTAAAAAATTTATATTATTTATATTAGCAAAAATGTTCGCCTGGGACGCTTCATTTTGTACATCAAATATAACTTAATTCATTATACAGACTTACTTAAATAATTAGTATAATTATTTGTTAATAAACTTTTTTAATCATACAAAATACACAGATAAAAAAAATTTGTTGTGAAAACAGAATTTTTTTGTTACACCTACTATCCTACAATTTATTCATAGCTACTAATAATTTTGTTTCTTAACACTATATATTTGAGGACACTAATTAACATTTCGTAACCATATAGTTGCAGCAGCCGATATTAGTATTAGTTAGGTATATCGACATTGAAAAAATTATTATGTTTGCAGCCAAATATATGATTAATAAAAATGTAATAAAAAAAGGAATTGGTATTTCCAACTGAAAAAATTAATTGCCTTCATTATTTAAGTCGGTACTCTCAGAAGTAAAAAATAAAATAAAGACAATCCTTATTTGTTCAAAATTATTTGTTTTTTTTTTTATTTCAAAATGTTTACAAATTAATAATAGGCATATACAGGTAATAAAAACATGTATTAAATTAAATGTAAAATACTTATCAATATGTACATAAGTGAATGCATTAAAAGTTATGATATCTGTTACAATGTGTTTTAAAAAATTACAAATTGAAACTATTATATTAACGTGGAACTATTTAGTTGTAATACACAAATACCATTCAAACACATGAGTATGTAAAAACAACTTTCCACAGTTTCTAAAGGATGATCAAAACTGTAAATTTTATCAGAGTGTAAGTCCTCAAATTGGAGAACGGAACAACAAATACTTTTTATTCTTTTTCTAAAGTCTAAATTTAAAAACAAGTTATTAAATATTAAAAAAAATCCTAATACATCCTACTTACATTAAAATGTGAAATGTATTTTTCGTAAACTTAAATTTTGGTTTATTTAGCAGTGTTGAGTTTGAGTTTTGAGAAACGCTACTGCCGTTTTGGACTCTGCAGTTAAACATCTCGCAGTGTTTGATTCAAAAAAATTAAATGGAAATAAATATGCAGTTTCCGAACGGCTGATCCGAATTCAATGAAATTTTTCTTAGTGATAGTAGAGGTGCAGGCGAGTTTAAGTTTTGATCTTGGACCATATAGATATTCGTATAACGAGGATGGGTCTAAAGCATCCCAAAGTTGGACGCCTCGGATATAAAAATATTTAAAACGATCTTAATGATCAAAAATTTAGTTAAATATGAATCATTAATCATTAAATTGTTCATTAAAACCAAATAGACTGATGGTTCAATAAAAATATGGAAAAATTAAATTTATAATCAATGAAATATTTAAATTATAATGAGAAATTATTAGCTTCCCTTCTTTTATTTCCGCAGATTTATTTTTTATATTTGAACTTCTTTTGTTTCATTCAATTTTGCACAAAATTTTATTTTTAATTATTTTTTATTTTTTTAACAAATTTTATGTATTCTTTATGTTCGTTTCTTGAACAATGTCCGAAATAAATACAATTGGATGTTTAAGTAATAAAAATATGACAAAAAGTTTTACTAAAAACTTGATTTGATATGAATAAATATGTAAGAATTATTTAAATACATTATCTAAGTGTTAGTATGTCTCTATTATATTTCGAAGTCAATTTTTTTCTAACGAAATTTTTAAAAATGTTATTGAAAGAAATCCGTATTTTTAGAGGTGTTTTAAAAATGGTCCAGCTTACGTAAATGAAACCAATCAGATACAATATTTTGACAATCATATAGGAACAAACTAATCTTCATTTCTAAAGGGATGAATTTTCAACTTTTTTTCGTGATGCACTTTAATATACATATATTTATACTTACAGGCTGAACTATATGTGCAATAGCTATTACAGACTGTAATTTTTAATAAATATTTATTTTGTAATGACAAATACTATTTGTTCTACTGTTTAATGTATAAGGCTGAGTTTACACAAGGCAATTTTTCTTGATGAAATTGTGATTTCGTGTGCGAGCTAGTGAGAGGGAATATGAAAGGGTTCAAACTTATATGTACTTCGAAATTGGTTTTGTTTTTCATTTTCGTACTTTAAAATAAAAACAAATCAATTACCTTGAAAGCAAGAATTGCTGAAGTAAATTTTTGTTTGTGTACGTAAATGCAAGTTCAAAAAAAAAAAAAAAAGAACAATTTCAGAAAGAAAAATTGTTGTGTGTGAACTTAGCCTAACAATTGATAAATTATTCTTATATATTCTTTTCTACAATTCAATTTCATTTTACTTCTTAAAATAACCTATACATCATTCGAAATAATTCAAATTCTTAACCATACAATCGTTCATATATATTATACAGTTTTTTCTTTCTCATTAAATTGACATTTTTCATTATTCACTTAAATATAAATTCAGACAGAAATAAACAATTTTCCTAAATTATTTGAAAAATGTTGTACACAAAAATGTTGAAAGGTTGTCTTAATTGTAGGGGATTTCAAAATTGATGAGTTTCTTTAAAAATATAAAATAAATGACAGATCGGACGACAAGTCAGACCCAACAAACAGCCAGCCAATCAGGCCAATATGTTGTATATCATTTCTTTATGTTGTTGTTGTTGATGGTTGTTGTTGTATTTTGCTGTTGTTGTCTGCTTTCTTATTATTCATTTGGTTGTTTTTCTTTTTAGTTGTATTTCCTAAAAGACAAGTGACTGACAGTGTTGAGTGTTAAAAATGCTTTTGTGCTTATGTGCCAATGTTTTCTTTAACAAATATTTATTTTACTTCGTCTGTTCGTCGTTCTCTCTCTTACTAAGTTATTTTCACTTAAAAACATCAGTCATGAACTTTTTACACTATTTGCTATTTTTTGTTTTTTACTGCTGGTATTGTTTTTGGTCGTAGTAAGTATTTTCTTTCCTGAAATTGTTTGCATGACTACATGTCAATGCTGACACTGAAATAGAAGATGAAAAACAAACGAGCCACATTCTTGTTGACTGACTGACATTTTGAGTGCACAATATGTGTGAATTTAAGTTTTTTTAAGTATTTTTGTTGTGGTATGAGTATGCGAATATAACATTCAATGTAAAGTTGTTAAATATGCAAATTTTTTAATTTATTTATTAAATTTTTTATGGAGATCTATGGATGTGTACAAAAAGAAAAGTTAATTAAAATGAATATGAGAATGTATCCTGCACCTGTTAATAGGAATTTTATATTAAATTCTTGTAAGTATATCCAGCATATTAACAATCGGCCAGAAACCTTAGTTATATATGTTATTCATCTTATGATCATGCATTTGAAATATCATATGCATTTTTGATTAGTAATAAAAGTCTAATTTGACCTACTTATGCTCAATATCTGAAAGAGTATAAAAAGTCTTATTACTTACTGTCCATAATATTAAAACATCTTTTATATAAGATTAATTAACATTTCAAACAACTTTTTAATAAATTAAAGCTTTTAAGATATAAAAATTATAAATACTTAATTTTTCTTTTTACATAATTCCAACTAAAATGTCACACTGTGTTGACACCTCCATTATATGGCCAGCATTAACAGTTATTAATTGAATAAACCATCAATTTTCTGTTAAATCACTTGTTAAATCCACATACAAATTTGTCCGTAAACAAATCTGTAAATTACTCAAAATAATACCAGACAACTTTATACAAAATGGAAAATATTATTTAAAAAGTTAAAAAAAAATGTAATAATCATTAAAGATAATGTTAATAAATTTATAAAAATTATTGGAAATGTCTTACGAAAAAGTAGACATCAAACAGCAGGAATCGCTAAAAGACAACAAGCTGAGAAAAAAAGGTATTAAATGCAACCAATGGTCAATCAATTTTCAAACAGCAATTTAGGCTTGATTAAACACAATATTTGGTTACTATCATGTTGCCACTAAAATATATAAGATAAACACAACAACTAACACTAAAGACACTAAAGAGACAGCGACGTTGTTGACGACGACAGCCACAACGATGGCGACGTCGACAAGTTTGACAGTTTAAAGCCCGTGTATCTTTACTATTTTTCTACACTCAACAGCAACACCAACAATTTAAATATACACAAGAGGTTGGTCATTTTAAGCAAACAACCAAATAAACATTACAAGCCAAAAAAAAAAAAAAACAATCTTTTTAACATGTATTGAAATACTTGTAATTGAAGTTTATCTGAATATCCATATAAAAACAAAATTTCCGACATATGTCTTTAGTTTTCATTGTGTTAGCTTGTTTGTTTGGCGTTTTTTTTTTTTTTAAGGAATTTTGAATGGATTTTTATGTGGTTATTTCTTTCGTTATCTTGCGACATAAATCGTTAGTGTCAATTGTGGCGCGACACTGCAAGGCGTCTGTTTCAAACTTTCACTATTGTCTTTCAGTTGCCACTAATCATGGTCATAAAAACTAGCCCCTGCAGTTTAATACTTTACTTAATTAAAAAAAAAAAAAAAAAAAAAAAAAAAAAAATACACATATATGAATGATTGAAAACCTTTTAAATAAACATCGATTTTATTTCAAGTAGCCAAATAACTTAGCCAGGGGACCCTTTTTGCTGTACTGTGTGCGTGTTTTTTTTTTTCTTGCTTTAATGACACCTAAAGTCGTCAATCATTTGACAAATCTTAAAGTCAGTAAAAAGTTTACACAAAAAAATCTTTGTGGTCAGTGTCTGACGCAGTTGTACTACTAGATGTGTAACAGTGATTTGTAGAGAAACTAATGTTTGAATATTTTTTAATAAATGAGTACAAAGATGTGGTATATACATATATACCCTGTCGAACATAATAAATTGCTTGTTACTTACTTCATAATAATTGTCCTCTAGGTGCATTATGGTCTATCTTTTTGGTGTTCAAGTATTTGTTGTCTTATATTGTTTAATTTAATAAACAAAAGAAGTCTTTGAATTATTTCCAATTGGTGTTTGGGGTAAAATTCTCGTGTTGATCGTAGATTTTGTGCGTCAAATAAAGTGACACTCTACTAAATTTTTTAATTTGGCTTCCGATTTACACAATATTTTTACCCCAAACAAGATTCAAGAGTTCCTACTGCTTTAGGAGTCATAGTGTTCAAATCACCTTCTACGTGTGGAAAGACTAGACTTTATTCATTATTTTTTGATTTAACAATGTTATATACTTTCATGTTTCATACATATTCCAAGCTGAAACCAAATATCATACAAACAGATTTTGATGAGTAATGTTGTTTACATGTGAAAAATTAGATGCTCCAGGAAGTTTGATAAAAACTCCAGTATCCCGCATCAAGTGGATAGGTTATAAAAGGGCGGCTTTATAAAATGACTGCCCTTAAGCCAGCTTTCGGCCTATTTTGTGCTTTCTTGAAAGGTTGAGAATGGAAGTTTATTCAGAAATTATAGTAAATCATTGTTATTCACAAATTCTTTTACCCTCAAACGCTAGAAAAAGGCATAGAAAATGTTCCCCGGATTTGACGTCTTTCCTGCGTGCTCAACATTTGTTGCTCACATGCGTTGTAAAGTTGCCTGTAAATAATATTATCCTGTCATAACGCTCCAATCAGAGAATTCTTTTCTACTCTGCGTACTTATTAGTCGTGCTTAAATTTTTTTAGTTTTGTATTAAATAGAAACAAAATTTACATTTTTGTTAATTTTTGAATTGAATTGGAGGGAACTTTTTTTAGAAAATAGGAGAAAAAAGTAAATTTTTTTACTAAAAAGAGGTATTTTTCATAAATTATATCTGGCATCACTGGACATACTCTAAGGGATAGTCCCCTATCTTATAGAAATCCATATAGAATCGAACTCGAACGGATGCTTCAGTTTCAGGTATTCAGTCTATATATATCTATCCAGTGCCACAATTATGTTCTTGTGGTGTAATTTATAGTCTCTGTTAATCCATTCCCACAATAGTTGGAAGAGTATACCGGCATTTACGGTACTAATTAAAATATATAATGAAAATATATAATGAAAATATATAATGAAAATATATAATAAAAATAATTTCCAAAGCCCTTGTGGGAGTGGTTTTGCACATTCATTACACCAACTGTAGTTTTTTTATATTACACTTATTGTCCATTAATATCCACCAAATATTGGAGCGTTACCTTTCAGGTTATTAACTTAGTTATTACGGGTATCATTACGCTCTGTAGAACCAGCTTAGTGCTAAGTTTAAAGCCTTCTTTACCTCTGGATCCCACAGCAACATTCACTGTTATCTTTGTCATTTTAAAAAATGGAGGAAAAAAATACATAAAAAATAATTGTTATCACTGGTTTCGCCTAAAATTGGTCAATTATTACTAAGATCCTAGTATGATTACAAAGGTGGAAGGCCAGTGGACGCATCACGCTTGATGGGGGGTAGCGTTATTACCAGCTTAAAAATCAATCATTTGTTTACAAACATTTCCAAAGGAAAATTTGTAAACATTGTCATTAATTAAATCTGGCAATGCTGTGAGACACGGCCGCGCATCATCATAAGCGTGCCGCGTGAACTATTTTCTCCTAGTACTCGATACATATATAGCTAACTCCGAATTTTTTTTAATGAAGTAAAGTGAAAATTCCCTAGATGAAGATTTTAAAGTTGTATATTTTTTAAGCAGCGAAAATTTACAAAATCGAATATACCAAACGTTTAGGTTAATAAAAACGGAACGAGAAAATTAACACATCGCTTCCCTTTTCTAGAATTTGTCATTTTCTACTTCCCTTTCCCAGAACAAACGTAAATTTAACCACTGTATATTAAAATTTCTCTGTAGTAGTAGTACTTATTAGTCAATGTTTTATGTGTGCGTTTTTATGGCATTCAATCTATCAGTAGCTGTACAATTTGACAGTTTTTTGACATTTTTAAATAAACTGATTTACGAGCATTTATTTTTTCTTCTTTGATATAAAAACCTTCAGACAAAATCACACACAAACACTGAGCTACCGATATTAAATTTTGTTGTTTTCAAAAATTTAAATGGGTTTTTTCTTTACTCTCCGTTTAAAGATGGCGTTATAATTATGAGTTAAAGATATATGCTTGTGTATGTAACTCATTAGGTAACTGTCTGGGTACACAAGAATTCCCAGTGGTAAAAATTTTAAGGCCTCCATCGCGCAGGCCTTCTAGAATGTCTATTAACATAGAAGATACAGTTGTTCATACTAGCTTGCCTTGTATAGTAATGCATTCCAGAATGACTCATGCTTGCTTTTTAAAAAGTCCGTATAGTATATATATATATATATATATATATATATATATATATATATATATATATATTAATATTGGGTATATATACCTGTGGGTGATTCCCGGAAGAGGGACTTGTTAAGAATCGGCCTGAGGTTTCTGCTTATATAAAATTTACATGTGTCAAATATTAACTTCATACTAACATTTCAATCAATCAATTATGGACTGATCTATATGAAATTTGGTGCTCTTTTTTTATATTTACTTATATGAAATTTCTTTGTGCGGAATTACATTAAATTACTGATATATTTCAGGCATTTATGAGCGCGAAATTCCATTTCCGGGAGGATATTTGAATGGGAGCTAGGAGAAATAATAAACCGATCGCAACCAATTTCAATGGGCTTAAAATATTTTAAATTGTAGGCAGTACTTAGTTCGCAACGCAATAAGAATATAATATTTTTACTTTAAACAGCAAAAAATCTATACAAAAACCGTTACAAAAATAAGACCAATTCCAGAGAAATAAAAGGAACTCATTTAGTTATGTTAAAAACTTTCTTTGGTCTTTTAGAAGGGCTGAATTGACATCAATGACATCGCGTGTAAAAATACATGAATACGGAATGTATTAGAAAAGGGCCTTCTAGAAGGCCTATTTATCCCTTCTTTTTACCGTTGGGTTCAATTGAGATTTTATGAATAGGTGCGCGTGTGAGTGTTTTTGTGTTGTAAGCTTTTATAAGCCGTTATTTTTTACCGCAAATTTTATTTCATAAATGAATTATAATTTTTCTTGTTATCTCATTTATTTAGACTGAAAACGAGTCATAATTAAAAGTTCACATTATTTTTATATATATCATATACACAAGTTTGTCATCCCGTTTATAATTTCCACAATTTTCGTCGGAGAGCAAAAAAAATTATATTTTCTGGGTCCTTTTCAGAAACCATATCGATAGGAAGTTTTCCGTCCGTCCGCTTGTATATATGTATATATATATATATATATATACAAGCGGACAAAATAGGAAATTAGATTTTCCTGTTTCATCAACAAAAAACGTCAAAAAATTGCTGTAAAATACGTTGATATATATCTTTTCAAATATTTGCGTAATCTAAACCTAGCTTTGGTGTTGCTGTTTTTTGTATAAGCAAGCAGTTTCAGCGTTGTCAACTGTTTATAACCAAAAGCGCTGGCTTATTGTTACTCCATTAATAATTTATAATATAGAAGGCCTTAATAACACTTGTTCGAAAATGAGACTAACTTTTTTTTAGAAAATATAGGCACCAATTCGATAGAACTGAGTTGACGACGCTGAATTTAATGGTGTTAACTATTTTTAAAAGTTAGTACTCATTTTTGAGATATTTCATTTTGAAGGGTTAAGGGATAAGAAAATTAAGTTTAAGGGGTTAGGAAAATTAAGTTTAAATTAAGTTTAATTTAGTTGTTAAATTTCAACAAAACCAAAAATTTAGATTCTATTGAAGCATAGGATCACGTTTTGTTTTTTTTTTTTTTTTTTTTTTTTTATCAAATATATTTTAAACGCTAAATTACAAGACTTTAAGCAAACAAAAAATATTACTACAATTTCGTAAGTAAGCCAACTTGTATTACCAATGAGCAACTTTTAAAACAAGAATAAATATATTAAAAATCTTGTTGAAATTGATTTAATTCATAATTGGAGTTTATATTTTATAAATTTATTATTTAATTTGCATAAATAATGTCCCTTTTATTTCTATTTTTTTATTATTTGTGCTACTTTCATAATAAAGTTTAAGCCCAAATATCACGAATTAGAGAACTAACTTCAAAAACGGCTGCCACCATTGAAATCAGCGTACTCGAGTTAGCTTTACCAGTGGAGTGCCCAGCCTGTTAAAATTTGGAACCAGGAAAGTGTAATTATCCATATTATTTTTATGTAATCAAATGTATTTTTTTTTTTTTGTTTTTTTTTTTTTTTTTTTTTTTTTTGTGAAAAAATAAAAATGTAATCTTCGGTATTTGCATATATAAAAATGAAGTAAATTATTTACCTAAAAATTTATTGATACAAATGTTAAAACGATTTCCATATAAGCTAATTTTTTTTTATCCTATACGAAACTTTCAATATTGACTACTTAGTTAATTTATCTACCCAAACA
Organism: Protocalliphora azurea; assembly: GCA_932274085.1. Classification (NCBI taxonomy): domain Eukaryota; kingdom Metazoa; phylum Arthropoda; class Insecta; order Diptera; family Calliphoridae; genus Protocalliphora; species Protocalliphora azurea. The sequence goes on along the minus strand of OW026520.1, from coordinate 4,937,054 downwards.
AAAAATATGGATTTCAGTACGAAGAAAATGTAATATAGTTTATACTAATCTCATAAAATAAAGGTTTTATTTTAGTGGGAATTTTTGGGGATAATGTAAGCACTCTTTTGGAATTTTTAGGATGATATTTTGCTATTTGGGGATAAGGCTCGAAAAAAATCTGGGAACCCTGATCCATTCTGAAAGCCACACTCTATTATGGGAATGAACATTTATTAATTAATATGAAGTATTATTAAAGAATGTAATATGATGAAATCATAAGACATAAAATTAATGTGAATATTTTATGTAAATATTTCACTAGCCTTGTGAGCTAGTAAAATTTTGTTCAACTTGTAACTGTCTATAATGTACTAAAAATAATAATTCTCTACCGTTTCACACAGGCCGTAAGATAATATTTTTCATTAGTTAATAAGGACGTAAAAACATGTTCCTAATCGACATATCACTACAATAAAACGTTCCGATGTAGCACCTTTTTTGAAAAAAGCGCTAATAGAAAAAAAGCGACTTTTGGGTTGTTAAAAAGAGCTAAATTGGCAACGCTGAGCAGTTTAGTTGACAACAACTTTATTAGAATGATTATAGATATTGTTGTTTTTTGTGTATGCAGTTAGTTAGTTAGAAAAAAAGTATGTATTTAATATATATATATATATATATATATATATATATATATATATATATATATTTATTTATTTGTAAAACTATGAAAATATTTAATCATACTATTATTTTATACTTGTTGGTAAAGTTGTGAAGGATATAAAAGATTCGGAGAGCCGAATACAGCGCTCTAACTTGTTTTATTGTATGCGGACAATTTTTTTTTATTACTTATTCATTACAATTATTTAATGGCGTCTATGTGCAGTTATATTTCATTAAGCTCATTAATCATTTTGTTATTGTCAAATATTAAGTCAGTAAGTATGTGGTTGTTTGTTTATTTCAGTCGCTTTACATTTATTTGTTTTTTTTTTACTTTTTTTCTTCTTGTGTTTAATCTTTGCATAACATCTTGTAACTGTTTCACTCTCTTCAAATGTTCATTTAACACTTTCTGGTAGCTACCGTAATACACACCAGTGATTTGTTTAAATAAATACGAGGGCTGAGGAAAGAGTTTGTAGAAATCCCTTAAAATAAATAACTAATTTCATTTAAAATGTATTTTGATTCAATAAATATATCGTTTTGAAATTTATTAAATTGAAGCTTTAATGTCGGCCTGAAAACAAAAATATTTTAAAGCAGTAACTTTAAGTAATGACATATTAGGAAGCAATTAATTTTGTTACAGTTGTAATTAGTATAGAGCAAGTCGGATTATTGTATTCTAAAAAAATAAAAAATAATAAACTTCAGATTTCTCTGGTACATAAACATATATATATATATATATATATATATATATATATATTTATTTTTTTTTTTTTTTTGCTTATGTGCGAGTGTTTTATGTATTATGGCATGACTTTTGTGATTGTATGGTATTTGAAAGCTGCAGTTACCCAGCAAGCCAAAGGTTTTTTTGAGATTTGATGTCAAATATTTTTCTCAAATGGTTTGAATTAACCTTTGATATCAAAGAAAAAAATATATAATTTTTCAAGCGTTTGAAATATGACGACTCAGTATTTATTGGGCAGTTATTTATTTGTTTTTCTGTACTGCCATCTCTCACTCTCTCTATTTCACTATTTCTTTGTGTGCACAAAAGAAATTGTCGCCAGCTTGACACTTTTAAGAATTATGAAATTTGTTTGGAAAATAGTTATTTATTTGTGCGGAGACCATATAAAAAACAAAAACATTGCACACTGGTCAAAAGTCCATTTTTTTTTCTTTTGGCAGAAATTCCAAAATAATTTAAGAAATTGTAAACTTGTATAAATTACAACAGACCAAGTAATAAAGAACATATATTAAAAAATATAAGGTGGCAACATTGACAGTCTGACAAAGCATTAAAGTTGGTAATTTAATATTATTGTTAAAATTTTTATTTAAATGGAGTTAGAATTATAAAAGCTATATCTCATTACTAGCAAAATATATAACAATGTTTTATATTGTAAATTGCAGTCTAGAAGATTCATTTTAAGAACCTTATTTTTTAATTTTATATAAGTGGCATATTTGTTGTTATATTTGTGTTTATTAAGATAACCTATAAGTTTGAAGGACGAAAATTATGTTTGGGCATTAACTTGCACGAATGTAAAAACGTGAAAGTATTTGCAAAACTCCTATCTTATGCATAAATTTAGATAGTGAAAACATTTTTCGACAAACTCTTGAATGATCAATTTTCTTTCAGCTAAATTTTGCTAAACCTATGCGGAAATTTCTTGGTTTTCATAAACAGGTAGGAGGAAATATTATGTTCTAACCTATTGTGTAGTTTCACTAATCAATTAAAATTTAAAAACTTGCAAAAAAATTAAAATAAAACCAAAAGCAAACAATTAAATATCATAAATAAAAAATATATCTATTCTAGTAAAATTATGTATTATAGAGGTTTAAGCAAAAATACTTCAAATCGGTATTAATAATATTAGTGTTAATTTTAGATAAAAATTACTTTGATACAACCTTAAAAAGAATTTAAAATGCTTTTTGAATTTATGCCAGAAAATGTGGATTTTTGACCAGTGTGCATTATTTACTTTCAGTGAGAATTTATTTCAGAGTAACACTTTAATAGACAATAAGTATTTAGTACGTATGTTGGTAAATACTTAGTACAGATAGACAAATAATTTTATATTGATATTTATACAGCACGGTAGTTACGGGTTATATGTAAAGAAGTGAGAAATTAACTCATATTAATTAGTTAAACTTAAATCTCGATTGTACCTGTAGTCTACTTGATATGGTATTATTTATCTATTCTGTTTCTGCTAGAGATTCTGTCCTGTTTGATAAAGTTATGTAATCCTAAATATAGGTGAGATTTTAATACTTAAAACAAATTGTCATGGACTTGATTCCAGCTTGATTCTTCAATGATAAAATTTTTAAAAGTTAGCAATTTCCTTATCAATTGGATAATTTAATAATATAAGAAATAAAACATTAATTACAAGAAATATTTCTATTCAATTAACGCTTTAATTCTGTTTTTTATCGTTCATCATCTATTGGGTGCTACATCTTTTTGAACTTCACTAAAAAAAAATTCAATTCAAAGTCCACCACGGTTGTGTCACATTGGCAATTTATAGTATCGGATGATGCCGTTCATTTACAAATTTTAAATACCTTCACTAAAGTGCATCGATTTGTATGAAGACAAAACATGTTCCAAATGTACCCCCTACAATTAAAGACTGATGTGCGATAAACTAATCTTCAAAATATTTCGGTGCGTTGTTTCGTTCTTGTGAGCTGGACCATTTTTAAAATACCATCAAAAATGTCGTTCTCGATAAACAGTGTACATAATTTTTAACTTTTTGTCAAACAAATTACAACATGTAATAGACACATGTTGACTAATACGAAATAATTTTTTTTTTGTTTTTTCTTAATTAGTTTTCATTCTCGTAAAATGAAGATTTTAGTAAAATTTTCTATGATTTTTTTAAATACTATTTTATTAAATTTTGAAAATTTCGAACATTTTCCACCGTAATTTAGATTTTAAAGCATAGTTGTCTTCACCACTTGTCTTGTTCTGTAACATTGATATAATTATACATTTAACCCATTAGTAACAGAAGTACTACTTTGTGATCACAAGTCCATAATAGTTCAAATTAATTTTTATGTCAAATAAATATCACAAAAAGCATAAATTTGTCAAAAAACTATAAATTCGTGTAAAATAGCGACTAAACATCAATTACTTTCTTTTATTCGATTATTACTGCGGTTTTAGAAGAATTATTATATTTTTCATAAACTCAGTGGAGATCCTCTATACCTGGTTTTCATCGACTTTGGAAAAGCTTTTGACACACTTGTTCATACTACCATTTGGAAAGCAGTCTCATCTACTTAGGAAAATAATATAGATTATCCAAGAGCTATACAAAAACGAAAATTGTCGTATACTTTACCTGAAGTAAACGATAAGGTTTCTGTCAAAGTTGGTGTACGAAAAGGCTGCATCTTGTCGTCGTTATTCTTTAACGTAGTGCTGGACATTGTCATGAGAAATGAAACGAGCAACAATAGATGCATTAGGCTGTCTTGACTATGCCGACGACATATGCCTTCTAACACACAGTCACTCTGACATGGTGAAAAGCCTTCAAATGGTAGAGACAGAAGATGCAAAGGCGGGACTCAGAATGAATATAAATAACATGAAGGTTAAAGTTCAACATATTTAGAAAATTAAATATGTGATATTAGAGTTGATATAATTAGTATATGATCGACCAAAAGATATATTTTAAGTATTCTAATACATGGAACATTAATTTTAGAGTGGATTCTTGATAATTTAGAGCATTTTTTAATATAAAAACCATAAAATTGTAATACATGTAATGAATTTTTCTTTAAATTTTGGTAGTCCTAACTATCTTAGACAACCCATTTACCTATTTTGCATAATTTTTGAAACAAAATTATATAATTTATTAATTTATATAAATAATTTTTAGCAAAAACGTATATATATATATATATATATATATATATATATATATATGTAATTTACTTAATAATAGACAATCATATAAGGATTGGCCGCATTAGAAAGGATAACTGTGGACAAAATAAAACTGATAATTTACCACAAAATTAACTATATCCTTCAATTTATATAGTTCATTTTTATATATGTATTAAATATATTTATATTTTCAAGCTTAAAAATATAATCCTTTATCCTCATTTATCCGACCATCCCTTTTTGGTATCCGTAAATGTTTGGTTGAATAACGCCTTTTATTTTTTTATTCGCATACCGAATTTAAGTTATTTACACAGAGAAATAACAGAGTTAATAATTTTTGGCCGTGCAGTGCGACAGAATCAGCATCTTTTGGAAATAAACTTGTAACTAATTAAACATAGTCGTAGCAGAGGAACATAGAGGAACATATATTTCAGGAGCGAGGCTATTGGGGCTCAAATTAGGGCACCTCTATAAATCTCAATATTTCTGTCCGATTTTGTAAAATGGACAAAATTGTAAGTCGGTATCTCTTCTGAGTCAAAAATAAACGATTTTTGAGTTGAAAATTTCAAAAATTATGCTTTTTGTTTTTTGCCGAAGAATTATCTACGTTTGTTGGCCGACACTTTCATTGTCTTCACCATATGTTACGACCATCGTGAAGTTAAGTCTGCACACATATATGTAGGACCTTTGCTCCTAGGGAACAAATTGTCGCTAAATATGAATTACATACGCACTGAATACTATACTGCACCTCGTTCCCGTTTACCTTCACACAATGACTTAAAACATTTGGATGTTGAAGGTCTATATCATAAGGAAATGCATGAATTTTTAGCATATTGCCACCGAACTTGAACCAACATTCTGATTATTTACTATATAAAAGGATTCTGATAAAGTTCAAATTCCCCCCAGAAGAGATTGATGCTGAGTAACTTTGTAGAAAACTATGATGCCAGGATTTAACTAACGGCTCTAAGATGAAATGTTGGATCCCTCGTCTTTTCTGATGAAATTAAGACAAGTATGATATATGAAATTTTTTTTAGTACGTCTATACTGGTTAGACAATGAAATAAATCTAATACTCCAAATCTTAGTATTAGTATGGCTTCTATTTATGCACAATACATCAACATCAAGCTGATTGTCGAAGCATTTATCTCCACAAATTATATTTAGTAGCCGATTGTATTTAGTAGTTTTTGTACCTCGTTTAAAGTCTAATTAGTCGAATTTGAGCTGAAGCATCTATCTCATCGTACTACAGCTAAATAAATAGTAGATCCACAATATTTGGAACTCACAATAATGCTGTCCATCTTTTGGGCAAAACAGTATCATTGACTAAATCCTTATACCAAGCCTGATCATTTTATAAATGAACTAGCAAGCTCTGTATAACAATCAATACAGTGTGGGCCAAAAGTCACCATGAGGTTTAAAAATATAATAACTTTTTTGTTTATAATATATATATATATATATATATATATATATATATATATATATATCCACAATTATATAAATAAAACCTGGAGAATAAATAATGGAGAGTTTCACAATTTAACAAAGAACCAGAATAATATAGTTTTATTATTTAAATCAGCGATTAATTATTTTAACGCAAAGACCACTAATATGCCACCGTTAGGGATTTGCCTCGTACCGGTAGACTACGTTTAATTCGCACTGTGGAAAATATTGAAGGTGTAGAGAAAAGTGTTAACGAAACAGCAGAAGCGTTCTATTCAGCTAGTAATGGCTCATTATTTCCATGTTATTCCCATATAAGGTACAATTGGTTCAAGATTTAAAACCCGTAGATCATCGGCAACGTCTAAATTTTACAGATAAATTTCAACAATTGGCCAGAAATTAAATCAACTTTATTGAAAATCTGATTATGAGCAGGTTCTGGGGTTCTGAAAATCCAAGAGCCATTCATCTACGCTAATTACACTCCATTAGGTGTACAGTTTGGAGTAGTATTACATCTGAAAATATCATTTCAACAGGATGGGACACTGCCCACATTACCCGAGACGCAATAGCACTTTTAAGTAAAATTTTTGGAGAGTGAATAATTTCCAGAAATTCGGAAATTAATTGGCCAGCGCGTTCGCCAGATTTGTCAGCACCCGACTATGAGAACAAGCTCGAGACAGTCCTTCAACTCAAGGCCTATATTTTTGCAGAAATTAGAGCGCTACATCTACAAGTTTTGAAACATGTTATCGAAAATTCTCTACAACGAGCTCATCATTGCAAAACTGAAAACGAGGTTAAAATCTCATGGTGACTTTTGTTCCACCTTGTATTATTTGGAATAATTATTGCATGTTTAGTATTCGCGACCTCCTTATAATGTTAGTACGGATCGCTTGTGATTCGCGGACCTCCATTTGAGAAACGTTTTTCTAAACAATACAAGTTTTCAGTAGTTGTGAAAGTGCAGAGAAATTGCAGAATTTCGTATCGAATTCGAGAAATAGAAGGTACTTTACTAGTATGCTCCAAAGTCTTTGCAGTCATCTTTAAAACGATATCTTTTTCACGTTGTAATTCATAAACCTCTTTTACCTAATTTGTTTCACTAATCCTTATACAACTTTTCAATTTATCTCCTAAAATATTATTTGCTGGCTGAAAAAACAATGATATCATTAGTCATTTTCGCAACATTTTCAACAAAATTAATTTATAAAAATTTCTGCAAAATTACAAATGAAAATTTCCTAAAAAATATTAATTCATTAAAAAATTTGTCTACATTTGTTCTAAATGTCTTTGTTTTGGTTTTTTGTTTTTTTAATTACATGAATTGTTGGCAACACTTGCTGCACATTTGTCAAAATCTCTAACATAGCAAATAAACATTTGACATACTCTGGCTGTTGTATATAATTCAAATCTATTTTAATATTTTTCGCTTTATAAATATTTTCATTTTCACAAAATCATTAAACCTTAAACAAATGCTTATTATTCAAGTGTGTAGACAGACAGACATACACCAACAGTTATATTTATTTGAAATTTTAATTGCAAATGAAAAGAAACATAAAATATCAAAACTAAATATTAATGCATATCTTAAATTATTACAAATTATATATATTTTGTGATTTTTATGATGCGAAAAATTAAATACAATTCGTTACATTATGATTATTATTTCTATTCGTAATGCAATGATAAATTTAAATTAAATTAAATGTTTATGAGCAATGAAACGTAGAGAGATATTATTAATATGCAGCAAAACAAATGTATGTCGAATTATGTAAATTCATGCATTTAGTTATTTAGACACTCAAAGTTGGCTGAGTGTCTGGTATTTGAGAGTGTTATAATGCCAATGGGAAAATTGGTTGGTTTACATAGATGTTGTCACTTTATTAGACATCAGAATTTAAATTAATGTTGACAACTGTTTAAAATAATAACATGTTGTTGAAGGAGGGATTGAGAAGAAGAACATTGGTGACCATGATGAAGATGATATTAGTGGGTAATTAGTATGAGATAAACAAAATTATTTTATGGGTTTATTTAACAAGTGATATACATATATCAGAGGAAATTGACCATAGATATACGTCTTTAGATACATATTTAAAAAAGCAGCCCTTTAATATAATAATTTTTTACATGAACTTATAAAAAAATGATCGACACGGTTTTCCAACCGGTTTAAGATGCTGTTTGATGATGGAGAATCACTGAAAGGTTAAGAAAGAAGGAATCCGGGACGCAATGTGAGCAAAAACTATTGTCTCAACAAAAACTATTAAAAAAATATACATATTATTGTACGTATATATGAATTCCTTTTAATATACCTACATATAGAGTAAAAAATATAACTTTTTTCACAATTTTAATTTACAATGAAAGTATCTAATTTACCGATTAATTTCAATATACAGTTATGTATATCGAATAAATTCGGTTGCCTCAACGAACCTGTTTGCTCTGCGCATGTCAGATTTAACAGAAGATTTAATTCTAGAAATTCGATCGTTTGTCCTCATTATGATGGCAGTCATAAAAAGTCATTGATGGCACTCGGCATGCAACAGTGTTTTTAAAATTTTCTGGCCAGATTTAGAATTTTGTCATTACATTAAAAGCATACAGAATTAGATTCTTATTTCAGTCCCACAAAGTATTAGCTATTTAAACTGCCCATCAAAATAACCGATTTTTTCAAAATACCAACTATTCAAACTATTCGAGAACCGGTTTCTCCAAAAAGTTGAAAAAAGGGTGATAACCCTACTGGCAATAGATAAATGATCTTTTCACAGTTTGATTCCTGTTTAAAAAAATTAAATCAATTTCAATTTTCCTAATTTGAAATGAAAAATTGAGTTTAAATGAAAAATATACATGCTGAATGCATAATTTTTCGGAACATTTAAAAACTTCCTTTTGTAGTTATCTATCCAAATCACACATTTTGCTGCAAAATGGCATTGATTTGTTAGTGCATATTATTGCATATTTAATGAAAAATGCATATTTTGTCACACTTTTCTTAGCAATATATATTAATTTACATTTTTTTCTACTTTTTTGCTACAATTTTCTTTTTAAATTTTTTTATATTGAGACAAATCGCACAGAACACAGTATTTCATAGGCAAAATCTCTGTAACTTTTGCATCGATAGAGATATTTTTGATTTTTTTGTGAAGAGATATTTTCTTTAATTTTCTCCGGGTTTAATTTCATTAAAACCTGTTTAGCAATTGTTGAGAAATTGAAGGCTAAAATTGAACTGTAATTTCTTGATTGTATTTAGTATGAAAATGCCGATTTTTTAATAGAATGTTTTGGCCACTTTAGTTTCGACGTGTATACTATTGAATGCTATTAAAATTTTGGAAATCGGTGTTAACAAAAAATTGGACTTTTGCCCAATGAAATTTATTTCTGAGCCATCGTGCGCCAGCATTATTGCATTATGTGAAGCATCACATATGCAGACCTTCCTTAAAAAAAATATTATCTAATGCGATTTTATTGAATTACTCAAAGACCTACAAAAACGAAAGGATTCCATCTGAATCTACTGTCAAAAAAAAATGTAAATAAAGTGTGCAGCATTCAGTTAAATCGTTTTAAAAAAACAAATTTATATAGATTAGCATGAACCAAACTACATGCAAAGAAAAATCGTGGTTGGTAGCTACCATAATCGAACACAGTCATATTATGATTGGAATTTATGACCAGTTGTAAATTATATTATGTTTGGATGAAGCACCATAAAATAGTTGAAGGGTATTAATAAAAATAACCATATTATGCTTATATGAGAGCTCGGATTTATGTATATAACAACAGACACAGCAAAATTTTGGTTGAGATGCAACCATATTACGATTGTATATGAACACCAATATACCATTGTAATATGGATGTATACCAACGTCGCAGTTGGTGAGAATAATGATTACTAAAAATTTTTTATTGAATATACATACATATGGTGTTTGAAATTTGTGGCATCCGTTTGGACAGAAAATTATTTTTTATATATAGAGTGACATCTATATATGTAAAAAGTAATACATATTGTTTATACCTCCTTGTAAAAATGTTTCCAAAAACATTCTTTGCTATAGTTTCTGTATAATTTATATTAAAATATACAATTAAACTACTTACATACTGTTTCTAGTTTATGTAATTAAACCTAATTTTGTTCATATTTATCTGTATGTTTACTTAAAGATTTTTGTTATAGATTTCGTAAATCAATTTCTTATGATTTTTTAACACTCTGAAGATAAACTATTTACTGTATTTCTTTTCTTGCGCGTTATGTATATAAATATATTAAATATTTTCACTATGTAATACTTTTGATAATTTTTAATACGGTGCAATATAAGCTTGTTCTATGCAATAAGCACACTGTACTGAATAAAAATCAGCAAATTTAATTATTTTCAAGTACTAATAATGCATATTATTATCAATACAAAATAAACATATTATTGTTAAGTCGAAATTAATAAAAACAATAATATTTTATGTTATAGAAAATAATTCTTACACATAGGATTTTAGCAATAATAACGTAATTCAAACTCAAACATATTCCGTAACATGTGCTAACAATATAATTATTGAGAACAAAAATATTATTGCTATAATCAAATTGTTTTTAAAATAAAATATATTCAAAAATAACGATGATTGTGATAACAATATATTATTGCGTATAAAATAATATTGTTGGGTTAATCATACTGCGATATGTTTTTTCTCTGCATACACGGACAGTACCGGCTGATAATGATTTCATCAATCGGATTTTAATAAAAATCAAATTCTCTTACATTTCTCTGACGCCGCACCTAGTATTATATCGAATATCTGAGAAGTATGTATTAATTTTGATCACATTTATTCGTTGATTTCATATTGAAAACAGATATATTTGAAAGACCCAGATATATAAACAATTTAAAGTAAAATTAGTCAAATTTGCCACCTCCTCAACCGGTTATTACGATATGGAGATCTTGACTTGATTCTGTAAAATATCACCAACACTGATGATTTCAAAGATAAGTTGAATGATAACGTCTCTAAAAAAAATAAAGTTTAACGAGAGTTAACATAAAAAATATTAAAATTAACCTCTCGTTTATTTGTTCCAACTATAGATTTCTTACTGATACTATTACCAAATTATAGGGTTTCGATTCTTTGAGCACTCATATGAGTTTAATTGGTAGTGCTGTTAAGAGAATCGAAGCTACAGAATGACCTTTTGCCGAAAAAATTAAATTAAAGCTGCAAGCTGCGATTAAAAAGTGAAGGATTTGAGAAATTTTTAAAGAATCAAACTCAGTTATTCACAGAAAAAAGTTAGTGCATAGATATAAGAATTTACTTTCATTGATTTAAGTTCATAATATTTAAGAATAATGTCTTAAATATTATCACTTTTTTATGTACTTAAACAAATTGTTTAAATTTTCATTTACGTTTTCAATTTGTAAATGCATGTTTGCAATTTTTTTAGAGAGTTTTCGGTTTTTAATGTTTTTTAGACACATGTTGGGAGCAGAAGAACACAACAGAAACACTTTTTTTACAATGATGCGTGTGCTATAGAATATCAGCAAATTTATGCAAATTTCTAAACATTACTTTTTAACAGATTTTTATTGGAAAATTGCCAATTTAAGGGATTTATTGTTAATATTTTCATACATAAGTATTTTTATTTAGCATTTGAATCAAATATAATAAAACTAAATTAAAATTTTAACAGCATTTTTGCAAAATTCGTAAAATTATCAAGTACAATTTAATTTAAAAATTTTAAATTTTATTTTTTTATGAAAAAGGTTAGGAAAAAATTCATATTCGGTTCATAAGACTTATGAAAAAAAATTTCAAATATATGAATTTTTTTCCCTCTGTGTCCTCCTTCAGATGACATCTCGTGTTTAAAGGAATACTCTCCTACTGAACTATAATTATTTAAATACGCTTCCATTACACCTGTTGATGTAGAAAGTTAATTTTCTATGCATAAAATTTTTTAACGCAAAAATAGATAATCGTTTACATTTAAAAACTTTATAAAAAAATTTCGTTTGTCTGTATAAATAAAAGATTATCTTTTTTGTATTAAACTCAATGTCATGAATATAACTTTTGAAAAATTTTATCTACAATGGCACAAACTTCAAAGAAGTATAAAAAAATATCATTAATCTTTTAAAATATAGTTTTAACGTTTAAAAATATAAAATATATTGTAATGAATAACTTATCATGGACTAATTTTTATGTTTTTTTTTATTTATTTTTATTTTTTTTTAATTATGGAACAAGTTTTGATTTTTTAATTTAATAACTATTATAAGAAAAAAGTAAGTGCATGTTTTTCTCAAATTTTAGAGTATATTTTGAATTTATAAATGTATCGTTTAGGAGCATATTTTCAAAAAATAAATGTATGAAATCCGTCACCTAATGATAACAGACAACCTTTTTTTTTCAATTAAAGCTGTATTAAAGAAGATTTAGTTTTCATACGATTTGCACTGTTATTGATTTTGAAATATTTTTATGAAGAAATAACAATAAATTATTCTAAATTAACATCAAATAGTGAACATATTTTTATTAAAAACTATATTGAACTATAGAATTTGGCGCAAGAAAGACTCGATATATTTAAACCTATTAAGAAAAACTTGTAACGAATTTTTTAATTCATTAACGTATTTACTTGTATTAGGGTATTCACTCGAATAATATTTGCTCGATTAATCGACAAATTAAAATGAAATAATTGTTCGATTAAATTAAAATTAATAATTTCGAGTAAAAATTTATGCGAGTAAATTATATCGATTAATGACAAACCGTTCTCGATTTGTTATAAAATAAAAACTAGTGTAATCGTCTTATTAGGGGGAAATATTAGACATGCCCATAAAAAAATCAGGACCTGATAGGAAAAAACTGAAAGCAGATATAATTTTCACACGTCAAATTCCATCTAGTCCATATATTCATGCTTAAGGGAGGATTTTTCTACCAACAAGTGTTATTTGTTGCATTTATGTTTAATAGCATAAACTGTCAATATTATGGGAATATAAAAGTAAAAATATACGGATTTAAAGTGACCATGATTTTAATATTGAATAAAAATTTATAATAAGTTGCGGTAAAAATCTCGAAAAAATTTGTAAAAATGTTGTTATTATTTTACCTTTTGATCTAGACAAAATTAAATTTATACTTTCCAAAACAGTTTAAAAACAAGGAACAATATTATATTCATGGCCGAATCCATTATACCCACCATCTACAACCCGTGTAATCCTAATTTAAAATTTTACTTTATATAGGGGGTGCGCGTGGGCAGATCCATTTTTGATTCCGAGTTTGCATCGATCTCCAAACTATTTATATAAAATCACGTTTTCGTATTTGCATTTGTTTAAGAGATATTAGAGAAAAAAAACTGAACTGAAGGTACACGCAGAGAAAGAACATGGTTGCAGCATTATCACTACAACAATATTGCGTTCGCATTGTTAATTTTATTGAATTATAATAACCCTGTGTTCACGATAACAATGTTTTTGTTTAAATTTTGTCATTTAATGTTTACATTCGATAAAAATTTTAATATGGTTGACTGTAAAAATTATATGTTGTTAAATATTTTTACTAGAAACAAAATTGTATTAATATGAACAATATCATTACTTCTATACCCATTAAATATTTTCAGTATTTTTCCTTGTTCTTAATCCATATTAATGTTTCATTCTTTTCATAAACTTAGTGGAAGAATTCATTACTTTTTTGTCTTAAAATATATCTTGTTTTTAATATTTGTTTTCCTATTTCAATGTAATTATATTTTAGCTTAAAATTATATGTACGAATAAATACATATAGACAAGTTTTGATTGTACTCGGTATGATTAAAAAAATATAAGATATTGATTAAGTACCATTAAAGTGTTTAGTTAAGAAACATATCTTACATTTGCACCACATATGGTGGTACAAATTAACATAATTAATAAACAAATAAAGTGTAAATATATATATTTTTTATCTAATGAAAATTCTTTTCTCCAATGAAATGAAATGAAATGAAATCTCTTTTCTTTTCTCCATTATTTTCATTAAAAAACTTAAAAAATAACAATTTTTTATTAATACTTTTTATATTAATATATAACATGACAAGATGAAATAATAATATGATAAAATGGAATAATATGAAGAGTGCTATAATAAAATTGTAAAATGAAATCACGATGTGAAAATGTGGTATAACAATATAAAAATAGAATAATGATATAATAACATCAAGTCATAATCTGATATAATGGATTAATGATGTAGTAAGATTGTTCAATTATAAGAAAAACTAGAATCATAACATGAGAAAACAAACCATAAAATCGGACACTATATGACAATACGGAATCATAATAATTATTACTTATAATCTATTTTCACTGTGATCATACATTCCAAGCACAACATGTTGCTCTTAGATTATGGTCACTACAACTATATTTTTTCTCTGTGTGTACCACTAGCACCACCATTTGGCGACTTTAGTCGCCAACTGCCCCTTTTTCAGCCACCTGACCACCTTTTTGGTCCCCTTTTTTAATATGGAACTAAATGGCGACTTTTTAGACCATAAATTCATTATATATTCGTTTCAACCAAGAAAATAATTATTTGTTTCGCAATGTGATAAAAAAAATTGGAGAATTTATAAATAAACTGAAACTGTTAGAAAATGATGCCAATGATTAATTTTATGATCAAATATTTAAAAAATTTAATGCCCAATTTTTCTGACCGAAGTTGGAAAACTAAAAAAAGATTCGATAAATATTAATATATATTTTTACTTTGCCTCATAGAAGTGGCTCGGCGGAACATCATTTTTTTTTAACTATCACTAATGAAAGATAAATTGTCCAACAAATTTAAGATCAATAGTTATGATTCGATGCTTTCATCCATAAATTTTTTAGACGTGGATTTGTAAGATTGATGTCCGTGTAAAGACCTCGTACAACATCTATTTTTATGAATTAATAATCTCTATGCTAACAATAATAAAACTTATTATAAATAATTTATTTTGTTACTTATAAAATTTAATTTAGTGGTTTTTCTTAAAATACATTTTTTTAAATAAATTGTAATTTTTTTTAAGTTAAAAAATGGCTGTTTTGAACGCGTTTTACAAATTCTTAACGATAACGCTAGCTACGATGGGCACTAAATTTTTCTAGTGTTTAGTCCATAACTTTTTTGTTCATTAACCCATTTTGACTATTTCTAATACGTTATATATTTTTAAGACACAGACAGGATGGATATAGCTCGATTGTTTTAGAATTCCACGAGAACCCAGAATATACATATATTCTTTATGGAATCTTAGACGATTATTTCGACATGTTACACATGGAATTAATCAATTGCCCCCTATCATTTTTTGATGGTGGGTATAATACAAAAATTAAGGAAATAATTAACGAATTTATAATACATTAAGAAGTCCTAATATTTTCTACTATAACATTGTGTTATTTACAAAATAATTGAACTAAATTTTAAAATTGTTTGCAACAAAAAAAAAAGTGTTCTAATGTTGCATTATTTAAATTCAAAGAAATATTAATTGAAACAAAAAGACTTACCAAGTGGAACATCACGAGCAAAAATCATACCTTCCTGAAATATAGCACTTTTATAACTGCATACTGGTATCGAATATATTTTTATGTATAATTTACCCTGTCATAAGTTAATAAAAATTTAATTTTAATATGGTTTCTGTTTCTTTTAAATATCAAAAAAGTTGATATGCTTTAAGTATCCATGATTAGTTGAAGAGAATATCAATCAAAATATTAATTTATGTTTGAGTATAATCATATTTTTTACAATTTATACTTACATATATGAATAAAACAAATTAACACTGAAAAGATATTAAATTAATTGTTTTTTAAAATAAACCTTAAAAATATATTTTTATTTAATATAAAAATTATATTATCGCTATGTTTGAAAAACAGTGAGGGTATTTTTGTAAAAAATTAAATTTATGATTGATGCATGATGACTGATGGCAATGACAACATACAAATACATCATCAATGATGACATAAAATTCTCTAAATACAAGAGAGTGACTATATTGGAATCAAAAACAATGATAGTTGTTGCGTTTCTTGTTTTGGGTGAATGATGACACTAGGTTTGTTGGCTGAACTATGCTGCATTAACCATGTCACTTATAACATTTTTATTTTACGCGTTGAAATACACTGGGGCCCCGATCTGCATTGTTAATGCGGATCGGAGAATTGCAACGCAAACTGAAATGACGCAAATTAAATCACTTTTTTCTGTATATTTACACTGTTTCCTTAATAATTGGTTTCAGGATAAAAATATTTGAACAGAAAAGAAGTTATTCTTTAATATATTTTGTACAGAGAGGTGAAATTAAAACACTTATATAAATTCTATTTTGATTTTTTAACTAAAAACAGAGAATTTCCATTAAAATTTTCTTAAATTCCTTTACCTGTTATTAACATATATGAAACTACTTATTACATGGGCATTGCAACCATGTAGATCGATAAATTAATAAATTGTTCACAAACATTTACTTAAATTACTTTAACTTCCCGAAAAAAAAAATATGCAAATCGTAATCATAGCGACGTAAATCGAATTCATAACGACGCAAATCGAAATACTGAAAATTCAAACAGCGACGCAAAACAAAACGACGCAAAATGGAAATGACTCAAATCGAGGCCTGGGTGTGCTAGAAAAAGAAAATCAAAAATATATTATTTTGTGGTTATGTGTTTATGGACATTATTTTTTCAATGTTTTTTTTTCTGTCATTATGTTGACAGCTTTGAGCAAAAATGATGATTTTAGATTGATGGCTAAATATCAAATGTACATTATATTTTTTATGAATTTTTAGGAAGGTTTTTTGTGAAATGTTTTTATAAACATAAAAAAGTTTAAATATTATGTTATTTTTTCTTTGATAGTATGTGAGTGATAAATTACTATTTAATCTGGTTTGAGGCTTAAATTTTAAAAATAGCGTTTAGTGGGATTTTATTTCCTAATCGACTGGAGAAAAGATATTATGAATTACTTCTAAATGAATTTAAAAAATTAAGCAATTCTTAATTTTTTTTACTTTTATTTCAACCTAAAATTTTGTATGCAAACCAGCCCTTTTATAAATTTATTAACACCTTTTTGTGAAGCACAATTTAAGATATTTTTTATTTAAAATCTGACAGCGATAAATAGCGTTTAAATGTCACATTGTTTTAAGACGACAAATTTTAGACATTCGTCATCATATTTTTGTGAAAATCCCTTAGATATTTCTCTTACTTAATCAAGCAAGACATCAAAGTTTGTTCGTTCATTATGTTTATAATCCTACGCGTAAAGGGTTTGTCACACACAAAATTCATTTATCATTATTTTCGTTTGCTCTTAATAATAAAACTTTCGACATTGTTCGTATTTTTCTTTTTTGCTTAAGACAAACAAATTTCACAAAATCCCCAAATTATCAAGAAAACACATCAACAGGCTGTTTGAAGAAAACAAAAAATAAAATAAAAAAAAACATAATTTTTCATATCATAAATTTGGCACACTTAATCCCACACGCCGTGACTGCTAGTATGTCGTTGTATTTCTCATAACTCTTTCAATTTATCATTATGATGATGCTGAAGTTTATTGTTCGTTTATTCATTCTCATTTGCTTGCTGTGCGTTTTATTTCAAATTATAACATTCGTTTCATTTTTAGTGACATTTCAGTAATAATTCATACTTTTGCATGTCATTCTTAATTATGTTGTCGCCCATAATTATGTCATTCATTTTCATTTCTTTGAGAGTTGTTACTCTCCAAGCAATCGAGCATAATCATCAACGGCGATGCCAACAGCAGCCGCAGAAGTCTTAGGCATATCATAACTTGAGGAATGGAAATTGAAGTAAGAAAAAGTTTGGTGGCAACGAATTATAAGTTCACTTCGAATATTTAAAATTTCATAATACAGAATCAAAATTAATAAATGGAAACAAAAAGTTACTAAATAAATATTCAATGATGGAACTTAAGCAAACAAAGAATAGGGGTAAAGGAAGTTTTAACAAGTGACAGCATTATTTCATTTTTAAATATTTTATTCTTTTTATTCTCAATAACGATTTAGTTAAATTAAAGCAAAATGATTAAGAAGAGAAGAAAAAATTTCTTTGAATTTAATTTAAATTTGCTAAGTAATTTGGACTTCATAATGCTTCTTTAAGACAGATGTATATAGTTAGTCATTGAAAATTAGTGGCCATTTGTGTTAGTGTCCCATCATTGTTAGCAGATAACAATATGTTTCTAGCCCCTGCACGCAGAGACAAAGTATTGTAGAGCATTGCCACGACAATATATCAGGTTTAAATTTTTTTAATAATCAATTCATATAATTTCAGCAATCCTATTATGGTTGCATTAATGAAAGGTTCATTTTCATTAAAAATTATTTTTGTAGTAAACATATGGTCACAATGGTCACTAAGATTTTTGGAAAAGAATATGATGTATTGATATACATGGCCTTTGGCCTAGAATGAAGCAGTCCAATGCTTTATTCGCAAAGTTCTATCGCCTCACTAGTGTTCCAATTACTGACGCAATAAAGATGATAAAGAAGGCTTATATAAGTGCTATCATTGTACCAGGCATCTCCAACTTGAAGGTTGGTGATCTGGTAAGGCACCTTATTTGAAAACGATTAATTAGGATAAATTACTAAATATAGCAGACTTTAGTTTTATACAGAAATTTTCATTTCTTTACACCCGACAGGTATATGTGGTTGCATTAGTCTTGTTGACCGATGCACAATGGCCCCAAATCGTTTTTTTCCGTAATTTTTGATCCGCTAAAGCACCTAAATAAAATTTGTCTGAGCTGAATTCTTCCAAAATTGATCAATCATCTGGGATATGTAATTGTAAATCTTTACGAAAAACATAATTACTTATACAGGATATTTCTCATAGTAAAAAATGTATTTATATCGATATAATTTTTTTATTTTTATTTTATTTAACCCTTTAAAAACAAATATAATATTTTGGGATCACCGGTCTATAATAGGTTAAAATTTCAGAAATATATACAACTACATGTTTAAATAATGAAAATATGACAGCAAAATTTGATAAAATCTTGATATTTCGCAAGTGTAAAGAGATGTAAAAATAATTTAAATGTATATTTCATGTGTTAATATTTCTCTATTATATTTTGAAGTAAATTATCTTATAATGAAAATTTTTATAATGGTATTGTAAGAAATCCGTATTTTTAGAGGTGTTTAAAAATGGTCAAGCTCACGTGAATGGAAACATTCAGCCGTGATATTTCGAGAATCATAAAAGAATATACTAGTCTTCATTTCTAAAATGTTATGTTTACAACTTCATATTAATAGGCCATTATCAACAATTTTTAATCTGGCTTAAACTTATTTTAACCCTTAATAAGTTTTGTGATGAAACAAACGGGTTACAGATCTGAAATCAACAGACTTCAAACTAATAGAGTGCCAAATATTAGCGCCAAAGATTTCATTTCATAATCATTTTTGTTGTTCAAAGTTCAAGAAGTTAGAAAAAAGGCTTTAAACTGCTTAAGTTTTTCCTTTTCTTTTATATTTTTGTTCGCGCACTTATACTTTTTGATCATATGAGATCTTATACAAACTAATCGAACTTTATAGACAAATTCTGCACCTTCTCTGCTATCGTGTAGGATTTTAAAAATTAAATGCATACAAAATTACAAAGTTTTTTAGTTCTTAAAATATTTTTATTTTTAAAATTTTTTTGATTTTTAGGGCGGGGTTGTGCGCCCCTCAACGGAATAAAAATTTTGAAACAGGGGTTGGTACTTGTTATAACTATGCGTTGATGTGCCCTAAATAGTCAACGCAGTAGATAGTCACAAGTTTGGAAAACAATTGCGAACATTAAAAAAAGAAAAACTTAGCTTTTCGCTAAGAACATTCATAGTTTCTAAAGAAATAGCATGGATTACTGCGTCGACTTTGCTTATCGTTATTTTATACAATAAAAGCGAAAGAGCATTAAAAGTAAATTTAATAAAAAAATTTTATGAACTTTTTGAAAATAACACAAAAATTATAATTTTTGTTTTTGCGTTTTTTCAATGGAAATGAAAGTGGAAGTCTACATGTTTTTTTTTTTTTTTTTTTTTTTTTTTGACCAGAACCACTTTTTGATATCCAAGAAAAATAGATAAACTCTCGGGTTGAGGAAGAATTTACTCAACTATGACAGAATATTTCTGGCCGGAGGTAGGCTAAGAGATTTGTTTTGTTATCCCGGGGAAGATTCCACAAGTTATTAATACTCGATAAGAGCAAAATCAGAGTACTAACAAGATTATTTACTTACCAGGCCATGAGGTCTTAAATATCATCAACATATATTTGGAAATGTTGATGAAATATATGAAAATGTGCTATAAGTTTAAGTTTCTAGGGGAGCCCATAGTGGTATTTGTTCTCTCACCAACCAAAATAATTGGTTTTATTCGTAGACTCACCTTAACATGGCACAGTGGGGCAATTTGCAAAATAAATGATGATAAATCTGGACTCTTTAAGCCGTTGAACCGATGAAACTAGGAACATAAATAGAAAACGAGTTGAGCTTTTAGAATATTCTTGGCTGAAGTATGTAGGGCTAGTACGGCCACAGTGAGCCAAAATTCACCACGGAGCTTTTAGCTTTTACTAATATGAACCGATTTTAAATATTTTTGTATTTACGAATTCTTTTAAGCAAGGCAAAGAAACAGCATGCTCGCTCTACTAAATTATCTCTTATAGTTTAAAAGATATTTGATTTCCAAAATTAAATTATTAATTTTTTTTCCTTGACTTTTTTGCGATTGTGCCCTCTAACTTTTAAAATAAAAATTCTAAATTTTTTTAAAAATATGGTGAAATATTCTACAATTTTTTGAATAAGGTTAAAAAATTTTTTTTTAATAATCTTAAAATGATAATTAGGAAAAAATATTTAAAATAAAAATTTTAAAACGGGTCTCAAAAATTGCAATTTTTTTGTAAATATATTTTATTTTTTAATTTTATTAATGAAATTCAATATTTTCTGATATTTGTTAAAAGTTTGCCGAAAACGTGTAAGTATAATTTTGAAAATTTTTTAACGTTCACCCTGCAACCAATAGTAGTAAAAAATTACCAATTTTGAAAGAAAAGTTCAAATTTGTGTACCTGTAAAAATTTTTTATTGTTGATTTTGATACTTCTGCGAATTAAATTATATAGCTCGATATGCTTTTAAAGGTTTTGCAAAAACTGCCACAGCCTACTGTTAAATACTTTCACAGAAGGGAATTTTCTGAAAAAACCCATATTTCCAATAACAAAAATTTTGACGTCTAAAAACATATAGTAAAACTATATATTCTTCCGATCTTTACATTTATCAATTTCTCAATAACTACTTTATAACATGTGTAAAAATTGTTTTGATATATAAAAGCATGTCAAAAATACTCAGACCCAAGTTGATGAAATATGTCCCTATAAACACAATTTGCATTGTTTTCTTTTTTGTTTTATTTAAGAAAATCTTCTATAAGTTCTAAAATAGTATAATGTATTATACATAGTTTTAAAGTAGACACAATTTCCTTTAAAATGATATATAATATGACTAGTTTGTATTTGTAACGTTTATAGTAAATCAATTTAAAATAAGCAAAACGCAATAAAATAGCGAATTCTTCATAATACAGAAATTATGTTTTTCTTTGTCTTACTTATAAAAGTTACAAGCTCCGATATGTTGCAGTGGACCAAATGATAAAATTTGGTCCACTGTAATGCCAGCCAACAATATTCTGATGTTCTTAGTTTAACCAAAATCAGTTTAGCAGTTGAAAAGATCCAGACTTATTACCATTTATTTTGCAAATGATCCCATTGTGCATTGTAAACGGCTGCACAAAATATCCCTTGAGTAGTGGTGCTAGAATTTCATATACATAAGTTTGTCATTCCGTGCTGTTAGTGGTTGGGGAGGTGGATATAAAAATTGGTTGAATATTCTAAAGTAGAGTTCGCTGCAATCTCATTGCTTTACTAAATATATCTCTATTTAAGCAGTACACCCAAAAGGCTTATCTATACTTTAGATATCTTCATTTAAACATTTTCTTATGTCTAAATATAAAAGCAAATATTTCCTTAACCATTCATTTCTTTCAAAACTACATTCAAGCCACTTTGTCTTGTTCATCTTTCTTTTAATGAACCACTACAACAATTTGTCTTTTAATACGATTTGGCCGCATATGGATTAAAAGCGTTTATAAAACTTTGACAGCTATTTCTTTTGAAATGAAATGAATGTGTAGTGGATGTTGATGGTGTTGTGATGGCTATAGAGACAAACGCATTTTTGTTAAAATTTTTTTAAAAGGATTATTTAGTTAAAGTTTTGACAATAAATGACTGTTGGAAATTGAATGTCTACTGAAGAAAATTCATGCTGAGAATGGGTATTGTATAATGGATGGACTTAATAATGTGATTTGATTTCTTTAAGTGTTTTTTAAGTATTTTGATAAACTGTTGAAACGTACGAGTATATTTAAGTATTCCAAAAAATGAGGGTTTATGTACTTAGGGGATTAATATACAAATTGATATTAAGAAAAGAGCATAATGCTAAATAATTAAAATTTTTTCCTTAAATTCTTAAAAAAAAAAAAATAAATAAATTTTTAAGTATCTAAAAACAACATTTAATTTGCCTCATAATCCCTCTAAATTAACAATATACTTTCATATTATTTTTCTTAAATTTCTCTACTACATTTAAAATTTTAACTATATGCAAACTTTTTAATATCCTCAACAATTTCTACATATAGAAAACTCCCTAAACTTTTATTACAATATGTACCTATTGTTCTCATACTTTGTATATGTACAACAAATATTTTGTTGGCAAACACTTCCTAATCAAATGTATATTTTTATTGCTAAAAACTATTCAAGAAGAAGTTTTTACCATTAAAAAGAAAACGACAAAGTTATTCATTCAAATATACAATGTACTACACATTGAATAGAACACATGCAAGCATCTGAAAAAAAAACATTACCATAATCTGTTTAAACATTCAAACAATGATTGCAATCTCAATTTGCAACATTCCACATGAGTAAATTTTCTACATTTTTACATACTTCAATAAACACACATTGTGGTTTTTAAAAACATGACATACAAAGTTCATACTCATATTATCATTTGCAGCTACTACAACTACAAAATGTGTATATGAACAGGACAATAAAAATAATATTCCTTGTTCTGTTTTTTTTCCCAGAACTTCAGAAAATGTTGCAAATAACTACAAAAACAAATAGTTAACATCAGTAACAGAAGCAGTATTTACGAGTAGTAAGGAAATATTTGCGTATGTGTTTTCAATGGATGCATGTAAACTTATAAATGTGTTTTTAGAAGTCCTAGTGTATTTATAGTAAATAGTTCAATAAAAACTACTATTTTAAATGTAGTAGTTAAATGTATTTGTTTGGGTGTATTTTAAAGTGTTTATAGGTTAGATATTATACATACTTATATACGAAGACCACAATACGACAAATCTGTAAAAACAAAAATATTTAAATATTGTGGGTACAGTGATGAGAGAAATTATAGTATAGTAATAGTAATAAGTTCATTATTTTCTGAACTTCTGAACTTTCCTCGTCAAAAAGAGACATTAATTTGAAATAACTGAACAAACAAATGCTTATTTTATTAGTTGGAAGAGAGAGAACAAAAAAAAAAAAACAAATAAAAAGAAAAAGAAAAAATAAAAAACTAATGCCCACCGAATTTGTAAAAATTTCGAAACACCAAACAGTAGACGTGTTTAAAAATAAAATCCTTGTAATGTAATAATTTCGAGTACAAAGTACAAAGAGTACAAAATGCACTGTAGATATGAATTTTTTAGTAGTTAATAACCACCAATTTCATTAATATTAATGTTTTAAGATAAAGTTGGAGGAATGTGAATTATATTTTTTATGGTAGTGTAACGGACGTTTTAAGACCAACTTTTCTTTAAGTGCTTTCTTTTCACGCTCATTAACACAATAATATTTTTAGTCTTTGACATCACTAATTTAAATGCAATTAAGTTTTTTCCTAGATCTTATATTTATATCATTTTTATAGTATAACATATATCATGACACAAAACTATTTTTAAATTTTATATATTATTTGGGGAACAAAAACCATACTGGATAAATAATTAAAAAAGGAATCGTCTTCTGTTGAGTACGAGAAGTATACATTGGTGGCCCATAAACTCAAATATATAGAGTTAAAAGTCACACACTCCTGAAAGCTTTATAGACATTTTAATCCGACGATTTATGTTTTAACTTTAATCAATCTTTGTAAATCAGCTCAATCACTAGAATGCGGAATTCAATCATGAACGCTGTTAAATTCAGAACAAAATTTATAAAGAAAATATTAATACTATTGTCATACGTTAACAGAAAAAATATTTTAATATTGTATTGTCACTGGGAGGTAATAGTATAGAAGAGTATATACAAGTCCGGATTCCTTTACATAGTTCACATTGTTAAATTAAACAAAAAATTAGAGTGCAGTGAAAAATGAGCAACAATTTTATTAATTTTCTTTTCATTTCTTTTTACTTTAGACTCTTTTCAATTTTGTTTAAGAAATTCATACAAATTTTTTAAAAAATATACTTACTTTTGAATATTTTTCAATTTGATAACAAATTTGTTTTTGCTGTCTCAAAAAAGCTGCTGGAATCTTGCCGAAAAGTACGCAAACATAGCTATTAATACGTTCTAAACTTATAGACTTTTGATCACTAATTCCCCCCCCCCCCCCCTCCAAGAAAAAAAAAATACAATGTGAATCATACAAAGAAGATTTGCGTTAGTTTTTTCAAAGAAACAATACAAAAACAATAAAAAAGTTTTGTGAGAGATTGGATTTTGATTATCACCGATTTTAATGAAATTGAGCACATATAATCTGCTGCTTTATGAGCTTCATATCTGCATCATACCGTTAACGGTTCATATTATATGATCCTATAACTTTGGACACCTAGAGCTTTTCTTCAAAAATTACCAAAATCGAGCATGAATTACTTTTATGTGCATTATGGGATTGCCACAAACTTGGTATCATTGGAAATGAATGAGATTCTTATTTGTCAAAACTTCATAATAACTCAACAACTTCCTGGCGCAAGGACCTCTAAAATGAAAAAATATTATTTATCCTTAGATATTCTGAAAAGGGGTTTTTAAATTTCCATTATTATTTTTTTCACAATGTTTCCAATTTGTCGTTGTAAAAATTTCAAAGTGGAATCCCAATGGGATCAGAAGTTCGGCAATATTTCTTTATTAGCTAACTCATTTTCTATTAGATATTAATAGGTTTTTAGGTATGTTGATATACTTATTCAAATTTTAATATAACAGATCATTATTTATTAAAATAAGTTGCATACATAGCATATTCCTGATTCCGAAAAAATAATTTGATATTACTTTAGAAGATTCAGGAACACATTAAAAGATTTTTAACCCACTGAACCCCACTTTACAAGATACGCCGAATTATTTGTGGCGATATTGAACATTATTTACTAAATTTTTTTTACATAGGGTTACGAAGGCAAAATCTATTGAAATTGATCATGATCGATACATTATTTCACCTTTTACCCATACAAATCTTTTCCTCGGAATAGTGGTTATTTAATTTCAACCAATATAAGTTTTGTACAAATATAAATCGTTATACAAAATTTTATAAAAATCGGTCCATAATTGATAATATCTTTCATGTAGATATTATCAATTATGATGATAACATCAATACAAAATTGCATATATTTGAGTTGTATATAAGTATAAATCATCACACACAATTTCACAACAATAGGTCCATAATTGTACATAGTTCCCATATAATACCCACTTCCAAAAATAAAACACACAAATATACCAATATTCAGATAAAATTTGACACAACTAAGTTTTGTGGAATTATAGGTCGCAGCACTAAATTCCTTAATGATCGATCATAGCTCCCATATAATTCACATTCCCAAAAAATACATAAATGTGCATAAATTTGATATAAATGGCAATATCGAAATAAAATTTTACATAAATAATTTTCGTATATGCGTAAATTATTGCAGTAAATTTCATAAGGATCATTCCACAATTGACCATAGGTCCCATATAATCATTTCAGTCACTATACAAAAGCATGCAGGGTATTATATAGTCGATTTGAGCAAAACTGCTTATTTTTACTCTTTCCTATTTGCTTTTATACTAAATTTAAAGCAAAGGTATCAGAACACTTAAAAAGATGTTAATTTGTTAGTAAAATTGTATTAACTGCTATAAACAACCTATTATAACTTCTGATCTGATTTTGAAATTTTTACACTATAACAATGAATTGATTGTAATCATCATGCCAAAAAATAATGCAAATTAAAATATTCTTTTTCAGAACACCCTAGAATAAAGACAATTTTGCTTTTCAGAGGTCCTTATAGCAGGAAGATGTTTAAATTTTATAATTTTTTAATAAAGAGGAACATCAGTCCTTTTCATTTAACCTTATTATTTAACAGTATTGTTTATCTTTAAATTTTGTCAATTTTTGACAAAAATAGATGATGTGTTCTAACTTAGAGGTCCATAAAACATGAACAGTAGACGATATGGAACTGGCTCATATGCGATAAAATGCACAATGGCTAGTTTAATGAATACCACAATTAAAAAAAAAACGAGATATAAAAATTTTAAAAGTGTATTTTTGGGTCGAAATTATTTGGAATTACCCTATGATTGTATTAGCTATTAGATTAGTATTAGCAGTATTAGTTGTGAAGAATGGTATTTGTTTGCCAAACTTCGAAAATTACATTGGTGTTTCGACACCTGAAAAATACGTGTTTTGCCTCAAATAAAGCGTAAAATACTGCTTTGAGAATTGGCTCGAACGTGCCAGAGATTGTATTTATTAATTGTCATATATGAAAACTACTTTGGAATACAAAAATGTAATTTTTTAAAAGGAGATATTTTTGTTTTATATGTATTTCCCAAAATACCTTTTATGAAGTTGATGTTGATGTGACATGGTAAGAGGTACTTAAAGTTTATTCGATCACTGGAGTTTGTGTTTTTGAGACAAATGATTTAAAAGTTTCATAAATGGAGACAGATTAATTAAATATATATTTGAACTAATTTTGTCATTAGTATTCGGACCATATCATAATTAGATACAATTTTAGAAACAACCCTATATTGAATCTTTTCAGATGATAATAGATATCGACAGCATATTTAGAGATACTAGGATGAGTTCTATTAATACTTTACAATTCCAAAATTTTTCACACAACTGTATTTGGAACAGCAAAAATATTTGTTGTAGTATGTGTTATTTGAAGTTAAAAACATTGTTATTAACCTTACAGCTAAATAGAGTTATCCCAGACAATAATCATATTGTTTTTATCTTTATTTGGTTATAAAATGGAATGTGTTGAAATGTTTGTATTCTTGTGAAGTAACTCGGCCATAAATGCCAAGGAAATCAAAGTTTAAATACCAGTCAATGTGAAAATTTCTGTATGCACCGAATAGTTTCGCAACATGTTAGAAAATTTATAAATTCATATATAGAAAACTATGCTCTATTCACTGAACCAATAAAAACTATAACGACTATATACTTTTACTCTTTGCAAACCGCATACAACTTAGAACATACTAGAGAACAAGTATTGCTATTACCAGCCAGGGAATATATATGACATCTATATTACGGACGACAACTTGTTATAAAAAAAAACTTATTTACATTTTCTTACACATGTAAAAACTAACTGAACAAATGTTGATTGTTACAAACAATAAGAATATAAAAAAGTACAACGTTTTCTTTATTCTTATTTAAGTTAACAAAATCCTTTTTTGTCGGTTTCTGTGGAATGAAGAGGTTATTTTCGAATAAAGTTATTAAAATTGGTATCGTTTTACTTGGTTAAGTGGCACTTAAAATATTATGTTAATGGACTTCCTTTAGGTGTGGAACATTTTTGAGAATAAAATTTATATAATTGTGACAATTGTGCTTATAAAGAGGTAGTAAGAAAATGGATTTTTTTTTTGAACAAAAAAATTTTTTGTTAACAAAAAAATTAAACTTAAAGAAATTTTACTTAATTTAAATATATATTTGATAAAGTTTGGTAAATAGTGAAACTCTACGTCAAGAGGAAGAACCATTCATTCTCTTACATATTTTAAATTGACCAGTTTTACAAAAACGTGCGAAAAAAAAGGCTAAATTATACTTTAGAAATGAAGCCAAGAAAGCTAATATTTTTTTACTTAAAAACTTATTTTTATTTATTTTTTTGCTTTCATTTGTTTTTAAGATATTGTAATAAATTTATAAGTAAAACTTAGATTAGGTAATTTTTCATATAGGTTACATTTCACAATAAAAATTAAAGGCTAAATTAGACTTTAAAAAGGTCAGAAAGCCTAAATGGCCAAAAAATAAAGCAAAAAAAGCAAATATTGTTTTACTTAAAAACTTATTGTTATTTATTATTTTTTTACTTTTTGTTTTCATTTGTTTTAAAGATATTGTAATAAATTTATAAATAAAACTTAGATTAGATAATTTTTCATATAGGTTACATTTCACATGAAAAATGCCTAATGTTTTAAAGTGATTTTTCATCACTTATGTATCTATAATTCATTTCCAAATTTTTAGGTGACTTTCGCTTTCATAATAACTTTTTTTTAATTATATTCACAAATAGTTTTTATGGTTAGTTTGTTAAAAAATAAATCGCTTCCACATTTTCACTCGGAATCTCTAAATCTTACTAAAAAAAGTCAACATATATTTTAAGACAAAGTATTTTTCTATATTTTTGAATTGTTTTTTACTTTTTTCTGTAAACTATTACAGATAAATTCGAATAAGTTGTGCAGTTTTTGCATCGTTGCTTTTATAGAAAAATTTATAGTAATAACTGCAATTTACTTAAAAAATTATGTAAAAATTTTGATTTTTCTAGGTTTTGTTTAAAAATTAGCTTTAAATATTTGACCAAAAAATAACAAATACATACCGTTTAAAAGCCTGCTTTTTCTACAATCCAAAGAGGTTTAAAAATGAAAAATAAACAAAAGAATAATAGAATTAGAAATACAAGAATCTACCACAAACTGTTTTTTTTTTCTGAAAATAACTCGAAATTCTGAAGATGCACTGAAAAATTTTAATATTGATTTATGATATCCCAAAGAAGGGCTATAACGTACACTGTATCATTTCACGAGTAAATTTCTACTTTATCAACTATATTTGGCAGATAAATTTGGAGAAAATTCGTCAAATTTGGAAAAAAATGTCAAAATCGTCAACAAATTTTTAACATCAAAAACAGGTAAAAAAGATATAGACGGTCAAGCCCGACCATATGATACCATTCTGTATGTACACCAAAATTCGGGGTGGGGTCTTATATCAGACTTGTGACCTATTGTAGACCGATACTTTTACTAAGTGTAAAATAAAATATGCAGATACAGTATCAGCGTAATATATACTAATAAATATATGAATTTATGCACTTTAGGGATGCTTATATGGGAGCAATGGTAAATTAGGACCGATCCTTATAAAATTTGGCACTCTGATTTCAACTTATATAAAACTTATTTGTGTCGAATATTAACTTGATAGTAATATTTGTATGGGATTTATGCCCTATTTATGTCAATTATAGACCGATCTTCATGAAATATGGCACAAAGATTGGTACTTATATAGGAGTTTTTGCATCGAGCTTCAATAAAATACTGCTATATTTAAGGCATTTATTAACGTTAAACTCTTATTCTGGGAGGACATTTGTGTGGGGGCTAGGTGAAATACTAAACCGTTCATAACCAATTTCAATAAGCTTCATCCTTGTGCCAAAATAATCATTCGTGCCAAATTTCATCAAGATATCTTTATAGTTGCGACATGTACTTTGATTATAAGGAAACCAGCCAGTCGACCAGACATACGAACGGACATCGATAAATCGTCTCAGAAAGTAATTCTGAATACTTTATGGCGGGAGTCCGAAGATTCCTTCTGTGCGTTACTAACATCAGCACAAACGCGTAATACCTCAACCACCTATGGTGGTCTAGGGTATAATTAGGTTTTTGTATGTTATGCTTTTTTATGAAAAAATAAAATTTAATTGAAAAATAGTTAACAAAATAGTACATTAATTTCATATAGTAGACCTACTACGAAAGTCAAAACAAAATACCAAGTTATTGATCTAATCTATTGAAAAGCTATAGAAGAAAAACTCATAGGCCCTTTTGTAAGCTCATCTACGATATACGAAATTCAAATTTGAATGAATTATTAAAAAATATCTTTGGATACTTAGTTTTACTATTTAAATATTTCTAATGCCTTGATTATGGAGTTAAAGATTTTATATAAATTAAAAAAATTATTTTGGCATTTTGTAAAGTGTTTATTCGCTATTTCACAATAAAATAATTGAATTGAATATAGTATTATATTAGACTCCATAAATCTTTCTTATAAATGAAACATTTACGTTGAAAAATTTAAGATTTTAATTTAAATTATTAATATTTTTGTACCAACTAATTTACTTTTAAAGAATAATATATAAAAAATTTTGAAAATAATTCTGAATTTCCCTTTAGAAAAAAAACGTCAAATTTGGGACAAAGATCGTCAAATCTTTAACAGATTATCTGTAGAACAAAAATTCGTCAAAATGACGATAAATCGCCAAATCTGGCAACATTAGTATCAGCGTATAACTATAATAATTTATTATGAAGATAATTAACTATGAGAATGAAACGCCGCAGGCAAATAAAGCAAATAAGAAATTATTTTCTTCTTAGTTGAAACACAAAAATTTTACCTTTTTTACGGTAATTTTAAGAATAAAAAAATTTAGGAAAAAGCTAGAGGCTAAAAAGAAAATTTTGAGGCTAAAACAAAATAAAAAGGTTAGATTTTGCCTTAAAAATGCTAAACTGGCAATACTGAAATTGTCCATAATGACTTGGAACTTTCAACTTCCTTCAAACAAATTAATGTAATAATATTTCAGTGGCTTAAACAATACAGTCGTTAATATTTTTATCTGCAGACATCATAAGTACAAAAATGTACTATATTTCATAATTGTAAATAATGCAGAAGAAACCTTAATTATGACATAATAAATTATAATTTTGACTTTTTTTTTAGACGCAAACACATTCATTTATACAAATACTACCCTTATGCACGTATAATTTGTCTCGTAATTCTACAGTCATTAGTCACTTTAATTTTCTTTACTTAATTTTGTGTTTATTTTTTGGCGAAATGTTACATTTATTTTTGACAAACATTAATCATATGACACGATGACAGCTGTCAACACGTAGCTGTCATGAAAAATGCGCACAATCAACAAAAAAAAAATATTTATTTTTATTTTTCTTTTTTTTAACAAGAACGAAAGAAACAGAATAAAACATAACAATGATGAAAATCACAAAAAAAAAAAAAGAAAAGACGTTAAGCTAAATGAACTCAACTTAATCTTAAGAAATATTTGAAAAAATAAATAATAGAGGCAAAAAATATAAGTAAATAAAAAACAAAGTTTTAAGCTTTAAAATGTATAACAAAAATAATGAAAAACGTGCCGAATGCAAACAAACTATAGGAGCAAAATAGAAATATAGAAAATAGAAAAAAACCTAAAGAAGAAAACAGTAAATCTACTACTGAACCTAAAACAAAATAAATTGCAATTTTCATGCATTTCATTTTGTAAAGATACAGACAAAAAAGCACAACATCATGTTTTTCGTGTTAATTTTTTTTCCGTTTCGAAAAAAAGATGACAAAACAAAGTACTATGATCCTTAACTTCCAAAATAATAAACCAAATGTGAAGCGTTTTGCTTGGAATAAGAAAAGAAATGGTTAACTTTCGTCCAAAAGAAATTTTTATATTCTTTGTTTTCTATATGTTTTTAAAATCCAAAATTAAAACTAGAACCGAACTAAAGCAGTTTTGAGCAATAATCCAAAAATTATAATTGTGAATTTTCCGAGAAATCATTACATGTTGTATCAATGTTCTGAGGTCTCATATAACATAATCCATTTAGACCACTTTTATTACTATTAGAAACAAATTTTTAACTTTTATGTTCGGCCCCCACTTCAAAGAACAGCTTGCCCATTTCAGACTACTTAAGCAATTCTTTGTAACACAATGAAAAATAATGAGTTGTACTGTTAAAATATAAAAAATGATGTAACATTTATTCTACTTTTCTTTGCCAAAAACAAGAACTGAATGGAATAAAGAGTGTTGCAAAAACAAAAAAAATATATATATATATAAAAAAAAGCTACATAGCAAATTCATTAATCAAGTTTAACTCTAAACACAAGTTTAACAGTTGCATTTCATACTTTATTTTCTATAAAATTTTGCTACATTTCTGTCAGAAATTTTATCTAGTTCATTTTGTACACCTTTCTTTTTATATTTAAGACAACTGTCTCAAAAATTTAACAAACAAAAAAGAGAAAGCAATGTTTAAATGTCAAATGTATTAGATATGAAAATTTGTTTGCAAAATTTCACACGCCTTTCATTGTAAAGTAGTTATTCCATGAAGAATGCACAGTGGGTCAAAATTTTTTACTAAAGGATAATTTTCAATTTGCGAATAATTAGTAATAGTTGAAAATCAGGCATTGATTATAACTATTACACTTACTATCTTTCGAAGCGTTGGACTAATCCAGTGTAACCACATTTAAGAGTATGTAGCTTATCCGGCTTTTCGTTCTAGTTGGCCTAGAATTCATATTTTCTTAACATTTTCACGATCATTCTTATGTTTTTAAACACTCGCAGATCTAACATAGTCGTTTCCTAGGGTTTTATTAACCGATTGGGTATACGTATCAGAGCTTTGTTGCCAATTTTCTTCATCCATTTAATACCTTCTGAAATAGAAATGAACAGAGCCTAAAACATAGTATTATAATCTGGTAGTTGAAAGTACTCACATACGCCGAAAAAATTACACAAGCAAATTTTTCAATTATTTTTATAATTCAACTTATATTAAAATTCAATTAACCTATTTATTAATTTTATATTTGCTTCCATAAAAACTGATAACTCAGAAAAAAATTTAAAAAAAATAATAATAAATATTTGGAAAAATATAAAATGTGTACGTGGACGACGACCTAGCTGGTGCTAATACTCTTTCCATAGCCCTCCAGGTTCGGAAGGAACTCAGAATTGCAGCAAGAAAAATTGATTATATGTGAACTCCGACTTTGTTTCCTATGGAAAATTGTTTTCTTACCTCCAAACCTAAATTATAAATAAAGAGTTCAAATTTTAATGAATTTAAATTTTACATTATTGTAATTTATTGTGATATTTTTCACTGAATAAAATTTGTTTAATACAATTTCAAATCATGGTATTACTTGGCTACATTAGACTTTCAACATTCTATACAACAGATGTTTTCAAGCAAAATTAAAAAAAATAATTTTAAAACTAATTATAAAGGAAATGTTTGAAATATTTTTTATTCAAATTATTCGATTAATCGGTATAATTTAGTCGAATAAATTTGTATTCGAAATTATTGATTTTAATTTACTCGAACAAATATTTGATTTTAATTTGTCGATTAATCGAACAAACATTATTCGAGTGAATACTCTAGCATTAAGGTTTAAACTACTACATTTTTCAAACCAGTGCCAATATTCATTTGCTATTTTTAGCAGAATATACCAAACTATGTTTATTATTACTAACTATTTTTATAAATTTTTAACCAAAACAAATTTTACGTAAAAAATAAAATTAAAAATTTTTCTTTTCAGTGTACTTCGATAAATATTATTTTTGACATGATAATACTTTAGAGGCTCTATGAAATTGCTTTATTCTGGTTATGACAAAATAATACTTCTATCTCAAAAGATTCTTTTTCTTTTTTTGAAAGTTTAAACTTTAAACCTCCACAACTTTTGCGCGCATTGAAAAAAACTGTTATATAATAAATTATATACAAATTTTTGAAATTGTTCATATTTATTACATTTTATTACGAAAAAAAAAAATTTAGTTCTATTATTTGATTTCCTTCTACAATATTTTACTTGTAACCCACTGTGTACAATTGAAAGTCACCCTATTGCAGTTATAATTTCATAGTACTCTTCATGTGTGACAATAGGAAGGAAATGTTATAAGTTGTTGTTCTTTGTATTACAAATTTGCATATACAACACACTCTTAGACACATACATTGTATGTGAATATTTACATGTGAAAAATTATAATAAAAATGTGTCAAGTTAAATTTCAGTCACGCACAGTTGTCAGCTTTATGTCAGTGTTTAAGTTATGATTATTATTTTTGTGAATTGTTATAGTTGCTGCTGCTGCTGCCATTATTGTTGTTGTATTTTCTTACATATTTAAAATAGATTAATGTCAAAATTTTTGTCAGATTTCATAGCATGGCACATTGTAATGTCAACATAACAATAATTAATTGTAAATGTTGCAATAATAATAAATGATCTTAGTAAGTTGTTGTTGGTTATTATTTTGTAGTACTTGCACATTCAGTTGTATATAGTTTTTTTTTAATTTTTTTCTTTATTTAAAAATAATAAAATGAATAATGACAACTGTCAAATGAAATTAAAAATTATATTTGTTTCTTAAGTTGAGAGTTAATGTATAGATGCTGTTATATATTATATTTTGAATATTTAAAGACATGTTTTGTAAATCCATTAGATAAATGAAGGAGACATGTTGATTTGCATTTCATAATAAATCGTTGGTATTACATCAATCATTATTAAACAATTTAACCATCCAACCGTGTATTAATTTATTTTAATTTTGTAGTGAAGTAAATTTCTATCATTAACTGCTTCTATGGTTGATGTAATTACTAAAATGATCATGTTAGTTGATGTAATAGATTGAAGTAATTGATTTTGTTGAACAAGTACTTGTAAATTCCTTAACTTTAAAATATTTTATAATTGAATCAAATCTATGGTAATTAGAGTAATTAACAGATAGAGCAGATTTGCATTCTACGTAAATGATCTAGTGCAGTAGTTCTTACAATCTCTTGTTTCACGACCCACTTGAGAGGTTAAAACTAGAAGATTATCAAATCTAGTAGTTCTCACAATCTCTTGTTTCACGACCCACTTGAGAGGTTAAAACTAGAAGATTATCTACTGCAATTTTGGAGCAACAAATGAAATTTATCCTTACAAACTCAAATGTTTGAAATATGATAACTTTGACGTATTTCTAAAAATATGTTCAAAAAATTCCAAGTTAAATTTCATGTTTGAATTCAAATTGGTATTCATTTGAAAAGAAACTAATACTTTTTCAATTTTATATCAAAAGTTATTCTAAAATAATTCCTAAACATAAAAATAAATTAGTACTAATAATGTCAACTGCCATTGTCAAATAAGGCTAATTTAGGAATACGGTTAGTAGATTTCATTTCTATTAAAGGCCTTGACTCATGGACGAATTATCATTAAGAAAATCAAAGTCTTTTTCAAAAATTAGTGATGAACGAAAATTATTTGGCATTAGTTTGAGATCAAACATTTTTTAAATCTGTCATACAGATAAAAAGTTGTAAATTTCTGAAAACATAAAGTTTGAATAACTTAAGAATCTAAATTATTTTTAAAATCATGTGAAGAACTTTAAATTTTTTTCTTATGTTGAACCAATTTCTAAGATTGAGATTGGATTTTTTTCCCAAAAAAAAAGATTTCATTAGCTTTAAATTGATATAAAGTTTACTTTCATGGCAACGATTTTAGTTCTGTGCTGTTAAAAATCGTATAATTTAATCTTCATTCATAGCATGTATATATTTTACGAAGAAATAATTAAATTCCTGTTATCAATCATTAAAGAAATATTTTTAATTCTATGCTCAAATAGGGGGTCGCAGACTCCCATTTGAGAACCGTTGATCTAGTGTATAGTAAAAAAATGAAACGCAAATAACTCGAATAGAAACATTAAAATGAGCAAAAATTTAAATTTCTCATATCCGCTTCACAGTGTTGCAGTTTTATTTATTTTTAACCAAAATTTGATTATTTTATTTTCCAATGTGGAGATAATAACTTTTTTCCATTTTGGTTATTTTTTGTTAAATCAAAATTTTATTTTTATTAGTTTCAAAAATGCTATTTTTCTATTAATCTTGCCAACAATAAAAGGCAATAAGAAGAAGGTGTGCTACAAAATCATCATACATTTAAAAACTAAAGGTTCCTATAACTTTTAATTCCAATTTCAACTGACAATGAAAAAAAAAAAAAAAAGATTTTCTAATATTTAACCAAAAATTCAAAACGGATTGGGAGATTTTTGTGAGAAAGTTCTAGCGATGTGACAAACAACCTAAATACTTGTTATTACAAAATAAATTACTATTAAAAAGAAATATATATCCGGTGAAATATGATATCCTACACTATTGTCTATGAGCCTTAAAGTAATATATACTTGAGAGAGTTCATTATACGGCTGCTATGGTTAATCTTATTTGAACCAAATTGTATAAACGTACGAATAAGGCGAATTCATTAATGTTTTTTATATATGCAGTTTGACAGCTGTAACAACCAAAAATGTTAAACAGCTGTTTAGCTAAGGTTACCTTGTATTCGCACTGATTTTGACGTTTGTCTTGATAAAAATTTATCTAGTATGGACACTATATAAATCTTCTAAAAACCGGAATTCATATTACCAAATGAGATTGACTAAGTTCCTATAAAAATAACTCTTATTTGCGTTCTATTTCTGTAAACACATAATTGTAAATGTTAACCTTATTTTCTATTACTGCTCGACCCAGCTATATTGCAATTCCAAAATTATTACAATTTGGTTTGCTTTCGATATTATATAATTATTTTTTTTTTTTTTTTTTTATTAAACTTTATATCCCGACCCCCTACAAAATTGGATTAGGATCACATTTTGATAAGCATTATTCTAAACAATTAAATTTTAAATACCTTTTTCTCCTAAAGACTAACTGAAGTTTATGATTAATATGCAAAGTATGAATATGAATATAATCTTAATATATGTATTCAGATATATTAAGATTATATTCATTTTTATATAACTTTAAATTTTTAAAGTTTGATTATTTTTTATTTTGTTTAGAAAAACATTTTTGCCGTGGCAACACTGTTCACATAACATCTCCGACTGATCATGGATCTTTAATAAATAAATTAAATGTTGATACCTTTTAAGGTAATTAATTCAAACCAACACTTTTCTTTCATTAATCGCTAAAAAAATTAACGAAGATTCAAAAGATGTCTATTTGTAGAAATCGTAAATAAAATTCTTTTCACTTATTATGGTTTGAAACATGTTTCAACTTATTTTACCTTCTTCTATTGCAATAAAAAATTACAAGAAACATTTTACATCAACATAACAGATTTTCTGATTTGGCAGAGTGTTACTGATTGATGAGTTGTTTTCCTGCCAGTTTACTTGCTTTGATATCATGTTAAAATGATTGAAACGTTTGCTTGTTATGTTAGTAGATGCTTGATTTGAGATGTTTTTTTATGCTACTAAGGATCAGATGGTAATATTGTTTGTTTAAAGGATAAATGTACAAAATAATAATAAAATAAAAGAAGAAGCGAATAGTGAACTATTTAGTGCCTACATATGTTAAATTTATTTAAATAATATATGTCATGAATTCCAGGAGAAGTCGAAGAAAAAATGACGATTTTGGACTTTGTTTCCTCAGATTTTCATAAAATTAAGCAGACACTTACGCTAGGAAAAATGAATATATTCATTTATATTTTTCTAAATTTCGAAAGATATGCGATTTTATTCTCGATTTTTGCTTAGAGAAAATGGTCAAAAATATATGAACTATCAAGGTTTCGTAACCTTTTGAGTTGTAATCCGATTTCACTAAAGTTGAAGAAAACGAGAAGAAATTATGTCCTTTTTAAATCTCGTAATTAAAAAAGAATAATACTTTTTAAAAAAAGTTCATTATTATACAACTGCATTTATCAGATGCATTTTGGAAAATTTCTCCTCCTTAGATTTTTAATTATTTTCATTTCATATTAAAAAGTGATTCATTGGTTCAACAAATCAATTTAGGCTTCTTTATGATGGAAATGCTTATTATTTAAAAAAAAATTTAGTAAAAAATACCATAAATTTTTTCCACACAAAATAATATTTTACTATTACAATTTTTTTAATATTTAAACTTTTTATATTTTACGCAAAGAGTGTGCAGCTATAAATATATAAAACGCAATACGTAGATGTCCGATTTTATTGATTTAAAAAAGTTTAAACTTTGCCTTAATACACTTCAAGCTAAGTTGTTAAAAAATGCTAGTTTTGCTAGAAATTGCACTAAATGGATTTTCATATTTTTAAGTGCATTTTTTGTAGACTTTCTTCGTCAAACCAAGATATGGTATTAAATTTTGCCAGTTTTCTAATTCTTCATATATATTTTCATTTCGGCACACATTTCTTCCATTTTTTAGAAAATACCCAGAAAAAAAACTTAATAGGCTGAGAGGTTTGGTTTTCCAACCGGCTTTTTAGGTTTAAATATTGTCGGTTTTTTCAAAATGTTAATTTTTCGAATGTTGAATAAACCGGTTTTCTTAAAACACAAAAAACCGGTTTTAAAAATAACATTTTGTTTCAAAAAAATATGTACTAAATACAAACATTTGAATGAAAAATTTGGAAAATTTTCTTAACTGGTTAATATTCATAAAGTTAATTTCTTGTTATGTTTTATAAATATAGTTTAAGTTTAAATTTATATTAATTACATAAGTTTAAGTACATATTATTTTGAACTAAATGCGCACGTTAGTATATGTAACCCACACAAAGATGTACAAAATACAATTTAAGGAAAGTTCGATAAGTTTTATATTTGTGAACATAATCGCGACCACAAATCTGTTTAAACCTCCCTTTAGAATATCAAAGTGTACATAGATTTTTAATATTTTTTTTTTTTTTAATTTTATTTAATTCGCTAGATCTAACCTCAAAAAAATCTTTAAAAGATGTCAGTAAATAAAAAGTTCCACATATTAATTATATAACTATAAAACAAATTTTTCAGTAAGAAAAATACACATGAAAAAATTTTTACAGCTATCGTGACAGCTACAGATTGGTGTACATTTTTATCGATTTCAATTAGTGCCTTGGATACGCAGCGACTATTTATGAGATACTAACGACACTGCGAATACTTTTTATGCAACTTCTTTGTTGAAACCTACTTTTCGCTTAACTAAAACAGAATAGATATACATATTATAATTATATAATTATTTAAATTTTGAAAATTTTGTTTTCACCACTTGTCCACAATATAATTTAACACTGATCAACGACATATTGATTGAATACAAGTTGCCTTTTTCTACAAGTATTTGAATTTTACATTAGAGGAATTGGACACATATGATTACAAGAATCAAAAGAAAGAAATAAAACTTGTTATTTTGAAACACTTTTTTTTTGATTTTTTTAATTTTGAGTGCTTTCCAGTACCACAAGGAACCATTTAAGATATTGATTTTTTGTTGTTATTTTATCGCATCAAAAGTCAATTTCAAAAATCTAAATTAAATAAAAATACTAGAAATTCCCGTCACATAAAAACTTAAACGGAATTATTCAGTCAGTTTGCCAATTTTAAGTTAATTTGAAAAAAATAGAAAATCGTTCGAGTAGAAAGTTTTCAAAAGCGCATCGAAGAAATTCATCTGCATTGAAAATGCATTTTTCAAAGAAAAAAATCTATCATTATAATATTTAAAAAGGAATATATTTCCGTCAAAATTAATGAAATCGGATGTCAGCTTCAAAAGATATGGATAATTAAAAATACGACTTAGTGAAATAATTTTATTTTTTATAGAATTATAATCGTAAATAAATCTGCGAATTTTCTGTCATTTGAGAAAATTAAAACAGTTATTTTATGTTTCAAGTCTTATGGAATTCATAATATTGTAAATGTCCAATCTTCCATTTTCTTCCTGATACTTCATTAATGATTTCAGTCAACAAGCCACAATATTTGTTTTATATTAAAATTACAACGCACCAATGAAGTCGCACTTAACCACTTTTAAATTCTCCTTCTCTCTTATATATTTTCTCATTTTATAAGCTTTTTTCTATAACAAACTTGCAACCATTAAGCTTTCAAACAAAACAAACTGGCAATGCATGCAAAATTTTAAATTATATTTTCTTGTATGCAACTACAACAGGTAACGGTTTGATGAGACTAAAGCTGCCTGTCTGACTGCTGATCATTTGCACACTTATGACTTTCTTTGTATATGCTTCGGTACTATAGCTATAGCAGTTTCATTTGTTTTAGTTATCTGCTTGTCAAAGAAAATTCATCTTAAAATGGCAACAAAACATTAACAAAACTAACATCCAAAACCTAATCTAACAGACATAATTTTTTACGTGTTATATTCATATAATCAAACACACATGAATGTATGCAACAATTCTTAAACACTGCACCTAAGATACAATCTCAATCTTTGATTCGTTATAAGCAATTACAATTTGAAATGTCTGTTATTAGACACTATAAAGGAAATTGATATTAAAACAATTTGTTAAAAACAGCTAACAGAAGAAAAACAAAAATAACAACAAAATACTGGTAATAAAGAAAAAGTAAATTAAATGATTTTGCACAAGTTGATGTTGTAAAGAAATTTGTGTTAAACGATAACAATCATATTGTGCAACGTAGTATTAAATAATATCTGATAGTATAAAATAAAATGCAATTAATTAATAGTTTGTAAATTGTACACATGTATGTGAGTGTTTATTTTGTATCTACCGGTTATCGAAAAATTTAAGTTAACATCCTTGTTATTCAAGAAAGAAAAATCCTTTGAGCACATAGATGGACATAATTCCGTTTGTTGAATTAGTACCTTGTACAGAGTTCTGATTTCTTATTAACTGAGGAATTATTTCCTGCAAATAAGATACATTTTCTATTTTTTGCTCCAAATAAATGTCATCTGACAAGAAGTATCTTTTAACAAAATTAACCTAATGAACGAAACTTGAATAATTTCGATTACAAAGGTGAACGCTAAAAAAATATATCACGAAAAATGTGTTGTGAATTTCGCAAGAATACTCATTCTAATCACCTGAAAAATTTTAGTTTCATTTCATCATGTCTCAGATTTAACCCATTGACGACAAAAAATATGCTTCCTCAAGCACTTTTATTGTCTCAGTATATAAGTGAAATATGTTTCTAAAAGAAAAAATAGTGCTACAAAAATGTAATAAAAAACAGTTTCTTTTCTTGCCCCATTTTGCCCTTAGGAGTTTTAAAAGCTTTAAGATTAAAAATTACAACTTTAATCTGTACACAACCATGGCAAAATGTGAGGGAAAGAGAGAATGCTTAGGGAAAATTTATGATTGAATTGGCTTACTTAATTATTATCTCAAATTTTGCAATTAAAGAACAAATTCATTTATCCTTACTGAAAGATAAGAAATACTTATCTATCTAAAAATAATAACCTTTCATCAAAATAAGACAGTCCTTTTAATTTTAATTACGTTTTTACCGGACTTGCACCATATTCAGG
Source organism: Protocalliphora azurea (assembly GCA_932274085.1). NCBI lineage: Eukaryota > Metazoa > Arthropoda > Insecta > Diptera > Calliphoridae > Protocalliphora > Protocalliphora azurea. The sequence goes on along the minus strand of OW026520.1, from coordinate 4,894,721 downwards.
AAAAGGAAATGATACTCCGTTAAAAAAAATCAACTTAATTAACTGAAATGTGATAATCGAATAAAGTAAGATTATCTAGATGAAATTGATAAAAAAAATTCAAAAATATGCTGCGCGTTGTATAGTAATACATGAATTAAAACCAATCACATTTTCTTATAATTTGGGAATTTTCTTAATATCAGAACCCATTTTCCTACTGGTATTATATTGTATTGCAACCTAATTTAGACAGTACCAGCTTTGCTATCATCTAAACATATTCTTTTATTTGGAATTATACCGTTTTTTTTTTTTTTTTTTTTTTTGTAGCGAATATATTTATTGTTTATATTTTTTAAAGAGTATGATGTAATACTTTTAACAATATCAAAAGAATTGCCCTTGGATTTAAATTGATCTTTTTATTGCAGTAAATTTTATACCTGTTTATCTCGATTTTTTTGACGTTGAAAATGACAGTACTATTATTTTATTGAATATGGTGTAAATTCGGTGAAAATATGATTAAAATGAAAGACCCCTCTTATTTCTGCAAAATTTTATTACACTTTAGATATATGTTTCTCTTAAATCTCTTATAGATTTCTGAAAATTATTACTTTCTTTCTGTAGGGATAATTTCATTTTTTCCTTAACTTATGGGTTAAACTATATTGAAGAATTTGGGATAATAATTAAATAAGCATATTCAATTCATGATACAAAAATTTTAATCTTCATACATAAAATCAATCGCGGAAAATTAAGTTCTTCCATACTGTACGCCGACATTTGTTGTCTGAACTGAAGAATTTATTTTAAATATTCTTGAATAACTGTGAATCTGTTTAACTTTTTGAAATTAATTTTTAAACAACATATTATTATGGATGGATATGGATAAAAATTCCAAAAGAAAACATTAAAAGATATGTGATAAAATTAAGTTATTTAAATTTTTTAAATTGTTGGTTTTTTACATATTCAATAAAAAATTAACATAACTAATATAAAATATTTTAGTATAAATAAAATATATCTATTATTTTTGGTTAAAGAAAAATATTTGAATATCTGTGACTTTCAATTGCAAATATAAGATAATAACTTGAAACTTGACTATATGTCAAGTTTCGTTTAACTGCCGAAAACTTATCATAAAAGCTTTCACTTCTGCGGGGAGTTCCAATAAAGATTTTCATATTATTGTATTTGAGCGACTTTGCTTTGAAACAACAATGACGGGAACATCTACAAAAGTACTGAATCGTTTAATAATCTCGCCAAATATTTAAAATTAGTACTTACAAAATAATTGTTATTAAACCCGTCTCCGGAAAATGAGAAATTATGTACATATTTCGTATTACTGTTTTTTTTTATCGATATAATGATCACAAACTGTAGGAAATGATTGGAAATTGATTTAAAGTTATTTTATTTTTATTTATTACTTGATTTGTAATGTGAGGGTATGGTAGAAGGTTTCGTTCGCAGAAAAATAGTTGAGGAAAGGGGTTAGACTGGATTTACCACATACAAAAATTTCTGTTGCCGTTCAGGATTCTACGCCTCGAAGAACTGTGAAAGTAAAAAAACTTAAATAAATATCATCAATACGTGCGCGGAGAATTTTAGTGGCCAGTGGTAAATCAGATACGATCGAGAAACTAATCTGGACTTTTTTATGTGCGCTTTTTTATCACGGCATATCAGTCTATAATTAAATATTTTAAAAGCCATTAAATAAAATCTTAACTTAAAATAGTTTAATCTAACTAAATACGCGCTGTAATATTGTAATTATTTTTCCATAAAAAAAGTAGAAAAGTTCCTGCTAACTCTAACTTACCATTCTCGTATTCGTAACTTAAATCACATTATAAGCGTGATTTATTCTATGTCTTCTCACATAATTGCACATTCCAAATGCGTGTTAATAACAATAATGCTAGTCAACTAACATATGAGCACTCACTTACTGTTTGCTTACATTAAATTAAATCGCAACTTAAGTTGTATATATGCAGGGCTTTAACAGTAAAGTGTCATTGCTAAGTAACTAAATACCACTGCAAGTAAGTACAAATATTTATAAACCGAACTGATTAATATGACTATACTTTGTTCGGTATCTATTTTTTCTGCTTGGTAGTAGTTCGTTTTGTTCTTCAGAAATTAAAGTGTCTATATTTCAGAGAGACACCTTGATACATGAACACGTTTAGACACTTCTTGTTGATTTAACAATCGATTGCAATGAAACGTGTTTATTAGCACAATTACATAGTGTCCGGTCACTGTACGAGCGCTTAAATGTATAAAGAGCAATTATAGAAATACACTGGATAATGAGGCTTGGAAGAAAACAGATATGTGAAGACTTCAATAAATAGGTACTTATTTAACATAATAAAGAGAGGTGTTTTAAAAGTTGCAAATTAAAAAAAATAAAAGAAAAACTCATTAACTTCATTGAGACTCTTTTTTTTTACAAAATAGATAGAAGAAAATAATTTGAATTTTTGTGTTAATAAAACAAATTTGTTTCGCTCTTTTCCTGCTCACAGCTACTTACAGCTATCTAACATGTAATTAAACAAAAAATTTACAATCTTCAAAAGAAAAAAAAAATATGAAAACAATTTGTTAAGTGCACAAGAATAATTATTCAAAATATTTCAATTGCTTATTTTTTCACAAAAGACTGAAAAATATTACCGAACATTCATAATGTTCATAGATTATTTTCAAACTAGTGATTTTTAAATGATTACCGATGATTAATCATATTCTTTTAACCATCATACACAAAAATAATCATCAAAAAGAAGGCATAAAACCAAAATACCTCTAGAAAACCTTTAAATATAACCATAAGTTTTGTAAATATGAATGTTCTAGTTACAAATTTCCAACCATCCATCAATTATAATGGTATGTCTGATATTCATATATGTGTGATTGTGTGTATATTTCATATGAATCTCTAAAAACATACAAATTTCATGAAAATACAAAGAAGTCATATGCCAGAGGAAATGGCAATTTATAAAATGCTAAAAGAAAAATGATTACTTACATAGACTGATGGATAGATGGATGACTGGTTGTTTGTGTTTTTTTTTTTTTTTTTTTTGCTAAAGATGGGTGAGAGAATGATTGCTAGCTGGTTGGCAAGGCTAAGACCATATGAACAAGAAATACATACAAACAACCACAACCAAAATGACTGAATGACTGGCTGACAGGCAGACATCAATCAAGAAAGCAGCAAAAATAAAACAAAGAATATTGGATGTATTTGCAAAAGACATAACGAGAATTTTACGTATCAACCAGTTAATCGTTTATTTTTTTTTTATTTTTCATCATATTTTGTTTTTGCTAATGCTTTCAAGAAATACTATATTTTCTTTTTAAGTTTTATGAAAAACGACAAAAATATGGAAATGATTTGTGACTTGAACATATATTTATCAAACACATACGTAAATATGCATATAATTATGTTTATAAATAGCATGTCGTTAAATAGAAAATAATTTCTAAAATATTTATTGTACAAATATTTTTCAACATATTTGGTGGCATTGAACATTAATTAAATGCTTATTTGATGAGATGATGATATTTTCTTGAAGTTGATCATCTATAAACAAAGTTGGATAAACATATTTTAATTAAATTCTTGGTTAGAATTTTGAAAATTTTTGAAAAGTATTTGTAATATTTTTAGAAGTTTTCTATTTAAAAGGAAAACTTACTTTTGCTTTTGAAGTTAAAGGTTTAGAAGTATCAAGGAGAACCCAACCTCGTATACAATTTTGGAAAACTAAAGCAGTTTTGAATAAATAGAAATCGATTAACTTTTATAGATGTCCTTGAAAGTATAAACTCACTTATGTAGTAGGATGACTACACTTGTAGTCATCCATGCATTTCTATGGAAATTAGTGTAAAAATTTTTTAAATATTTCAGAATTGAATAGGAGTAGTTGGATGTCTAGCTTTAAGTCAGATATCATGGATCCTTCAAAGGCGGGAAATATTGTCTCAATGTCGAGCGCATTCTACATAAATTTTTATTAACCGCTTACTGAATTTTTATTTTTTTATTCGAATTTAATGATATATTTTTTTTTTTTAATTTTCAGTAAATATGGACTCAGAAATACTTAAAACTTAAAGTGGAACAAAGGTAGTTTCACAATTCCTAAATAAGGAATCAGAAATCCCTAAACTGGAGATAATTCTTATCTATGGCCCTGAAGTCCACATCTGTCCTATGCATGAAGTAAATTCTGTAAGAAAAGATTTTTAATAAATTAAGTTTCCTAAAATGCTTTTCTTTCTGTCAATCGCAGCTTTCTAATTATGTAACAAACTGATGAATTTCTTGTTATATACTTTATATTCTTCTCCAAAAGGAAACTTTTTCATTAATTTTGCTCCCATCGGACGTTCCCTCGCTGGCGTATTGGAGAGGCTTGACAGTTTTTAAAGACACCTGTAAACCTCGGTGTTTCAGAGAACTATCACATCTAGGAGTATTTAACCCCTGTATTATTATAATTAGGCTCAGTGGTTCTTATAACCCCTAGAGGAAGTCTGCAGAGAGCGGAAAAATAGTTGAAAGGCAACGGAAAGTTAAACATTATTTTAGAATTAACTCAAGTGTGAAATGCAAAAGGATTCGATCTCTCGAAGAACAGAACGTAGTTAAAAACACTAAAAATTATAAGCTAGCAGTATATTAGAGGTTATGTGACTAGTAGTTCTCAACTCCTCACAGTGCCCATTTATCCTATCTGGAGCGACAAAAATAAAAAAAAATTAAAACTGCCTTAGTTTTTTAATATACACTTCAAATAACATGGAAAATAATGCGCAATAACTTTATTTGTTTATTGAGATATGAAAGGTCAAATTCAAACATCGTATTAATTAAAATTTTTTAAAGGAAAATAATTACATCAATTTCAAATAGTTGTACTCTCTTTCGGGAAGCATTAGGTTTTTATTATTCAGCAGCATATTGAAAGTATATTATTGGGAATACGAGTTTTATTTTGAAACAATTTTTTGGAGGCATTGAAGTGTTATGTTAAATATACAATTAGTGCTATCCAAAATTTTCCTTATATCTACCGATTAGTCCTTTACTGTATAGAAAATCCAGAAAGGAATCAGAATCACCACAACCTATAAATAAGGACTGTGCACGAAAAATTTAGTGCATACAATTCAGATTATAAAAGCTTTATTGTGTTTTCGGTTACTGTTTCGTTGAAATGGGTCCACTTATTTTAAAACTCTATATTATTTTTTAGTCAGCTTTTAGTATTTCCTTAAATATTCTTTTACTATGATCCACATAGTTCTAAACAGTTTAGGGAAATGGTACATACCAGCACAATTTATTTGATACTACTCAGCTACTTTTTATGAAATGATAAGATACGATATCAGGCCAAAAAAATTTGAATTCGTTGTGCTTTCTAATGATGGAAAGGAATCTTCTCTAAGAGCACTCGTTTACATACATTTCTCTATTAAATGTCTTTCCAGACCAAAAGTTTATTCCACAGTTTCAATTTTTTACTCGTCTACTACATTTCCCATAACATATGTGATAAGGAACTCGTGTCACTAGTACATACTTTTTATAACCCTTTAGATATCATTCATATTACAAAAAAAAAAAAAAAAGTTTCAGTACTTTTCGTCATCTCTTTTGCCTTCACATTTCTTCCAGCGATCCTAATAGGAACTTACTTTACTTCAAGAATTTTCAGGACAACTTTTTTCAACTTTTCTGATAAAAGATACAGAAAAATTTAAAGAATGAATGATATTCCATCCAGAGATATTGAGATTTACTCTTAAAATTCGTACTATTTTGTCTGCTATCCTACAGTGCAACAATCAATCTTTTCCATTATGTGGATTCCTTTCGGTGATTATGAACTCTTTGTGTTTTTTGTGAATCAAAAAATTACATTTTCTGATTTAAATTTATTCACTTGTAATAAAAGTTATAAGCCTTAAAGTGTACGCGGATTTTTTCGAGTGCAGTCCTTATGTTACAGTAAATAACATACCATTTATCTTACTGAAACTCTAATTATATTTATTACAATAATGTGAAATAAGCTTCATCCAATTTGAAAGCCATTACAATTTAGTTATTTAATTTATATGCAAACATGTCTTCTTCTTTTACAACAACATCATTTCAAATGCGTTTTTTCTTTTCTGTGCATTTATATTGATGATAAAAGTAAAACATAATGAAAAGGCAATTGGATACTTCACATACACATGTACGTGGCTATCAATTAATATTGATGGAACATTTTAAACATAAAATATGTATTATTAGCATAGAATAATTTTAACTTTCTTGCATTCTCCCCACACTCTCTTCGCAAACTTAATTTTCAGGCACTTGAAAAGACAGCAGATATTATTGAAAGTGAGTAAATAGAAGTGAAATACAAAACGAACAGAAAGTTAACATGATTTTCAATGCAAAACAAGACAATAAAATGCAACATCAGGTTTACAAGTATACTTGAGTGCAGAATAGAAGGAATAGCACACCAAACAAAAACATAAAATACAATAATGGTGCAAAGTGCAGTCGCAATCAATCAAAGTGTAGAATGGTTAAATGCAACATCAAACAAAAGAAAAAACAAACCTCATGCAAACATATATGCATAGAGACTGTAAAAAACACTTCGTTTTTATATTGACTCTTTCTTAAAAGAAAACTGAGTGAACGATGGTGACGACAAATGCATACATATTTTATGAATGGATAAATAGATGAATGAATGTATGCAGATTTGAGTAAATGTTGCTATGTTCTTGTGTGCTTTTGTTGACAGTGATAACAAACTGTTGGCAGTTTGTTTTTCTTTGAAATCTACGCAATTACAGTGATGTTTAGAATATGAGAATTTGTTTTAGGCAAACATTATTATATTTGCAAAATACGCAATATTCTTAGAGATACTTGGCTTTTTATACATGTTACATTACTATAAATCAAACTAGGAAACCGATACCGTTATAAATACCGACACCGATTAAATACCGTTTAAAATGGGTTACCTATTACATTATATTCAAAAAATACTGGTATTCCAATACCGTTTCCCTCAACACCGGTATTTTAGTTTCGGTATTTTAAAATATACTATTTTCTATATAATATGTTTTGCAAAATTATTTCTAATATAATTTACTTGCTTTAAGAAAGATGAAATTATTTATAGTAAAAGTCTATTTAATATAATATTTATAGAATTTTGTTTCTAAAATCCTTTTATTGTCTGTGTCTTTGTCTCAACAGATTTTCTAAAAATTTAGAATAAGAATTGATCCACAATAAAGTACAGGTTTCCTATAAGTAACTCTGCGAAAATGAGTCAAGCCCGACTATAACAATCAACATACAATCCCAAAGGATGTTGTAAGTGATTGCATTGACTTGATCTACAATTGTGCACAGGTTCCATATAAGATCCTCTCCGAAAGTTGTTCTTACAAATCCTAAAGAATGTTATCAGTGATGTTTGGATCTACAATATCGAAAATTTACGTAACCTCGCACGAAAAATGGAAATAATATCAACAGCTTGAGTCTTTGCGTTATATAAAAAAAAATAAAAAGAATTCCTCCAAAACACAGTCAATATTGAACCACGTAAAAATGTCTGAAATGTGCGCCATCATTGTCATAATTTCTAATTTATTTATTATTTTTCTTTCAGAAGCTCCTGAACAACCTACAAGGTTCAAAATAAACTCATTTATAAAACTAATTTTGCTTAAAATGCTAACGAAGCCAGATTTTAAACAATGACACTTTTGTTTGAAATGGACAAGCTTATTCATCAGTTTAAACTAAAAAATTTAAAATTTTAACTTTAAATTAATCAAAAAGCAATAAGAAAGAAAATAAAAGTTAAATGTGTTACATGGAAATTATATGGGGGTACCGGTGTACCCTGGATATTAACTCCCATAGGTGTCAACTTTAAAGCCATTTTATATATAGACCGAGTTAACAAAATTGAGGTTTCTTCAGTTTTTAAGCTTCAAAAACGTCATTATTAAAGAAAATCGCCATTTTAAAGTAAAAAAAGTAAAGTTAAAACAAAAGCTTATTGAAATTAACCAAACTTTCCCAAAGTTGCCCAAACAACACAAAATTTGCGTGAGAGCGCTCAAAGAAGAAAGTCCTCATTCTGAAATGTTTTTGTGCCTTTTTTGCATTCCCCGGGTTTTGAGATCTTTTTAGAATTCGACAAAAAAAAATCTTGTGAATACTCACATTTGTCCTGACATTCACAAAAGTTCATCGAACACAGTGAGTGTATCACAATTAGTAACAATTTTTTCACGACGTCACAATTTTGATCTTTTTTAACAACTTTTGCTGATATAATTTAATTATTTATATTATGCATAAAAACTATTACGTTATTAAGGCCTTCTTATCATTTATATTTATTTGTACGAAAAGGAAAAAAATATAAATTATTTTGGAAAGAATTAGAAATATAAAAAGGAAAGAAAGGAAAACATTGTCCATCCAAAAATTTGCATCTTCTTTCGAAAATTTTTTCAGTAAGTCAATAGGTTATAAAAATATCTATGAACTTTTGTAAAATGTTAAATTCTTCTAATAGTAAATAGTTTTCGAAGATTCTAAGTTTCCAAATTTCTTTAAACTTTCATTCGATTTTAATTTATATTTTCTTTGCGTTTTTTTTCTGATAAAATCACGATTGTTCTTGGTTATTTTGAAAACACATCCTAAAGTATCCTACGAATGCACTTCTTACAATTGTTCATCTGTAATATTTTTAATAGACAAATCGAATAACTTTTTATATTAAATCCGTAATATAGAAAATTTTTTAAACAAACCTAGTTCAAAAGTTGGCATAGAAAATACATATAATTTAATATGTACTATATAAAAGCATTTCAAATCAGACTTAAGTTGTTTTCCACTGTACCATTTTTTGCTGGTCCATAAATATTGACAATCTTTTAGAAAATTTTTGATTTTTGGGCAAAATTACACAATTTTTTTCACAGCGTAGAAGTAAATATTTCATATTTTTATTTGTAATATTGTTCCATGTGGTTTGGTTTTTAATACATCTAATTGATATAAGCAGCCAAAAATCCAAAAACTGATTTTTTTGCGATTTTTTTTCAAACCAGGTTTTTATTACCCAAAATTATAAAAAAAAACTTTAAAAATTCCTTAATTTTAGAGTCGTCCTATTTTATGCGGACTAATTGCACAATAAAAAATGAGGCATATCTTAAATGCTAAAAGTCTCAGCTATCATTTGATGTAAGTTTTGCTGTTAAATTTTAAAATATTTTTTTGGACTTTTCTCCAATAGTTCATTTTGCGACAACGATATAATTTAAAATACGTTACCGAAATAAAAATAAATTGAATACCGCTACCGTCATTCGTTTCGGTTTCCAACTTTGTTTTAAATATGTACATACCATAAAGGAATGAGAAGGGTGGGGGGGCGGATTGACTAAATAGTGGCGTTGGTTGTTGTTTTGTTTCTGTTTGCAAAGAATTATGCACATCTAGACACTTTGACTTCCAGCAGTATACAACTCATACCATCATATTTACATTTTTATGTGAATACGTATTTTTGCATATGCATCACGTATGACGTATTATAAGTTGGCATTTGATTGCGCCACAGTCACATCATCACTCATTCATTCATGTCTGCCAATGAGCAGTGGTTTGTTTAACAAATTAAAAGGATTATTTTTGAATTCTCTAAAAAAAGAAGAATTAACTTAATTAACAATCAAAAATCTTGTTATTGTGTTAATTGTCAGTGGTTTTCTATTGTCAATTTAAGAAAATGTAATTTTTTGAGGATGATTTTTATTAAACTAGATTAAAAAGTTTAAAAATATGAATTGAAACAAATCTTAAAATACTTGGTTGTGGTAGCTTAAGGAGAATAAACATTTAAGAAAAATAAATTTCATTCCATTTTGATAGGACCTCTCCGCTCGTCAGGATAAATGTAAGATTTATAACTGAATCCAACGTTAAGGTATCTAATAAGGTGACTATCTGGGAAAAACTGTCCAGTAAATTATTCCAAAATAATTTATTCTGAGCTGAGACATTGTTTATTCAATAGACCAAGTTAATACTGTTTCAATCCAGAAATGTGGTCAACGTTTCATTAGAAACATGATTCAGAATATTGTTTAGAGCCTAGGAAGGAAGAACGCCTCCTACTCAAGAACTTTTATGCATTCTTTATAGTCGAGCCGGTCTACCATATCATGAATTATATGTAAGAATGAGTCTACTATTGCTGTGAACAACCATTTTCTTCATTTATAACTAACGCAAAAATCTTATAACAAATATAATAAACAACCGTAGCCTTCTACACCCTGTATATTTTTAGCTTCCACGATAGCTTACAGCCAGAAAGGGCGAGTTCGCAGTTTTTGAAGCTTGGAATCTTAGTTTTGTAGTAAAAACTACCAGCTCGGTTTAATTTCTTGTATTGGCATAGATTACTGTTTGAGTTCAAGTGATCTATCTATAATTCTGACGACTTTGTTAAAAGCAGTTTCTGCAGCACATGTTGAGTTCTTGGGTGACGCTTTTTTGTTCTGTGAATTATTCCATCATAAGAAATATTTTAGTTGTAAGTCTTTCGTAATAAGTTTATAGTTTTTAACGAAACCCAAAATGGAAAAACTATAAATTCTGTATTGCGGAAACTCCGATTTAGAAGCACCAAATAGAGACAATAAGGTCAATCACTGATTGCAATTTTTTTTTGGTCCTTCAAACTGGAGTTAGTTGATGTAATATTATATTGTAGCATAATCGATACAAAAAAGTGTTCTTTAACGATACTACAGCAGAGTTTGTGTATAATTATACATTACTAGAGTGAAATATCCATTTCCGCTTCAGCAACATTCATGTTATCTTATTCTTTTCAATTGGGTTTAATTAAAACTTAAATATGTCATCCGCTTTGTACTGGTACTGTTTTGTGGAGCAGTTCAGAGATCCAGGAGACACCAAAGAAGAAGTTATAAAAGTTATTACAGCTTTGCCAACCATTAACGGCAAATTTAACGGTATTCTGTTGCAATTTTTTGTAAAACATTTAAAAACACATTACCGAACTTTTCTAACAAAATTAAAAAAAATATAAAGCCAAATATATAAAGTTTGCAAAAATTGCGAATTTTGAGACCTGTTTTGAAGTTTTGACTGAAAATTTTTCTTCCTGTTTTCGAATTGAGATAACTAAAAATAATCAACGTAATTTAGAAAATTTACAGAATTTCACCGTATTTTTAAATAAATTTTAGGAATTTTATTTTAAAAGTTATATGTCAAAATTGGAAAAAAATAAAGGACAGAAATGAAAAATTTTAATTTTTAAAGTCAAATTTCTTTTAAACCATAATAGATAATTTTTCACAGTTTTTTCTTTATATTGTTTAGGAGAATTCAAAAATGCAACAATATTTAAAATCGGTTCATATTTGTAAAAGTTACAAGCTCCGATATGTTTTTCACTCTCGAGGTGGTCAACTTCGGCTTACTTTGGTGCCGTCTGTGCTCCAGCTACACACCCCAACCAACAATGTGCTGAAAGCTTAACTCCTTCTCTATCGATATTTCTAACTTCAACAAAATTGGTTGAGTGGTTTAAAAGATACAGACTTACAAACATTTACTTTGCAATCGGCCCCACTGTTCCATGGTGACGATCCAAAAAATAAAATGGAAATGATTATGGAGCTTCGGAAAGGCTAGTCCGATTTAAATGAAATTTCATATAGAAATACTAGATGTGTAGGTATGTTCTTAGCTTGAACCGTATAGACCAAGGGGGGCGGATCCACAGAGTCCCAAAGTTATACACCTCGGATATGAACATTATTTAAAACGATCCTGATTTGTTATATCTGAACCGATTTGAAAGATTTTTAAATGAAAGGAATCTGCTGGATAAGATCTGAAAAAACTTATTTCTTTTAGTTTACCAGATATTGGGCTTCAACGATTAACATTTTTATTTTTTAACATACCTTGGTGAAGTTCCTTCGCTATAACTGGTTCAAATTTCACTCGATTTTTTTGCAGTGTTTTTTATTTTATTAGCAACAAATAACAAAATCGTGCATAGATTTTAGAAACTAAGGCGTAAATTTACGGAAAAAATATGTCTAGTTCGGTATACCCTGGTCCTCGAAGCAATAAATTTTTTAGAGTTTTTTCCTTTAAAATATTTTGTATTTAGTTATCTTTCAGAAAAATATAAATACTATATATGTTAATTAAGAACATATAACGGAAAAAATGTGACCACTTTTTTGGTAAAATAAAAAGATCTTTTCAAAATTCCTTCTGTACAAGATTTTTTTATTCGCTTTTAATAAAATAAAAAATATTTATAAAAAATAGGGTTAAATTTGGACCCGCTATAACGAAAAACTTAAATTTTGAAGCCCAATAACTAATAAACTAACAGAAAGAAGATAAGCATGCGATGATATTTTTTATAGATCTTTTCTAGCAGAAACATATAAAAATCTATCAAATCGGTTCAGATATAACGAATCAGTATCGTTTTAAATAATGTACATACCCGAGATATCCTAATTTGGAACCTGTGGACCCACTCCCAGTAGGTCTATATGGTCCAACCTAAAAACTTAAACTCGCCTACATTTCTACTATCACTATGTGAAGTTTTATTTAAATCGGCCTAGCCGTTCGAAACTACATAATTATTTCCTTCTCATTTTTGGATGACACACTGTTCAACGGCTGCACTCCTTCTAGACATCACGATATAAAAAGAGTGAATTAAAGTTATGTCTGTCTACTGTATTTAATAAAAAGTCAGTTAAACAAGCACTGGCCATATTTTAACCAAGGATTGAGATGATAAGCTGATTATACTGAAATGTAAGACGTACATATATCATCTTTTATAATCCTAATCCAAACTGACAGGTTTTTTGCACTTTATGATTTTGGTGTCCATTTTCCTGGTCGAAAGAATGTAATGTACAATGTAATTATTTATAATATTTTTAAACTTTGTTCGATTAGCTTGTTACTCATATTTAAGATGAAGATTCAGAGAGAGTTTTATTAAAGTACTCAAAAAAGATGTGGAAATGTGATGTAAATATAATGGGTGTAAATTGTGAATTGTTGGATTTACTCGTACATATCTAGATGAGATGCCCCAATTTCCTAGTTGGTATTGAGCTCGTCTGTCAGTATGGGGGTTGTGGGTTCGATTCCCACCAGAGACTCTGGGCTGTTACACTACAACGAGCAATAGTATTCGTTACTCCGCTCTGTTAGAATTAGATTATAATTTGAAATTGTATTCTAATTGTTCAATAAATAAATAAATATTCTTCAAATTCTTTTTCAAACCACAGTGCAATATTTTTATTTAACCTCATGCCACTCTATATATTCAATCACTTTTTTTATTATTCGCAAGTTAGTCAGCCAGTTCTTCATTCACTTTTATAATAACAGAGTTAGCAACTTACAAACGCTTACAACATAAACTTTATTATGTTTATGCATGTAGACACTGGCTCACACAGTATGATGCCTTTCAGCTAAATAACACATACTAAAACGGAAATTGCATACAATGCGTTGACGTGCCACATTACCGTACCACATCAAATATGCCTCAAGTTAATATTCTTTGTTTAGTACTATGATTTGTATAGCAATGAGGATGGTGATGATGACGATGTTGTTGTTGATATGTAAGTGTTTTCATGTCTTGTTTTTGAAAGCTGGCCAAAAGTGTGAGTTTTAATATATCCATGTGGAGAGTGAGAGGAGTAAGTATATGTTAATATCGTTGCTGCAAATATGAGAGTTTATGTCATTCATTGGAATATTATAAATCTTTTGTATTATACCGTACCTTCTTGCTATATTTTGTATACACTTATTGTAGGAGTAGAAATATTAAGTAATACAGCACAATGCATTGTCTCATAAAACAATATATAAATTTTACCACATTCACGTCTTTGACTTTTCCAACACCAACCACCTTATTCTACATATAAAGTATGAGACCACTTGTATTCAGTGTTGCCAATTTAGCATTTTTAGGGCTATACCTAGTACTTTTTAAAATCTTTTAGCACGAAAAAATGCACTTAACAGCTGGCGCTTCTTCTGTTTTTATTAATTTATAGTTTTATACTATAAAAACATTATCAGTCGTTTTTTTTTTTTTTTTAATTAAAATTGCAATTCAAATATGGTGCTTTTAGCAATTGTAACTAATGCGATCTTTAAAGAGTGTATTTAGCAAAATAAACTTTGCAAAAATCAATACAATTACAAACAGTAAATCTAACTGCCAAATAAAATTTTGGCAGTTATGTGAACTATATTTGTTTTGTTATAAGAAGTAATTACTACAAAATAACTTATTAATTTTTATATATATTTTGCAATTTAGTTGTGAGTGTAACTGAATCGATGTCGTAAATTGGAATAAAACAAAATTTTAATTAATTTCAAATCTTCTTGAGAATTAAGATATTTAAATGTAAATAATTAAACAACTTATTACCCAATTTAAAACATCTTATTTAATTATTTTTAAATATTATATAAAGAACAAATTATTAAAAAAGTAATACCTCTTGTGAGTATTCTTTTGAGACTAAAAATCAGAACATTTATTAGACAAACTTTTTCGATAATTCTATTTTATTGCTAAAAAAAAATTTTTTAGGTAGAAGTCTATTTATTTATTTAAAATTATATTTTAACATTATTTGAATATCATATAGTCATCAACAAGCTGGTTTCCTCACCTCTTCTGAATTTGATGACATTTGATACAGTCATTATAATCGTCGCAACTAAATCTGGCACAAAATTTCAGATAATTTTATCAAGTGATTCGCGATCAGGTGATAGCGATTTAAAAGTATAAAATAGCTAAAAAAAAATTTACATCGTTGTATACACAAAATGACAAATATCTCTCAAGGTAATTAAGGGTATCAAAATTACCTATAACGTATAACATGACTTTTTTCTTAACATTAAAGTACTCCATATCTCGATATATATAGTTTATATAGATTTATAGAAAATATCAAAACAATAGTCTTTTTAAAAATTTTAAAAAAACTATATATTGATGGCGAAAATGTTTTCCACACCCTTGGTATGCGGCTGGAACTTGGGATAGTTTATGAATTATTACAAAAAATGTCATAATAAATACGAAATATTTACTTCAATTTGTATTGTCACGTTTATAATCAAACAGAAAAATCGCCAATTGCTTACACAAATTATCATAATTTAATGAAATACCGAGTTATCTTCAAATTTTTTTATGGTACAATGTTCTATGGTTAAAGGTAATAAAATTACATTTAAAGTTATACTAAATTAAATGATGGTACTTTTACATTTGTGAAAAATATATATGTAGAAGATGAAGCCTTTCTGTATATTCTTTCTAAGTATTGAGATGGGACTCTCAATATAACTTAGTTTAAAACAAAAAATATTTATTTTTAAAGAAATTTTAATGACTTTCTTCAGTAACTTATAAACTATTGAGAGTTCCAGCGCGATACTTTCAGAGAATATACAAAGAGGCATCATAGCCAACACATATATTTTTTAGGAATTTAGAAATAGCATTTTTAAATATACGCGACCTTGAATTATCGACCATTCAAATTCAGATATCACTGTAAAGGTAATTTTATTTTATCTTATTCTAGAAATATTGTAAATCGCGACCTATTACGAAAATCATACTAAAATTCCTTGTTTAGATTACCAGTGTTAATGTTAATATTCTTCCCAAATTTCACTAAATTTGAATGATTTTTGGAAGCAATTGGTGATTTTTCTGTTTGATTAAAAAGGAAAAAATATAAATTGAAATAAATGTTTCGTATTTATTATTATAGTTTTTGTCATAATTAATAATATTCCGAGTCCAGGAATGCCACTTACCAAGGGTATAGAAAATATTTTCATGAATAATATACATAATATTCTCTAAAAAGACCATCTTTTGACGTATAAATCGCGAGATATGGATATTTGAGTGTTGAAAAAATTTTACATTTTACGTCGTATTAAAGATAATTTTGATACCATTAAAATGACGTCTCCATTAAGTGCTTTGAAAGATATTTGTAATTTTGTGTATACAAATTTTGAAAATATTTTTCACTTCACATATTAAATCGCTATGTTTCGCAAACTACTCGATAAAATTATCTGAAATTTTGTATCAGTCTTATTTTGATGAGTATAATGACTGTACCATAAATTCGGAGAACTAAGGTCAAAATTTATAATTATTCATGTTGGTTTTAAATAGAATGACTCTATACTTAAATAAAAATTCAAGTTTTAATAAAATTTTTATTTGGCTCATTTAAAGATAAAATTTTATTGGAAATTTTTCAATTGCATGAGTTATAGTATAAACACGATAATCCGTATTATTTAGAAATCCGGACGGCATTTCCTAATAATAAAAAGTTTTAGTATGACTTGGAAAATACAATAAGAATCATGATATAATTATGATGTAAGAAATGATTGTAGTTTAATTCCTTCATTTCCAGTTAATTTTTGTTGCAAAAATTCTTCAGTAAAAAGAGTAAAACAAATTTGTTTTTTTTTTTTTTTTAACTGAAAATTGTTGAAAAATTTTAAATATGAAATATTATTAGATGAGAATTTTTTACTGGAAACCGTAAATATTTAACATATTAAATAAATCATATATTTTAACAATTTTTTTTTTTACAAAAGTGGACGACAATCCGGATCGAAGTCTGCAATCAATTATTCGGATTGCCGAGCTTATATTCTATCCGGTATTTAATGATAAATGAGATTTTGAAAATTAAATTTTCGGTAAAAGAACCGGATTTTAGTTTCTCAAAATATTAAATTATGTATTATTTGAATAACATATAATACTATTATTCAGATAACACATACTTGGATAACTTATGATAAAATTATAATTTTGAAAAATCTGCTGTTAAAATTTTGTTTAGCTTTAATTTTATTATTTTTTCTAATTTCTAAAGAATTAATTTCACAACTTGTTTTTATTACTATCTTTAGCGTTTTTTTGGTTTCAAACCTAAAAATGAGTAATATTTCCCTTAAAAAAAAATATATAAAGAATTTTTATTTTTAGCATTTTTTCTAGCGTCTGTTTTATTACTTTCTAGCATTTTTCTTTGAAAATTCTAGCACATTTTCCCAATTAGGTTTTGGCAACACTGCTTGTATTGCTCCTTGTGGTGAACTTTTGTTTTATGTATATTTTTTTATCATTTTGGCTTTAGAAACGCATCACCTTATAAAACTTATTATGCATACAAGTACTGTAAAGCACTGCACAAGTATTATATTTTAGTATGCAGTAACTCTCGTACTCGAACAAAGTCCTCTTGCTTTTGTTCTTTCCTTTAACAGTCAGTCAGTCATTCAGTCACTCATTCATTTGTTCATACGTTCTTTTAGTCAGTCAGTGAGTTAGTTACTGCATGCATAAATTATACGTATACACATGTGCAGTTTTGCATATTAATCATAATATTTTCTGACCCTAATTGCAGTTAATTTCATTTTCATTTCCTTTACTCTTTGAATGAGTTTATTTTATAAACATATGAGTATGAACTCGTACAAGTATAAAATATTCAATTATCTTTCATTATTTTACATGTTTACAATGTACTATGTAGATGTAGTTCGTCGTACCTTGGGGGCAAATGAGGGTTCATAATTTATATTGGTAAGTTGGCGTAGTTGTTGCTGTTGTTTATGGTCTTCATTCTTCAAAAATTGTCCCAGGAAAGAAACCCATAAAAATGTCAAAAATGGCAAAAGGATTCTTGGAAGAGTCCTTTATAAAATAGCGGATTTTTCCTTAATATACAAAACTTTCCAAGAAAACCATTATTTAAACCTATTAGACTGTTTCTTAAAAAAATCCATAACTGTATTAAACCTAAGTCAAAGAGCGTACCTTCCCTTGGAGTTAGATGGATATTTTTGTGTGTAAGTATGTATGTATACAACACATATACAGCCTTTATAAATTTATTTAATTTATCAATTTTCTAAAATCCCCTTAAGATATTTTACAACTGAGGCTAATTGGTTTATTTTACTTATTTATATTTGAATTTATGCATTTTAATAATTCATCGTATTAAGACAGTTTGATATAAAATGAAATTGGATTTTGCATAGATTGAAATTTCGAAAAAGTAGAAGGAGAACATAGAAAATTATTTGTGGAGGGAACATATTTTCAATTAGTTTAGAGGGATATATTCAAAAACAACAATTTATTAATTCATAGATTAATAATAATAGCTGCTCACATATTTCATACTCACTCCACATAAGTGTCTGGCTTTACTTCCAATGTATATATGGCGTAAAGGGTTCAAAATATCGTTTGAAATTTTTTTCTGCTGCCCATGTTTTTCTTTTACCAAATGTAAATAAGAAATATGTTTTCGTACCATAAATTTTAAGTTTTAGAGAATTTCACTCAAAAAACTTTAAAATTTGTAAATTTATTCCTCAGTATATTATTTCGGATAATATGAGAATTCAAAGTAAGAATCTTTACCCGTGTCCTGTAACTTGTCAGAAGTTTTCGGATCGAATAAAAATTTAAAATTCGATTGCATATTTAGTCTTTCACAGGTTGATTGATATAATATTCAAAGTGAACCCTTTCAGTCAATAAAAAACAAGCGATTTTTATTTATAAAATTATATTTTATCGAATTTAATTAGTCTTGTAAGGGCCCACCTGCTCGAGGTCCTTTCTCTCGGAAGACATTTAATACTTTTTAATGGGGTGGTGTCCTTGCCTTTTTTTTAGAAAGAAAATTAAAACCATTAAAAAGTAAACTCAGAAACTTAGGTGTAATGTGAATAATTTTAATTTAAATTGATTAAACTTCCTATGGCGCTTAACCCATCAAACCATGCTATCTGATTCCTCATATACCCTAATTACTATCCTAACTACCTGTCGATTAACCTTTCATGGAAACAATAAAATAAAAATTTAGTTCATTATGTGAATTTCAAATTAAATATCTGATTTCCCTACTATAAATTAAGATTTGAGCCAGAATTTCCCTCTTTTCGGTTAGTTTTTAATCTTATTAATAAATTCTATTTAAAATTAATTATAAAAGTTCTTAATAATTAAAGTTCTTACCTCACTACTTTATGTTATTATTTTTAATCCCAAGATATTTAAACAAAATTATTTGCAAATTGCCCTTTGTCATCCTAATTTTTCTTAATTTCTTCTGCTCACTTAGTAATAAAATCATACTTTAGTTCTAAAAATTGTTTTAGAATTGAAAACTTAAGTATTTTTATCATATCTTAAGTGTTTCTAAGTATGAAAATTGTTTGACGTCTTAAAAGATATTTACTTAAAATAAGTAAAAGCAAATAAAAAATAAAATGAAACTAAATTATTTAAAATTTTAAAGAGATAAATTTATATTTTGTAAGTACTTATATATTTTGCACCTTTTCAATTTTACTGCACATAAGCTTAAGATTTCTTTGCATCTTTCAAAGTAATTTCAAATTTATAAAAATTGTTTTTTTTTTTTTATTAGTTTTTTTATGCCACATTAAGATGGCATCAAAAATGTATTACCCAAAAATTAAATTTGATATTTGTAATGATTTTTGGAATTATCATAAGCAAATAGTAATCTAACTTAAAAGATACTTAATAAAAAATTAACATAACTAGGATAAAACAAGTTAGAATAAAAATATATTATATCTAAGATTTTTAGTTGAAGACAAATTTCTGGAAAGTTGGGACATAAGAGCAGGTTTTGCAATAATAAAAATTATTATAAATAAATTATTTTGTAAACAATAAAATCGAATTTATTAGTTTTGCTTAAAATACATTACTTCTATTTTTATCAAATAAACAAATTACGAGGAGTTTTTTTAGGTATTGAAGCACTTGGCCCCTTTTAAAAAAAATCCTCTTTTTTGGCGTCTTTACTTTTTAAAATTTCCTTTTTTGGACACTTTTTTAAAAATTCTCAAAGGTAACGTTGCCTAAAAGTCTTTAGTTTACAAATTTTATATTCGTATGAAAAAATTTTCATATATATGAATTAAAAATTTTGTGTTACTTTTTCGTTCTTCGAATGTTACTTTTTGAATTTTTCTTAATAATTGACATAGAAACATGAAATTAAAGGTTGTTGGTTCTATATGGGTAATAATTCACTAGAGGGGACTTTGACATACTTTTTCGTTCTTATAATGGTACTTCTTTAATTTCCTACAATATTGAATATAAAAATATGATATTAAAAATGTATGGTCCTAAATGAATGAGAATCCATAGAGGGGTATTTTTTGGTTCTTCTATTGGGACCTTTTGAATTTTCTATAATATTGATTTGTAGTACTTTTTCGATCTTCTAATGGTACTTTCTGAATTTTCTATAATATTGAACGAAGAAACATTAAATTACATATTCATGATCTTTTATGGGTAAGAATTCACTAGGGGGCTTTGTGGTACTTTTTCGTTCTTCTGATAGTACTTCCTGAATTTTTTGTAATACTGATCCATCGCGCAAAGAAAAAACATGATTCCACAATGCTCACGGCAGCTAAGTGGTATTCCTAAGTAGTGTATACGGTTGTCACAATAAAACTATTTTATGTTGCGTTTTAATATATGACATTGTGTCATAATATGATCGTCAAGGCCGAAAAGGTTCGTTATGTTTTCTACAACAAAACAGTTTGAATTTTCAAATATAAAATGATAATAATAATCGTAAAATAATTTCAATTCAGTTCTTATTAGCTATTCGAAGTGTTTGTTTAATAACTCAAAAAGGCATACAAAGATCAAAGTTTTCTATTAATAGGTAAAAATATGAATCTTTTTATCCACCATCTACAACTTTCTCCTTATATGGAAGGTGGACGGTAAAGTGGGCGGATCACGCCCAGTTTTGATTTATATAGGTTCTCGAACTATTGGTGCAAAATTTCGTTGTCATATATACTTTTGTTTAAAAAATATCTGCTAAAAAATATGGACCTGAGTTACAATGGACACCCTGTGTTTCTAGTGTTTGGCCAATAACTTTTTTGTTTTTGAACGGATTTTACTTATTGTCAATACCAAACAAACCTTATATAAGAGAAATAATTGAGTCGGACATTGTTCCCCTAGGATGTCTGCCACGAGCCCCATCATGCTTTCAGCAAACAGACGGACATAGCCAGGCCATCACAAAATTTCGCGAGGACCCAGAATATATATAATTTATGGGGTCTTAGATGATCATTTCGACACGTTACATACGGAGTAACAAACCCTATATTTTTTAAATTTATAAAAAAAACATAGTAAAACGAATTTGTTAAATTTTCTTTAAGATATGCATAAGTATAATTAATGAACAGTGTTGCCAGTTTAGCATTATAAGGCTATATCTAAAGTTTTTTTTTTCTTTTAGCCTCAGAATTTTCGGTTTAGTTTCTAGCCTTTTCCTAACCTTTTTTAATACCTAGAATTGCCCGAAAAAGCTAAAATATTAGTACCTCAACAACGAAGAAATAATTTATTATTTGCTGTTACATTCTGATTTTATTTTGGCAGAATTTTATTTTTAGCAAAAAAAATCTACATTATTTATATTTAACAAAATATTTTGCCTGCGGCGCTTCATTCTCCAAATAAAATTTAATATAAATACTATAATTATTTTTTAATAAATTTCAGTAACCATAGAAACTATCTATGAACATTATTTAAAACAAAAGATTCTTATAAAACGAAAAATCACCAAAACTTTATTTCAAAAATGACTTAAAAATCACCCCAAAACATCGCTCATTTTTCATACGGAATACAATGCAAATTTTTATGGGAATTTTTTGGGCGATTTTTCATAGGGTTATTTTCCTGGCAGCAGTACTATGTTTTAGTAATAAAATATCAAAAACTAACGAAAACGAGAAAAATAAGTCCTTTGAATTAAAAAAATTCTACATTTTGGTGAATTTAGCCCCTCATGACCTTTTTTAAAGTTCAATTTAGCCTCTTTTTTTCTCACCTTCTGGAAAAATTGCTAGTGAATTAGAAAATATGCTTGTTATAACAAAAATTACATTGTTGAACAACGACGCATAAGGATAAAATTCATAATATGATTTTGAACGTTTTACAGTTCCAACAGAATGGCGTCTGTGTCATAATCACATGACTTGACGTCTTTAAAACGTCTTTTATGTTGTTGCCTAGGAGAGGTCAAAACAACCCGTGACACCTCTCCAATTGGGCCTAATCGGCGCTTTGTGCTAGTATTTGTTTCATGCATAATACTCTTAAATAAAGGAACAATTTCTGAAGCGAGCTTTATAGTTTTCAAAACTTGTCTATAATCTTTAACGCTCCTCAAATGTAGAGTATAAAATTATGCAACAATTAAAATAATTAACTTCAACTTTTTCTTAACATTCGAACTACTTCTACTCTCTATATAAATTCATATAAAAAAAATAATCAAAAGCCAGTCTGCAAATACAAAATAAATTTAAAACAACTTATAAAATTATCATAATTATTATGTTATTTATCTAACATATTACTGGAGAAATTAAAAATGATAAATGATTCAAGTAAAAAACATAAATTTATTATTTTTATAAAAATCATACAAAAATATTTTTAATATTTTTCGAAGCAAACTCGCAAAAAAGAAAACAAAGCTGACGTAAAATAACAGCAACGATGTCCTATCTCATCAATATCATTAATCAAAATATAAAATATCATTTATATTCATTGTTTTTTTTAATTCTATTTTTCTTTCCTCCATTTTCATAATAATGCCATAGAAATTTCAACATCAGACGTACAACAGCAGCTAAAACATGAGAACTACAGCAAAAATTAATAACATCTAGTCATATAAAACATGATAAACACGAACAACTGGAACGAGATGAGTTAGATGGAAGTTTTGTTGCAAGTAAGAAAAAAGAAAAAGACAAATGAATGAGTGGATAAAAATGATGCCTGAATAGATGGACAGTAGACTCAAACTTTTATTACCTTTTTATTTCATTATTTACTATTATTATTTTATATTTTAAGAAAGATTTATGATGTAATTTACATATAAATTTCAGTTTAAGATGTTAAATTTATATAAGTTTAGTAGAGAAAAGGCATGGTTTTTAGAGAGTCTTTGAAGTTCATTAAAGGATTTATAAAAAAAGTTGGAAATAGTTAGGTTTTAGATAAATAAAAAATGAGACCTTTTCTAATAATCTCAGAGGGTTAAAATTACAATCATAGATTAACGAAGATAAGAACTTCCGTTGTCAAAAACCTAAGTCTGTTGTCAAAAAAATCTAAGTCTAAGAATGTGTTAGTAAAAACCCAGCAGAATTTCATGTTCAATGCATGATTTTTGTTCAAGATAAATCGTCTAGAAGCAATAGAAATGGATTTTATGGTAAGCAAGAGTGTCTTTTGCACTCAGTCAATAACTGACACTATTACATTCTTGGAAGCTACATGCAAATAAGTAAGCAATCTATTGCTTACACGATTCAAATATTCAAATTTTTTTGCTGGATTATCATTTGAGATATTTTGATAACGCCATAACTATCATCATGAGAGCGTTTTGAAAGTGCTTTAATTACTAAAATCATAGAATTATAAACAATTATCATAGGACCATCGAACAGGTGGTCATTTTCGGCATTCTGGCACCACTATATCAGAGCGCTCTCATGACGCTGCTGCATCGTGAAGAGCGCTATCAGAGCGTTTTCATGATGGTAATTTTCTGGCTGGGAATGTATTTAAAAATAAAAACAATTCTAATCCGTATGCGTTTTTGAATAATGTTTTTCAATACATAAAACTTCACATAGGCATAGCAGAGGATTGTACAATTTTTAGTTTGGAAGGGGGACCCCTTAAGAACGGAGCTATGGAGGCTCAAAGTGGGGTACCTATGACATAGAAAATTTTTCAACACCAAGTTTTTGTTTCTTATCCGATTTATAAACTATAAATATTTTATCTGCAATAAAATCTTTTTAGTTAATCTTTTAAAATATATTAACAAAAATCTTCTTAGTTAATATATCTTAACGATATTTTCGGTAATTGTAGACTTTATCATTTAAAATGACAAGGTGTAAAGAACTTAATGGTTTTTGCAAAAAGAAGAAAATGAGATTTTTCACATTTTCGCCGGAAAAGTCTACATTTTTCGGATATACCGGAAATTACAATTGTAAACACTTAAGAACATATCATAGATTCCGAAACTGCATTCTGTTTGCAGACTCATGCTTTGGGATTTTATAACATATAGACTAAATTCAAAACTTTCATATGAAATAGGTCAAATTTCGAAATATGTTTACTTAGACCCCTTAGATTATTTAGCTAGTTTCCTATTTTAAAATCATCCTTGTTAAGATACCATTCAGAGAAATATAAAATTATTATATATTGTTAAAGAAAATTACATTTTAGATAAAATAGAGTGTAGAAATTTTTTTGGCAAAAAAATCGTAATATTTGCAATTTTCAAATTCAAATAGCACAAACAATTGGCAAACATTTAAAAATGTCAGAGGTACCCTAATTTGAGCCACCATTGCTCCGTTTCTGAGGGGTAAGTGGAGATCACCTTCAAAAATGAAAACTGTGTACTCCCCTGCTTCGAATTTGCGAAATTTTATGTAAATCCAAGCAGCAGATAAGAAGTTACAGATTTTGCAAAATTTTCAATTCTGCTCCACTGTACATTGAAAATTTGAAATGCTTTACTATAATTTTCAGTTTGTCTTGCACATTACAGTACCTGCTCTGAACTTTATTTAACCCACTAAAAACCGCGATAATATCCAACAAAGATATTTTTGCACAACCTTTACTATATACGCATAAAATAACCATAAAAATTTAAAAAATCTTTAAAAAATATATTAGGCTCCCTTGTGCATTTAATTAGGTGCAGGATCAGATTGTGAGTATATTCCCAACATATTACATACATACATATTATACTCTACAAATAAAGAATTTTGTTACCAAAAAAATTTAATTTGAAAAAATATTGGGAAAAACAAAAAACTATCAAATTACCAAATGAGATGCCCTAATTTTTTCGCTCAATAACGAAAATTCAATACTCAGTTTCCGATATTTGTGTACAATATATCGATATTTCAGCTGAACTCGATCAGGTACAATGGCTATAAATGGATTAAGATATATACACAAAAAAAACTTTTTTTACAATTAAAAAATTCAACATAAATCATTTTGTTTTGGAACCAGAATCTTATACCATTATTTTGCAAAAAAAAATTTTAAATGTATTTTTTGTAGAAAAACCGATTATCATAACTTGCAAAAGTCCATTCATGAGCTATGTTCTAAAATAGCATTAATATCCCTTTTGATTCAAATTATTTTCAAATTGAGAGATTAGGTATTAAACATATCACGGAGATCACAAAGGTAACGAAAATATGGTCATATGTCCCTTTGTGCTTTCCTATTCTTCGAATAAAATCCCATTCTTCATTATGTATGTGTGTCTCGACTACACGGTTTCTATAAAACCACCCTGTACTCTAAATAAAAGCCGCTAGTTGAATCTCCTAGACCAGTGGTTCGAACAGTAATTCAGAAATTTTTCATTTTCCCGCAGACCCCACGTCATATTCTTTAATAATACAAATGAAAAATTAGCAAAAAAATTTTTCAATAGTCACCAAGAAAATATATTGGTATATAATACCCATCGTTTTAATGAATAGTTAATGTTTATTTTAAGATATGACATTCTTTTAGATTTTATCCCAAACCGTTTCACAACTTTTAAGGACTAAAACTAATCAAAACAATTTTTGATATTTTGTTCTGAAGTGAAACGTATTTCATCTGAAAATGCTTAATCGAATGAAACTCATAGCAGTCTTAGATATAAAGCGAGTGGTGTAAAACTTCTCAACCACTTTTTTCCTAATAGTTAATTGGCCGCGAAATATAAGATCGAGCACTGTATGATGTAAAATTATGGACTCATGTCTGATCGCATATACTGGCACTCTTTTGTTCAATGCTTTTTCCAAACGAATCAATTATGTTCGGCAAATATCTCTCATGATCATTTGACCCTGTTTTTCGGTTGGATTATCATAGATGATCTACTGTGACAATTTAATGCAGAAACGATTTCGTTTTGTTGCGCTGAAACAAAATTTCGGACACGCAAAATCATTTTTCGACATTTAGTTTCTTCAGTTCAATTACCCTGCTTTGAATGAATCCATGTACTTTAGTTGTTGCTTGATCTACTCCCAATAATCATGTAAGCACTTTTTGAGTTTGGAATGAGTCTTGACCGATCAAAGCCTCCAGTTCTTCGTATTCAAACTTTTTTGAATGCACTGGAAGTTCGTTATCATACACATTGAAATCGCCACTTTTAAATCGTCTAAACCAGTCTCGACAAGTTGCCTTATAAAATATGATCCCCAAAAGCTTCTGCAACTCGGAGGACGTGTTTCCTTAAGGATTACTAAAGTCTTAGTGTTACACTCGGTGAAGTGGCCGACCATTTTCATCAAACTCTTTCTGGTGTTTTTCATAAACTTGTCAACTCCAGTTCTATTCGTTCAACCCAGCTTTTTCACACTTGTGAGGTACTAAATGTTCCTCTAGTATATATTTTTAACCAGTCATTACTTCAACTTGCCAAAATATATGACCCTCTAGTCGTCTTTGACCACCAAAGAATAATTCACTTTTTATTTTTACTTGTTAGCAATTCAGGCTAGGTATCCAAACTAGTTTGAAGATCTCCATATTCAAATCTCTACTATCATTTCTGCAACTCGGAGGACGTGTTTCCTTAAGGATTGCTAAAGTCTTAGTGTTACACTCGGTGAAGTGGCCGACCATTTTCATCAAACTCTTTCTGGTCTTTTTCATAAACTTGTCAACTCCAGTTCTATTCGTTCAACCCAGCTTTTTCACACTTGTGAGGTACTAAATGTTTCTCTAGTAAATATTTTTAACCAGTCATTACTTCAACTTGCCAAAATACATGATCCTCTAGTCGTCTTTGACCACCAAAGAATAATTTACTTTTTATTTTTACTTGTTAGCAATTCACTTTTATTTGAATATAAAATGAGCCAATAGCACCAGCAAGAGTGAAAGACAGGGGAGTGAGATGAAAGACAATTGTAGTAAAACTAAAATACTATCATTTGTTCAAATCATGCCATATGATTAATCAGTCATAATGTTTTTAAGATGCTCTTTTGATATCAGTGAATACAGTTTATAACAAACATCAAGAGAAAATTGCAAGTTGTTGGCGAGCCAGCGAGCAAACTGAATTGAATGATTGAGTGTTGTTTTTTTTTTGTTCATATTGTTGCTGATCATTAGTTTTGTTTGCCCACAGGTAATTAATTATGCACTTTGTAGCCATTTGTGCCGACAGTTTTGAAAAATTATTTGAAACAAAAAACCACGTCAGAACTACAACAACAGCAAAGATAATAATTCGAAAATCATTTTATTATTGGTATACCTTTTTCGTACATTTTAATTAAGATTGTTACAATAAGACAAATAAACATTAATAAATTATAATTAATGATGATAATTTCTTATAAAGTTAAGAAAAAATTATTTAACTGGTTTCCACTCTTATTACAAAGCATATATGAATGATTATATTTTCTTTATTGTTAAGAGTTTATAAAGCTGTTTTGAATTTCAACTTTTTCTTTTTCTTTATTGGATTTATTAAAAGAAAAACTTGGTTTTCAATTCCACTTTTTAATAAATTACCTTTGATTATGTTTTAATAACTTAAATATTTATTCATGCGTTTATCTTATCAACTCAACCACTAACAGCTGCTGTTTATATATATATTTTTTTTTTTTTTTTTTTTGTATGTAAAATAATTTATTATCAATCAAATGTAGCAAGTTTGTACGGCAGGCAGGGATGCCGTAGTATGCCAGTTTTATGGGGGTCATCTATCATCACTAACAACAAGTGTATGAGTGTGTTTTTGAATCTTTTTCTTTTGGCAGAGTGTGTCAAAATAGGCGCTGTTGATACAATATTTTAATATTTATAAAAATATATGGGTAATTCCATTTATTTTCATTATAAAATTAGTTTCAGAAGAATGTAACTAGTCCAAAAACTAGTTCTCAACTTATAGATCGAAAAACAAAATTAACACTGATCGGCAAAAAACAAGAAATTCTTTTGTTCTCTTTTAAACAAAAATCGGTGGACTAGATAGAACTTAACGTGCTGAAAACTAATATGCTTTCGGGTTTTTCTATCAAGTCCTAATTTTTTTTATGGGCGTGTCTAATATTCCACCCTAATAATGCGTTTACATTAGTATATTTTACCATAACACAGAACCGTTTATATAGTTTAGATAAATGAAGTCTTTTTGACATTATTTTTTTATCTGCTCAATAGTTTTGGAGTTATGCTTCTTTATTTCTTCGAAAATTCTTTTAAGAAATGAAAATGACAAAAATGTTCAGTTTATTTCTCCTTTATCAAAAATTTTGTCATTTTGCGAATAAAATGAGCCATTTGTCATCAAAGCAAGTCTTGATTTTATTAGGGTGGAATATTAGACACGCCCATAAAAAAAACTTAGGACTTGGTAGAAAAAACCTGAAAGCATATTCGCTATCAGCAAGTCAAAGTCCATCTGGTCCACCTATTCCACTTTAAGGATTTTTCTGGGTTCTTTTTTATTAAATAAGTAGGTTTTGCATTTAAAAATATGCAAAATACAAATACAAAATTTGTGTATTCACGAATACTTCATAAGCGAATTAATACATAGTTAAATTGGTATAAAGCCCCCAAAGATTTCAATTTATCTAAAATTCCCATTTTATAATAGTACTTTTCATTGAAAAATTTTGTAGAGGCACATTTATTTGTGTTAGTATATATTTTCATATTTTTGCGTGTTAATGTATATATTACCCAAATATCTTTACATGTGTATATTAGGATGGCCCAAAAATGAAAAGAATCGATGTTCATTTTCAGATACAGTTTCTCAAAATGTTCGTCCTGACATTATCCTTTCGTAAGCTGGATCAAAATGGAAAAAAAGTATTTTTTCGGGTTTTGCGGATTTTTTTTTTTTTTGTATTTCTGGCAATGAAATAATATGAACATTTGGTATCGCAAGAATGCCTTTAGAACGTGCATTTAATGACCTAACAAAAATCTGGATCCAGGTCCAAATTAATCCGAAATTTTGCAATTTTTCACAAAAAAAAATTGGATATTAAAATTTTTTTCTCATAAATATTCCAAGAAATAAAACCAAAATAATACAATATACAGTTACACCGAAACGATTATTTACCGATTTACGATTTTAAAATTCTAAATTGTTCGCGTTTTATTAGAATTTTTCGAAATATATTTTCCTTCATATACTTATCTTTGTGATAAGGAATTAAATAAATACGCTTATTTTTATAAGATTTTTAATGATTTATAACACTTGATATTTCTACTAATAAACAACGAAATAAACTAAGTTTAACTGAAATCCTCACAAAATTTATTCTAATAAGGGTATATGTTTACAATTACAGCAGTTAAGTAACATACAGAAAGAGATTTTTTCTTGTGACTCATAATAAGAAATTACTCTCTGTGTGTAAATTGTAAACAAGTACACTTCTTAACATAATTTTTGTGTGTATTTCACTCAAACTTTCGCTTCAATTATTTCGTTGTTTGTTAATATAAGTATGAAGTGTAATATATTATTAAAAAGCTTAGAAAAATTTATAAAAAATGGAATAACCCGTTTCGGTATAACTGCTAGAGGATTATATATTGTATTATTTTGATCTTATTTTCTTAAATATTTATGTGTAAAAAATTCAAATATCCACAATTTTTTAGAAAAATTGCAAAATTTTGGACTTATTCGGACCTGTTCACAAATTTTTGTTACGTTATTAAATGGGCGCATCTCAAAGGTCATTATTGCGACATCAAATTTTCATGTTGTTCCTTTCGCAGATATATGAAAAGATACGAAAAATAAAAAAAGGAACTCTTTTCATTTTGATCCAGCTCATGAAAGGATAATTTCAGGAAGAAAATTTTGAGAAAAGGTGCCTTACAATGAAGTAAATTTTCATTTAAGCTAGGAATACCGGAACAAACGAGGCCACCCAAATGTACATGTGACGTACATTTTACGTTAAAGTTACCATTATTATTAAAAAACAACAACTTGAATTTTTTGACATGTGCATAAATTTTCGCAAAATATAAAACTGAACAAGGCAAAAAAGAAACGACATCATATAATAATTCATTCAAGTCTCATAATGTTAATACATTTATTATATTTTACTTGTAACATTTTGCCATGTAGTTGCTGTTATTGTTTGTGTTGTTGTTGCCTTAGCTGTTACTGTTGCTACTTTTTTGTATGATTTATATTCAGCAGACACGACAGTTAATTTGATATTTTGATTAACTGCAGAAAAGACCGAAAATACGATTAATGTGTTTTAACCTTAAATGGGAGGGTAAAAAATAAAATTTTATGAAATTTGTGTGTGTAAATTTCAAGTTCTTATTGTATGTGTATATATTTTTGAAAGATTTTTAAGGGTAATTAACATATACATATGTGTTTATAATTTCATTTAAATGAAAATTAATGATAATAATTTAAAATAATTGTTTAAATAATTCAAAGAATATCTGTATTCATAGAAATGTTTTCATGATTTCTGGATATTACTTATAATCAGGGCAATCAAAAATATGCAAAATTATATTTTTTCTTTGGCTTCAAGTTAACCAGACTATTAGTTATTTATCCGTTTTAGACAATTTTAAGAATTTTTTAATCGATTTTTTAATTTTACATCATAGTTTTGCATATTTTGGTTCTAACAGCATATCTTTACATATTATGGGTTTAGCAGCATATTTTTATAGAAAACACTTATTCTGTAGTATAATTCAGCAACTAAAATAACATATTTTTGCATATTTTGTACTAAAGAACATAAATTTACATATATTATACCAAGCGCAAAATTTTATATATCTTTCACTTAAAAGAAAAATTTTGCATATAATGCACCCAATAAAAATGTTTACGTAATTTTCCATTCGTAAAATTTCCTTTTTTGCTGTCACATACGCCTTTCAAATCCGATTCCTTAATATTTGTCATATTATCTCTATATATATATAAAAATGGTGTAAAAAATGTATAGTAATTCGTAAAATGAGAACGGCTGGGCCGATTTCTGTAAAATTTTTTGTCAGTTGTTTATATATTCGAGGAGAAGGTTTTTACGGAAGAAAGTTTTGGAAAATCCCTCCGGAAAAGTCGGAAAATTGGAAAAATCGAAAATCGAGTTTTGTACGAAGTTTTGTGTGAAATTATTCCTTAATGGCTTTCCAAATCAAGCAATAGAAAGTTCTTAGTGTAAATTGCGGAAAATACGAAATGCGGAAAATTGGAAAATATCTCCGCAAAAGTCGGAAAATTGGAAAAATCGAAAATTGATTTTTTGTAAGAAATTTTGTGTGCAGTTGTTCCTTAATGCCTTTCCAAATGAAAAAATAGAAAGTTCTCAGCCAAAAATCCGATAGATGGCGTTATACGTCGATTTAGACTTTGCGCAATCTGACAGGTGTCATTTTGGCATTGTAATTTTTTACAGTAAATGTGTTAATTTCTTGCTGCAATTTATACGAGTTTTTTGTATTGTATATACGGTACAAGCATTACAATCAATTGAAATTCAGTGCAATATTTATCAAAAAATTCGAAAATAGATTTTTTGAACATTTTTAGAAAATTCTCAGCTTAAAGGAATAATTTTTATATATATTATATTACTCTAAAGTTTGTCTGAAGGCTTAAAATTGGGGCGAGACGAAGTTCGCCGGGTCCGCTAGTAAATTAATAAAACTTTTGTAATTTCCTTACGCAATATAATTAGCTTTGAATATTTTAAAGTGCAAAAGGAAAGTATCTGCAACTGCTAACAAAAATTAAGTTATGTTTAGCATGAATAGTAGATAATTTAAAATATAGCCAAAAAAAAAGTAATTTTTCTGCGCATAAAACACTTTTCGTAGATCATATTTTTGGTTGCCCTGCTTATAAAGAAAATCTGTGATCACATTCCGTGTGTAGATCCAAGCTTTGGGGTTCTTGAACATTTTTAAGGAGATTTTTATCACTAAAGTATAAGCATAACATATAGCATAACATATTCTAAAGCAAAATTATTTTAGAGAAAAAAGAATGTAGACAATTTTTCGGAAAAAAACACAAATAATCCAAATTTTTGCAAATTTCAAATTCAAGTTTCAATTTCAAGTTCGCTTATTTTTGATCTCGGTAAAAATAACGACATCAAATCTTCTTTAATCGATAGATCAATTTCTTCCTTAACAAATTATAAAAATAGGACGGAAATGTTATGAAAAACTTGCTTTGTAATGAAAAACTTGGACTCAGATCTTGCAAAAACTATAAGAGAGCTTTAAGAAAAGCTTTAAGAAGATGTAAAAATTGTTTGAATCATGTAAGAAACAAAAATTTGACCAGCGGTTAAAAATTATCTGTGTCAGAGGTACCCTAGGGGAATGTGAGGCCCCCTTTCCAAACTCATAATTGCATACTCCTTTGCTATTAGAAGTTACAGATTTATTTCCAATAAAATTTGATTCTACCCAACTTTGTATTGTACAATTTGAAAGTGTAAACCTCGAAACAATTGGATGTATAGTACATAATTAAATTCGTTTGTATTTATTTATTCTTTAAGCACTAAAATCAGTTTGCAAGCTGTGATTAAAAAAATAAAGGATTTGAGATAATTAAAGAAAAAATAAACACAATAATTAAACTCAATTATACTACATTCAGATAGTATTTCATGTTCAGAAGAATAATCTCCTTCTGAACTACAATTATTCAAATATGCTCCAATTACATCTATTCATGTATGGAATACATTTTCTAAGTAAACTAATTTTTTACCCCAAATTAGACAATAGTAAATAAACAATATGTAAATAAAAAAAAACAAATTTAAAAAAAGAACAAAAAAAAAGACATTATTTTTTAAAAACTAGGTTTTAACGTTTAAAAATACAAAGCATAAATGCATAAAAATCCGTCCTTTATTCATAACACATGGCACTTTTAACAGAGATTGATTGTCTTCGGAAAACATTCCATCCTGGGTTTAGAAAACAGAACGAATTCTAATTTTTTGTAGCCTAATCCCGCTTATCATCATTGCCAGTGTTTTAATATTTTAATAATAAGTAACTCCATTTTAAATTTAAAAAATTTTTACCAATGGCTACCGATTTAGATAAAATTTGGTAAATGTATAGAGGAGGATACAGAGACATGTAAAATGAATTTTTCTTATTTTTATTTTAAGAACTGTGGCAACTCTATAGCTTTGAAGGTGATTAATATATTTATTTAAATGTCCATAATTTTTGTTATATAAAAGACATAAATTTATATATATATATTTGTATTTTGAGATGCGATATAAAAATTTTGAAAATGTTTTTATTAACATATTTTTTTGTAAGAATTTCCTTTAGTGTCATGTATCTAAAAACGTCCATCTTTAATTTTTTTAATTTTTTTTTTTTTTTTTTTTTTGTTTTCTTTTTTTTTAAGCAAGCCCTATCGGTATACTTACTACAGACAAAATTTTAGAGAGATCAAAATTTATAAATTTAAAATGGAATTACTCTAGTCCATGAAACGAATAAAAATTAATTTTTGTTTTAAATTTAAAACAAAAATTTAAAACAAAATTTATAACAGTCCTTAAATAAATAAAAAAAAAGATTGCCTCATTGTATACTGGGCAACGATCCCTGAGCTCCAAATAGTTTTATACTCCATAGCATAGAAATATTAAAGATACCCCGTTTAAATGAGATTTCAAACAAAGTCTACATAATTATATTAGATTATAATTAGATTTTCCATACGAATCAAAATTTACTTTCAAATGAGATTTTACCATAATCTAATAGAATTTAAATACAAAAGGATATTTTTCTAGGTTTTTGTGCTTCAACATCTAAATAAAAAATATTGTTATATTGCAGGGATTCTTATCAAATTCTTATTATTTATAGGTTGATAGAATCTTTATAATTTATTTTTTCTTTAATAAGTATCTTTCGAAACTTTGAAGTCCTTTTAAGATTTTTACAATCGCTACAATACATAAAACATTTCAGAAAAAATATGACATTTTGAATTTGACTTCTTGCTAATAAGAAACGGTAAGCCGCATTAATATAGAAACTTATAGACAATAAACTTAAATTTTCTAGATAATAAATAGATTTTCTGCCTCTACATAAATTTGACGTTTTGCCAAAAAATCAAACTTGCATTGGTTTAATTTTTATAAACTGAATGTATGCACTAACTTTTTCGTGCTCATTTCTTATTTCAAAATAGATTTTCAGTTACTGACGACAAACATGAATTTGTAACAAAATATCAGCGCTCTTTTTTTTAATTCATTACATTTTTACATACAACCTCTGTTACATGTTATTTTGCACTGGCTCACCTTATGTTAATTTCCAAAAATCCATTACCAAGATACACCTCGTTTTTTAACAACATCAATAAAAACATAAGTGCATATAGTCGTACATGCATCATGTTACCAACTTTTATCATTAAAAAAATTTAAGTTATCGTTAAACATAAAATTTATAAAAAAAAAAATAAAAAAAAACAAAATTGATTTATTATCATATTTCCGAAACTCTCATGTATACATCTTATCAACAACATCATGATCATGAAAAAAGGCGAAATAAAAATTTCCAAACAGGATAAGACTTATGTCGCAAACAAAATACACCCTTGCATTTTATATTTATAATAATATATATATATATATTTTTTTTTTTTTGCAACCAACATATTTGCATTGAGATGTAATCATTGCGGCACTAGTATAGGTTTAAAACATACATGCAAACAATTTTACTTTCTTTTTATAGCTCCTGTTAAAATAAATGGCAGTAGTTGGGGCGTATTTTATTTTTAATCTACAGTAAACTTCGTTTGCATATGAAATATATTTTTGGCCATTGGGCATTATAATTGCTATATATAGTTCCCCTTTAGAGTGTTGTGCGGTAATGAAAATTTAACGAATTGCTGATGAAAATGTCGCATCATAAATTATAATAAAAAATTTGTATGCGGTTGTGTTTTTTTGTCTGTCTCCCTGTTTATCAAATGTATTGTAGAACAGTGCACATCGAAGTAGAACTCAAAATTCATATTTTGGAAATAAACATGTAATTCCTAAATGGCTCTTTTTTATATACACAGAAAAAAGTAATTTCAAATATTGAATTACGTTGAATGAAATTCGTTAATTTTTTGAATAATTCTTTGACTCAGTGTACGAATTACTTGCTTCAAAGAAAATATTTATTAAAATTCAATGAAATATTTAAAGCATTTATATACGTTAAGTTGAAGCCATTTCGTACAATTTATTGCGTAATAAAATTAATAAATCTGTTTTTTGATTCAACGCATTAATTCATTGATTTAAAGAACACGTTTTTTTAATAATGAAAGAACATGTTTGTTGAATGTAAAGAACATGTACGTTCATTCAATGAACTTGTACGTTGATTTAGAAGAGCAAAAGGGTACCAAACATAAAATATATTATACAAAAAAAAACAGTGATTCAGCGTACAATTTGTTAATTCAAAGTACTAATACTTTGATATAAGAAAGAAGAAACTTTACTCAACGAAAAAGTACTTTGAATCATAGAAAAAATTATTTAATTTATGTTAAATTCATTGTACTTACCCATTTTTTTTTTTTTTTTTTTTTCTAAAGGAAAATATAGTAAAACAAAAACATAAAACATATCAACACAATTTTTATTTATAATTTAAGAAAGAATGTCGTATTTTAAATAACAAAAAAAAACTAACATTTCAAGTCAATAATTAAGACGTAAATATGTCAGAAACCATGGATATTGAGAACTTGAGCACCAGTAATGAAACCACTGAATTAAAAAAATTACTCAAAAGCAGGAATTTTGAATTCATTCTCATAATGTAAGTTTAATAATGTTTAACGTTTAAAACGTGATTTAAAATATCACATTATACTTATAATTATGTAAATAAAACAGTTACGTCACAGGATTGTGTTAATGGTATCAAGTTTTCAAAAAATGTCCTGAATACAAAAAACAAGAGATTTTATATTCTTAAGTGTTCACATATTAAACATTTTAATTTAATACTTATTACAAAAAAAGCTTCTTTATAACACACCGAAACATTTCCCGAAAATAAAGGACTTTTTGCAGCTAGAAAATAATGTAAAAGATAAAAAAACTAGTGCGATCTCTTAGCAATGAATTAAATTTTTTAACGAATATTTAAAAATATTTTTTTTCTTTCAAGACAATTCTGCTGCCATATTAATGTGGTGCCTACATGGATATTTTATACCGTCGATGATTAATACTCTCAGGGTGCCTTTATGTACATATATATATATATATATATATATATATATATATATATGTACATAAAGGCACCCTGAGAGTATTAATCATATATATAAAAATATATATATATATATATATATATATATATATTGGAAACAGCTTACACGATCACATCATCTAAACCATACTACGTTTAACCCTTAATTTTGATTATTGATACCAAAAAAATGAAATCTCCTGACATGTTTTTGTTTATTTGGATTATTTAGTAAAATGTATCTAGTATAAATAATGTATTATATTTATAGTATACTAGCTTTTTGGGCCTAAACTCCACCTGCACCTACTCGTTTATGTGCCTGAAATAGTCAAGGTAATATATAGTCAAAAAATTTGGAAAATTTAAAAAAAAAATCAGTTTTTCGCGAGGTGCATTCATAGTTTCATACGGAATACCATGGGTTACTGAATAAACTTAGTTTTTTGTTGTTTTACACAACAAAATCGAAGGAACATTAAAAATAAATTTAATAAAAAATTCTGCGAACTCTGAAAATTACACAAAAATGAATTGTTTTTTTTTTATATTTTCAAATAGCAAGTTGGAATTTTTACAAATCTTGGATATATAAATATAAGATAGATATATAAATTAAATAGAATTAATCGGGACCATAAATTTAAGTCAAATGTCATAGATGGTGGAAAACGGGATACTTTTGTCAAAACAAATTTTGCTAAGGCACATCGCATACACATAATTGGCATAATTAGGTAGTTTTTATATGATTTATATGATTTTTAAATCAATAAAAGCCGAAGTATAGTTAGAGAGTTTGAACACTTAAAATTACATATTACTAAATTAAAATAAACAAATAAAAAAATAAATTATGAAAAAATTAATTCTTTTGTTTTAAAAAACTGGTTGTCATTTTTCTAAAAAAAATATTGAAAATAGTAGATTACCTTATATATAGATATTAACATTTAAAATTACGTTCTTTGTCGAATTTTTACTTTTTATAAAAATTTAAATCGTAAATAAATTCGCAATTTTTTGAAATTGGAAAAAATTATAATAATAGGTTAAATGTTTACCAAACATGAAAAAAATCTGATGATTTTTTTTTAAAGAATAGACAATTTTATAAATCTCACTTGGAATGAACGATATATTTTCGTATAATACATGGATGAATAGCTTAGATTTGAATCCCATTTTTCGCAAAAATTTTAAAAATCACTATTTTTATAATACACCATTAAACATAAAAAATATCATAAATTTTATTAGAATAACTCAGTAGGTTTTGACGCAAAATTTTTACCAGAGTTATTCATAATATTTTAGTTTGTAAAAATTTGTATATGCTAAATTCAAAAGCACCATAACTTTCGCGCCCCCTGCACAAAATGTTTAACGCGAACTAATTCTACATGCATTCGAGTCACTTTATATTTATAGAAATGTATTTTAATGCTTTTTTTTATGATCACTGAAATCAAGTTACAGGTTCTTTAAATCAACGTAATGTTGAAAGTTTCAACGTATAATTTCATTGGGACAACGTTTTTTGTCTATCATTAAAATAAAGTTACTGGTTCTTTAGTTCAACGTACTGCTCATTGAAATTATTTATTATATTCAACAAACTTGATCATTAAAACAAAATAAGAATAAGTTAAATCACTGAAATTTTACATTGAATCTTAAGACTGTATAATAGGAACATAACTTTTTTTATTCAAAAGTCATATTCCGTGTTGTGCTGAAGTTTCAGAAGTTATTTCCGCAACGGAAGCAATTTCTAAGACCATGTGAAATTTTTATATCCTACATCACCATAGGTGGTATGCTAATATTTTAACGCACAAAAATATTGGTAGACCCACCTTTAAGTATACCAATCAACTGAGTATCACTTTCTGAGTCGATTTGGCGATATCCGTCTGGCTAGTCGGCTGCCTGTCCATGTAAACCTTGTGAACAAATAACAAGTCGCAATTTTGAAGATATTTTGATTAAATTTGGCACGAATAATTAGGTTGGAACAAGGACGAAGCATATTGAAATTGGTCCATTATTTCACCTAGGCCCCACATATAAATCTTAGTGTCAAATTTCATGATAATCCATCAATAATTCAATATAACTCCCATATAAATCCCCCTTCCGAAAATCACTTTAACGTACATAGGTCATATAAAAATATTAATAATAAGTACAAATGACATAGTTTCTATATAGGAACATTTTCGTAAATCACCCAAAAGAGCATATCAACGTAATATTCTATATTCCTATGTTTATTTTACATTTAATACAAGCATTGGTCCACAATTGGACACCTTCCCGAATTTTGGTGCACATACACAATGATGTAGAGTGTCATATGGTCGGACTGGACTAGCTATATCTTTCTTACTAGTTTTTTATTAAATTATTTTTTTTTTTTTCAATATTAAAGAAAGTTTCTATTTTTCATATTGGCAATAAAAATTGGCACTGTACAAAAAAATTATGCGCAGTACCAAAGGTGCTTAATTATATACTTAATAACACATGAAATAAAACGGTAAACTCATACTGGTTGCAACTTTTTCAGCTTTTGTTTAATATAGAAGATTTATAAAAATCAAAATTTTTAACAGCCAAATATAAGGAAAAATTCATTTAAAATGCATTTTAATATAAATTAATTCAGTATCATGTATAATGGATAAAAATTTTAAAAATTATATAGCAAACATGAATTTTTTCAGAAAAAAAAAAAAATATGCAATATAATCATTTTTTATGAATGATTTTATTGCTTGTTTTTAATAAATATATTATATGAATTTACAAAATCTTAAATTCCATATCGCGTTTGGTGCGGAAACTTTTTTAACAACCGTGAAAATTTAATATCGTATTTCTTAATATTTTTCATGCCCTATAACGTTATGCCATGTTATATTCGCAAAAATTGCCAAAAGTTATACGTTGAAACAACAAACTTTTTCGTTGTATTTATGTACCATTGGGGTCAGTGAACAAGTAATAAGAGCCTTAGGAAAATATAACGGGAACTAGAAACAAGAAATTGCCAAGTCTTTTAAAATTCTCCATGACAAAGGTCCCCCAATTTAAGATGATCCTGAAAGGTTTACTGAATCTGCCTTGGAGGTTTCAACTCGGCTACTCCTTCGATACTATTATGTCAACTTTTACCCCACTGTACACTACATTATATAGCGTAGGCTGCTTGTACTCATGTACGTACATACTGAATGTTTGTTCTTATATTGACTGTTTGCTGTTTATGGAGTTGTATGTGAGTAAATTTTATGTGGCAAAGTTTGGCGTGGTACGATTTCAACCGTCACCATGTAGCCGTCTCCATCATCATGCCATTATTTAATAGACTAGACACGTTACATTGCATGCTTTTGGCAATTGATTATGTTATGAAATGTAATTAATTTATATCGATTATGATGGTTATCATAGAGATAAATTCATTTATATTTGTCTACGATTAATTGATTTGTAAATAAGGAAATGTTTTGTTGCTATACAGTTGCTTTAAATGATTTAATTATATAAATTTGTTTAGAAATTAAAATAAATTTGATTGGGTACTAGAATTACTAAAAAATATTTAGACCACTTAGCCTTTTTCTAAATTTATTTATTTATTAATTCTCTTTGTAGTGCTCATATCTCTGCTGTCAGCCACTTTTTAAAATACTATATCTTCCCAAAAACCATAACTATTACCTCACATAAATTTCTACTAGTAATACAAATTTCGAGTATATTGTATATAAATCTTTTTACATGTACATATTGCATTTTAAGGTAATATTTCAAACCTTCACAAGTCTCATATTTCACGCAAAATTATATGTACGTTTATATATAAAAAAATGTGACCTCGTAATAGTCAAGATTAATGGTCATTGCTGAAAATTAAAAAAGAACTTATAAACGTAAAAGCTAAATAAATTTTTATTTTATGTTCATTGTGCTCGTATTTGGCCAACTAGAGTAACTGAAACGTAAACGAAAGGAAGAGAAGAAAGTCAAGCAAGGAGTCGTAGGCAAGTTTTACTTGGTGTAGTTTTGCAGAGTAAAAATATTTTCTTTTGTTTTTGTTGTTTGTGAAAATAATACTCGTATATTACAATACTGGCATATCAAGGACATAATTTATTTTGTTTTTGTTGGTAGAACGGTTAGTTGTTTGCTTGGTCAGTATTTAGTTATAACACTTTCTTAAAAGAAACTAAATAATACAAGTAAACTAAATTGAACATGAGTGGCTAGGAAGCATAGTATAATGCAAGTAAGCTTTATAGTACACTGGTTAAAAAATAAAGTACATACTTACTGGTAAAATGAATTGGATGCCAAAACAACACAACAACAGAGCAGAAGAAGCACCAGCGAATATAAGACTTATGAACTTGTAAGAAACCATAAAACAAGCAGGAAAAGTGTGTAAAATACAAGGTTATAAATCTATTTTAGAACACTTAACGTACTTTTTGGCAAATAAATATAGGTGTAAATAGAACAAAAAAAATGAAAGAAGTAAAATGTTTTTATTTGTTGATTTGCATTAACAACTGGGTGCATTATTGCGTGTGCAATTATTACCATAGCAAATTGGAAACAAAAGAAAATGTTCGCTTGAAATGATCACCGGTTTGTGAAAAGAAGATGAGTCGCTCTATACCTATTACTAAACATAATCGTAATTTAAGTTGAATAAAATCAAAACTAGAACTTCAAATAGTTAGAAGTTATCTTATCCGGGACTTAATTACAAGACTGCTTAAATTCAGGTAGTGGGGAATGTTTCGTTACAATCCGAATGTTTTATTTAATATACGGTTAAGCTTACAAATTAAAAAAAATCAAAAATCGAATTAAAATGCACCTTCCGTAATGAAAAAAACAAAATTCAGTTAAAAAGATAAAAATATTTAAATTAATTTATCATATTTTATATATTTTATTATTTTTTTATACAATGAAAATTGTTTACCTATTAAATTTTGCAAAACGATGTGTCAGAAATAGATTTCTAAATATTTTTCTAAAAATTTCGGGAAATTTTCATCGGATTTATTTTTTTGATACATTTTTCTATTGGTGTATTTTTGTTTTTACATATAAATACAACTCACTAGCATTATAAAGTAATTCCATATCAAAACGGACAGTAATCGCATTTAACATCTTCGATTTCAATAAAATTGACTACAGACATTGGCTATTAAAAGTATTTCTCAAAACTTTAGACTCATGGTCATTTCAAAAATATGACGTTTCGAAAAACGAAAAACTTTTAAAAACTTCACAAAGATGTATTTGTTTAATTGCTACTAACTTTTATAATATACATATTGTAGATCTCTGGTTTTAGTTTCATACTAAAGGCATAAATATTACCTTTATAACAATATGTATAAAGTTTATTATATTAAAAGTTCAAAGGTCGTCAAAGTTAGAAATACAAAAATCAACCTTTTATATCTCAAAAAAAAATGATATTTTTTGAAATTCCGCGCACATGTAAAATTTCAACATAGAAATTATGGACCAAAATATAATATAACTACTAATAACTTCTGAATTATACGCAATAAAATTATAATTTTAGTATCATTATATGATAAAGATATTTCTTTTAAAATTATATGTGTTAATTTCTTTCGAAATTTCAAAGGTTAACATTAGACTTATAAAAATTAAAACATATCTCCAAAAGAGATATTTTTAAAAATTCTTAAAAAATTATATAATGCTATCACAACTCTTCTCCATAGTCGTGCAAAATTTCATCAACTTTAAACTCCTTAAGTTTAAAAGTTATGTAGCAAAATATAATTTCAAATCAAATTTTGTATATAAAATTTAAATAATTTTAAATATGAGCTCATAAAAAAATATACCGTGATATAAACTTTCGTAAATCCTTTAAATTTAGCATACAAAAAATTACTCTTGCACCATATTTTGCTTCATAACTATTAAAAATAAGTAAAAATAAGTATTAATTTTTTATAAGAATTTTAAGAATATAGTTTTTTTGAGACATAATGGTTTGATTTTTATATGTCCAACTTTTATCTGTGACCTTTTTATATAAATAAACTTTATACATAACGTTATAAAAAAATATCTTTGCCTTTTAAATGAAACTAAAAATTTAGACCTACCATGTTTATATTAGAAGTTATTGGTTATTAAAAAACTACACCTTTGTGAAGCTTTTAAGTATTTTCGTTTTCCAAAACGTCATATTTTTGGATCAGAGAGTTCCATGAGTCTAAAAGTTTATTATTTAAGGAACAGTTCTAATAACGTTTGTAGTGAACTTCATTAATATCGTATATGTCAATTGATGTTTTCTGTAAGTTTTAATTTGGTATCATCCTATAAATTAAAACAAGATAGAAAATATAGTCGGTCAAGTCCGACCATATGATACCCTACACCATTGTATAATATATATTTGTATAAAACATACGTATGCATAGCAGTTCATACTATCATTTATATGGCTTTTATATTTTTAGAGTAATTCCGGAAGTATATGGAAGCTATGATCAATTGTACGTCGATCTACTCAAAATTTGGCATTGTGGTTTCTACTTGTATAAATCACATTTGTGTTAGGTATTAACATAATATGAAAATTTCTGTGGGATTTATACACGTTAAATTGATCTTAGGAAGAACGGTTCCTATAGTCAATTATAGACCGATCTTCATGAAATTTGACAAGCGGATTTTCTATTTACGTATATAGAACTTATTTGTGCCAAATTTCATTAAAAGATTCCTATTTTTAAGTAACTTATGCCACCACATTTGTATGGTGGCTGGGTGAAAGAATAAGCAGATCAAATTATCTTCAAAATTGCGACGTGTACTTTGCACATAATCTTTGCGTGGACAGCCTGCTAGCTAACAGAACAGAAGGACGGACATCGGTAAATCGACCTTAAGTTAGGGGTCCGAAGATTTTTTCTGTGCATTGCAACTTCTGCACAAACACATAATATAAAAAACTTTTTGAAGTAGAAAAAGGTTAACTATCAATAAATAATAAATAAAAAAAATAATAAATAAATAAATAAATAATAAATAAATGACCCTAAAGGAAGGCAACATAAAATA
Organism: Protocalliphora azurea; assembly: GCA_932274085.1. Lineage (NCBI taxonomy): Eukaryota > Metazoa > Arthropoda > Insecta > Diptera > Calliphoridae > Protocalliphora > Protocalliphora azurea. The sequence continues at coordinate 4,850,727 of OW026520.1, read as the reverse complement.
TAGTATTCGTTTTTAAACCAAAATTTTATTTTTAAACCAACATGCGAAAAATGTATTTTTAAAATAGTACTGGGCGAACATTCTAAAAATATGTTCCTTAAAAGCGATTCATTTAAATTTTAGTTTATCAAAAAATTCATGCTATTTTAATGCCTACAGAATAATAAGCAAAATATGTACTACTTCATTATTTTTATTTTTATTTATTTCTTTATTTTTTTTTTTTGCAGATATAAAAATATGTTGTCCTGTTTTAGAATTTTAAGTCAAAGCGGAACTGAGTGACAAAAATTTAACAAAAGCGATAATTTCAATTTAAATAGATTATACATTTCTTTACTGTTAAAAATTCTGCTAAATTTTATAACTTTTAATCGTACAGTGCTTGGTTCCCATATAAGGATCGGGAAAACAGAAGGACAAAATTGAAACATGGTGTGCATATTATTTTAAAAATAAAATTAATATATAAGAAGTTTTTAAAAAAAATCGGTGAAAGAACACGCCTACCTCCCATATATGTTGAAATCAACAAAAAAAACTAGTTTTTTCTTCTAAAACACTTGTCAGAACTTTAGCAAAATGTATGGTAGCCTTTAAAAATAAGCGAAACAATGACGTATAATTATTTATGAGTATGCCAATTTTTATTTTAATCAGAAAAGCAATACTCCTACCTCCTGAAATTAAAAAAAAAAAAAAAAAAACATCTACAGGAAATTTATTGCACCAGTTAAAATTAGTTAAAGCAATTACATTTACTATTAAATTAGATATGTATTTGTTAAACGCAATTATTATAATTAACTAAAAAAACTCAAAACATACATTCGTTTCTCCCCCCAATATTATTGAAAGTTATTGAATATCAAAATCCTCTTCTTCAGTTACAATAAATAAAAATACATATGAAATGATTAATATTGTTGGTTAATCCTAAAATTAATCCCAAATATAATATATTTTCTGTTCTTAAATTATTTTTTTTTTCCTAAAATGCATTTTAGCCTTCACGATTCGTGAGAATTATATATCCTTTTTGTACTTGCCACTATAGTTAACCTTGAGCATATAAATATTTTTTTTACATTTTTTCTTCATTTGTGTGCAATTTACCAACCCAAATAATCAACTCATTGTATCCTTAATGACCATTTAACAGTGTGGATAACAAAAATACAACAGAAACTATAACGAGTCCATACAAATGAAAATAAAAACGTATATTCATCATCATCATCATTATCAACGTCAGCCATGTAAGCATTCATAAGTGAAATAAACTTAATAAAACAAAAATCTACATTTACGTTAAATTTCGTTGAAACTGCATGTTAACCAATATGTTTGTATTTTGAAAATGTTAAATGTATGTAGGTTTAGAAGAATAAGAATAATGACCACTTTGGCATCTCGTGGCAAATAACCATTCATCAATTTGTCCAAATTACAGACATTTCACATCGCTTGTTTTTTTTAATACTTCACTTTTTTTTCTGTTCTCCTTAATGTTTTCGTTTTCTTTAAATTCGTTTACACCAATTTTACGGATGGGGGCATAACAAGCTTTGTGATATAAAAAAGGGGGAAAACAGTTTTTTACAATACTGATTCTTAGTATTAATATTTATTATACAATACTTGTATTTAAGTGGCACCATAAACTAAAAAAATGCTTAAATTGCATCTAAAATACCGCAGTTGTGGGCAATAAATGAAATAGTGGGGAGTTTAATTTTAGAAAAATCATAGATACTTATGGATATATTTATTTAAGGAAATTTGAACCAACTAATTCCCGTTTTAGAGCTAACTAGCACCCGGTTCGAGTGATCAAAAACTAGTGTCGCTAATTTTCCTTACTGTCTCTTTTTGTTGTAGTATTTGTAGAAATGAATATACTTACGTGAAGCATTTTCGTGTTAGTCCAGATTAGGAATTAATTGGATTCCTTTCCCTTATAGTGGATTATACATTTACGATTCTTGCAATAATAAAAAAATGACGTCTACCTGATCACTTTAAAAGTGCTTCTCTTTCCTAGTTTTTATGTATAGTTTAAATCGCCGTCACGACACAGAATCAGGTAATAAATTTAGCTTCATTGGTTCTTCTAATGTACTCCAGTTTGTACAACTCTGCTATCAATTACTGTACTATGCCGTCAACTAACTACTACATGCTTACCAAACTATAGAAGTGGTATTGGTGGCAAAAAAAATGCCTTTCGTGTAAATCATTTTTAAATTTATGGTTAAACCAAACTAATCATTTTGTTAAAGACACAACAACTGTATTTTAAATATACTACGGTATAAATAATACTGCGTGCAAATAGTTAATAAACTTTAAAAGCCTGATATATTGAAAAAAGTTTTCGATTAATATAATGAAAATTGTTTGTAATTTTCATAAAATCGATCATCGGATGATAGGAATTTTTAAATTAATTAATATACACTTCAAAAAAGAGAGATAATAAATACTGAAAGCTTTAAGAATTAATTTTATTTTTGTATTTTTCTTTTTTCTATTTTTTTTTTTTTTTTTTGCAGCTTTAAAATGAATGACATGTTTTGCTGGAAATCTTTTGAATGTCATTAATAATCAAAATATGTTTTTTTGCTTTTGTATTCTTTATGCCTTCAGACACCAAATAATTGATCATTTGTGTATCTAATTGGATTTGTTTTACCTTTCTCAACACATTAACGTCAGTTTGGGTCTTTCTTCCTTTTTTGCTTGGTTTTGTATAAAAATTTTTTTATTTTAGTTAAAAATCATTTAAACGTATTGGTCACACCATCATTATTTTTTGTATTACTTATTTTTTCTTCTCATTTTATTTCCACAACCGCATGACAAGCTGTCATGACAAGTCATCATTTTGATCTGGGTCGTTATAAATGATGCCTTAAGCGTTGATGTTTAAACAAATTGTTGTAGTCTTTATTTGTTACGCTTTTGTGAACCTAACGAACGAACGAATGAATGTATTTGACCAAAACGGTCGTCAGGCATTTGATTAGTTGTTAATGTTTTGTATCGGCATTATTCTGCTTATTGTATTGTGAACAGTTTCCGTATCTCTTTCTCAGTTCAGCCGTCTGTCCGTCTCGCCGTTTGTAAGTCCTTCTATCAGTTTGCCACTTGTGTTACGCAATTATCTATTTCTTTGCTTTTTTTTTTATTTTATTTTTCAAATTTGTGGTAAAATGATTTTGATGGTAATTGCTTGTGATATTTACTAATATTTTGTCTATATGTAGCAGCGGTATTTTATCTCTTAAAGGCAAAAATAAATTAGTATATTTTATTAAAAAAGAAACTCTATTACCTAAGGCAATAGATAAATATTTGGTTAAGATTATAATGATAGAATTTATATATTGAAATGTTAAAATTATTGAACAAACGAAAATTATGTAGAATAATTGAAATAATTTGATAGATAAATTTAAGAAAAAGCGGCGTCCCTATTGTACTGTAAAACGATTTATAAAAATCATCATACAAGTAAATTTAAATGTGATCACAACTTTAGTTTTATTTATAGTTTTTTTTAAACATAGACAACTATATTTACAGACCCACATACGACATACATGTTAAGGTTGTTGGGTCTGTAAATTAAATTCAATAGTGGAAAACGAAATAATATTTTTTTGTATAATTTTTAGAATTTTGTCTGTTTCTTTAAACTTACCGCCATAATATTTCAAGAATAATAACAAATCTAAGCTGCTACAAATCCAAAAATGAAATTTTATTATGAAAAACCTATGAAAACTTTTTTGTAATAGAACTGTTGATAGTCGTAAAACTGAACATTTAATCGTTAGTGAATCTTATGCTGAAAATGAATTGAAAATTACCAGTATCAACGAACACTAGATGTACAATATTATTGGCAATACAATAATTTACCGATTGACTGCCGAAGTACAATAAAATATTTTTTTTTTCGCAAAAAAATCGGTCCTTTTGCCATCTTTTTAATATATCATCAAAAAAGATTCGATATAAATCTATTTCTTGTTTTCTAAAATGGACAACAATTTCATTATTTTCGCTTTTCTGATCAAAAAATAGTTTAAAAATTGTTCACCACCTTACCTAAAAATAATAAGATATACATCTTATAGTATACTATTTTCACATATATATATATATATATATATATATATATATATATATATATATATATATATATATATATATATATATATATATATATATAAATATAAATAGCAAGAAAAAAACGCTGCTTTCTTAAAAAAAACCCGACAACAACACTGATAGCTTCTGATGACTACTAAAATTATATACATAAATTTGTATGTTCTATTACATTATTGTATTGAATGTTGTATTACATATATTTCTATATGCTAACAAGTTAAGGATCTTATTGACTTCTTAGTATTTTTCTTCTCAAAAATTAATTTGAAAAACTTTTAAATATTTACATTTAATAAAATCTCCCAGCAAAAATAGAACATCCTAAGAAGTCAATAAGATTCTAAACTTTGATGCAGAAGTAGTGCAAATGCGGATCATTTCAAATGAATTTATCATAGGCTTGTCATGGGATGATGTTCTCTTTTTTAATACCCCTTCACTGAGTAAGAAGTCGTGTTTACTATGTCAAGTAAAATTGATTTCTTTGATGTTCTTTATTATCAATTCAAGGAAATTACTTTTAATTTTTGTATAAACCAAATATTTTGTATTAAAAAGAGATATGAATAATGATATTATTCATTTAATTAGAACAGTTATTATTAAGCAACAAGTACTTATAAGTTCTCAACGTTTTATATCAGAAAAATTTATTTGAACTGCTTTTTAATAACATCTTTGAATGAAGTTTATATAACTTCTTAAGCATGAGAACCGTACACTTGTTGAAGAAACTTTGAATGTAATAAAAAAGTACGTACTTCTTTAAAAATCACTTCTATTTATTTTTGCTGGGCTGTTTACTAATAAAAATTATCGCATGTTTTTTAATGTGACATTTATTTTCTCATTTTTCCTCAATATGTATATAATTAGTAACTTTTTTAACATGTATCAATTACTTGATCATATCTCACAATAATATTAAAAATAATTCTTTCAAACGACTGTTTTGCTTACAAAAATACTATCATTTACACAGTTATGAAAGCACACACACATACATATCTTGTTCATATAAAAACATGCAAAGAAAACAGATAAATTCTTTTTTATCCTATTGAAGCAAACAAATGGTCAAATGTCTTATATTATGTGAGCGATCGCACTACCATATCTTATTGGGTCGCTATCACCATACACACATATGGTATTTATATGGTTTTAGGTACCTGCAGAAGAGTATTTATTTCTCCGCACACATACTGATTTAACAGCCTATCTACACGTAACAAAATATATAAGATTTTTCTGTCAGAGCGTGTCAAATTCGCTTTCTGAGAGAATGATCCCACGTGTAATTTCAAATATTAGTATTATAAGAAATATTACGAGACTGTTGTTATATCAAAAAATACACATATATGAAAGTTTGTTTGTGTGGGCATGTGTACTTTGAAAGTTACTAAAAACATATTTTTGTTTTGTAAAATTATTTTCTTTTAATGATTGTTTTACACTTTAAAAAATATTTTTTTATAAAAATTGTGCTAAAAAGGTGCGAAGGACATGTTTACTCTGTGACTGATTGAAAATAACGATATCTTGTAGGATTTATTAGAATAGCTGTACCCCTTATTTATGATTTTACATAAAATAAACATAATGATTAATTCTTCTGCCAGCGTTATCTCACATATTATATCAGCATTAATCTCAGTTGTAGACTTGGGGTAAAGCAAGTGGTTTGAATGTCCTAAAAGATATAGTTTGCAGGGTTTTAGTATGTATATACATTCAGCAACTACTTCTTGCTTACAGTGTTGCCAGTTTAGCCTTTTTAAGGCTAAATCTAGCTTTTTGACCTCAAAATCTTATCATTAGCTTCTAGCTTTTTTCTAGCCTTTTTTGATTCTTAAAAATGCCTTAATGAGGCTAAAATTTACAAAGAAGAAGAACATTTCTTATTGTAATAATTTCATTTTTTCTGTGTATTAATTCGAAAAAAACGAGATTATTTATATTTTACAAAAATTTTCGCCAGCGGCGCTTCATCCTTCAAAGAAAATATAACTTAAGTCATTATATGGGCTTACTTAATTAATTATTTATTATTTTTTAATACACCATTAACCATAGAAACTAAAATAATATGCAAATAAATATAATTTAAAAAAATCTGATAAAAGCGAAAAATCGCCAAAAGATTTGAAATTTATTAATTAAAAATTAATTATAACTCAAAAGTGACGAATCCTTTCGAAACATTGTGACATAGCACAATACTGTGAGGTAGCAAAAAGCGAAAAAAAGTTCAAAAAAAAAACTTATGCTTGTGAACTTTTATATGACTATCGGTAAATTTTGATATGATGTATAAGACACTAAGATTAAACTTGTGGTTTAACTTTTATTTTACTATAGTATGTTTGGCTAAAACTTACGTATTTTACTTTAACTATATTTTACTACCTACTTCATTATTGCTAGTTAAAACCAAAATAATTTCAGTTGTAATAATTTATTTGAGGTTGAACAAAGTAAGAAAAATTAAAAAAAATATATATAGAATTTTTAAGATTTCGTTCGTTTTGAGCAACCTCTAAATATTTTTCAATCAGCCTAAAACTTTGTATTTCATGTTTTTTAGGCTATTCGCAAATTTTTAGGTTATGAAACCGAGATTTTGAACACCTTCACAAAAAAGAGAACCAATTTAATCTATATTTTTCTGAAAAATATTGAAAACTTTCTTTTGGACAAAATGTACTAAATACATTATTTTCATTCGCTAGTACTAAAGACCCTATTTTTCTATTTATCCTGCATTCAACTCAACAGTACACAATACTTGAGAGTATTACATCAGAATAAAAACCCGTTTCTCGGGACCATACAGAACAGGAGCGATAAAAAATATTCAGCGTAATTTTTTGGATGTAGGATTCAGAAATGCGAATATATCCTCCATGCAGTACATTTTTCAAAGATAAGGGGTCAGTCGTCAAATGTCATACTTAAAAACATGATCATCAATACTACGTATGTTGCAAAATGTCTCCTGACTCTAAGTGAACTAACAGAAATTGATAATGATCAATTTTAAAGTTTTCACTAGAGCAAATAAAACTGCGCTCTTCATAGCAAAGATATTTTTTCAAATAAGTTATAATCTTTAACTAGAAGATTTCGTGGAAATAAAGTACTGAGAAAATGATCAAGATATCGTATATCTAAAAAGTTCTTTGAGAAAAGATGGGGTCTTAAATATTACAGTTTGGTTGACAAAAGTATCCATATCCACTGGCAGCCCGTCTTACAGGCTACTAGAGACAACATTAGACTTGGCTGCGCAAAATCCAAAAGTAGAAAACTATGACTTTTTTTCATATTTTTGGCAACTAGTGGATTTCAATAGAATTTTATTCTGAACTGAAGCTTATTCCAGCTAGGGCATCCTGAATCCAAAGAAGCAAATAATAATCAGAAGGGACATTGTCTGCGCTACACAGCTGGTGAGGAAAAACCTTATACCCACTGATTTTCAAATAATTTATTGTTTAACTCTCTCTGCAAACGGATTAGTTGTATTTACTACAGGTCTCCCGTGATCGTGTCACCCACTAACATACAGAGCATTACCTTGGTATCATGAAAATTCGGCTTTGGTAACGATTTGCCCGGTTTTCCTTAGTTTTGTGACTTCAATTCATTCTGGAAGCTATTGTCCCAATGAAGCAATCCCAATTACACTTTAAACATTTTTTTTTTTTATTTCAAAATCGGAGGTTTTATATCACCTAAACCACACACGATAAGTTGTTTTAGCTAAAACATTATCTCCATATACTTCTACCAAAACACGATGGCTCACCGCAGCGGCTAAAAGTATAGCGAGATTCAAAGTAAGATATTTATTCTTTGAACTTAACTAGCTCAACCTTCTGATTAACATGATCATTCTAAATCACTCCTAAAGAGTATTATCACTGAGGTCATATAACAGAGCGTATTTTCCGCAATATAAACAAGGTGCAAAAGTTTCCATCACTGGAAAATAAATTTATTTTCATTATGTGTAAATATATTCAAGTATTCAAGTAGGATGTTAAGCCTAAATAACTTAAAAATTTATTTAAAATTATTTTGCACAAAAAAAAAACTTTCAAACAACCTTAAGGGTCAGTCAATCAAACTCATGTGCTTTTGTTGAAATTAGTACAGAATTTTTCATACCCACACATATATAAAATTGCTGGTTGCTATAATCACAGTTGAAATAGCAAATTAATTTCAAAATATAAAAAAAGGCCAACAAAAAAACTAACATGAAAATTCTAAACAGAAAACTTAATAGCAAGGAAGTTGTGGTCAGTTTGCAGCCATAGGCCTAAATACAAAATTAAAAAATATGAACAAATTGCTTAAATAGAAACTGAAATAAGCCACCCAAAGCAAAATACAAATATATATTTCACATGTCGTTTTTAAGAATATCAAATCAGAAATTGTTGTTCAAAAGAAGTCGGTCTAAAATTTATTGTGTGAGATTTAGTGTTAGCTTATGAATGAATAAATTTTACTGTGATGTAAAGTTTTTGATAAGTATTGTATGTCAGTTTGTCTTTTGAACTAACTGACAGTTGGCCTCCTCCTTGCATCATTTCCTATTTATTTAAGTTTTTTTTTTATTTTTTGTTTCGTTTGTGGTTTTGATTTCCATTTATGGATAGCTAAACTATTTTCCTGTCTACTTGTCTGTCAGCCAGTCAAAACATACCAAATGTTCGCATCTTTGCAAGTGTATGTTTAGAGTTCATAATCATCTCTTATTCCTTCTCTCTCTTGTTCATTCGCTTTTAATGTGCTATAGGATATACGTTTATTTGTTTTCTAACTTCTCAACATGATAGTTAATCTTATCATGAACTAAATTTGGCTGTTGTGTTGTAAGTTAGATTGACTCTAAACAAACACACGCATACTTATTTCTAAATGAGAATATTTAACCGCACAAATTCATCATTCTGTGAATGTGGCTCTATTTTCTATTATTCTCTTGGTATTTTTTTTTTTTTTTTTTTGTTATTAGATGGATGGACACATAAATTTGCATACGAGTATGTTTGCTGTCATGACGTAAATCGTTTTTAGTTACACTGAATAAAAAAGACGGATACTAATAAAATTCAATAAATCAAATCTAACAAATGTCATGTAATATCATATTTGGAATATAGTGACTTGTTAATTTGCTTTAACGTTGTTTATACGTACTATTCAAGTTTCGAAATATGTAATAGAAAACTTTCCTAGCAGAAATCTTGATAACAAAACTTTTCTCTCAGTACCTCAAACATCTCACTAATATTTATAGTATATTAGTATTATTTTTGGTATACTTTCTACAATTGTTGATTTCCATTTATTTACGATTTGATGGTTTTTATTTTAGTTCAGTTTATTTCCATTTGCTCCTTCTTCATATTCGTTATTTGTTATTCTCTTTTTAGCTGGAAATAATGAACATGAATGAATGAAGCTGTCTTACCAAAAGTATTAGTGTGTATGTATGTTAACAATGTGAAATGTTTGAAGTTTAAACTTTCAAGTCATGTCAAAAACATAATTTAGCAGTAACATTTTGAAGATTAATTTGTTAGTTTTAGTGAGTGGAAAAAATAATTTTCCAAAATTTCAAAATTCTGACTTTGAAAGTTTGCACTCGTATTTAGATAAATATAGAGAAGGGCAAGGAATATTTTTGGAAGTACAAATTATTTTAAATGAATGGATAAATCTAAATGAATGCATAAGTTAAACTGACTTATGCTATAACCACAGATGGCCCACTCCAATGCCACAATTGTGTATATCCTTTACTAAGTTCACAAGTACCAAAAACAAAAAATTGGGATTTTTTCTAAATGCATTTTACAAACTCAAAATATTTACGAAATTGATTTCTCGTACAGAAAACTAAAATTAAACTTGTTGAGCGAACAGGAGAATTTAGAACAAAACAAGTAAGGTTTTGGCTTAGTATGGGAATTTTTTGAACTATTTTTCCATATTTCCTGGCTGCCCAATATAAATATAAGGTCCAAATTTTTTAGGTTGCCATATGTTACTAAAATTATTTTTTTTAATTCTTTTTGAAATATTTTCTCAATTATTATTAAGGAAATATTCAATTATAATTAATTAATTCTTTTATTTATTTTACTCATTTTGTGCATGGGTTTTGAGGTTACGGTTTCCAATACTTAGAAATTGTGTTTATAAAAAACCGACTTTTCAGAAAACCGGTTTATCGGTTTATCGGTTAACCGTCTACTTAAGAACCGGTTAACGGATTTAGATAAATTATATAAAAACTGAAAATTTAAAAAAATGGTCAATTTCGGGTTAAAGGATAAGGATAAAAATAATGTCTATTTTACAACGAAAGTTCATAAGAGTTATGGGCAAAAATAAAAAAATTTCAAAGTGAATACAACCTAGTTAATATTACAAAGGCTTTGTTTTTGCAAAGTTTTGTGTTCCACAATTTGAAAAATTCTAAAAATTTGGTTGAAACCGAGACAAAGATTTGTATATTTTTGATTTTTTCCTCACAAGTTAAATTTTTTTGGTGTTAGAGTTGCATAAGAGAACTGCTCTCTAGACATTGTAAACTTTGAAATCAAAATTTTAGCTATTTTTATATATATATATTTTTTTTTTTTAATTTTTGGTCCCTGTATGTGCTTCCACACAGCGAGATTTCGAAGATTGAACCGGTTAAATGCCAATTTTTTGTTCATTGAATTTGAGAAACAACGGCTTGTATATTTTAGAGAACTGTATATAGATAACAAAAATGAAAAATGGGATCTGATATTTCACATTAAGTAACTGTATAACGACGCTTCAAAGTTATATATTTTTTAGGCGTTCAAATATTCAATAAGATTGTTGAAAATTGCTTATTTTTGAAATGCTAAAATGTTTACATAAAGTGTAAATTTACTTACATAAATAGCCTATTTACGAAAACTTAGTGATTCTCAATAAAATTTCATCTAACCAGAGACGAGGTGCTTTCAAGTTGATTTGAAGGAGCACAGATTCCCAGCCGATCAGGGTGGGTAGTAGGTAGACGCCCAAATTTAATCATCTCGGGTATACAAAAAATTAATTCATGATTTAACAGAAAAAAATTACTTGTAAATCTTTACCAAAAATATGCTTACATGTGTAGGTTATCTTTTTAAATTTAAGAGATATTAAGAGATATTTAGATCTAAATAAAATTTTCACTCCTTTTTTGCCTCGTTTTATAGGTTTATTAAACTTGGCAGGCTCAATAATAGCCCTAAACTTTTCTTGTTAAATATTCATTGGATTCTGCAAAAATCATATAAGTATGTAGATTCGGTAAATAGTTACTTTAATCTGAAGTTGGAGCTTTGAATAAAATTCACTTTTTTTTTTTTGGTTTTTTTTCAAAAAAGGTGACAATATTTTTTTCCTTATAAATTTGTTTGTTCTGGCTCATAAAAATTTCTAATCTTCTCCAAAGGAATCTCAATGTACATGCTTTTTTCTTTACAAACGACTTTATTTTTTTAAAGTGAATTTAAGCAAAATTTTTAACATTTTTAATATTTATTGTTTGATGACAAATTCTACATCGAAAATTGTTTCCATTATTTCAAAATTCGAACTACAATGTGAAATATGTAATGGTGATTTTTGTGGTTAATAGAATCTCTTTTGGTCTATAAAATTATGAGTCCTTAAAATATTTTGACACCCCCTGAATTTTTGGTATTAAGCAAATAAATGCTTTAATTTGAAATGAATATTAATGTCGTTTATATTTCACTATAGTTGTCAGCAAGCGAAATGTACTTGGAAATGAATGTCGCTGTAACCGATTTTTAACTTTTTTTTCATATTATCAATTTGAATCACTAAGATTATTCTTTGTAAATAGCTTTCCATGATTTAAAGTCATATCTTATAATGAAATAAGTATGAATGATATAGTCGGTCATGCCCGACGATAAAATACCCTATACCATAGCTATGTGCATTAAAATTCTGAGAAATGTTCTTATAATGTATTTTTCTATTAAACATACATATGCATTATAATGCGTTGATATTAATATTTATATTGGGTTTATATGCCTATGGCTGATTCCCGGAAGGGGAACTTGGCACTGAGGTTTCTACTCATATAAAACATTAACTTCATTTATGCACGTTAAAGTGATTTTCGGTGGAAGGATTTATATGAAAGCTATGATCAATTATGGACCGACCTTTATGAAATTTGGTACACATATTTACAATCTTATGGGATTTATTTGCACCGAATTTCATTAAATTATTTATATATTTGAAGCATTTATGAGCACAAAACGCCTATTCCGTGAGGACATTTGTATGGGGGCTAAGTGAAATAATGGACTGCTGTTAGGCAATTTCAGCAAGCTTCATCCAAATTTCATTAAGCTATCTCCAAAATTTAAAAATTCGAGAAAATTAAAAAAATTTCGTAAAATTGTTAATTTTAACAATTTGTAACCCTCATTCATTGAGAGATACTGTCTTAGTCGAGTTAAATAAAAACTATAGTTGTCAGTCGCAAAAAACATACATTTTACTAATATTTACGCTAATAATATGGTAGTACGTAATGATGCTGCTTTTTTTTTTTTGATATCAGTGAGATATACCCCAAAATATATAGAATCACTTCTATATTGTTTATCAAAACCACTGCGAAATTAAAAAAAAAAAAAATTTTTGTTTAATTTTTTGTCACCGCATAGCTTTTCGTCAGATAGTAACATGATAACTAGTTAAACATTATATGAACGTCCCAAGTATTTACTCTCGATTGGTTAATTGTATGAGGCTAAAAGAAGAAAATCATGAGACCAAAACTAAAGTGAATTAAAAAATCCTAGAGAGTTTCAACTCAGTTCTTTTATATTTTTTTATATGGCTGTAGTTCCGTGGGATTTTTATGTGAATGACATACAATTTTGCATTTCTTATTAATAGTAATAATAGTGATAATAATAATAATAATAATAATAATAATAATAATAATAATAATAATGATAGTGATAATAATAATAATAATGATAACAATAATAATATTAATATATAATGGATATAACTTTTTAAATCTTTTTGTTTATAAGATCATAAGTAAGCAAACGGACTAATTTAAACATAACTATTTTAATAATGTAAAGTATTGTAATGGAAAAGTCGAAATGTGCTGTAGGTTCCCAAAGGTAGAACTAAATGCATATATTGAGCTTTTTTGGAAGTTATTAATAATTACTTCCAAAGTGAATAATATTATGAATCAAAAGATTCGCTAAAATAATTCCAACAGCATTTTAAAATCTACGAGTACTATGAAAATGTATCACTTGGATCAAGTTTTGGCAATTTTTTCAAAAGATATAGAATGTTTAGGTATGAAAATAAAAAAATAAAAAATATTTTTATCGGACTGAAGATTTCTTTGGTAGAACGCTAATAAAAAGATAATAATTTATTTACTAAAATGTCAAATATTATTCTATTTGTAAGTTATTTAAAATCAAGTTATTTTTATTATAATTGTCTAAAAAAAAGCTCCTGAAATAAAATCTATTATTATAAATTTTTAACTTGAAATCAGAAAGCAAAAATAACTTGCCCCTTTATCAAAAGGACGTAGATTGTCACTTATCTTAGCTTATAAAAAAATAAATCTCACGAAATAACTGCTATAGAGATTTTTGTTTACATACTTAAGTATAATCATTACTACATTTTTTTATAGAAAAGAGACAATCATTATAGCCTATACCATCATAGGTATTTAGGGTATTATGTGTTTTTGTAACACCCAAAAATATTTTCCTAAAACCCACCTTAATGTATACAAATCGAAAAATTACTTTTTGAGTCGATTTAATGATGTCCGTCAATGTAACCCTTGTAATCTGACTACAGGTGGCAGTTTTGAAAACAATTAAATAAAATTTGGCACACGTATCTGCTATGGTCCAAGGAAATTTGAAATTTGAAATTTGTTGTTATCGATTCACTATTTCATGCTTCAATCAAATAAAAAATTATTTAAATTTGCACCTCTCACCAAAATAATTATACAAATTACAGTTTTTTTCCAGTGAAATATTTTTAAAATTGTAATTGAAAAATTAAATTTATAAAAATTCAAGGTTTGAGCAACGTGTTGATAGAATGAATCAATAATTTAAATTAAAAAATCGGTATTTTAATTATACGAATCATGTAGATGAATGTGTGAAGCATTGAGTTAATTGAAAAAATATATATGCATGTATTTCAATTTTCTTTATCTTTATTGACTTCTTTTTTAAATTCAATATTCTTATTTTAGACATTAGTTTTTAATATCTTAGACTTTTATTTTCCTTTTACTGCATTTACATCCATATTTACGGCTTGTGGTAACTTGATATTATGTAGTTCACTTCGTGTTGTTGAAATCTAGAAGCTGAGCTTCTAGATTTCATTCACACATACACAATTAGGCTTATTCAGGATGGAAATGATCCTAACTTTGAACAGGATAGGATTCCGATCTAGACTTAAAAGGTTTTTTGGACAACGGGCCTTCGTCCGGACTCAGGGGATTTCAACTTTGGTGTATTTTAGACACCGGATTCTCTGGATGTGAAAAGAGCAAAATCAAGCATTTAATATGGTGAAAGGACATATTTGAACGGCCTACTTATATTTACAACTGTTAGCATACTACATAGGCAAAGAGTTGAACGACATTGCATTTTTTAACTACAAATCGCATTCGTTATCATCCATCAAACGAAGCATTAATGACTTCAAAATCACTAACACAACAAATATGTATATTATACTGCGCCAAAAATTACCGACTTTTGAATTTTGACTGTAACTCCCCTTAGAATCATTCATTGGGTTCCAAGAATACATTGTGTGAAATATTAGAGAAATCGGATATCATTAACCTGTGCTTCATCCGACCTGAAGTTTATACGGTGCGTTTATATGAGAAATATGACTTTTTTAGAGTTTTTAGAAAAATTTAGCTATTAAATACTTTGATTTGTAAAAAAATGTTTAAAAATGATAACTACGCGAAATTGTCTATCAAACAAGGTATGAAAAGAAAATATAGGTCAAAAAATTTTAGCTATTATGAATTCCCAAGACAATTAATGTACTTCAGGTTAAAAAATTTGGATTTTTTTAAGACTGTTCCAAAACTCCAACTTGAAACTTTTAAAAATTTTGTTAAACAAATTTTGAAAAAGTTCAAATAGAGGGAATTTTTTGTGTTTTTTTAGTTATAAAGACTAAAAAGTATTACTACAGAATAAGATAAAATATATCTCAGAAAATATATTCTGAAGTTTTTAGGCCAAGGACAACGATAATATTTAAAAATCGAAGGTCAAAATTTTGAATATTTGAAAGTTTAATGTAATACATAATGAAAAGATTTTTAATTTATATGGATTTATATAAAATTTTATGGAAACATAACTGATAGGCTTTCGTTCATAAGAGTAGTAAAAAAGGCAAATTTAGCAAGTAAATATTTAAATATTTGTAAAGTCAATTTTATTAGTTAATATTACAGACAATTAAATAATAATTACCTTCAATGACAAGTAAAGTCATTCTAATCATCAGAATTCCTCACAGAAATCATAGCGTCCAAACCCAGATAAAGAAAATATTTTTTCGAGATGTTTTCCTTAATGATCTTTGATAGTCCTTTCAAAATTTCTTCAAAAACTACAGAGTATATTTTCTTAGATATAGTTTAACTTATTGTGTAATAATTTTGTCTAAATATCAGTTCAAAAAAATTGACTTTATAACTAAAAAAACAAGGTATTAACCTAGTTTTTTTTAAGTTTATTTTCTTTGAAATTTGTTTAACAAAATTTTTAAAAGTTTGAAATTAGAGTTTCGAAACAATCTTAAATAAATCAGCATTCTTTAACCAAGAATTTAAGGGGGTTTGAATTACATTGGAGAAACAAAAACGTATTTTTCAGTAATTATGGTTCAAATTTAACTAAAAATAGCAACTCATTTAAACATTTCTCAAAAAATTTAAAATACGTTTAAACACTTCTTACACAAGTGGTGTAAAGCACATTAATTATCTGGGAAATTCATAATAACTTAAGCATTTTCTAACCCATATTTTTAAATTGTTTGAAAGATAATTATTTGCTGATTACGATTTTTTAGCACTTTGTTGCAAAGCAGAGTATTAATAAATAGATGTTACTAAAAACTGGAAAAAATCCATATTTTCTCCATATAAAAGCAGCATACAAATTTCAGGTCCGATGAGGTGGAGGTTAACGATTTCCAATTTCTCTAATATTTCAGACAATATACTTTTACAACCCAATAAACGATTCTAGAGGGAGTTACGGTCAAAATTCAAAAGTCGGTAAATTTTGGTGCACTCCAATATATATAGCTTAAAAAGTGAATTTACGCATACAGACTTGCCTGCCATAAATAAGAAATCCTTACTGTATTCGAGTTAAGTTAACGAAGAAGATACAAATTTTTAAATCTAATAAATTCTTGTGGATAGACAAACAAATGAATATTTTTTATCATTTTTTTATTTATTTTTTTTTTAGGAACATGACTTTTTAGTATTTCTTGAAAATATTTATAACCATTTATAACTCAAAATCTAATTGAATCAATTAATCCTTTAATTAAACTTTAATATAAAATTAAACTAGTATGCGTATTGGAAAACTTTAAGAACTCTCTTCCGAAAATATCTTTAGCGTGCATAAATTCCATAGTATCAAGTTAAAATTTGATTGAAATAAAATGTATATAAACAGAAATTAGCCGTGCCAAATTCTATCACAATTGGTCAATAATTAACCTTATATGCACCCTAAAACTCACAAATAACATAATATAAAGCGTACATATGTTTCGTAGGAATATGCAATACTCTTATTACAGGTATCGGTCAACTATAGGCCCCAGGTTCCATATAAGACCAAAATAATCAAATTTACTTTCTTTAATCGGAAGCTTTATACTTACGATCAAATCCCGGGAAAAGTTCTAAAAATTTTACTTTTTCATAATGATAAAATAGCTAAATGGCGTATGAGTAATATTCCCTATAATTAGATATTACCCATACGACATAAAACTTAATTATTATTATTTTTATTATTATTACTCGAGGTACTTAAGTGCAAAATATTTGAAAAAAAATTTTATATTTATAAATGAATTTGTGGGGAAAGTAATTAGTTGTTGGATTTTTATATCTTTTTTTTAATTTTTAGGTTATTGAAATACTTAATTCAAATATATATATAGCTCTTTCTATAATATTGTTCAAAGTATAAAAAAGGTCAGGATTTCAGTTTACAGAGAAAAATGTCAAATTCCCTTCGATTCTCAAGTTTGTTATATCAAATAATAATACATAGTTTAACATAACCTTCGGTGTTTTTGTCTAAGCAGACTACAATATCAATTAAACAACTACGTAAATAAAAAATTTATAAACAAAGTTTTTTTTATTAATTTTTAACAGTTTTTCCTCTAAATATTTAATATAACGACATTTTAAAGTGCAGATTGAAATCAAAATTATTTCGAGCCTATTTGTTATACAATTTGTGTAAAAATTCAGTAAATTATTTAAAAGTGAAATTCTTATATTTAATTCGATAATAAATAAGTTTTAAGTACTTTTCTTCCAAATGATTGATCACATCGCAACGTTTTTTTTTTTTTTTTTTATTTAAGTAAAGAAAAATACAAAATAAAGTATTTTTAATCCATACGATACTCGTAAGTTGCACCATTTAAATAATTTTAACTTTGTATAAAAATAAATATAAAAAAATGTTTAAAAGCATTTTAAAAATCGTGACCGGTGCTTGAAGTTTTTTATCCAAATTGTTCTGAAAGACTGGTTTTTATTATCAGTACAATATTGGCTATAAGGTATTGTTATGGTATTTTGAGGTCCAAAAACAATTATAACCTTAATGTACATAAGAATTAAGTACACATAATTTATAATAGAAAAGATTTTAAGTGTCGAAGGACAATTAATAATTTTCATACAAAAAATCAGTCAGAAATATAACTTATCATAGTTTTTGGTACAAACTCTCCACTTCATGAAAAGAATAGATGTTGCAATAATTTACTTGTTGTTTATATTGGTATTTATATTATCAGAACTTTTGGGAAAATTTTAGTTGTGTTATAAAAAAATTTTACAAATAGAGGTGGTCTAAATGACCATTAAAATCTGGTTTAATAAAAAGTTTTTGTTTTAAGGGTTTAAGACATATTATGTAGAATATAACGCACAACCTTTACTTTATTTTCAAAGTGAAAAATAGTAGTTGTTTTTTTAGTTTTTAGCATTATTTTCATTTAAATAATCTTCTGCTTTAAATTACTATGCATTCCATTTGGATCTTAACATCAGGATCTTAACGTTCTTGCATTCTGCCTTAAACAATTAATTCTTTTTAAGTTTCAAATCTTTTTAAAACGATTTTTTTAACAATAAAAATAAGAGAGAGTATAATGTATGGCACACACAGCATGTCTAGATATAAAACATGAATTTTCAAATAAATACGTATATATTTGCAAAAGACAGCAAAACGTTAATCACGTTGAGTTATGTGACAGTCGTTATATATGGAATGAGTATTTTTCCTTAACACCTCCACACAACTCTCATCCAGAATACTTAAGAACACACAAAATATATCACCATGATGTTTATTTGTAAAGTTATTGTTTTCTGTTGGCGATTGCTACCATTTAACATTTCTCTATCACTCTGAGACGACAACGATGAGTAGGAGAACAACATACTTGTAGTAGTATTATGCTATAGTTATGCCAAGTTGCTGCTATGACTGCATTTGTTGTATGTTGCTTTGAAAAGTTTTTTTATTCATTTCTTTCATATGTTCATGTGAATAGTGTTGGAGTGTATGGTTTCGGTTGCTCTTTATTTTAGTAAAATTTGTTAAATCCTATTGCTGTAACTGTTGCTGTTGTTTTTGTCTATTGTCTGTGTATCACTTTGGTTGTTGGGCTTGCATGTATTTGTCTTTTATTTTGTTAAATGCGACTGAGTATGTTGTTGACATGTGAATGAATTACTTTAAATTTCTTTTTTATTGTTTCTGCATTCAATGTAAAAGTTTTGTTGCAATTCTTTGGTATGGTAAAAATATATTGTTGCCACTTTTTGTCGTTCTGTTATGGGTTTGAGCCGGCCACAATATTAAAAATTAATTTTAGTAAAAATTTTATACAAATAATGTAATGTTTTTAATATTTGCTGAAATTTTTGTTTGATTGCAAAAAAGAATTAAAGTTAGAAATGATACAAATATCTACATAAAGGTTTTTAGCTTTTACTAAAATGTTCGTATAAAACTTTATTTTTAGAGGGGAAATATAATAGATCACGAACTTACCTTATTTTTCCCGAAACTACCGTAATATTAAATCGACAAAAATTATCTTTTCACGGTATATCGGAGATAATTTAAATACACGTATTCTTGGTGTCGTATGCTTTTAAATTACTTCTTTTGAATTGACTAATTTTCGAGATATACATTTATTTTTGAAATTTAGAGGGGTTATTCCATATATTGCGGTATATTTTGAGCAAAATTTATCAAATTTCGTTAAATAAAATTTCAAAAAATTTTAATTCCAATCTTCTATAAACTGTCCTTTATATCTCCAAATAGCTTAGGAGATATTAAGAATTATTTTACAAAATTTGCAAAAAATAAAAAAAATCTTTTTCGAAATTGGTCTCAGGTAAAAGAGGTTGAAATAAGTACTTAAATACAATAAAATAAAAAATCGTGTCATTCTAAGACAGTTTCGAATGAAATAGTGATCTTATTTATCAAAAATATGATTTTTCTCCAAAAATAGGAATTTTAAAAGTCTAGATCCAAGCAGTTCCAAGGGATATTTTCATACTACTAATACCGTTGGATTCTCTGAGTTATTTTTGCGACCATGTGCGATCGTTCATAAATAGCTTTTTAACTAAAAAAAATCCTTCAAACCTCATTCATTTATACGATAAAACATTGCGTAAACATTTTTTTGGTAAAAATTAAGAAAAATAAAAAATTGGTTGCAATGTTAATTTTTTATGACTTAGATAAAAAAGGAAAATATAAAATAGTGAATCCAAAATGGCGACAATTATATTTATATATTAATCCAATTTGAAAAATATCAACTGTTGTTTACATAAAATATTAAAAATAAAAAAAGCAGATCCAATATGGCTTTAATCTGAAAATATTTTTTATTAAAATAAAATTGTATAAAATTCGAATTTAAAAACATTAAATAAAATCTTAATAGCAAAATGCCAAGGACCACAAATTTGTCGAATATGGTTATTTAAAACTTCGTCAAATAATTAAAACATTTTGTCTGCCATATGGGTCACCCATTTTCAGTTTTGAATTTTTCTATTGCAGAATCATAATCAGAGTCCCCAAAAACCATACATGTGTTATTTTTTTTTTTACATATGTCAAGTATTTTAATTACAGACAAAATTCGTGGCCCAATGTGCTTATATATAAAGCTAAATATTTTACAAACAAAACGACTCATATTTCACTTAAAACTAAAAATCTTTTTAACTATTGAACTTGTTAAAAAATATTATTACTAACACTTGAAAACAATTTAGATAATAAATTTTTGCTACTTTATTTAACAAAATCTGGCAAGACGTTTTCGAGATATGCTACAATATGTTGACCAATGACTTTAGTTTTACATATTTATAGAACTAGAGCTAATTCAAAAAAGTGATTTATAGGCTTAAAACTGCATAATTAAATGTATTCAAATTCTAAATCGCAAAATCAATGTTGCTCTGTGTAAGTGATCATTTGATTAAAAATGTAGTACCACTCAGTATTAAAATTTCATGTAACTCTGCACTTTTCTCTTCTACTTCTCACTTGTTTATACCAACAATTTTATTTTGTACGTAAAATAAAGAAAAAATAAGGCAACTATAACAGTAAAATCTACTTAGTGGAAAAACCATTTTGTACAATTCACAATTTAACAAACTAATAAATATTACTTACTTACCTTCCGGCAAAAGGATATTACCGGATGCAAACAAACATACCCATAAGACCCGTATATCCATAGCACACAACTAACCAATATACACTCCCACACTATTGCATACTCTCACACATACTCTTGCTTATAAATACCTATACATATAAACATGATAGCAAGACCGCCAACGCAGAGAAGGTGTTGCAAGATGAACATTTTATTTCAAATTTTATAATACTAAAAACGAATCCACAGTGGGACAGAATCGAACATTTTTTGAAATAAAGCTGTAACATCAAATCGGCTAGTTGGATTTACATAAAATTTCTTTTACGGAGCAGAGGAGTGTGCAATTTTAAGTTTGAGTGAGGGACCCCCTCAGAAACGGTGCCATGGAGGCTCAAAGTAGAGTACGTCTGACATAGAAAATTTTTAAAAGTTTGCCAATTTTTTGTTTCTTATCAGATTTCAAATATTTTTCATCTTTTTCCTTAATAAGGCCTACAAAAGTGTGCTATTTATCTCTTATAGTTTCCGAGTTATTTGCATTTCAAATTTTGACTATCATAATTTTGCAAATTCTTGTTCCAGTTTTTTTTTTCATGTATATGCCAGTATTTCTGAACAAATTTATTACTTTTTTCCTCAGCTAATTAAAGAATAAAATTATTTATTGAACAAAGAAACTTTGAAGTCGATATATTTACCAAATCCAAAAATAAACGATTCCGAATTTAACAATTGCAAATATTACGATTTTTTTTACCGAAATAGTATCTACACTCCTTTTTTTCTAAAATGTAGTTTCTTTAACAGCACATAATAATTTTATACTTTTCTGAAAGGCATCTTTACATTAATGGTTTTAAAATAGATGATTTTAAAATGGCATAAATGGTCTAAATACACATCCTTTCGAATTTGACCTATTTTATACGAAAGTTTTGACTACAGTCTTTTTCTAGAATCCCAAAGCATGCATCTGCAGCCATAATGCAGTTTTAGAATATATAATATGTTTTTAAGAGTCTTCAATAGTAATCTCTAGGATATCGTGAACATGTGGACTTTATGGGCGAAAATGTGACAAATGCCATTTTTGGAATTTTAGGCGTTATTCAGAAATTATGGAAATCTTTTACAAAAATCTTAAAATTTTTTACACTTTATCTTAAATAATAAAGTCTACAATAACGGAATTTTGTTAAGATATCTTAAGTAACAAAGATTTTATTAGAAATAAACATTTATAGTTTCTCCAAAAACCAATTTTTTATAAAAATTTTACTTCAATTGCAAAACTCAGAATAAGTGTAAACTCAATTTTTTTAGATAAGGTAGGGCCCCCTGCCAAACTTAAAATTATGTGAAATTTTATGTAAATCCAACTAGCTGATCAGAAATTGCAGATTTATTTCCAAACATTTTCAATTCTGCCCCACTGTGAAATGAAGTGTTGTTGTTGCTCGTTTCTTCCTTGCTGCTTTAGTTGTTTGGTGCTTGTTTACTGGTATTGGTAAATACAATTCCTTGTAGTGTTATGTGTTTTTTTTCTGTTGTCTCAATTTATTTTTCTTTACAGCTACAACAACAGCAGCAAACATAATATTTTTAAAATTTTTACTTTTTAACAATATTTAAATTTATGTATTCACTTCGCCCCGAGCCGAGAAAATGCAATGTAAATATAAAGATTTCTTTTAGCTAGCAAAATAAATCAAAGATCCTACTAACTTTATTTCAAACAAATGTATTTTGGTGTACGTTAGTAGTGGTGCATGTAGGTGTGTTGATGCCTGTATGAGTTTAATTTAGCCTTGTTTACAGTCATGGGATAACATGTTGACTCCTGTTTGCAAGCAGAGACGATGAAAAAATGCAATAGGGGAGGAAGAAAAGGCTTTTGATGTTTTAAAAACTAGAGTAGTTTTCATTTTAAAGCATAAAATTTAGCTATGTAAGATTACCTAACCAATATTGCTGATCTACACAGATTTATCTAGGATTTAATAGATTATCCTCGTCATTGAATCACAACACCTTTTTCTAATCGATTTTTATTGTTTAAATTCCTCTATATTCTGGAAGAAATAAGAACAAAAATAATAAAAATAAAAATTAAATTAAATTTTCATATATTTTATATATAAAATAAATTAAAACACTCCATTTTAATGTATTTTATATTTGGAGCGTACTTTCCAGCGAAAAACAAAAATTAAAAAATTAGGGGAATAATTCACCTTGCGCACCCATTCAGCAATTTTAAATTTTTCCGCGGAAACCCCCCCCCCCCCCAAACAAAAACAATTTTTTAAACTTTGTTTTTGTTTTAATAGAAATTTTCACTTCTTCGACGCGTTTTCAAGAATAGACATCATTAGTTAAATTTTTGACGTGTATTAATTGAAAAAATAAGGCAACAACTTTTTTTGTGCTTTTATTGGAAAATGTATTACAAGAAGTGCGCGCGAAAAAATTAGTGCACAGTTAAGGAATATATCGTCACCTAATATGCAAAAGACCGTAACCAATGAAAAATCAAATATTAGTTTTTGATTGGCTTATAATTTACTGAGACTAACTGCATCTACCCAAAAAATTTCTTTAAAAATAACATCAATATTAACAAAAATCAGAAGGTCGTAACATCTTCATAAACGAAACAGTCGTTAAATTTGTTCCATTTAAGAAAAATTTGATTTTAAGAATGTTTTATGCTTCATATGTTTTTGCTTTAAGAGAACCATTAAAAAAATGTTTACTACAGCATTTTGTATTTCCATAATGTTTTTCGATTCTACTGTAAAAATTATATATCCTTGTGAAAATAAAACCTCTTCTTTTTAATTAGATTTGCCCATATTCGTGACATTTCAGCAAGATAATTAATGGAGATGACATTACTTCGGAAAATCCTAAGCTGGACTCTAAGCGTCTGTAGTTTAGAATTGAGTTAATAAATAAAATAAGTAATAAGAAGAAATGGACCAAAATAATAACTTTGGTTTTAAAATTTATTCGTCATAATATTATATGAGATTCAGACATGAAGTATGTTGATAATAATAAAAAAAGAGGGTTCTTGCAAGATTCACCCATTATAACCACTTCAAGAGGATCCCCCACTTCTCTTTGCTGGAAATATGTTTCTACATCTCTGTTCATCTTCTTCTCGCTCCCAAGTTATATCAGAAATAACACAAGAAAACTATATTTTCTTTCCATTTCTTTTTATATTACCAACTATATTTTTTCGTTTAGTAATTTTTATAGAAAATACTACTAAAACTCGACAAGCGGATCATGGGTTGATAACATTATGGCTCATTTTTTTCCATTTAAAGCAATAGATGTTTATATATTTTATTTCCTTTATTTCTGTGTATTTTTTTAGATACCAACTGTATCCTATAAGAATAACTTTATGTTGTTGTTAGTCCTGCTTTCACTTACATTACTTAGCAATTTAACAATCTTTAGTAAGATTGTTTTATAGAGACGATGTCGGAAGAGTATTAGAAACACACTGACACAAATAAGGAAAACATATTTCAGTATGAAAAAATTTGCTTTGCAGCTGATGAAATGTTAGCTAATTATCAAAATTATTGTTCACCTGACATTTGTAGATACATATAGGTTTTCTGAACACTTGTATCATATTCAAACAAAGTGCTGAAGAGTCTTAAATTTTAACTGAAGTTTTATGATGAAATTGTCTTTAATAAAAAATTTTCTGCTTGTTATTCTATTGATATATTTTTCTCGGTGTTATAACAATTTGCTTGCTTCTTCCATTATTTTTACTTTTGATGCTACTAGTATAACTACTTCTCGCACTACTACTTACTTACAACTACTACTGCCATCTGTCGGATGGTCTCTGACATAAATTGCTTTAACTGACAACACCACTGCCACCACCACCGCCGCTAACAACAGAAACACTAACAAATATAAAAGCTACTATAGCAATAACAACGACAACTGCAATATATACCCATTGCAGTAGTTTTTACAACTCTTGTCTTACTCTGGGGAGTTTCAAATAATATTTTGTTGTAAGCAACAACATCAGCAACAAAATAAAATGCATAAAAATGTTGTTGCGATAGTAATTGTAGTAGTAGATTGGTAGTGATATGTAGATGTGCCTGAATGAGGTTATATATTGTCGACGTCGCAGTGACTGTGAATGTCAAGAAGAAAAAATTAATATTAAAATGGAAGAGCATGCCAGGGCAAAGGACAGTTCCAATTTATTTACGCTTAAAGGCATTTTGTATTTTAGACTTTTTTCTTTAAATTCGACAGTATAAATATTTTTGTGCACTTACAGTCAAAGAAAAATGTTCAGTATTTTCAGTTGAAATTAATCATACGCAGGGGTAGAATCAGTAATTTTTCGAACAGAAAATGAACACAAATTTTAAATATGGCAGTAAAAGAATAAATTAAAATTAAACAGCAATATTTTACGTATCATTCAAAAATGACCTTTAAACTTTACGGCTAATACAAAAGCTTCAGAATGTGAATCCTACTACTTATTTTTTTTATATCTCACAAAACTCTAAATATCTACCAATTGTTATCATTAATTTTAAATCGATCTGATCACGATTAAATTTTCTACTAACACATTTTCCTTGACTGTCTTATACTCTAACATTTTACTTGACTTGTATAAAATTGTATTCACCAAATGTAGTACTGAACTCCTTTTATTTAGTGTTAGAAAGAATAGGAGCATGTGTGTATGTCAGTGTTGTAACTGTCATGCTGATGTAAAATTTTGACAATGAAATATTCTAACTGCTGCCATTTCAAATTTTTTTCTTTGTCTTTTCAATATACACTAAATTCTAGTCTAAAAGAGAAAACAGAATGAAAAAAGTAAAATAACATTCGAAAACGTTCAACTAACTATACAAAGTGTGAAATGTGTTGAAAGGTGTGAAAATGGAAATTTACTCGATTGCATTCATAATTCTATGTAGTTAAAAGAGATTTATGTAAAGCCATTTACATTTTTAAAGTAGAATTTATTTAATATATTTTAAAGGAAAAGCGTTTATCAGAAATTGACACTATTTTAGATTCTATGTATTCGATTTAGCTATTTTCTGAATAAAGTGGAAGTTGATTTATCTATATGAAAGTTACTATAAAAACAAATGAATAATCCATCCAAAGTAATGTGGTTAGAGCAGTAGTTATGATTCCCATATCGTTTGGTTTATCTGAGATTTATTTACAGCTCAACATTCTTGCTGACCAGCGTTGGTTATTATATATATAGTACTGGTAATTACTACTCAGCTTTGTGGATGAAACATTGCCCTCCCTCTTTCATGTCCCCTGTAGCGTTCTCAATATGTTGCGGTCTGTTGCATACGAATGAATTATATGATTCTTTAGGGGATACCGATGTTCCTTAAGGAAGACCAAGAGGAATCATCAATTGTATTAAAAGTTCTCTTAAAATCTACAAATATGCGATATGAGGGACAACTTCGTTCATAACATTATTCTACATTTACTCTTAGTGAACTTATATATATGATCAACAAATGATCAACTTCTCATACATACCGCTTGTTTCTTTCGTAAATTATATTATACTACCGATTAGATGAGATCAAGTAATATGAGAAATATAATATTATATTGTATTGAAGAGAGTGATATTGCTCTAATTTGAATTTTTACCTAAAAATCCTTTCTTATGGATTGTTATGATGATGCCAGTTTTCCAGTTGCTCCAAAACTAACCGGCTTTTGATTTTTGACCACAACTATACCTAGAATCGCCGCATCGGACCTGAAGTTTGTAAGGTGCATTTGTATGATGTAATTTTATTATTATTTATTTTTTTAGAGTTTTTAGAAAATTTTAGCTATTAAATACTTTGTTTTGTAACTCAAAGGTTAAAAATCGTAATCCAAGTGTACACAAAAAACTAAAAATAGGTTTCAATTGAGAAATTGCTTATATGAATTAAAGTTTTAATTTATTTTTCTCCATTCATCAAAATGATAATATTAATTAACTGAAAATAATTGACTATTTGAATAAATTTCTTTGTATAAATTTTAATTAAATTGGTTATTGCCGCTCCATTATTTTACCTAGCCCGCACGCAAATGTTCCCCCGCAATAGGGTTTTATTATTCATAAATAATAAGTTTTGTATAAGAGTTGTCGGGCATGACCGACTATAAATTTTTTTCTTATTATTTATAAATCATTTTTTTTAATTTTGTGTGAAAATTCGATTTTTAGTGAAAAATCAAGTTTCTAGTGAAAAATCAAATTTTTTAGTGAATAATGAGATTTTTAGTAAATAATCGGTTTTTAGTGAAAATTTGGATTTTTGGTGAAAATTTAGACTTTTTAGGAATAATCTGATTTTTATATAAACATCTAATTTTTATTGAATAATAAGTTTTTAATGAGAATTTGAATTTTTGGTCAAAATTTGAATTTTGGTGGAAAATTTTGTAAAAAAAGGTGTATAAAAATTTAATTTTTTGTGAGAAATCAACAAATTTTTAAGCAAAATAATTTCATATGCTTGATCAAAAAATTCTATGCTTCAAATTGAGTAAATTGTTTTATTTTTCAAATTTCATATTTGTCAGCTCATCAGCAAACTGTTTTTGCAAATAATCAAAAATCCAATGTATTACCCATCTCGAAAGGAGTTCCACAAGTCTCTATATTCGGTCTTCTACTATTATTAATGATCTTGTTACAAAAATTTCATATTCTAAAATTTATATCTACGCGAAAACTAGAAATATAAAAACTATGTAGCAATACCAGAAACATATATAACAAAGTTGTTTAATGTAAGTTGCAGTCTAGGAGATGTACTTTAGGACCTTTATCTTAAATTTATATAATTCGTATATTTACCTTTATTTTTGAGTTTAGTAGTCACATGGGTTATTTATCAAGGTAACCTATAACCTTGAAAGACAAAAAGTTATATTTGGGTATGAACTTGCACGAATGTAAAAATATGAAAGTGCAATCGTTAAATTTAGATAAATCTGAGAGGGAATATCTCAATTTTCACAAACAAGTTGGAGAAAATATTATGATTTAACATACTGTGTAATTTCACTAATCAATAAAAACTTACAAATAATTAAAATAAAACCAAAAACAAGCAATTAAAGATCATATTTAAAAAATATATATGTTGAAGTAAAATTATGAATTATAGAGCTTTAATTTAATGAAAAAATTAATGAAAAATACTTAAAATCGGTTTTAATAAATATCATTGTTAATTTTAGATAAAGTGACTTCGATACAAAAATGCACTATCAATTCTTTTTCAATTTATGCCAAAAAAACTTTACGTCTAAACGTAAATGATATTGCAAGAGAGTATCAAATTCGTCCTATGAGAGAAAATTATCTTTTGGGTTCAAATAATGGTATTATAAGAAATATAATATAAGATTTCCCTACATAACTATCTTATAAGATGAGCTGTCAAAAAATACTCATACACTAACGATTGTATATGTTTGTACACTCATATTTTGGAAACTGCTTAATAAATAATGTTTTTTTTTTTAAAAATTGTTTTCTTTTAATGTTTGTTTTAAATTTTTAAAATATTTTAATAAAAGCTGCTAAAAAAGTGCAAATTTCTTAAATAAAAAAAAATGTTTACTCTGTGAATGATTGAAAATATTGATATAGGATTTTTTTGAATACGTGTTATCATTATTTAATATTTAACATAATATAAACAAAATGGTTATTCACTTCTGCGGCACTATCTCTCTTATATTATATCAGCGGTTAGATATAGTACTACACAAGTGGTCTATGGAATCCATAATCACTTCAACATTTTTTAACCAATTTTTTTATTTTTGTATATATTGGATGGAAAATTATGTTTAGATTACGATGTTAAAACATTTAGTTGCAAAGCAAAGTATTCAATGGCTTAATTTTTGCAAAAACTGTAAAAAGGCCAAACGCACCCTACAAATTTCATATCCGATTCAGCATGAGTTACAATATCCGATTTCACTAATATTTCACACAATACGTTTCTACAATCCAAGGAACGATCATCGGGGGAGTTACAGTAAAAATTCAAAAGTCCAGTTTAATATAGCATAAATATTTATTGAAGACATTTAAGAAATCCTTAGTTTTTGTCATAGTTTGCATAAGTGTAAGTTGTTATTAAAACACTTCAATCCTTCTGGAATTCCAAAGCAAGCTCGTCTGCTTTATTATTTCTTTATATGACCTTATGCTTATTCATCGAGTTAATTATATTGTTAAAGTTTTCAACATCTTGTCTTTATCTTCAGGAACTATAACTCAATAACCTATATTTTCTCATTTAATCCGCATCTTTCTCTATGTTGAGTATCTCTTATTAAGAAATGATCCTGCTATCGAAAATCACAAAAATATTGTTTAGAGACGAATGGCATTCATTCAGCCAATTCTCAGCAAATCTACATTCTTCTTAAAGTTAAACGACTCTTTCTGAAAATGACTGAAGTGAACAAAAAGTTGTCTCGTGACATTTATAAAGTATATACAATATTGTCTTACAATCCATTTGTGTGTAGTAATGTGGGATATGTTTAGATTTCAACGAAATCTAAATACATAAGTACCAAGAATGCAGATGAATTGTGCGGAAGCAAGAAAAATTTGCATTCTGGTGGTGTCTCATTATAGTCAAAATAGTGTACTCTGGTACCACCGAACAGAGACAAAAAAGCAATTTACGATTTTAAATTTGTTTAAAAAAATATTAAAAATTAAAAATTTTCAGATGTTTATTTTTTTTTTACAAGGCCACACGAATATCAAAATTCCAATAAATGACGAAAATAGAGAGGTAACAACTAATGAGACTGATAGAAAATAATAAGACAACATTTTTAAAAATAGACAGCTATTTCTTATATTTGGAATAATCTAATTCATAAGTGTAATAAATTTTATTTATTTTTATTTATTTATTTATTTCAATTTTGTAATAACGAAAGCCTTCATGTGGCCAAAAATATATTACGATTGCAGTTTAAAGTATTGATATACAAAATAACCCTATATTATACATCTACTTAAACAATGAACAATTCATAGTCCAGCGATTTAATTTGATGAAGGGTTATTATTACACTAAGAGTTATTATATATAATTTTTCACATGTTAAATGCCCAGAGCACTCACATGAGTTTTATCATACCAAGTATGTATTTTTACAGCATCCGCTATTTCAGCGATTTTTAAATTCAGATTTTTTTATTTAATAAGTTAATGTAATCGTACATATTGGTTCTATGAATTTTTAACCTCATCATTATGGAGTTTATTGAGTTATTTCTAATTTTTGTCTATATTCTATTGCTTTTATTACTAAGCATCACATTTCTCATCAGTTTTATTAGATTTTCTTAAATATTTTTATTCATATTTTCATATGATTCAAAAATATTCAAATTAATATTTCCCTCAGAAACATTAACACTTAAAAAACTTTTTAAGTTTATTTTATTTGCTTGCTTTCGAAAAGTAATAAAATCAGAGGTTTCATGGACGAAATATAATCTACAAATGTAGTGCTATAATGGCAAACAAAAAATTTAAAAATTCGCGGAAAAAAATAATTTTTTCTTCATTATCCCATACGCTACAATATCCCAATTTCCCCTAAAATTAAAATTTCACACTTTTAATTCAATCAGGTTTTAATCGATTATTGATCTGTACTAAAACAATGCTTAAAATCTTATTGAACCCTTTACCAATTGTTTAATGCCAAATTTTAGCAACTTATTTTTAATAAATTTCATTCATATATTCTCTCTATATTTGTGTAAACGGAAACAAACAATAAACTACATTTTCCGGTTACTTGTCATTTTGCGTAAAGCACACAATGTTAGTTAAATCCTGGAAAAATGGAAATGCTGTCAACATGCACACGCACATTTTATGTTTAGTTTTGTTTAGTTTTCTTTTTTTTACTTGTATATATTGTATATTTTCCAAGATGACATGATAGGTTGTAACCCCATATTTTTTTTTTTTTTTTTGTAGCAGATATAACTTTATGTTATTGTTGTATTGGATAAACGCAACAAAACGTCTTAGCAATTGCCAACATTGAAACAAAAAATATATTGCAAACGTTCTTACGTTGACTCTGTGTGTTGGCTTAAGTCATGTTGACAATAGCTTTGGCTTTGCTTTTGACACTTAGTAAACGGTACCGCCCGCTGTGTATTTTCATTCACTGACTTGGCATCAACTACATCATCACAAATAACAACAGAAGCAACCAAAGCAGTAGCAGAAAGGCAGTAGGAGCAACACAAACAACATGAACTTCAACAGCAGCAATTGCAGAAACAGAAACACCACTAACACTGGCATTAATGTATGTATGAATGGCACTTGGCAGCAAATAGAAAGAAGAATTGTTAGCTTTCCTATAAAATTTGTATAGATAGATATTCATGCTCACACACATAGTGTATATTTATGTATTTGTGAGTAAGAAATGCATTTTTAAGCTGGCAATGACTTGTGCATATTACATTCAACACCCAAAGAAGAAATTCTCAACTGTTAAACAATACGGATGTTAAGTGTCACCAGTGTTATACTGCAGCAGTTATAAAGTATGATGGTTTGTTTATCAGTCTGTCTGTTTGTTTGTTCTTGAGTCTGTCTGTCTGTTCATCCATGCGTCCGTCCATTTGTCTATATGTTTATTAAACTTCTGTATTCCGGTGCTATCGATTTGTTGTACCACAAATAACAAGCACTTAAAATTATAATGCTAACTGCGAGAGTTATAGTATATGATTTAACGAGGGCAGAATGAAAAGATTTTGAACAGAAATTGAAAACAACAATATTCATTCATAGCTTTTCCAGCTTATATTTTCTTTATTTCTTCTAAATAAAATTATTTTTAAAGTCACTCATATTTTAATACAGGCAATGTGTTAATCCAATTACAGCT
Source organism: Protocalliphora azurea (assembly GCA_932274085.1). Classification (NCBI taxonomy): domain Eukaryota; kingdom Metazoa; phylum Arthropoda; class Insecta; order Diptera; family Calliphoridae; genus Protocalliphora; species Protocalliphora azurea. Next base: position 4,818,369 of record OW026520.1, on the reverse strand, counting down.
TAAAGCAAGAACAAGAAATAGCCATTATTCTTGAAATAACGCTTGCTTAAAAAAACAACAACAACTTACAAGCATACATATATTTATATATTTTTGTACGTATACACAAACTAACTGACAGCATATACAAAAAACAACAACACCAATAATCATTATAATACTGCTGTTGTCAACTAAACTGCCTATTTATAAAAAAAACAACAATGACACTCCATATAAATGTTTGTGTGTATATACAAACGACGCCACTCCTTGCTTATACAAAAAATGACTACTAAATTTATATACATATGTTTGTATGAAGATACTTGCTACACAAAATCAAACAACACTGAATTATAGAAATGCTTCTATTTTCAATAAAAAAATAAAAACGTGCAAAACGAACCGGATGTTGGATGACAACTACATCTATAATCTCAGTGTTTACGAAGCAACACCAGGCGTTTGATGTGAGTTAGAGAACTAACCTCTCTATCTTGCACCAAACGCCTGATGCTGCAAACTGAGCTCCTCAAAATTGCACCCAGTCACTAGCTTAAATAAAGTCTTCATAAAATCGAAAGCCAATTAAAAACTTTTTTTACATATCTCCGCCATTTATGAACGGAATTTTATATTAATTTTGGCAGATATATTTTATGTTATATATGGCAGATATCAGTGGGCTTCATAAACGCTATTTCAACCGGCAAATGGACGGAAATAATCTTATCAACATCATTTCTTACAAGGAACCAGAAAATATAAACTTTTTTGTTCTATGATAAAAATTGTGGAAATTGCAAACGGAATAACAAACTTACTATATGTATATACTATATATGAAGGAGGGATCTTATATTAGACATGTGGACAATTGTGGACCGATACTTTTACTAAGTGTAAAATAAAATATACAAATACAGAATATTACGTTAATACTAACATTTATATGAATTTATGCACTTTAGGGTGATTCCCAAAAGTGAACTTATATGGGAGCTATTGTAAATTATGGAGCGATCCTCATAAAATTTTTCACTGTGATTTCTACTTACATAAAACTTATTTGTGTCGAATATAAACCAGATACTAACATGTGCATGTGATTCATGCACGTTAAAGTGATTTTCGGAAAAGGGTTTTATATGGGAGCTATTGTCAATTATGGACCGATATTTAGCATAAAGATTGATACTTATACAAAACTTCTTTACACCGAATTTCATTAAAATATTGTTGTATTTAAGGCATTTATGATCGTTAAACCCCTATTCCGGGAGGACATTTGAATGGGGGCTAGGTGATATAATGGACTGATCATAACAAATTTCAATAGGCTTTGTTCTTGTATTATGAAAGTCCTAAGTACCAAATTTCATTGAATTATCTTCAAAATTGCGACCTGTACTTCGTGCACAAGGATTACATGGACAGCCAGCCGTTCAGTCTTCGTTAGATCGACTCAAAAAGTGATTCTGAGTCGACTGTGTACTGTGTGCTTTAAGGTGGGTGTTGGATGATTTTTTTCTGTGCATCACAAACATCAGCACAAACGCATAATACCCCAACCACCTATAGTGGTGTGGGGCGTAATAAAACTCAAAAATTATCATATAACCTTTATTTGTTGAGTTTTATTTTAAAACTCATAATACTTTATTTTATTATTCTTCTAAAACTGCTCGAAAATATCGTTATAATATTCTCTGTTTATTGCTGTTCCACATCCAGTTATGTCTTTCACATCTTAACCATTTTCTTCTACGATCTGTTAGAATCAACACATCTTATTTATTTATTTATTTATTTATTTTTTTTAACAACTTTTCCATTAACTCTCCTATAAATTGCACTAAAATGCAACCATGCGTTAGTAAGAATAACCACTAACACATACATAAGAACCGTTAAACGTGTGGCTGCCAGCAAAATAACCCAAATCAAATATAGAAAAATCGCTCAAAAATTTCCCATGCAAATTTGGCTCATATTTCATATGATAAATAACCAAAAATTTTTCATCATTTTTGGGGTACAATTCGTTTTTGGTAACACATTTTTATATTTTGTATGATTTTTCCTTGTATTTATATTTTTAAGTTTTTACAACATGCATGAAAAATTAAAATAATTCAGAAAATGTTTGATTTAGCGAAGCGGAGGTTTAAAATTCATCAGAGCTGAAAGCCCCTGTGTTCGGTCAGATGCCGGCTGTCTAGGACACCGTTTTAATCCTGACAACAATCCTACAAAGGTCAAAGTTAAAAGTATTTTCATTCTGAATATGGCTGATTTTGTCCAAAAATTTATACATATAATGTATTAATTTTCATACCAAAAAATGTCATAATAGACATTGGATGAGGGTGATTTTTCCTAAATATTTGGATATTTTTTCACTTTTTTGTGCAAAATTTCCATTTTTTTTTATTTTTTGGGCAATTTCTTTTGGGTAATTTTTCATTTGTGATTTTTCTATATTTGCTTTGAGCAATTCTGCTTTGGGTCAATTTGCTGGCAGCCTAAAAGTAACACCACCCATTGCTGTGTAAACATCTCAAACAAAGTTTCTTCAAATACTCTTTTTACTCTATGTGCACATAGTACTTTATGTGCGTATATCTTGCATTTCCGGTTTGTTGGTTTGTCTCTTTAAATTTATGTATATGTATTTGTGTAAGTCCACATTCGCATGCATTGCATTACATACAAATGTGTAATGTTTAATTTATGTTAGTGTGAGTTATATTGCTCCCTTGCACTGTCATTTAAAATCTGCTGTTGCTGTTGTTGTGTACCAATTGCAGCATGTAGTGGCACTACTAACTAGTCATTTCTATTTAAAATGTGCCAAAGTGCAAAGTCCAAAGTTACAAGAGGATGCATCCTTTCATTTATACTTTTGTGTAGTGTTTGCTGTCACTTCAGTTAAAGATAAAATGCTATATTATTTTTTACTATAAGGCGTAAATATTTGGTGCAAGAGTTAGTGAACAACATATAAACACTTGTATGGCTTTTGTCCTTGTTTTTATTTATTTATTTATTTTTTATTTTTTTTATTTTTTTTTTTTTTTTTGGTTAAGTTATATAAAAATGGGGACACATTTGAAGAACGAAAGTCCATTTAAGGCTTCAAAGAAAATTTTGTAATTAATTCAAGTGGGGATAGGATTTAAAAAAATAGTTAGCCAACTAATGAACTTGTGTTAATATGCCAATTACTTTTATGTGCAGCAAAATCTTATTATGCTGCATGGATTCATGGCTTTCTTTTGACACCCAATTTGAGAAGAAATTTGATGTGATGGAAACAAAAACTATGTACGAAATTTTTAGAGTATCCAAAACTGAACCGAAAACTGGTTTCCGGTGTTTTTACAAACGCTGTCTGTTTGGGCTTTTTTCTAATTTTCGGTTATATTCGAAACTGGTTCTTCAAAAGCTGTTCACCGGTTTTTTTAAATAGCATTTTATTTAACCATTTATGTAATTTTACGCAAAAAAAAGTCCAAAAAAGGAAAAAATAAATAAAAATTACATGATTAACGATACAAGTTTCATTGGACTTACTAAATGCATTAGAAATTATAGAGCTTATTTAACTTTTACAATTCTCTTCAAATAGTTGAAATAAATTGAACTATTGAATGCTCACGTAATAATTAGTATTTTAAAATATTGCTTTGTAACAAAGGAGCCCAGTCAACTAAATTGTCCAAAACTCCGATCAATTAAAAGGTATAAAAATTTTGCTTAAAAGCTTATAACTTTTTTAAAACCCTATAAGAAGTAAATTATTTCAAATTTAAAACTTTCATAAAAAACAAACCATCTATCAATTTAATTTTTATAACCAGCTTTACTAACCACTGCTAAGCAAAATTTCTTAAAGTTGTATTCAAAAACGATTATTCAATTATTGTACCTTTAGTAAATCATTGTTAACTTTAAATATCTTAAAGTAAGTTTGACCCTATTTTAATGCTTCTTTAAGATTATTTCCGTTACAAATTACAAAAACACATTTTTTTAATTTTCGCATGTTAAGATTCATTCCGAAAATAAAAAATGCGCCAATATAGTTATTTAAAATATATAAACTGAATTCCGGAATAGAATAATATTTTCTACACATATGTTCAATTTAAGCTATTTTGTAATAAAATCATAAACATAATCAGGAAAAAATCTATTTTGGGAGCTTTTGGCTTAAAATAACAACACTCCGGCTGCCCGCATGTCAACCAAATGTTCACCACAAACACATATATTCGACTTCTTCGTTATTTGCTATTTCTACATAATTCCAAATAGTACATTAATATGAACAAGTCTTAGATTAAGATATCATTAATATAATGTTGATTTTATCACAGAATATTCGTTATTGATAATTATAACCAACAAAAATTAAATAAAATATTTCATTTATACATAGTTATATTTATATAAGCAAAACAATGATTTTTTTCTAAAATAGAAAATCTGTTTATCTTCAAAAACGTACTACAACATCAAAAATAATAATGGAATAAAACATTTAACGAATAATTTATTCTAACTATTCGCAACACTGACAATATAAATAAGAGAAAATCTGAGAAGAATTCCCTATATAAACAAAAGAAGAGTTTTTTAGTTAATATAGACTGCAAACAGCTTTTTGAATACGATTTTCTCAATAAAGATTTTAAGAGATAAATTGTATATTAGCTAGTTTGTGCTTTAAATATAAATTATTATTATTATTTTTTTTAATACGGCTGTTAGTATTTCAATCACAAATTAAATTTTATTGTATTTCGGAAATATATATTTTCAAATACACAGGTCAAAAAAAATTTCACATAAATATAAAAATTTGTATTCATCGATTTCAGTTGATAATAGATGTGTTTTGTTGCTAACATTCATTGGCAATTTCATACAAAATTTAAAGTTATATAAGTTAGAAGCTAACGTACAGTGATTTGCCTCATAGACAAAAACAAAAAAAATCAAATTGTGTTGAAATATACATTTTTGGAAAGGCCACAATACGCCTCACATAATTTCAGAAGAATTTTTTAGTAATAACTATTTTTGTGGCTAGAGAATTTAATGATCCTTACGTTTCAAAGCAATTATTCACGTCTTTCGTAAGACCAATCCTGCAATATGCTTCCGTGGTCTTGGATCCTCAATACGAAGTTCATGTAAAGAAAATTGAATCGGTCTAGAAACAATTTCTCTTATTTTGTCTTCGTAATCTTCCATGGAATCCTAATATTAATTTACCATCATATGAAAGTTGATCATAGCTTATTTATCTTCTTGCTTTTGAAAGAAAAGAAAATATATGAATATTTCATTTGTTATTAATTTATCAAACGGTTATTTTGATATAATTAATTCCGAGTTCCTGCTTCGTAAGATTTAATTCGTAATCCCAAATCATCCAGCTAGAAATTATACTTCTTTATAGATCAAATATTTTCGAACCAATTATGTCAACTTTGATCTCATGAGATGTATATGAAATCAATTCAGCCGTTTTTATCCATATAATGATTTCTCAGTAAATCTAATCCGCATTAAGAGCAGTATTATTCACAATATAGTGATGTTATAAAAAACCCGGAGAATTTATAAATGAACTGAAACTGTTACAAATTACTACAAACTAAAAAACAGATTCGGTGAAAGCTTGTACTTATCCTAATTTATATTTTACTACTATTATTACAGAAAAAAATAGTTTTTGGAAGACATAACAAACTCCATTTATATTTCCAATTAAAAAAGTTTTATGTTTAGGAAATCAAATGATATAGGAAAAATGGACTGATTATTTCAAATTTCTTACAAGATATTTGTAAATTAAATTAGCTTTATTCCCAAAAATTATAATCCCAATTTAATAAAAAGGATTAGTAAATGCCATTGATACTTAATACGAATTAATATAAAAGACATATCTTTTGGCTTTTTTTTAATATCTTCAAATACAAAAAATTAAAAAATTCAAATACTTTTGTGAGGTACCAGAAATGATTGCACATGTTATTTTTCTCAATATCTTGGAAATTATTCAACATTTTGTGCTACTTTTTGCAGTATTTGATAGAAGTCATATCAGGCAAAAAAAATCCCAAACCATTATTATTATTATTATTATTATTATTATTGTTATTATTATTATTGTTATTATTATTTAGTTTACCTAATAACTTAAAATTAATCACTTTTTATTTAAAAATAAAAAATCACTAATTTATGTGTTTTTACAAGATGAAAATTATTAGGAAATCGGATAATATGCGTGACATTAAAAAGAAAATATCACAAATGGGCAATTATATAAAAAAATGTACTGAATGTAAAATATGCAAAATTATGCTCACAAGTATAAAATATGCAAAAATGAATAATTGCTAAAATATGCCCTAAAATTAGGATTTTCTGACAAAATATGCTAAACCCAAAGTATGCAAAAATATATTGTTAGGACTCAAATATGCAAAAATATATTGAAAATCGATGAAAAATTCTTTAAATTTTCTAAAACAGATACATATCTAACAGTATGGTTCATATGAATGACAGGAAAAAATATGATTTTGCATATTTTTGTTTGCCCTGGTGATTATAAAATTTTGTGAGAAATAGAAGACATAAAAATTGTTCATTATTTTTGATCTAGTATATCTTACATAATTTAATTTTAGTTTCTTTTCTTCAAAAATTTATATTATTGAAGGATAATATAAATTTTTTTAGAGAAAGTGGAAATTAACAAACGGTATGCAGTTTCGGAATCCTTTATGCGGTCAAATATGTATTTGTTTCCAGAAATATAGTAAATTGGAGTTTTTACTTTTTATACTATTATTGCTTCAGATAACAAGGTCACTAAAAGTTTAAAAAAAAAATCCAAATTTTTACAACTATGTTAAAAGGAAAAAATCAAAAAGCAGGGATTGACTATTATTCAGTCATGTTAAAAGGAATACAACTCAAAACCTTTATTAGAACCAAGAATACCACTTTTTGTTAAAGTATTATACTATTGTTAACGAAAATTAGTAAAGCATAATTTTTCATAGTTATTTGTAAATAAAAAAATTATAAAATACTGTATGATTGGTGGAGAGTATTTAAGATATAGCATTCTTAGTTGTGTTTTTTTTTACATTTCGTATGAAATTGTTTAGTTTTTTTTTAATCTGGTTTTTTTCCAATACAGATATCCAAAAAGTTCTATTCGTTATTTTCGTATTTTCGTTATAGTGACAGTATGTTATACCTTTTTGTCCCTTTTTATAAAATTTTGAGTTATTTCTATTTTAATGAAAGAGCTCATATAAAACTAGTGTTCGTAGATAATTATTAATATAAATTAATTTTTGAAAATTTGTAATATTTGTATTTTTATGGCAAATATGGATTTAATTTACAACCAATATTCATTAAATTTGGCACTCTGAAACACGCTGATATGAAACGTGCCGAATTTCAGAAAAATAGTGTTATATTTAATTAATTAAAATGGTACTCCGGAAGGACAATTGTATGGGGGCTAGATGAAAACATTAGGTGATCATAACCAACTTCAGCAGGCTTCTTCTTTGTACCAAAAAAAATTATTCGTGGCAAATATCATTAACATATCTCCAAAAATGCAAACGCTTAGCCAGACAAATCAACGGATATTGTTAAAACGACGTAGAAAATGGTTTTAAGTACCCCAGTTTTAAATAACAAATTTTAAACCTTACACACATTAAAGAATTTAAAAATTATTAATTAATTAAATATATTTAACAATTATTTTTCGCCATATTTAAATAAACATTTTGTAAAATGAATTTAAATAATTACAAAAGCTAATTATAATAATAAAGAGTTTATTTCTCCCCCACTTACAAACCTGCATTAGGATACGCAGCAATTTTTTTAGATCAGTTCACTATCATTGGTATATATTTGAAAAATATACTCAATTTATTAGGATTTATGATAGCCTATTAATCTTAAACTCATTCCAAAAAGAAATTCACTTAAAGCATTTGAATGAAACAATTCGTAATATATATTTTAGGGTGTTACTAATGTTTTATCTTTTTCCAAACACTATAAATCATGTCACATAGCGACGAAATCTCAACAAATGACCAATATGAACTTATAAACTTACAATCAATTATTACCCAATTCTATCGATACAATTGTATCATCAATATTCGATTGATTAATTCAGAAAAACACACACAAAAACAACTTCAATTGAAAGAAAGTTTTTACATAAATGAAAAAAAAGTAAACACGAAAAGAAAACCTTAAATGTCAAAATAAATAACAAAGACACTCTTGGTGGATTTGCAAAATACACAAGTATCAAACAAAATGCGTGATATAAGATGTTAAGTGGTGGCACAGAAAGTGGACTCGAAGACAAGCTGGGGAAAGGATATGTTTAAACATGTACCAATTTTTTATTGAGCAGTATTGAATCAAATATATCCGCTACAAAAATATTTATAACACAATTATTTTGGAACTTTTTCACTACAATTTTCAATTGTCTTAAAATATATATGTATGTATTTATGTCTGTATGTAGATATGTATGTATATATATAAGTATGGTTTTTTATGAAATATGTATAAATAGAATCCTTAATGTACATATATGAACTTTGACCTTCATTATCTAGTGCAGAAAAAATATTATACCATGATTATAGTTTATACATAATAATTGTTTACTTTAATACATATGTGCTTAACAAACGATTTGACAAAATTATTATACCATCTTTTCGGTAATGGATATGGTGAAAAAAAAACAAAAAATAAATAAAAGAAAATTTTCTTATACTCATAGATCATGTTAAGGGGCCAAAGCAAAGAGCAAACGAAGGAAACAAAACAAAATGATTAATGACTTTTCAAGTGACTTGCCAGAAAAATAATTCAACATTATACGCACATACACACATTACAAATTCACAAAAGAAAATTCACTCACATACTCTTGCATTTATCTAAAACTAAAGCGCCATATCGCAAAAAAACAAAACAAAAGAATAAACCATAAAAAAGTAAGGATAAATCGAAGTAGAGTAAAGTTCATACACAAAAGAAATGAAATTAGGAATAACAAACGACCTCAGTCACTAAAACATGGTTGGCATGTCGAAAAAGAGCTCAGATTAAGAAGAAAATTAAAGAGGGAAAAATGTTAAAAGTATAAGAACTCAACACAAACAACAAAAACAATAATAATAATAACAACAAAAACGTGTGGGGTCACGAAAATTAATGACATGAATGACTTGCGAATGAAATGATGAAGCACATAGAGTAAAACAACTACAAAAAAAAATAACACCCAACATCATCACCATCACTCTGCGCAATACTGCGAAGTTTCGGGAAAAAAATGACAGCTAAGAGAGAGAAACGTAAACGAGAACGAAAAGAAAACATACGATACTTTCGCACTGTTTTTATACACAACAATTATGTAAAGGAATGAGTTTGTTTTAATAAAAAATGTGGCGTCTGTTTAATAGAAATTAGATTTGGTAATACATAGAAGTTTATACTATCTCATCGAGCTTGCATTATGTTTTATCCTAAAATAACAGATTTCTTATTGATTTGGCACCCATAACATAATGGTCAAAAGTTCCAAATAGGCGAAGCATAAAAAATCAAATTAAAAAATTTCATTAAAAATAAAAGTTAAAATTTTTAACGCACAGCAATAAATTCAAACACAGTGTTGCCAGCAAATTTTTGATTCATGTCCTCAAACACGAAGCTAAAAATCTCCATTTTTAAACGTAAATCACCAATTCTGTACCCAAAATAGTTTAATATAAAATTAAGGCTTTTAAATTGAAAATTCATTTAAAATTTTCTATAAATAGCTAATAATCATTAAAAAAAAGTTTTATAAAGAGAAATTTCACGAACATTATTTTTAAAATAAATTTCCTATAAAAAGAATATTTTCAAAAATTTCCTAAAAAAAATCATCTAATTTTTCCCACAAAAAGAAAATTTACCACTATTCCCAATAAAATAAAATTTATCAATAATTTCACATAAAAAGGAAATTTGTCAAAAATTCCTAAAAACGGACATTTAATGAAAATTTTCTGTAATAAAAACATTTATCGAAATTTTCCTAAGAGAAGATAATTTTTCAAAAATTTTCTATAAAAAAGGAAAATGTTAAAAAAATTTTTCCGTAAAAGAAAATTTATTTTTGATAAAAAGAAAATGTATTGAATTTTTTATAAAATGAAAATTTACCGAAAGCCATGAGAGCTTAATGTTATGAAATGTGTTAAGCAAACTGTTCCATAGAAAATTATTTTGGTAGTTTTAATTTGGTTTTCAAAAAAAATTAATTGAAAATTGCTTTTGATTTTCTAAGAAAAACCAACGAAATTAATGTAGTTTTTCATTAAAAATAACGAATGAGCCAAAGACTACTAGCATATAAACAATATTTTTTATACATAGAAATAAATCCAATATTTTCACCATATAAAAAATAATTCGACATTATATATATATATATATGTAAATAAAAAAATTCATTCGAAATTTTCTTTAAAAAGAAAACTAGCAAAAAATTTTTATAAATAGAATATTTAATGAAAAGTGTTTATATATTAAATTCATTGCAATTATCTACAAAACTTAAAACTTATCGAAGTTTTTCTTAAAAAATTAAAATATATCGAAAATGTATTATTTAATAGAGAATCCCCAAATGCTTCCCAACGAAAATCTGTCCTCAAATGAAAGCTTAAATCCCCAATTTGGGGACAAATCCCCTCATCTGGCAACACTGTTCAAACATATAATTTTGCTCTCTTTGTGACGATCTTTGGAGTAAAGATTTTGTATTTGGTATATTCCTAATACATCACCTTCGAATACTATGTCATAATAAGTAGAAAAATTTTTTAGGAGGCAAGTATTTCCTAATATCTACTAAGTCGTAATAAAGGGAAAATGTACTAATATATTAAGGATAGCGCTGAAGTCATTCCTCCAATAACCAGCCATTAGCCGACCAAAATCTGGAGAATTTATATCGTCAAATTGTGCTTAGTATCTTTAGTTTTTGTTGGGATTGAGAGATCAAGAATTCATCTATCCTTATGTTCAGTTATCAGTGTACTAAATAATAGTGGAGGGCAGCGTTATTACCAGATTAAAAGTCAATAATTTGTTACAAAAAATTACAAAGGAATATTTAAAAACATCGTCATAAATTTAATCTGGCAATGCTGTGTGACGCGACCGTTTTCATCAAAGTTGAATTTGTTTCGTGTTAGAAAACAAGATCACCTGATTGCCGCACCAAGCAGCGTGCCGCGTACAGTGGTCTTCCATCATAAGACATAAAGATTACAAAACCTTCGAAACTACAAAGAAACTCTATGGAATAGTCCAAGGGATGTGACGTTAGTTATCTATGTACTAAATAAGTAATAATATTGCAAACCCTTTAAATCTACAAAGACACTCTATTAATAGTTATTTTTATATTTTCATTTTATAATTTTTTCGTTAATGTTGATGGCGGCACCCCGATTCGAACTCATGTCCTTTTTACTTAACTCATGTTATAGTCTTACACGCTAATTGTGCTAGAAAATAACTATCAACTGATTCATTGTGATAACTGATTCTCTTTGATGAGGGTTTGGCTAGAGTTTTTTATAGGGAATTCCCGGGATTTCTTGTGTATGCAAAACCTTTATATTTTTATTTATAATATGTTTTTACATTTGTTTCTATTTATTTTATTTAATTTTGTTACGAATTTAAATATATTTAAGGAAATATCTAAATATATTTGATAGTTTCTGAGTACTTCATGTATTTTTGTATAATAGATGGAAAATATAATAATTATATTTAAAGAAATATTTTAAATATAAAAAAATTAGATTCTGAAAATTTTTTCATTGTGGTCAAAAATGATATGTTTCAAAAGTACTAGCGAGAATTAATTGGTACTCAACTGGTACTGAGGGGCCGGTACTATTGCACCAATTACCACAAATTTTCGCACAAAGTATACTATAATCTAATGTGTATAATGTATCTCTAAACTTCATGACCTTCCATCTATGGACATAGTACTACTATTAATGCCAACCAAAAAAAGGATTCCGGTAACAACGTAATTTTTATACTGATGCTGAAAAACCTCAAATGCTAATTTTTGAGATAATTTTTATTCGAAACAAAATTGATATAAGTATTCGAAAATCATAATTATTTTTTTTTAAATCTTGAATATTTTTTTTTTTTTTTTAATAAATTGTCACAAATATTCACTTCAATATTTAAATATTACAACAGAAACAAATGCATCATGGCTAGAGTTTTTTATAGGGAATTCCCGGGATTTCTTGTGTATGCAAAATCTTTATATTTTTATTTATAATATGTTTTTACATTTATTTCTATTTATTTTATTTAATTTTGTTACGAGTTTAAATATATTTAAGGAAATATCTAAATATAGTTGATAGTTTCTGAGTCCTTCATGTATTTTTGTATAATAGATGGAAAATATAATAATTATATTTAAAGAAATATTTTAAATATAAAAAATTACATTCTGCAAATTTTTTCATTGTGGTCAGAAATAATATGTTTCAAAAGGACTAGCAAGAAATAAAATTCGACATTTTAAAAGTAATTTTTTTTTTAACGTTTTGAAGTTGTGATCTGCACGCATTTGAAAATTGTTAGTTAATTCTCCTTAAAATTATTTGGAATTCTCAAGCAACAAAAATACATTTTCAAAACACCAGTGAAAACTATAAACTGTAAAATGTATGTAATTTTTTTTTTTTTCCAGATAAATTTAAAAAAAAAGTTAATTTATAAGTGCGTGCAATTTAAAGAGTCAAATTATCCAAAAACTGAACATGAATTAATTTTTGAGCTAAGGTTTTCCTTATCTATAGATTAATATTGTAGCATAATAACTGAATGAACTTAATTATACTTCTATATGAGAAAAACCGTTATTCATAGAAGTGGGTTATATACCTGGAAAGAATATGATGTAAAATTCCTTGGGACTTTCTTGACAATAAGTTTACTTCCGAAAAAATGTCGAGGAAAGTTTTACACAAAGATCGATATGAAAACCAAAGTAATGATTCGACTTCCTTACATAATAAAAAGTTTTCATTTAATTTTCAAAATGTCATTATTTGAAAAAAAAAACTAAGTTAATTTATCATTTTATGATTAATTAGTTTATTTTGTCATTTTTTATTCTTCTTTTAAGTGAATTATCCTATAAATATTTAAAAAATTTTAATTAATTTCTGGGATCCAGGGAAATCGAAAAATTAATCTCCAGGGAGCGGAAAAAAGAGAAATGAAAAGCTCTAATCGCGGCACACTAAAGCGCCTAACACGTTAGATTAAGAAGAAGACCTGATTCCGATGGGGTCGCATTTGATATTCGTGACTCATTCTATTGTAATCACGTAAAAAATTTACAAAGTTACAAAAAAAAATAAGATTTCAAGGCGGTCAATTCTTAATAAATTTGATTCAAGATACCTTCGCTTAGTTACATCAAATGGAGAAACATTCATACCTGCTAAAAAAATCTTATGGATCGAATCTCATTGTCTACAAAATACCTCACCAACTATAAAAATAATAATAAGCTCCTGGGATGTCATAGAAGAAAGCATACAAACTTCAGCATCGTACAGTTGGAGACTTCGCCGAGGCTTGTTAGGAAATCTTCCCATACATGAGAAGAATATAAAAACGCAGATATAGGGTCAGTTAGATCACAATTGATGTATGGTAGCTTTGAATGACATTCGCTGAGACAGCAATTTACAGTTGCAAGTTACTGCATAAATAATAAATTTGGAGACTGCCGTCGCTTATGACAAACAATGAAATGAATATGGAAAACAAAAGTAGTTTTGGTACAACTGGGGTCCAGATGAAGTAAATCCGCCCTAAGTATAGGCAAAGTTCCCTTAATAAATCCACCGTATTTGTCGAGGATTATGCTTTAACTGATGCAACTTGTCATGAATGGTTTAAGCACCTTAAAACTGGTGATTTCGAAGGAGCATTTGGCCAAACGAAAAAGTTTTAAGAATAAAAACTGAAGCTTTTATTCGATTAAAACTCATGCCAAATGCTGGTCAGTAGACCAAGCAACAATTTTCATACCTTTAAAAACATTTGGAATTATTCAAAATCATGGAAATTGGATTACACACGACCTAAACCCAGAGAACCTTGAAAAGCTATTTTGTATGTACGAAATGCTGTTTCAGCGCCACAAAATTAATTCATCGAATTATTACGGCCGTGAGTAATTGATCTAATATGATAATAAAAGGTGCAAAATATCGTATGCGAAGCCCGAACAATGAGAAAAATCTACACCAAAGCCGAAAATCCCTGCCGACAAAATTATGTTTCATATTTGATGGTATTAGAAGGGTGTCATATGAAACGATCACGGGATACCTGTATCACACCGCTATTATTTCGTTCGAATTAGAATGACGTAGCTAGAATGCGTTTATTTTCAGAACTAGGTATCAATACTTAGCTTGGCTTATTTCTGGCCTCAAAAAATGAAGTTTTGGGATTAAATCCATACCATTAATAAAACTCATTGTACCTTTATCTTTAAAATAAAATAATATTTCACATAGTTGTTTAACTAGACTAGCGTAGATAATTCTCTGATTTCGAATTAACGTTATTAAATGTACCCTACTAAACGCAAACACAAATTAGAGTCTACTAAACGTTAGTATATCTGTGGCTAAAATTTTTAAAATGATTGTATTTCATTACATATTTTTTACTAACAAAATAATTCCTTTGGTTTTATTTTATTTCTTTTTTTTTTTTTTTTTCTAAATGTAAAAATTATATAAATTTGCATATGTTTTTTTTCCATATTTCCTATATTAAAATTAATGATTGAATTTAATATACTTATTTGTAGTTTTTTAAAACATATTTTTTTTTTTTTTTTTGAATGAAATAAGTATATAATTCAACATATATTTTAAAATTCCATTTAGGAAAAAATGTATTAAAACAAAATTTTATTTAAACAAAATATTAATTTTATAATGGGTAAAACAATACCATTACTTTTTTTCATATTTTTCGATAGTCAATATAAATATCGGCTTGATAATGAATTGTAGATAATTCAAAATTGTATACCTAACTATTTAAGACCGAAAGGATGGTCTCCTGAAAAGTATTAAAAATCAATTATGTAGTTTTTCCTTTTTGCCATAGACATATTTATAAAAAATTGTAGTTTTGAAAACTTTATCTTATCTTTATCAGCTCAATTTATAAGATTTTTTCTTTGTAGTATCCTTTGACCAGTCTAACAGGACTAAGAGTATGGAAATCTCTAGCACCTTTGTTTGCGTGACTATAAAACTTTATAATCAAAATGATTTTAAGTTTACCCTTTAACATTTCGAGATGAACGGTTCGATAAATTATCAGGTAACCCTCGTAAGTCAAAGAAATTTCAGATCAGCGTTAAATATATCCGATATAACTCAAACTCCGACTTTTGTAGACATCCCCTTGATAGATTTTGTGTCACAACTTGGGACGTCATCCCTACAAGATCCACATATCCTGGCATATATAGCTTCAGTGCCAATGAAGGTATATTTCTTTTGTGCATAGATGTACTGTGAATTGGCCAATCATATTTATTTAATATTGAAACAAACTCCTCTAAAGAAAGCACTCTTTTTACAACTGCTTCTTTACCATGAGAAAGACCATATATTTTAACTATTTGTGTGTATTTGGGTGATTGTGTATGAGTGTGTTTGTGTCTACGTAGAATGTGTGTGATTTGTTATCCTTAACTTGCGTGTTAATTGCAGCAAACGTCAAAAGTCGACAGTGTAGAATGGCTGACTGACATGATGCTGATGGTTCTGTTGATGATGTTGATAATGATGGCAATGACGAACGAAGACATGTTTTAACTACATCACCAAATAGAGGAAAAACCAAACTCAACCAACAACAACATAGTGCCGAACACACAAAAATAAAAAAATAATAAAATAAAAAACGACCACATCAGTGATATAAAGCACACGATTGTCATGATGTTAATATGGTTGCTGATGATAATGATAATAATGTTGTTGATGATGACGTTGGTAATGTTGCTGATGCCGATACCATCAACTGCCATAATACTTACTTACATACATAGCAAAAAAAAAAAAAAAAACAAAGAGAGAAATAACAGAACATCAACATCAGTCAACTTTTACAAAATGCGTTTGTAAACTGACAGTTTTGCTGCCAACTGTTGGTTGTGTAGTCAACATTTTGAAATGAAACAAGTAAATAACAGCAGCATCAACAACATCAACCATCAACTAATACTTACAACATCAACGAAACACACACAATAAAACATACACTATTTCTGCCATATACAACAACGACAACGCAGCATTAGCAGCAATGAAACGAACAACCAACTAAGATTGATGTTTAAACGTAAAATAAATGATGATGGTGATTATTTTTCATTGAATGTTACTAAAAGTTAGTAAACATTCATTTGCAACTACATTTATGCAAATACACATGCACAAATATATGAATTGAAATCAGCTAAAGAGCACGAGGATTAACTATAAAAATCTTTAAAAATTTAGCAGACGGTTTTAAAAATTTAAAAAGTAGACAACTGACCATTCACATTTGACCACATTAGTCAAAGAAAAAAAAAGGCCAATGTAAGTATTTCATCCAATAACTTCTTATTCGTAGTTATTCCAACCTACTTAGCAAATTTCAAAGAGTGAACACTTCAATTAAAGCTTAACGTTTAAACTTATATTCGAAAATAAAACTTATATTCTTTAGAAAGTAATTTTCGTCCTAACTTCGTTTTTAAGTTTCAAAATCTACTACTACTAATACCACTACTGCTGCTGAAGTCATGCTTGTACAATTTGTGTTTTTCTCATTTTTTTCTTCATTTATTTTTATTAATCTATTCCAGCCAAAAGTAATCATCTATTTATTCATCTAAAACTTCTAGTCATTCATCTATCAACATTCATCCATCAGTCAACCTCTAAAACATTTGTGTGTTATTTTTGTTGCTCGTGTTTATATATATAAATATGTCCGATACAATAATATTGAAAGTACTCGTATTTGTAATTGTACTAATATTTTCCCCTTTAATCCTTTATGTTGGTTTTATATCAAAGAATCATCAATTTTTTGCTACTAAATTTCAATTGTCAGCTTCTCTCTATTCATAATGTAATTGATTCATTAATAAATCTGAAAAGTGGGAAAAGAGGAGTGAAAGAACTTTTTATATTGTATACTTTGTCTGTAGGTTATAGTTCTCTAAAGAAAATTCTAGAATTGTAATAGCTGAAATTAATTGATGATTATTTTAGGATGTAAATAATTTGATAAATTACACTCTGTTAAAAAATGGCATTTTTTATTTTCACACAAAAAAACATAATTTAGATCTTCTTAAATACATTATAAAAAAAAATAAATAATTTCGACACATGCTTTAAATATTGTAATATTACAAAAAAGGCATACTTTTAAATTTTAAAGATATATTTTCCGATTGTAATCATTTTTACAAATTAAAAATTTAGACCTTACCTAAAAAAACAAAGACTGACACAAAATTTTGAATAATTTTATAAAATGGTTCGCGAAATATACAGATTTGATAGTGTAAAATACCCAAGAAATGTACAAAGTGTTCCACAAAAAATTGCAAATATCTTTCAAAGATTCATTAAGATATTAAAGGTATTAAAATTACCTTTAATATGACTTGCAATATGAATTCGTTTTCAACACTAAAATGGTCCATATCTCACGATTTCTAGTTTGGGGGCAAGTCGCATATGCTAAATACAAAATATTTTAATTAGTGATTTTTCTTTCATGAACAAATAGAAAAATTACCAGTTGCTTCAATACATCATTCAAGTTTAATGAAATTTGGTAAGAACTTAAACATTAACGCTGTTAAAGGCAAAATACCGAATTTAAGCATAATTTCTGCAATGGTTTGCGATTTATAATACATCTCATAATGACACTAATACGCATAAAATGCATTCCCATAGCACATAAGAAGCAAATGCAACTAATCCATGGTTTTTCCACCGAAAACTTTTTATCACTGTTTCCAAACTCGAATTCTCTAAAAATTAATACTTTGGTTAATATCTAGATCTATAAAATACATATTAATTTACCGCTTATATATGATTCTCCAGCTCATGGTTTTTCTGTTCTTTTATTTTTGTTTTAATTTAGTTCTTATCTTATTTATAAATATGTATATTTTTATTATTTTTTAATATCAAAATGTATCTACCAATTTTTTGGTCAATGTAAAAACATTTGTCAGTTAGGAACACCGAATTTCGGTTTTCATGCTACAACAAAATTTATCAAATTTATATAATAAATTTAAAATTGTTGTAGTCTTAAAGGATTTTTTAATTAAGGACATTATTATTTATGAATTTGATGAGGTTGCCTCTACCATATGCGTTTTATTTACTTCACTTTCATGCAAAATGTTTAAGTGAACTGATTTAAGGTTTTATGAATTTCAATTCTGTTATAAATATGAAACTGTAAATTCAAATGTGAAAAATTTATTGAACTTCAACCGTTTTCCTACCAATCTTTTTTCTCTGTGTAATAATAATAAATGATGTGTAAAAAATATAAAAGAGATTAACTTATTCACCATTCTCCGCTCCCAAGTCGAAATACAAAATCTGTCTGCAATAGGATTTGAAAAACAAACAATGAGTATAGCAAATTATAACTTTTTGAAACCAAAAACCGACTTTAAAAATATTACATTACGTTCCGTGACCATTATTTTAAGTATGATTAGTTTTATGAGAATACAAAATTATTATTGGCTGCATCTTCTAGGAGTTTTGGAAAGTACAGAAAAATAACAAACATACACAAAAATCTTTAGGAAGTTATATATGTTATTCCATTCGTAAATAACACAGGTCAACAATAAAAAAGTATCCTAAAAAATACGTTGAAGATATTGTAGGTATAGACATTCCAATAACCAGGAACATTTCGAATTTTCTCCATCACGTCACATTTTTAACCCATTGACGACCAAAAAATATAATTTTCCCTGAGGAATTTTTAGTTTATATAATTCTATATAATAGGAAGAGCAAATTGGTCATTCATATTTTATAGACAAGAAATGGTGCTACAAAAATGTAGTATAAGTTAAGTCTACAGCTTGCCACACATAGTCCCAGAAGTTTTTAAATTTGTAAGAATGAAGAAATTCTCAATTAACCGATTTTAAAATTTTTACCATTTTTAAGATCTTCAATCATGTATTAGTTATATCAAATACAAATTTCCCATCTACACCCACTCCTTACACAAAATTTGTTTATGTTTTTATGAGGCTTAATTTAGAAATTCTTGATTTTTAAAATAAAAAAGGGGCTATGTGTGGTAAGGTGCAGACTTGACTTGTAGTACATTTTCATAGCACCATTTCATGTCTATAAAGCATGAGTGAACCTAGAAAATTATTTATTTTTATATATTATTTTTTATTATTTTTATAGGTTATATACTCAAAAATTCCACAGAAAAGCTTATTTTCGTTGGTTGTCAATGGGTTAAAATTGTGATGTGATGAAAAAATTTCATTTGACTTTCTGCGCTATATCAAGCCTAAGAATTAGGAATTTTGCAGAATTATTTGTAATATAATTTTTTGCGATTTTGTTAACATGTGTAATTAATACTATTCCATGGTAGTGTACCTTTTGCAATAACCTAAATATTAAAATAAATATTAAAATATCTATAATAACAGAAAAATCTTCAACATAACTCTTTTTATCTAAAGATTTTACTTTTACATAGAAATGCATACTGCAAAAACATTAATGTAAAATTAGTTTGGCAATTATGCTATAAATTGGATTAAAATTGCAAAAATGCTTAAGGAAATACCATTTTAAAAATATATATAATTTTTTATATATAAATGTGAAAATGTTCATACATTTTTATCATTCAAAGCTGTTGCAAAGGAAAATAACCCTAACGACGATTTTAGTTACACAATTTTGCTGTGTGCTTTCATGTGTTAACAATTTGTCCAGCGATTTAGTAGTGTTCACAGTATGATTTTAGGCTTTCAAAAAGCAGTATCCTTTAAACAATATCGTTTGTGTCTTAAATACGTTTTTCTTGGGGCGACACCATATATAATTCTAGTGTTGTCAAATACATCCACCATCTTGATTTGTTTCTACTACACGCTAGATGGCGCAAAATATTAAATTTTAATGTTATTGGATTCTCTTAAATTATGATTTTTACTCATTCAAAGATAAATTATGAAATAGGTTTTCTTATATATATACATAGGTTTTCAATTTCCTATTACCAATTTGACCGGAAATAGGAAATTTGAATCTGTAATTTTATAAAAATTATGTTTTCAAATTCTTTATTCGTACTTTCGTTTCCCTCTTTTTCTATTTGATACCTGTTTTTTATACTTCGTGTGAAATCCTGCGCACAGTGTTTCGTTTCATAGGCTGAAAAAATTAAAAAATGGAATGAATATTATTTTTTATAGTTTTAAATCTTATAACTGTCAGAAGTGGGCTACATATAACCTACACCTACTCCACCATAGTCTGGGGTATTATGGGTTTGTTAGGCATACAATAAATCTTCAGACACACACCTCAAAATTTGACTCTGAATCAGTTCCTGAGTCGATTTAACGATGTTCGTCCATCTGGCTAGATATCCGCCCATGTAAACCTTGTAAACAAAGACAGGATGCAATTCCTTTGTGTAATTTTCCACAAAAAATTACATACAAATGTCCTCCTGGAATGAGAGTCCTTAAACATCACAATAATTTAATGATCTTCTGCTCTAATAAGCTACATAGAAATATAAATCTGTGTGTGAAATTGCATGAAGATCGGTCTGGAATTGATCATAGTTTCCATATAAACCCCTCTTACGAAAATCACTTGAACGTGAATAATTTCCACATAAACATTAGTATTATACAACGAATATGATTTGATTGTTATAACCGAATTTTTAGCAAATCGAATTTGGATGGTTGCACCAGCTATTAGATAACTTGGTTAATATATAGCATTACATTTGACTTCCTAGCACTAAAAAATTGGTAGAAGTACATGTTTTTATAACACTAATTCAGTTAGGATAATTGGAAATTACAGTAAGAGTAACTGAATTATGTATAAAAAAAATTGGTTCTTATATTGAAATTATTCAATTGGAAAAAAATAAAATGAAATTTTATATTTATTTTTAAATTAGCTTCATATAAAAAATATATAAAAAAAAAACACATATAAAACAACACAACAATACAAAACTTTATTTCTTTTAAGGAAAGTGTATGGTTTTGTGAACTGTAAGGATTTGATGTTTACACATTTAGACTCAGGAAACATAAATGTTCATTGGCGCAAATGTCTTAGATATTTAGGTTTTTATGCCAATGTATACCAAATTTTTAATAATGATTGACCTCGTTCTTGCTATAGACTTTTCTTATTAGGCTCTTCCATCAATTGAGTCTCCTGAAAAAATAATATAATTCAAAAAATGTATATGTAATGTATATATAATTTATTAGTATGTATTTCTTACTATTTATCCCATTTTTAACAATATATTCTTTTGCAAAAATGTAGGTGTTACTTCCTTTGAGTTTATGTTATCATTTTTTGGTTTATAAAATGTATTCCTAAAATATTTTATTTCTTTTGTTATTTTTATGTATACAAATAATTTATTTTTATATTATTATTTATTTATTTATTTCATTTTATTATTTTTTTTTTTTATTTTTTTATTTTTTTTTTTTTTTTTTGAGTCAAAACGAATTTAACAAATTTTACGATCAAGTCAACCGAATTGCTATACTTTTATTGAAACCGAATATTATAAATGTTAATAATATATTATAGGTTGATGTAACTTAATATGCGGTACTTGTATCATAAAACTTATTTATAACAATTTATTGTTTACACCAATTGAAAAACTCGATATAACACCTTCATTATCGGTTTTATATCGAGTATTTCAATTGTGGTAACCAATAAATAATAAATAAATAGTTCTAAATATGATTGCTTCTACTGAATTGTTAATTTAATATTTACTAAGACCTGAAATATTAATTTAAATAATTGTTATGTCTCTTTTCAGTCGCGGTATATTAAAATTTTACAAACTTTTTTATGATATTTTCTTTGTTCAAATATGTAATTTTATATATTTCGAAAAATTTTCAATATATATTGGGTTTTAATGTACCATTGGAATGGTCTTAAAATATAAATTGCGATGAAAAATCTCCAAAATATTCAAACTTTATTAAAATAAAAATTAACATAAAATCATAGAAAGAATTTTTTTGATATTTTTATATAATAAACTAGAGATTTCCACGTCTTCATGCTTCGTGGATCCTTTTAGAAATTTTTGTTTGTTCGCGGACCCCTTGTTTTTAGCATAGTAGAAATTAAATTATTAAATATAAAATCAATGAACTTTTAAAAGCTCACAAACTACTGAAAAATATTTTATATAATAAAACATATATTATATTTTCAACCTATGTTGAAAAGTTAGCAACATAGGGAGAAAATTCTGAGAAAGCACATCTTACTTAATTTTCGACATCCAAACGTGATCCAAATTTTGATTCTAAACTATAGGACAGATAAACTAGTTTCGCACAAATATGTAAATACACACTGTATCATAAGTTTCAGCGCTTCATCCCCATGAATCCAAGATATCATTCAATAGTGGAAACGAAAAATATTTTTATGGAGAGGATGAAAGACGTCTTTTTCGTAAAGAAATTTTGCACATAAAAACACCTGCTAAATTAAGTTCATTTAATATATTTACTTGCATGACTTCAAGTTTAATGTTAAGATTAATTAATGCCTCGAAAAATTTAGAGATATAAGCAAAATAATATATAAGAATAATTATATTTCTTAAGGCACTAATTTTTATAAAATTAAATAGGAATATAATAATTTGAAGAGCACTTTTAAATACATCAGGTAAGATTTTCGCAGCAAAAAATCCTGATCGTGATGAAATCATTGATGCCTCTCCATTTGTACACCCATGTAGACAAAGGTTTATTATATAATAATTCTTCCTTTATTTCACTTTTTTATGATCGTTATGAGCGTTATCGTTATGATAAGTATTTTATTTTACTTGTTTTTGTTGTTTTTTCATATTTTGAGAACTAAGATTTGCATTATATTGTGCCATACAATCGTATGAGTAATATATCTCAGTTCCAATAAGTATACGCCCGTATAATAGGCTCTGCTAGTTCATAGCAGTGTTGCCAGAAAGTGGGAAAAAATCTAATATTCTTTTTTTATTTAAAAATTTTTTTATTTATTTATTTATTAATTTTTGTTTCCTTAGTTTTTAATATTTTGTTAAGATATTGTAATAAATTTAGAAATAAAACATAAAATGGCTGCTAGCAAATGAACCAGTAAAAAATCGCCTACAAAATTTCCATGTAAATTTGGATTATAAGTTTATAGCGCCATAGGAGAATATTGCCAATTATCTTGATAATGAAATAATAATTTTTCTGTCACTAATTGATTTTCTTTTCTTTATTGCAGGTATTATCCGTGATAACTTTCCTATTTTTTTGGAATCCAAATTATGACTTTAGAATTGATTAAAATACGACGCTATCTTGAGGGCTCTTCAAAAAGAACTTCAGACATTGTAGTTCAACGAACGGAAAATAAAATGTTGTAGATAATCGATGTGGTTAGTGCATATAAATCGGACTAGTTGGTTAGAAATTTCAGATTTAATATAAAAATATGTTGATTCCTTCCCACAGTGAGTGTATTTTTCGAATTTGTTTAATAAGTCTTATAAAAGGTATTTGCCTGTATTTCGACTAAATTTCTGCCTCTATATGTCTATAAATATTTAACAAATCAATTTAAATTATCGTAATTATGATTAATTTTGTAATTTGGGGAACGAGCATTTCGTAGGACAAGTGTTCCATTTATTATTGAGAAGGTTGGCTAAATAAAAAAAAAATTTTATTCATTTCAAAATAAAACACCATTTTGGTTAAAATTTTTATCTAATTTTTTGATAAATCCCATATGACCAAAGCGTTTGAAAGTAATATCAATATCAAAATTAATGCAAAGTTTTCTTATAAAACCTTCGAAAACGATATCCAACAGTGATCTGAAAAGGTTTACCTAGTGTTCATATCAACAATTATTTGTTTAAGTGAAATAAAGTTTTCGATTTTCGGTCAGGTACGATTTCAAATGCTTTTTTTTTATTTTTTTTTTTTTTTTTTTTTTTTTGTTAAAGTATATTGTCAGTTAAGATATACCAATAATTAAATTTTAGTAAGAAGAAAAAAATCGCAAAAAATTTTACTTTTAATTAGTTCATAAAGTTTCGAAACCAAATTTAGAACATATAAGCTTATAGAACATATAAGCTGAGAAGCAATTTGTTTTAGAATTTTATCTATGATACGAAACTAGTGATATTTCTTAAGGGATAATAAATTCGTTAATGCTGTATTGTTTATCTTGATGTGTAAGTACAAGGAAGTTTCCATGTAAATGTAAATTTCTATTTATACCTTTTTCAACACTTATTCTCACAAAACTAAGACTGCACTCTTTGGAAAACTCAAACAAATTGCATGTACAAATTAATTTACAACAAGTGAAAAAGGCGCTAAAGATGCCGTTATAATATACGCCTGACATCAAGACCTGTTTAACCAGACCAAAATGAATGCAAAAAAACAAACGCATTTCTTAAAATGCGTTAAAAAGATAATTTCAATTGATAAACAATAAAAAGAGAAAAAATGCCATGCATTGGCATGTACTTACTTTATGAGAGTATTATTTCAGAAAAGTCACAAAAAAACACAACGTTTAAATTCAATTGACGATGAATATTCTTTTGCCATAAATTACTTGCTAAAATAAAAGTAACACGAATATTTAATGTAGAGAGACTTATGAAACACTTGCATTTTAAACAACAGTATAGTGCGTCTTAGACATGTAATAAAACTCTATCCATCTATTGGTTACTTTAGT
The DNA here is from genome assembly GCA_932274085.1 of Protocalliphora azurea. Lineage (NCBI taxonomy): Eukaryota > Metazoa > Arthropoda > Insecta > Diptera > Calliphoridae > Protocalliphora > Protocalliphora azurea. The sequence goes on along the minus strand of OW026520.1, from coordinate 4,793,071 downwards.
AATTTATCTATATATTTAACATATGTGGCGGATGTTGTTGTACGTACCAAACATTTTTCAATAACTTGCCAGTGGTAGTAAAAATTTTCACACCATTTATAACAGAATCGGTTGTAGTTTGTGGCCAAAATATTTTTGTTAGTCATCCTTGACTCAATTTATGGATACTATCATTATTTTGTACAAGTAAGTACTTATTCGTACTTTGGCCATTTTAATATGTTGTGCGCTTGTTAAATGAATTTGCGTTTAATATTTAAAACTTCTTCTTCTACTTTAGATTGTTTGACATCTAAATATACGTTAGTGTTAATATGAGTACATGTTTTTCTTTACAAGTATCTATTTCTTTGGTATTGGATACCCTACGATCAATATAATAAAATGTTTATTAATTTATTAGAGTTTTAAGTACAACATTGTATTCTATGAACTGAATTCAAAAAGACAAATATTTTTCTTCTTTTAAAAACTTTGATTTCCAAATCAATTATATTCATTTTCATCGAAGGTTCCACATGTAGTTCTAAAGAACTTTGTATAGTTTAAAGGTTTTTCAAAAATTTACCTTTACAGAAGGGAGCTAACCAACTCACGTTACTGACCACAATTTCATGACATTTGTTTTTTAGGCAAATTGTACCGTTCATGTTTTAAATAAATTTGTAACTCTATTTTTTGTACAAAATTTATTACGCATATATTCTGCTGCTAGTACTTTTTCCTGAGCAATCTTGTTGTGCTTAAAAATATCATCAATAGTGTGCAAATTTGAAGATGACTACAAATATTGACGTGCGTACATAAATTTTATGCAATCTACAAATTGCTGGTTAAAGTGAAATTATTTTTAAAGTGATTTCACTTGTGGCAATGTTTTTTTTTTAAGTATATTAATAGAAGATATGACAAGACGTGTTTTTCTTAAAGTGGAAAGTTTTTTTATATTCCTTTTACTGTGAACGTTATATAAAAGAAATATATTTAAACTCAAAGTTGTACAAGTAAGTAGTAGTACAAATAATATTAATAGGGATATTTTTGGATTTATTGTCGAAGATTGAACAGTGACATTAGGTTATGTCACTGCCCTTCAGTATCATCAATCTTTATTAGATTCCAAAAAATAAGAAAGTTATCACAGAAACCACCAATATGCAACCACAAATTTGTATATGTATAATTCAATTGACTATTTTGCTATTTACAAAATTTTGCAAAAAATGAAATCAACAATTTTTCTTTTCAGTGTACTTTAATAAATATTAAAGATGCAGTAATAGTTTTGACATGTGCTGATAACACTTTAGAAATTCTATTTTGATTAAGATTTTTTTAAAGTTTCAACTTTAAACCTTTAAAACTTTTTCGCGCATTAATAAAAGTTATTAACGCAAACATACTTTACATGCAAAAATATTGCTCACAAATCGACGTTCGTGTCAGAAGAAAAAAACAAATTTAATATTTTTACTCAATATTTTCAAATTTATTGAAATTCCTCATATATTGTAATATATCTGCATTCTAATTTAATTTAAATTTACTTAATTTAGTTAAATTTAGAGATTTTTGAGGGGTCAATAAAATATTTTGGAAACCATTTTAAATTGTTCATTTCATAAAATTTAATAGCGTAATTATTTAATTCTTTTAAATCATTGACATAAAAATCATTGCTTTAAAAACGGTTAAGTTTCGATTTGAATATAAAATTAGCTCAGAAAATTATACTTAGTTGATTTACTGGTGAATTAACTACTTTAAACTTGTATTCATTTTATAAAGATCATCTTATACAATCGAATATAATTCTTTAAATTTAAAACAATTACACATTTAGAACGCAGTAGTTGCCGAAATTTCTTTAATCTTTATTAATCTTCATTGTAAACATTGCAAACATACTTTACATGCAAAAATATTGCTCACAAATCGACGTTCGTGTCAGAAGAAAAAAACAAATTTAATATTTTTACTCAATATTTTCAAATTTATTGAAATTCCTCATATATTGTAATATATCTGCATTCTAATTTAATTTAAATTTACTTAATTTAGTTAAATTTAGAGATTTTTGAGGGGTCAATAAAATATTTTGGAAACCATTTTAAATTGTTCATTTCATAAAATTTAATAGCGTAATTATTTAATTCTTTTAAATCATTGACATAAAAATCATTGCTTTAAAAACGGTTAAGTTTCGATTTGAATATAAAATTAGCTCAGAAAATTATACTTAGTTGATTTACTGGTGAATTAACTACTTTAAACTTGTATTCATTTTATAAAGATCATCTCATACAATCGAATATAATTCTTTAAATTTAAAACAATTACACATTTAGAACGCAGTAGTTGCCGAAATTTCTTTAATCTTTATTAATCTTCATTGTTATTTGTTAAGCAGTTTTTATTACAACAAAAATAAACACGCTTTCCTGTTAAATTTTTGTAGCAAACCTTGTAATTAAATTCCATTTAAATTGTTGTATTTTGGCCTAAAACTATAATTGACGGTTGGTAAATTGAATGTGTTATAAATGGAAAAGAAGCAAATTTATTGAAGTGTTTAAATCTAGATCAGACAAATACTTATAAAGGAATTATTTTTATTTGAGAATTAATAATATGAAAGATTACAATTCGCATAGAAAGAAGTTTAAAATTATATTAATATAATTAATAATAAGTAATAAATAGTTGTTCTTGGTCTTACTTGTATAAAAGTTGACCAGAAGATCAGCAATCATCTTTAAAAGATTCTATCTTAGAAGAGAGTTGCTATAAAGTTGATCTAGTGTCAACAAACTATTGTGGAGGAAACAACAGATATTTAGAATAGCAGACAGAGACGTAAGTATGTTTTTAGATAGAGACGTAGGTACGTCTTTGGCCATTTCACACTAGAATATACATGAAATCAGCTTAAAATACCCGTGTATTAAAATGATTGTCGATCTATTCTACTTAATTACTTTACATCAAATCCGTTTTTTTCAATGTTTTTCTTAATGAACACTTTATTTTTTACAGCATTCTCCAGTCGAATACGCCACTCAACCAACCATCTCTTACACTTTTATTAAAATAATTTAAATTTACTAATTGCCATAAATTCCCAAGAAATATGTTGTACTTATACATATATTTTCATTAAAAATACTCATTTAAGGCTCACTTCATAAAAATAAACGGCGAAAAAAACTTTCATTTCCTTAAAGAAACATACAACAAATAATTCTTTCACTTCAAATTTAACATACAAGTGTAAATGATATCCTGGGGTTAAATTTTAACGAGTAACAACAAGTGATAATTGTATATTTCTTGTTAGATATAAATAAAACTACAATAATAAGAAAATATTTTTACAAATCTCAATTGTAAACTGTAATTAAAATAATTTATTTCATTTCCATATTAATTATGCTGTTTCAGGCTCTAAGAGTATTTTTTCTACTTTTTTCGTTTTTAAAACTTACTTTACGACAGCTTCCAGTCGAAAAGTCAAGTGCTTCATAATTATAATAATAATACTTGCAACATGACGAAAAAAATAACATAGAATAAATAATAAAAATTTCATGTAGCAAGACAGAGCTAAGCAAAAGTTGTTATTAACCTGATAATGGAAATCAAATCAAGGAGTTGGCAAAATGGCAGAATTGCTAACAATTTTAAACCATTACACACACACATAAACAAAGTTCAGCTCAAATATCTAAACTGGGTCAATTTGTGGCATTATTAGTTTAGTAGAACGAACACTAGAAATGGTTCGATTTAGTTTGGCAACATTATGATGATGATGATGACTCTATATCTATGCCAAAAAATAATGAAGCATTTTTTGAACAAATCGGTAGAAAAAATAAAACAAACTCTGTTACAAAACCTTAAATTATGACTGTTAAATCAAACATTTTAACTACGCAAACTAAGAAAAAATCGACTTTAAAACAATTTCATTTATTTTTTTTTTGCCTTTTCAATTTTTACACAATTCAATTGAACAATGTTTATTGAATCAATGTATATATTTATAATGCGAACTAATAGAAATTGAAAATTTAATAAAGAAAGAACGCATTGGAAAAAATATTGGGGAAAAAAAAACTTAAAATAAATAACAATATAAAATAATTACCTACCAGCAACTTGCAACATAGTTAGCTTAAACTAAAAGCAAAAATACACACTTAAAGAAAATATTTAATAATATTGTAAATCTACATTTGTCAGATAAAACAATCATGTTCAGAACAAGTTATGATATTTAATTAAGGAGATTATTTCCCTTTCATCCCGGTAATTTATTTTGTTTAGTACCTACAGAATTGAGTATTCAACTAAGATAGCCAAACGAAATATTCGTTGGATTAAAACCTCTTTAGAAACAAGGACAGTCTTCCTTCTTAAAGCAAATTTTGTTTAATCAAAAACCATTACCTAATTGGACCTACAAGGTTTCCTCAAAGTGATTTGTAACGATAACAACCAAATGAGTTTTCCTATGGACAAAGGAAGCTTAAGCCTAAATAACAGCACATGGCACAGGGCACTAATTCTGTAATATCAACTTTTAGGAAATGCATTAAATCATGCGGCAAATTAAATACATATAGCAAATGAAGAGTCAAATATTTGATAAAAGGTTTAAACAGTTTCGGCTTTAAGATCGAACTATTTAAATTCTCTATAAAATTTCTACAGTTTACTCTAAATACAGCAAAACGTATTGCTTAATTTGACGCAATAATAACACTGTGCGACAAATGGTAGGGGTCAGTGATCGGGAAGGGTTCAAACTATCGGGAAAAGTTATATCGGTAAAAAAGAAGTTAAACGTGTCCTGGCGTTTCCCTGGCTCACATCTAGGAATCGAGATATATCGATTTGAAGTTAGTAACTATCATATAGGGGAAATTGTGACCTTTGGTGGTCTTTTTTTTTTTTGACATAACTCGAAAACCACCAGTCCGATTTTGCTGAAGCAAATTTAAAAAAATTAGGAATTACAATTCCTTTAATCTGTTCATACAACGTTTCGCTACATTAGCAACAGTTTCACAGTTATAAATAAATGTATGCAGACAAAAACTATTTTTTGCCTAAAAAATTGAATTTTTTTATTTTTAATTCATAAAATATCCAAAACGGTAAAAAAAGTGTCAAGTCCTATTACTTTCACGTAAAGTCACATAACCTTTAAACAAAATGAGACATAGATCATGAAAATCGATGGACGCGTTTCGTTTTTATTCACAATTAAGTGAAGGTATCTCATTTTGACAAGAATATTGATTTTATGTTTTAATGAATTTGGATAATATTTATTATATATTATTTATTATAATTATTAACACGTAAAATTAAAAATTATTACAGGTAATTATTAGGTTATTACATGGATACATAGATTATAAAAATCGATGAACGCAAAACTTATTCGTTTGTTTGCGCCCTTTACTTTCTTGCGTGGTGGTTCGCCCACTTGTTCAGAGTCTGTATCGGATGATGATCTGTCTTCATCTGGAAAAAATCAATTGTTTTTAATCAGTCAGTTAACTTCATTTTTTGACTTACCCTCGGAGGAAACTCGCATTGTATATTCTTCTTCTTCATCTTCATTGTCGGGATCGTACGTCTTTTGCGACCACCAACAAATTTCAGCCACCAGCGAATCGTGCCTTTTGCCTTTATGTCGCGTTTCCATTGGCACTGCCACTTGATGGAAGCGCTCGCCATGTTCATCCGACTCTGAGGCTAGCTGCTTGCTGAAGTATTCGAGATGGTGATACAAGAAGTGAATTTTGAGGGGCATATTCACTCCAATTTTCTGGAAGTAGTGCAACATCTTGGTCACAAGAGCGGGGTAATTGTGTGCTCGCGTACTTCCCAAAAAATATCGTATGACTTTCTTCACTGCCCTCCACGCAAAGTAATCATTACCGTCTAAAGCACCTTTAAATTCCTTTGATTTCATGAGCTTTCGTATATCCGGCCCATTCAGAACACCTTCCTTCAATTTTGCTTCGCTGATTCGTGGGAAAATATTTTCCAAACAATCAAGAATTTTCGGTTGCTTCACAATGACCTTGATGAAATTTTTTACGATTCCCAGTTTGATATGGAGAGGGGGCATGAGGACGTTCTCCATTGGCACCAGTGGATCATTTACGCAGTTGTGTCCTTTCTCCGTTGGATCTCGAGCAAGCCACTCATGCGTTTCGTATTGGTTTCCTTTAAATCGGGTATCCCAAAGACACAAGAAACACATGTTTTTCGTATAGCCTCCTTGGAGACCTCTTAGCATCGCCACGACTTTCAGATCACAACTGATCCGCCACATGTGATCAGTGTAGCAAACCTTATCCAAAATTATTTTCATGGAATCTTATGTTTCGCTCATCTCTGTGCTGTAGCCAATGGGAATGCTTGGTTTTTTATTATATTTATGTAGCAAAACGACTTTCAGGCTTGATTTCGAAGAATCGATGAACATGCGCCAATCAGCTGCGACATAATTAATGGCCATCGCCTCCATCAGTCCCTTTATATCGTGGCAGTAAACAAATGTGTTCCCTTCCTTGAGTGTGTAGTACCGTTGGAATAGCAATTGTCGTCTTCGATATCCGGTGACTTTGACTTTAGGCTCCAAATTGTTGCCTTCTTCAAAAGCTGGGCAAGTTCTTCTGCTTCACGTTGAGAAAGGTTTAATTCTGCAACAATCTTGTCCATTCTTGCTTGTGATATTGGAATTATTTTGTTCGATGGGCCGGCTTCTGGTGTTGGTTTATAGGTGAAATCCGATTGATCCATTGTTTCAATAGAAAAAGAAGTTTCTCTGTCAGGACTTGGAAGCGGTGGAATTGGTATTTCATCCGAATGCGGTAGAGGTATTTGTGCACTTTTAACAGATATGTAAACTCTTCGTTTAAGGCCTTTACGATTTACTCCACATATTTTGTTTGCGCAAGCGTAACAGTTGTCGGAATTGTGCTCTCCTGGATCAGTCCAAATCATTGGTACACCAAAACGAAGTGAACCATTGTAGCACGTTTTACAAATTTTGTCTGGGACTCACGAAATGCCGCGAATTATTTCGCAATCAAAATAAAGTTTAAAATCGCGCTCCACTTGCTCAGTGAGTAATGCAGCATTTGTTGAAAAAGCTCTTTTGCCACAAACGTAACAAAATAAATGATATTTTCTGGACAATTTGCACTCTTTCGGTTTTATACTTTTATTACTTTTTCGTCACTTTAAAAAAAACCTTACTTTACGCGTTCGGGACACTTGTTGAATGACAAAAATCGATCAATGAATACCTATAAATACTACGTAAGTTTCAATATTTTACTGAGAAGTACTTATGAATTCGCACATCTTTTAAGGGTGGCTATAAACCTGATTCGTGTGCGTTTTAAATTTTTCGAAACGTTCTAAAACATGACCACTCATAAATGTGGGTGCAATTTGTGTAAAAAAATCATGCAGGTAGCCAACGGAAAAAACCCAAATAATTAAAAAAGTGCACTTTCCTTTTTTCCTTTTAATTGTCCACGCACATTTATGACCGTTTTTTAGTTTGTTACCGCTACCATAAAAATCAAATAACCTTTTGTTTATTACTTTTTTTTAATTCTGACAATCATAAAAAAAAGTCATCAATGTTTTTTCCAAGGAATTTTGAGCATATCTCGAGCAAATTTTTGAAATTCATACCTTCACTTAATTGTGAATAAAAGCGAAACGCGTCCATCGATTTTCATGATCTATGTCTCATTTTGTTTAAAAGTTATATGACTTTACGTGAAAGTAATAGGACTTGACACTTTTTTTACCGTTTTGGATTTTTTATGAATTAAAAATAAAAAAATTCAATTTTTTTAGGCAAAAAATAGTTTTTTTCTTCATACATTTATTTATACTGCGAAACTGTTGCTTATGTAGCGAAACGTTGTATGAACAGATTAAAGGAATTGTAATTCCTAATTTTTTAAATTTGCTTCAGCAAAATCGGACTGGTGGTCGAGTTATGTCAAAAAAAAAGACCACCAAAGGTCACAATTTCCCCTATATGATAGTTACTAACTTCAAATCGATATATCTCGATTCCTAGACGTGACCCAGCGAAACGCCGGCATACGTATAACTTCTTTTTTACCGATATAACATTTCCCGTTGGTTTTATCCTGTCCTGATTTTGACTGTCGCATAGTGTAACAGAGCAAAAATAAATAGGTAATTTTTAAGAAAGTCCTTTTTTATTACTTCCAAAGTTTAAATAAGTGTTCGGTTTTATGTGCTTAAGAAGTTATATATACATCATCCAAAGGTAGTATTAAAAAGCGATTCAGATGAATTTTTCTGATATAAAACGATGAGAATTTACAAATACTTGTTACTTAATAATAACTGTTTTAATCAAATAAGAAATATTGTTATGAATATTTTTTAATAAACAATATTTGCTTTATATAAAAATTTGAAGTAATTTCGTTGAATTATTAAAAAAGGACATCAAAAAAATCAATTTTACACGATATCGTGAACATGACTTCCTTACCATAGTGCTCCTACACTTTTTATAAAAATGAAATAACCTTACGATATAATGATTTAATATGCTGCTGCCAGAAAAGAAGCTTTGTAAAAATATGATATTTTTACGAGCAAATGTCTGAATAGTAAAATAGAATAGTAGATCTAAAATCGCTACTTAAATATTTAAGTTTAGCAAATCTTATAAAAAATATTTCGTAAATTACGTTTCTATCGAAAAACTTTTTGTTGTTATGCTAAGAATTAATTTAGTTTAAATTGTCTAAATAAATACCTAACTTTACTAAAACCATAGATGAGACTCATCTTTTGTAGTGTAATCTACATTAAAGAAAGGGGAGGTCGATTACCCTACAAGAATTTAATTTAAATTCATACTTTTTGTTTATTTATGTGTGTATTTATTTATTTATTATTTATTTTTCTCATCAGTCCATATAAATTTGTTGCTTATGCATATGACCTGGCAATTACACACGTAAACTCATTCAGAATATTCTCACTGAAATTCAATGTTCGTTGTCCATATTAGAATATTATTAGGCTAAATGGAAAATAAAAATTAATTCTTATAAGACACAGACCATCTTTTTTACGAGAAATAGAAAATCTTGTTATCTACCGAGCAATAACTTAACTCCTTTATTTAGCAACATTAGATATTTAGGAATCACCTTGGATCCAAAGCTAACCTTTAACACTCAAATATGTCATATTATTGATAAAATAAACAAATATAAGAATACATTATACCCATTAATCAATAGAAACTCCCTTCTCAGTAATTGTAATAAAACGTTGATAGTCAAAATAATTTTTCAGGCTATTATCCTATACGATTGTCCAATATGGGGAAATTGTGCAAAGACTCGTATAAAGCGCTTGCAAATAGCTCAAAATAAAATTTTGAAAATGACTCTTAAATTACCCACTTCGAGACTACATGTAATCAGTAACGTTAAAGCCATATCGCAAGCTATTGATAACCTCATCTCTCGTTTTAGGTCTAAGTGTAGTTAAATAATTACAATACAATTACAAATTATATTCCAATTCTAACCGAGTGGATTAACGAAGATTATAGTTCGTTGTAGTGAAGCAGACCAGGTCTCTGGTGAGAATCGAACCTACAACCCCTGGCTAACAGACTAACTCACTACCAACTAGGCATTTTTTTTTTTTGTATTTTTACTATAATAATATTGAAATTTTCGTTATTCTTTTGATATATTAGTATTGCATAATTATTGCTATTAGTATTATTTTTTTCCTCTTTTTCCTTGAAGGTTTTTGCTAATAGTTTTCCGCCATATTCACCAATATTACTACTTAAGATATAAGGCTGACAAGCCAATTCTGTGCAATAATTTACTCTAGCAATTAAGCAATTTTATATTTTTATATTAATACTATAAAATAAGTAATAAAATATTTATTTATTTATTTATTACAAAACAGCTGATAAAATCTTACAATTGTCTATTTTTGTGAACAAGACAGTTACTCGTAATACAATAGTTAAAATACTTATACTAAAAATACTTATACTAAAAATTGTTGGAGTTTAACAAACGAAAGAAGCTCATTGTTATATTATTAGGTGAATCTGAAAAGTCAACAAAATTGTATAACGATTTTATAAAGTGCATTAAGGTTAGCATAATTAGATTTATGGAATGGAATAGCTAATGGATGGAAGGATCTCAACGTTCGATTAGGAACAGTAATGGAAACTTTACCCAGAAAAAAAATTCAGAGTCAATTTTTCCTTGAAGATGGTCAATTATATATGATATAATAGAAACTGTTCTTCTACTTTTTAGCTTTGGCAGCCTAATTGGGGCAAGTCGACTCCGGTGTGGTGAAAAGCGAATGTTTGCATTCCAGTTAAATCCATGAAGACAAAACAACAGAAATTGCTTTTTAGCAGATTCCAGTTTAGTTATATAAAAGTTGTAGTATTCCAAAATTGGCCTTACTAAGGATGTATAAAGACGTTTGGTGACGTAAGAATATTTGAATTCTTTTGCCCAGCGCTTATCAAAACAAAGTACACCTCTTGCTTTATTAACAGTTATTTGAATATGAGAGTTAAGAGTTAGTTTTATATCAAAGACTATTCACAAATCTGTGAAACTATTAAGTGTATTCAACTATTAAGTGTATTCAACTCATTTAATGCCATTAAATTTTCGTCACATCATTTGAAAAAGCAATTTGAATCAGATTAGAAAAGTATTTCATCACTAAGATTAGTAATTGTTTTAAATATTTTAACATCATCTGCAACATCAAAATTTTTTAGTAATAAATATTTAGAGGAAGATCATTAATAAAAAGCAGGAATAAGATCGGACCGACTACTTTGAGGATATAGTTAATATCAATATCAAAGACGTAGATAATTTAGTTTGTCCACTATAAGTGATTCACTTGATAGTTCTGGGAACTCGTCCTGAAGCATATTACATGGCAGTCGAAGCAGAGAGTGTTATGACATCCGAAATACCAACATCAAAGTTCCTAGAATCACCCAGCTAAACCGTGATATTCACAGGTTGATAAATGAGGTCAAGCAGAAGGAATAGTTAGATAATTTGAACAACTGCAATTTAAGTATAAGAGTTAGCAAGTTGTAGTAAATAGTTCGATCTCTCTCCAACCCGAAGAAAAAAGATAATAGGGTCGCAATTAAGTTTGCAAGCACAACTTTGACTGAAGTTAAGGAATCCTCGCGTTTGTTTTGCCGACTATTTATTGTGGATCCTGAGAGAGACAAGGTGCAATGAAGTGTTGTCAGCAAACTGCACAACCTTCTATTACCGCACATATTACATCTTTTCACGCCAACTGAAGTTGCAGAAGTCATCAACAATGCTAAGCTTTCAAAGGCGATTAGCACGGATGGAATTTCCATGCTGATGCTAAAGAACTTTGGAATGTGAGGAATCGATCTGACATCGGTTTTAACCTGTCAGTGAGGAGTGTGGTCATACCTAATGCCTGAAAAATTGTTAGATTCATTCCAATATTAAAAGCCTCGAAGACATGGGCAAGATATAATCATATATACCGAATTCCCTTCTATCACCTGTAGCGGAGACTTTTGAGGCCCTTCTCCTCCCTCAGCTGGTCTACCACCTACCAGCTGAATTATGTGTAATGCATAACGCCACCACAGCATTAGCCACCATAGCCACTCAAATCGCTCATATTTTAAATCAGCAGAAGCCTATGAACAGTGTATTCTCGTGATACTTGACCTTTCTAAGAACTTGGACATCGTCATTCACGCCACTCTCTTTTAGAACATTCTGATATCCACAATGCCATTAAATCTAAAGCGATTGATAGTAAATTATTTGGGTGTCAGTCAGTCATTCGTAGAGCTTCGAAACAAATGCTCAAAAGTAGTAGAGTTAAACAAAATGTCCCTCAGGGCGGGTTCATCTCTTGTTTAATTTCTATCACCAGCGAAGTCGACAGCAATACTCTTCCAGATGCAAGAGGTAAAAATTAATCTAGGTTTTGCAGTCAAAGGAGCCGAAATTGTAAACCACCAAAAGATCCTAGGAGTCACTTTTTACCTCCTCAACTTACGATACTATAATCACGCATAAACTGTGGAGTACCAGTTATAGAACACAAAATAATACCAATTCAGTAGTGTCTCCTAGGATTTCATAGGAATGTTCATTCAAACTTCAATATCACATAGTTGGAGATTTCCCCGAGGCATGTCAGGAAAGACCTTCACATATGAGTAGAACGTGCAGTAGTGAATGTCACCTCCTTTCGCAGACATCAAGAAAAACCTGACGCAGAAAGCACGAGTAGTTCTAACACAACTAAGGTTGGACTAGAACCATAAGCTTAATGCCTACTGATTTCCTTAATATATTTCCAGCATGCGCGGTCAGGATTCCCATAACACCCACCACATATTTAGCTGTCAGACTAACCCTAATTTACTCAGTCCAATAGATTTGTGAAGTCATCTCGTAGAAGTAATGAAAATTCTCTTGTTGTATAGTTTCTTGTTTGTATTCTTTTTCCAATATTGCTCTCTATTTTTTATATACTTATACTTTTTTTTTTAATATAGTTTTTTTTTAATTTTTGTATTTCGGCTTAAGTTCATTGAATAATTGTAGAAGAATACATTGTAGAAGTTTTATTGAACACTCGACAGAATGGAATGCATTTTTTAGTTCGTCACGACCTTCATCAGCACTCTTCAGCGTTCCACCATGGTGTTCTCTGTAAACATTTAACTTACAACTTATCGAGAAATGGAATCCGTAACTTATTTCCCTATATGTTATTAAGTAAGACGAATGGTTTACGATAAAGCTTTTTTTACAATTATTTTGTATTCTCCATTTTTAATTATTATGGTTTATATGCTTAAAGCTACCAGTTAGGTAGTAAATTCAAGCAATGTATAATTGTTGTTGTTTAGCCACTTATTAAGTAGCAATGAACAATGTTGTTCTTGTTGTTATTTGATTTTTTTCTTTTGTTTGTTTTCTATTTTTAGAAATACTTAACACTGGAGTCAAAGTAACACTTTTTACAATGTGCCTTGTTGAGTTAATTAGTTTTCTATGTGGATAGTCAGGCAGCACTGATGACAATAACAAGTTACTGCGTCAGGTTCAGGTTAGTGCTGGAGTAAAGGAAGGAATTTAGGAGGCTAATGGATGCCTACAGAATAAGACTTTGTTGGGTTCCTGGTCACTGCGATATCTTCGGCAATGAAATAGCCGATGAACTAGCTCGTAAGGGCTCGGAGTTAGACAGATCTTTTGTGGAGGTATCGGTTAGGATTCCGATTGGGTCATATTTCATAGCCATAAGGGAATGGACTATAGGTAGAACGAATGATGGGGAGTAGATCGGACTGCAGGGTATCTAAAGCGTTATGACCTAGACTTAAACCAGCAGATTCGAAGCATCTTCTGGGCATGAGTCGTGTGAATACAAGGATCATTGTTGGCATGAGTACTGGTCACCACGCAATAGGAAATATGACGAGTAAGTGGAACACTGGCGCGTCAGACTTTTGCAGGACATGCGATGATGTGAAAGAGCTAGAGGCAGTGGAGCATATACTCTGTCACCATGTAGGGCTTCAGCGAAGTAGACTGAGGTGGTTTGAGAGCCATATTCTGCACGAACTAGAGAAGATTGCGGGTGAAGAACTCGGCAACCTTATAGGGTTCGTAATGGGAATAAAGTAGCTTAGAGGGGCTTAGGTTCCACACCTTTTTTATTTTTCTTATATTTAGCTATCTTTCTTTTAAATCTTTTGCTATATTCTACTAGGATTTTTCGCTTTTTACATTTGTCAGCTTTCTCTATTATTTATAAAGGGATCACAATGAACCAATTGGTCTCTGGGTGGAGGCGCGAAGACATCGCCCTTTTTAACCTAACCTAAGAAATGTAATTCTTTTGTTTTAAGGGGAACCAAGTTCACTTGAGTATACACTAATATAGAATAATATTAATATAATTATTTAAGATTTCTTATTAATTTTTAACCAACGAATAACGGGTATCATTGAGATATTTATTTAAGGAAGGAGCTTCAGGAACTAAGTCTGTTGGATAAAGTAATAGATTTTTTTTTTCTTGGAAACAGATAATTGATATTTCAGTAAAAACACATTTTTTTCTAAATGTATAAAACAATACCACAAAACCAAGTCATCATATCTTACAAGAACTTATAATAATTCAAAGTTGTTAGAGCTGCAACAACCAACAGTATTTGTTGCAGTAATCATGTAACTTCACCATACAACAAACAAGAAACGACAGCTACAGCAAAAAAAAGCAACACAAATAATCTATGAACAAAACCACAACCTACCACTTACAAATAATATCTAATACAACAAGAATTTTTGTTGTTTTACCGCTGCCTACTCAATAAACCAAGTTAACAACAATAACAAAACCACAACAGCATCAGTCAACTAATACAAAACAATACAACAACAAAAACAATTACTATAACTATAATAACAAAACGCCCAACTATAGACCAACACGGTAGTTGATTTTCATAGACAGAGCTGTGAGACATCTGAGTTTTGAGGAAGTTAAAGGAGTTTTTAGACCACCAGCTATGAAGGTATAGAATATTTTCTTCCGACAAAGTTGTGAGATATTTTTGGCATCAACTTTTATATTATTTTATCATGAGACTAACTTGGCTTCTATGATAGAAAATATTCCACCTGAGGAAGAATTTGGATGTAAGACAGGTCACTAGGTATCGCGAAGACTTTGAAGGTTGAACCTTCAAGCTTGTAGGTACCGAGGGACCAGATGCTTGAAATCGTTATTCTAAAGTTTATACATATTTAGAATTTTCAAAGTCCCGGGTACCCAGTACTCTCCACCTCAGATCTAAACTAGACACAATGTTAAATGCTTCGTTTTTTTTCGTAACTATGTATGTATGTGTCTATGTTTCTTAGATGTTTTTGCCTCATGTTGTACTCATTGTAATTTTCAAATAATCAAACTTCCTATTAAAGATGTATAATAAAATCACAGTGTTTCCTTACAAAAAGCAAAATGATAACAATTACGGAATTCAAAAACTAGAACGAGGACTTGACTACAAAATTGCCCCACATTTTCAGCGAGTTAAAAACAAACTCAAATATTTTCTTCAAAGAAATATCTTAACATTTATGTAAAACAATTAAATATACAAACTAACTATACAAACCAATTAGATTTTTATATAATTATAACTTTGAAATCCTTGATTTAAAACACTGTGCAACCTAAACAAATAAAAACAAAATAAAGATTAAATTTTTTTCAAGAAAAAATTGCTGCTGACTTGTTCATAATAAGAGTATGAAAATTATGTTCAAACACAAGATGTTGAAGAAATTTCACAACTTTGCATTGTATTAACGAAAAAAAAAAGAATTAAATATGTATAAAAAAGTGTATTACAAAATGATTTCAATCTTAAGCAAATTTAATAAGAAATACAAGTTACTAGTTGTTTTTTCTGCTATATTTTTTTTTTTTTTTTTTTGGAGTTGTTAATCATATTCTAGTATAGTTCATTGCCATAAATATTCTTTATAAGAAAAAAGGTGAAATTTTCTCTAAACACCTGTTAAATTTGTGGCTGCTGTTAGTTTCTTAAATACTTGACTTATTTGTAAACTCCTTGTGCCGGTTAAGTTTGGAAAGAAATTAATTAAAAATGTGTAATACTTTTTTTATTTTTCATTTTTTGTATATCATGATTTCTTTTTTTCAAAGTTGCTAGATCAAAGAAAAAGTAAAAATCATGCGACTCTTAATATGAGCATGATGTGGATTTAAGAAAAATAAAATAATTAAAAAGCAATTAATATTGTACTTGTTCATTTTATTATCATGGAATTATTGAACTGGACTTGTCTGTTTTATTAATGAGGATACAAAGTTTAAATTAAATTTAAATTAATAACAGACTTTCTAAGTAATTTATTTTATATTAATAAAGACATGATACAAGGCAGATATTGAGATAGACATAGACCTTTCATGTCGGACTAAATATTTGATAAGAGCTTCTATCAATGGTAAAGACTATAACTTAATATCTATAAGGTCTGTTATTAGAGAGTAAGAAAAGACAGTATCTCAATTAATAGTTGCAGCTTGCATTTTAATTACAAAGTTTACATAGAGTTTACATAAATAATCAGAAGGGCGGTCAGATATCGCTTCAATCACTTGAAAATTAATAAAAAATTTCCAAAATATCTATACATATATTCATACAAACTCTATGTTTATTATTATTACTTTGTTTTGCAGCTGCCAAATTTAAAACCTAGAAACCAACCATAGCAAAATGAACAAAAGAAAATGTGTAGAGGGAGAATTTTCGTTGGATATTATACATCGTAGGTCATGAAAAGAGGTTTAAGGATTTGCTCTAGAGCAGAAGTCCCCATAATAATTCACCTCACGGACCCTTTAAGGAATTTTGCATTTATCCTCGGACCCCCATTCATATGTGAGTAAAAAAATCAAAAATTGCAGGGTCGGCAAGAAAATATATTGGTGATGCATTAATACCCATTGTTTTTTTTTTTTTTAATAAAAATTAATGTATATTTGAAGCCAAAGGATGAATGTACTTAATTCAAGGTATTGTCCACCAATAGCTACGACTTTTCCCATCTTTCTAGCAATATATGGATTCCATCCCAAAACCGCTTCCTAACTTTTGAGGCAAGAAACAAGAAGGGGCAATATAAGGGATAAACGTAGAGTGGATCAGAACTTTCAAACCAATTTTTTCCAAATAGTTTTTTCCAACAGTTTGGTTGCGCAACATGAGGCCAAGCATTGTCTTCATGAAATGTTATGGTCTCATGTCCGGTTGCATATTCTGGCTCTTTTTCGTTCAATTCTCTTCTCATATGGATCAATTGTGTTCGGCACATGTCTCTCGTGATCGTTTCAATCTGTTTTAGCATCGTATAATATATAACACACTTCTGGGCACCGTGGTTATTCGGCTTTGGAGTCGATTTCCCTGGTTGGCTTTGAATTCTTCTAAATGTAAAATTCAAAAAAAATTCTAAATGTAGTTTAGAAATTACCAATTGTAGTCTGAAAATTCCAAATGTAATTTACACCATTTCCAGTTGTATATCAGAAATTTATAATTCTGTTTTAGGTTTTTGTAATTATATTCAAAATTTTCTGAATATACTTTAGAAATTTCTAATTACATTCAAGAAAATTAAGAATATTCTATTTGTAGTTCAGAAATTTTAATTGTAATTTAGAAATTTCCATTTGTATTTCAAAATTCAAAAATTTTCGTTTTGTTCCCGTGGAAGAAATGTGAAAAAAGTCCAAAAACCGCAAAATAGAAAATGTTTTTCAATCCACCAAACATTATCTTAGAATGAAGTAGTAACATCGACAACTTTTATTTTGGGTCCACCCTAATATATATGTTAGGGTGATCGATTATTTGACATTTTGGAGAAACCGGTTTGTCAATAGTTCGAATAGAAGGATTTTTGAAAAAAGTGGTTGCATTTTTTGTAATTTGGAAAAACCCGGTTAACCGATTTTTTGCCTAATTTCATATTTCCATCAAAATACCCATATTTCTTTAAAAAACTCATCAAATTTTATAATATTCAAATTAAAATTTATTAAATCTTATTATTATCAGAGTTAATTGAATTAAATCAGTGCCGAATTAAGTACACGAGACAAAAGATGAACTTTTCTTAAAAATTTTATTCAGTGAGAAAAGTTTCAATTCATAAAGTAAACTTATTGCTATCTTACAAGGTAACATTTATACAAAAATAGTAAAGTTTGTGGATAGTATTAGGGGATAATTATAAGGCGATTACTAACAATTATTTTAAGAAACAACTCTTAATTAAGGAAAGAAACAATAATGAAAAGTTTTATAAAGTATGTACAGAAACTAAGACTTAATATGGGAAAAATAAAATAAAAAAAACCTTAAATTGGTTGTAAGAATGTTACAAGTATTACAAGAGAAAAAAACTAACTACATTGATATGCGTATTTTATTCAGGGTAATTATTATTTAAATATTTGCTTAAACTTTTAGAATTAATTTCAATTTAACCTATATTTAAAAAATATAACAAGTAATTACTTTATGAATATTTACCAGTTAATTTTTTTTTTTAATTTCTATTAAAAATATCATTATTTTACGAATATGGGCAAAAACACAAAATCTTTAAAATTCGACTAACATTTTTCGAACTTTTCTACTTGGGACATTGACATTGATAGGACTTTGAACAAACAAAAACATTATTTAAGCATTTAAGATCTGTTGGCGTGAATCATTTTTGCGTGGGAGCCCAAAAATTATCGCGGTTTGAAATTGAAAATTTAAAAAATTTTCAAATTCTCACTTATTTATATTATAAGTCCACACATTCATTAATCTTATGCAGAACTATCAACACAGGTGTTATTCCTCCTAATGATTCTATCCCGTTACCAAACTCAAATCCAAGTGGTAGTAATGCTCCTTTTGTAACTCTTAATTCAAATAATTTTATTCCGCCTCATCATACTGCAAATGCTTCCAATTATAATGTAATTCCGTCAAAGTCGACTTTAGTTACTCCTACGGTATCTAATTCGACAAACCTACCCATGATGATAAATCCTGTTGAATCCTGAGATGTTGAATTCTATATTAAAACGAACCTTGGCATTGAAGATTATAATGATGTTCAAATTTACAAGATAAAGCTTCATTTAAAATAATTGTCCCAGAGAGTATTTTTGATCCACAAATTTGGCAAAAAATACAATTGTTCTACAATTTATTTATCGTGATGATAATAATGTAATTCTTCTAAGGGGTTCTGATCCAAATCCAAAAAAATTAATTGAATTAAATAATCCGTTAAATATTAATATTTGCCCAAAAAATTATTACAACTCCTCAACTATCTCCATCGCATACCAAAATGTTACAGATATGAACACAAAGTAAAAACCCCTTTATTTAGAGAGCTTTGATATTGAGCATAATATATATCATTGTACTCACTAAAATGTGGCTCCGAAATAAATATGATAAAAAAATTCATAATTCTGAAATATTCTGCAGTAAATTTTAAATTTATAGACGTGATAGAGTGAGTAAAGAATGTGAGAGAATTTTGATTTCTGTCTCAACTCTATTTCCTTCTGAAGAAACTCTTAACAATGATCAAAATATTGAATTTATCGTCGTATGTGTTAAATCCAAATTTAGAACTATTTTTGTAACTTGCTCATATATGTCAAACATTAAAATTTATGAACAATACGCAAACGAAATAAAATTTATAGCTAATCAATCTAAACCTGATGACTCCATCATTGTTCTTGGTAATTTTAATATTCCAAAAATTAAATGGTGTGAAACTCCTGATTCAGATCGGAAACATCTATTGAATTACTAGATGGTATTTCTGATTTAGGACTCTTTCAAATAAATGACTTAGTAAACAAGCTTAGCAAATTACTTGATCTTATATTTGTTGCTCAACCTGAAGAATTTAATATTCTTCGCATTAATCCATTGTTAATACCTGATGATGCTTATCACCCCACTCTTGAAATAAGCATATACGTCTAAACAAAACTACAATTATAATCCAATGAAAATGATGATTTTATCAAAGCTGATTACTGCAAATTATACCACCTAATTTATTCTTAGAATTGGTTTGAATATATTTCTTACAATAAAGTATGCCCTCGTAATATTGACGTCATTTTGAACAAATTCTGTGATGGCTTATTTAAATGTTCTAAGAAATCAATTGCAATAAGGAGAAAAAGAATTGCACATGGATCGTCTTCGAGTACAAAGCTGCTCAATAGCTTGAAAATTTTAAAGACATTATAGAAGATACAAAAAGTTTGGTTTATTTATTGATTATATGAGATGTTCCATATCAAAATCAGTTTGCAATTTAGAAAATATCCAATATTACAACAATTATCTTTTTAAAGTGAAAAGAAACTTTAAACATTTTTATCAGTTTGTAAATTTGAAGCTCCGAGTCTTTGGATATCCGACCATGATGAAATTTGGAGATAAAGAATCCTCAAATATCTGTGATATGTTTGCTGCTTTCTTCTCATCATTCTATTCTGATAAAGAATTCCAATTATCCATTTTCAATTCCTGATGCAATCCTAATAAATTGTCCAACATTACATAAATCGATAGTAATGACAGTTTTACAGGATATAAAATTTTCTGATAAATGTGGACCTTACGGTGTTCCAAGTTGTGTTCTTATAAAATGCTTACATTATAAATTTCATCAAGCGCTGGGAAAGAGAATATAATGATCCTTACGTTTTTAAGCAAATATTCACATCTCTCGTAAGACCAATCCTGGATTATGCTTCCGTGATCCGGGATCCTCAATACGAAGTTCATTTAAAGATTATTATGTAATCTTCCATGGAATCCTAGTATTAATTTGCCATCATATGAAAGTCGATTTCTAGCTTATTGATCTTCCTACTCTTGAAAGTAGGAAGAAATATATGAATATTTAATTTTTTATTAATATAGCAAACGGTTCAATTAATTCAGAGTTCCTGCATCATAAGATCGAATTTGTAATCCCAAATCATCAAACTTAAAATTTTGCTTAATTTTCAAAAAGTCTTTAAAATTTTTGCAATTTAATATTTTGATTGGCCCTTCCGACCATACGATGTTAAAGCAAAAAAAACTCAATTCACGCAGGAAATCGATTTTCTTAAAGTAAATACATATGACCGATCAAATTGCATACATACAGTGACCAAATAGTATAGAAATATTAAAATAGCTAAAACTTTCGTTTCAAAGTTTGCCATCGTATAACTTTTGACTGAATAGCGATAGAGTCGTAACATATAAAAAATATTGAACCTGTGGGAAAAGAATCAAAAATTTAGAAAAACCTTGGTTTGCTTCAATTACTTTGAAGAACTGTAACTAATAACGATAAAGATCGTAGAACACAAAAATAGTATTACTAAAATAATATTATTAGCCATATTACCAAAAATAAAACCGTATTCGAAATGATTATAATATTAACCCGTTTTCATTAATTTTAAAATTTTTTTTTTACCAACATTTTTTTAAGAAAATATTATTTTTAAAACGGTTTATTCGACATTCGAAAACTGAACATTTTGAAAAGTAATTACACCAAAAAAACCGTATACATAATAAAATCGTGCTGCATAAATATTTGCAATGTTTGGATTGAAAACAAAACACATGTTTTTTTTTTTTTTTGCTATTTTTAATGCACAAAATATTAGATTTTTTATTTGATACCCTTTTTAAAAATATTATTCCAGTATAGACAGGGTATACTTATTCCCAAAGTAATAAAATTAAAAGATATTCTTTTAAAATGTAAAGAAAACAAAATAGTTTAAATTCATATTTTTTCTTCAACTTAAATTAAATTTTAGAATTCTTCATAAAAGAGTATGTAAACATAAACAAATTACTTAAAGGTGTAAAGATAATATTAGCATTAATTTACATGCAACCCACATAAACCAGCACTACTACCAACACCGCTACTATTACTGGAATTAATAGTACAAATTACCTTTAAGAAACTTAAGTGCTTTTAATATGCAGTTTAAAGAACAACACGCTGATAAAAATACATTGCACAATGGGATCCAAAAAGTCAATATTTTATAATAGGAAATATTTTTAGGATGAAGGACAATAGAACTCAATTTTAAAATTTTTGAACAAAATATTTGATTTTATTTTATTATTATTTTTTTATATTTTACTATGGCTTGTCTAAATAATTTCAAAATTCCAGCTATCCCAATGTGCACTAAGTGTACATGAAAATAGATACAACGAAAGCATAAGCACACTTATTGGCTGTCTTTGAAGATACACATGCAAGGAGGAAACTTTGTAAATTTAAATGCTTTAAACCAAATATTTTTCTGGCTATTCGGGCGTTTGTATGTATGTGTTTAATTTGTGGTAAATGGAAGTGTTAAGAAAGTGTATATCTTTCTATATATGTATATGTATTTATGTATACAGTAAGTTGTAAATGACAAAAGTTCTTAACGTGGACCAATGACCATGGAAAAGTCATACTATAGAAGATCATTATGAGAAAATAACACTATTTCCTGTGGATTTAAATAAAAGTTATTATGATTCGAATTTATTTTTATTATATCTTAAAAGATATTTTGGTTTTAAAATTATGCAGGATTTCTTTAAAAGTGTATTCTCGAACTTTATTAGATTTTGTAAGTAAATACCCATAATTTGAAAGTTCAATACATTAAGGTTCTAAATTAATTTAATTGTATCTAGAAGATGTTTCTGCATTAAAATCTTCAGTGGAAAAAATGAAATAAATGAAACAACTTATCAAGGATGGTAAAGTAATGAACGATATGCCTGTCATATTTATTATAACTACCATATACATATTAGATATTAAACCATTTTCAATTGAAATATATAGCCAAGGATTCTAGCATGATAATCCAATACGATTGCTTTCAACCTATCAAAAGTCGGTAGAGATGACTGAATATACGTTTAAATTATTTTCATGTTTGTGATAAAGCCATATTTAAATTAAACCAAATTAAAATTATTTTATTGTCACTAGAAGTTGAGGTTCGACCGAAACCTTGACATACTGAGAAATATTCCAGATTTGCTTGTTATCATTCCTTATCTCTTTATCATAATTATATTCAAGGTAACTATACTGGCCTTGATTTTAAATATCGTAAAATTAAGGAAATTCAAAATCGAGATCGATGCAATATGAAGTAATTCATCTAGGGACAGTGACATATTCAAGAAATTTGTAGATATAAATTAACTTCCAAGGAAAGTGTGAAGCGCCACTATAAGAAGGGCCCACTATTATGGTATTTAATGGAATCAAAATAAAAAGTGTGTTTTTGTAAAAAGTGTGTCTTAGTGAAAAAGAGTGTAAAACTTAAAAAAGTGTATATTTAAAGTGTAAGAAACTTTACTAAAAAGAGCGCAGAGACAAATTTGGGCTGCGAGAGAGCAGAGTTTATGAAATATCGAGTGTGAAGAAAGATATATTGTGCAAAAAAATAGTCAATTTTTCCCCTCCTCAGGAAGTTATTTGAAGCCGCACAACAACTAAAGCTGTTAATGGCGAACGAAACTGATAGAAAGCGGCAATATAGAAGAGGCAGTTTCAAGAGAACTTGATCTGCTGAGATATGAAAGAGAGCTTCTAATTAGAGAAAACGAGTTGCTGAAGAAGGAAAAAGAATCTCATGAATCTACATTCGGAACTGATAATCACATAAAAAATATTTCATTCAACTTTAACTTGATGAATGAGTTCCTTCCCAATTATGATGGGAATACATTTGGATACACTTTCCAATAAACAGTCGATCTTTTACACTATAACTTCGTTTCTTACAATCAACTATCTTTTCGTTATCAGTTGTTCTGTTCGGCGGTGTGATTTGAAACTTTTACTGTAAGTAATATTTTGACTGGCGATATCAATGTTTAGGCAAATGTTGGTTTGCAATGAAATCTACAGATTTTTTGCAAAATATATTCTTGGAATATATTTTGCCTACTCGTTGTTGCGATTTGAATCTTTTAGAAATTTTTCAAAGGATGTCAAGGTAATTTCAAATTTTTTATTGTGGGATCCGACCATCCATTTCACTTCATCAGATTTAGTGCATTCTTATTGCTTCGAGCTCCAATGACCCAAACAAACAGTGTGACACCAGTTTCGACACATTTGAGCTTCAACAAGAATTAGTTTTCCTACGTAGACTGACTGGGGGCCTATTATAATATTAATTATATTAGGAGCTTCGGAACTTAGGTTCCAGTTTAACTGTTGGTGAGACCTTTGGAAGGCGTCGTAGTGGCTTTTGCTAAGACTCAGTCGTAGTAAGATCATATGGTTTTAGATTGGCTCTACTCATAACCAATAGTGAGTTTATATTAAAATACATTTTTTCAAATTGATACTCGCGTATTGCAGTGTATCATTTTTGGAGGTAATGATCGACACATTGGAGTTAATCTATATTAAGTTAAAATCTGTACGAACATTATATTTTTCCATTTATACTTATTTATTTATCACACCCAATATTTATAAAAGTTTATAAAAATTTGTTCATACTACACTTGAAGAAAATATCGTCTAGGTTATTCAAAAGATAGGACTTGAAACAGTTAATCATATGAAATCTTTTATGTTTATATATGTTTTCTATAACTACAAGATTTTTCGGAAATTTGAGATGAAATTTCTAACAAAAATCTTAGTTATCGCAGAATGAAAAGCAACTACAAATCTATTGGCAAATTACATTAACACTGAGTATTAACATTTGGAAATGGTGTATTTTCCGCCGAAGATAGTATTAGAATAAAGTGAAAAATCCAAATACATCTAACGGACTCAAAACTACCATGATACTGCATTAAAATTATTTTTACGAAAAAACAAAAAACAGCATAATTTGTTTTAAGGTCTAGCTAACCTAAGAACCAAGCCAACATAAGTAGAGTAACATAAGTACCATCATCAACAACGCGTTGAAAGGTATGAATACTAATGTATGGTTAACAAATGTTTCCAGACTGCAAGTGTTAATTAATGGTCATTACCATTACACTATACTTTAAAACGCTCAAGTAAAGTAATACTTACACTTATTATGACCAAATATTATGGTATTAATGTTTTAGTAGATGAAGTTAGAAATGTTAAAATTGCATTAGTAATGTATACTCATAAACTTAAAGCTCTTGGTATGGTTTCAATTCTCACCGACATAAAGTAAGTAATATCATTTAGAACTTTATTTTAATTCCGGGTTTTTTTACATTTAACAAAAACTTAAAAAAATAAAATAAACAACTAAAAGAATTTTTGTTTAAGAGAAAATTTAAATAAAATTCCATTAATAAATTTGCCCTACTTTTGTAAATTTTGAAAAATAGGTTAATTTTTGTTCATTTTTATATCAATTTCTTTTGAAATTTATCAAACACCTTAAGGGTTCTTAAAGATTAAACTTATCTATTTATTTTTTTTCTGTTCTTCTACCAATTGCATTTTCTATTTATAGTTTTAATATATTTAGATTTGAATTATAACGATCATCTAACGAAAGTTAGATAGAATAAGAAAACATTTGCTTCTAGCTAGAAAATGAGCACAATGTCAATATAAAAATTTGTTTTATTATTTTGTTGTAAATAACAACATGCCGCTGCATTAAATGAATTTTTAGCCTTTAATAGTTTTTGTATGGCAGATGAAAGAAAGAAACATTAACACACTTAACCATGCTTTCCCATTCAGCCTCCAGCTCAATTGTGTTCAAACGAAAATTAATTGCATATACGCATTATGATTCAGGGCAACAACTAGTTATTATTTCTTTTTAACCAAATATTAAAAAAATAAATGTTGCAGATTTATAATATTACTTAGTTGTAGAAAATTTTTATCTGTTATACTAGGTACCTATATGGCGTGAAAGTGTTATAAGAAATAATTAATATATCCGAAAAGGAACCTAAATTCTTAAAAGAATATCTACATGCCTACTGAATATGGATCATTATCAAAAATTATTAATTTTAGACCATAGATTAATAACTAGATATTTATCTGAGAGAAAAAACCTTATTCAATTGTCAAAAACCTAATTATTGCAACAATAAAAAACACACAGTCACGTATCTTTTGTTTTTGTGTTTTGAAAAAATGAGTAAGTTTTTTGAAAATTTAGTTCGAAGTGCCTCTCACTTAAACTTCTAGTTGTACTCTATGTTTTAAGTCTTAAAAAATTATTGTACATTAAAATACATGTATAAATATAAAGTGACTCGAATGCATATAGAATCAGTTCGCCATAATAATTTCGTGCAGGGGACACGAAAGTTATAGCAGTTTTAAATTGAACATATAAACATTTTTACAAACTAGAAGTTTATGTATAATTCTGGTAAAAATCACGCATAATATCAAATCCTGCTGAATTATTTAAATAAAATTTACGATATTTTCAATTTGTGATGGTATTAGTGTAGCATATATTAGGGTTTCCCAGTAAAGTCGATTTTTAAAATGCATCGAATCTAATCGAATCTAAGTTATTTCTCCATATATTTTACGAAAATATATTTTATTAGAATTTATTACAAAGAAATAGTATTTAATATTGTAATCCTTTTTTTAACCCAAGTGATTTTTTTTTTGGCACATAAAATTTTTATTTTTCGAAATTTTTTGATACGCCTCTACATTTCCGTTAAGCGTTACAAACTCTAACTATTTATGTCATTATGGTCAATTTCGTGCTGTACATGCTTATCAAAATCCGTTTTGACAAAACTGTCCTGTTTTCAACTATCAATGACATTTGACTTAAATTTATGGTCCCTATCAATTATGTTTATGACCCTTACTATATCTATACATATGTGCAAGATTTGTACAAACTGCAATGTGCTATATAAAAACACAAAAACAAAAATTTTAATTTCATAATTTTCAAAATGTTCATTAAATTTTTCTATTAAATTTTTTTTAATACTCCTTCGATTTTATTATAAAATAAAAGAAACTAAGTTCATGCAGTAATCCATGAA
The DNA here is from genome assembly GCA_932274085.1 of Protocalliphora azurea. Classification (NCBI taxonomy): domain Eukaryota; kingdom Metazoa; phylum Arthropoda; class Insecta; order Diptera; family Calliphoridae; genus Protocalliphora; species Protocalliphora azurea. The sequence goes on along the minus strand of OW026520.1, from coordinate 4,766,253 downwards.
AAACTGATTTTTTTTTATTTTTGCTCTTGTTTTTAAAATTTTGAGACTATCTACTGCGTTGACTATTTCAACAAGTAACAATCCCTATTTCAAAATTTATATTTCGTTTTTGAATTTTGAACAACAATCATGCGACAATTTATGAAAAAATAGCGGTATTTTATTTGGATATTAAAAGAAAAGCTCTTATGCAATTCCATTTACACACATTTTTTATTTTTCACAGCTTCAAAAATCAATTATTTTCTTTTAACATTGCTAAAGATCTTATCTTTAAGATATTATAAAATCTTGTGATATAAACTCCAATTTTATAAGTCGCAAAAGTTTAAAAATTATGCCAAATATCATGAAAAAGCATAAGACCCTAGATGAGATTTAAATGAAAGTTTGAAACATTACATCATCATCAAGTCCGATTTACTTCGCATTTACCCATAAGACTATAATAATTCAGCTAGTTCAAAAACTTAATTTCCTCAGTATAATTTCTCAGAAATTTCAATTTTAAGATATTCTAAATTTGATACGTTATCCCGATTAAAGTTTTCGCGTTTAATACACGCAGAGAAAAAATGTACTTGTAGTGACCATAATTTACGAGCAACATATTTGATCGGAACATATGGTCACAGCTAAAAATATATATGATTATAAATAATAATAGCTATGATTCCATTTCAACATATTGTGTCCGATTTTATTATTATCTTTTTCATATCATGGTTCGAGTTTTTCATATTATTATACCATCTTACTACATTATTATCCCATTCTATCAGATCTTCATATCATGATTCAATTTTATCATATTATTCTATGCCATCTTTTTATCATATTATTATTCCATCTTATCATATTAATCCTATCATATTATGATTCAATTTTATCATATTACTATATCATATATCATTCTCTCTTACCATATATTAAAAAAGCATTAATTCAAATTTATTGTTTTTTTATAAATCATTTATTGACTCCATTACATTTGTTCCAAATTTTTAGATAAAAGTGTTTATTAATCATACAAAATTCTTTATATATTATTTGTTCGTTGATTAATTTTATATATTTATATATATAGTAAACAATTTGTGAATTTCTCAACCATATTTGTAAAAAGAGTATTTATCTGCAACAGTTTATTGTTATGGGAATAATAATATTAATATGGTTTGAAAACAAAATACGGTTTAAGAACAAAGAAAAAAATTGGTAATATATAATGGTTATATAATATAATAAAATTTTGTTTCTGGTAAAAGTATTGAAAACATAAAATGTTTGTATTCAACTACGTTAAAATTTTGATTGAATGTAAACATTGAATGATAAAACTAAAACAAGAACATTGTTTTCATGAACATAGTGTTATTAAAATTAATGAAAATTAACAATGAGAACATAATATTGTTATAGTGACAATGCTATAACTATGTTTTTTCTCTGCGTGTACGATCAAATTCATTCTCTGCATATTGTACCATATGATAATCTTTCTATTTCTAAAAATATGGATTTATTTCCAATGCTGCTTTGGTGACCTGAATTACATATTTTATTAAGATTTGAACAACTTGAATATGAGATTATCTAATTTTAATATTTTAGAATACTTTGGGATCTAACAATTTCGTTTTAAAGGAAAAAAAAATTGTAATTAAAACTTTGCTGTCGTTATCGTTTTTTTAGCCATTTATTGCATATCTTCGGTAATGTCTATGATATCAGCTTGAATAGCAGAGTTATGATCCAGAAGACGATAGCATTTTGGAATTATGGATTTTTCACTTTTTAACGGTTCTTGTTTGAGTTGCCTGTAGCTTTAACTACTAATTCAGTCAGATATAATGCCGAAATAGAAGAACTATAAAGGCATCATTACTCAACCGTAAACGTAAATGTAAATAACCAGTATACACGTTTTGCTGACGAGAGTTATGTGCATGCGGGTACTAATCAAATTAGATCGCTCTACGTTTTTACGTGACAGCTATGCTTACATTTATGGTAGAATAACGGAGCCTTATACGCTCTCCAAAACTGCCGGTAGTGCGTTTGTTACAGCTCGCCCCGTGACATTTGATTTCTTTGAATTTGATTTTTTCTTTCTTTGAAGAACACAGAACCTACCCAGGAAGGAATTATGCTATATTCGCGGCTGTATTTAATATTGTCATGTTTGTAGTTCGGGCTATATTAGACTAGTGTAGTCTAATTCATTGTCCAGTCTTTGACCTTGTCTATAATCTATGTAATTTTAGTTTAGTCTATAGACAAGACTAAAGTACAACCTGTTGTACAATCTATCACCTATCTATTACATATTCTCTTTCAGAAAAGCGTAGAATTGTTTTGCTGGTATAGCGTTTAAAATAAAAATAATAACTTTATCAGACTAGCAAGTTTTGAGTTAGTCCTTACCTTTGGTCATATTAACTTTATTTAACTGTATAGAATGTCCTTTTAAATAGACAGAACAAACACGATTTTCAATTGTATACATCTGTTTTGAAATTTTAAACAATACTTACGATTTCAAAACTATTACAAATCGTATTATCACTTTAGAATGTATGTCAGAAGGTAAAAAATGTAAAATAACAGTATTGGCAAACAAAAAATAACTCTAAAAACTATACAATTCGACTACAAATGGTCGCAGTCGTCTTTACTAATCGAATCTCCTCATACTCGTACAATTTCAAATTCATTGCCGATAAAAACAATTACAATTGTTTATTTTTATATTGTTACCACTACTGCACGATCTGATGTCTTTAAGTTTGTATAGCTTTTTTATTCTTTTGTTTTTAGTGTTGTTGTTGCAACTGCTGTTGTTTTCAATTCTTAAATAGATATATGGAATATATGTTTTGTTGTCTAACAATTTTTTTTTTTTTTTTTTTTTTTGTAGTCAGCAGTTTTATAAGCCATGATTGTAATTTATTAGAAATAACAATATTCAAACACATTTAAATAAAATAGATAATACACGGTGAAAATACTATGTTTAAGATGGGATAATTTCGATAAGGAAAGGCATTATGACACTTTAGAGGAATATCTTTATAGGGTCTTCAGCAAGAATTTTAAGAATTTTATTAAAAACAATTTTTAAAAAATGTTTTAAATTCAAAGCCACTTTATGGCAAACAATCTAGCCATAAAGTGGCTTTGAATGGTCAGAATATCGGGCTTAAAAAAGTTGCACGAATCAGAAACTTTTCCGTTTTAAGATATATATATATATATATATATATTGCAACTTTTCGTCTATTAACATCATTTCAAGAGCATTTTTGATGTTAGATGTGAAAAATACATCACAATTTGTATTTGTTATACCTTCGTATTGATTACATATATGCATTTATTTATATCGGACTTAAAATATAATTCTATAATATTTTTTAAATTTCTGATTTTTAACTACCAAAACAAAAACGTTATTTCTTGTCAAATATTAAAAATATATCAATAAATTTTATAAAATCAAAAAACGAAAATTTTTTTTAAGCAAATATTAAAAAAAAATATAATTGCGATTACCTTCGCCATTACCAATTATAACTTACCACGTTTAATTTGTATTTTAAGACCTATTGATGTAGGTTACATACGTGTGGTAATTTTTTAAATATTATTGAAAATATAGTCTTGGCAATTTTTTATAACTTTTTATCTTGAACCTCCATAACACTGACGCCATTCGCTAAAAGTCATTCATGCGAACAGATTTGTATATTATAAACGAAAGTTAATATTGGTACAAAATAGCGCTGATGTGTCATTAGAAAAAAATTCAAATTCTTTTGAATCCCAAAAGTAAACGAAATTGAAGAAATACCAATATATTCTTTTGACATTTAAAGCTTCCCAGGATTATTGGCCGTTATAAGTAATACTGTTTTATGATTTTTTTTTTTTTTTTTTTTGCCAAATTTGGGATCTCATAATAATTTGAAAGATAGTTAAAAATATAGCATTAATCCGTTCAGTGTGTCAAGTTGTATGTATACCCCAGTACTATATATTCACTTTTGTTAATAACATTGTGTGGTCTTTAGTAACATATGTTCCCGATCACATATCTATTGTATATAAGTATTTTCTACTCTTATTATTGTATCTGCTTCCCCTCATTTTAACATCGTGTTGAATAGTTTTGTTTCTTATTTGTTTCTCTCAAAATCGTTTTCTTCAATTGTATCGACGTTGTTGTCTTCGTCATCGTTGTATGTGCAAATTCATCAATTTCCTTTATCTTGATTGTGCGCCAAAAGAACAAATTGTTAAGAAGTCAAATTTGCCAGTATCATCTATTGTGTTAGAAAAAAATTTAACAATTGTTTATATGTTTTTTATTTTTATTTTTTGCTAAACATGAACTATAATAGAAAGTTTTTTTTATTTTTTTTTTTTTTTTTGGTGATTTTAGAAAAAATCTATACATACAATATTTGTATCTGTTGCAAGTAATGAGATTTATTTTAAGTATAATTTTGCTAATGACAATTTATTGTTGTACATGTTTATGAAAATGGAAATTTTTCAATATCAATTTTATACGAATTGTTTTTTGAAATGAAAGTATTTTTGTGTTGTATGTTTAACATTCGTTTAATAAAATTTAAGACAATAGATAAGATTGTTTTATTATTTTTCGCTTACTTTATAAGCTACGTACTGCAATAATGTGGGTCAATAGTTTTCCTTTCATTTTGATTGTTATTGGACTTTTATACATATATGTATAGAAAAAGTTACCAAGAGCAAAAGGTTTGTGGTTTAGTAGATACTACAGCCCTTTTCAATGAAATATTTAGTGATATGTACTTTTAGATAAAATTTAATTAGAAGGTAAAAATTGTTTACAATATGTAGAGAATATTTAACTGATTTAAATAACACTAGGAGTTTAAACACTCTCCTTTTCAATATCTGTAATTTTAGAAAAATATTTCATGAAATTTCCCTTAGGAGGGCTAAAATTTTATCAAATATCTTGCTTTTTACCTTTTGCAAAAATTAATTGGCATCATATTTATCGAATTTTGGCAATACGAAAATATAATTACGGATAAATCTGCATTAAATGACAAAATTATATTGCAACCCTAAAAGAAAGGGAATGAGAATTTTGAACATTAAAAAATAAATATAAATTTCTTCAACGAAATGTTTACTTATTTTGGCATTTTTATACAAATTAAGCGATTTGTAGTATTTATACGTGTAAATCATCGTCAAATTTCTTTAATGTAAATCAATCGGCTTAGAATTACTTTCTGAGTAGATTTAACGATGTCCGTTCATCTGTCCATCCATATAAACCATGTAAGCAAACTACATGTTGCAATTTTTAAGATAATTGGTACTCGTATATAGGGGTTATACAACCAAAAGATTTAAATCAGTGTATCAATTTTTTAACGGATCGCTCCGTAATTGGCCACAGCTCCCATACAAGGACTTCACCCGGAAATCACTCAAAAATTGATAAATCCCATACAAATGTTAGTGTCCCATATAAACGTTATCACAATAATATATAAATCTAATTTTGGCTCTAAAAATTTTTTTCATGCTTTTTCCAAAATTTTTAGATTTTTGCAACTTATTTAAGATGAATTTGTATCACAAGATTTTATATTTTCTTAAACACAAGATTTTGCAAGATCATTGGCGATTTTTAAGCGTAAATAATTGATTTTTAAGGCTGTGTAAATAAAAAAATGTGTGTAAATACTTTTGAGATAAAAATGCTTAATAACTTTTCCTTTAATATCAAAAATAAATACCGCTATTTTTTAAAACATTACCACAATCTACTTTATACATTTCAGGTATTACAACAACAAAACAATTTTTTCAAAACAATATTTGACTTATTTTCCAAATTTTCAAAAAATTTAAAAAAGAACTGTTGAGAGCAGAATAGAGCTCGGGACGGACACCCTATGCTTACGACATTTGGCTTTAAGCAATGAAAATGAGCAAAATCGGTTCATAAATAAAAAAGTTATGGACCAAATACTAAAAAAACAAGGTGTCCTTCGTAACTCCAGTTTATACTTTTCGGAGCAATATAAACCCCCGAAACCAAAAATGGGCATGGTCCTCCCACTTTACCGCCCACGTCCCATATAAGGTGAAATTTTAAAAAGCTGTAGATGGTGGGTATATATATTCGGCCAAGCCGAATATAAAATTCTCACTTCTTAAGATTTTTATAAAATATTGATATTGTAAATTTTAAAATAAAACATAGATGTTTTCAGAATTTATACTGGTAGACATTTAAAAAATATTTATTTTAAAATTTAATAAAGTAAAATCATTTAAGAGCATAACAAAGTAGTAGATTCTAAATGCTTTTCAAGTTGCCTTATACAAAAGTCAAAGAGTAAATATTTCTCAGACCTAATATTCAAAAATACGTTTCATTCATTCTCATCTCAAATAAGATTTGGCACAATTCAATCTTTAAATAAAGCATGTATGAATTAATGTTCAATAATGCTCAATCAGGTGATTCTGTAAAAATAAAATTAAGTAGTAATAGAAAATAAGAAATTATTTTCTACGTTGAACATACGGAAAACATAGGCAATAAATCAAAATGTTTTTTATGATACAATTGTTATATAACTTTAAAGAGGAAGATTTCTACACAATTTTCGATTTTAAGTCATTTTGTAATATTTAATTTATCTTTGATTTTTTTTTACCTACAGCTCACAATTTTGAAAATAATTGAATCAAATTTAGTATCTATAGTTCTTTTTAAACAAGAAAAATAGCTAATAAAATTAATTATCATCGGTCTATTATTTCACCTAGCTCCCATACAATGATATTTCCGGAAAAAAGGTTTAACGGCTAAAACTGACATATATATACTCAGATTTTAATAAAATTTAGCAATACTAAATTTTTGTAACCATAAATTACTCTACCAAATTTCATAAGAATTAGTCCACTTTGACCACTGTGCCCATATGTAGCACTTTACGAAATTCATTTAAATTGCATAAATCTTATAATAATTTAAATATCAGGTTAAAATTTAGCACAACTGGCTTTCATTTATAAGATTATACAGATTGAGGGGTATCAGAAATGGTGGTATGCATAGAAAAAATTATATTTTCCCAAATTTATAATTTCCTAATACGTTGAATAAACTTCAGAATAGGGTAATTCCAAAAAATTTCGACCCAGCTCGGATTTTGACCAACACCGATTTTAATTAAATTCAACACATATAATCTACTCCTCTATACGCTATATCGCCAACAGTTCATATGAACCCCTAAAGTTGGACACTTCTTGCTTTTTTATCAAAAATGAGCTAAATTTAAGCTTGAATAACTTTTATGTACATTATCAGATTTCAATAAACTTGGTATCATCAGAAAGGACTGAGGTTCCTCTTTATCAAAAAGTCATAACAACTAAACATTTTCCTGATGCAAGGACCTGTAAAATTAAAAAATATAGTTTATCCTTAGATATATGAAAAAAGGTCTTTCAATTTTCATTTTTGTTACATGATGTTTAGATTCAATTTGTCATTGTTCTGTAAAAATTTTCAAATGTGATCTCAGTAGAATCAGTAGTTACAACAATTTTGCTTTACTAGCTAACACATTTTCTATTAAATGTTAAGTGCTTTTTAGGCATATTGATATACTTATTCAAATTTTAATATAATAGATCATTATTTATTGAAATAAGTTGCATATATTAGCACTTTCTTGATCCCAAAAAAATAATTTGATATTACTTTGGAAGTTTCGGGAGCATATTAATAGATCTTTAACCCACTGTAAACCACTTTACAAAATCCGCTGAATTATTTGTGATGATTTTAAATTTTATACATGGGGTTACAAAGGCAAAATTTATTGGAATTGATCATAATCGGTCCTTTGTTTCACCTATAGTGGTTTAGCGTATATAAATATCCGAAATATGTCATATTTATACAATTTCAGCACACATAAGTTTTGTACAAATATAGATCGTTGTACGAAATATATATATATATATATATATATATATATATATATATATATATAATTATATATGTAATTCCCATTCCCAAAAATCAATTAAACTTGCATAAATCTCACACAAAAAATCAATATCAAGATAGAATTTAACACAACTCAGTTTTGTATAAATATAGATCGCTCCCTAAATTTAGTAATGATCGGTCTATAATTGAACACATGAATTTTGATAAACTGTAATTTGGGTCGAAATTTTTTTGAATACCCAATAGTATAATTTTTTCAAAATATTTTTTATATCTATTTTTAATTATTGAATAATAAAATAATATTTATAAATTTCATATTCACCAAAGAAAAAAATAAGAAAATTAAAAAAATCTATGTGTATATTTTCATCGTTTTTTCTCCCTATTAGAATTTCTAGATACAATAAATATATAATTTGAATTTTTCCCTTTGTCAGTTTCATATCACCGAGCTATAGTTAATCCCGAAATAGTGTCAAGTTTTTTTTTAGCGCAGCATTTATTTTATAAATTACAGATGGATCAAGATTTTGAAAAGGCCTAATTAGGATCTTTAAAATCAGTAATTTTAAATGTATGCCCATTAAGACAATGATAGCTTTATTTAATTCAAGTTATACTAAAACGTATATAAAAACCACACCTTATTATATCCTGTCTGGACCACTGTGACCTGATTTCGTGCACTTAAAATGGTGTGTGTGAAATATTTTGTAAATGTAATACTTGAACATGATCTTTAACTTGCTTAACTAACTAACCTTTACATAACAAAGATATTGTAGTTTTAGTTTTTTTTTTTTTTAGTTTTGTTCAGCTGTTATTTGAAGGTTTCATTAAAATCTCTTAAATGTCACATAAAATCAGCGAACAAACAAGACAATGGTAACAATGGTGTGCGTGGCAAATACCTTTGACGACGAACATACGAGTATTTAAGTTTATTAAGAGAAAATTTTTAATAGTTTTTGTTTTTTTAATAAAAAAAGGACAACGAAAATAATAATGAAATAAAATATTTTAACATTTTAATATGTAGTTGCAGTGAATTCATTTCTTAAATTAATAGTTCGAATGTACATATGCATTCTATATCCATCACTAGATGGACGTTGTGAAACCTTTTTATAATAGTTTCAAAGCATAAATGTTTGAAAAAAATATTAATTACTCAGTCTAATCTGCTAGATTTAAAGTTTCCATATAAATATTTAATTTACTTTTCATTTTTAAAATTGTTTAATACTAATACCAAAAATTTTAAACACATGGACAGAACCACATTTACGACATAAATCCAAATAGATTCACAATTATTTAAAAAGCGTATTTCTTCTTCAAAGAAATTTTAACACAAAAATACTGTCAATCATTTAAAAGTCTCCACGGTATTAGTCTTTAAAGTAAATATAAAAGAATAAAACAAAAAAAAAAAATAATTGAAATAAAAAATATTTTAAATAAAAATGTCTATCTTCATTATTACCTATCAGAATTTCTAATTAAAAAAACTATACAATTAAAAAAAAAACGATTTCGTTTGTTATTTTACTTCAACATATACTATACATATGATAGTCCATGACGGTATAGAGTTGTTGCCATAATTGTTACAAATCTTTAGACGTTGTGTGAATTAATAATGTTGCTGTTTCTTAAAGCTTTAATTAGTCAAGGGTTTTGCTTGCAGATTTAATTATTGTCGTTGGTGTATGTTTTTTTATTCTTTTCTTTTTAATTTTTGTTCATACATGGTGATACTCTTTCACATTTCCTAGTTCTTTTTACAATAGGTTTACGAGTGAAAAGATGCAATACAACGCAGATGGCAAACATGGTACATTGCACTTTTTTTGGTACATTTTTATATCTGTTGGTACCGTGGTACTACCGCGACTCATTTGGTACAATTTGATATGATCATATTTATATATATATATATATATATATATATATATATTTCTTTAAATAGCAACACATTTTTTTTTTATTATAGAACAATCGTTTTGAGGCTAAATCCAAAATATTCAATAGTTATAGTTTATCCTTCCATTTTATTAACAAGTAAGTAATAAAATCTCTAAATTTGGAAATGTAATCGGATGACGTAAAATACATGTATTTCTATAAATTTAAACTTCTCAATTTTAACTAATAGTTCGCAACTATATTAAAACAAACAATATTTACATTGATGACGTTTTCTGTGGTTGTTGATAGTTGTATATATTTTTCAACTAATAATATTAACAGATAATTGGTGGAAATTTAAAAAATATGACAAATTTTTGGATAAATGTTTTATGTACAGCACTGGACAGTGTTCCTCCACACCACATATACTCAAAAATTTATTATTTATGGTATCGCTGATGAAAAATGGACTAATTCCATTTTTATTTCCAGACATGTCGAGAGTTATTTTAGGATTCTGTCTACTCCAAATTCGTTAGCGAAACCTTCCTACTAAATTATTATTATAACAAAAGAAAGAATTGTAATTAATTTCTCTGTGTCTAGTTGAACTCAAAAACAATTTTTTTTGTTGCTGCAATTTTAAAATTGCAGGTATTATTTTTAATAAAATTATTTGATAAAAATATTTTTATATGCTATTAAATTTCTATGTAAATGTTTGTAATTAAAATATATGGACAAAATTGGTACCAGGGTAATATAGTCGAAAATGTAAATTTTATTGTTATGGTGTTATAAAATATAATCAGCCAATTTCCATCCCTGAAACACAATATTAAGGCAGAAAAACTTTCCCTAGCTGATATACAACAATCTTGTAGAAAAACTACTTCCCATCATTAAACGACATTAAACATGAAATTAATGTTAAACATTTTGGTTACGCATAACTTTTGCTACAGATGTCCGGACTCTACGAACGTACTATTACAGTATGACAAACATTATAGTTGTTGAAGACCATATATAATAACAACATGTTCAGTTTGTTCTTTGGTAAAATGTATGGTCGGAAACTGAAAAAATAATACGTTTGAAAGAGTTATTTATAATAATAAAGGTGAAGTAAAGTAACCATGTTTTAAAAATAATTATCTAGCAATTTTTAATTACGCATTACTTTATCTTCTTATCCTCCACATTACCCTGTAACGATTTTTTTACCACATCGTCAAGTAAGCTCAACAACTAACATTTTTTTTCTTATTAAAATTTCTATTCATTTATTGACGTCACTTACCAAATAACTTCTTGGAGGTCAAAAAAGTAAATTATTTCGTTACCAATTATTTTTTTCAAAATTTTCAGTTTCACGCAAACACTCGTAATAACACCCTAAAAGAATTTCACCTGTTCACCTTATTTCAACCATCTACTCGCTCACACACTACATTAGAGAAGTTGTGTCTTCAAACTCATAGCTTGACTTAATGCTATCAAACGCATTAAGCATACATAATGATCTTTTCAGAAAATCAAATTGATATTATAGTGAAATATAAAATAATAGAAACAAAAATTAAATCATGTTGTTTGTCTTTGCCATTCTTGGAAATACTGTATCAATATGCACTCGTAGTTCATTTAACACATGATGAACAAAAGACAAAAACTCTCGCTAAATGCTGATGTTACTGTCGTCGTACTTGATGCTGCACAAAAAAAAAAATAGTTAGGTTATAGTAAAAGAAATTGTTATGTGTTTAGTTCAAACTATGAAAGTCATGACAGACATTAAGGAGACTTGAGAATGATGAACGAATGGCAAACGAAAACATTTATGTGGGATTAGATGTTAAATGGAGCTTAAGAAACTAGAAGAAAGGGAAGTTAAGTAAAAAAGTAATGTAAAGAACATACATATAATATTTGGCGGTTCTATATATATATATATATATAGGGAGCTATGGTCAATGGTGAATCGACTTCATAAAATTGGTACAAGGATTGATACTTATACAAAACTTCTTTGCACCGAATTTCATTGTAATATTCTTATTTTTAAGGCATTTTTTAGTGTTTAATCTCTATTCCGGGAAGATATTTGTATGGGGGCTAGATGAAATAATGGACCAATCACAACCAATTTCAGTGGGCTTCGTCCCTGTATCATAAAAGTCCCACGACCCAAATTTCATTGAATTATCTTTAAAATTGCGGCCCGTACTTTGTGCACAAGGTTTACATGGACAGCCAACCAGCCGTCCATCCAGTCAGACAGACGGACATCGTTAGATCGACTTAAAAAGTGATTCTGAGTCGATTGGTATACTTTAATACTTTTTGGGTTTGGATAACATTTTCTATGAGTTACAAACATCAGCACAAACGCATAATTCCCCAACCACCTATGGTGGTGTAGGGTATAAGAATCTACATATCTTTAAAATAACAATACACTGAATAATATACATACATACATACAAATTAAATTAAATTTTTTTGTTTTGTCTTATTTCTTATCAAAAAATAATGTTTCGTTTTTTCTAAAATAGTTATGCTTATCTTCACAAAGGCAACATGTTGATAAACATGTCAACATCAAAGCTTTATGAATTGTTTATATACAACCTTAAATAAACATCATTGTATATAAAATAAGCTTTAGGAAAAGTATTTAGCTTGTCAGCATCTTGGCAACTGGCTCGTTGGTCTAGGGGTATGATTTCCGCTTAGGGTGCGGGAGGTCCCGGGTTCAAATCCCGGACGAGCCCAAGTTTGATTGTTTTTATTAAAACATATTTTTTAAAAAATTTATTGAATATATGAAACAATAATTGGAAGTTTATTTTCAATGAACAAAACATTAGAATAAAATTTATAACTATACATATTTGTATTTTCTGATTTTACTTGTTCTGCTTGCTCGTTGTAGCAGCAGCGACATTATTAGTATTGATGATAATGCTCCATACCTGTTTTAACATGTAAATCAAATGTGTATGGAGGTTTGTCCAAAGGCAGTATTACCATTTTAGCTCAATCTGCTAGATTTAGCGAATGGATTTGTAAATTACATATTTATTAAAAAAAAAAATTAGCATAATCGACGTACTTACAGCAGTTATTTAGCATACATATTTTTTATTTTTTAATTTAATTAATTGGTTTCTAAATATAAAAAGAGACAATAATATATGTGTAAAAATATTTACAAAGCTATGGTACTGATCCATTACAAATAGCCAGAGAATAACCACCTGCTTGGATGTCCGTAGAAACCGCAATAAAAAGAATATGTGAGTAATGATTAGAACTTGAGACGCATTTCGGCATTGTATATACATATAAAAAATGTTACACAACAATCATTTTGTATAAGCTTTTTCAGAATGAAAAATTATTTTTATTACCTTTTCTCCTTAAAAATATTTTAGAAAAATTACAAATTTTAAACAAAGCTTTACAGGTTATTAAAAGTGACCATTTAGAAATTTTAAATGATTTATTATCCCATGCAAATAAAATATATGTTAGAGAAATAGTTATTGAAATTATTACACAAAATGTTGAAAACCTGGAGGTTTTCCTACTTCCTTGGATATTCATTTAAAAATCTTATTTAAAAAAAATTATCTGAAACAAATTTATTAAAATGAAGATTTTTATAAAAGAATTAGTTAAAGAATTAGTTAAAGAATTAGTAAATCGATTATCAAAAATTATAAATGTTTTAAAGAAAATAGGTATGTTTTCTATTGAAAACACTTGAAAGGAGACTAAACCTCCTACTATTTCACTTTTAAGAGAAATCGAAATAAATGATAAAGATATTAAATTAATAATATGTACAAATACAATGGGAAAACCAACGTAATTGGGACAGCAACATGAACACAACATAATTTAGGACACAAGTTTTTAATTACAAAAATTCGGTGGATGGAGAACCATTCGAGCAATTGTCTAAATTTGTAATATCTTTATTAGTTTTAACCTTCTCTAATGAGGTTTTATTTAGCTTTGTGGGTCTTGTTAAAAACAAGTGGCGAAACAAGTTGAGAACGGAAATTTTGAACAGTATTTTATACATTAGAGAATGGGTAAAATTATAGGGATATTCCAAATAAATCACCAGAAAAATTTGAGAAGCTCGTAACAAGTGAGAAAAATGTGGAAGTAGCAAATATTTTAAACTTTTTCGACGAATTTTAAACGTATTATGTTTATATTATTACCATGTATATGTAATATTATAACAAGTGTGTTTATATTTTGTTATAATTAAATATTTTTTCAATATATTAATTTTTCATTGAAAAATAAATTTGAATTGTTAAAAAATTTTGTGATTCAGTATCTAAATATAAAATTCAAGTCCAATAGATTAGCGTTAGAAAGTTAAGGAATTTTGCACTAATACTTCTTTTATTTTAAATTCGAAAAAATATAAAAATAAAAAATTAGGTGTTAAATAATTTTATCTTTCAATCGATTAGTGGTATTGAACTAAAATTTTACATCTATTAGTGAATTTGCCCTATCCTTGCTAAATGTATTTCTTAAATATTGATCTTTATTGATTTAATATTTATGGATCTGTTCATACAACATTATAAATCTTATTAAACATAATGTAAAATACCGCAAATATTTAACAAAAATCAAATATAACTTGTAAAATACTTGAAATGAAATATGTCATATGAGAACAATACTAAATATTTTCTTAATATTTTAGTTATCTATAAAAAGTTCAAAAAATTTCAATATCGAAAGGAGAATCTTGCCAAAACAATATTTATTGTAAATCTTGCAAAATAAAATGAAAACAGTAACCCGGTTTTATACTGTTCCCTGGTGTATACTTAAGTGCAAACTTAATTAAGAATAATATAAGTTATAGCTCACACTTACATAATGTTTCGTTTTACAGTTTAAAACTAATTTTTAATTTTTTGCTTTAAAATTAAGCAATTAAGTAAATTTTAATTTAATCTTTCACTTAAATCAAAAATAGATAAAAAGATAAAAAAACACTCTTCAAGCCCAATTTTTTATGTGGATGTAGTTTGGGTCAGTACATTATAATCCAGTAAAAACCAATATTTAATTTTTCAGTGGTTACGGTGTTTTGCATATTAGGTGACGATATGTATACTACTATTCCATACATGTTATATAAATAGTACATTTCTCTCATTTTATTATAATAGATTTGAAATTCAATTTTAGCAAAGCAAAAAAATGTGAAGAGTGGGGGAAACTTTTTAGCATATTATTTTCGGGAATTTAGCTGATGACATCGAGAATTTTCTTCAACACTGTCCAAAGACTGCCTTTCTAACTGCTCATATATATTGTTGCCAATTCATCACTTTTAATGCTAGATCTACAATTTTTTTAAACTCATTTAGCACCTGGCACTTTTTCTGAAACTTTTCGAATAATTTTTGACATTTTTTAACACTTTTTGAGTATTTTTTATTAATTTGTAGTTTTGTACTCTAAAATTATTATCAGTTTTTTTCTAAAAATTAATGCTGCAACTGAAACTTGATGTTTTTAATGATGATAACTAAATCGATCTTTAAAGAATGTGTAAAATAAACTTTGTAAGAACCAATAAGCTGTAATCGACTTTCATATGATGATAAATTAATATTACAATTCCATGGAAGATTACGAAGACAAAATAAGAGAAATTGTTTCTGGACCGATTAATTTTTCCTTATATAAACTTAGTTTTGAGGATCCCAGATCACGGAAGCATATTCCAGGATTGCTCTTACGAGAGATGAGAATAATTGTAAGGATCATTAAACTGTCTTCCCCAGCGCTTGAGGAAACCTAGAAATTCTTTTGCCTTATTAACGATTTGCGAAACGTGGGAATTAAAGGATAGTTTGCAATCAAGCAACACACCCAGATCAAAAATTTTTCGAATTGATCAAGTTGATTCTGGAATGAGGAAATATAACAAACAACTTGATGCGAAAGGATTTCAGTAACTATCTTTTCGAAAAAGATAGTTGGATCCGTTCCGTATTTAAATATAAAGGTTAATTTAAGATTTTCTCCAAACTTCAGGAAAATAACCACTAAATATTGATATGTTGAATAAGTAGGTTATTGGAGATATAAAATGTATAAAATATAAACATTTTATATTATATACATTTATATTTATTAGGGTAGCAGCAGGAATTGGATACGGATAATTGGAAAGTTAATGTAAATAAAATATATCTCTTTTTTTACAAAAATCTTTTCTTAGAATTTTTTTCTAACGCCATTTTATATTTTTAGCACTTTCTAGCATTTTTCTTTGTAAATTCTAGCACTTTTTCTCAATTAGGTTTTGGCAACACTGCTCATGCACGACCCATAAGCTCCTGTGCTATCTCAAATGGTCATACGATGTCCATAAATCAGTGTGCAGCGCAGTATTATCTGTCATACTCCAAGTTTTTTTTTTTGTACTTTTTAATTTTAAACTTTACAAATCTAAAAAAATATAAAATATTTCTGTTATGATAAAACTCCAATTTGTTCATCTCGCACCAACTGGCTCGTTGGTCTAGGGGTATGATTTCCGCTTAGGGTGCGGGAGGTCCCGGGTTCAAATCCCGGACGAGCCCGAGCGAAAGATTTCCTTTTTTTGTGAACACTTTTTGAATATTTATTTTGGTGAGAATTATATGTGATTTCAAATCGAGGCCCTTTTCTCAATTGGAGGCTTATTTATCAAGATATTAACGACTTAAATGTTTATACCCCACGCCATCATAGGTGGTTGGGATATTATGCGTTTGTGCTGATATTTGTAACGCGCAAAAATATTGGTCCTTTAAATATACCAATCGACTCAGAACCACTTTCTGATTTAACGATGTCCATCTGGCTGATCGGCTGGCTACCTGTCCATGTAAACCTTTTTAACAAACAAGTAGCAGCTTTGAAGAAATTTTGTTGAAATTTGGCATGAAAAGTTATTTTGGTACAAGGACAAAGCCTATTGAAATGGTTATGATAGGTCCATTATTTCACCTAACCCCCATACAAATATCTTTCCGGAATATTTGCTAACGATCATAAATCCTTTAAATATAGCACTTGGAGTAAGTAAGTTGTATATAAGTATAAATCTTAGTGCCAAACTTCATGCAGATCCGTCCTTAATTCATCATAGCTCCCATATAAATCCCTCTTCCGAAAATCACTTTAACGTGCATAAATCCCATAAAAATGTTAATATCAAGTTAATATGCGACACAAATGAGTTTTATATGAGTATGAATGACTATGCCAAATTTTATAAACATCATAATTTACCAAAGCTCCCATATAAGGCCCACATTGGGGAATCACCCAAAAGTGCATAAATTCATATAAAAGTTAGTATCAATGTAATATTCTATACTATGTTTAATTTTAACCTTAATACAAGTATTGGTCTATAATTGACCACAGGTCTAATAAACGACCCCTCCCCGAATTTTGGTACACATACACAATAGAGTGGGGTATCATATCTTTCTTACTTGTCTTTTTTTATTTTTCATATAAATATGTGGTTTTTAGTGAGAAATGTTAATGTTCACAAATCGATGCTCTTTTCTCAATTAGAGGTTTATTAACCAAGATTTTAGCTATTTAAAATTCTTTGTAGTTTTCATACGATTTTTTTTTTTTGGTGAGAAATATATGAGTGATCACAAATAGAGGCCCTTCTGTCAAATGAAGGCTTATTTGTCGAGACGTTAAATATTTTATATTTTTTGAGTTTTTCATACAAAAATTTGGTTTTTGGTGACAAATGTGAGTGATCACAAATCGAGGCCCTTTCCTTAATTGGAAATATTAGTGGTCACCAAGCCCTTTTCTCAATTAAATTCTTATTTACCGGGAAATTTGCGATTTAATTTATTTTTTTTTTCTTTTAATTTTTACTCAAATTAGAAATTTTATAAAACTAAACTTAGTTAGATCATAATGTATTTAAATGAGATTTTGTACAACAAGCGAATTATTTAATAATACAATTTGTATGAAAACTTCCGAAGAATTGCAATTTTCATACAAATTTTATTTTGAAACAATAATATTGTTTTAATGCATCTGACCCTAAATAAGATTCAAATCTAAAATCAAATAAAGAAAAAATAGGAAATATGGGTTGATGTAGTAAAAAAATAAAGTAAAAGAAAAAACGAACATTTCATAAAAAAAACCGGTTAACCGACAGAAAATGTATTTTAATGACAAGTAATAATTTTAATTTTCGGGTAAAACACATTTTAACATTTTGTGGAATTAACCATATGTTCTATGTACTTTAGAATGGCTCTAAACTTAAAGATATCAGCTGGAAATCTACTCCATTTCAAGTACCGTTTCACGAAATTTTCGTCCTGGAATTATCTTTTCGTGATGTGGATCAAGCTTAAACAAGCTATTTTTTCATACTTCTGTCAAACGAACAATATACAAATTTTTATCGTAAGAAGGGTCTTAAAAAACGCATTTACGACATAATTTTAAATATTATTTAGATTTAAATATTCATTGTAAGATCTGCGCAAATCTTTTATCGCAATATTCCATTTGAGATTTGAATAATTTTTCGAAAATTATTTACATTTTAATCTAAAAATAATCACTTCAATTGGGCTCGTCCGGGATTTGAACCCGGGACCTCCCGCACCCTAAGCGGAAATCATACCCCTAGACCAACGAGCCACTCGATCTTAGGAATTGCACTATGGGATGTCAATTTTATATGGAACTTCAATTTTATAACATTCGAAAATTTAAATGCATTTTAATAAAAAACTACATAGAACTATATGAGGTAAACCTAATTTAGTATTCCCATGTTGTTTCAATTAGACAAGGTTTTTATTTAAGAAATAAACGATAAACACGTGTATTCCATAGTAGTTCCATAATTAATATTATTATTATTATTATTATTATTATTATTTTTATTATTATTATTTCGCGTAGCTTAACCAATTAATTACTGACATCGAAATAATGATCGAGTCTGTTTTCACGAAAATCTGAACAAAAATTAATATATCTGTAAAAATATTTAATTTAAAAATTTAAATATATATCAAAAGAGATTTTGGTACCCAGATCGCAAAATCTGATAGTTTGAACGTGTTTGAAGGCAATTGCATTGAATTAACGAACCCCATTTGTGAATGGTACTAGAGGTTATTTTGATTTAAAAAAATCCATATATATTTGCAATAAAATAAAAAATTGTGAAATAAATTCTGTATAAAAAATACAGCAAATATAAAACTCCCACCCGTGAACTTTAAATACTTTTCATCAGATCCCAGCAAAAATTTTATGGCTTTTGTTAATGACAACTACTTACTAGACTCATTACCTGGCAATGAGTTGTCATCATTTTTCTCATTTCTTTGAGTAGTGGAATAACTAGTTACCAGTAAATAACAAACTCATTTAGTTCTGCAATGGTTCAGGTATGTTAAAACTACTGGTATGTTAAAACTATTAACAACGCACGCAAATTTAACGTATACATAGGGTAGTAAGGCAGTAGTCTTTAAAAAAGTTTTTGCCTACATTCAAACCTCAGTTGAGCCAACTTTGTAGTTTTGTAGCATCTCATTAACTACTTATTTGATTGTTTAAAATAAGTATTTTAGTAATGGGGACTAATGAATTCGTGGACACCGCCATATAAAGTTAATGAGTTTTTCTCAACCGAATTATAAGTACTTAAAGCTTTTTTGCAATGTAATGTGTTGGCTTACCGAATAAGTAAAGTTTTTTGCTGGGATATATGTTGACATTTTGATGTCTGGCAATTTCGGTCCACAAAAACTGCAACTTTTAACACTAGTATCGATATTTTTCGCATATTGAGTAATTTTATACACGACTTCATAAAAAACTTCTGAAAAAAACTTGCAACCTATTTCTGGGCTCGTCCGAGACTCGAACCCGGAACCTCCCACACCCGGAGCGAAAATCACATCCCTAGGCCAACAAGCCAGTTAATTCATAGGAGCACATTTTGCTCAAATTAAAATGCTGTACATATATGTATTACATAAAAAATATTAATGAGGGTCATTTATTTTTAAATCATTGCAAGTTTCATTAAAATTTGGTCAACATTCCAATAGTGACCCACTATGCGTGAAAGCTCAGTGTAAGCGTGATCAACTAGTTCGAGCTCATTTACATATCAATAGTAGCTCAAACTAAACGTGTATGATTTTATTCTTTTTGTAAGTTAATTGGGTGTAGTTTACAAGCAATAACAACTTTGAAACACATAAAACATACAAAATACAATACGTGTTATGTTTTAAAATTGTTAAACATTAGTGTATTTTTATTCGGCTTAAGTCGTACTTTTGTCCAACACATGTTATTTTTTAAATAAAGTTATTGCTAGTTAGACTGTTTTAGTTGTTTATAACAACACTGTTATACAACACTGTCGCCGCTCTATTGACCTTTTCCGAATAATGATTTCCTATAGCTGTAGTAAAGTAAATAGTATTCTATTTTATTTTAAACAGTACAATCCAATTGCTTTTAAAATATTTAAAACACCTGGGCTCGTCCGGGATTTGAAACCGGGACCTCCCGCACCCTAAGCGGAAATCATACCCCTAGACCAACGAGCCGTATAATGACTAAGCGATTAATTTACTAAAATAAGAAATTTTCGAGCAAAAAATTTTAAAATTTATCTTGTGTGGGCGGAAGTTGGAAACCGATCAACAGAAATAAAAAAACTGGTGAAAAGTATATAATCGGCCAAGCCCGACCATATGGTACCCTATACCATTGTTTATGCGCATCAAAAATGGGAAAAGAGTCTTATATGGGACTCATGGCCATTTGGAAACCGATACTTGTATTAAGAGCAGTGTACATTTCTTTTTATTTATATTATTTACGCATTATATGGGACATATGGTCAATTGTGACCCTATCCTCATAAAATTTGGTACTGCGATTTCTATTTATGTAACACTGATTTGTGTCGAATATTAACTGATGCTATCGAGTTTATGATGCTATTGTTTGTATGGGATTTATGCTCGTTAAAGAGATTTTCTGAAGAGGGATTTATGTGGAAATTGTGAACCGATCTACATGAAATTCGTAACATAATTTATGCTTATATAAAACTTATATGTGCCAAATTTTATTAAAATAACGTTATTCCGGGAGGACATTTGTGGTAATAGGTGAAATAATGAAACGATCATAACAAATTTTAATTGGCTTCGTCCTTGGACCATAGATAACCTGTAAACCAAATTTCAATAAATTATTTTCAAAATTGCAACCTGTAGTTCGAATGTTAATTCGTTAATTCGAGTCAGAAAGTGATTCTAAGCCGATTGGTATAAATTAATGTGTGTCTTAGAACAAAATTTTTGGGTGTTACAAACATAAGCACAAAGGCATAATACCCTCACACCTATGGTAACTGAATGTTATTTTACTGAATTTTTAAATAGGAAAAAATTGTATTTGATATTTCAGGGTGGTATTGGTGTATCCTCGATTTTATTGAGGTGTTATTACTTCACACAGAGGTAACTGACAAACTGGCAAAAAAGAGACCGGTAAATTTTTTCTGAAGCGATTTCAAATAATTTTATATTCGATTCCGAAATTTATAAGATAACTAAACATAAATCAGTCAAATATGCGATTTTTTAACCATACAATTTGGCGAAACAAATTTCGACTCACTTTGAAATGCAGTTTTTGTTTCCAGCTGGGGTATACTCAATCTGTCCAATTTCTTCCTTTGACTGTTACCACAGAGCTTCCTTGTTCTTTCGTGACACGAACAGCACCAAAGAGATACCTAAATACGATTGAAAATGACAATATTGACAAATTTAATTCTCAATTAGAATGTGTTAGTTAACTCTCGACCGGATGTCTACGATTATATGACTAACAGGCTTTACCAATGTCTTTGCTATAAGTAACTATTGGGATGCAATCCGCTGAGATAAATTCTTCGGATCTCAGTCGGCTAACTATAGGTTTCTGCCTCAAGTCTCAATCGGCTAACTAGGATCGTATGGGTTACGCTAATACTAAATACCATCCGGCTCTCGTTCAGTTAGCTGCAGGTTTTTTGTCTCAAACTACAATCCAATGAAATAAATGCTTCGGCTCTCATTCAGCTAACTAAGATCGTGTGAGCTATGCTAAATCCTGAATACAATCCGACGAGATAAATTCTTCACCTATCGGTCGGCTAACTATAAGTTTCGTCCTCAAAATACAATCCGATGATATAAATGCTTCGGCTCTCAGTTAGCTAACTAATGTCGTGTGAGCTACGCTAAATCCTGAATACAATCCATCGAGATAAATTCTTCAGCTATCGGTCGGCTAACTACAGATTTCGTCTATAAGATACATTTCGGTAGGTACATTCTTCAGCTCTCAATCGGCTAACTAAGATGATACTACTACGATCAGATGAGATAAATTCTTCGGCTCTTAGTTTGCTAGCTAGAATCGTATAAGTTACTCTATGAACTAAATACAATCCGACGAGATAAATTCTTCGGCTCTCGGTCGGCTAACTACAAGGTTCGGCTTTCAAATACGATCTAATGAGATAAATTCTTGAGCTCTCAATCGGCTAACTACGATGATACGACGAGATAAGCTAGAATCGTGTGAGCTACTCTGTAAACTAATTACAATCCGGCGAGATAAATTCTTCGGCTGTCTGTCAGCTAACTACGGTTTCGGCTACGGTTCGGAAGAAAGAACTAAGGTCGTTTCTAGTGATACTTTGATCCCTAAGAGCAAAATATAACAAGATCGGTACTTCGGTTCTTGCTCAAACGTATCGTCCCAATCTCGAATATTTATGTTTAAATTTATTTAAACTAAATTAGAATCATAAATTTTTTATTGTATTGTTACTACCAAAGTAGTTACATTATGTTAATATGTTGGTGGTGTAATATTTGTAACTACACGTTACAACTTTAGTTCGACATCCTGGAATAGGCAGTAAGAATGAAATTGTTTTTAATTAAAAAATTCAGTTTATATGTGAAGAATTTTGTTTGTGGAAGTTTCTTTTAACATTCCTCGAGCTATATGAATTCGCTACCAACTTGAAGATGAAAATGCTTTTTAAAAAGATATTGCGGAAAATTTGTGAAATAATACACAAATCACAATTATGCAATGCCTAAAAGTAAATGAAGGGTAAGTGTATCTGTAGACTGCTCCAAAAAAGCCGACTTTCGACCTCAACTTCCCTAAGATTATATTTTTTTTTTTTTACGTAGAAACATTGTGCCGCATCAATCCTGAAGTTTGCAGGGTGCATTCATATAGGGAAATTCTGATTTTTCACAGTTTTTTTAAAAAAATGTTCTATCATCAATTCATTTTTGCAATTTATTATGAAAGAATCGTAATGTAGACATATTTGTCTATCAAACAAGATAAAACAATTAAAATAATAAACACAGAATATTCGAACAAAAAAAAAAAAAAAAAACGGTTTATTCGATATTTGAAAAGCTAGCATTTAAAAAAGAAAAATAACCGAAAATTTTCAAAAAAGGCGGTTAAAACCGGTTCGTCCTCCTTACTATGTACACTTCCATACTACTTCTATACATTTAAAGGCTCCATTAATCTACCGTAAACATAAATGTAACGAATAAGATGACACGTTTTGCTTACCAGATTAATGTGTATACGGATAAACGTAAATGTAACGTACTGAGCTAATAAAATTATCTACGTTTTACGTTTTTTTAACATTTACGGTAGAGTAACGGGAGGGAGAACTAACTTTGCACTTTTCTAAGAAATGGTAATTTCGATTAGCCGTCTTAAAAAAATCTGCGACTTGGGCTCGTCCGGGATTTGAACCCGGGACCTCCCGCACCCTAAGCGGAAATCATACCCCTAGACCAACGAGCCGATGCGCTTCTCTTGTTCAATATTTTAAATTCAAGTTCTGTAATATTAATATTTTATTTTATCATCTTTGAGAGCTTTTAGGGCTTTGGATTCAATATCTTCGTCAAATTAGGCAATTTTATTATTCTTACTTTTAATTTCCTCGATTGCTCAATATTTTAAATTCAAGTTCTGTAATATTAATATTTTATTTTATCATCTAACCCCTCTTTGAGAGCTAAGTTTAAACTTTTAGAGCTTTGGATTCAATATCTTCGTCAAATTAGACAATTTTATTATTCTTACTTTACAATATCTTCGTCAAATTAGACAAATTTTATTATATGTATGTATGTATGTATGTATGTATGTATGTATGTATGTATGTATGAAAAAAGTATTTTTAATACAATTATTTTTTAAGTTTTATATGAATTTTAATGCTTTAATAACTCAGTACCAACACATGAAGTATATTTTTTTGTAAAAAACAGCCTGCCTTGGGCTCGTCCGGGATTTGAACCCGGGACCTCCCGCACCCTAAGCGGAAATCATACCCCTAGACCAACGAGCCGTTGCAAAAGTGTGATCCAAAAAAATTTTACAGTTTTGAAAAAAATAATATTTAAAGAATATTGAAATGAAATAAAACATTGAATTGTTAGTTCAATTCATGTACATAAATATTTTTTCCAAATTATAGTTTATATTTAAGAAATTTTTACAACTACAAAATTTAAACACAAAAAAATCAACACACAGATAGCTTCTGATAACTACTAAATTTATATACATATGTTTGTATGTAGATACATGCTTATACAAAAAACATTGCAATGCTTCTATTTCCAACTAAAAAACGTCCAAACATACATAAAATCTTATTGTGTGTATATACAAACAACAGCTACTGCTTGCAACAACACAGCAGCAACACTGAAAGTTACTACAAAGTTTTTTACATATGTTTGTGTGTATATTTTTAATAATTTTTCAGTTTTTTGCCTATAATTCGATTGTTAATTTAAAAAATTGAAAATTAAAAAAAAATTTGCACCAATAGTGGTGGGTATAAAAATGCGTGTTAAAAGTTGATTTCAAAGATTGATAGACGATCATTATTTAATATTTCCAACAATATTCTATAAATACGGTAATACTAATGCCAAACAATTCTGTATTGGAGACATTCATAATTGCAAATGATTTACGAACACAAAAATCTTTTGCACACTTCAAAAGTATTTTCCTTTAATTGAAATTTATTACTACTAATATTAAAATAATAAAGCAATTATTATATTTGATTTACATTTTAACAAATAAATAGTATGAATTGACTAAGCACCAGGTCTTTTCATAATATTGAAAGTTGAGTATACATATCTGTGAACTTTCGACAAAACATCTTAAGTCTGATTTGCACATTTTTCAGTAGATCTACAACAAATATTACAGAAAAGTTAATTTTTTATTATATATGTATATTTGACTGCATCAAATTTACCGACTTTTGAATTTTTACCGTAACTGCTCCTAGAATGGATCACTGCATTTTTTAAATATTATTGAAATCGGATCTGTGTCGCAACGGACCTGAAATTTGTATGATGTGTTTATATGGAGAAAATATGACATTTTTTTTAAAGATTTTAGAAAAATTTAGCTATTAAGTACTTTGCTCTGTAAAAAAATGTGAAATACTCGTAATCTATACATAATTATCTATCAAAGAAGATATAAAAGGAAAAAATCGATTAAAAAATGTTAAAAGTTTTTACAAATTCCCCAGACCGTTAATATGTTTTTGATCATTTCTGTAAGGAGTGTACCAACAAATTTCTAAATTTTTAAGAAATGTTTAAATGAAATCCCATTTTTAATTAAATTTGAGCCATAATTACTGAAAAATAT
Source organism: Protocalliphora azurea (assembly GCA_932274085.1). Taxonomy (NCBI): domain Eukaryota; kingdom Metazoa; phylum Arthropoda; class Insecta; order Diptera; family Calliphoridae; genus Protocalliphora; species Protocalliphora azurea. The sequence continues at coordinate 4,740,401 of OW026520.1, read as the reverse complement.
GATTTTGTTTTTCCAGGATAATTCAAACCCCTCTCTGTGCTTGGTTAAAAAATGTAAATTTTTTTTTAAGACTGTTTCAAAACTGCAATACACAGTTGTGTTGTGTATTATATGGGTTTGACCGACAAACAAATCCTTTAAATATAAAAATACAATATTGAAATTTGGCAAGTAAGTCTTATGGAGATATAAATTAAATTACATGCAAATTTATTAAATGAAAATCAAGTTCATATTTGACACAAATAAGTTTTATATAAATAGAAACCACTAGCAACTTAATGTATTTAAAAATACCTTCATGCGTAACAAGTAAATAAGCTTTATTTACTCGTATATAAATATATTGTACATCCTCTATATTATCAATTAACTTTTCATTTGAATTTAATGATTTTAATTTAGAAGCTTTGGTTAGTTGATAAGAAATTTGTTTTATTAACTTCCTTTGATAATGATGTCTTGGCAAGTCTACAAATTTATCCCCATTTTCATGATCAATGTTGTTCTATATATAAGGTATGTTTTTTTTTTTTTTTTTTTTTTTTTTGTTTCACAATCTACATTGGCATCATGTTCAAATTTTTGTATAGTTGATAAAACATTTTCTTGCTTATATAAAATATATTCATTTTTCTTCAGTAAGAGCATATTGTGGATAAGATGCTTGAAAGAAATTAAAAATTATGAAAGACGTGTGAATGAAAATGAAAAGCTTTTGCTTTGTTCCGTTGACGAATCACGACTGAGGTAAATTAATTTCGTATAGAGTAAGCAAACTTTGGGAAAAATATATTTAATTTTTAAATCTCTTTAAGAAAGCTGGAAAATCCGGACGGTGTGATGTCAAATTTAATCTCTTGATAAATTAATCGTTCGAAGGTCGCATTAGTCAAATCTTAGGGGGAAAATACATGATAAAATTACATGATGTCAAGATCATGTACGTATGCATGACAAATTAATTTTCCACTTGAGTTCGAGTTGTAATACGTTTCACACATACACATAAATTTTCACTTTGCTACCATAATCATGTAATTTCATCGTATCCAGGAAAATTTTTTTAGTTTTTGGTAATTACTACTACTTATTAGACTTATTAATTAGTAACTAGTTATCATTATTTTTTCATGTGAATGGTGGGGTAACTCGTTATAGGTAAATATCAAATTATTTCAAAGGTCAGTTCCAAATGTTTTGAGCATAACTGTTTAAATACCTCGCAATTTATTTTTTGTTAAAAATTTCCTTGGAACCATACAAATAGGAAAAAAAAATAATCTTCTGGATTTTTTTTGTAAAGAGCGTTTTCAATATAAAAACAAAATACGAATTTTCTTTTACAAAAATTTTACTAATTTGGGCTCGTCCGGGATTTGAACCCGGGAAATTTGGAAATAACAATTTAATTACAGAAAAAAAAATAATAATAATAATAATAATAAATAAATATAATTTTGAAATAAACATTTTTAAATAAATATAAAAATTAAAATTATGTTAGCTGTTTTTTTCGAAATTTATATGTCTATCAATACTTCAAATAGAACGTATAAAACGTATGAAATCTAATAATCGAATATTACTTACCATAATACTTACCATACAAACCATAAATTTCTTAGAGTTGCTAACATTTTTATACCTACTTATTTTTATATGCAGTTATATCTTAACTACTTATGAAATTTATACCTACTTAAATTTGTACTGAAAATTTACATATATAAATTTTGCTATTATAGTTTTGAAAGACGTATATAACTTGTTTATTGATAACATTATTTTTGTCCAAACGGAGGTAAATTATACGTAAATAAGTATTTACTTTTCAACATATTTTTGTTTTTCCTTTAATTCAGTTTAATTTCTTTTGTTTATTTTTTTTTTATTACAACCTGGTATTTAACGCGCTACTGCTTTGGCGGACTTGAAGGACTCCTACATAGACCAGTTGTAGACCAAAGTAAAAAGGTGAAAACTTAAACTGTGATCCCTAACTCCCATGAGAACGGTAATAATATTAGTGGCTTTAGGAAATTAATGAAATACATCTAATTTCACTTTCCTAATATTGCCACTTTCATGCCTCCAGGTTTATATTTAAATATGAAATATCCGAGAAGAATATCGTACCACTTTGTAACTCTTTATAAGTTCATTATTAAATAACACAGAGTACCAAAAAAATTACCATAGTACAATAGCATCTAAGTAAAATATTGAATTTCTTAAAATTTACATTATATTTCCACGACTTGAATATTATTTGTTTGCTTTAGAAAACTTATGGAGATAAAGTGTTCCTATTTTTATTATCAGACAATTTTCTATATTTTCGCGAATATGATAAATAAAATAATGCGATGAATTAACAGTCAATCTAATTGCTAATGGCGAAAATTATTTAAAACAAAATTATTTTTATTAACAAATTTTTACTTAAAAAACTGATTTCGTATGTTCTTATTATTTTTCAGATAACTGTTTTTGTGATAAAGAAAGAGTACGATTTCAAAATTTATGTCTATATATATTTTTTTTGTTTAGAAGATTAGTAGGCTACCAATAAATTATCAAAATACATTTTTTACTGCCTAAACTTATTTTTTCGCTGTAATTGTTGCTTAAAAGATACATAGGACTTGTGGATTCTCATCCACATAAAACTATGTTCCTAATCTCATGTTTATTGGTTAACTATTGCAAAAAAACCTCCTCTTATGGATGGATTTTCATTCACTAAGTATAATATATTCTTTAATTTTATGTTCCAGCGTTACCGTTGGGCGACTTTAGTCGGAAATTATCCCATTTTCAACCACCTGGGTCCTTTTTTGGCCCCTTTTTTTAAATGGAACTAAATTGCTACTTTTTAAGATTATATGGTAAATGGCGAAAAATTAGGTTATTTGAAACATTTCTACCAATTATATATGAATTTCAACAAATAAATTAATTACTTTGCGATTGCTTTAAAATATAGTGATATTATAAAAAACCCCGGAGAATTTTAAATAAACTAAAACTGTTAAAAACTAAAACTAATGATAAAGCTTATAAAAAACTATTTAAATCACCGAACAGTACAACATCTTTTTTAGGTAAGAAAGCAATTGGCACCTTTTTTCAAAAAATCCTTATTTGTTTTTGGTCACATTTTAAAAATTCTCAACGGTAACGCTTCATGTTTGTACGTTCAATATTATAGGAAATTCAAAAAATACCATTTGATGAAAAAGTACCACAGAGGGAACTCTTGTGGATTCTCTCTCATTTCCAAAAGTACCATTAGAAGAAACAAAAAAAAGTACCACAAAGTTTCCGCTTGTGAATTTTTACCCACATAGGACCATATATTTTTATCATGTTTCTAGGTTTGATATTATAGAAAAGTCGAAAAGTATCATTATAAATACCAAGTTCTATATTATTTACGTGATATTTAATGCCTCTATAGCTATTCGGTCAAAAGGTATACGATGGTAAACTTTGAAACCAAAAATGTATCTATTTTAATATTTTTATACTTTTTGGTTAAATTGCATCTTCATAGCATCCATCAAGATGCAATTTGATGTCATATAAACGCTTGCGACGTTTCCCAAAATATTTATTTGCAAAAATTTTAAAGATTTTGAAAATTTAGCAAAATGTTTAGATTTTACTTCAGCATTTTAAATTGCCAAAAAGTGTCTTAGCATTACACAAAGCACATTGAAAGACTTGTTGCGGTTTATTTTTATGATTATTTGTTCAACTGTCAAATTAAATCAGCGTAACTTAATTCGACAGTTTAAAAAACTGTCAAAACCGACAGTAAAAAAAAAAGTAACTCAATAGTGAGGTGTTGTCATGATTTATCCCAAAATCAAGGGCGCCTTAAATAATTGCAAAATTGGATGACATTATAGAACTTCTTTAAAAACATAATTTAGTGATATAAAATGTTTCTGTTTATCTTTCTATAGTTTATAACCTTAATTGAGGTAAAACGAATGCGCGTGGATAATGGCTGCTTCACAAACCGCAACACGGTACAGTTATGTGACGTGCAACCATTAACCAATGCGAATTTGAAACGCAAAACACCCGAAGGCCAACAAACACGAACGGCCTGATTGCCCTTAAAAGATAATGTTTCTCCAACTAAGAACAGTTTTACGAATATCTTTGAATCTATGCTGATTTAATATTTTTGGTTAAAATATAATAAAGTTTACACGATGATTGGGAATTAAAAAGTTTGTAAAAACAATGACATTTGTTACATTTACCGCCTTATTCATAATAAACATTTTAAATTTATCAAAGCTTAATAGAAAAAAATTTCATACAAACTTGATTGATAAAAAGTTTATAATTTTAAAATCATTATTATGAATATTTAAGGCCTTTAATATTTTTTTAATTATTTATGAGATCCATTTAATAAATAAATGAATTTGTAACACAATTTTATTTAAAATAAATACCTTTTGAATTACTACTATTTTTAATTTTTACTATACTAAGAATCAAAAGGGGTCCTCAAAAAGATTTCTAAAAGGCTCTATGAAGCATGAAGAGATGGAAACCCTTGCTATATCTTATCTTTTGAGATTTCTAATTTGTTCTTTTATTTTTAGGAAATTCAAATGATTTGGCAAGTAAAAACAAAAAAATTAGAATTTTATAACGAAGACTATTTGTTTAGGTAAATTTCAGAATTTTTAAACACAAGAAAAAACTAAATATGATACTGTTGTTAATTATTCTTCTTGTTTTTTTTTGCTTTTTTGTTTTTGTGGTTGACCGAATTTCTAAGAATTTTAGGTATTGTTTTTTTTTTATTAAGTATATTTATTTTTTTATTTTCAGGTTCCATTTATTTGAATTTTTTTCTTTTTCAGGTTTTTCTTTCAGGAATATTTTCTATGATTTTTTCCTTTTAATTTTCTACCTTCTTTTTTTTTATTTATGCTTGTTTGTTTTTATTTCTGAGTTAAACATTTAACCTATACTATTAAGACTTTTTTACGATGGCTTACAGGCCTGAGATCAGCCCTACTCCACGCACGTTTGCACATAAATTATCAAAAAGGACTGATATTCTACCGATACTCTAATTAAATGTTTTCACCTAATTTAACCCCGTGATTTATTTTTTTCTCTTTATTTTAGATTTTAAACTATCCTGTCCATTTTGTTCGAAAACCTTATTATATGTTACCCCAGCACGCCTAGAGTGATGGTGCTACACTGCTCCTTCAACGTTGGGAGAGACCTTTGTGCAGTGGCGTTTCGTGTCATTGGTTTTATTTTTAGGTTTATGTTTCTTTTGTAAATTGTTTAGTTGTTAAAGTTTTTAATCTGTTTTATTATTATTTTTTTTTTTGGTTTGAAGTTTTAATTTGTTTTATATTTTTTTATTAAAGTTTTTAATTTGCCTTTAGCTTTAAGTTTTATTTAAGCTTGCTTACATTTAAATTATGCTTTATTAAAAAACTTTATAAAAATCTTAATAAAATTTTATCACTTCGTAAATTGTTGTTTTTTCTTCTTCGTCGGCCACTGGTCTCACATTCTTCCGAATCCAAAAGAAAAATGCACATAAGCGCAATTTTTGCTCACCTGTTTTTGTAGAACTGCTGCCAGCTATATCATTCCGCCATGGTTGGATCTTTAGTTTATTTATATTTTTATTTTTCTTCTTTTTACTTTCATTAATTTTGTCTTTGTCTATAACCCCAGGTCTACAACTTAATGCTGATATAATATGTGAGATAACGCCGGCAGAAGAGAATAACCATTTTCTTTATATTATATTAAATCTTAAATAAGGGGCACACGTATTCTAACAAATCCTATAAGATATAATTATTTTCAATAAGTCACAGAGTAACATGTCGTTCTTATTTAAGAAATGCCGACTATTTAGCACAATTTTTATAAAAAATATATTTTTTTTAATGTAAAATATCCATTAAAACAAAATAGTGTTAAAAAAAAAAAATATTAAGTTATACTGTATATTAGAGAAATGCGTTGTTATTTAATTTACATGTACAGATACACCATAAATATTGTCTTGGTACCTTTACTTTTGCCACTTTTTTTAGTCAAAATATCCAATTGAAAAACTTACTATTTTTAGTTGAACTTTTTTAAAGAATAATTTATTTATTTTTTATCTCTAATATAACTCAATAGAGATATGTATACATTTATTGTGTTTACATAGAATAAATATTTAGAATAAAATAATTTAATTGAAGAAAAACAAATTAATTTTTAACATACCAGTAGCAAGCAAAATTCAACATATTCTTAACAGCACTAAGTTGCAGTAATTTATTGTCATTTTCACATAATAGATTTTCTGTAACTTTATTTTGAAATATTACAAAACCAGATGCTTGCCAACTATATGCATATTCAGGCCAAATAACTTGCCATAATTGATTTGATATTAGATCTGGATCATCCCAAATAAATATAGTTTTATTCTCATGAGCATATAAGTATATAGCTGAATTGCCTTGTTTTATACCAAATGCCACCAAGCCGTTATAGTGTGAAGTGATTATAAAGCGATGACTTTTACTTTCTGCCTTTTTTGATGGATAGTATTGAACGTGTATAGCGTTGAAAACATCTCTATAATGTACGGAGTTCTTATACAAAGAACGTAACTCTTTGGGTAAACGACAAAACACACGGTCCGAATTTGTTTTGATAGAAGTACAAGATATATTCTTTTTAAACATAGAAATAACATGATATGTTAAAAGTGGCATTAGAGTTTCGGTCCTTGCTGTATCTAATATACAATTATCAATCAGATTTGAAAATGCTAAAGCTTGAATTTCTTCATCATTGAGCCATTTAATTTCATTTATAATATCTTCAGGTGAAAGTAGTAAATATACTTTATTTATTGTTATCTTCCAAATTGCATTATTGATTCTTTTTTCTATGTCTAAGTTTTCTATCAAGTCTTCGTTTGTTTTAAATGATTTAGTTTTAAAACTCTCTATCAATTGAGAGGATATAACACGTATTAACTTTTTTCGAACATGATGTCTTAGTAAGACATTATATTGATCTTCCTCTTCGACCGAAATATGACTGATTAATTTCGTATATAGTTCTATAATTTTTTTGGGCTCTAATTCACAATCGACATTGGCATCATGCCAAAATGTTTCTACTGTATTTGATATTATACGATTTTGCGAGAAATATCTTGAATTTTCCCCATTAATTGCGTATTGTTGATAAGATAGTCGAATAAATGTAGCACAAATTATCAAAAAGGCGCTTATAAATACAGAGTGTTTTTTTTCGCGCAACATCTTGCTTGAGTTGTTGAGTCTTGACTAAGGTTGACATATAAAGTTTAAATCGGGGATGGCAATTTTTAAATTTAATTGTATCAATTAGCTTTAAAAGATTTATTTTTTATTTTAATTTGTGTAAATAAGTTATTATCAAACAAAATATAGAATTAATAATAAAAGTGAAGAATTGAAAATTTATTTATAAGTCCAGATATAACAATATTCTAAAATAAATATTTGAATCAAATTCAAATTAGAATGTTATATGTATTCATATAAATAATAGTATTGCTCTAATTTAAGTAAATAGTGACCTTTTAAGATTTTTCATGTAGATACGCATCATTGACATTGTTTTCAAATTGTCATAAATTGGTCATTGGTATATGTATTTGAGTTTCAAATTGCACCATAAAGTACATACTTTGACATTTGTTGTTTAAATATAGTTACAGAGAGAATAAGAGAAAATATGATTATGGATGGAAAAATGGTCCAGTTTCGTGGAAAAAATTTTGTGTTATATCTTTATGTCAAAAATGGTATGCATCTTTCATGGTTTAAAAAATATATTTAGTAGTTAATGCAAAGTTAAATAGGTCACTTTCCATCTCTGCAAGATATACTATTTAAGCTTAATAAGCATCACTCTCATCCATTTAAAATAGTGTTGCCGTAGTCGATTGTTTGTGTTATATATATATAAAAAAAAAACATTAAAAACTAGACATAAACAAAATTACAAACAAAAATCTAAATTAATTTTTTTTAACTTGTGAAGAAAATTACACAATGATTTTATTATCCAAAAATTACCCAGGAAATTTTGTATTGTTTAATTTTTGAATTATACACAACACTAATCCAACTCTGCAAATCTTTTAAATCATACTCATATTTTGATAATGGAAAGAAAGCTGATGCATACATTTTATTTCAGCTGTATACGAGATAATTAGAAAACTCATTTAATTTATACAAAAGCTTATTCGGATTGCATCTCTAATAAATGAGAAGAATTAAATTAAATAATTGAAATCTAAGAACTTAAGGTAAGAAGAGGATATATATGTTCATTACAGTGGACCCGCAAAAAATTACAGACCTTACAATTCTTTATAAAGCACCTTTAAAGTCATAACAATATTTTTATAATTTTTTCGATAAATTTATACTTTATAAAGACATAAAGTCTCTTTTGTAATTGGAGTACATATTGGGTATATGTATTAAAACCCACCATTTTGGAAAATTTCAAAATAAAGGTGCAATAATTTATTTGATTTAAAGTATAAGAAACTACGATTTTTTATCTTTCTGTCAATTTTCTAATTCCATCCCAAACCACTTTTCATCAGTAACAAATTATGTGATGGAAATTACGCGATTGTTATTTCACATGCGGTTTGAAAATAGCAAAATTTATTTTAGCATGTACTGTAGTTCACGCGACTTATTTGTTCGGTTATTTTCAATTTGGTCAGCTGTTACTCTTAAATCGCTAATGTATGATAAGGAAATAAGAAAGAAAATAATGACTCAAAGATTAAATTTCATATTTTTATCTAAATGAAAAGAAAGCATATTAAATTTTATTTGTACGCTATATTTTTTGTTTTTTGAAATCTCGTTCAAGCAAAATAGACAACTTCACTTTGGTATAAATATGTGATTTGAAATCGTAAAATTTCTTGCGAATGTGAACTACATCACACTTATTATGCGATTTCAAATCGTAATCCTTCTTATCACATAGCCGATAGTCAATTTTGAAACTTTATTCCGAAGAGAAGCGTATTCCAGCTTAGGCATTCTGAATTGAAGGAAACAAATAGTCAATTCACCATCATAATGGAAAATTATGGACTTTTAGATGACCGCATATTCGTTCATCATAAGAGAAATTGTTTCGTCAATATATCAAGTAAATGTTGAACACATTTAGGATTAAAAGCATTATATAATCTATAACAAATTAAATATGTACAGAAAAAATTCACAAATCACCAAAATAATTCATGCAAATAAAAATTGTTTAAATTTGCACCTCACACCATAAGGGTTATATGAATTACTAATGACTGTAAAAAATAAGAAACAGAAACATTTTTCCAATTAAATAATTTATTAAATCAATCAAGTAGATGATCGTATGAATGAAAATGTAAATGAGAAAAAAAATCTTATTTGATTTTAGTTTTACTATTTCTTTTAATTTTTCTTGAATATATTAATTAAATTTCTATGTAAAATGAAAAATATAAGGTAATAATTTTTCTGTTTGTATGTAATGTTATTAAATTTAATATTATAATTATACTAATATTACAAAATCTAGGGTGTATTTGTTTCTACGCTTATTTATTTATTTGTGACGCAATTACGCCTAAATCGATGTACAGTGATCGAAATACCCATTCTAACGGTATTCAATTTGTTACTGGATAATAACGAGGTATAGTGCTTATTTTTCTAATGAATTAGTTAAAGAATTAATATCTACACAACGTACGCTTTGCTATACCCCGATCATATTTTACGCCCCCTGTTATAAATGAGTGTGTCTATAAATATTTTATTACGGATCTACAACTAATTACTCACAAATTTTCTGTTTATGTCAAATATAATCATAATACTAAAGTTTATATGTGATTTGTAAACGTCAAAGTGATATTTGATTAAGGTGATAATATGGGCTATTATTAAACATTTTTAACGTGACTGAAACTGAATTTATTCCTTAATAAGTTTTGTAGTAACATTATTCATAAAAAAACAGGTTACAGATCTGAACTCACAAGACTAGAAGGTAATAGAGTGCAGAATGTTAGTACCATAGAATTCATTTTGTAATCGTGATTGTTGTTTAAATTCAAAAACTTAGAAAAAGGGCTTTAAAATACTTAACTTTTCCCATTCTTCTATGCTTTATTTCGAGCGTTTATACTTTTTGATCTCATTCGATCCTAAAACTAATCGGACTTTGTGGATAAATTCAACAACGTCTTTGTTATTGCACAGACCTTTAACAATTACATACAGGGTAGTCGAATTTTTTTCCATTATTGAAAAAAAATTTATGCGCTCAACTGATTTTAAAGAAATTTTAAATAGAAAGAGCTATAGTATATACAGCCCGTTTATGGAATGCAATACGGATTGGTGGATTGGCAACATTTTTCATCGAAATCAAATGATTGGATTTATGAATTTCATTTCCAGTTAATGGAAATAAAATTGAAAAATTTCATTCGATAATGGAAATATGGTTACAAACCCATGGTGTAGCGCCATTAAATAATTGGATTTGAATAATTAAATATTTTCGTTTTCATTTTACATTTCGGATTAACAAAAATTGATTTTATTTGAAAAAAAAAAATAAGTCAAAATGAAGAAATATAAAATCGTCGTTCAAATTCAAGCAACCGTTTATTGCCTTTATAATGGTTACAACATGATGCTACAAAATAGAAAAAAATAAATAAACTCTAATGTAACTTAGATTAGTTTTGCACATATTGTTGAGCAGATTATTACTTAATATTAAGATGTTCAAATCGGGACTTCGGACTTAAATATTTTTAATTCTTCTTAACCAGTTTTAATTTTTTAAATGGTATAGAAATTCTTACGTCTTTTAAAAACTATATAGAAATTCATGTTCATTGCAAAACTGTGTATGCTATAAAGTTACTGATTTTTCCAAAAATTGTATATGTATTTTTTATAAATAATTCGAAAAACACGTATTTTTTTTTTAATTTCAAATATGTATATATTTTACAGCAATAAAACTTAGTGTCAGTAGTTATCTTTAATAAAAAAAATATTTTAAAAATGCAAAAAGAAAAAAAAATCAAACGGAAATACAATTTTTTCGAACAAAGTAATTTCGGCACGTTTTCATAAACCTGTTTCAAATTGGAATTGGATTGGATTGGAATTTCGTTTCTATTCCAATTCCATTGAGGATTTCATAAACAGACTGATAAATTAAAAATACTTTTTTATATTGATGTAAACGGTTTCCTTTATGTTTCATTTAATTTTTTATTAGTGTTTAGCATTCAGCTAGTATAAAAAAATAATTAAATAAAAAAGCTTTTTAAAATATATGTGTTTTTTATTTTTATTCTCAATAAAAAAAATCATATATATCTTTTTTACAATTTATTGAAATTCTTAAACTTCCAGGAACACTGAAGATTCAACATATTTTCCCTGGCACTAAGTTGTAAAAAATTATCTTGGTAATTACCTTTTGGGTCTGATAAATGATGCAACTTGTTTTTGTTGGCGCATAAAAGATTATTGGTTTCTCTATTTTGAAACATCATCAAACCAGGTACATTCCATCTATATAAATATTCAGGCCAAATAACATACCACAATTGGTTGGGTTTTAAACCAGCACCGAGCCAATAAAATACAGTTTGGTTATCTTTAACACCCAAATAGTTTATATGATCACCATACTGTTTACCAAATGCCACTAATCCATCGTTATTAGCAGTGAATAATAAACGAAAAGGTTTTTCGTCATCCTCTAATTCTGAAGCGGATCCCCATTGAGCCTGATTAACAAGAACAATTGTTTGATCAAGAGATTCATATAAAAATCGCAATTCTTTTGGTAAACGTTCATATACGGCATTTAAATATGTATTACACGAAATACAGCGTATTCTATTTTTATACACTGTAGTAATATAATATGCCAAAAGTGGTAGAATTTTCATTTTCGATTTATCGGGTAAATATTTATCTAGAATTTTTTCTACAGCTACAATTTGTACTTCGTCCAGTTTAAGCCGCACAATTTTTCTAATAAAATCTTCATGATTAATAAATGCATACGTTTTATTTATTGATAACTCCAAAATAGTTTCAGCTAGTCTTTTGTCGATCGTATACAGCTCTCTTAAATTATTATGCAATTTTAGAAATAGGTCAAATCTAATAGACCTTGAAAAAAAGGCCTCTATCAGTGCTGTATGTAGTTCATGTATTAAAGTCCTTTTTATGTGATATTTCAACAAATCTCCAAATTGATCCACTTCCGCATCCGATATCTTCATTAGTTGGCCGTATATCTCCATAAGATGTGCTAAATTAATTTTACAATCAACATTGGCATCATGCCAAAATGTTTGTATAGTATTTGGCATTTTATGAGTTTGTGAGTAATATTTTAAAGTCTCTCCAATAAGTATGTACTGCTGATAAGATACTCGTAGTTGAAACAAAATGCATATTATTAAAACGGAGTAACTTATGAAACGATCGTGCAACATATTCGTTGAATTAATAAATCGCGACTGATATTGATGTCTTTCTCAGTTTAAATTAAATATATTTTCTTTCATCAAAATAAACTTTATAAGATCAAAGTGCTCTGCATTTTTAAAGCTTGAATAAAATGTTTTTTATTGCTGTTCAATGGGCATATGTATATTTATAACAAGAAGATAATTCCATGAGAGATAATCCAATGGAGAATTTAAAAATTCTTTTCAAAATAACTGCAAAAGTGCATACATATTTTTGGATTTTTCTGCTTTGAGAATTATAATTTCTGATAATATTAAAACGAATGATTGAATAAACATTATACTAAAGGTTTGATTTTAATTTAAATAAATAAATAATATTTGACTCACCTACGTTTTAAATAAATTATTCTTATTAGGTTTGTTTCCGTACTTTTTGGGTAAAGTGCAGAAAAATGAGAAACTGCAATTTTCTCCCACAAAAATACAACAACGTACAAAAGTGCGGGAACACAAAAATCCAAATTGTTTACCCAGAAATAAAACATCAAACAGTTTTAAAAATTCATACAGGAATGTAATTTTATTTTTCAGCATATTTGAATGTTTTTAACTTTTTTTAATGAAACTTTACTGTTAATAACAAAAACAATTTTTTATTCATTTTGGTTCAAATTTTTTATTGTACGTTTTTATATTTTAATTATTAGACAATTAACATAATCTACCCGAATAAACTGTTTCGTGCAAGAAGAAGAACATTATTCTCTCAAAATAGCTCTCATTTATCCAACTTTAGAGTACGGGAACGCTTTTCGGAAACATTGCCGTCCCAATTTAGAGTACGGGAACAAAGCTATTGTTTTAAATTTTTTTACATTTCATTATATTCTTTAAACATCCAGTAACAATAAGTATTTAACATATTTTCCTCGGCATTAAGCTGTACGAAATGATTTTGATATCTAGTATTTTTTGGATCTGGTATTAACTGCATGAAGTTGTTTTTATTGGCGCATAAGAGCATTTTAGTTTCTTTATTTTGAAACATTATTAAACCACGAGTATTCCATCTAAATAGGTATTCAGGCCAAATAACATACCACAATTGATCGGAGCTAAAACCTGAAGTATTAAAATAATATACAAGTCGGTCCTCCTTAACACCTAAATAAGTTAAATTGTCATCATAATGTTTGCCGAATGCCACTATACCTTCATCATTACTCGTAAATAAAACACGAAAATATTTTTCACTAGCCTCTAATAAAGGCAAGTACCCAAAGTGGGCTTGATTAACGAGAACAATTGTTTTATCAAAGGATTCATATAACAAACGCAATTCTACGGGTAAACGATCATATAATGGATACACATTTCTATCACATGAAATACATGTTTTATTATTTTTAAATACAGAAATAATATAAAATGTTAAGACTGGTAAAATTTTCGTTTTCGATTTAGTTGGTATATATTCATTTAGAATTTTTTCAATAGTTGCAATATGTATTTCATCCAATTCCAGCAGGATTAGTTTTCTGATCAATATCTCGTGATCAATGAATACATAAATTTTATTTACTACTAAATCCAAAATGTTTTGGGCTAGTCTTTTGTCGATGTGATGCAGATTTTTTAAATTGCCAATTAATGTAATGTAAGTATAGCTTTTCATAGATTGTGCATAAAATGCTTCCATCAGTTTATTATCCAATTCAAGTAGTATTCTTTTTCTGATATTATGTCTTAGTAAGACATTAAATAGATCTAAATTCACATCTGATATTCTCATTAATTTCTCGTAGATTTGTATAAGTCGTGTTGAATCAAATTTACAATCTACATTTGCATCATGCCAAAATGTTTGTACAGTATTTGATATTATACGATTTTCTGAATGATATTTTACATTTTTACCAATGAGTACATATTGTTGATAAGACGGTCGAATTAATGCACAAACTATAAACAAAATGCTAATTGTAGTAAAAGATTCTTGCTTGCACAACATTATCGTTGAATTGACGAAACACTACTGAGATTAACATTCTTTCTCATAGAGTGTGAATAAATTTAATATCAAGAAAAATTAAATCATTTCAAGACTAATGGCCTGTTTATATAACCCATGTCACTCAAATTTTTTGTTGAAATGAGTGCAAAAAATTATATTTCGATTTTGTAAGGCATGTGTTGGGTTTTTATGAGTAAAAACGTAAGAACTGATGTTTTTGTACACATTTTTTGATTTTTTTAATGCATTTACAAATGTCATTAACGTCAAACACAGACAATCGTAAAATTTAATCATGAAGCGAAATGCGTTGATAAAACTATAATGGTCTGTTTATACAAGACGTGTGAAGATTCCGACAAGCGAGTGGTACCCAGACAAGTACGTAAGAAAATTATTTTTTTTTAAAGCACTCATCTATCTTACGTTCTCTTACGTTGTTTTTTTGCAGTTGCCAAATGTTATTGTTGCCATTATGTTTAATTTTAACATCTTGTAAATGTTTTTCATATAAAATCATGATTTCTGAACAAAAAATTGGCAACCCTAAAATATAAACAAAAACAGCTGCTTTTTGTTTACTTAAAAATATTGTGTTTGGAAAATAATACAAAAATAAACATGTAAGAAAGTAATAGTCGGTCAAGCCCGACCATATGATACCCCACACCATTGTGCATGTCCATCAAAATTAGTGGAGGACCGATATATTTTTTGCTAAGTCTAAAATAAAATATACGAATACGGAATATTACGCAAATACTAACATTTATATGAATTTATGTACTTTAGGGTGATTCACGAAAGTGGGCTTATATGGGAGCTAGGGTAAATTATGGAGCGATCCTCATAAAATTTGTCACTATGATTTCCACTTATACAAAACTTATATGTGTCGAATATAAACCTGATACTAACATATGTATGTGATTTATGCACTTTAAAGTGATTTTTGGAAGATGCTTATATATGGGAGCTTTGGTAAATTATGGACCGATCGCCATGAAATTTGCCACAAAGATTGAAACTTACACAAAACTTCCTTACACCGAATTTCATTAAAATATTGCTATATTTAGGGCATTTATGATCGTTAAACCCCTATTCTGGGAAGAACTTTAAATGGGCGCTAGATGAAATAATGGACCTATCATAACCAATTTCAATAGGCTTCGTCTCTGTGTCGTGAAAGTCCTACGCACCAAATTTCATTGAATTATCTTCTGACTTTATTGCAATAATAAAGAAAGGGGAGAGAAACTTTAAGCTCGGAAGAAAACTAAAGCTATGTTCACATTTGGCAAATATTTGATCAAAATTGCGTGAACACTAGTTTTATAAAAATATTGTTTGCGTTGTTTGATCTTGCAAATATTATGTAAGAGAAAATAGCGTCAAACAAAAGGTAGAAAATCGTTTCCCATTAGAAATGAGAAATTAGGAAATATTTTATATAGCGGTACGTCATTCTGGTCAAATATTTGACTAGTCTGAACGTATTTTAATTAGTTAAGAAGTGTTTGCTGTTTATTTAGTTTACGTTTATTGTATTGGTAAACATTAAGCACACACTTAGTACGTAGTGGTACCGTAATGTTTTGGAAAGTTGCTATAACGAACGCAGAACGAAAAATAAGTGATATGGAGTGATATCACTTATTTTTCGTCATTCTGGTTTAAAGTCAGAGATCTTACGGAACAAATTTTCTGTGCTTAAAAGGTCCTGCATATTTAACGAATTCAAGCTGCGCATTGATAATCTGAATACAGGAAAAACAATAAAAGTAGTTAAAAATTACAGGTCTGGTACATTTTGCGAAAAAAAAAAAAAAAAATTATTCCGAAATCAGATTTATCCGAGAAAAAAATCTAACCTTTTTTTTGGCCTAATTGCATGAAACCCATGATTTTTTAATCGCTGGTAGGGAACTGAAGACCAATTTTAAATTTCTTAAAATATTTTTCCTATACTTTTTTCATCAGTATGCATCGTTTGAGTGGTCTTCCTACATCACAGTCTCAATTCCTCAAGAACTAATGCATAATGATTCACTTATAAATATTTGACTATAAATTATAACATCGTTGAGGATCGCGCTATTCTAAATATATTACATTGTAGTAAAAAGGAAATCCAAATAAAAATTTATGTCAGTACTTCTCTGTCTGTTGAAATGAATATTCCGTATGCCTGTATATTAAACTCCAGAGAATTTTACTGTTCGCTTTTAAATAAGAGAGTTATGATTAAAAAATATATTTCGAGATACTTCACTCCATCTAATCATACTATTTGTACTACCTATACTTTGTTAAACTACTTATACTATCCGATCGAAAATAGAAAACAACTCTTTTGTACAGGCCGGAGCTTCAAAGTGTATTATGTTGAAAATATGCCTATCCAGATGTGTTCGTCGATTTGCTGAAACAATTCAATACAAACCTCAGTTGCTTTTAGTCTGTTTTAATAAAAGGTTTGTCACTTTTTTAGTTTTATTTAACAATAACTTTATTTGAAGCTTAATAAAAAATATTATTATATAATTATTGTTTAAATAATTTTATAATTGTTTTATTATATAAATAATGCATTCATATGGTATATAGATTAATTCAATGGTTAACAAAACAAAAATATATTTTAATTATTTATTAAAATAAAATATATTAAGAGAAAGAAGAAATTAATCATACAAATTGTTGATAAAAGTAGTTAAAGATTAAAATACGTTATGATATTTATATGTATAAAGCAACAAAAAAAAAAAATAAATAATATTTTCAATTATTAGTTTTTAATTTTAATAAAAAACATAAAACGTTTTCTTTAAGTTTTTTTTCAAAATAAACAATAAATTAACAATATTCTTTTTATACCCACCATCAAAGAGATGGAGGTATATTGGGTTTGTCATTCCGTGTGTGGGATCAATTAAGATCCCATAAAGTATATATGTTCTGGGTCCTGGTAAGATTCTGAGTCGATCTAGCGGGGGACGAAATTTAGCTCAAATATTTAACTTATATAAGATTTGTTTGGTATTGAAAATGGTAAAAATCCGTTAATGAAATTTATGGGCCAAATACTTGAAACACAGGTGCTGATATCTCTCAAATAAAAGCATGTACGACAATGAGATTTTGTGTAGATAGTTCGAGGATCAATATAAAAGTGGAAACCAAAAATGGGCGTGATCCACCCACTTTGCCGCTCACGTTCCATATAAGGTAAAACTTTAACGAAATTTTGTACAAATAGTTCAAGGACCAATGTAAACCCGAAAACAAAAAAGTCAGCGTAGTTCGTCCTCTTTATCGCCCACCTCTCACATAAGGTGAAATTTTAAAAAGTTGCAGATGGTGGGTATATAGATTCGGCCAAGCCGAACATAACATTCTCACTTGTTTTTTTTTTTAATTTTTACCAAAAAATAATTTTTAAAATATACTAATTATGGGCACATTAATTATAACTAAATGAGTAAAAAGTTTTTTTCTGAAAATTTTTTTGGTATATAACACAAAATTTTAATTTAGCATCTAATTTTTTCTTATATTTTACAAATTAACTTTTAACAAAACTATAACAACAAATAATAAATCGTATTTTGATATTGTTTATAAAATAATTATTGCTCGTTTAACACCTAAATCAAATAATAAAAAAATATTAAAGAAAAACAATGATGACATGCTAAGAGTTATATAAAATAAAATCTACACTCACAAAAAATATTTATTAAATGAATTTAACATAACAAAAAAAGAAAACATATGTATAAGTATTTATGTATATTTTTTTGCAATGAATTAATAATGATTAGAATTGTTATTTTTTTATAGATTAGTGGTGCAAAATATATGTTAAATTCACTAACAAAGTAATATTTACGTAGAAAACAAAGATGTTTTTTTGAGGTGTGTTTTAAGAAAAAACTGGAATAGTTTGGGTAAATTCCAAGGATGAGATTTTTCCCAAAATACAATTCCACAACTAACAGAGCCTAAAGGGAAGTTTAAAGTTTTGTTATAATTTATTTGAGCCTTTACAAAATGTTGAAACTTTAGATATTTTGGACTTTTGAACTAACAGTTTAATAGAGCAAATTTATATTAAATTTGCCTGAAATTGTTGAAAGTTTTTTTTAGAACAGAAACAAACTAAAGTATTTGTTACAAGTTTGATGAATATTATTGTATTATATTTCTATTCGCTCTACAATTGGTTAAAGACTAGTTTGACAAGTTTAACTAAACTACGTTTCAAATTAAAATTAAACGTATTTACAAAATAGATCACAATGCTAACTTTAAGAATGAAAAACACTCACTTCCACTTTATTTTTTATTTTTTTTAATATAATGTTTTACATCTAGTTGAAATGTATACATATAATTATATTTCTCCTCAAACAAATATATTTAAATTTTGTAAATTTTTTATCAAAAACACTATTGGGGATACTGTGGATTTCAATTGGAAAGAAACACTTTATTTTCGAATTACTTTTACTAAGTTTTTAAAGCAAGGTTTAAGAGCTAGAACCCATATTTATCGTAGTATAATTTTGCTTAAGGAATTCGCAACATGAATTTCGATAATATATTTTTAAAGAGATTTTCTCAATACTATTACAGGCATATTATTTATTTCTTTTAAATCATGCTACTAAAAATATCTGTGCCGTTAAAAACAAGTAAGATTAAGGAAGTAAAACGTTATTTAAATTTAAAGCAGAAAGTCATTAATGAAAAGATTAATTTTATTTTTTTTTTTCGAAAGGAATAAATGAATCACTTTATTATACTTTTATTGTTTATTATACTTGGTTTAAGCAAGTAAAACCTAATTTATTTAAACGATGTTTATTTTCCTAAATTAGTCTAATATTTGAGAGGGCAAAAAGTTATATTATTTTTTAGAATAAAATTTCTTTTGCTTTTGTTAGTTTTATTAAATCTGGTTTAAGGAATTAATATGTTAGAACAAAACAATCAAAATTTTTCGTCTTTTTTTGCTTAGTTAATTAATTCTTGTTTAAAAATTTTAACTTTGCCTATAATTCCTATACTTCTAAATAATGTATTGCCTAAAGTTACCAATTAATATTTTGTTTGTTCAATCAATTTGAATTTAGTTAAACTACGTTTAAGTGAGATTTAAAAAGTTTTGAATAGAAATAAAAACCTCTTATTTAACTGTGATATTTTTGAAAATGTTTAAAGTTGTTCCCTTGTTCTTTGGAGACAAATAATTTGGGTATTTTTTTTAATAGTAAATATTTGTCTTTGTCTTAGTTAACTCTAGTTTAAGAAATTACAACTATGCTTATAATTTCTATACCTCTAGAGAATTTATATGCAAAACTATTAATTGTTGTTAATCAAGTTAAATTTAGTTTAAGAGAGGTTTTAAAAGTTTTGGATAGAAAAAAGAACTCTTATTTCAAAGTAATATTTGTTCAAATGGTTTAAAATTGTTCGTTTATTCGAATTGAAATACATTTAATGTCTTTTGGATGATCCTGGTTTAAAAAATTAAAACTTTACTTAAGCCTTCATCATATCAAAGGATTTCTCAAATTAAATTTTGTTGCTTAAGAAAAAAAAAAAACTAGTTATTAGTTTTTAGTTAAACCAGGTATTTCGTAATTAAACTATGTTAAAATTGCAAAATTAGAAAATCTTTTCAACTTGAGTTAAATTGTGTTTAAAAGGTGTTTATTAAGCTTTCAAAAACATCTTTGTTTTTAGCTTGACTTTTAAATAAATCTAAAGCTAACTACGTATTTATTAAAAAAAAAAAAAATGTTGTTGCTTCTGCTGCTGATGTTGTTTTTTTATATTTCCAACTCAAAACGTTTTAAATGTGGTGGTGAATTTCGTAAAGATTTCGTGCTGTTTAGTGTTGGATTATTATTATTATTATTATTGCTGCTGATGTTGTTATTAGTGCTTGAAGTGCATAATGGAGTTGTAGTGTTGTTTAATGTCAGCTCAACGTCCCTTCCATCTAAGGGAGGGGGTGAGCTAATGCGTGATCTTTTCGTTTTCAATGTTGTGTTATCCATATCTTGATATAACAAAATATGGTGCTGTTGTTTTTTCTGAAGTGGATGTTGTTGCTGATTTAATAAATTATAACTGCTGCAAGTAGGTTTGATTGTTTTCGAAGTCTCTTTAAACATGATGCTATCATTGTTATTCTGTTGGAGCTGTATATTATCATCATCGTAGACGTTAATATCATCATCACCAACATGTTTTACTAATGTTGCTGTTGTTGAAGTGGTGGTGGTGTTGTTGCTGCTGGTGGCTTTTTGTATGATGTCTGTAAAACTATTTAAATCAATTGCACTGCATCTTTCGACAATAGTTATATTTTTCTTATCATTTCTTGTTGTAGTGGTGTTTTTGTTGTTGTTGTTGCTGTTATTAAATATATGATTTGTATTGTTAATATTATCTAATTTTTGTTGTACATTTTTATTTTTTAGTTGTTGCTTTTCCATATCAAATATAACACTATTTAAATTTATATTAGTTATATTATTAGCACTAAAATTCTTTGGTAAATCCACTGGGTTAAGTATAGATTTTATTTTTGTTGTTGCTGTTGTTTTATCGGTTTGGGATAAATTTTCACTTTGCAATTGAAATGTGGATATTGTTGTTGTTTTTGGGGTTTTATCATTTTCTTGTATTTGAAATGTTTTTATGGATTTAAAAATTTGTGGTTTTTGTTGTTGTTCATTTTTAGTTTTTTTGGTTGTTGCTATTGTGGTGGTTGTTGATGATGATGATGTTGTTGTTGGGGATATTATTGTTGTTGGTGGTGTTGTTGTTAATAAACTATTTTTAGTATTGTTTAACTTATATTGATTTTTAAAGGTTTTAAAATTTTTTCCAAATGTTGTTCTGGTTGATGTTTTCAAACCTGTTAAGGGAAAAGGAAATGGGAAACAATAAAGTGAAACATTGGCTTTAAATTAATGTTAAATGTTTTTACAAAAATTTTAAAAATTTTGTGTAATAGTTTTAAAATAGTGTTTACGGAAACTGTTAAATTATCAAGAAACAGATGTGGAAGTGTAAGTATTTTGTGTTAAACATAAAAGTGTAAAAATGGTATTATTGATAGTTTAAGTTGCTAATATGAAAAATAAATTAAAACACTGAAAATTTAGTAAACATAAAATTTAGTAAACATAAAACAAGTTTTTGAACGCTCTAAGGATTTAAAATAAAAATGTATAATTTTGAAAGCTAATAAAATTCTGCATTACACTTTTAGATTTTGATTCATCGATATTTTACAGAATTTTGAATCGGTATTATTAAATTATATCCACGTTACTGAATAATGTTAAATAAAACTGGAAAAAACTTGGAACTCTTTTAAACATTTAAAAAAAACTAGATTTTCTCTAAACTACCTTTACACTTTCTAAACATAGAACTTAACTTGCTTCCTTAGAGAAGCTTTTCTTTACATTAATTCTGGATAAATTTTAAAGTGTTAAGGTAGCTTATATTGATGAGAATGTTTACCAATAAAATGTGCTTCTGCAAAATAACAACAAACAAAGAGTGCAAAGTGATAAAATGAAGAGAATGTGAACTTATACATACAGAGAAGCAAGTGATTATTATAGGAAAAACAAAATGAACATATATATAGAATAATAATGAAAACAAAACAGAATAGAACACATACACACAAAATACGCGAGATAGGCTTACAAAAAAAAAAAAAAAAAAAAAAAATAATTTACGCTTACATTCCTAAAAATAAATTTTGGTTCATCCATTATTGTTTGTAAAATTAAATTTTTAAATCTTTCCGTCTATGAGGACCTGTCGGCGTAAAAGACTAAGGTCGCAGAGTATAGGGCCTGTAATATATAAATTATGTGAATATCTTCACAGGCCGACTAATTTTTGGAGTTAACAGACTTGGGACAATGTCAATCTACTCGAAGTAGAATAAATGTTTTTCCATTCACTGAAAGTCACTGCCACTGTATAGATTATGGGTCGGAGCGATCATTAGTCGATACTTCTTTAAAAATAAAATTTTTGTTAACATGGTTTTAAACGACATTAGTCTGTCCGAAAAAACTATTTGAAGACCTCCTAATGTTAGGTATTATTGCTATCAATTATTTGTACTTTTGATTACGCAATACAATAATCAATATATTTTTATGGGTAAATTGCAAAATTTAAATAAAACTTTTTAAAATAAAAAAGGTTCAAAAAGTGGTTATGCCTGAAAATCTAATTTTGAACTTGTTTATATTTTGTAGACAATTTTAATTTTCTTTATTTTTTTCAAAAAATTTAATTAAAGTTATTCCCGATTGTACTGAAAAATAAAACTCTGAAAGTATTGAGTAGTTGTTTATTAATATTGACTACCAGAAATAAATAGCTAGTATTAGTGACTACTCTAGTATATTAGAGTACTCATGCTATAATAACTGATCATGTAATATCATACTTCTAAATTTTTTATCTGCTAAAGTCTACGTGGAGAAGCCTGTAATAAAGAAATTCCAACATTTGTCACATTTACTGATAAATACCACTAGAAATACTTCAACATGTAAAAAAAAAACATTTGCAACCTCCGAACTGACCCGCTAAGATCAACGTGAGAAATTACAAAATTTTTTGATTTTCTTCAACACCTCTAATGAACCAAGTTTTATTTTTATTATGTATTTAGTGATTTCTTTTAATTTTGGAGAAATAAAAGAAACAAATTAAAATATAAAAATTTTTATTATCAAAAGGGCAACAAAAAAGATATTATTTTGAAAATAATCTCTAAAAATATTTGTTTATCTGGTTAAAAAATTTTTGATTTTGATTTTTTTTTTTGTATTTTAAAACATTTTAACAAAAAACATTCTAAGCAAACAATTTTTATCGGTTTGTTAGTTGAATACAATAGGTCGATTGCATTTAGAAAACAAATTCGACAATAAAAAATAATGTTGGGAAATGAACAAAATATGTTTAAAAAATGTGTTTATAACCATATATTTATTCATCGCTCATATTAAAGCTAATTAGTGCTTTAAAAAAATTTATTTTACATAAAAATATTCTGCAAAATATAAAAAAATATGCTCTAAGATTTTAGATTGATTTTATATATATATAAAAAAAAAAATAAACGTTTTCCAAACTTTATCAAAAATGTTTTCATACGTTTTAGGACAAAGTTTTTTATTTAATGTTTGATTTGTTGCATACTTTTTGGATCAAAAAGCTTTTGGATTTTGTTGCTATATCTTGAGTGATTTGTTTCTGTAGCAGAGTATAATTTACATAAAAATATCATCCAAATAGAACAATATTTCGAAATAAGCCCAAAATATGTACAAATACAATGTAAAAAACTGATTCCAAAATTGTATATTGATCTTAAAAAATGTAACTGTACGCTTAAGAGTAGTTAAAATAAGATATATACAAATAGAATTTATATAAAAATAAATTCGAAAATAATATGCAAAAATCTGCTGTTCAGACCGAAATATTAACAAACATAATATAATAAATGGATGCCAAAAATTCAATAACTGATTGTAACAACTTATTTTGGTTACCCTCTTGATCTCTAACAGTGTAAATCAAATACCAAAAGATCACAGATACATACAAAGTACAAATAAAAGAGAGTGTGTTTAAACTTTTTAACATTTAATTTCTGTGTGTATGTTACATATTATTTCTTTTTTCTCAATTCTGTTATGATTCAATTTGTTTTACCTTCAAAGTTTAACATCCTATTTTGATAGTTAAACAAATTGGTTTGTTTATAACATGGCTCATACGAATAACGACAATTGGTTAAATAATCATCATCAAGATCTCCTCCTCTACTAGTACTACTTCTACTACTACTGCCACTACCATTGCTATTACTACTGCTATTTTTTTTACAACAACTACTAGAACTACTAGTTCTATTTTGTAAAATTACATTGGTGTCATTATCATTATTATCGATAGTAGTAACAGCAGCATCAGCAGCAACAATAATATTGTTGGCCAAATTGATTTTATCAATATTGTTATTGGTGATAGCAGTGGTATTGTTGATGTCGCTATTATTAGGGAGGGTAGTTGTGGAGGTGATAGTGTGTTGAGTGTTGTTATTGTTATTATTCTCCCTCTTATTATAATTCTCCTGTATAGAAATTAAAGTATTTGTGTTGGTATTAGTGCTCGTTATAGTTCCTGTTATTTGAATATCACTTGTTGTTGATTTTGTATCAGAGGATGATGAAGGAGGAGAAGAAGTTGATTTGTTTGCTAACAATGCTATTGTAATTTTACTTTTATTATCATCATCATCACCATAATTATTATGATCATTATTGTCTGAATTTAGATCATTAGAAGAACAGGTTTTTATTTGAGTAGTTGTACATAAGGATTTAATCAACTTTAATTGTTTTTCTTTTAACTTTTTCTGCTGATCTTGTTGTTGTTGATCTTTGTTATCATTACAATATTGTTGTAGTAGTTGTTGTTGTTGTTCTTGATATGGTTGTTGTTTTAATAGTTGATCTTTTTTATATATTTTCGCATCATTATCAATGTGATTAGAGTTTTTAGCATGCACATGCTGTTTATTTAATATTTTGTTGTTATTTAATAATGTTTTTTTAATGTTTGTATGTAATTGTAAATTATAAAAAATAGAAAATTCATGTGAGTGTTAAGTGTATAAAAGAGTGTCCCACTTAAATTTTTTTTGGTAGGAATACCTCACAAACGATGCCAAAAATGTTTAGCTCTCTTAGATATAGGTTTAAAGATTTTTGAAATTTTGTAAAATGTACTAAATTTATTATATTCAACCGTTGGAAGAGAATTTATTATTTTTTTTTTATTTTTTCAATATTCATATTTCCAATAATCATCGTTTGTTTGGTTTTCTTCAGCAGTTTTGCAAAAAAGTGTGTATTTGGGACACTCTAGTGTTAGTATGTAGAATATGCAATTTTATTTTAAAGAAAATATCAATAACTGTTTTGTAGTTTGTTATAAAATTAGTTTTAGAAATTGATTTTTTTCTTAATAAAAAAAAGTAATTTTTGTAATAACTGATTAGTTACAATTTAGCTTGTAGTATGTTTTCTAGGTTGATGTTCCAAAACTATTTTGATTTTGTATAAATATGTATTGGGTTAACTAACCTCACTATCTTGACAAATAGCATCACCATTATCATCTTCGCCATCTTTGGGCCGGGTTACATATTGTATATCTTGAGAGGGATCTTCAGAGGCCAAATGAGCGCGAAATTGTTTGTTTCTGTTAAAAAATAAAAAAATAATAATAAAAAAATGGATCCGCAATTTTGTGACAATGATGTCATCTATAGAGACATATAGATGCGTTTAGAGATAATTTTAGGTAAAAAAAGATCATAAGATAAAAAGTAAAAAGGCAAGTTTGACCGCTGCTGCACAACTTTTTTTTGGAAATAATTCTGTAACCTATGAACGCTGGAGATATCTACAATAAATTTGTGTTTTTTTTTTGTTTTTTTTTACTTGGGTAAGTAATTTTTAAACTCGTTAAGAATTCAATTTTAGATTGAATCTACAAAAAAAGTTTAAATTTTTAGGTTATTTCTTTTAGTATAAAATATATTTAGGTTGAAACGAATTTTTCTCTTATTTTTAGCCTTGTTTTTTTATGTTTTTTAAATTTGCCATGCCTAGTTTGCGCATTAAAGTTTTTTGAAAGTATCTGTTAGATTTCTTACAAAATTCTAAATAAAATTGCAATAAGAATAATATAAATATATCGATTCAATAAAAAGTTATATTAAACAGAATTTAAAAAGAAATTCACAATTTTGAGATTTTTTTTCGCAAAAACGTAGTATTTTTCATTTCTAAGATATTTGTTTTCTTCTAACCTATTACACTGGAGAACAGTCATTGTGCGGCCCAGAACTTTATTGCAAATTTTTACTACTTTGAGGTCGCTGAATTCAAACCTAATCTCCGTTTTTCTCTATCAGTACGACTTTTCGAAATATATCGTTATGTCCAAAATTAAGACACTTTCACACATATATTGAAATAACTTGAATACGGTTCACCATATTCAGTTAAAAAAAAGTCGGAAACTCGACAATAATATTATATTTAAACCGTTCTTACATTGTTTTTAAATTTGGCCAGTAGTTTCAGAGATATCGTTATCGTTTCAGAGATAAGTTAAGAAAAAATAATTAAAAAAAAAAATTTTTTTGTTCTTTAAAAATTCATATAAAATAAAACTGCGACAGAAGTCATAGTTTTGGTATAAAACATTTAGTTAAATAGATAAAAATCGCGATTTCCATTAAAAAAAACATTTTTAAATGTGTATATTGGAACAAAATTGAACTTTTTTTTGTGTTGACTGTATATATATGCACACACTCACAATTTATGACTTAATAGTAAAAAAATTACCCAAAAATTAAGTCCGAATTGAGTTCATTTTAAAAAAGAATAAAGTTTTATGACCTGAGCATTTAACCAATTTTTTTATGTTTAAGAATGAATAAAGTTTTTGACCTGAGCGTTAAAAATAATTTTTATGCTCAAAACAACTGAATGAAAAATGTTTTTTTTAGTTTACTAATTTTTTTACCTCTGTTTTTCCTAAATTCCTGTTATTGTCCAAACAGTTTTAAATATATATTTATAACCGTTTTTGTTTTGTTTTTGTTTTTTATGCAATTAACAGTTAAATTAACAGTTCAGTTGAATCCTAGATTTCGTACTTTTTGTCTTAAAAAATATGAGTTCGTTATGAAAACTTTGTGTTAACAACCCCAAACAGTTTTTGCTATATATGTGGAAAAAAAAAATCAATACATATTGGTATTTTTATTTAGGGTTTTTTAGTGAAATAGACATAACGAACATAACGGTATTTCGCGAAAAATCTAGCTGATAGACAAAAAATGGAATAGTAAAAAATTGCTATAAAGTTCCAGTCAACACAAAAAAGTTGAATTTTGTTCCAACATACACACTAAATAATGTTCTTTTATGGAAATCGCGATTTTTGTCAATTCAGTTTTCTCAGTAAATTGTGAACAAAATCAAAAGTTGTACAGCGATTGCTATGAAATTTTTCATAATTTTTATTTTTTATGAATTTTTAAAGAACAATTTTTTTAAATTGTTATTTTATTTAAAAAAATTTCAACGATATCTCTGAAAATACTGGGCAATTATAAAAACGATATAAGCACGGCTTAAAATAATATTGTTGCCGAGTTTCGGATTTTTTTTTAATTGAATATGGTGAACCGTTTTCAAGTTATTCCAATATATGTAGTGAAAGTGCCTTAATTTTGATAGAGAAAATGGAGATTAGATTTGAAATCAGCGACCTCAAATAAATAAAAATTTGCAATAAAGTTCCAGGCCGCACAAAAAAAAAGTTAAATTTTGTTATTATTATTATTATTATTATTTTAAATTTCTTTCAAAGGAAATCTTACCGTAAATGCTATCCAAACTTTGTCAATTTTTGAAAAATTCTTACACCCTACACCACTATAAGTGGAGGTTGGTGTATTATGCATTTGTGCAGATGTTTGTAACACCTAAAAACATTGGTCACCGACCCACTTAATATATACCAATTGGCTTGGAATGATTTTCTGAGTCGATTTAATTATGTTCGTCTTTCCGTCCATGTAAACCTTGTAACTCAATCACAGGTCGCAATTTTAAAAATGATTGAATAAAATTTGGTATATATATCTTTTATAGTCCAGGGACGAAGATAATTGAAATTGGTTATAATCAACCCATTATTTCACCTAGCCCCAAATAAATGTTCCCCCTGAATAAGGGTTTAACGATCATAAATACCGTAAATGTAGCAATAATGAAATTAAATCTAGCATATATAGATTTTATTTAGGTAAAAATCTATATGCTAAATTTCATGAAGATCGGTATATAATTGACCATAGTTCCCATATAAACCTTACCTCCAAAAAACACTTTTTCGTGCATAAATTCCACACAAATGTTAGTTTCTAGTTAATATTTGAAACAAATAAGTTTCATATAAGTAAATATCATAGTGCCAAGTCTTATCACAATCGGTCTATAATTAACCATAGGTCCCATATAAAGCCCACTTCCGAAAATCACCTTAAATGCATCAATAAAATAATATAAAGCATACTTATCTATGTTTCATACAAATATACAGTACTCCCAATACAAGTATCGGCCAACAATTGACCCTAGGTCCCATATAAGACATCTCCCCGAACTTTGATGTACAAACAGAATGTTGTAGGGTATCATATCACTTGTTTAAATTTATTTGTAAATTTCTCAAAAAAAGCTGAGATTAACAAAGTAATATATTAGTTGTATTTCCTTATATATTGATTTAACACACAAAAGGTATTTTCTGAAGAACAGCTTTTGTAACTATAGAGTGTTAAAAAGGGGGAATTTTTTCCTTTGATTATACAAGCTTTTCTATATTATACCAAAATTTCAGTATATTTTTATTCACTAAAATTTAATTTCAGTCAAATTATTAACACGGCTTAAAAAAAAATACTTAAAAACTAAGTTTTAAGTTTTTCGGTTTATAGTCTAAAGAAATTTGACTGCATTTAATTACACGTTACAGAATTGCACCACCTTTTAAAATCAAAAAATATTCAATCGTGTTGCTAATTACTGATTTAAAATTTTTTTAAATCTAAAGATTCGGCTACATCCGATATACGAACAGTTTCCAAAAATACCAAAAATTAACCAATTTCGTTTTTATTTTTTAGAATAATAATAATAATAATAATAATAATAATAATAATAATAATAATAAAAATGATAATAATAATAATAAAATTATTAATTGTGACTCTTGCTAATTTTAAGGGTTGATGTCACAGTATCAAAAACCGAAAACTGGTTAACCGGTTTCCGTTTTTTTACAAACGATGGGGGTTTCGGTTTTTTTCTAATTTTTGGTTTCCGGTGTTTTCAAGGCAATTAACCGGTTTTTAAAGCAGCATTTTATTTATCTTTTTAGGCAATTTTACTCAGAAAAACAATTCAAAAAAGAAAAGTTACATAATTAAAAATAAGAAGTTTGCTAAATGCATTAAAATTGACAGATAGGTTATTTAACTTGGACAATTAATAGTAATTAATAAATTGAACTATTCAGTGCGCACTTTTCAAACTGTTCGAAAAATATAAACATTAACAAAAACAAATATATATAGATATTATAAATTGCAATATTTAATACAAATTATTGATTAAGCGTTTAAATCTTTGCTTTATAACGTTTATTGTATGTATACATTAAAAATGAAATGAATTTATCATTATTAACCATGATGTTATAAATGTACCAAATGAACCCCATCAACCAAATTGCCTCAAAATCCGATCAGTTAAATGTATTGTTAAATGTATTGTATTATTCAACAAATACCTAAGCTTGCAGAGTAAAAGTTTTGCAGAAAAGCTTACTAGAGTTTAAATTTTTGCAGAGCAAAAATTTATTTTTTCTTTAAGTTACAAAAAAAATAATATTGTCTTGTTAAAAAATTTTTATAACTGAAAACCGGTTAACCGGTTTTTTCAATAGTCCAAAACCTGGCAACCGGCTTTATCTAGAATGAGATTTTTCGATTAAACCGAAACCCAATTTTCTAAAAAAGTTGTTTTTTCGATACTCAAGATGATATTAAAGTTTAAAGTTCTTAAACGTAAATTTATCCGTTTATTTCAGTGTTGCCAAAGCACAGAATAAAGGTACTTGCTCTAGTACTCACAATGAAAATATAAAAAATATAAATTTTGTATGAAATATTTGGAATGCAAACAGAAAGTAAACAACAGAATTAAAGAATTGGGTATTCTTTGAAAAATAAAAATGAAAACATCACATTAGAACAGATATAGTTTATATTTATTTATTTTTTTCTTAACCTATCCCATTATCCTTGAAAACAACCCACAAATAGTATTTAACATATTATAAATAGCATTTTCATTATGTACAGTAATTTTAAGACATTAAAATTTATATTGGATTCTTATGACTTATTTAAGACAAGCCTTCCCTTCAATTATTTCCAATTTTTTTGTACAAAAATACACACAAAACAACAAACAGAATAACATTGGTCTCATCTTAATGTTAAAATTTAGTATGTAATTTATTACTGATTCTAAATTGTCATATTCTGTAGCATCTTTCATAACAAAATAAGAAACTAAAAATTTAAGCACGATTTCTGAATAAATTTTCATTTTCAACTGAATTCATTTGCAAGAACTGTAATGTAAATAAGAGTGAATAAAAAAAACTGTGCTGGAAAAAACAACAAAAAAGGTATGAATTCAAAACTGATGATTACCTTAATTCCAATTGTTGCATTTGTTGAAAATGTTTCAGTTTTTGATTGGCAACACGTAATTTCTCTTCTAAAGCAGCATTTTCAACACATTTGATGGAATATTTTTCGGAGAATGATAGAATTTCTTGACGCAATTCTTCCAATTCTTCTCTGTAATTATAAGAAGTAAAAAGAACAAGATATAACGAAACGAAAAATCAGACTTTATTTAATGTATGACTTATAAATCATCTTTAAGTTTTTTTTCTGTTTTTGGTTTGAAAATTTTACACATAATAAAGGGAAAATAATAGTAGTATATGAGATATATACAAATAAATGTACTAGAAAGCACATGTAAGTAATAATTCTTGAAAGACGTAACAGCGAGGGTAGAGTGGTGAGTTGAGTGATTTTTTTTTTTATAAATCTAAATTGTTTGATTTATTTTTTAAGAAACGTTGGCAACTAAGATTGATGTCTTTAACTTTAAAGTAGCAAAAATTTTACGAATTTATTTAGTATTAAAGAAGCTTCGATAGTGGGTCCATATTTATTTTTAAAATAGCATGAAACGTGGGTATTTATTCCGCTTAAAAAAAAAATTGGTCTAAAAGGTTTTATAAGAATATTTTTTTCAGTTTGAACGTAATTTTAATATTTTGTCTTTATTAGCCTTAAAGCAGAATTATTTGTAAGTCTTTATTTGAACTTAAAGAAGCATAATTATTTGAAATTTTTTTATTCTTAAAGCATCTTAAAGGACTTTTATTCAATTATGAAAATGATTAAATTGCCAATCTACATTCACACTTAAAGATTATTAAGGCCTTTAGACCGCCAAGGGTATACTTTTATTGAGTCCTGTAGGAAAGATCTATCGAAGGATATTATTCAGGTTCCTTAGTAGTTAACCGATAGATTTTATTCATTCGTAAAGATGTTTAATAGTCATTCAAATTTTAAAAATCTTCAGTTCGGTCTGGATATAATATCAATCGTGAGTCTTTCCTCCCTCCTATTTATGGGTTTTTATTTGTTAAGATTTAAAGAAGCCTTTATCGATTAATTAGCCAAAAATCTTTAAAATATCTATGCAACTCCATCATCAACCCTCGCATAAACTTCATAAGTATATTGTAAAATGATAAGTAATATTAAGAAAATACAAAACAAAATATAAAAAAGTACAAAAAATACATACTCCTTCGCCTTGGTTGAATCTAAAGTACGTTCGCCTCTTTGTTGAAATTGTTTAAGAAATTCTTGTTTAAAGCGTGCAACTTCACGTTGTACTTCACTTTGGTGTGCTTTACGCATGGCATCAAGAGCAGCTAATGTAGCCTAAAGGTGATGGTTAAAAAAATTGAAAAAAAAAAGAATACAAAATGTTAAAGAAAAATAATAAAACATCACAGTAAAAGTATCAAAGAAAAATCAAGGTTTATTTTTTTCTCTTGCTGTTGCAAGTTTTTCGTGTTTTATGTTATTTTTGGGAAGAAGGAACAGCTAAAGAAAAAAGGAGTTACCAAATGAAAACAACAGTGTCTGAGTAGATGATTTCTGGCTCATAATTATATATGACATGGTTGTTATACTTATGTTACCTTTATACATATTAATACAAGTACAGAGTATGTATGTAAGTTGAACTATGAAAAGACAATCAAATATGCCTTGAGTTATCATACCTGAGTTTCTTCAGCCAAGGCTGTTTCCTTTTCCATTAGCAAACGTTCAATTTCTTGCTTATGCTTTTCTTCCAAATCATTTATAGTGCGTCTATGCGACGATTCCATAGCTGACAAACCCTTTTCACAAAGTGTCTAGAAGAAGGAAAAATGTAATAAAATCAGAGTAAAAATGAAAAGGTTTTTAGCAATGTTAATAAAAATATGATAAATGATCATTAAGGAAAATTTGCATTCTGATAATTTTACAAAAAAAAAAAAGCTTAATCAAACTTTTTCAAGGACATTTTACTTAAAGAAAAATAAAACAAAAAAAAATTAAATTTCGCAAAAAATCACCCTCAATTGTTCAATTTCCGATTGATAACGTTGACGGAATGACTCCTCATCGACCACGTTTGGCAATTCGGCGCAATGTGCCAGCATTTGATCACGATATGCTTGTTGCAGGCATTCCATTTGTTTGCCATGCTCCATTTCCAGCAGCTCTAAACGTTTCTCAAAACGTCTACTTCTTTCCTGTTCTTTGGTTAGCTGTGATTGTACATAATCACGTTCTTGCAATAGCATTACATACTCATCATCTTGGCGTGCACATTTCATTGTTAATGCATCACTTTCCTCCTGATACGAACGCACTTTTTCTTCTTCCGCCTCGAGGCGTTTTAATAATTCACGCTGTTCACCTTGGGTGGTTTGTAGTGTTTGCTCTTTTGCATTAAGCCTTTGTGTTGCTGCCTGCAGTTCACGTTCACGCTCTTCCATTAGCTCTTCACTTTTATTTAAGTCTTGGTTAATAGCATTTTTTTCAGCCTCTAGGCAACGTATTGTTGTACGTTGGTGTTCGACTTGTTGCATTAGAGCTGTTAAATCTTTGGCATGTGACTGTTGTAAACGTAAAATTTCACTTTCATGCTGTTCCTGGAGACTATGTAACTTTTCGCGCACCTGCAAGCAATGCTGGCATGAAGCATTCAATTTGCGATGTACTTCTTGTAGTAGCTGATCGGCTCGTTTGCGTAGTTCACAGCATTTGTGACAAACATCTTGTAGACTTTCAATGGATATTTCGGTGCGTGGTATGTGTTCGTTAGATGATGAGGTAGCTTCGCATTGCAAAGCTATGAGAGAGTCTTCCAATTGACTAAGGAAGGTCGAAATGTCACATAGAACCTGACGATCACTGAGAAAATCTACAGCATGCTGTTTGTACATAAATTCGAAATCAGCTTCGAGTAGTATATCATCGGGGTTGTTAATTTGCAAATCGCTTGAGAGTTCTTCGAAGAGATTTTCATATTTCTGTAGGGCTGTAATGCCTAATTTGTTTACTTCTTTTTCTTCATCCAATTTCGAAGAAGACTGTTGTGAGGCATAGTCTCCTCTTAGAACATCAATGCGTGCATCCACTAAAGCTTTATGAGCTATAATATCGGCAAATTCTGTTAGCAATTGACGTCCTTCGGAAGCTTTATGTTCATGCTGCAAATGCATACGCCATTGTCCACGTTTCATTTGTTGCATTGTTTCCTCATAACACTGTGTTAATTGGGTTACAGCCAATTCCATTTCTCTCCTCAAGGCATCATGTACAGCATCAGCGAATTTCTCAAAGGACAAACGTTCCTCGGAAGTGAGTGTGTAGCCAAAGGAGGGCGTTACAGAAGATTCCAGTCTTTCGGCATTACGCATCATAATATGGGCAATTTCAGATTGCACCAATTCTGCATTGACCGTTTCTTGAGCCTGTCGCCAAGCCTCCTGAACAGCACCTTGCACTAAATCATTGGTAGACATATAACTTAAAGTTTCAGCTGCTAAACTGGTGGCCAAATTTTCCATGGCATTATTTTTATAGCGTTTGGCTATAACATTGATTTCATTTTGCTGACGTAACAAATCATCTAACATATTTTGATCAACTGGTTCCATAGTAAATTTGACATCCTGTTGTTGCTGGCCATGGGTCTTCTGATATGAAGAGAGTAAAAGACGTCGTGCCAATACTCCTGCCAGTATGTCTAAACTACCACTAGTTTTTACAGTACATTTTCCTTGTAGCTTAGCCTTTAGCATAGACATAAGATGAGAAGTTTCGGCTACTTCCGCCCTAGTTTGGCGTTCACAAAATAGTTCAGGATTTTCTGCTCTCTCTACCGAATCTCTGAGCTTACCAAAGCATACACTTTCAAATGCTATTCTTTCGGCCAATAGTTCTAAATCTTTACGTTTGGTCAATTCATTACGTTCTCTCAGCATACGCCTTTGTTTTAAAAGTTCTGCCAATTTAGATCTCAGCTGGGATTCTAATTGTGTTAAAGCTTTCTTAACAGGACTAGAGTCGGGTAACATATAGACACTGGGTTGTGGTATTTCATGGTGATTACTTTGCAGCACACATGTTTCAGTTGATTCTCGTATCAACTTGACCACTTCATGTAGGCAACGCTCGATAAAACGATAAGAATCTTTTCGTTCGGTTATGGGTGATACCGAACGTCTAGTTCGGGAAGATCTTAAATTTTGTAATTGACTTAGACTTTGCTCTAGACGATCTTTGCTAGTAACCAAAACTGTTTCCAAACATCTTAAACGTTCTACCAAATGTTCTGATAGCCTTAAATTACCAGCGGGTGAGGCTCGCGAGGGAGAATCTAAATTTGGAGTAGCCGAATTTGGTGTGGGTGTACAGGAGGAACTTCTAGAGCTATGAACGCCCTCGTAACGTTTTTCCAAATCATTAACTCTTACCAAAAATTGCAAAGTCTCAGAACTTCCCACGCCCGAAAGACTAGCATCCAATGATCTTCTTCTGGATGATTTCTTAATGGAAGATCTGGGAGCTTGAGGATTTTCCATAATGGGCTGTTTTATATCCAACTGATGAGTTTTCTCTAGCTCATCAATTTTACTCTCCAACTCACCTAATTTAACTTCTAATTCTTTGGAAACGGTTAATTGTTCTTTGCCTTTAAGAGATAATGATCTTCTACGTTCGAACTTAGCTAACTTTTGTTTAAGAGTCCTAACCTGCCTCTCTGATGAACTATATTTCAGTGTCAGATCTTGTATACGAGCAGCCATCATTTGCAATTGAGATTGATCTTCTATCTCCTTGCGTTCCATATCTTGTTTCAAAGAGGCATACGAAATTTCCAAAGAATCATATTGATTTTGTGATTCTTTTAGTTCCCTTTTCATGGCTCTTATTTCATTTACAGCTTTCTCAAAACGACCTTTTAGTTCACTATACTCCTCAGCCAAGGAATCACGTTCTAGACCATAGGGATCGATATCATTTATTTGAGTTAAATCGCTTAAAGAATCCATGCGCTTCATTTTACTTTTTTGAAGATTTATAAAACTAGCAGGGCTATAACTTTCCATTTCTCTCAAGCGTTTATAGAGATTTTCATTTTCTTCAATGCCTCTTGCCAGACGATCTTCAAGATCTTTAATTTTTCTTTGGCTTTCCTCCAGTTCATCCGTTAGTCTATCTATGATTTCAGAGGCATTTCTCTTGGCATCTTCCAATTGAGTGCTAAGACTTTCTCTGACTTCTTCCATTTCATGAATGCGATTAGTAAGCTCTTGCTCTGTACGTTCCAAGGTATTGAGCAATTCAGACATACGAGCTTCTCTTTCTTTGGCTTCATCTCTTAACATGTCGCGTTCCTTTTCCACTACACTCAAACGGAATTGCAATTCTTTGTCCACATTCAAATTGATTTCCTCATGGACAGTATGAATAATAGGTAACTCATCGGAACCCACACTATCCACAGTGCTACGTCTCGAAGATGGTGGAGACGATCTAGATCTTTTGTGCATTCTAGGACAAGGGGTAGTGGTACGAGGACGCATTCTATCTTTGGCTCTCATGATACTAAGGGGGGCAGGTGGTGAAGGAGACAAAGGAGAACCCCAATCACCGACACTATCACGACGGCCTCCCTCAGAAGCCGTACGATACTCTTCATCTGAAGAGAAATGCAAAGCAGTCTTTGGTGTAATAGGAGTTTGGGGACTTATTAATGATGACTTGGCTGAACTTGAACTACTGACATTGGTGATTATCACCTGGGGACTAGTTTCAGTTGTTAATTTTTTCACACTCTTGTTACTGATGCTATTGTTGCTGTTGTTGCTATTATTAATCCTTTGTGCCTTTATGAAATCCTTTTCAATTTCACTTTTCATATCATCACTGGTATTATCTTTGATTATAAGTTCTGCTGTAGCCATAGATTTGCTACTAACACTATGACTTTCATTCGTACTTAAAGCAGAAGAATGCTTTATTATACTACAATTGCTTTGGCCACTATTATTACAGCCATTGTTGCCTGAGCCATTGATGCCGTTGCTGCTGCTTTGTATAACTACAGCAGTATTTTGTTGTAGACCTGCAGCGTTTCGTAGAACTGCAATCCAACTATTACGTGAGTTGGGAGATAGACTAGCCAGTGTTAGGCGCCGCTTATCCCATGTTGTTAGTTGAAAAGCATAATTTCTATTCGCATTTACTTCGGCCACATTTGTAAGACTATTAACATCCAATACACCATCCAAGACACCACGTTCTTCTGAAACAGGATCACGATAATAGAACAGAGCAGCACCACTTAAAGTGAACCAATGTTTTGTCCAATCACCAGTTCGATTATCTTGCTTCATTAGCCAACCTTTTTTGGCATTGAGTGATTCAACTATGGTCGGATTGGTGGTGGGTGGTGTGGCAATATTTGCCGATGTTTGTGTTGCCAGTGGTGGTGGATTCACACGCAACTCTACTGCTTTGGCCAAATAGTTAGAAGAGAGATCATCTAAATTACAACCACCATCGGGATCACCACGTTCGAGAGCTTGTTTTTGTTGGCGTCGGCTTATATTTTGATTGCTTTGTAGTTGATGCTGTTGCATTTGATAACGTGGACTAGATTTGCTTCTGTTGTTGTTGTTTGTGGTATTCGCCTGGTTAGAAGATGACACCATAACTGGTGGAATTTTCTTAACAATGGCGGATACTA
This sequence comes from Protocalliphora azurea, assembly GCA_932274085.1. Classification (NCBI taxonomy): domain Eukaryota; kingdom Metazoa; phylum Arthropoda; class Insecta; order Diptera; family Calliphoridae; genus Protocalliphora; species Protocalliphora azurea. Next base: position 4,702,636 of record OW026520.1, on the reverse strand, counting down.
TGGCGGGTGTTGAATTTGAGGCCAAAGGCAATGACTTTGGTCTTAAATGACTTTGTGTTTCTAATCCTGAAGATGTAGAATGTTTTGTTGTTGGCCGATAAAAATCGGTTTCATCTCTAGAATTTTTATCATCATGCTGCTGTTGTGTTTTATTGTTGTTGTTATTGCTATTATTGCTGCCATGCTGATGCAAATGTGTATTAAGCACATTGTTAACAGCCGTTGTTGTCCAACGATTTTTTTGTTGTTGACTTAGATTTGTAATGGTATTGGCCAGATCTTTAATGGTCTTTTCATCTCTCCGTATATCTTCGATTAGTAGACACGGTGGTGAAACTGTAATTAGAACATGAAAGTGAAAAACAAAATAATAAATAAAAATTAATTTAAATTTAAAAGATTTGATCTAAGCTACAAAAAAAGGGAGTTTCTTATAAAAGAAATGGTTAAATGGATTGTCTATTGGTTGTTATGTGGAAAAGTGTTTTACAATTTAAAGGAATGTATGCTTTAATTTAGTAAAATGTGTGTTTTTTTTATAAAACTTCATTTAATAATTTATAGTTTATTTTATGCTTATAAAAATCATGATTAAAAGTCTGGTATTGTTTTATATATTTTTTTCCTTTAAGTGCTAAAGAAGATACAAATATATAAGTTCAAAATAACGACTTTGTTTTCTGATGGCTTGTCTTTATATTAAAAGCTTTCAAACTTATGGTTCGATTGTTTATTATCATGTTTTTATGAATATGAATCAGTTTTAGCCAAAATCAAAATCGATTTATAAGAAAACAAAAAACCCATCACTGTCTAAACAACATACTTATTGTAGTGCGAACAAGTATTTAACTGAAGTGTTAAGGTGGCCAGATTTTTTAGGAAAAATTGTGCAGTTCTGTATAAGTAATGGAAGGAAATAAAAAAATTTTTACATTTTATCAATGAAATTTTGAAGCTAAAATTTTATTACTAAAAAGTTATTGAGCATGATATAAAAAAACTATTGAATAAAATGTGATCAAACTACAGATTTGTTTGACTTGATTGAAGAAGATGGAATTTGCTCTATTCGCACTGGATTTAATTTAAAACATAAAACATATTCACGTCAAATTTATATAACTTTTTATCAATTTAATCAAAATATATATTCAGAAGAATAACATTTTTCATACCACCTGGTCTCCTCATAATTGTGTGTCTCATATTAGCCATTCACTGAACAAGAACAAAACTTAAAGTACAGAACAAAAAACTTATAATCACAAGTGTATCATAACAATAAATAAAATGCAGCTAAATGATCCTTTTTATGTGAATTAAAATCCAAAACACAAGAAAAAAAAAACTTAACGAACTAAGTCTGACACTACCAGCTCTTCGGAGGATACTTATGGCAATTTGAAAAACAAAGCACCAAAAAAAAAAAAAAAGGAACAACAATAAATACTTAAAAACATTCAAGTATAGTTAACCATTCATACTGTCAGTTAAACATCCAACCAAACAATTCCATCCATTCAAAACAAGGTTGAGCCATCGACGACGACGACATCATCATCAACATCATTATTGTCGTAACAGGAGCGCGAATACTATGTTTATCTTGATTGGGCTTCTTTTTTTCTGTTTGGTTGGGGTTCCTGTTGAAGTTATTATTGGATTTTTTTATTTTTGGGTTTTTTGCGTTTGTATCACTTGTAAATGTGAAACAACACTTGGCAGGAATTCAGTACCAGTAAGCAAACTTACTTACAAATATGAAAAAGGAACAGGATTTCTTTGTAGCATATGTTTATATGATTATTATATATATTTTCGTTATAGAGATTGTTTTCGTGAGTTCTTTAGGTAACGTAAAATAGTCTACTTTCAATAATTAATAAAAAGGTATACTTTAAAAATAATTTAAATGATCTTTTAAATATTTAATAACTTGTTTTCAAATTTCCGGACCTTTATGTAGTGTATTTTGAGTTCATCTACCACTTAGTTTTTTTATTCTGTAGGTATTTTTAAGTTTTTTCTCTCCATACTCTGGTATGCAATCTGAGTTGTTTTAACGATTAATTTAGTAAATATGTGCTGGACGTAATATAACAAAAAATATATAATTCAAGGTCAAAATATTTTATTAAATAAAGACGAAAATAATAACAAAAAATCTTTTAAAAACAGTGCAAAATTGAGAAAATTATAGTTTAAGAAAAGGTGAAGTTTCAAAATCAGAAAAAGTATAATTTATTGCGTATATATTTACAAGAGAATTAAAAAAAAAATTAAAAAAAGTATGGTTTATTACTTAAGAATATTATAAGACAAGCTCAATAGTTACGTAGAATTCTTCTTCCCAGCAAACAATTTTCAATATTTAGAAACAAACAAATCTGATGATAGTAATCGAATGTTTACACAATTATAAAAACCTTTTGAAAAGTTCGAAAAAACAAGGCAAAGATTTTTTTTTTTTTTTAATAGTTTTTTTCACTTTAGTGCTCCGACTCATTTCGAACAAAAATCATGCCTTATTAAAATACAGTGGTAAGGACTTCTGCAGTAACGACTCCCTTACAAAATTACTACTAGACAAGCAGTATTTTTCTGCTGGTTTTAAACTCTATTTATAGTTTGCTGTTGAATAACAGTTCCATTCTACTTCTAATTAATTTCTGGATGAGTTATAGCTCAGTTCCAAACTATTTCTGGTTCAATTATAATTCTGTTGTAGTTACATACTAGTGTAATTCTATATAAGCTTACTTCCAGCACGGTTCTAGTTCAGGTCTAGTTTAGATCTAGTTCAGTTCTAGTTTAGTTTTAGTTCAGCTGGTTCTGTTTTAGTTCAGTTCCAATTTATTTCTAGATCAGTTCTAGTTCTAGCTAAGCTCTAGGATATAGTGAAGTTTTAGTTCGGTATTAATTTGATCCTAGCTAAGTTCTGGTTTAGATCTAGTTCAGTACCAGTTCATTTTTAATTTATTTATATTACAATTCTCATTGAGTTCTGATTTCTGTAGACTTTGAAACAAACAATTTAATTCGAATTTTTAAAATTTTCTGGAGTGCTGAAAAACTTTTTAAAAAATACAAAAATATGTATTAGAGAGAGTAAATTTTTGGTGAGATATATCTTCGAAGTTACGAATAGTACAAACATTTCGAGTAGTGTAGATGACGCGTTTTTAAAATGCACCTTTTACGATTAAAAACTTTCAAATGGCCTTATCTCGACTTAGGATATTTAGTGAAAGGCACAGATATTTAATTTTAGTGATTTTGTCGTTTAAAAATTTGGATTATTTTTTGAAGTGAGGCGAAGGGACTCATAAATTGGATAAAATTAAATATGATCAAAATATTTTATTTAAGCTTTCTCCTAAGTTTCAGGGAATCTTTCAAAGAATCAAATTTCTCTCCTTATTAATTGAACTATCTATAGTTAAACTAAGTTTAAATTAAATACTTTAAAACCAAATCTAACGGTCACTAAACAAATTCCTTAAAATATAGTATGCATAAATACTTTTATGATCTATGCTTACCTCTACAAAATAAAATCGCCACCCCACTAAAAAATTTGTATTTTATATATTTTTTTTTGAACACTAAAGAAGAATTAGATAATGAAAACGGTTCCGCAATGCATAAAACGTGACAATGAATATTAACATAATAAAACACATACATTTTGTTGCAAGACAACACAATCTTTAGAGGAGAAAAGTAAAAAAAAAACACACACACATACACAAATCATAGATACAGTACCAATAGGTAAGTACAACAAGTACTTGTATACTGGCACTGCATGTTTAGTACAAACATCCAGCCATTGAAAGCCGGACCTGACACTGACTAATTACATTTCATCAATAAGCACTAGTAGGGTGAAAAATCTTAAATACAACATGTATACTGGCTGCAGTGCGGTGTTTGTACGCTCATTGCAAATTGGTTTAAAAGCCGACGACAAAAAATGAGCAGCAGATTCTGTCTTGCAACAAACGATGCCTATGGAAGTAAGACGACAAAAAGGAAAGATTCCGCATAGTTTTTTGCAAAAAAAAAAAGAATAATAAAATACATGAAAAGAAAAATTAAAATTAAAAGCAATACTTAAGTTAAAAATGAAAATGAAGGCAAGAAAAAAAAAACAAACTTGAAAATATTTCCTCCTAATAGCTTTAAGGCATATTAAAAACTGACTAAATGAATAAGACTAACTATGTATATGAATATTTGAAAGGGGTTAGGATTAGAAGTTCTAGTAAAATAATAAAAATTTAAGTTTCTTTTTTTTTGGAGATAATATAAAGGAAGTCTTCTTTAAGTTCAAAATATCCGAAGCTTAAGAGTCCATGAAATCGAAATTCGAAATTATTTTAATCTGACGGTATACTTCCATTTCGCGTTGGAATCATTGAGACAATATTTGACGACCCAACATTTATGGCATGTGTTATTTTTCCATTGATTAATTTTGATAATTGGTTGTATCAAATACTCAAATCGAACATTATTTGAAAATCAACACCCAATTTCGCTTTTATTTTTACAATTTCTAAAAATCTTTTATGTCTACTTTCGCATATCTATAAGATTTCATTAAAAGAGGTATATGGTAGACATTCACCTCAGGTATTTTTGATTTTTTTTATTATGCAGTTTTTATTTTCCATGATTGTCTTATAGGTTTGTGGTCTCGTGATGTCTACGTGTGTGTGTAATTTTTGCAAAGTGTAGGCTACAAAATAATTCAAATTCAACAGCACCATATTTTCTAAATGATTTTGGAGTCACAAGTAAAAAAAAAAAAAATTATATAAATATAGCAAAAAGTGTCTCATATTTATTGCTGCAAGTACTCACCGAGTACTCCTTAATAATAACAGCAACAGTAACAACAACTTCTAACTATAACAACAAATTTAGTTTAAGATAGTTAACGACATTTGGTGCCAAGGAAGGTGGGTAACTTCATAAACATACCACAAGTTTGAAAATACTTACTTATTGTAAAAATTGTGATGATGTAAAGGAATTAATTGGGAAATGAGAATTACTATATTTTAAATCCAACGAATTTTAATTTAATTGTATTGAATTTCGCTCCCTGAATTCGACATTTAAATTATAATAAAGGGATGTGGCGGGAAAGTCAAGCCAGTGAAACCTTATGCTGGAATTAAGACAGTTAAAGCTAGTTCAGTATTGATTTTAGAGTCATTTCTCTTCCTGTTTTAACTCGAAGATGTTTCCATAGGCCGAATAAAACCATGGTAGTAGTGTGATAATGTTAAATAGTTCCTAACAGCAAATATTGTCAATAAGTTTCCGAAACATTCGGCATCCATTAGGGAATATATTATTCTCTAATATTGGAATATTAATAGGGTAGTACAAAATAATCATTAAAAACTGAAACATTTAGCTTTCTGATCCTTTAAAAGTCATGGGAGATTTCCCTTTATTTTGACTCTTGAAAGAATAGAGGATTATAAGGACCCTACAATACAGAGATATACATTGTAAGATCTGAAAATCTTAATAAAGTTGGCCTATCAGATTTTGGTATATTCCACTTATGGAAACTTAAACTGCGAAGAGAGTCTAAAAAGTCTTATGAGCTGTACAAAACTAATCAACATCATAAAATTAAAATTTAATTGCATGTCATTGCGTTAAATGCGTACACATACTGATATTCACAACATATTTCATTGAAAGGGGAGTAACAGACTTGCAAGTGAATATGCGAATTTTGAAAATTTTGAAATGGTCCTACTATTAAGTTAAATTATTATGTGCCGCCTTTTCTGGTGTCGAACCAGAATTTTCATGTCCTCATAATAGACTGAAGTAAACGGCTGGATCAAATTTAGTGTTAGTTAAAAGAATATAAATCATGTTTAGTTCTAAACTAGGGTGTCCAAAAAACGACTTTTTTGAAAAACCGGTTTTCGGTTTAACCGAAAAATCACATTTTAGAAAAAAAAAAACAGTTGCCCGGTTTTGAACTCTTGAAAAAACCGGTTAATCAGTTTTCAGTCATTTAAATTTTTAGCAAGAAAATATTTTTTTTGGATTTTTTTTAAAAGGCTAAATTTATACGTGCATAAAATTTCACCCTGCTAAAATAATAAATTTTGATGTATATAATTTCAAAATTAAATTTTTTTTATTAACGTTAGAACTATAGAGAAATTACTTTGTATATACACCACCATAGGTGGTGTAGGGTATTATGCATCCACCCACCTTAAAGTCTACCAATCGAATCAGAATTACTTTTTAAGTCGATCTAACGAAGTCCGTCCGTCTGGCCAGCTGTCCATGTAAACTTTGTGCACGAAGCACAGGTAGCAATTTTGAAGATAATTCGCAGAAATTTTGCACGTGCGATTTCTATGATACAGTGATGAAGCCCATTGAAATTGGTTATGGTCGGTCCACTATTTCACAATGGTGTAGGTGTATTATAGGGTGGGCTTGACTGTCTAAATCTTTCTTACTTGTTTTTAATTTGAAATTGTTATTATTTATTTAATTTATCATATTTAATAAACTTTCATTAATATTTTATTCCTAATTCTGGTATTTGAAAATATGTTTCCAAGATAAAATATATTTTGTGAATGAAATACTTATAAGTGAGCATAAAAACTAGTGCATAAAATTATACCATCTATTGTTATGATTTTTATGAAAGAAAATTTTAAATTTTAAATAATTTCTTATTGGTTTTAATAAAATTTGTAAGCTTGTAACTTTTACTGTGTATACGGCAACTTTTTTGCTGTAATGCGTGTAATTCTAAGCTTTTTGTATCCTTTAAATATTTGTTGAATCAGGCCCAATACATTTTAAATGATCGGGGTTTGAGGCAAATTTGGTTGATGGGGCTCATTTGGTACATATACAATATCAATAATGTATACATATAGATATATTTTTTTGCGTACTGAATAGTTCCATTTATTTCAATTATTTAAGGAGAACTGTCTAAGTTAAATAAGCTATCTATCATTTTTATTGCATTTAGCAAGTTAAATGAGACTTCTTATTTTCAGTCATGTAATTTTTCTTTTTTGAACTTTTCTTCTGAGTAAAATTACATAAAAAGTTAAATAAAATACTATTAAAAAAAACAGTTAATTGCCTTTAAACACCGGTTTAAAAAAAAAAACTGAATAAAAAACCGAAAGCGTTTGTAAAATACCGGAAACCGGTTTTTGATTTCGGTGTAGCATTCTCTAGTTCCAAACAGATAAATTTTCAAAAGGCTTTACTTACATAAAGAATTCAATCTTGAGTTAAGTCGGAATTCGCTACTGCTCAATAACACCAAAGTTTGGACTCTTAAAGGGTTATTTATTAGGCATAGTGGTATCAGATGCTATCAAAGATCGCTCATTTGGTGAACGAATACGCTGAATATTTGGCTAAGAGAGGAGATCGAACATTTTCATACAAACAAAACGATTTTTCGGTATTACTGAGGGATACTCCAGGCAAAGATTTCAATTTGGGTTAAGTCAGAATTCGCTGACTTATTTATAGTTCTTAGAGGTAGTTTATCAATCATTGTAGTAGTAAATACTATCAACACATTTTGAAAAATGATGCATGATGAGACAGCAGAATATGTACTATAAAATTATGTCTTGTAGTGGGGTTTCACAGGCGAAATTCTTCGAGAAGATTCTAATGGCTCCAAATGTGGCATCTCTTCTCTTATCAATAAAAATAATTGCCGCTAATCATTGGTGTGGTAAACATAAAGTGGCACAAAAAATTCTTAGGTTCGTGTTACTTTCAACATTAATGATTTGGTAATGTCTCTGCGGAAAATTGGTGCAGTAAGACAGGTCCCTTCTCAGTTACAAAGTGCCAGTTAGATACTTATTGACACCTCATCGGTCCCCAAGAGCAAGTTGAAAGCCAATTGACATTGCCTCGCTCATCAATTCTCAGTTAAGAGTCATTTGTGATTGTTAAATCAGAAATAGAATAACGTACACAATAAAAATCTGTGTCTGAGGGATTAGCGTGCACACTGAAAATTTATTATCATTTCAATATATTTTCGCCTATTATAAAGAAGAATCAATAATATAATTGTATTAAAATCCTTGCTATTATAAAATTAGTAGCCTTAATCAATTTCTATGTTTTAAAATAAGTTGAAATCCATTGGTCAACATAACGGAATTAAATTCATACTTCAAAATGAAATATTGGTGCATGCTATTAAAAATTCATTTGTATTAAAATAATTTAAAGTTTAATCATATTTTCAGTTGCAATACCTAATAATTTGTATACAAATTTGGTTACATTTCATTACATTACATTTAATTCGGATTTTCCAACCGACAGAAAGTTGTATTTGTTAAATAAAAAATAAAAAAATAAAAATAAATTACATATTTAATTTAACATTTTTTAAAATATTAATATAAATAAAAGTTTGTTTCAAAAAAAAAAAAAAAAAATAAAATAAAATAAAATAAAATAAAAATAAAAAATAAAAAAATAAAATAAAAAACACACATTATATTTACACACATATGTACATATTTAATTTTTAATCTTTTGCTGCTTTTTAAAATGTATAAATGCTGTATTAATTTTCTCATAAATGTGCATATATTTATTGTTTTATTCTGTACTTTTTTCAGATATTTTCTATAAATTAACAGCTAATCTTCAACAGCTCCCTTGTCGTATATCAGTTACATATTTATAAACGCATTAGCTGTTCGATAACTAATGATTGTAATAACCCACTTGTATCATTTTTTGCGGGATAAGAAATCTTTTCCAATTAATAATTTGGTGAATTTTCTACCTTACAATACCTGGATTTTGTATAATCTTATCGATCAAAATTTAAATGTCACAATTCTAGAGTAGTCATTACATTCTAACTGCACATATGTTAAAAAGTACAATAAAAGGTATTGTGGAGCTGTCCATACTTAAGCAAAGAACCATTTTTTGCAGTCTTAAGGTATTATGTTTGTTTGGCTTGACGGACTATAAGTTTCTTAATAATTTTATTTAATTTTCCTTTTGCACTTATAAACTTTGGTCCCCATTAAGAATGTCCTGGATTTTTTCTTTCAGTGCCGCTGTCCGTAATCGTTTTGTTCAATAATAGATAAAGTTATGGAGGATGTTAAGGACGTAAAAACATGTTTAGTGTGTCTAAGTGCCATTACTACATTGTAGTAAAAAAGTACAAATAAAATTTTTTATTGCATAAACCTAAAAGTATCTATATTTATTTTGAAATTATTTTAAATAAATCAATTTTTTAAGGGAGTAGTGTCTTCATTAAATATAGATATCACAATCGAATTGTAGGATAGTGTACGCAACCGTCCAAATTTGATTGGCAAAAAATTCGGTTGCCAAAATGAAACTGTTTTCTCTATGTGGAAGACTATGAAACATAAGATTAATAAGAAGAACATGGGTATTGCCATCAATACTTATGGAATAAATATGAACAATTAAAAGAAATGTAATTTAGTAGTAACACTGAATGAGATTGGCGAAGTTGGAACTAATGGTACTCTCTCACTATAAGTGTTCATTGAACAGGTTCACTAAGACTAGTCCGTTGCCTAAATGGTATTAATTAAGCTCCATGATAATGTCATGTGAAAGTGATAGGTCTCCTTCTTATAGAGTGTTAGACTGGTACTCACCGCTGAAGAACCTGTTACGAGACTACTTTTGGATATATTCTCTTTTCTCTAGGGGTATTTTTAATACTACGAGTATATACTCTGAACAAAGCTCTGAGGATGTGAAAGTTTTTGCTTCATATTTTCGACATATATTCTTTTAAAGCTTCTGTCCAATGTTGAAAAATTTTTTGGAATATTAATTTTATTATAACAAGATTTTACTCTTTTTAAACACTGGAAAATACAAATAAACCTTTTTTACACACATACATATGTATGTACCATGAACCAAATTGTTACATAAATATGAAGAGAATAAGAAAAAAAAAAAAAAAAAAAAAAAACAAGAACATTCAAAGACTGCCCATTGCACTTAAGAATAATTGCACACAAAATAAATCTTTTCTACAATATTGTGAATTTTTATAATCTCAGAGAATGAGAGCAACAAATAACAACTACAAAAAAATCTAATATACTTGCATTATGCAAGCGTTTAATGTTATATTTTTTGTTTTTGCTCTTAATATTTGAGCAGGGTTGTCAAGAAAATTCAATTTTATATTTTAACTTACTAAACTTAGATTTATGTAATAAAAGGGCAAATAAAAATTTCCAAAAGCCCTTACTTTGGCAACCCTATTTCGCGTTTATCGTTTTTTAAGTTACCCATGCTTAATCAACAAAATAAACCAAACGACATCAATGGCCATGATACAATCATTTACAAGTTTTCCTTAAGTCGTCCGTCTGCGGTCATTCGACTACAATAATTTTGTTACAAACCACTTAGTAAGTACGTTTTTTTATGTGTTTTAGTTCATTCGTACTCTAGCATTCAAGGAAAACAACGAAATTTTCTACAAAAATGAAACCTGGAAAAAAAATCGTCTGACAATTTCGATTGGGGCAAATCATATTTCATAGAATTACCGGCAAATAAAAGAAAGAGAAAAAGCCAATCGAAACAAAATGATTTCGTAATAGCAATTGCCTTTTGAAAATAATGCCAGAGATACGACGACCCTGACTAAAAAAAAGTAAGAAAAGCTTAACATTTGTCGGCCGTTTGTTAGTTGTGGTATGTACAACAATACAATCGTATGTATGCATTTGTTGCATATATGCACAATGTAGTAATGATTAAATAAGAATAATAGTTTACCAGCAAATGCCAGACTGAATTATTTAAAGCAACCTGGTGTTAATATCAAAATAGTTTAAAAGCAAAATGCTTCTTTTCCCAAGCACTTCCTCCCTCCACCATCATTAACTACTCATATATGCAGATGCTCTAATGGAAAGGCAGAAACAACGGTGGCGGCTTAGCTTTTGTAACACTTTTAATTTCAATGAAACACTGAAATGGAAATTATGTCTACATTGTTGCTTAAAAGGGAAACGGTATGTATATATTTTGGTTTTGTTTGTTATTTTGGCAAAATATTTTGGAATTTAAAATGATGTCATTTGTAAAGTGCAGAAAATATTTGAACATGAAATCTGCATATGTAAGTGATATATAATTTTGTATTATTTTAAAAGTGACTGGGACTGTGGAATTTCGTATGGGAATTTGTGATAAAAGTGTTGAGAATTTTAATCTAAGTTAGGATTAAAAAAATTAATGAAATATTTTTTAAATACTTTTGTGATTTGCCTACAATATAAGAAGTTTTCTACACATTTTTCGATTGAGCTTCTTTAAACTTCAATTTTGCTGACTTATATTAAAATAGCATTGTAATTTTTAATATTAATTGTAAAGATTTAGTGGAAAATATGTTTTCTTTAGTTTTGTATGGAGAATAGATCCTCTACAATTAATTTATAGTCATTTCTGTTTTTATTTTTAATTAATTTCGCTTCATCTTTTGGTCATTTTGAATTTTTGCCATATAAATCTTTGTCCTGTTTTCTGCTATTTTACAGGTTCTATTCCAGCTCGGGTGGGACTTTGAAGTAATAGGACTTCCAACTAGTTTATCTTCCTTAATATTCTGCTCTACTTCTTTATGGTAGGAAGCTCAATAACCTTCTTGTAATCGAGCACTGTTTTAGGAGAGCCAAGGTTTGCTGTCAATCTCAACAAAGAGAATTTTAAGACTGTAACACAAATTCGTTAATCAGAAGATTTAATTCAATAATAGCTTAAATCTATCTCAAAAATATGCAGATATGGTACTTAAACATCTGCAATACGTATGTTCTATAGTATAATTCATTGTGTAACTTGGAATAATTTTTGATAAATTTTCAGAATTTTCTGATATTTAATTCAAAGTTCTAACCAAATAGTTATTCCCTTTTATGGACTTGTCAATAAATATGGCCTTGATATTGTTCAGACAGCTCCGAATATTGTAAAGTTAGTTCCAGTAATCAGATTTGTCCAAGAGGATACTTTTTCATCGAAGGTTTTCTATAGAATTATGTTCCTGCAAGCTGGTGTGATTTTATATTTTTTAAACCTTAAGCCATTTCAAATATTCTTCTCAAAAAATTGTTTTAGTGTTTTCTTTTCCTTTGGAGTCTTCCCACTATAAATATCATACTAAAAAATAATAGCTTAGAGAAGGACTCATAAGTTAAAGTTGTATAAAAAAAAACTTTACTCACTTTAATTGGACTTCACAACAAAAAAACAAAAAAAAAAGGTGTTATGAACCAACTTATCATATCTAATTTATATAAATCTTTTTAAATCGGTAATGGTTTCATATTTTACTTTGAATGGGAAATGCCTTTTGCAAGAGTATTTCAGCACGATAACGATCCCAAATGTTCAGCGAAAGCTTAGTAGATTGTAAAAAGAATAAACATAATTTTGTAACCAAAATATCTCAACCTGTTTAACAACAAAACCAAAATATAGCACTGTGGTTTCGAAACGCTTCTTTTTGGAAATAATTCCGCAATTTGTGAACCTTAGGAAATATATCAATAAAATTTTAGGTGACCAGAGTGATGGCTAGGTGCATTGGTATTGGTATAGGAAGAGCACAGATTCCTAGCGGGTCAGAGAGGGAGTGGCTAGACCGCCAAAGTTGCACCCCTTGTGTATGTTTTTCAAAATTCCTCAAAAACTCATTTATGATTTCATAAATTTTATATATAGATAATCCTTATCTCTACCAAAATACGTTTATATGTGTTGATTATTTTTAGTTTAAGAGTTATTTAGCTCGAAATAAATTTTTAGTTTTTAGCCTTGTTTTTTAAGTTTTTTTTTAACTTGGCGGGCTTTATATTGCTATTTATATATATATATATGCTGCAGAAATGATATAAAGATATAGATCTGATAAATAGTTATAAAGCTAAACTGGTTAGAACTTTAAAAAAATTTCATATTTTTTGGATTTTTTCAATAAAGATGACAATATTTTTTACTTATAAAATTTGTTTAATGTTTTGAAAAGTAACCTTATCGCAGAAGCATCTTATCGTAGAAAGCATGAAGGCACTTGGTTCAACGGTCCCTCCACAAGTCCATTTAAACTTTGTCAATTTTCCACAATTTTTTTTTAAATTTGTTTGTAAAATTCTCAAAACGCAAAGTTTGGATTAAAAAAGATTATTAACTAAATACCTCCATATGTTGGGAAAATATACAAAAAGCATTTTCTAACGAACGCCTCTTATAACAATTTGAATTTAAAAAGTCAGTTTTTGAAACACTTTTTTTCCGGGTTGAGATTTTAGGTGTTTTGGTACAAAAAATTGAGAGTTTTTTTTAATTCCCTGATTTTAATATAATTGGAATACCTCTACTTGTTTAAGTTTTATTTAGGTCCAAATATTAACATTATTTTTAAAGAATTTAAGTATATTTTTTAGAATTTAAATTTTAAGTCAGTAACTTACTAAAACAACCATCTGTGCTTCTCCAAATTAATTCGAAAAAATCTCGTCTCCGGTCACCTGAAACTTTATTAAGATATTTCTAACGGTTCACAAGTTACAGAATTATTAAAAACAATTGTTTTGGAGCCACTGCAAGGTGGTAAATTTCGACCAAAAATGTCATAATGAAGATTGGATTGTAGTAGTTATAATAACGCAAGCTTGAATATTTTTTATTTATCATTAAAAAAAAATAATGTTTAATTTTTAAAAGTATAAATTATTTAAAGTATAAATTATGTAATACTAATGAAGATATAATTAGTATAGGATTGACCAAAAAATATATTTCATGTATTTAATACATGCAATATTAATTTTAGAGTGGATTCTTGGAAATTTGGAGCAATTTTTAATATGAAATTCATAACGTTTTACATGTAATTAATTTTTTCTCATTTTGCACAATTTTTGAAATTATCTCAATAATTTAAAGTAAAAACTTATATGTATGTATCTTTTCTAATAATAGTGAGGAATAAACAACAATACAGAGCTTGGCCGCATTATAAAATATAACAGTGGACAACACAGAATTGTCAATTTGCCACAAAATTTTTAGGGTTTAGTTTGATAAATTAATATTATTATATTTACGAAAGATTCTCAACAATAAAAATTATTTCGATTGGATGCGTTCTATGTAAGGTAAACCGCCTCCATTTAACTGATTTTTACGAAACATATATCATTGGAAAGCTTATAACTATATCTCGCGCTTAAACTAGTCAAATTATTTTGAAATTTGTCCTCATTTATCCGACCATTTGTGAATAATATTTTTTATCCGTATACCAAATTTAAATTTTTAATTAGTTTTTAATTATTTTTGACCAGAATTTTCCACCGTGCACTGTGTATCGCCAATAAAGAATTCCGAAATAGCATTGAAAAGCTTATCGCCTCAAAGCCTAAGAGATAAAATGTATTTTATTTATTTTCCTTAATGTTTTTAATAGTTGAAAATGTTTTAAAGAAACACTTGAATTTATACTTATTTGCTTTAATTCGTTTTCAATTACTGGAATTACGAATTAAAAAAATAAAAGGAACTGAAAAAGTAACGATTTCAATATTGTGTTGTTATTGGTAAGAAGTACTTAGTGCTGAAAAAGAGCCACAGAAGTTCTTTTTTTAACTCATGATTGTTCTTCTTTTATGCTTCTTGTACATTGTTTTTGAAGTACTTCTCTTAAAACTACGAGTATGTTTATAATATTTTTGAATAAGTTCTGCTTTTTAAGTGGTGAAAATGTTCTTTTTTGGAGGCACTTAATCGTTTTCTTGCGGGGTAAATTTAGGTAGGAAATATTACTTGTTTTAACTAAAAATTGTGATTGCTTAAAATAAGTTTTCAGTTGCAAATGTTTTCACGACTGCTGCATACATTTAATGATGATTTAAAAGATATTTTGCTTCTCCTTTTAAAACTGTTATCAGGTATGAGTCCTCTTATTAAATAAAATACTAAAATTTCTAAAATTTTTAACTTTAATTTGGAAGAGTGATGTCGATCTTTCTAGCATAAACAAAGTTTTACGTTCTGACTTTTTATTAAGTTTTGTATCCCTTTTTATAATAAAGACTTGCTCAAGTTAAAGATGATTTTTGCTAATTGATCGATAATTTTTAAAATTTTATATATATACGTGTTTTAGCTGATAGTCTCCGGTGGCTTTAAATACCGATAGCTAATCTAAATATTTAAAGCAGAAACAAATTTCCTTACATGGGCATTAAATGCGAAATTTAAAGTCTAACAAGTTTTTAAGATAATGATAATGACAATCAAGCAATAGAAGCGAATTCATAATTTTGTTTTGTAATTTTTTTTCTTTATTGATTCATAGGCTAATATTTTATTCTTGATTAAAACTACATAACAACGTTTCATTTTACAACACTCTAGTTTACAGCTAAATGAATTCATGTTTATTGATTAAGATTGATTACTAAAATGCATGTGTTCATCTCCACATAGTACCAATTGCAAGTGCAAACGAATGATACTTGTTTTTCAATTGAAAAAAAAAGAAAACTGAAAGCTAAAAGGAAATGCATCATTAAATTGTCATTTCGTTTGATCTCTAAGGAAATAATGGCAACGATTAAGTAATAGTGAATCATATAATCAGACAATTGGAAAAAAGAAGAAAATAAAAACATATTTATGTAAGAAAAAATTTACAGACCTAAAAAAACATAACATGATACATAATACTAGTTTCATTAACAACTAGAAATATTCTAAAACTATATATTTGTGTATGAGAAGCTAATTTGAACAAAGTCTTTGTTTATAATTTAAAATGCTAAAACACAAAACCCTTATCAATAAATATTATGACCCTAATAAAATTCATTTTATAAGTAGCATGAAATAAATTTTATTATAAATTACTAATTAAGCAAAAATATAAATTTATGTTTAACATATGATTTTTGTGTTTTACTTTTGTGCAACATTGTTAAAACTTTTTCATGACTGAAGTATGGCATATAATATTATTCGGTTGAGTTCAGTCTTTAAGCTCAAATGCATTGATCGAACAAACTTTGAAGACCTAGAAGGCATTAATTCTTGGTGGAAGAAAAAAATAAAACATTTTTTCGAATTAGTTAAAGTATAGTTTGAAATACTATAAATCGAAAGTAAAAATTTATTCTATAAAAATAAAAAAGAGATAAATTTCAGATTTTTGACACCTAAAGAAAGATAATATTCGTATTCGTATAAGAACTTCGTCCCTTATTACAAAGATTCTTTTCATATAAAGGCAGGTTTATATAACAAATTTTTTAATAGCAATCCCAGTCTTGTTTTATAGATTTAAAACAAGTAAGTAACCTTTTTTCATTTAAGTCCTCTATTGCCTGATATAGGGTTTAAAGTCAAAAGTTTATTCTTTAGCTAAAATCCAGCAGCTCTTGTTAGTTGTATTTTTAGTGGTTGTATAAATTTACGTTTGTTTGTGATTATGCCAAAGATCACACCTCTTTTGAACGCAATGTCTGGCCCTGACATTCATGTAATAAATTAACATTTTATTTACTTTTGTATTCGCATCATCATCATCAACATCGTCATACATTCAACAACATATTCTTAAAATCGTGTTTAGTCAAAAAGGGTTTACCACAGTTTTTTCTCATTTTATTGTTTGCTGCATTTTACACCACATTTGGTGGGTTCATATGCCCTATGGACAAACGGAAACTTTTCTACAAAGCGAGCTAAAGATTTTTTTAAGCGTTTGTTGTAATAATTTCAAAATGCTTCATCAGTTTTTACATATATTATTTGATTTTTAAATTTTTTTTCTGTAGTGTTTATTTGCCATGGCGAAGTGCTGTATGTTGCTTTTTTAGTCTTTCTTAACTCTTCCTGCAAATGGGTGTTCTTTGAGCGGTTATGTTTGTATTTTGGTTACCAGCTAATCGACTCTACTTGGCCACATTTACTTGCAACATTGTATCAGTGAACCAAATTTTTGAATTTAACACACATCTTCAAACTGACTGACAAATTTAGACTGTGGAGGTATTTATGCATTTTTTTTAAATTTGTGCTTTATTTTAATACACTTGGTGGCGAAAGTGAGATGACAAAATATATCCGGTTTGAGAAAGAAAATAAGTAAAAAATAAAAAAAAAACTTAATTTAAGACACGTTTAATCTAAATAGAGTTGATTACATAGTAGATTATGGACTAAATTATATATGTATTAGACTATATAACATATTTTATACTAGACTAGAATATTAACTAGACTATAAACTAGACTGTAGACTAGACGATAATCCATACAATAGACTAGACTATAAATTAGACTATAAATTATACTATAAACCAGATTATAGACTATTTTAAAGAGCAGATTATAGACTAGTCTATATACTAGCCTGTAGACTACTCTACAGGCTACATATATTTTATCAGTAGCCTGGAATGGAACACGGAAAAATTTTGTCTATATACTTTTTTAACCAACTGTTTCGAGTCATATACGTATGTCCCATTAAATTATGTCTATGTGTTTGACACTGAACTTAATGGACATTTTGAGTTTAACATTTTCTTTTATGTTGTATTGCCAAAAAAAAAAAAAAAAACTGAAAGATTTAAACAAAAAAATCTACAAAATCATAATTTAAGTAAACATAAAAAATCTGGTATATACGAAATTCTTAATGTGAATTGAAAGGTAAATTAAAGGTAATAAAATAAACGATAAAATAAAAACGGGTCAAATTGATTAAACAAAAAAGAGTAATTGTTTCTTTTTAAATTATACCTAATTTTGGGTGGTCTTAAATAGAAAACGTCAAAACTTAGAGAAATAAAAAAATAATATAAATCTTTTTTACAGAAAACAACTAAAAATAATTCTATTAATAGAAAAAACAAAAATCACCTTGAAAGTTCAAAGTTCTAAGTGGCAAAAAATTGTTTTCATATATAACAATAATAAAAACGATTAATTGTAATGCCTCTTTTTTATATAGTTTATAATACAATAATAATAAATAGTAATAAATTATTAAAATGCCTTTAGCTAAATACCAGTAGTAATAGCTTTCATATGGTCAAACCCACATAACTAATGAAACTGAAAATTCTCTATATAAACCTAAAAACTAACACTTATTTCTGCTAAAGATAATAATTTTTCTTAGATATATATCAAACAATTATATTATTGTCTTTGTACCAAAACTAATTATTTTTTATTAAAAAATTATACCATATATGATGTTATAATTGAATTTATACAACTGATTTTTATTGATAACTTAATGCTAATTTAATGCTCTATTAAATCATCTTATATACAATACCCTCCTCTCACTCAATCAAACCTGTATCCGTGTATATCTCTGTGTACTTTTTTGAAAAACTATTGTCAAAACTAATTGTAACTTATTGTACGTTTTCAGTTGTTGGCTAGAAATCAATTTTGGGTTAGTTATGCTTGAACTGAAAAACTAGTTGTTCATTTGAATGACAGTTAAATTTGGCGCTTTGCTGCTTAAACAGTTTAATGTTGTTGCCAGTAGTTAAACCAAAAAACTACTTACTATTTTGCACGACGATTTGTCAAAAAGTTGCATTTTATGCTCAATTATTTTGAATACCCTACCTATTTTCGATTAATAATATTTCAAGAGATTTTCTTATACTGTTTGTATATATATATATATATATATATATATATATATGCAAACTCTATAAGAAAGTTTGATATATAATTACGTTTTAACGTCTTATAAAAATGTAAATAATTGTACAATTAAATCAACAAAATTTTTTTTTCACTTTAGGCAAATATTCAGTTATAATTCTGAATAATTTGATAAAAATAATAATAATAATTGTAATTTAAACCAAATCAATTATTATAGTTAATTAATATTATCATTTTGGTGATTGGAGCAAAATCAAATAAAAAATTAATTAATATAAGCAATTTCGTGATTGAAATCCACTTTAAATTTTTGTGTGAATCGGATAATAAAATGAATCACTTTCATTAAATAAAAACAGTATTCGTTGATCAGATCGATAAAAAAATAGCAATAAAAAATATGCAATATATATTTATTTTAAGATCGATTTGATTAAGCATATTTTGATCTAAACAGTATATTTTTTCATATTTTGTGCCTAACGGCTTATTTTGCCATACTTTACTTAATTTAAAGCATATTTTTTGCTATTTAAGAATATTTTGCATATAATACACTAAAGGACAAAATTTTGCATATTTAACACCTAAAAGGTAAACTGTATACATTTTGTAACTCAACGTAATTTTTATATATTCTTTTTTTTTTACACAATTTTCAAATATTTTCTTCTTTTGAATATATGTCAGAAATGTATATTTTTAAGTAATATATATTTTAACAATTGGTAATTAATAGTAAGTCATTTTTGGCATGGAAAAATTTAAGCATATTTTCTTATTTTTGATGGACATAAAGCACTTGTTTTGGGAATACTTTTGGTTTCGAACATATAAACTTATATTTTCTACTATTTTGGGAAATAAAAACACTGATATAAAACTGACATTGTCAGATATTGCGAAGTTTCTGAATAATTTGAATAGACAGTTAAGTTATAAGAGAGTCCGTAGGAGCTGTTTAATGATACCTATGAATCGAATGAATTTGTATTTACCTGCGATTTCAGTTATTAAAGGATAATATTAGCGAAAAAAAAGATCATATGTTGTGACATACATATATCACAAATAATTAGAATAACATATTAATTTGCCTTGGTTGGCTTCTACTTCATGTAAAATCCCTGATGCCTATTTTCAGATGATTGGAAAAGGCTGACTCAGTTGGCGGATAAAAATATTAAGTGGCATTCATTTTTATTAATGTATTATCAACATATCTCTACAAGAAAGTTTGGTTAATTTGATTTGAAAAGCCTCTCATTTTCACTGAATGTTCGAAAAGTAAATCTGACAGCCTTTCATTGAAAATATAGATTTCGAAATAACAGTGAGTCAAGTATAATTCTGTATAATTCTGAACTTATTTAAAAAAAAATCGTACAAGATACTTTTTTTCTCATGACTAGGATTTCACTGTTTAATCCAAAAGAATACGAAGGGATATTCAAGTTTTAAATAGCACTGCGACAAAATTCTCGTTACAAATTAAAGTTTCCCTTGAAAGCTTGTTATAAAGTCAATAGTCATTTACATTTAGTTTTAACATTTTAAAAGCTTTTTTAATACAATGAAGAAGATATGATTTTGGAAACAGCTACTTGAGATAAAAAAATGTTGGCTAGAAAAGAAGAGTTTTCCTAATAGATAACTCTTTTTAAAATAAAGCATATTATCAAATATTTTAACCTGGCTGAAACTGAATTTAATCCTATATAATAGTTTTTTTGGTAATACTATTTTAAACAAACGGGTTACAAATCTGAACTTACCAGACTTGAATCTAATAGAGTGAAAACTTTAACACCATATGATTCACTTTATTATCATGATTGTAGTTAAAGGTCAAAACTTAGAAAAAGGACTTCAAATTACGTAGTGTTTCCCACTTTCTTACATTTTTTATTAGCTCGTTAACACTTTTTGCTCTCATCCGATCTTGTATAAACCAATTCTTTACTATTGTGCAGACCTTCAACAGTTACGTAGAGTCGAATTTTTATATCAATATTTTTTAATTTTTTTAATATTTTGGGTTTTTTGGGTACGGTCTGTGGTGCCCACAACGACATATAAATTTTGAAACAGTGATTGATACTTGTTATAATTATGGAAATTTTGTGCTATATCGCATTGATATACCCAAAGTAGATAACGCAGTAGATAGTCTCAAAGTTTGGAAAACGAAAGCGAAAATTAAAAAAAAATCAGTTTTTGTGAGCACATTCGCAGTTTCTAATGGAATAGCATGGATTACTGCGTGAACTCCGTGATCGGGACCATACATAGCTGAAAACGGGAAACTTTTATCAAAACACATTTTACTAAGGCGTATTCCATTGACAGCACGAAATTAACTACAATTGGCATAATTAGTAGGTGTTTGTAATTCTTTACGGAAATATAGAAAAACATCGACAATTTTGAAAGTTAAAATTTTATTGGACCAAAACAAATTTACTTTAGTTAAAAAATAATATTACACAGAAAAAATTTTTAAAAATGTTTTTTAATAAATTTGTTAATTATTTATTTTTATTTTATTTATTTAGTTATAAGGCTTTCGGCTTAATTGTTAACTAGATTTTTACTACAACTTCTTAAAGTAAATGATTAATATTAATACTCTTTTAAAAATTTTTAAATTTAAAAAGGAATAAGAAAAAACATTTAAGAATTTATTTTTTTTTTTTTTTTGAAAAAAATTCAAATCAAAACATTCGAAGAAAATTTTGTTCTTTTTGATTTCTTTATGTATCAATGTTTTTTTCACTTCGAATTTCTTTGACTAAATTGAATAATAACCCAAAAGGACGTAATACGTAGTAAAGAATTTGTGATTTATACATGGTAAGTAAAAGATTTGAACGTTTTTTGTATACATATGTATGTATTTTTTTTTATTATTTTGTATATTATTCTAGATATTTCAGTTATTGTCTATGGTCCAAGTTTGCTTAAACTGGTGCTTGCCATCTTCAAACATTTTGGAAAAGATACTTTCATAAATAAGCATTTTTATTTCTTTTTTTTACCATTTTGCCAATAAGCTATAATTAAATATTTCTAATATTATCTCATCTCATAGATTTATAATAATTTTTGTTGCCAAACAAACAATTAAATATAAGACATATTTATATTTGTAATTTTTAATAAAGATAAATTAAAAATACTAATGAAAATTAAACTTAAATTGAGATAGTAATGTTGCAATGCATATTCCGGTAATATTTGAATTGCGTCACTAATTATTTTAATTGATTTTCAGAAAAAACTACAATCATGGAAGTAGTTAATTTAATTAAAATTTTGCTTGAAAATATAGAAAAAATTCAATTAATTGATCAATCAATTAAAATTTTAATTAATATTAGCAATTTCATAATTAAAATCTTTTTTTTATATTTTTTTTCTATGTAGAAAGCATTTCCTTATAATAATCTTGTACAAAATATATTTTTGTATAATATATGGAGAAATAATTTAGATGCGAGTCCCTTTTTTAGCAAAATTGTTAAAAATCGCGATTTTTAACATAAAGAAAATTTCAAAAATTTGCAAACATTTTGTTATTTGAATAACTCAGTAGGTTTTGATATTGCTTGATTTGATATTGATTTCTACCAGAATTATATATAAACTTCTAGTTTGTAAAATTGTTTTTAGTCTTATGTATAATTTTGGAAATGTAAGCATTTTTCCTGCAAAGAACCAAAAAACATATAAATTGTAATATTTTTTTTCTTTTTTTTAGTTTAATGCAGAGTACTTTATCAGTCGTTATTTACTTTCCGTTTATTTCTTCGATTTTTCTGACATTGTGTGTGTGTGTTTTTTTTTATACGTATTTATATTATTTTTGCTTCTTTTATTTCTTAAAATACTATTTTTTTTGGAAACTTCAAATAGTTTGACAGTCTTTTTATCAAACCAACAATTGGACTTTTAATTCACGCCAACGAATTAAATACGAATTAAAAGCCAAAACAACTTTTTATTGGTTAGTTTCTTTTTTAAATTACATATTTATTTTTTTTTTATTTTTTGTAATGTTCAAATATATTTTGTTCGTGTTTTAGCTGTGTAATAACTATTTACTATGACTGTAATATTAAAAAAAAAAAAATTAATGAGATTTTTTCAAAACTTATGGCTAAACAATATGTGCAAAATATAGTAAAGTGCACTTTGTTTTCAATTTTGCTTTAAAAATCAGCAAAAAAAAAAATTAAAACTTGTAGTTGTTGCTATAAGTTTGGTATATAATTATTTGTAAATATATTTTGGCTTTTTACTTGTGATACGTTTTTTTCTTCAATTTGTTGACAAAATATATTTAAACATTTAGCTCAAACATAAATTTGTCAAATTGTTTTTTTTTGTTTATTTTTTTTTTGCAAAAAGCTTTTGAACTCTAGATAAAATTTATTATGCATTTTATATTGAGCAAGGTTATATGAAAAAAGAAATAAGCAGCATTTTAAACTCTATCTGCAATTTATTTATCTTTATTAGATACATGTTTTTCTGCACAATTTCTTTAGAATTTTTAATTAATTTTATTCATATCATTTGACATGCATGTATGTCTGCGATCATATTTTTCTCATTTTTATGAGAAAATTATACAAAAAACATATTTAGTTATGCGTGATTCAGTTTTAAGTTTTCTGTTTTTGTGACGATTTTGTTTATGAATTGTAATGATTCGTTAAATGGTTATTTGGTAATGTCAAAAGATTATCTCATTATGGAATTTATGTGTTTTAAATTTGTATTAGTTGTACATATTTAGATTGAAATAGACTTTCTTGCGTTAATATATGGGGTATTACATGATGGAAAGTAAAGGAGAAAAAAATTATATATATATATATATATATATATATATATATATATATATATATATATATTATATATTTATTTATTTATTTATTTATTTATATATTTTAAAAATACCATTTTAAGTATAAAAATGTGTAATGGAGAAATGGAACTTTTTTGAAAATTGGAATTTTTTCCTACAATTTTTCTTTCAATTTTCTGAAAAAATGTGAATATTAACTGTGATTGTTATTTTTCAAAATGTTATTTTAAGAAACATTGTCTTTGAAAGCAGCAGTTTTTATACTTTTCTCCTCAGGTGTAAAAGTTATTTTCGTCGGAGGGAAAAAAAATCCTTATAAGAAATGATGTCATTAGGACGCCGTTTAAATGGCGTTAATGAAGCCCACTGCTATATATAATATCGTTCATTCCTCGAGTGATTTATAAAAAATGTCTATTTTTTTAAAAAAGGTTCATCAGATTTTGTTCATATTTGATACGCATATAATCTATGAAGCGATTTAGTCTTTCCTATTATTATTTTTTCCAATATCAATAAAAAATAGCGAATTTTTTCACGATTTAAATTCTTACAAAAGTTAAAAAATTCTACAAAGTACGTAACATTAAATGTTAAAATTTCTTTACGATATAGATGGATTTTAATAAATCAAGGCTCTAATGAAGGCCAACTGAAACTTATTTAAAGGCAGTAATGAAAAGGTAAGTTATTTATTTAAAGATGCACTTGCAATGCAATTGCATTTTTGCAATACATTTTTGACAAATTTCTACCCCTTCGATTTTAATCTTCTTTTAATAGGATTAGAAGCAATATCTTTACTATAAAATGTAATAATAATTGTTCTGGGACAAGATGATATACTATTTTTAATATTTTTCTGGAAAAATGAAAATCAGTTCTTTATAAAAAAAAAAAAATATTTTTTTCAAAATTTTTTTTTTTTTGGTTATTTTCATTCAGTAATACGTAACTTTAAGTGCTAATAACTCTTTAACTATACGTCGGATGTTATTGATTTAAAAACTAGATAAAGATTATTGCAATAAATATTGCAAATGTTATTGAATAATTCAAAAATAACGTTTTTGCTAAAGATTCACTTACAACAAGAGTGCAAGTTTCAATTGCATTTTTAAGAAATTTCTACTTTTTTTATTTGAAATATTTTTGATTAATATTGAAAATATCTTTATTACACAGTATATATATATATATATATATATATATATATATATATATATATAGTGTGTGTGTGTGTATGTATATAAATTTATTTTTGTATCCCAAAGTCTGATAGAATTTTTTATTTTTTAAATAGTGAACCATTTTACTCCAGAACAGTTTATAATTCAAGTTTTAGTAATCTTAAAATAGCATTTTCATTTTTAAGAGATAATATTATTTTTAAATAACTACGTTTAAAAAGGACATAGTCATCTTCTTTATGTAATTTAAATCATTAAAATCCGTTTACTGCTTATAGAGATATTAGTGTTTTAAGTTACACACTTTTTTGAATTTTTTAGTTTTCAAAAAAAAAAAAAAAAAAAAAAAAAACAAAATCGTGAATAAATTCGTAAGTTCCTCAGAATTAAAAAAAATTAAGGTATTAAAATGGCTCCATAGGTTATGCGTATGCCAAATATTAACAAAATCTGAAGACTAAAGGAAAATGTTTGGGTGTTTGGGCCAAAGCAACCGATAGTCCTTATATAAATCGATCACAAATATTTTTCTTCAATTTCAGTTTTTTGAATCAACCAAATCGGTTCATAAACAATCGAGATATTGGCAAATCTGTCTGCTTCCCTTATAGTTGTTGTTTTCATAGGTACTGAGAAACAATAACATACTAAAGCATAGTTGATTTCTTAAACTTTTTAAAGCACCTATATAAGCTAGAGAATTCGTTTTTTCACATTTGAAATTTTTTAACAGTTTCTGTGTTGAAAAAATGAACTCAGTCGATCCAGAATTAATCTATAAAATAGAATTAATATATAAAATCCTTTTTTCGAATTTCTGTTTTTTTAAATTAGTTAAATCGGTGAATAAATTTCTCATCACACACTTTTTAAATTTAATATTGTCTTACATTAATAAAATATTTATTCCTCGCCGAGGTGACTATATGCGAACTTTTGTAAAATCCCAAAGTATTAAATTTATTATTTACTAGCTTTTACTGGTGCACTTCGCTACACTATTTAATGCGATAACTAATATTTACTTTATATGGAGGCTATTGTTCCCACTTACCTATCCACACTAATCGATATTTGATATGAAAATTACTTTTAAAACTTTTTTGGGACCCACCGCTTCTAATGTGGCAGGTCTTATTATTGTGAATAGCATTTAAATAGTTGGTATTTGATATTCGCTCCAAATCTAAGCGCCATTAAACTTGCAAAATATATCATAGCAATGGCGAACGTAACAAAAAATTATTTTTTTATATAAAAATTTACGTTTTATAATGTCTTTTGAAACCATAGCTGTTTCCTTTCATCATGGAGCTACCACAACATAGTGTATATATATAATGGTTGACAGCGATGATAGTACATCTAGTCATGGGTCAGAAATTTGCGTATGGTCCTTCAAACCGGATAATGGAAGACAACAATATCAACAACTTGATATGTTTAATTTGCCTCTGACGCATCATTTAAAGTCTAATTCAACATTGTAATGTACCAAAGATCTATGTTGAAATTATTAATTTATTTCGCAAAAATTACCACATAATGTAGAGTGTAAAAATTTAGTATATTTAAATCTTTTTTCTCCAAATTTTTACTTTTAAAATTCATCCTTGAACGTGTCCCATCAAGCATTAATTTGAGCAAATATATGTATGTATTCAGCACAATTTTTGTGTTTTAACATCCAACCAATAATCAAATGAAAATAAAAGCTTTTTGGTGTCTGATTAAAAGGAATTTTAATAAGATGAATCAATCAATATGATGTATGTTTTTGAAAATTAATTTTAAATTGTTAAGAATAACGTAAAATTAAAAAAGAAGAATAATCAGTCAACAAATTGAACATTTTTGGTTATTGTGTTTTTAATAAGAATTCGTGTGCTTTAATAAAAGTATAGATATAATAAAAAAAAATTTAAAGCAACAGAATATTGATAAGCACAGTCGTTGTTTTTAAAAGAATATTTTAGAGGTTTTATTACAGTAAAATATGGAAATAACGAATTAGGCTGCAGAAATTGTTTTAATAACCAAACAATTATTTTGTATGTGAAACAAAAATCTTGTTCTTGTTGTATTTAATATTAGTAAAACAAAAGAACTTTAGTTGCCTAAATTAAATATTTAAGAACTTGATTTATTTGTTTATAATTTGTTACTTTAAAAAAACTGCTATAAATTATTTTAAGTACCTTCGGGAACATGATACATTTAGTGCACTTTGTTCTCCATTATTTTCCTTAAATACCCAGAATATAAATAATATTTTTATCGCACTGGTATTCTATTAAAATAACTTAAAAAATATTGATTCATTTTTTTCTTCATTTTCTTGGTAATAACATTTTTGATATTATTACCACAATTTGTGGCCTAAAGGCAATCAATATTATCAACAGTATAATGTGCGTGCAGCTAGTTTATGAATATCATCATAACAATCAAAACAAAAAAAAAAAAAAAAAAAAAAGTCTACCAACATCAACATCACCAACGAAGTTTTGTAACAATATCTTTAGTTCAGAGCTCTCCAATAGAGTTGATGTGTGCAGCACTACTATGTACTTAAAATTAACCTTGAAAATATTTATATCAGCAACAATGTTTTAAAGCTAGAAAGGTGATTCTTATTTTGAATCATCATTATCATCATCATCATCAACAGTTTATTTAGAGCTGCATAAATGGCATTTTCAATGATACATTGTAACAATTATTTATTATAGAAAAAAGAACTAGATCTTTCTTTATAAATAATAAAGAAAATTACTGTAAAAAATAATAAGAAAAATGTTATAAATATATTTTAAAAATTAAGACATTTTTCTCACGAAATGCTTAGAAAAATAGTTTAGTAATAATAAATTGAAATAAGGTCACAGAGCCTATCAGTTATAACTCTCACTAAAAGGGTTATTCTCATTTTAATATATTACCATAAACATTACATAATTACCAACACTGTTGTCCTCTGTAATACTGTGCACTAAGAGATCTAACAAATACTAATACGAGATTCTTCTAATATTTTAAACTCTGCTAAGCTATATTTATATAACATTTTAAAAGAATACATTTCATACAATAAATTATGAAGATGAATTTAAAAAAGTCAGGTGTTTACAAATTTTATTACCTTTACTTTCTTTTTGCATTTTATAACAATTTTTGTAAAATTATATTCATAAATATTTTCTATGGTTAATAAAGTTTATTAAAAAATAATTATAATAATTAATTAAGTAAGACCTTAAAATGATTTGGAGAATAAAATATAAATAATCTCGATTTTTGTACGCATTAATACAAAAATATGCTTATGATTTTATAAAAAGAACATTAGTAAAAGTATATAAGAAATTATTTTCTTTTTTGATAAAATACTAACATTTTAGACTTTTTAAAGCAATTTTAAGAATCAAAAAAGCCTAGGAAAAAGCTAGAAGCTAAAACGAAAATATTTAAGCTAAAAGCAAAATAAAAAGGCTAGATTTATCCACAAAAGGACTAAACTGACAACACTGGATATAACTTGTGTGAAATGATTTTATTTAATTTTGTTTTTAAATTTAAATATAAAATGTTAATAAACTCATAATGAGAATTTTGTGCCAATTAAACACATACTCCTAGCTGTCATCTTTGATCAATGTCAATTATTTTCAATGGGTTCGTCTCGTCATTCATGAGAAACTTTTGTTTCTTTTTATTTATAATTCTTCTTATGTTTAGTTCTATGAACATAACAATAAACAATTTGCTTTTATAAAATTAAATTGACATTTAAGAAAAAATGAAGAATACCATAGTCCATAAGTGTATTCATACACGACATGACATTTTTAGTTCACTTTTTTTTTAATTTGCAAACAAAGACGTGACGGAGAATACAACAAGCTGATAAATGATCACGAAGAGTGCACATGTAGTGGGATACAATGTTTTTAAAAGTTGTTTAAAGAAATGGAGGTGATAATTAATAATAATATTTGTTGGATTTATTAAAATTTTTATAGAACGAAATGTGAAAATTTAATTTTGCAAAATATTTTTAATATGTTTGATATTAGAGGACTGAGAATCGTTTTCAAGGATATATTTGTTTAGTTAAATTTTTTCTAGTTTTCATATGGTTAGAAAAAACATTTTCTAATATACATATATATTAAAAACTTTATAAGAAGTTTATTATGGTAGTTGCTAAAGCAAAGGAGACGAAATGTTGGGTTGGTTAAGTAGAAGTTGTAACGTAAGTAACCTTTATGATTTTGATAATTTTTGAAGACCAAATGAAAAAGGGAAGCTTCAATAATATTAACACCAAGACTAAAAAGTGGCCACCATAATAAGTGAATTTTCTAATTTCTTTATATGGGGTTTGAAATTTATTTCACAGAGAGAATCCAAGGGATAAAATAGTCCCATTTTATAGATGTTAATATTACCGAATCGTTTTGAAGTAAGGACTGTGCACAATTCAGCTTATGAAAATTAAACTAATGGATTAATCTCATTGAAATTTCACTTTGGTTAAAGGCTGTTTTAAAGAAAAAAAAATATTTTTTTTCCATTTTTAATAAAATATTTAATATTTTTCGGAACACCCTCCATAACAGCTTTATTATGTTTTCGGTTACTCTTTTGTAGGAATTGGTCCACTTTTTTTTAAACTCTATTTAATTTTTTGATCTCCTTTAAGTATTCTTTAAACATTTTTTACTATGGTACAATACATGGACAGAGTTGTGGACAGTTTAGAGCATTGACCTCCTTTGGTACATAGCATCACCATTTGTTTGATACCGCACATTTACCTTTTTCTTACAATAATGAGAAGAGAGATGAAAATTGTGTTTTCTAATGACAGGAAGGAATCTTTTCTGACGCTAATCATTTGCAAACATTTTACTGTTAAAAGTGTAATTTCATACGAATGAAGTGCCTTTTTTCCACACATGTACAAATGTATTGCCAGTCCAAAAGTTTATTTAACGATTTGAATTTTTTTACACAATATTTTTGTTGAAAAATGTAAAAACTACAAAATTGACCTTTATTGCTTTTCAGGAGACCGTCTTTTAGGTTTTAAATTGAAACTAAATGCCATAAGTACACAATGTTGAATTATGTACCGTTTAGATATATTCGCAATTAGTACGAGAATTATTTTGTATATTTTTGAAATGAATATGTATACTAGCTATCGAAAAATATAGCAAAAAAGTAATAATAATAATAAATAATAAAGTTAATATTTTGTTTAAATAATATCTCAAGTTACACATTTTTTCCCAAAATGGATTTTTTTTAAATCGATATCTCATAATCATAATCATAAATAATCATAAATTTTAATATAGGAAGAGTATGGAAAAAAGCTAACATATGCTTTTTTTATACAATTTTTACCTTTCGAAAAAAAGTAAAATCTAACAGATTTTTGTACAAAATTTACACAATATGTAATGAAATACACCAATTCTAGAAAAGTTAAGAAAATGGTAAACGACATAACTTAAGCTTTGTAGTTATTCCTTCTGGCCAGAGATTTATCTAATACACTTCCCATAACATCTGTTATATGGAATTCATGACCAAGTCATTTTAAAAAGTCCACCAGTACGTATTTTTTGTTACCCTTTAGGCAGCATTAATTGTTTTGAAAAAAAAAAAAAAAAAAAAATAGTTTCAGTCATTTTTGTCGTTTTTTTTTCCTTCACATTTTTTTGCGCTCCTATTAGGAACCTTTTTTTTTACTTCGTGGGTCTTCAGGCTAGTCTTTTTGTGTTAAAATATACAGACCAATTTAAAGAATGAGTCGCATTCCATCCAGAGATGTAGAGATTTTCTCCTTAAATTCGTATTATTTTGTCTGCGATCCTACGGTCTATAAATCAACTTCTTCTGCGATTACTAGGTTTATTTTCTTTGATCATGAACTCTTTGTATTTTTTAAGATACAAAAAAATTTAAAATTATAAATTTTAATTATGCGTTTGCATGAATTTTGTTAAATTTTCATTTTAGGAAAAACTAATTATGCTATTACAACAAAATTTTGCAAATAATTACTGAGAATAATAGCAAGTGTAGTGAAGTTAATTATACTAATTTTCTTCACGTATGGTAAAATTTATAAGCCCTAAAGTATGCACGGATTTTCTCGTGCGCAGTCCTTATAAAAAAATATAGGATTTAAGAGCTGAGAAATTTAAATCAGATAGAAAATGAAGTTCAGTGAAAAGCTTAATATATTTAAGGAAAAAATAAAACCTGAATTACATTTTGTTTACAACTTCCGGTTTCTCTGGTTTGAGAAATACTGAATTCTTCAGATTGGTTCAGCTTCAATGACATTCTAAAGCGTCTTGCAATTTTAAATTTTAAAACAATTTCATTTCAGGGATCTTATTTTCTGTAAAAAAATGGATTTTGAGGCTCAACTAACAGTAAAAACTATATTTTTGTGAAACTTCTCGATATCTGAAAGCCTTGCAAAAAGTCGAACTTGGATAAGGAGTATCGGAACTTTACTTGATGCTTGGTTGATTTGAGATATATTAAGGAAAGCTTTAATGACGTTCAGATCAAATTGGCTTAAAAGATACTGTCTCGTATAAATAAAGTTATTGAACTTTAAAAAATTATAAAAAAATGGACAGAAAAAAGCTAATATTTTAATTTAAAAGCTTACTAATTTTTTTCTAGTCTCTAAACATATTCATAAATAAAAAGTCTACAAGGACATCAAATTCAAGGTTCTAGAAAATTCTGTTCGAACTTTGAACAACCAGTTACTAAACTTTATAAATTCCGGTAGAGGAATCTTAATGAATTTTGAGATACGGAATTCTAATTTGGGATTTGTTTGTTTATAACATTTAATTCTAACATGATATAAGTACATGAATACAAGTATTCATGAATCAAATTGTTACATAAAAATTAATGAAAGAATTTTCGTTAGTTCTGATATTTAAAAATTGCGGGTCTAGAGAATTTATAAAATATTAAGAATAACTTTTCAGTCGGATTTTAAGTCAATAATAACAGTTTGTTGCAAAATTATTGGAGCACTATAAATTAAATGTCTCTCAAAATACATTTCATTCATTGTCATTTCAAATTTATCGTGAGAAAAAAAAAGATCGTCTCTACAAAGATTTAAAGAACATTTTGAGTAAAAACAGTGTTCTAAACTTTTTCGATTTTTAAAACGTCATATTTTTGGACCGAGAAGGGCCATAATTCTAAAAATTGATTTGAGAAATACTTTCAATATGTAGTGTATGTAGTAAATTTCATCGAAATCGGAGATGTCAAATCCGAAAATTGCGGTTTTTGTTTGTTTTGGTACGAAATTACCCTAAAACTCAAGTTTCGGGACTAAAAGCAACATAAAAAGACAAAATTTATCTTTAAAAGGCATAAATTGACAATACTGGTATCCAATTTCAAGATGTGTTTTGGAATGCTGAATCATGGTCGAAAAGACCTGAATCGAATAAAATATCAAAATTTTCCTAAAGAGCTATTAAGACTGGAGATGCCATGGGTAAGACATGGTAAGAATAAACGCATTTTATTTCTGTAATATTGCTGAAATATTTAATTCCACGCACTGTACGGAATAAAAATTACTTTAGAGAAAAGTTAAGACAAGCAATGAAAAAATTCCAGAATTAATTCAACGATATCTTGAGATATAACTGAAAATATTATATGATTTATGGAATACTGAAACGACTTACTAAAACTAAACAATATCTGCAACAATTCAGCCGGTTTGTAGGTGTTAATTGTGTAGAACGTCAAGGAAATTTTAAAGTTTAAATCAGCTGATGGAGACAGAAACTTATTAATCGACTAAAATGCGATAAGTTGCTAAAATATGTTTGAAAGCGTCATGAGTTCTTAAGGAGGCAAGCTGAAACTCTAATTTTATCAATGAATAGATTATAATTTAAAATTGCAGACCAAAAGTCTTGTCGCATGTTAAGACCAAAAAGTTGTCAAAACAAAGATTTTTCATAACGGAGACTTATACATATGAAGAACTGGAAAAAAAGAGACGATAAATTTTCAATAATAACTTTTAAATTTTTATTTTTTTACATTAGGAATGTTTTACAGGAAGGAAATATATTTTCCTTGTTTTAGGAACTTGTAAAAAAAAGAAGGGGAGAACATAAATAAAATATTAAATTTTATTCAGAGGTCGCTCTAAACTATTGTTATTAGTTAGATTTTAAATATCTTAACAGCAAATATATCTAAAATGGAAAAAGCCACCCAAAGAAACCATTTAACAACAATCGTCATACATATAAACATACCAAAACACTTTTTATATGCCATATATAAGATTTGTCAGATATTTTATATTTTATGTATTTTTTTCAAATCGAACGTTTTAATGTCATGGCCATAATGTGGCATAAACATTAATACCTGTACTCGATGAAATAAAAAGTAAACGTTCACCATTGTAAGAGAAGGTGATTGATCTCTTAATCAATTTAATGTTTGTTATTTGGTCTTTATATAATTGACGTGTGTTATGATTTTTTTCATTTTTTTTTTTTTCCAAAATATATATTTTTACACACAATATTTTTTTCGTTTTTGCTCAAAAAGTAACATACGCGTCATAACAAATTTGAAGCAATATAATTGAATTTAATTGAGTTCATAAAACACAGCTACGGATTTAAATCAATTTAGAGTTTTTTTCCTTTTTTTATAATACATATTTGTATAGGATTGTTGGCCAAATGAAATCAATTTATGATAAATTAGGTATATAGAATTTTGAATATTGATTAAACACTCGTATATGTGTTTTTATTTTTAGAACAATAAATATTTGTTTAAAATTTTTAAATATTAGCACTTTAGCTTTAGCCTTTTGTAGTTTACAATAATTTTCTAGCCATTTAAACTTACCTCTATTTTTAATTTCATTAACAGCATTACGATTGTTTTCATCATGAACACTTGTTCCAGCCATTGAACTTTTCTTTTTGGTATTGCTTTCCTCACCCGTTGAGTTGCCACTTTCTTCCTCTTCATCGCACTCATCTTCTTCATCATCTTCGCCCGTTTCAACACCATCGTCTTCTTCATCATCATTCTCGTCTTCGTCGTCATCTCCGTCCTCATCATCATCATTATTGACAGCATTATGATTATTTTTAATGCCTCCAGTATTTTTACTAGTCGCCGTAGTTTTTGTTGTAACGACAATATCATTATGCGACCATAATTTTGAACTACCGTTGATGTTGTTATTGTTGCTGCTCTTGATGGCTGATGACTTTTTCTCTTGTTTTGACGCCATTGCCGCTGTTTTTGCTGGCGATGATGTCGATGATGATGATGTTGATGAAACGGTAGTTGATGCTAAAACACCAGTTGATTGGGTGGACGTTAAAATATCCTTATGATAGGAATTATGACGATTACGTGTTGTAGCACTAACGGCAGCTGCATCTGAATTAGTTGATTGCAATATCGTGGTGGCTTGGGCACCCGGAAATGTAGCATTACGTTTGTGACGTCCTTTCGATTTGGGAAAGGCAGACAATATATTGAGCCACCACTTGGATTCTTCGGGGCAGGTACCTTTAACGAATGTAACACGATCTGGTGCCGTTATGGCAATCGAATTTGTATGACCCGTTACATCTTCGGCGGTGGTAACTTCCAAAACTTTGGTCATATCAATACAAGCTTGGGGAACAGTCTCGGGCTGCAGAGAAAGAGAAAGTTGAAGGAAAATATTAGTAAGAAAGATAAAAGTCGAAGAGTATAGTCGAATCTAATAGGCTAAGTTTTTTGGTCTTTAAGATGTCTATCTCTATGTATCTCTTTATACATCAATATTTAAATTGAGATGTAAAATTTATATTTTGCTATTAGTTTTCAAAATTGTTGGAAATACAAACACTTTTAGTTATGTGGATTGGCTGAATAAAAATCAATCTAGTAGAATATTTCTTGTACTTGAAGGTCTGTCAGTTGTTTTTGTAAATATATTCTCTCATATCCCAAACGAATTTTTCTATTCTCCTCCTATTTCATTTAATTCATTCAAATCAATACTAATATTATATAAATTTCGTTCTGAAATTAGTTTGCGTTTTTTTTTCCGTTAAATTGCAATACTGACTTTTTTTTATTACCATCTGGATATATAAAGTGAAAACAATTATTAACTGAAGAAAGAATTCTTAAATTCATTATTTTTAAATTAATACATTCAAATCTCTTAAACTCTTTTAATTTGAAATAATTCTTTTAATGCTTAATAATTTCATTTTTCAACATTACAATTTCCTTATAAAAATTTAAGTATTTTACTTTTTGAATATTCCAGTAAGTTATGACATTTACAGTAGGGTGCCAATTAGTATTCAATTTCCTACAATTTTCACTCAATGCTGCTGTGGCTGTTGTGATTTAATGTTTATGATTTTGTCTAATCGTTTCACTGTCATACATCGTAAGCCATGTACATAAACTCATACAAATATGCTTGACCAAAAAAACTAAAAATAAGAAAGAAGTAAAGTAAAATAAAAAAACTCCCATAATAAGTGTTACTTTCACAGAAGGGAGCACGTACCAATAGTTTATGTTTCCTATTGTCTTTAAGTCATGACTATGATCATAAGGAAATGTTCTTGTTGTTAGGTACAAGTATTTTTTCTTTCTCTCGCTCTCTCTATCTCTTTGTTAACCAGGAAAGGAAGATGGTAAACAACCACAAATAAACATTGAAATAATTATTCCTAACAAGCTGGATATATTTAAAAACCTGCTGTTCACACGAATTATTTCATGGTCATATCATCATTGTTAGGTATATATGTATACCCATACAATTGCACCTATTACTTTATCATAATTTATATTTTGACCATACATATACTTGTTTTTCTAACTACAACTGCTAGGAAAAGAAATTCTAAAACAAATCTTGATTTAAGCTTATTTTTTTTTACTTTTATCGTTTGGTGTCTATTTTTTTGTGCTTATGAAATGAAACCTGTTAAAAAGATTAAGGAACCAAAGTCATAATTCGAAACTGGTAACAAAAACTCCACTTTCATTTATTAGCCCAAAATGTCCAAAGCAACAAAGAGAAAAAATATAAATCTAAAATGAAAATATATTACAACATACATAACGTTGCACTATGTACTTTTTCTAGAGTAAAACATATTCAATTTTCTAAAACTGTTTTTGATTTTATCGTATCTCTTTTAGTTAAAGAGATCAGCCAAGTTTATTAAAAATAAAAAAATAATAGTAAAAAAAGAGAAATTAAAAAGAAATTCTCAAAAATAAATTTTAGTGTCAATAAAAAATAAAAGTTTTATTTAATTTTATATTTATATTAAAATGGAAACTTGAAAACATCTTAACATCTCACATGTTCCTTTGTAGATAATTTTTCGCGTATTACCTTATAGAATTTCTTTTATCTATGGATATGTTTGATTACAAGTAGTGAAAAAATAAATATTAACGGTTTTTAGCCTTGATGAATATCATCCTGTTATGAAGATTTTAAAGAAATAATATGAGTATTATTTTTTTAAAATCCTCACAACTTAAAACATACCAATCTGCTTGAGTCAGTAGCTGAATCAATTTAACTTTGTCCGTTTGTAGATATATTCATTAATGTAAACTACAAGTATATTTGGAAGATAATTTAACGCAATTTGGTACACGGAACTTGTATAGGCGATGAAACCTTTTGTTCAAAACCTGTCCTTTATTTCACTTAGCTTCTATACAAATGCCTTTCTAGAATAGGGTATAACTCCTATAAATCTTCTATATCTTACAAAATTCAACACAAATAAAATCTTTTGTAATCTTAATCCATCGATTAATTTTTTTAGTATTGGTCTATAATTGACCATAATCCTCATACAAAGATCTTCCCTAAATTATTTAAACATGCATTAATCAGGCAAAAATATTAATATGTAGGTAAATGTAGACTTCAAAAGTATCAGTCCATAATTGATAACGGCTCCCATAAAAAGAAAGTTTCCGAAAATATTTTAAAGGTGCATAAATTAGTATCACAATACAATTTTGTTATATAAAAGTATAAATGATAATTCCAAAATTTGCAAGACTTCTTTCAAAATTGACTACAGGTTCCAATAGAAATCTCTGAAAAAATTAAACATGTTTTCTAATTATTCTTTTCAAAATGAAATGCAAAAGGAAATTGAAAATAATTTTTTACTAGTTTTGCTCGTAAAAAATATTCAAGTAAAACATAGCAAAAGAGAAAATTTTTTTCTCTTAAAATGTTTATCACTTTTACTATTTTTATGTGCACGGAGACTTGCAAAAATAGTAAAAAAAAATCATGCAAACGAACAAACCTTTTGGCAGTAAAATTTTCAATAATTCGGTGCGCATATTTTTTATTTATTATTTATTAATTTCTAAAAACTGCTTTTAGTAGTCCAAAACGCGAAAAATATTTTTTAGTCTGAAAAAAAAAAACGCACAAATTTTGCACTTTTAACAATTTTCTTTTAGCGCTTTTTGCTCTTTTTTAGTTTTTGCAAAAATAGAAAACTATTTTAGTGGGGTAACGCTAATTTTTTGAATTATTATTTTTATTTGACAATTTTTTTTACATTTCTACGCGTTTATGTTGGTAACAGTTGACATTACTGATTAGAATTAAATGACATATGGTGGACAAAATAGCAAACAATATTTAGTTCCTTTTTTGTGTCATTAGATAACTATACGATGCTTTAAGTATGTTCGTCCATATATTGGTTGAAGTTTTAAGTGTATAAGTTATAAACGTATTGCTTCAATTTTCTGACCAAGGCATTTCAAAAGTGAAAAGCCATGAGTGACTTTTACCAAAATAAGCATATTACATCATTTTCGTTGTAATTTTACAAGAAAAATATATAAACTTTTAATGATTATTTCATTGTATGCGAGAACTAATTTTGTGCACAATATCATACAAAAAGTCGTGGACAAAAATGTTAACCCATTCAAAAGTTATTGATTTTTGATCACTCATCCTTCCAAAAAATTACATTTGCATATCGGTACGCTGTTGAGTCCTATATGTAATTTTCTGAAAATTTTATATTTAACAATTATAAAGCTTTATTGATCGTCTATTTTAAATTTTATTATATTTTCAATATTTGGTTTAGTTTAGAAGTTATCAAGAGAATTAATATGTAATTTTGCATAGCTTTCATACAAAATTTATATTGTTTTTTCGCTTTTCTGAAAATTTTTTTCAAAAACACACAAAACTTTTCGTCAACTAACTTTTACCATTTTCAGTCTGTCATTTTTTTAACTTTGATTACATGCTGCTACAGTGAAAAATCATTCCAGAAATGGCATATCGTACATTATTTGCCTTCTTGAGGACATCATAAATCAGTTTTAAGAA
This sequence comes from Protocalliphora azurea, assembly GCA_932274085.1. NCBI lineage: Eukaryota > Metazoa > Arthropoda > Insecta > Diptera > Calliphoridae > Protocalliphora > Protocalliphora azurea. Next base: position 4,664,304 of record OW026520.1, on the reverse strand, counting down.
TTTGTAATACATGATGGTGTATTGCAAATTTCGAATTTTGCGCAAAAGAATGTTATTAGGTGGGTTCTTGTATAAATGTATTCCTATTTCTGTTATTATTTTTTTGTTTTTTTTTTGTTTTTGATTTTTTAAAAGTAGAAGAAGCACACTTTTTAACCGTATGTATATGTTTTTTTTGGGTCAAATATTAAAAGCTAATTTTTAAACAATATAGAAAAAATAAAAATTTTTTACAATTTTTCGAGTTAAACTGCGATTTATTGGAATTTTTTCTATAAAAGGCTATGCAACGACGCAATAATTTTTAAAGGCATTTTTGCTGTAAACATCACAAAATTTTACATTTTCAAATTAGACAAAAAACTTATACGATTTTATCAATAATAACCAGGGCATTCAAAAATATGCAAAATAATATTTTTTCCTGGGCTTCAAATGAACCAAACTGTTAATTTTAAGAAGCCCGGCATTGAAATTGAAAATTCACATTTTAGTACATTTAGCAATTTAGTGACACATTTTACAATTTAAATGACATATTTTTTAATATTTTAGAGAACAAAGTTTTGCATATTATTTACTCAAGAGACCCAATAGAATTTTTTACATAATTTGCTTTTAGTGACATTTTCTTTTAACCATTCTTCAAATCCGCTTCCCTAATAGTTTTCATCTTATAAATTGATAATTTCCTAATATAATATATTAGCTTTGAATATTTTTAAGGACAAAAAGAAAATAGTTTTTAGCGATTTCTAAGAAAAATCAAGATATTTTTAAGTACGAATAGTAGATAATTTAAAATTTAGTTAAAAAAAAAATTTTTAAGAGCATTTTTTTAAATGTTAATGGCATATTTCCTGATGATTTTTTAGAACATATTTTTGGTTACCCTGCTAATAATTTGCTAAAACTCCAATCATTTTAAAATTTTTTCTTAGAAAGTAAAAACCAACCAAAATAGAAAAAATACTTTGTCTTAAAAAATATATATAAAGTTTTTTAATAAATTTTTGGGTTTTTAAGCGATTTTATACAAGGATATCCAATTTTATTTTTAACAAAAAAGAATTTAAAATTTTGTAAACAATTATGTGCAGTCTTGAAGAAGAAAATCAGAGAAATTTACATTAAACTCAAAACTTAAATTATCCTTTAACTGCAATGTATGTATATAAAAGATTATAGTATAATAAATTTAAAAATCTTAAATTGACTTAAAATGTATAAAGCTACGAGGTCTATAGTGAAGGAACTACCATTTCGAAATTTTTGAAAATTGTTTTGTGATGTCCTCAAGAAGGTCTACAATCCAATAAATAACAGCGCCATTTTGTAGCAGCATACACCCGTAGATAACCCTAAACAAAATGTTGAAAATCGAGTAAAACGTACACCAATATTTCGTCAAATATTAACTTCGGCGCGGTGCTAAAGGGAACACACTTCTATCAAAATATTTCAGATCTGGTAATATCCTAGCATTTCTCATAGTGCACTGATGATAAATCGTTTATTTATTTTTAAATATTTTTTTAGAAATTAAATTGGCTACATAGAAGAAATTAATTTCTGAAAATATTTTTCTAACACCCAAGGCTTTACCTTTTTTATTTAGTATAGTCTATAACATAGCCTAGTCCACAGACAAATCTATAGTCTAGTCTATATTCGTTTACAGTTTAAATAATAACTTGGATTATATTGGGTGTATGTATTTATTCCAATGATTTTATATTAGTTTGCTTTAATAGTTTTTTCCAACAAATACATTTTTACAACTATGCCATATGAAATTGCTGTCATTAGGCTTTCTTATTCAACATGCGTAATTCTGTTAGAAAAGGATAAAACATTCGGAATGCCATAGCATAGATTTCAGAACTTGCTTGATTCGTTTATGATCTCAAAAAATTATAAGTAGTTTTGGGATTAAATCATTCAATTGCCAAATAGATGTTAAAAATTGCATCTTCCGTATGAATAAAATATGCTGTACAATAATCTAATATATCGTCTAGACAATAATTTTTTCTGCAGACTAGACTGTAGTTTAGGTTATAACTTAAGCCCTGTTTTTTTAACGCAATGAAGATTGGTTTCCAAGATTTATATCAAAAACAGCAAATAAATTCAAACTATTTTTTGTTCTCAATACAAAACAACGAAACTTTTGTTCGGTTTTATAAAATATATTTTATAAAATTAGTTTATAGTCTAGATAATAATCTAATTTATAATCTAGATAGTAAACAAGTATATAATCTAGACAATAGTCTGGTCTACAGTTTAGGCAATAATCTTGTAAGTACAGACTATAGTCTAGTCTATATATACTGGTATTAGTTTATAGTCCAGAAATAATATTATCGATAATAAAGTTTATAGTTTTTTTTTTTATAGGAAATAATCTTTTTTATAGTCTATACAATAATCTAGTCCATAGTCTGGACAATAATCTAATATAATTCCAAAAAATTTCGACCCATCTCCAGTATATTCTTTAGAACTCTAAAATTGTTTGCTTTTTTCATCAAAAATTAGCAAAATTTAAGCATGAATTACTTTCATGTGCATTATCAGATTTCAGGAAACTTGGTATCGTAGAAAAGGACTGAGATTCTTCTTTATTATAAAGTCATAACAACTAAATATATCCTAGCGCAAGGACCCCTAAAATGAAAAAATTTGCTTTATCCTTGAATATCCTGAAAAAGGGTCTTTTAATTTTCATTATTTTTTTTACACAATGTCGACTTATCGTCATAGTGTAAAAATTTCAAAGTGGGGTTAGAAGCTACAACAATTTTTCTTTACTAACTAACACATTTTCTATTACACACCACATATTCAGCATTAAAAACCAAAATCGTTTAGATTTTAAAATGAACTCATACTGCAGATAGTTTTTCCGAATGAATTTGTTAATTTTTTTTTGTCACTTATTAAAACTGTCGTTTTAAATGAAAAGAATATATATATATATATATATATATATATATATATATATATATATATATATATATAGCACATTATTGATCCAAACAAAATAATTTGATATTATTGTAGAAGTTTCAGGAATTGTGATGATTTTAAAGATAATTTTATCAAATTTGCTGCATGGGATTACAAAGACAAAATCTACTAAAATTGATCAAGATCCATCCATTATTATACATTAAACTCCATACAAGTTTTTCCCCGGAATAGCGGTTTAACGCATGTCTGAAATATGTCGTATTTATGTAAATTTCAGCACACCAAAGTTTTAAGTTGTACCAAATTTTATAATGATCGGTCCATAATTGATCATATCTTTCATATATGTTCCATTACCTAAAAATTACATTAATGTTAACATCAATATAAAATTATGTATATATGAGTTATATAAAAGTATAAATCATTATACAAAAAGTTCACAATAATTTTATAATTGATCATGATTCCAATATAATCCCAGTTCCTGAAAATCAATTAAACTTAAATAAATTTCACATAAATTTCAATATCGATATAAAATTTAACACAGCTAAGTTTTGGTCAAGTATAGATCGCTCCACTAAATTTCATAATCATCGGTCCATAATTGACCATGGCCATTAAATTCACATTCCCGAAAAAATACTTAAAAGTGCTCAAATCTCACATATATGCCAATATCGAAATAATATTTTACATAAATTAATTTTATATACGCATAAATTATTTCCATTTCCATTTAAACCAATTTTGTTAAAATCTGTTAATGAACTTACACATTATTTAGCCTTAAAATTTATACATTTTTGCACATCCCAAATTAAAAAAAAAAAAATCTGGGATGTAAAATTTTTGAAACTATAGTTTTGGATTTACCCTCTACTATTTAGCCAATTATAAAATATGCAGACTAAACTATAGTCTTATCTATAATAAAGACTATAATTTGATTAATTGTACATGATTAATTATATATCTATTTTATTGTCTAAATTCTTCACCATAGTTTTTATTTTTATTTACCAATTTTATTGAAATTACTAAAACTTTTTAAAGCGTAAAATACAGTACTTTGGAGACTACCATAAGAATTTCTAATTTCAGTTAAAATTTGTTTTCTTCCTACTTTTTACAAATAAATTCTTAGCATCCAATTTGTTTGTTACTCCTTTTTTATGATTTTACTTTTTAATATTGACAATATTATTTATGCTTTATTCCAGCGTTCTTGTCTTGTTTTATGGCTCATGCGGTGTTGACTTTTTTTCCCTTCAACCATAGTTTTTTTTTTATTCATTTAAGGAATTGTGGTCAATAAGGAAAAGGAAGACAAATACGAGTATTTATGAGAAAACATGATTCAAATTAGCGATAACAAGATAATTCTTGCTTTAAAAGGTTATAGAGGAAAGAAACTGTGAGATTTAGCAATTTATTTTTTTTTTCAATTTAACAATTTGTCGGTTTTTAGATATTTTCGTTAAAAATAATTGTTTAAGTGTCACATAAAAATTTTTTTTAATTTGCAACACATTAAAGTGTTAAGGAAAGTTTTTACATGAAGTTTGAAATAACGAAAGTTTTGAGTAATTAATGAACAATAAATTTAAGATATTTGAAGGAAATTTATGATTCTTGCTATTTTTATTGTCATTACTGTAATTTTTTTTTATAATCCTCTTCTGGTGTTGTATTGACATTTTTTTGTCAAACATTTTCTTTACACTTGTAACAAAGTGATTTCAAACCACATCATGCTAAATTAGCTATGATAATTATTTGTGAAATTGACATGCATTTTCTGGAAAAAAAAACTAATTCCATTTGAGGTACTGCAGTAAATTGAAATTTTATGATTTCAAACAATAGCATGTTGGAGAAAATCTTAATAAATTTGGTTGAGGTTCATTAAATTTAATTTTTAAATAACTGACTAGTGAAAATATTTTTTTTTTAATAGAGAGAACTTAAATCCATTGTATTAAGGACTGCAGAAGAACTCCAAGTTTATAACTAAATAAATTTGTACACAGGGACAAATTAAACTAAAAATTATGAAAGGAGACTAGTTTCCTCGGAGTCTAAAAGTAAAAATTATTAGATTTTAAATTAATTTACTCCCGAAGTAATAAAATTTCAAATAGTTCAATAATTTTAACCCTATACTCAGTTATTATATAAAGTTAAATAACCACTTAAACCATTTAAAATAAATTTATTTTGACATTTTAATTAACTTCATTTCAGCCATATCAATTTGGGTCACAATTCAAGAAACTTTTGCCGGCAGTCGTTCATGTTTTCATACTCCCAATTGTTTTAGTAACTATTTTTCTTCAAAAATATAATTTTCTTGTTTTTATTTTCATCCAAACTTATTTATTTTATATTGCATTTGTCTACTTATTTTAAAAAACACATTTTTCTGTGTTTCTCACGCTGCGATTTTTAGCGATTTAAAGATTAAATTAATAAGCAGTTACTTACCTGCTTTCTTGTACTGACTTTTTTTTTTTTTTTTGATAATTTTAAAATACACCTTGCCAATATATTTTTTATTTTACAAGTTTCAAAGTAGTGACCAGTTGTGGCATGTAGTTGTATATTTTTCTGTTTGGTACGTGTAAAACTTTATTGGCTTGAATAATTTTAACAAATACTCGTTTGTATATAGTATATATATATTTTGAATGATATTATAAATTGATCATTACAGGTTTAGTTGGTATTAAGAAGTTTTAATTACGAGTCTAAGTAATATATGAATGAAATAAAATTTATAAGGCGAGCGTTCATTAACTTATCATAAGTGTGTTAATTAGGACCGATTAATGAAATTTGAATACATGATTACTCACAAGTACTGAATAGATTTTCGCTTACAAGTTGGTCATCTGCTATTAGATAAATGATTGTCATTCATCAAAGGACACAACATGAGTTTAAATATATATTATAAACAGACAAGAAAGCATAGTGATATTTATCTTATATAATATGAAATCATTTATCGTTATGAAATCATTTATTGTTTTTATACAATTTCACCTCTTAGTTTAGTAAAACTACAGAAACGCGTGACTAAAAAAATCTGTTTAAAGACGTATGTCCTCTTTGGAAGCGATCAATTAAATGTTTATATGCCGAAATTTTTGAGCAAAAACTTTATCAATATTTTTTTTAAAATTAGCACGTAAGTACGAATTCTAGGATTTTCAATCGCTACTTTTGTGGGTCTTCCTAAAAAATGGCTCTAAATGGACATTGGTTTATTCAAATTATTATTGAAAAATTCGCACACAAAAATTATGAAACCAGTTTAACGTTATGGAAAGTTTAGGTAATGATTTGACAATAACATCTTTATTCGTATTATATGTTACTAGTACTACCAGCATTCAAATAATATATACAAGATAAATTTATCTTCTTTAGATAATTTATTCTTAAAAAAAGGAGTGAAGACTCTAAGCGTATTTTAAGTTTCTTTTGTTAAATATGAGAGCAATAATTACACAGCAGTTTTCACCGACCACTTTTCTTGGCCAAAATTAAATTTTTATCCTGTTTTCATTTTGTTGTTTTGTTTTTATGGGCTTGTCTAATATTTCCCACTAAATAAAGCATTTACACGAGGAGTATATTTCATCATAACTTTTGTACGATTTAGATAAGTGAAACACCAAAAGATGCACACCAAAATTGTCTTTAAATCATCTTAACATTATTTTTTTATTTGCCCAATAGTTTCGCAGTTATTCAAAAATTAGTGTCGGAAATTGAAGTTTTTTTTTCCTTATTAGGTCTTTTAAGAAATGGAAACGGCAAAAATGTTCAGTTTTTTATCCTTAATCATAAAGTTTTTAATGTCATGTACCATCAAAAGTGAAGCACAGGTCTTGATTTTATTCAAGATTATGTGAGAATACCTACAATTAAATGGAGACACATTCATTACACTGATGGGGAAAAAAAGTCTCTTTTTCTTTATTTAAATAAAAATAGATGAACAAGATGGAATTTGACGTGCTGGACAAACTTTTTTCTATCACGTATAGATTTTTTTAATGCGTAGGACTAATATTACCATCTTATTAGGTGAACACACTTGCCCAATTTAGATAAATGAAATAGGTGCCGATTAAAATTATACGCAAGATATATTAATATTATTTTTTTATCCGCAATTTCGTAATCTATTTTTATTTCATAATTGTCAAAATATGTACTGATTTTTTTGCTTCTTTATTTTTTATATTGATTTGAAATCACTTACAATCAATAAAGAAAATTTGAAAATTAAATATTTTTTTGTTTTGTAAAATTTTATTTAAATAATGATGTATTTAAAAACTGTTTATCCATATTTTTTTCTGTGCATGAATATTTTCGCTGACCTTGTGTTTTATTTTATTAAATTCCGTTTTTCATCATATATTTAAATGATGACCCTGACAGGAAAATTATTTAAAAAATTTTTAAATTATAAAATAAGATTTAAAATAAATTTTCCTAATTGTGTTTAATATTTATATTACTACAAATTTATTATTTATAATATTGATAAATAAAAAAATTTTGCGCTGCTGTTGATGGTTTCTTCCATTAAATTATTCTCAACTATTATAATTTAAAATGTCTAGACTTTTAAATTTTAATTTATGAATAAATAAATTCACAAATAACGTTAAAGTATCAATTTATTTTACAAAACTCAAAAGCAGGAGTTCTTAAACTTTTTTATGAATCAATGCTTTCTAGCTAAATTTAGAAACCATCGTTTTACTACATTAAGAACTTGTGATTTATAATAAAAACTGAGAATATACTTATCTGGCTGTTAATATTTATTCAACTATAATAAAAACTTACATGCTCATCGACTGAATATGTGAGTTCACCATCATCATATAAAACGAACCATCTTCTTTGCCATCTCTAAAATGATAAATAAAAATAATAATAAATATAAAATTACATTAAAATTTAAAGAAAAAATTAAAAATCAATAAAAATAATAATAATGATGATTTTATAAAAAACGAATTTGCATAATTTATGTAAAATTATATTTTTTAAATAAAAATATTAATTTTAATTTATGATAGTTTTATAAAGAAAGAAGCACATTTTTTACAACCAAAAAATACGGACACCAACTGGGTCATTTTTGTGCAAATTTGTCTGCATTATTCATTAAATAAACAAAAACGACGATGACGACCAAGACGAAGTGCACTTTACTATAAAGTTTTTTTTTTTTTTTTGTCATTAAAATAATTACAATAACAGCTGTAGTTTATAGGCCAACTATAAATATAAAATGATGTAAATATGCAAAAGCAAATGCATTTAAATCTTCTTAAATGAAATATGTTGTAAACTAAAAGTGTTTTTTATGAATTTTCATAAATTTTTTTTAAAGAAATGTGTTTTTTATATTATAAAAATATTTAGCATATAAATGACACTTTGAGTCATAAAATTGCTTGAATGTAAGTGTGTAAGTGCTTGAAAAGATTAACACTAAAACTTGGTTGATTTTTGGTCTCGGTTGTCTGTCTGGTTGGCCTTATTCTTTTAAGATAATAATTTTAACATACATTACACTATACTCTATCTGTGTTTAATAGATGTACTCGTATGTTAAAAAATCATTGTGTTAAATAAAAAGGAAATCATAATTTTAGTTTTTTTTATTTAATACATAAACGATTACTTAAGGCTTAAAGCATTTTATATAATTTGCATTTGCATACTCATAAAATATAATACTTGTAATAAATAGTTTATATGAAGCCGGATATTTATATGTGTTATTATGAATTATGCTAAATACTTGGGTGGCATAGTTTATAGTTTCAAATTGGGCACAAACTATTTATGATTATGATTTTATTAAACAAAAAAATTTATGAGAAATAAGGGTTTTTTTGTAATACTAAAACGGGGCTATTGTTTTACACCCTTTACCTTAAAAATATAATTGATAAAATTTCGAATTTTAAAAATATTCAAAAGTATACATATCTCTTCTTTAAACTATCTTCGACTATAGCCAACATTTCCCGCCAATTAACTTTTCTTTTTCTTTTCACTTCTATATTTAGTTCAAATCATTATAAAAAGAAAATAAGGCGTTGGCTGGTTTTCAACAAATATGTTTGTAGCCCGTATGTTTGCTAAAATAGTTTTTATCTTTAGTAGTAATTTTATTAAATTACATCTACTCTAAATTCATAAATATGCATATTTTTAAAGTTTAACGTTTTTTCTAAAACATTGCTCAAACAAAATCTATAGCTAAACTTAAAAGTCTTCATATATGTTGACTGGCGTGCTGGTGATGATGGCAATAAAATTTTAGATTTTCATACATTATTTTTATAAAAAAAAGGAATTTGTATAATTTACGTTACCTTTTTTATCTTTATAAAAAATTATTTTGAAATTACCATCAATGATGCTAGAGTGCAACATTTATGAGTGGGAGATTTTTCTAAAGAAAAAAATCATAGTAACGAAAGCAACTTTGTGTAATTTAAAAAAGAAAAATAATAATTTTGCTAAGGAAAATGTAAGTTGTATGTAAATTTATGTTTTTAGGCTTAAAAAGTAGAAAAAAAAACATAGAAAACAAACTACAAATTACAGGGAAATTAAAGAATAAAAATAAAATTTTAATAGAGGAAAAAGTGTCTAATAACAAAAATGACTTGAAAAAATTGGAGCACTAGCTTTTAGTTTAAAATAACAAATATTTTCAATATATTTTTTTCGGGTTTAAAATTTATATTTTATTTAAATTTTTTATTAAAGAGAGAAACCTTTTTTCAATTCACTTTGCTTTAAATGTAATTGTGAATAATTTAATTAAATTATACATATTTTTCTATATGTAAAATCAATAAAGTAAATCATATTTAAAATTATACTACCTTTAGTGTCTGTTATTTTATTTTTTAATTGTCACTGAATTGTCAAATGTCAATAGCAAATAACAATCAAATTGTCGGCTTGCCAGTTTTATGTTTAAAAGACACTTTAATAACAAATTTAACGGGTATAAAAATCTTATATATATTTTTTAATAACCACCATATTATAATTGATTGATACTTAAAACATTGTATAATTTCTCAAGTTACTAGGCTTTTGTTTTAAGCTTGTTAAAATCTCAGTGTTCACACTAGTAAAGAAATCTGAATTTATTAGTTTAGTTAACAATACCATATCATATATAAATCTATAGTGTAATACAGAATTTAATACGCGTGAAAGATAAATGAATTTCTTTATAAATATATTACCAGTTTATTTTGAAAGTGGCCTAAGTCCATCCAGAAAAATGATGTAGTTAGGTATGAAAAGATTTAAATTAAATTTTTACGTAATTATTTGATTGTTCTTTATTTATTTTTTTTTTCTTTTATATTGAAACTTCTTAAAATTTCTGAACAAATAATAAAAAAAAAATGAAAACTTAAATTAGGGTAAAACTGTTAAGTAAAAAAAAAACTATTTTTATGACTAATTTGATTTTTTTGATGAAGGGATTTAGGCCACTTTCATATGTTTATTAAATTTATATACACAAAATAAGCTTCCTGTAAACTTCTTCTTATTAGTATAAAATGATCCACTTGAGGAAGTTGAGGTAAATTGCTTCTATGTCAAACCGGTGCAAAATATAGCAGTTGTATTTTAATACTACACTATATGTATTTATAACCTAGAACAAACTTTATTCATCCTAGGCTTTTTATAAAGCTAAATAGGCTAATTCGTATACTTGCAAGTTTCAATATTTTGTTCCCAAAATACTCAGCAGATTTAAGCAGTGATTTTTAAATCGCACTTCGTTTTATTATTATTATTATTATTATTATTATTATATAAGGTTTTATCTTATTCATGGAACAATATATATCACTTATTAGTTACAAATACTCAACTTTTAAATTAATTGCATAGTTCCGATTAAAATGACTTTAAATAATAATCTCCATTTTATTTTCATAACTTTTATGCCTTAATTATTTTTTCCAATATAATGTACGTAAAAAAATGTACGTTAAATTAGGCGAAAAAATTTCTCAACCTCGATATTTAATGCAGGGAAGCGAATTTTTCCACATAGCTTCGTCTTGGTGTCTTATATATACTGCTAAAAGTTCATATATCTCGCTTATTATGCATCGTACGTGCTTCGGTGCCATTATAACATTTATAGATTATAAAATTGCCTACAATCTTTCTGAAATATATTTTTAAAGTACCATCATCAGTTTTGGGGATACATCGCATCTTATGTTTGGTTTATTGTTTTTTGTATTCTCTATATTTCCGGACAATAATTATACAATCCATCTTTTATTATGCAAATTGTGGGGAAAGCACATTCTAGCCCAAATTATTTTATTTTGATCTTATACTAAATTTCTATTTAGTGATATTGGATCAAGGAATATTGAAATCAAATGGCTTAATAAAGACTTTCGAATAAGACGAAATTGCGTACAGAAAAATTCATAGCAGTGAATTCTTAATAGCTTTGCTAAATACTTTCGGGAGCTTAATGTCTTGTAGTGCACTTTTTGAAAAATCCAATATGAATCCAAATAAAGCTTTAATCAATTTAAATAAGTTTAAAACTCTGAAGTACGGAATAATTAAAGCTCCTCAATATTGAAGGAAAGTAATTAAAATTTTTCCATTAGAATGCAAAGAAGTTTTATGTACGAACTAATCGAACAAATTTTCGAGAAAAGTATCGTGCTAAAAATAATTAAAATTTATAAGAATTTTTGTCTTATGGCACACTCACTCTACCTGAAATTATACACTAAGAATAATATATATATGCCCTACAAAGTGTAAGTTTTTTAAAGTGCTCAGGCTAAATCTAGGCCTTTTATTTTGCTTTAAGCCTAAAAATTTTCGTTTTAGGTTTTTTCTAGCCTTTTATCATTCTTAAAATTTCTTTAAAAAGGCTAATACCAAAACTGTTGGTATTTCAACAATGAAGAAAATAGTTTTTTATTTGCTATTACTAATTTTATTTATACAGAATCATCATCAATTTAATAACTTTCGTGTATTTATTCGCAAAAAAAAAAAGAAATTATTTATATTTAACAAAAATTTAGGCGGTGGCGCTTCATTCTCCAAATCAATAATAAAAACTAATTCCATAGACTTACTAAATCGATTATTATAATTATTTTTTAATATATTTTATTAATCGTGAAACTATTTATGAATATGATTTAAAAAATTCTAATAAAAGCGAAAAATTATTTAAAATTTTGGAACTATTAATCAAAAAGGAATTATAGTTGTTAAATGACGTTCTGGGTTTTATTTGTAAATTTTTTATAAAAAAGTCAAAAACTAATGAGAACGTGAAAAAATAAGTTTTAAACCTAAAAATAGCTTTTTTCTGACTTTATATTTTAGACGTTTAGTTTTGACCTTTTTGAAAGTTCAATTTAGCCTATTTTTTTCTTATCTCCTGGCAACAACGGTCAATAGTAAATTAAATAAGACCTTATCACTGCTCAATAGAGTCTTCCGAGAAACTGAATTTTTGAGATTCTGAAAACAGGAAAGATACTAAAAATATTAAAAACTGATCTTTAGTTCCTACCAGCACACTATGGTTTCGTTGACCGTTTTTCTTGGTCAATATTGTCAAAGAAAAAATTATTATTTCTCGTTTGAAATATTCTTCGGATAGAAATCAAACTATTTAGGAATAAAAATACAAAAATATTTTCTACAATGTTGATGACACTTATATTCAACTTAAGCTCATTTTACTCTTATTCCCATCGCAATCATTTCATACAGATACTTACTATTGGTCAGAACACTAGTTAAAATTAAATCATTTATAATGTCTCTATTTCGAACCATACCATTGTAAACCACATGTAGAGAAAAAAAATGTTTACAGCATTATCATTACAACAATTCTATGTTCTCATTGTTAAATTTCTTGAATTTTAATAACTCTGTGTTCATGATAACAATGTTTTTGTTTAAATTTTGTCATTTAATGTTTACAATAAAGATTTGAGTATGGTTGACTGCAAAAATTGTTTATTTTCCAAGTTCCTCTCATTTAGTTTATATATTAATAAATATGAATATAGACGGTTTGGTTATACTCGGTGTAATTCAAGAAATATAAGATATTGATTAAATACCATTAAAGCGTTTAGTTAGAACAACATATCTTACATTTAAATCACATATGGTATACAAATGAATATAATTAATGAACAAAAAATATGTAAATAAATAAATAAATAACATAAAGAATGCCATAATAATATTTCAAAATGGAATCATGAAATGACAAACAATATAATAAGATAGAATAATAAAATAATAACATCAAATCATAATCTGATAGAATGGGATAATGATATAGTAAGATAATTATGTATAAAACTAGAATCATAACATGAAAAAACAAACCAATCCAATCGTAATATATTGCTCTAAGATTATGGTCACAACAACTATATTTTTTCTCTGCGTGCAGTAGTAGGTTTTGCAAAACATTTCATATTTAAAATCTTGTAATTTTAACTAGATTAAACCAAATTCCTATTACCAAACTACTGCTAGTGTATCTTACCTATTAAGGAATTTGGTTTTTCATTTAAATTATATACATTACTAAATAATATTAGTAATAGAAATAAATAGTGTAAAAGGTATTGGGGTCCGTTTTTATCGGTACCACTCTTTATACGTAATAATGACAGCGTTTTAAATTACCAAAAGATATTAGAGCGCATACAAGTGAGTGATGAAAAACAAACTTTTGTAATGTTGTTAAAAGTAGAAATGAAAAAAGTAAATGAAATAAATATAAAACCGCAATTCATAATACAGTACTCGTATTAAATAAACATGGAATATATATTTTCTTTCTAAATTGTATTTATAGAAAGTTTTGTTTTATATTTATTTCGTAGTATATATTAAATATATAGCTTGTGGTGTGATATGAGTACAATAGTATGGCATACAATACTTCAGTTATGACTGCAAATACGTAGTATTACAAAAAATATATATACATATGTTGGGTAATAATAACTCAAATTGCATTTCCTCAAATGGATTTTTTTTGTTGCTAAAAACATTTTAAGTTGTTAAGAAGTATATGTATGATATGTATAATAACTTTTAGAAAAATAATAAAGCAAAGAAAAGTGCTTTTATTAATGGAAAATTATATAATTAACTACGAGTACTTACAAGAGCAGCACCTGGTCAGTTATAAAAAGCTTTTGCTGTATATTTGAAGAACAATATTTAGCACAAAATTTCCTTTCAAATGATTTTGATTGACCTTATTATGTGTTTTTTTTTTATTTCCAATTAAGAATCACCTGTATTTAGCAAATTTCCAATTGAACAAATAAAACTAATAATGAGTTTACTTTTGCATTACAAAATAAATATGGATTAAATATTTATTTATAAAAATTCTTCACAGCTATTTAAATAGATAAACAACATAACTAATTTCTAAGATAGTTAAAATAAAATAATTTCAAGTTTATTTTGTTAATAATAAATTGATTACTAAATTAGTTTAAATTAAGCTACAAAAGCGAAAACAACTAAAAAATTAGACTTTACTAAATAGAAATAAAAAACTAAATATGTATTTGGAAGGCAAAAATGTGGTTTACGTAGCCGATTGTGGGGGCCTGGCCTTTGAGACTTGTAAAGTATTAGTGACACATAATATAGCGGTAAGATTTTAAAGAAATTTAATCAGTAATAATTTACATATTTTTACTACTTTATTTCTCAGAAATTGGCAATTTTACATAGTGTAGAAAATCCACACGCCATAGCTAAACTTCAGGCTACAAATCCTCGTACTGAAATATTTTTTTGGAAGTTTTCTTTTACTATGAGCCGCTCTGAAATGAAACGTTATTTTGATGAGGTTATTATGCAAATAGATTATATTGATTTATTGATTAATGGTTCTACATTGTGTAAAGAGCAAGATGTTAATGCCACTATAAATGTTAATCTGATCACACCCATTAATATAGTCAGCATCGTTTTGCCTTTTATGGATAAGAGTAAAGAAGGTGGTAGTGGTGGAATGATTGTAAATATTAATTCGGTAACAGGATTGGATCCTTCACCTGTGTTTTGTGTTTATAGTGCAGCCAAGTTTGGTTTATTGGGATTTACCAGAAGTTTGGCGGTAAGTAGAAAAAATGGAAAGTATTTAAAATTAAAGAAAAAGCAAAATAGGATTAAATTTTCATTCTAAATTTAAAAAAAAAAAAAAAAAAATGTATTATAGAATAATTCCCAAATTGAATAACTCCGTTGAATAATTTTCAAATGTTATTTCATGAAATAGCTTTCAAGGAAATAACTCCCAGTGAAAATGAAAATTAAAAAAAATTGAAAAATAAAATAATTTTCAACATCATAGGAATTTTGTCATAATAAGAAAATAAGTATCAAACTTTTTGAGGTAACTGCCAATGAAATAAGCTAAAAAACAAATAAACATTTTCCAATTTAATTATGCTCTAAAAAAAGTATTTTAAATTTGAAGTAAAACGAAAAATATGTTCTCAAAATGCGAAAATATGCTCTTAAAAAGCGAAAGGAGTGTTGTAATTTTAAACAAAAACTCATTTAATTTTTTTTATTTTTCATTAAAACAACAATGAATCGAAAAGACTTATTCTTAATTCTAAATATTAGCATTAGCTCAGAAATTATTAAAAAAATTCATATGTAAATTTATATATAAGTTTCCTTTCCCGCAAAAAAAGTAAATTGTTTTTACAGCATTAACTAGTACTATTCGAGCAAGTTCTAAAGCTAGTACGTCCTATATATAATATTTCAAAAATGCTTTTATTAAGGATCCAATATTTTATTTCTAAATCTTCATGATTTGTTACTATAAGTCGAGAGATCCAATTATTTTCGATCTTTGCAAAGAATGCTGTTATAGTCGAAATTTGTAAAAATATGAACTTAAGGAAAAATTTTAATAACTCCAAATTGTTGAAAAACGAATGTCTTTTGGTCCTTGGCCTTCAAAGGAACTACAGTCTACATTAAGAAAAAGACTGAGGTCTCGTTAACATTAACATCTTTCCGATTATGTTTAAAACGAATGCCTTTGGTCTGCGGTCTTCAAGGCAGCTACAGTAAATAGTATATTGAGAAAAAGACTGAGGTCTCGTTAATATAGAATAAGGTTTTATAGTTGAAACAATAATTCAACTTTTCGACATTTTTCAATTTTAAAATAATCGAATTCACTTTTTTTAAATTTTAATAGTCGACTTTCCGAATATAATCGACTATTTTCTACTCTTTCCGATTTTTTTCGACTTTATTTGATTTTATACGATATTGTAGATATTTTTCGCTTCTTTTGACCAGTTTTTGTTATTTGTCTTATAAGAGCTTTAAAGATATAAAATCTATACAACGCAATCAAATATTATTGATTAACTAACAGAGAATCTGGCCAATAAAATTGCTGGTTACACACAAAAGCAATATTTTATTATTATTATTGTTATTGTTATTGTATTACTATATTTTTATTATTTTGTTTTTATGATTCTATTTCTAACAGCTAGATAATGTAGTTGAACTAGAAACTGCTAGTAAACTAGTCCTTTTAAATGAAATAATTTTTTCAACTTTTTCCGACTATATTAGAATTTTTCTGACTTCTCTAATTTTTTCCACCATTTACGACTTTTTGCGACTATTTTCAACTTTTCGACTATCTGGCAACAATAATTTTTCTTGACAATTTTCAAATGATAAAGCCGATTTCGACTTTTCGACTTTTTTCAAGAAAAAGTGGATTGTTCGATTAATGGACAGTCAATTTGATAAAAAATCAAAGAACCACAATATCGAAATATTTTTCCGATTATGTTTTAAAAGTTGGCTAGAACGTTGGTTTTTGCATCAATTCCCATTTTTCCAAACGATTCACTACTGGGACCTGTCACGTGAAAGTACTATTATTGAGTGGGTGTCATTCTGTTAAAACACAAACAGCTCAATCATTTTGGAGAAAGTTTATGGGGATCATACTTTAGCTGAGGCAACTTGGCGAGACTGGTATGGATGATTTCGATGTGGATAATAGCGAGTGCCTGGTCAGTCAATAAGTTTAAAAATGAAGAGTTGGAGGCTTTGCTCGATCAAAGCTCATGCTAAATACAAAAAGTGCATACATAATAATTGGATGTATATCAAACTACAATTAAAAAAAGCACTTATATTATTCCAGCGCTACAGCTCGAAATCATTTCTTTATTAAATTGTTACGTTCGAAGAAAAGCGGATCGATTTTCCAATTAGGAAAATCGGCACCAAAGTCGAATATCCATGGCGGCATGGTAATTTTCTATATTTTCTGCTATCAGAAGTTTGTAATTTATTATGAGATGTTAAAATAGGATAACACTATCACGAGAGATCTATTCGAGTACAATTAATCTGAAAGAGGACCAGAATATGCGACCAGACACAAGCCTATAATTTTCCATCATGATAATGCTCGGTCTTATGTTGCACGTCCAGTTAGAAACTATTTAGAAAAAATGGTTGGGAAGTTTTGCCCCACCAACCGTATAGCCTAGACATAGCCCCTTCCGACTACTATGTGTTTCTTTCGATTCACAATTTCAGAACAAGATTTCGGAAAATGTTGGCCTCAAACGATAAGAAGAGGCTTTAGGTTTGAAGCCATAAGATTTGAAAAAGTCATAACTTCCTACGGACAAAACATTAAGCAAAATTCATTGTACCTTCATCTTAAAATAAAATTTTATTTTTCATTACTAAACGAATATTAATTAATGCATAAACCAATACATTTGTGGACGTAAAGTTCTTACCTTTTTAATCACATTGAATTAAATCTGTTAGGAATTAATTCCTTATAGAATTTATTAACATTCAATTTAAATCCCTAACCAAAGTATATAAAGTGATCTGATTCTCATTTAGTAAAACATCTCTCTCACATATGTGGGTGCCGTGTGAATTGTGAGAGAACTTATACAAAGAAAAACCACAAAAATTTTAAATCTAAATATTACAATTATAAAGCACTTTTACACTTTTTTACTCTAGCACACACAATTTTAGAATTTTTTTTTAACATTTGCACAAAACAAAAAAAAATTATTAATTTTTTACAATTTGTTTTAGGAATTAAATTGTACAATAGAGTTTCAATTATTGATATTGAGAATTCAAACAAATTAAAATTTAAAACATTTATGTAAAATTCTATGTGCTTGAAAAAGTTTAAAAGCATGAAGACATTTAAATTTTTGTTACTAACACAAACTTAGAGTTAGGTAGATCTGCCAAAAAGTTAAACTACTTGAATATACTTCGTCCCCAACCTTCTTTAATTCATGAAAAAAGTAAAAAATTGCTAAACTAAAAATCTTTTAAAATAACTTTCTTTTATTAGTGACCAATTTTTTGTAGTTATATTTACAAATATTTTTGTATACCTAATTTATTTTTAGCAAAAAAAAAAGATATTTTTTATTATTTATTGTCTAAAATTTCATAAATTTTTGATATCGCATTTCTTATTTTTAAATATTTTTTTGTTTTTGTATTCTTAACTTTTCGAAAAATATTTTTCTTATTTTTACAATTTTCTCTATCTTTCTCTTTATCTTTGAAATTGTATCACCAACACTTTAGCACCCAATTTATTATGATAAAACTGGTGTTGCGGTATTGGGCATTTGTTGTGGTCCCACAAAAACTTTTGTACGTCATACAATGAAAGCATTTCTTGAATATGGGCAAGAATATGTGGATAAATTAAAAGGGGCACCATGTCAAGAAACCGCAGAATGCGCACGCAATATAGTACGAGCTATTGAAATGGGTTCAAATGGACAAATATGGTTGGCTGACAATGAACGTTTGGACATTGTTAAACCACAACTCTATTGGAAAATGTCAGACGAATTGGTAGAGTATATGGAACGTTGAAAAAAAAACAAAAAAAAGTCGCCAAGGAAACATCAGAAATGTATATAAATATAATAACTTCATTATGAGGTTTTAAAGAAAAAAAGGGTCAATAACCTTTTTGCTTAAGAAAAATTATATTCTATCTTTGTAGTGGTATTTTTTTTTGTTGTTGCTATAATATTTTATGAGCAAGTTTTTGTTGTTTTTATTAAATTTCTTTCGTAAACTAAGAAACTATTACGGAATTCCCTTGAAAGAAAAAAAATATTGTAAGAACCACAAAAATATAAGCAAATCACTTAAAATAAACTTTTGGCATACATTCAAGATTTTTTGTATGGTTTGCGTTTTTTTTTTTTTTTAAGATTTTTCTTTTATGAGTAGATATTTCGCCGGTATTTTTGTTTGTGTTGTGCCACACTCATATATTAGAAAATGCAATTAAGCTATTGTAAATTTAAGAAAATGCCACAAGAAAAATTTTATAAATGTATAACTTTCAAGTTTTTCGCACACAATGCCTAAAAGACAATGATTAACACTAAAGCAACCGAGGTTTAAAATGAGGCTTAATTGGTATCAAAATTCTTAGCTATTTAAAGGAGATGGACTGTAACCATTTCCCAAACTCATCTAAAAATTTATATCTTTTTAGTTTATAAATGTTGAAATTTATTTAAATTAAATATATACAAATTTTTTCGAGATCATTCAACATTTTGTCTTCTTACATTTTTTCTACTGAACTCATTTTAAGGATTTTTAATACTAAAAAGATTAGAATATTATTCTAGGCTATAAAACATTTAGCTAGGTTTTGAATTTTTTGGTGTGAGAATGTTTTTTTTAGACTACAAAATATAAAACTGGAGTTCAATTAAGAGTTTTTGCATATAAAACTTACAGTAATCTACAGTTAAAGATAAATATTTTTGAATAAGTGAGAAATGAGCACAAAATGCTCTATATACCAATTACTTATTAGTAATTTTTGGCCTTCAAATATACAAAATTTTGTATATATTTTTCTTTTGTAGAACTTTCCCCATATTTTCTATTGCAACAATTATGGCTTCTTTAGTTTTATTTAAAAAAAAAATATATGTTTTATAAATTCACGTGCCACAAAACTCATTTACTCATACGAACCTAATATAAACTAAACACAATGCATTAGAAATTTTACTTTGAAAATAAAACTACAAAGATATTACTGACTAAAAATCGATTAGTCATTGTTACTGAACCGTGCAATTGTCAAAGATTATTTTTCATTTAGAATGAAAATTCATTTTAAAAGAAAATAGAAAACAAAAACTAAAAAGAACAAAAAAAAAAAAAAAAAAAATACATTTTAATAAATTACTAACGTTTTAAAGCCGCTGCTGTTGTAATACTGAATAAGCAAAACTAAAATCACAAAAAATATATTTATGCAATTGATGCATTGCCAATAGTATTACGAAAAGTAATAGAGTATTTTATAGCGGATGGGGCATAATTTTTACTGCACACCACATATATACACATTTGGCATACAAATGACCAGTGTTTGAAAAACTATACTCAGCAGCAAAAAAATAACTAAAATTTTAGTTTAAAAAACGTTTAAAACTTATAGTCGTTCATTTGCTTAAAATACTGCTACCTTCACTTTTTTGTAGCAGTATTTTTGGTTTTAATTCTGCTGCTATCTTTACATATAAATAATGATAGTTTTACCTATATTCATAAAAGTAAAGTGCTACCTTCTTTGGTTAGTTGTAAAGAAAACAGAGGTAGCAGCAGAGAGAGAAGCAGAGGTAGCAGTTGTAGTTTAATAAAGAACTAAGTAGCTTAAAAATATCAACACAAAGTATATATATGATACTTTTTCAGTTACTATTTTTTACATACTAACACCTTTTATCTTAAAATTAATTAATATTTATCAATATAAATTTAAAATTTTAAAATAAATTTTGAAATATTTTAAAATTAAAGAATAATTCGCCTCTTTTATTATTTTTTTGCTTTATATTTACGTAATCTTATTATTTATAAAGAGCTTTTTACATGATTATGAAATGTGTTGCAAATTTTTTAAATGCTTCAATATGTCATTACATGTTGTAGAAAAATTACCAAATTTTCCTTCAATATTCCGATTTTTCTAACAGCATAATTTTCAAATGAACAGTACTTTTTGTACTTTTAAAATTTCTGTATGAAATTATGAACTAATGATTATAAATCAATCAACAATATGACAACGAATTTCGCTTACGAAAAGTAAAGTTTAATTGGTAACACTGTTATCACAACTTCAATTTTATATTTAAAAAGTGCAAATTAGTGTTGTGAAAGAAATTAAACTTTATTGACAATAAAAAAATACAGTGTCCAATTCAGAAATAAAATAAATACTAGTTCCTGTTCTTTACTTACAAAATATAGAATTCAAAAAGTTATGTTTACATAACTTCTTTATAAAAAAAAAAAAAATAAGCTTTAATTTGATAAAAGTAAATAAAATATATTGAAATTAATTAAATTGCTATTGTAATCTTTTAATGTATTGATTTATTAGAAGTAATTATTAATAACTTCCAAAGAAAGAGTAAAATAAGTATACACTTAATTCTACTTTCGAAGTGGTAAAAATACATATATTTCAGAGGGACTTGGTTGTATTTTTACAATGTTATTTTCATAATAATCAAGAAATATTTTTTTTAGCACTTTGTTTATTTTATAAAAATTTCATAAATATCTAAGTACGTCTTGAATATTCTAAACTTCAAGTATATCTGAAAAAGTAAAAATATTCAGCTAAAATAAGTTTTACATGAGGTTTAATACCTAATCCAGCAAAGGATGTTTGCATTTTTTAATTTAGAAAAGTTTTTGTCTGATTTATAAAATATTTAAATACAGTAAGATGAAAAATCCATGCAAGACCATATGGTAACACTAAATATCTTTATGATAAATCAATCAAAAGAACTATTTCTTAATTTCAAACATAAGTGTTATTAATATGATTAGTAAAGAATTTAACATAACAGATTTAAATGCAATTCAAACAAAAAAATAGGCCCTCATAATTTGAAAGAAAGTTTAAAAAAGTCCAGTTAATGCGTAACACAATGAAATAATATGGCAATATTCAACATTTTATTAAAATTGTAATCTTATAAAAACACATAAAAACACAACACAAATAAAAGCGAATGGTTTTAAATTTACTTACAACAACAGCGTATTATGCTCACTTCTGTTTATATCTATTTTCTCGTTGTACTATGTTTACTACTGCTTCAAAAACTACTTTGTATGCTATCTATTAGCTACCTCCTCTGCTACATAGTATTAACTGCACAGTGAAGGTAGCAATGAAAATAAAAAGGGAAGTGTATAAAAATTAAACTACAAATGGAGTGGTAGCTAAGTATTTTATTTTTAAAACTATTGCTGCATTTGAACTACATGTTTAATAGTTTCTGCTTCATTTCAAGTTTTATTTTTTTGCGAGTAGCAGTAGTTATAGAAAGTGTTAGACTACAATCAAAAAATAAAAAATGCTTTTGCTGTCACTACTGACAATTTTCAGTAGCTGTAGTTTTAACCAATCCAAAAACTTGGTAGCACTTCAAGTTTTTCAAACGCTGCAAATGACTACAATTAAGGTACCTTGAATAAGCAAATATTCATACTGCAGGCTGGCTACTATCGGTTCTATTGCCAAGTCTTCTTCATTATTTTTATGTTCAAATATTTGATTAATTAAACACACGTCTAATTGTATTGGATTTTTTTAAGTTTTCCTTGTTTTTTTTTTTTTTTTTTGTATGCTTACATTATAAGCAATACAATTTCATGGTTTACAAAATATTTAAGTTAAATCAAGCGTAAAAATGCTTCATGATTTTATTTGTATTCAGCATGTGGCAATTGCTTAAGAAAATCTTAAGCGTAGTTCCTATACATAACTTCCTCAAACTAAGATTGGTACATCTAAGACTGATTAATGTTAAAAAAGAAATATACTATGGAACAAAAGTGAACAATTTTCTTGTGAATACTTACTTTTTTGAGCTCTATCTTCAAACGAATAAAGTAATAAAAAAATAATAGTGTACATTCATTAGGGTTTGGTTTAAATAATAAATTTTAAAATTGGTTATAATTAATTTAGTTACTACAAAAAATGAAGATATTGTTAATATACAGTGAAGATATTTTTAAAAATTTTAAAAATATTTTTTAAAAATGGGCATGCCTTTATTTTCGCGAATTAAATCCATAACGTCATATGTCATAGCCTCCAAAAAAAATTTCACAATGACTAAAATCAGTTTCATTCTACTGTATCTTTTTACTTCCTGGCTGCAGTTCCACGCATCCCAATTTAATTTTTAATGAGAATCATCCATTTTTAAATGAGTTTAAGTCTGGCCTTTTTGCGGAACCCTCTATAACGTGTCACTCCATGTTTAAAGTGAGTTTTCGAGAATTTCGAAATTTTTCCAGAAGCTGGAAAAATTTTAGCGAATAGTATAAGGAATTTCCTAGTACACAATGCTAATAATAGGTATCATAGAATTAACACCTATGTATGGAAACTTCCCTAAACCATAAGAAAACCATCCCTTCGTTTTGTAGTTTTCTTAGCCTAGTAACGCTGGGAGATGATTCTTATTTGAAACGAAATCAATTCTTATATTCAAGAAAAACATGTTTCCGTTTATTCTTTTTGCTGAATAAACTCGTTTCAGTGCTCCAAGATTTATGGCATTTTTTGAAGTTTATAAGGTTCGCTAAACTTTTTCTGATGGCTAACTTAGTTCTTTGGGTTTGTTGTAGCAATAGCGCCATTTTTTTAAGATATCGGGATGGAGTCCAAACATTAGCATTTTTTTAAGATATCGGGATGGAGTCCAAACATTAGCATTGCGGTTATTAATTTTAATAGATTTTTTGGGGGTTTATTTTTTCCGATGCTTCAAATTTGTTCAGCATCTCTGTTTCTAAATATTCTTAATGGCTCATTATTCAAAAATTCTTGGATTTTTTCATGTTTCTTTATTTCTATTATGAACATTTGAGATAGTTTTTTCTGGAGGAAGTCTGTTTAGAAATATATTTTTAATTTCTTTCGAACTCTGGCTATGATCGCGCTATTTCATATTTAATTATTTTTAACAGAATCCTAAGAAGTTTATTTTTTACTAGGCGATCTTAACTCAATTATATATTTTTATGTTATTTCATTCGCAAATTTAAGCAACAGAGATATCCATGGTTGTTAATAAAAACTTGAAAGTGGTGCAAAGTAAAAACTTTCATATTTTATAGATTTAATTATTTTTCGTATCATCCAAACAAATATATTAATGTTTAGTATTTGAATATTTTGATTTAAACCATAAGAAGCATATTCTACCTTCTTTATTTTATTTTAGATCTTTCGTTAAGAAGACAATGACTAAAAAAGAAAATTGTCATAAATAAGTGTTTACTTTTGCTCCATAGTGTATATTTTTTTAGTCTAATAAATATCATGAATGAAAGATCTACATTTAAATTTAATAAGATTTAATCTGTTTGAGTAAGATTAATATCGGGATTAAGGATTAGTTTTCATTAAATAAAGCTGCTTGAACTGATTGCCTTGTGGAAAGTTAAGATAATTGTAAAGGGGAGAATATATTTCCTTCTTTATTTTTATTTATTTATTTTTTTTAATAATGATATAGATCTTTATGTTGTTTTTATTTCTTTAGAATATATATGAATTTTGATCAAAATTCAGCTGGGATAATTATGACAATCAGCTTGATAAGTAATATTTGTAAGTAAAATCGTATTTAGTTGAGGTTTCAGAACGCAGATACTTTGCTTACCAAATAACTGCTTAGAAGTAAAATGTGAACGTTAATGTTAGGCTATCTAATAAAACAACTAGTTGACATTTTTATAGAAATTTTAACAGATGTATTGATTTATTGTGGTGCTACTATATATTGCGATACTTTCTGGACTAAAAATTAAATTTTTTTAACATTATTTTTGAGTTTTCCAGATAACTGAAGTGTACTAACTCATGCATTTTATTGAAATTAGAAAGAATAGAAACTTTAATGTTTATAATTTGTCGACGATTTTATTAAAATTCGTTGTTAATTATTAGGTTAAAAATGGAATCATTTTGCCAAGAAATAAATAATTTATAGGGCAATTCTAAAATATTTCCACCCAGCTCGGATTTTGACCATCACCGATTTTAATGAAATTCAGCACGTACATATAATGTATGCCTTCGTATGTGTATTAACTATCATATCGTTAACGGTCTAAATGAAAAAATATACCTTATCCTTGAATATCTTGAAAAGGGGTCTTTTAGTTTTTAAATTTTTTTAAACGATGTTTACAGTCCTTTTGTCATTATATTGAAAAATTTCAAAATGTGATTTCAACTAACTTACTAACTAATAACTAAGTAACACGTCTTCTATTAGATATTAAGTGCTTTTTAGGAACATTGATATAATTATTCAAATTTTAATATAACAGATCATTATTTATTAAAATAAGTCGCATTCCTGTTCCCAAAAAAGTTATTTGATATTATTTTGGAAGTTTTAAGAATACATTAACCTACTATAGCCCACTTTACCAAATTCACTGAACTCAGTGATGATTTTAAAGATTATTTACTAAAATTTTAATACATGGAATAACAAAGGCAAAATCTACTGAAATGGATCATTATCGGTCCATTATTTCAACTATACCCCATACAACTTTTTTCCTCGAAATAGTGGTTTAACGCATATAAATATGTGATATATATCGCATTTGTGTAATTTTAGCACATATGAGTTTGTAGAAATCAGTTAATAATTGATCATACCTTTCATTAGGTTTCGTTGTCTAAAAATTACTTAAAATCACATAAATCCGACATTAATGTTGACATCAATATAAAATTATATATATTTGAGTTTTATATAAGTATAAATCATCATACACAATTTCAAAATAATAGGTCCATAATTGAACATGGTTCCCAAATAATCTCCATTCCTCGGAATCAATAAAACTCGCATAAACCTTACATAAATATCAATTTGAAGATAAAATTTAACACAACCAAGTTTTGTACAAGTATAGATTGCTGCACTAAATTTTATAATAATCTGTACCTATTTGACCATGGCTCACATGTAATTCACATTCCCAAAAAATACTTAAACATGCATAAATCTCACATAAATGCCAACATCGAAATAAAATTTTACATAAATAATTTCCATATACGCATACAGAGCTGAAATAAATTTCATAATGATCGTTTTAAAATTGACCATAGGAACTGTTTAAGGCCCTATTCCGATAATAATTTTAGTGTATATACTCAAGCAGGATATTATATAGTCGATATTTACCAACACTGCTTGCTTTTATCCTTTCCTATTTGGTTTTATACTAAATTTAAAATAAGGGTATCAGAACACTTAAAAATATATGAACTTCTTAGTAAAATTGTACTAACTACAGTAGACAAACTGTTATGACTTTTAATATCATTGAGATCCCATTTTGAAATTTTTACCATGCTAACAAATTGATTGTAAATATCATGTTGGAAAAAATAATCAAAATTAAAATAGCCTTTTTCAGAATATCCTAGGATAAAAAATGTTTTTTATATTAGAGGTTCTTGCGCCAGGAAGATATGTAAATTTTATGATTTTTTGATAAATACACCATTGATACCAATTTTGTTAAAATCGCATAATGCACATAAAAATTATTTAACCTTAAACTTTGTTCATTTTTAATGAAAATACCTTAGGTGTCCTACTTTAGAGGTACATAAAACATGAACTATAAACGATATGAAACTGATTCATATGCTATAAAATGCACGACGCCCAAATTAAAAAAAAACATAGATATAAAATTTTTAAAACTGTAGTTTTGGGTCGAATTTTTTTGGAATTACCTTATTTTAATATGTAGATGCAAGTTTAGTCGTCGTTGAAAAAAAATCAGTAAATTGGGCTACGACCCGCTACCGCATTCTTCATATTAAGCCCACAGATGCAATTTTGACTTTTTCAACTCTAAAGAAAGAGACAACTGCAACTGTGAAATTGTTTAAAAAAGAAAAAAAGCAGTTATGATGACTTTATAAAATGATTTTATTGGAAAATAATAAAATAATAAGAGGGTTACTGTACCAGAGCCACAAAGTAGATGTGTCTATTTGTACCGGAGATACTAAGAAAACAAGCAAATGTTGTGCATCTAAGGCAATAATTCATCGTCCTTAATGTAACAGTTGCTATGAATTTTGGATACGCAACCATGATCTTTTATTGTAATCAAAAATTGTAAATTTATGAATTCGACTGAAACTATAGGATATACATTGGACATATAGGACATATACAGCATTTCTGCATTGCCTGATGTTTTGCAGATTTGTAGTGATTAACAATATCCACCTAGCTACGAAATTCGGATGCTCTTAAAAAGGATATTGAAGTTACTGCTAGAACAATTGAAAACATGGTTAAAATATCCAAAAGGTTCTTCAATAATTATAATGTCCATTTACTCGATATCATATCTTAAAAGTTTGGAAAGAGAGACGAAACTGTAGAGCATAATTTTATAAATTTGTTTTGAAAGCTTTTTTTCTTTAACGATCTAATCAGTACTTAAAGTCGTTTTACTTAAAATAGGGTCATTAATAGCTAGTTTTTTTAATGTGAATAAATTGAATATCTAATATTCTAATAATTCAAAAAGTTCTCACAAATTACAGAAAACTAGTATAGGTTTTGGACGTTTAACAACATTTTCCAACAAATTTCATAGAAATAGCAGGGATAATAAGAACGACTGCTAGAGAGATGAAATTGAGAAATATAGCGATTAGTTGAAGTAATATTTTAGTGCACTGTAAAAGTCATGTATTGTTTGCAGTTCTTACTACAGTGGTATAAACTAAAAATTTAAATATTTCAAGTTTATATTTTACAAAAAAGTGTTTTTTTTTTACAATTGAGTTGTTAAACATAGACATTTAGAAACATATTTACGTATTTTTTATTAAAGTTAATGTTGAAGAAATATTTTTAATATGCTTTAAATCGGTCTAATAAAACGTGCGTTTTTGCTTTTATATAGAAATTCAAAACTTGAGTGAAAATAAACATTTTGTGTTTTATTTAATATGTGTAGTGTGAAAATAAAAAAAAAGAGAAAAAAATTGCGCATTTTTTAGCGATTTGAAAGAAAAATGTATTTTGAAAAAACATCAAGGTAAATATGCTTGTTATCTTAACAAAAACTAAATAAAATCAAAGTAATAAAAATTGAAAATAAAAATTTTATTAACTTAACTGTTTATATTATTTAAGAAGGGAACTATATAGAATTTTCTGAAAATACTTAAAACATGTAGAAAAGTAACGTAGAGCATGTTTTCCCCTATTAAGTCGTATATAGAAACTATGGTCATTTATGGAGCAATCCTACTGAAATTTAGCTGTACGATTAATACTTAAATGAGATTTATTTTCACTATATTCTATATTTATGTGATTATCTATATAGGAATTATGAACGAAAAAGTAATTTCAGGAGGGGTAGGGAGGTACGGTCAGTTTTGAACCTATCCCCACGAAATTTGGTAGTATGATTTTCGCTTATACAAAACTCACCTATAATGAATTTTATTTAAATGCGGATATATTTATGATATTTATAAGCATTTGAGTTATTTTATGGAAAATTTTAATATGGGAGCTGAGCGAAATAATAATTAAATTTTAACCAATTATATTATTTTACGTTATTGGCCCAAAATAGGCTCAAGTACCAAATTTCATAAATATACCTTCTAACATGGACAGCTGGATGGACAGAAGTTTACGCTAAAGAAATTTAAAAAAAAAAAAAATCAAAAAGTATTTTCGATGTACTAATAAGCTAATTATTGCAGCAAAATTTATAAAGAAAGCACTATACACCTTCCCTGAATTAAGCGTCATTTCTGACAATTATATCCCACTGTGCGAATGTTGACAGAGATTTTATTGAACTACAATGAAGGACTGAGAGTGGAGATTGATTTTTTAGGCAACTACTCGTACTTTCGTTAAAGAGCTGATTTTCTCGCAGGATTTTCATATATGATTTACATGCAATCTTAAATTTCTGTCTATATTCAATTCTAAAATTACAATAAAAAAAAAATAATAATAATTATAATAATAGATAAATCTCTAATTCAGGGACATTATGTAAATCGATAAATGTTAAAATATATTGTACAACTATACATTCCGGTCTGTAAAGTGTCTATAAAAGTTATAAATGGAACTGGAAATATCTGTTGTTTTTTTTTTGTTTGCTTTAAAAAAAATAGTAATTGAAGTTTACAGTTTTTCTGATTTTTTGAATTAAAATTAAATTTTGGTAAACATTTGGTTTTTAGAGAAACAATAAATATTGTACCTGAAATAAAATCTTTATTAGTTAACATATCTTAACGAAATTTTCAGCGGTTGGACATTTTATCAATGGGAATTACCCAAAAAATTGCCCATAAAGGCCAAATTTGTTGCAGGTCTAGAAAAGGTCATTGGCAATCGCTTTAGAACACATCAGAGTTTCTGAAATTATATTATGTTTGCAAGTATATGCTTTGGCATTTTAGAACATATTTTAGACTAAAGTCAAAATGTTTATATATAACATAAGTAAAATTCGAGAGGGTTTATACTGTATTGCTGTAAACTAACAAAGTCGGTCGGAAATTTTGGGTTATATATTGAGAAAACTCGACCACCATCTTGTAAAATTCAGATAATTGTAATTTCAAATGCAAGTAACTCGAAAACTATAAGAAATGAATAGGACATCTAAGTATGTCTT
The DNA here is from genome assembly GCA_932274085.1 of Protocalliphora azurea. Classification (NCBI taxonomy): domain Eukaryota; kingdom Metazoa; phylum Arthropoda; class Insecta; order Diptera; family Calliphoridae; genus Protocalliphora; species Protocalliphora azurea. The sequence continues at coordinate 4,634,337 of OW026520.1, read as the reverse complement.
TGTAATGCTTATCGGGAGCTTGAAGGAGAATTTTTGAAATCGGATGAAACAAAACTTTGGTAAGAGTTAAATATTTTCTACCTACTTTGAGCCCCTATAACTCTGCTCCAAAGGGGGTCTGTGGGGCTTCCTTTTAACCTTAAATTCGTACACTTGTTTGCCATCACTTTGAAAATCCAACTAGCCAATTCGAAGTAACATATTTCCAAAAAATATCAAATGTACCTCACTGTGTAGAAGATTACTTGGACAAAGATGCTTTGCTTTTGATACCTCATGGCTAGAATTAAGATCTTCTCATTAGTGCAAAATATCACATGAATGCTGAAATAATTAAATAGCAGAAGAAATGTCTGAATTATCCAGAATTAAATTAAGTGGAGAAATACAAGAACTTTGTTAACGAAGCAAAATAAGTCTTTGCATTATACGGAATTGATGTGGAGAGAAGAGAAGCATTTAAAATCAAATTTATATAATATTATAAATCGATATACCTCAGCAATTCAAGAATTTATTAAAAGTAATTAAAAAGTAAATAATTTTTTATTAAATACTATTATTCCACTTGTTGCATATGAAACGTTAAATTTAATATACCTTTAAATATTTTAACACAAACTTATTCAAGTTCAATCTATTTTTTACAAAAGAAATAATATCCAACTAAAATTATTATTGCTAATGACTTTATAGACATTATATCGAATATGAGAAAAAATAAGATGTTATGAAAAATCTCAAATTCACAGGCGGCATAATTTTCAAGCCTATTCTGTTTTCTTTTTTTTTAACAAAGGAAAAACTCATCATTTTTATTTACAATTTCATAAAAATATAATGAGATTTTTTTTTGTATTCGTATTTACATTTTGCTGAAAATAAAGTACATTTCATGTACTCTATAGAATTATGATCGTGATAATCAACTTGATGATTGGAGAAAAAAACAAGAGTTTTGTATGAAAATCTTAGTGTATATTTCTTTGTGATTATTAAGCCTACATGATAAAGGACTATAACAATGAACTTCTACTACTGTTTTTACTGTTGGAAAGCAAAAAAAAAAAAAAACTAACAATGATGAGTATGATGGAATTAAAGCTAAACCATAATAACAATTTGAGGTACATGCAACTATCCAAGTAACAAAAATATTATTGATTTCGGAGTAATTGAAAAGAAAAACTGCTTGAAATAGTTAAGGGGTCTCAAAGCTAAAGTTTTTACTTAGACCAGGATCATTTGCAGTATTTTAACATATTGTAGGAAAAGTAATAGAGATTGGTATAAATTACGGAAATGGTAAAATCAAGAATATTTATTTCTGTAAACAATTTTGATCAAAGTAATACTGTGTTTGAAAAAGTCTGCTCTGAACTTCTGTTAAGAGAAGCTATGAAATATACTATAGTTCACTCTTTTTAAATATTTAAGTTTACTTTTTTTGACATTAACATTTTTTGCTGGGATATTGACTGTTAACATAACTTTTGGTTCAGAGTTATAAAGAAAATAATAAAAATCAATGCAATTATTTTTGATATTTAAGTGAGTATGTAACTTCTAATGCACTATACTACTGTATTTAACCTTACCATCTATTGTATGCGTAAATCATTAAAAAGTTCACAAAAAAAGTATTTTAAGATACTATACTTATAATTATGTCTGGTGTATGGTATACATCAATTTTGTATGTTGTATGATGGTGTAGTACATTATCAAAAATTACTTCCTGATTCTGTATAACATGTCTGCCCGTTTTATTTCTATTTCATCTTCTCTTTGTTGTTATTTCTATACTTTTTTTCTTACCACTTACTGTTGGGCTGTTAGAAACTAGAGTTTTGTTTTGTATGAAGTTAAAAGATGTTGTTATACTGAGATACAAGTAGTAGTTGTTATTGTTATATTAATAGTAGAAGTAATAGTAGTAGCTTGTAGTATGGTAGTTATAAACTACATTTAACATGACTTTAGCATGTTTTTATGTCATACCCTACACATGAAATTCCGACAAATGACACGTTAAGATGGGGTTGTTGGCCAAAGTTAAAAAAAGAAGTAAAGGTTACATTTTTTAAGTGCAGCAGGTTAAAAATATGATGTGCTTCGCTTCATACCCTTAATTATAAATTTAGGAAAATTTACAATTATTTAATAAGGAAAATTAAATTTTTGAAAAAATTAATATAGTGAATTTAGTGAAAAAATTTAACTTTTTAAAGAAATTTTGAAAAATTTTGTAAAATGTTATATTTTTTGGTGAAATATAAAAATTCAAAATTCTTAAAATGTAGTAAAATTATGAAAATTATTCAGTTCCTTTGGAGAAAGTTCCATATTTTAGTTAAACTCGAATTAAAAATATTACAAATATTATTAAAAAGATAGAATACAAAAAAGGTAAAAAAGGGAATAATAAAGGTCACATTTTAGTTAAAAAAGAATGCGCCATAAGGATCCTTCCATATTTGATCTACATTAAAAAAAAAACGTTAAATAAAAACACCAGTTAGTGTTTTCGGTTTTAAAATTTGAATGAGTGTTCCAGAAATAGATCGATTCATTTTCATCTGGTAAAATTATTTAATGTGTTCGAATAGTAAGCTTTCGAGAAAAGGTGGTCAGAATTAGGTTATTGGCCCAAGAATTATATAATGTAAATGAGGATAATGATTAGTAGAAAAACAAATTCAATTCTAAGAAGAAATTTTCATATAACTTTACATTATTTATAGTAGGCAACTTGACTCCTAAAAATACATATTACATTTTATTTCAAATATGTAGGCACACTGCACATTGGGGCAAAGAATGAGCGTAAGTTTTTATAATCATTAAAAAAAAAGAAAGTTTGTAGCATCTTAAAAATATTACAAAAGTTATATGTCACATTTGAAAAATCGAAATAAAAAAAAACAAAAAATATATATATACTAAGATTTTTTTTTCAAATTATCACTTGCATCATTTAGCTATTTAGTCATCTTCAGGTATTTAATTTGGTACTGAATAAATTACTAAACCAATTTATCGATGTCCGTCAGTCCGTCCATCCAAAAGCTATTAATATAAACATTCTGATGAAACTATAGTTTACAATTTGCAAGATATCTTAATGGAATTTGCCACAAAACTTCCCTTCCAAGAAGGACTCAAATTAATTTCGTGGAAATCGTTTTTACTGTTTCTATTAGAAATAATTTTGTACAGAAATATTTAAATTTGTTTATATGCTATGCAAAAAAAAAAAAACCAAATGATAATAATGAATACAAAAGGATGCTTTATTAAAAGCAAATAAAAACTTCTTCGTAATTTTCAAAAGCACTCTAACAATTGAAACTGAACATTTATTTATCTCATAAATCACCACCGTCACACGTCTTACGGATATAAAGTGAGGTTCAGAAATAAGATTTTGACATTTTCTATTTTGTTAATTATTTTATGGTTTTTTGTTGAACTTTTTCATATAGTTATTTATAGAATTTTTGCATGTTCGGCTTAAGTTCATTAGATGTTTACAGAGAATACCACGGTGGGACGCTGATGAGTCCTGATAAAGGTCGTGGCGGACCAGAAAATGCATTCCATTCTGCCGAGTGTCCAATAAAACTTTTATACAGTCTTCTCCTACAATTTTTTATTTCGCTCATTTAAATAACAAAGCACAATAAAATTTGTATATATATATATATATATATATATATATATATATATATTTTTATTTTTTTTTTGCATTATAAGCATGTTTGTTTTTGTTTGTTGATTTGTAGGATCATGTATAACTAATAATCTATTGTTGCTTCCTAGGAAACAGGTGCTGCAAAAATCAATGTAGACTCTAGGATGAGTTTTCATTTCGACGAATATAGAATCACAAAGGTGTATTCGCTATGTTTCCTAACCTACATTAATGATTTCTTAGTTTTTATTTTTAAAAACAAAATTGAACAATTTTTAATAATATTTTTAATGCTCTTAAAAACGTTCAGATTCAGATTTTATTCCTATAAATTTCTATGCACATTTTTGTTTAAATTGCTTAAGTTTAAACAATCAAAAAAATCAGTTCAGTGTTTTTCTAACTAAAATACATATTACTTACGTATTTAAATTAATGTGTTTTATCATACTTTTATCATACTGTGAACAGAAGTTCGTAATAAAATTATATTTTATAATCCCGAATCTTTAAAGCCTATAATCTTCACGTCATGACAATTCTGAATTAGCCAATACATAATTATTTAAGTAAATTTTATAAAATTACACTATTTAAATCAAGCATGTTAAAAAATATGGTTATAATAAATTCTTTTAGTTTGGTTTTTTTTTGCATTGTTTGTATTTATCATACGCTGGAGCGTATTTATTTACAAACTAAATCTAATCATACGCCATAATTATTTTCAAATTAAAATCCTTATTTGATAAAAGGTTACAATAACATATAAGATAAAGTAATATTTACATTATATAACATTTTTCCTTCTTAGCTTTTAAATGTTTAAAAAATATTAATTAAAAACTAGATATTTATTTAAAAATTAATTTTAAAATTGGTCACAGAAAAAATAAAATGCCATTTTTAAGGCAATACTTATTCATTACTTTTAAAGTATCAATAAGTGTACGTTTCTTTGTGTTTAAGAAGTAATATAAAAATCATCCAAAAATGACACTAAAACGCAATTTAAATGAATTCTTCTGATATGAAATATTGAGAATCGGTGTTTGTTTTTGCAAGTACTCGTTACTCGTGAACATGACTTTTTAGAAAAATTTTCTTAAAAGAAATCCTTCAATAACAAGTCAATGTTAAATTTATTAGAAATGACCCGAATTTACATTACTTCTAAATTGCAAGTTCAGGCTCTTATTGACTTCTTTGGATATTCTTTTTTTGTTCGAAAAATCATTTATTGAAAACTTTGTGTTAAAAAAAAAAATAATGATAAAATGGTATCAAATTAAATGTCTTCTTTTTTTTGTAAGCAAATGTATTAGAGTTGGTTCTTGAGTTACTTTTTTTCCCTGTAAATATGAAGTAACTAATTATCGTCCAAGGGAGAATCGCCCAAAACACAATCAGCAAAATTAAAAAAATAAATAAATAAATAAAAAAAGACAAATTCAATTTTGGTAATTGTTCACTTCATTTGGGCTTTTTGATATGTTTAATTTTTTTGGTGTTTGTTCATTGTGAACAATCACACAAATATTTTAAAATGCAAAATTATCCAAAAATGCTTTTTGGGCGATTCTTCATTTGTTTTAGCATGAGAAAATAAATAGCGAATAAAAACAAATTTCCTATATAATTTATTGTAATCTCCAACCAAACATTGCTGTAATCCCATTTAGACACCTTATTTTTGCAGTAAGTGTAATTTAAAATTACAGCAAAATGTATTGCAGATGGGAGTGATTTTTATATCTGTATGAACTGTCGCAAAAACGTAGGGGATACAATGGTAATCTTTTTATAGTTATGATAAGGTTGTTATATTTATGTTCTTATTGGCATTTTAATTTTTTGTGCGAATTTGTAATTATTTAGTTTTTTAAATTATGTGACACAAATAAAGAATAGTACTTGATTTCACTTAATTTTACTGCTTTGCTTTTCGGAATGTTTACTTTTATAAAAATTGTTCGTTTATAAAACAATATTTTAAGTGTAAGTCGTTTACACGGATTTTGTCATCTAGTGTGTGGAAGTCTACCTTATCTCAGATTTTCTAGTCAGCTAATCTCTACAAGAATTAGTCTGTGCCAATTATTTTAGGGAAAGTAATATAAACTCAATACTATGATATGAAAATGTTAGTAGCCGGCTCCCGGCCGCGCGCAAGAGTTTTTAACTCGGTGATATGTCCAAAATTACAGAAAAAATGACAAAATTTAAAGAAAATTAGGTTGAATAAAGTGTTTGCAACAGTATAATTAGTTTTTTGTGAATATTCATACCAGTTATGGGTCATTTGAAATTATGAAATAAAACCCAAACTGCACGCAAAGAAAAAACATGGTTACAATATTATGTTTTCATTGTTAATTTTTTTGAATTTTAATAACTCTGTGTTGATAATGTTGATAATGTATTTGTTTAAATTTTGTCATTTAATCTCCACACTCAATAAAAATTTTAATATGGCTGACTGCAAAAATTATATGTTTTAAATATTTTTACCAGAAACAAAATTTTGTTAATATGAAAAATATCATTACTTCTATAACAATTAAATATTTGTTTCAAATATATATAATACTCCTTTTCACAAACTTTGTGGAAAAATTCATAACTTGTTTGTTTTAAAATATTTTTTGTTTTAAATGTTTGTTTTCCAACAACATTGTAATTCTCATTTAGTTTATATCTGATAAATATATATAGACTAGGTATGGATATAATCGGTGTGATTCAAGCCATATAAGATATTGATTAATTATCATTAAAGGGCTTAATTAAAAAACGTATCTTGCATTTGAACTACATATTGTGGTACAAGTGAATATAATTAAAGAACAAATAATATATATATATATATATATATATATATATATATATATATATATATATATATATGTATATATATATATATATATATTTGCTAATGAACACTTTTTTTATTATTTTAAATAAAAAGTTTATAAATGTGATAAAATGAAATAATAATATGATAAGATTGGATAACTATATTATAACATGGGATAGTAATATGCTAATATGGAATCATAATATCACAATGTGGTATAATAATATAATAAGATAGAGTCATATAATAACATCAAATCATTATCTGATAATGATGTAGTAAGAGTGTTCAATTATATGTTAAACTAGAATCATAACATGAAAAAACAAACCATAAGATCGGACAAAATATGACAAAATGTAATCATAATAATTATTACTTATAATTATTTTTATTTTTCCTGTGATTATATATTCCAATGATAATATTTTGCTCTTAGATTATGGTCACAACAACTATATTTTTTCCCCGTGTTGGGCGATTGTTCTTTTTGGCATTTAGGTGATTTTTAGGTTTTTTGTTCACAAGTATACAAAGACCCAAAAAAATGGTCTTTGTACATTTTTGGGTTTTTTGCGATTTTTCCTATAGCCAATTACATAGTATATCTTGAGAGAAAGAGAGACAAACAAATCAAATTTTTACTAGCATTATGGATGGGATTTAATGTTTGCTTCATGTAGTATGTTACCACGTCGTTGTTAATTTTATTTCATCTCCAAAGAGCTACTTGTTATTTCTTTGCCATACTTTAATCTTGTGCTCTTTTAAGATTGATATGATATTACTAAAAAAATGTGGTATAGTGTTTTCTCTAAGAATACAATTATAAAAAATTGTTAAATGCTGTAACTTATTTGTTAAATTTACAAACACAAAGGGGCAACAAAACAGGGGGAACAGAAACAATTCTTTTGTAAATTCACATACACATCTCTGGCATAAATTATATAAGTAAAAAAAAAACTGTTTAAATGAAAAAAAAAAAAAAAAAAAAAAACTATTCACTATTAGTCATGCTTTTTTATATTTTATTTAAAATACTTTATGACTATTAATAAACGTATTTTATCGTTAATTTAGCAATTTGCTTTTCTTATTTTTAACAATATTTTTCATAGCAAATTTCGGCGCCATTTTAGTTCATAAAATTATCATAAAAATGTGTAACATTGTTGCACTCCATAGATTATTTAAGTTTTAGTTCGGTTTTGTGCAAACAACCTGCTTAAGTAACACAAATCATATATGAACATGGTATCTGAAGAGAGAAGAAAATTTATTTATTATTTTATATAACTAGTACAAAAATAAATACCATAAGAGGATAAACACGGAGAGAAATAGATGGAGATGAAACTGAAGAAATTATGCAGCTGACTTAAAAATCAATAGAGACCTTTGAAATTTTTGAAGGCAGATCAAATAAATTTCGGATGTAAAATAAATATTTAGGAAGAAATAGGTATTAAAACATTTAGTACGTTAAAATCCTGCTAACCAATTATTTCACTTTTAGTTTCTTCAAGTGTATAAATATGATAACTCAGTATTCAGGTTTTTTATTTATGGATACATTTTTTCGTTCGTTTCATTTTTGGTGAGTGACTACTAAGGCAACAACTATTTTTTACTTGAGTTGCTGCATTTGCCGTTTCTTCAAACATAATGTTGTTTATACGTTTATCTGTTTGTTTCTTTATCTTTCTGTCTGTTGTTGCATGTGTTGCGGTTGTCTAGTAGTTGTTTGTTTGTTTTTGACTCAAGTCGTTCTTGCTAATGCTGCTGCTGCAATTGCAGTTGTTGCAACACGAACATTTACAGCAACATAAAGTTCTATTTTTTGCACTTAGATTTTCTGTTTATTTTTTTAAACAAACTGCAGGCATTAAGCGTTACCACCAGCAACAACAATTACTAGTCAAACCAAACCACAATAGAAAACTAAACGACCTTAAAGCTTGTATTTTTTCGATGTTTGCAGTTTATATTAACATCATTTTGTTATTGTTACTCTTAGACATAATTCCTGGCATTACCAACAAATTTTAGCTAAGTATATTAAGTATTTTAGGTATGAGCAAAGAGTTCGAAACCAAGTGCGATTTTACATCTAAATTTTTAACACAAATAGTGGAGGTTGTTGCTTAGTATTTGTTCTTTTTGTTTAAAATTTCTGCTTTTAGTTTTTTGCGGTTTTTTGGGATTTCTTCATGCAGTAGAAATAAAAACAAAAAAATATATAAATGCTTTTCAAACTCTGGGAATTTGTTGAGTGAGTGGAATATTTGAGCTATTAGCTGGCTTAGTTGTAGCTGCGAAATTAGTATAATAGTGTCTGTGAGAACGCATGGCAATTGTTATTTGGTGTTTGAGATATTGGAAGTTTTATTGAAATTCAATAGAATTAGTAACAAACAGTGGGACAGGAAAATTAAATATGTAAAAACTTTAAATTTGCAGACAAGTCATATAGATAGAATATGTCCTGCTTAAAAATCTAATTATCTTCTAAATCTAATAGATATTTTTTCCAAGAATTGAGTATTTTATTCAACCAAAATTGTTTGGCATCAGAAAAGAAGGACGTAGGTTTTTTCGTGTTGACAGAATAAATTAATTTATTACATTTTGAATAGAAAATATTGTCTTAAAACTGGACGTAGTAGAGCAAGATTCCTAGACTAATAAAGTAAAACACATCAACACTTTCATAAGATACCAACGTTTAAGGTGTTACTCCATTTAATAGTTCCAAGGGCGTTCTATATGGAATTTATACAGTTATGGTTTGTTAAAGGTATTCTTTTGGAAATGTTGATCATGAAATCCTTATCAACATGCTGCGGATTTCCATTATTTTAAAACTACTTTTAAAATCACTCTTTACCATTAAAATTTTCATGGCAAATATAAATGACCTTTTATGAAGTCCTTAGTAGCAAATATATTATAATTTTTCACACTTTTAGTGCACAATTTCTCCTCTACATGTAAACGTCCATCTTTCACATAAACAATTGAGGTTTTTCAATAAGTCCTACAAAATCTATGTATGGTGTATAAAATATATTTTTTATTTGAATGAATAATATTGAGACAACTATGAATGAGATTACGAAATCGTTCAAATATCAAGTACGACTTCAAATAAGTGTTTAATTTTTTAATTTAGTTCGTCGTATCGACGTTGACTTTGTGGGCATCAGTTGATTAAGGCTTATTAGCGTAGAACTGCGAGTTCTGAAAATTCCACAGGGCAAAGTGCTGTGGGACCAAAACGCAAGCAATTGATATCCAATTTATGTTATATGTTCTAGAGATAATCATACCCCCAAATCCATTATGCAGAATGTACATTGTGTTGTTCGCTGTTAGGTACTTAAAACCGTCTTGCTGGAATCACATACTATCCATATTGTTTAAATTTAATCACTTGTGATGGTCGTTATTTTCGAAAAATTACAGACCAATGATGTCGCCGGGTAAATTTCGCATTCTAACATCATCCAAAAAGTTCATCAAGTCGCTTAACTATATTTTCCGCGTTTTATTTTGGCAATAAAGTTTTATAATTTGGGCAAACGCCATCAGAACAACATAGAGAATGTCATGATTAATACACCCATTCTAATAGAGCTCTTCGGAAGCACAAAATATATATTTAGCTGTGGTCGTCAAAAGATAAAGAAGAGAATTTGATCACTTCTAGAAGGTTTCACTCTTTCTCACCTAAGCTCGAATACTTACTCCGCTGCTGGAAGTATAGAGCCTATAATCACTCTAGTATATTAAAAACCTTGGAGAGACCATTTATTACTGCACTGTTAGAACTTCTTTGATAAGAACTATAGCTTATTAATTGCGGGTTTTATTGAGGACTTACACTCAGAGACATTGGAGGATATACCAGAGAATATTGATTACTGAAATCTATAAGAACCTTCTTTGATAGAAGAGGAAACACTATTAGAGAAAGTATTATTAGGGCTTCCCAATTGACATAGTATATTACAGATATCTGCTATCAAAATAGCGACAAATTGGCAGAGGTATTACATAATATAGATATAGTTTTGTTACAGCTTAGCTATCGAGCGTTTTCAATCTCAGTATTAGTCCAGAAACACCGGGTAACCTTAGCAGTTATGGCGATAAATAAAACAGCGTCATTCATTTAGGTGAAGGGACTTGGGAGCATACATGGCAACAGCATTGCATACTATTTTACTAGGAAAGGTGTGATGTTAGACGGTACATGCCAATACATGTCAAATATACTTTCAAAGTTATGCCCAAATAAGATCGACCCAGGAAGGTACATGCGAGCTAGATACGGCAAGCTATGTTCAGGGATATTGGAATTATTATTATACACTCTGTTGTATATTGACTTCTGTAGAAGCTGATTAAATGAGGAACAGGAAATTACCTTCCACTATCTGCCATAGCTTATTAGAGACGACGGTTTTTGGGCAGCGAATATTATGTTGAACTCAGCGACATAGTGGATATTGAAATATATAGATTAATGATGTTTATTAAGAACACAGTATCGTTACAATGCAAACTTGACATAAAATTTCTATTTAAATGTTTCTCCCTTTTTTACCTAAATTTGCCCTTTTTATATAATCTGGCAGGCTACTGCCTACTTTCATTCGAAAGAAAGCACTTTCAAATTTCAGTGTATAAAACAGATAAATTAGTACGATTTTCCTTATGACTTACAAAATTACCTCCTTTTTTCCCCTTTATTACTGAGTCCAAGTATATCGTTTCAACTTTAACCTAATTAATGCCTTTATGTCAATCAGAACTGACAGTTAAAAGTATTAGCTTTACTTCATACATATTCTGTGAAATGTATGACTAAGCTACTCCCACATATGTGTCAATAAAATAATCTATCACCAGTTTAATCACCAACTAGACTTAAGGATGCCAATATTAGTGGTGATTGTTCACTAATCAGTATTTCGCTTTGTATTCGAAATAATTAAAAAATTTTTAAATTCTTTTCGTTATTTTTTTTTTTTTAATAAATGCATGACGAAGTGTCTCAATATAACGAATAACCACTGGTTACAATGTGCATTACTTAGTAATGTTTAATCATTATTTTCTGCATAGATATGTATATATAAATAATGTCTTGGTATACATTATAGTTTTTAAGTTCTTCAGTAAACTCAAATCGCCTTATTAACTAATTTCTAAAAGGAATTTTTAAAAATTTCTTAAAATATTCAAATCAAATTCTTGCTACCTTTATTACGCATACTATTCATTGTTTCTGACCATCATTGTACTTTGCTAATATAATTGCAATGGTTTTGTTTTTTTTTTTTTTTTTGCTTAAAATTTTTCTGTATGTTTATCTTTCTTTTTAGCTGTTTTTATGTTACTATTGCCGTTGGTTTTATAGCGAAACCATAGCGTAATACTAACAAACATAACGTTCTAAATGTTAAATGTATTACGTTATACTATTTTACTACTATTGGCTACCATTCGGTAAGTTTTATTTTCCATTACAGTTGTTGTATTTGAAATGTATTCTGTAACGTTTGTATTTTTCGCTTTTTGTTTTTGTTATTTTTTTGTTTTTTAGATTTACCAGTGCCGAATCAACTCTTTAAAAAGTTGTTGTGTAAAATTAGGTCTCAATAGCTAAAACTATGCTAGTGGTTCTGTAACTTTTTTCTAGCTGAATGACAGGGATGGGATAATGAGAATTGGAAAATATATAAAATTCTATTAAACGGAAGTACTTGTTGAATGAGTTTAAAAGGAAATTGTAGATAGTAATGAAATAAATGTTTAAAATATAGTAAAAAATTGATTCGTTACATTTTAGCAAAAATCTTCAGTATTTTTTTTATTCAATGATTCACTCTTGTTTTGTTATGGACTTATTTATGGCAAAATTTGTTTTGAACTAACTTAATAAATTTTTGTTTGGTTTAGATAAAATCATCAAAGTATATCCTTTGTTACCTTTGACCTTCAACACCTTGTGTAAAGGGACGTTAGCATAAGATGACTCTAATTTTAACTTCACTTTTGCTTTACTTCAGTACTTAATTATTTTATAACCCATAAGCCCCAAAAGGCTTCAGAGTTATTTTCTGTTACAGAAAAGAACTTCATAGAATTATGGAATAAAATTTTTCCAACCCTGTTTCATACTCTTGTGATATTATTGTTTCTGTTGTTATATGTTTTTTAGTATGTACGTAGTGTTTTTATTGTGTAATAAGTAGATAACGGCATTTAATGGCTGAATGAGTATAGAGTGCTGCAATGTAATAAAAACAAAAAGAGCCAACGAACAACTGCAACAAAAAAAACTAAAAACCAAAGAAAATAAAAAATAAATAAATAAATTCAATTCGTAAAGTTGCGCATGTGCAAAGCTACAGAAACTAAATATTACGAGTATTACACAGTATGTAATGCTGCTAGGCTACCACTTGCACACCAAGTTTCCATTATGAAGTCAATAGAATTTTTCATGGTTTCTTTCTTTGTTTGGCATACATTGTAGAGGTAATCGTACAACAACTATAGAAAAAAATTAAAATTGATTAAAGATCTTTGTTAAAATTCCTCTACTATTTGAGGTTATGCAAGTTTTTGGTTGCGGTTCTATTACTGCTGCTGTTGAGCTTGATTTTAATGAAATTTTAAAATTGTCATTATTTTTTGTTTAATGAATTTTCTTTTTATGAGCATTTTGTGGAAATTGGTATTTGAATGTAGCAGCAGCTACAAAAGCCAAAGGCGGGTAAACTTTTTGAGACACGAAATTAAAACTAATGATGAAAGTTTAAGAAAATCTAGAAAATTAATTAGAATATTTGTATTACTTTGAAATTTGGCTAAACCTGCATGTGGCCTTAACAAAACATGTATCTCTTGATTGAATTCTACTTAATTTGGTGTGTAGCTAAAATTGAAAAAAAGTCTTAATTAACAGTTAAGCTTATGACCAAATTTATAAGTTCTTTGTACAGTCTTTTTTTTAATTAAGTTAATACTTACAGGTGTTTGTTAATTAAGTATAAACATTAAGAAAATGAAACCTTACCTATAATGAGAATAAAAATAATAAGAAATTTGGAATTTTTAATTTAAAATCTAAAGTTTATAATAAGGAGTTAATATAATTTTTTTTCTTTTGGAAATAATAAAAGAAATATTTGTGTCGATAATGTCGGTAGAGTTTTGCAAAAAGTTAATTCTACAAAAAACTTAATTGTGCTCCGATCCCAAAATAAAGTAGCGTATTTGAATTAGGTTACTTTAAAAATTACTAAGTTTAAAAACTTTTAAAATCATACATTAAATCTTAATTAAATGTATTTTTTATAATGCAAAACCCTCTATATCGTTATTTTAGTTTCAATAAGTTTAGTATTGAATAACATCAAAATTTTGGAAATCGGTGTTAAATAAAAATTGGACTTTAGGCCAATGAAGTTAATTTCTGAGCCCCTGTTAGCCACCATAGGGAACTAAACGTGAATTTTTAAAACGCTTTTACAATTTTTTCAGTATTCAGCTTATCAACACGTATTGGATGAGCCGTCTTCCCACATCATACAGATGGAGATTTACACCACTTTTATTTGCATCAGAAAATATTTAAAAAGAATGTCGAAAGATGTGTTGGAAAGCAAAGGGTTCCTATCCATGTGTAAAGTGATCCCTGTGTATTTACTCTTAAATTTCTTAATTCTCACATTGATTTAAGAAAATGACTAAGTCGAACAAACGGAAATAGCCTACGCCATTGCGAGCTTGTGTTTTACCTTTAACAGAAAAAAGCTTTTTTCTTGAGTTGAGTTGAATCAGTATTTTATCTCTTCAATAAGAAAGTATCTTCGAACGCAGTTAGGTGAAGTATTTTAACATTATCTTGGAGACAGTCATAGAACAAGTGCGATTGACTGGTACTCGAGACCTCCTGGCAATAAATTTGAAAAAAAAGTTCATGGATGAAAAATTTCTAACAATCATTCAAGTAAAGATTTACACCATCCTCGTTTGCTTCACAGAGACTTCAAGAGGAAATGTTTAGATATTAATTTCATTCATTCAACCAACAGGTTCTATCTTTGTATAAAGTGTAGGTCATGAGGGGCATTTATAAAAATAACCGGACTCTACTTTAGGCACGACAAGAAAGCAACTGCTTCTTGACTTGAATCAGAATTTTCACTCTCCTGTAGTGAATGTAGTTTGGCGAAGTTTTTCATTGCATTATATTGCAGAAACTACCATATACATCATAGGGTGCTTACTAGACTATTAAATGGTCAGTATGATCTTAAATAACATCAAAATGTTTAATATAATTGAGTGTTTAGAGTTTAGGTTTCCTTAAAATAACTTCTGATTATGAACTTCGTGATTACTAGTACTTAGTAACACATCGAACAGGATAATTAGACAATTATCTAAATCTATTTCGCTGATTATAAAATCGACAAAAATGAGATTTAGTACTGAGATTAATTTCAGAACTTTGCGTCTCAAAATAATAACGTATTTTAAGGTCCAATAATTTAAGCGAAAGTTTCCAAGATTTTAAATATGTGTGCGGGGAGTCTAAGTATGATAACACATGACTAAACTCTTAGAGGGATATAACTTCAAATTTTTAGTTACTACTCTGATGGAAATATTTTGATGCAAAATCCATGCATATAGTCACATGCAATTTAATGAATCAAAACTATTAGTCGTTTCCTGGTTGTCGATTTGATCACACAGTAGACAATCTTAAAACATACGCTGATACACTGAATAGAATCATTTTGAACACGGATGTGAACGATATTTCTCTAGATATATATGTTTCTCTAATTTTATTTTAGAAACGTATCATTAAACTAATAACCACCTTTGCACGATTCAAAGCATTTAACCTATAGCTAAACAATATAATTTTCCATATCGAGGGCTTATATTCAAAATCCTCTATCTCGAAAAATACAACTTTTCAGGGGAGCAAAAAAAATTTATTTCTCTCATTTTTCAAGTATTTTTCGTTTACAACATTTATTTCAAACCACGACTAAATCTTATATATAATGTGTTTTTCATACTTTGCAATATTTTCAATTTTAAATAGAGATAGAGGGTTTTGCGCTTTTAAATTTGTATAAATAAAAAATAACGATATAGGAGGTTTTGCATTATAAAAAATACATTTAATTAAGATTTAATGTATGATTTTAAAAGTTTTTAAACTTAGTAATTTTTAAAGCAACCTAATTCAAATACGCTACTTTATTTTGGGATCGGAGCACAATTAAGTTTTTTGTAGAATTAACTTTTTGCAAAACTCTACCGACATTATCGACACAAATATTTCTTTTATTATTTCCAAAAGAAAAAAAATTATATTAACTCCTTATTATAAAGTTTTGATTTTAAATTAAAAATTCCAAATTTCTTATTATTTTTATTCTCATTATAGGTAAGGTTTCATTTTCTTAATGTTTATACTTAATTAACAAACACCTGTAAGTATTAACTTAATTAAAAAAAAGACTGTACAAAGAACTTATAAATTTGGTCATAAGCTTAACTGTTAATTATAAATATATAAATATATCAATATAATGGTATTTGTATCAGGTAATATACTTTTTAATATAATTTTTAATCCCATGTATACTTTTAACCTCATGTACACTTTTGTACCCGCCTGGACCCGCCTGAATGAAATTACTCCCAAAATTTTTTTCTATTTTTATTTTATCTATTCATATAATTCATATATAAATACACCAAGTCCTATAAATTGTGATATGTAATTTTATTACTAAATTTTTTCTAGCGTATTTTATCTATTATTAACCCTTTTTAGCTTTATAGTACTTTCTTTGTACTTATTTATGCTACTTAGCAACATAGTATAAAGTAATGTAAGAAAAGGATAAAAGCCAATGATATTCGAATATAAACTCAATTGCTATAATATATCTAAACAATAACAATCAATTTTTAAAATCTTTATAAAACATGGAGAGCTTCAGCTGCATATAATTATCCGAAGAGTATTTTCAAAACAAAAAGCGGGGAAATGTTCTAAGTTACGTTCAAAGAAAAGTAACGTTATACTCATGCAGCACTAAAACACAATTGGACTTTGAAAATAAAGTAACTAATTTGGGAGACAACCAAAAAGAGGCTGGAAATAATATAGAACTAAATATAGAATATTTGCGGGCTATTTTCCAACTGAATGAATAATAATTATAATCTACTTTTATTGCTATTATTATTAAAATAAACATTAAGAACCTTTAAGTTATTAAAAACAAAAAACACAAATTAAAAAATCGTAATTTTTTTTGTCTAAAAACAACTAGTGGAATCTGTTCTAGAATTGATAAATTGGAAACCTATTCTAGGTATTATTAAAATGTTTATTTATCTGCTTATAACTTCTTTATAAGTAAATCTGATTCAAAAAACATAAAATCCGCGTTTTCAAACCAAATGCTATAAAAAATTAAAAGAAAAACTTTAACTTCAAATTTCTCAACAGTTTTAATGAAATTAAAACTGGAGAAAAATTCAAGAAAATATCTCTCATAAAAAATTCTAAAATATCTCTATCGATTTAAATGTTACAGAGTTTTGACCGATGAGAAACGATTCTGAGCCATTGTGCAGCGATTAAAAATAACCTATTCCAATAAATTTTAGAATTTTCTTTCGCAATTAATTAATTTTAAGCTTGTTATGAAAAAAAATACATAAAAAAATTGGTCCATAAACGTCCACCTAATTACATCATGGAAAAAAGCCAATATATATTTTTTTTTTGCAAAACACAAGAAAATTTCTTACTTTTATTCCTTTTATGAGTAAAATACTGAAAAGTTGTTTTGCAGTAAATATGGTCCATCTTAAAGTAAATAGTTTTAAGAAATATGTTCAAAAATCGAAGACTCTTTTTGTCTTAATGTATAAGACCCATGATTTTTCAATAGCTGGTAGGGAACTAAAGAAAAATTTTTAATTTCTTTTAGTATTTTTCATGTATTCTAGTCATCAATAGCATCGTTTGGGTGGTCTTCCTACATCAGAGTCTTTAAAAAGTTATTTATCGGGATACTTTATTGCAGGAATTCCCGATTGGGGGTCCGCGGACCCCTAGTGGTCCGTAGTAACGTTTTAGGCGGTCCGCGAAAAAGGTGCAGAATTGTATAGAAATTCATTTGTATTTTTTTGTCGGAATAAGAGAGATCGAAGCTGATGGCTGATGTACCAATTGTGGTACAAAAATATCTAATAAAACCACAAAGTCTTATGTTTAGTACTCGTGAGTGATTCCCGTGGAATAGAAGTCTGATTGGGATGTTTTACTTTATTATTATTATTATTATTATTATTATTTATTTTTTTTAAGAAAAAAGTTGAGACAACTTGCCGTGAGTGGTTCAGGCTATTTAAAAGTTGTAATTTCGATGTGTAAAAAAAGTTTGAAAATGAAGAATTTGGAGCAAGATTAATATAAAATACAGTAAATGCTTAAAAAACTATTGGGAGTAGATCAAGCAACAATTTCCAGGTTCTATAAGCACTTGGATTCATTCAGAAGCAAGAAAATTGAGTGTCACATGATCTGAAGACAAGTGACGTCGAAGGGCGATTTTGAATATCTGATATATAATTTCAACGCCATAAAACGAAATCTTTTTACACGGAATTATCATGGGAGATGGAAAGTGAACCATATATGATAATCCAAAGCCCAATCAACCAGGAAAAATGTCACCAAAGTAGAGTAACTATGTCGTTCATATAATAAGTCATCTATTATGCACAGATAAAACGTGGTAAAACAATCACGTGAGACATGTGCCTAACGTAATTGATCGGTATGAAAAGAGCATTGAACGAAAAAGGCCCAGAATATGTGACTTCGTGGATTCGTCTCTGATCCATTATTTTCCAGCATGGCAACGGTCAGCTTCATGTTGTGCAACCAGTTAAAAACTATTTGGAAAAAGTGGTTGGGAAGTTTTTCCCACCATTTATCCCAGAAAGTGAACCAACATATTTTCTTGACAAACATTTTTTACTTATTTTGCATTTATATTATTGAAGAATTCGCGGGAAAATGAAAAATTCCTGAAAGGGCGCGCGATGTGCATTATTGTGAAACCCTCGCTCTATTTTACAGAAACCAACTCAACACAAGAATATTCAGTCAAAACTGTCGGCACGTTCATTAACAGAATTTCTCTTATAATCAGGAACTTAGCCTCGGGTCAAACTGCGATCCTTACGTTAATTATTTTTACGAATTTTTTGAAGTTACCCAACACGACGAAACTACCAATACTCACGGTTTAAATGCGCCAAGTAGTGGGAGCAGAATCGCTTGTCTATATAAAATGTTTTTATTTTTATTTTATTTTAATACTGCAGTTGAAAACAATAAACAAAAATTAATATATTTAATTGAATTTTATGTAAAATAAATAAAAATTCAAATAATAATGCAGATCAAAAATAAGTGCATTGCAAGAATCACTAAATATTTTTTGTTTTAATTCTGTAAACACTAGATACGATATATACACTTAAGATGCAAAAGGCCGTAACCACACTTTTTAATTTTTTACAGCAGAAGCAAAGAACATTATGAAAATGCAAAACGCCGTAACCACAATTAAAAAATTTTTGCCTTAAAGTTAAGCAATTAAAAACAGTTTTTAATCTTTCACTTAAAGCAAAAATAGATAAAGCAAAAAAACTCTAAACCAAATTTTTCTTAAGTGGAACAAAATTTTACTACTGTTTTATTTATGAAGTTGGTGTTACGGGTTTTTTACTTTTATTTATATTGTGGTCATTTTTTAAGATATGAATATATTTGATTTTTCTTTGGTTACGGCCTTTTGCATTTTAGGTGACGATATGTGTAATAAATTATCTACAGCTATTGAGTACATTATAATTGATTGCGACGCTCCTGTAGGATAAGTTGGGTTGACCTACAAGCCATCTTTCGAATGCTCCCCCAGCAGGGTCTTATGCACCAAAGACAATTTTTTTCACAGTTTAAATAGATTTATTAAAACAGTTGTTATCAATTCTTGTTTATTGCTTTCAAGCTTATAACATAGAACAAAATCTTCATTGAAACTCAAAAACTAAAAAAGTTGTTACGGAAAATACCCACAGTGTAATATTTGGGAGAGTTGTGACAAAACGATTAATCACGTCTACATCCGGTCAAATGTAAATTGGAAGTAGCATAATTTGAAAGATGATAGATCTGCGGCAAAGGAAGAGACAATCAATAAGTACTTTTTTTAAAGATAATTGGCAATGACATATGTATCCCTATGGCGAATGCTCCCACTTCTACCCTACATTTTATGTTTGAGTGAAATTAAAATCTTTAATTCATAAAATCACGTAAAAAGATAATAAATCTCACTCGAACTTCTAATTATAGATTTAAAATTTAAAAAAAATCTATTTTTAGTAATATTAAAAAAATGCAATTTGCTTCAAGCACATAGCTATAGGTAATACAAACATTTCATTTTAATATTTTTAAAAATTAAACATTTACGAACAAAAAATATTTAAGAAATTTTATGCGGTACGGAAGGTTTTTGTTCCAAAATGACTTAAAAAGTTGGTTCATAATATTATTACAGTATTGTGTATAACGTGGTAACCTGTACATTTTTTACAGATAAATCATTTAGAAGTGGAACACGGGAATATAGTCGTTAAAATAATTCTCAAAAATTCCAATAATATTCATAAAAAAGAAGAGCCATCACTGAATCAAACCTTTTCCATGGTCAACATAAGAGACGATAAACTTTGGCAATTGTCACTCCAATAAAGAGACAAGATCAAATTAAAGGCGTGCCACTTTCTATGCTTAATAAATCTCAAACTGTGGCATTATTTGTGTACTATATTATGTTTATACGTACGAGTATTGGAAATAAAAATAACTTGCAAATAAATAACTCACTTTTTATACACAAATTGCATAAAGAGATGTATACAACTATTATCATCGAAAATTATATGAGAGCAAGAGGTGTGTATAAACGTAGTAATATATAGAATGGCTCACAGTCTATTTCGTGCTTTGAATTTCCAATGCAATATCAGTAGATAACATTCTTATTTAATGCAATAAATGAAATAATATATATATATTTTTTTTGTAAGTATACAGAAAAAAATATGGCTAGAATTTTTTTATTAAATCATTATTTAGTTGTAAATAAAGTTTTATTAAAAAAATTATTTGATTTTAACATTTTGTATTACTGGTTGTAAATAATTTCAAATTCCAAAAAAAAAAAAATATGATACTTGTAAAAAAAATGTGAAATACCATATTCGAGGTATTCGGGAAACCAGTAACGCTTAGGGGCAATAAGATCATATCGATTAAAAAAGTAGCTTTCGAGAGTTTTTGAGTCTCATGTGATTAACGACCGCCCATTACATTGGACATTGAGATTACAAGCGTTTTCGAAGTAGGCTCTTGTGCATTTTTCTTAAAAACTTACCTTAAAAATCAATCAAAAAATATCTTAAGTCTTCCATGGGTAAGTTCTCTTGAAGAATTTCCAAATGCAATGGTTGATATTTTTCTATCTTTTTCCAGATAATTGGAAATGAAATTGACATACATATGAATGTCGGATCTAGAAATGTATCGCATAAAGTATGTAAGTATTGTTTTATTAACCCACATAAAATCATAACCAACTTGTGAGTCATATTAACATTGTCCGTCCATTTTTCTAAGATCACTAAGGATTAAACTCGATATTTGTAATTTATTTTTTTAACCCTTTCTAGATATTTTAGCGAAATAGTCCCCTCTCAGCACTTATAAATGTCCTTAACGTTTTGAAAATAAATCTGTAATCGGAGAGTGCGATTTACATAACTTCACACTAGCATAGAAGGGAAGTATTTGATCCCAACACACATCTTAAATGGGAAATTATTACTTTCTTTTTTAAAAAAGATTTTAAACTCTAACGTATCTTATTATTTTAATGAAGAAAACAAGTGAAATTAGCTAATAGCGCTAATATTCAAGACTTAGAAATTCATGAAAAACAAAAAATGCTTTTAAATAATTTGCATATCAATGATGCCCTATCTTACATCATAATCCTGCTTCTAAGGTGTCCGACTTCAAAACCCAAACTGAAATGGTGAACTTCTGAATGAATCGTTCCAGTCGTTTAGAAGTTAAAGATTTGTTTTTAAATATTAATCTATATATGTACGTGATGTAAACAACATTTATTTAGGTGTTTATTTTACAAGAGTTGGTCCATATATGATCTTTCATATAATATACATGTGTTAATATTGACAAATATATAACCATAACTATTAAAGGACAAAAGAAAATTTGGAAATATTCCTTAACTGTAACCGGTAAGCAATCTTTAATAACAAGTTTCAATTTTTAATAATAATTGTGTTTCTTTAGGTCGATCTGGTCATTGATGGAAAGACGAGGAAGAGTCGAGTGGATACAATTTTTCTGCTGTTAATTTGTAAACCAACATTTAACACTCTCCGTATTATAACCCATCATATTAAATGTATCTTAACAATAAGATAGATATACATCTATCTTGAATATCTATAAAATTCAAATTTGGAAATACTCATACTTGTAAATCGTAAACATTTTTTAATAAGAAAAACATATTTATTTTTTATTCAAAAAATTAAAATTTGCATAGAATGGAGTAATAGACAATTTATAAATTATGCTTAGAAGTTGTAAAATGTTTATCAGTCGCATTTTTAATAATACTTCAGCTTCTATACCATTCAATATATTATCCAACGATATACTCTCGATAGTAGAGAATTGCATCTACAAAATTTACGAGGTACATTAAAGTAAGCACACGAAATAAGATGGGAGCCACTGTATATACCTAAATAAATATTTGTGAGAACAATTTTAACTCATAAAAGTTATGATTAGTAATTCAATTACAAAATATTTTACCAGATTACTTTACCCAAACCTAATAAACATTAAATGAATAATTCACGAAAAAAACTATCACGTATAACACAAATTTTATATAAAATTAAATTGAAAACGAGCAATTTATGATTTTAAAACATAAAAATAATTGGCAATTTGTGAATATTAAAAATAATTATATTTTGTTTAACCAGACGGGGCAATTTTCTTGAATAACATACACATTTATACGAGTATAAATTTATACATACGTACGTACATATTTATTAAAGGCGAGCTACTTAAATAATTTCATATATGAACATTTTTCAATTTCCGTTGGTTGACAGATTGTATCTCTTGCTCAAAACTGAGAATAGCATTCATTCATATATGTTTTCTGATTTATGTGTACATAAACATTTGCCCAGTTATATATATATATTTTTTTTTTATTTTATATAATGGTATGTATAGTATGTAGTTTCAATGTTTATATATTTAAACATACCTACATGTGTGTATAAAACTATTATAATTACAATTTACTTGGATATATTTTTTTCTTTCAAAATAGACATATATTTCCTGACGACAAGACTGTGAAAACGATAGAGTTGTATATACTTTTTAATATGGAACAATACACAGTAACAATTATTATTTTAGATCGTAGCAATAATTATCGATAATTGCAATTGTCGTCTATTTAAATGATAAATCTAAATCTAAGTGGCAAAATATAGAAAAAAAATTGATTGATGAGTTTACAATTTAATTATGCAAAAGGAAATTAATTTCAAATTAATATGCTATAAAAGTAAAACAAAGTTTCTCTATAAAAGCATTTGCAGTTAGTGTTCTTGACAACAATTAATAAAAAAAAAAAAAAAATAATATAAAAAATAAGTAAGATAAAACTATAATATTGAGGTCAAGTCGTATTAAAGAATACCTTACATTTATTGAAACCCCACATTCATTAAGAAAGAATACAATTATGAAAATTTTGAATTTAATTAGGAAACAAAACGATTAACTGGTAAAGCTATAGACTATTCCTTTTTGAAACAAATTGCTCGTGAATAATCACATTCACTAATTAATTGTTATACTCCTTCGTGAATTATATTAATCGCTTGTGAATTATTATGTTCGTTCGTGAATTATTATATTCGTTCGTGAATTATTATATTCGCTCATGAATTATAATTCAATTTATTGTACTTCACACAAATTACAAATATTTTAAATATACTGGCTTCAATATAACGATTATTTGATTACCATAAAAGTTTTTAATTCGACTAAAATAATCAAAACAAAAATTAACTTGTTAAGCCAAATAAAATTTTCTAGTATTAGCTAGTTCGTAAATTATTACAAGATTGCATATCTGACGACTTTACCAAAACACTTCACTTCTACTCAGACAGTCACCCTTTGTTTACTAAATCGTTCCAAATAAAACAATAATTTCATACAACTTCCATATCTCTCATTCCTGATGGTTATAAAAATAATTTCCATAAAAATTAACGATTTCTAATTGTATGTATATATGTATTTCCTTTATGGCTGTCCTCTATTTATATTTTGTTTGAACATAAAATTTTATTTTTTATTATATTTTTAATTTTATGTAGACAATAATTTAAATTATAACTATAAAATTATCAACTGTGCTACCTTTCCAAAGCTCTTAATGTTAACAGAATTTTATGAGTTTATTTCAGGTAGAAGTAAAATCAAATAAATTTGTCGTCGTAAATAAATAATTGGCAAAATGTTTTCTAAGTCATTAAATTAACAATTAATGCAAAAATCATGTTGCTACAAGTTGACTTTGAAGTGGAGTTAATAATAAGAAGTAGAGTTAATAATAAAAAGAACAAATATCGGATATATAATTAGTTGAAGATAAAATATCGAAGACAATAAAGTCACAATTATAGAAAGTATTTATAGTAATTGAAATTTATATTAAATCAAACTTATGTTTTAAGATTTTATTAGAATGATTTTCATATTTATAGTATGAATTTTTAACCAAAACTAAAGTGGAAATGAAAAAGGGCAACAGATGTAATACTTTCAAATCAATTGAAATGGGAATCAACTATAATAAAATATTGATTTTTGCAAATGTTGGAATTCATTTCAACACATATTTCGGTATCAACGAGAATACACTCAATATCTTTTTTGCCAAAATCCTGAAAGTTTTAGACATTAAGAGAAATTACAGTAAGTCCTCTATAAGTTTATACACGGAATTTTGATACAAACAATTGAGTATTGAGTTGTTGAGTATTTTTTACACAGGAAAAAAAAGAAATCAATTAGTTTCAACGAGGTTAAGCCCTGAATCCTCAAAATTGCGATACAAATTGTGGTTATATTCCATATGAAGTGATTTTTCATAATTTTTAAATTACACTTGCTTCTTGATTTAAAAATTTTTCGTTTTTATAAGAATTTTCTTAATAAAGTATTTTAAAAAAATAATTACAATAATCAATTTTTTTTAATAAAAATAAACTCGATTTTTTGTGCAAACAAATACACAAAAAATGCTTAAATGGTGATTCTGTAAAAATAAATTAGTAATATCAAATAAGAAATTATTTTTGTAGTTGTTGAAATATTAACATTTTAGACTTTTTAATACAACCAAAAAGCTAAAATGAAAATTTTGAGGTTCGTCGCAAAATAAAAAGGCTAGATTTTCGGACTGTTCCACGATGACGAAAGCAAAATTAGTTCTGATAATTTATATGAAAACAAAACATAAATTAAAAGTTTTGTTTTCGTTTCCCATACAATTTGTTGAACGAGCTTTAAAAAGGCTAAACTGGTAACACTGACAATAAGTAAATACCAAATCGACAGTTTGCAGTATGATTTTAATGCTTGATATCAAGCAAGTCTTGTTCAAACATACACCAAAGGCATAAAATTTTACGTTTTATTTCTGAGATTGAAATCATTTCGTCCATACATTTTTATACAAGGGCGAATATTTAAAAAACTAGTATTTTCTCAATTTGAAATCAAAAATTTTCAAATCATTCTTAAATCTAAAAATAAGTAAATTTTCAAGAGAAAAATTTTGGTACTTGAATCTTATTCTCTTAAACTTAATCTCTCTTAAACTTAAGAGAGAATTTTAAAATTTCAGAAAAAATTAAATTTTTCAAGTTTTAAAATTTGTATTTTATTTTTAATAAATAATTTTAAAAATGTAATAGGTTTGGTGTAATTTTTAAAATAATAGGAGCAATTTGTTATTGATATTACACATAAAAAAATTATTAACTTTTTCGTTTTTCTCATACTTTTTGATTAATCCTGACAAAATCTGTAATTATAATTAGTTCTGGAATAGAACTATAAATATAAAAAAGAATATAAAAATTATTATTAAAGTATTGTCGGTCTGGTCGTCTTGTATATCAGTTGAAACTTAATATATGTTCATTTAATTGGACATAATTAATAATAACGGATATAATTATAATTTTCTTCGCGGCTCCAGTAAAATGTTTGTACGGGTCTCTTATGGGTCGCGGCCCTATTTGGAAACTGTTGATATAAAGCGTTTATAAACATCCTTAGATACTATTTTTATATAAAAATACATGGATATTATTCCGTTTTAGGTTATTTTCAGCCGCAAAATTTAGCATTTTCGAATTCGATGTTGAACCAAATGTTTTATGATTTTATGAAGTTTTATCGTCTCCTGTAATATTTTTTTATATATTCCCTTATACGCGTCCATGCTTCATATGTTATGACCTATATAGATAATTTTTTCACAGAAAGCAAATGTAAAAAAAAATGTTTAATTTAATCTATTTGTTCAGAAATCGTTTTTGGTTTTTTGCCCATGTGACATTTACTAAACGTCTCTATTAGCAAAATTCTCAGCATCATTTTCAGTTTTGATATATTAACACATCTTTTAATTATCGGGTGTCTTTATACGGTTATCGTCATTGGGAACTCCCAAGCTAATATTGAATATACAGTGATTTTCACAAAATAAACTTTAATCATTTACATTTTTTTAATTAATTTACAAAATTTGGAAATTTGAATTAAAACTGTTAGATCATTTGATTCTTCATCTGTGTAAACATTAAAAAATCAATGTAATCCCATTTAATGAACAAAAAAATATCAAATTTACTAAAGTCCCTCACACTCTACACTTGGAAACCTGTTTCAAAGATATCGAACCCATAAATAACGATCTAACTTTTTAACTTCGTTCCATTTGTAATTCCATTAAGTAGATGAAATATAACTTCCTTCTTTAACAGAAAAGCCCTATTTAAAAACTAATAAAATGCAACATTCAATTACCAAATATTAAAATCAAGTTTAACTTAATTAGCCAAACTAATAGAAAGCCTTATATAAATTTTTTTCGCTAGCTAAATTGCTTTAAAAGGCATCAAGCTGGCCAAACAGCAGGCAAAATTAGAGTTTATAGCAATTTGGTATGCAGAGCATAATTATAAACGCCAACAAGTAAAAAGCAACATTTAAATACTTCCTAGTTTATTAAATAAAATATCAAACTATCGATGATGAAGAGAGATGATGATGAAGATCATCATAACGATCATTGGTGATGAGGAAGGCACAGATGACGATGATGATGACAACGATGACAACAACTACAGGAATTGATAATAAACTTGACAGTATATGGTTAGGCTAAAAAAGTGTTTGTGTGTGTGTGCGTGTGTGTTTGTTAGCGAGCGTGTATTAGAGTAATTTTTAAATATGTAAATGTCTGAATGTGTCCATCTAAACAGGTCTCAAAACTATAACTGTCATTTTTTCCTTAGATAAAATAGTGACTTTCTTGCCACTAAGCAAAAAAAAAAAAATACGGCTAAAGTTGTTATTGAGGTGCTTGTCTAAGTATTAGTAAACAAAATGTGTTTGTGTGTATGTTTTATACGTATGTTTGTGTATATGCAAAACTTAAGTGCAAAGAGTTTTCTTGTCAATCAACACTTGTTATAATGGCTTTTCTCAACTGATTATCAATTTCATTATCATTGTATAAATCGGTTAAGGAGTTTTATTTTCCGTATAAACTATAATTGAATAGTGATTGGCGGCTAGCTGTTGGCTTAAAGTTGTGCCACAGCTCTGTCTTTTCGGTTAATATTGGAAATTTTCGTTTTTTTCATCATTTTAATTTATGGTTGGAAATAAAAGAAAACTACTGTTTGATAATGATTGCATAAAAATGAACGAATTGTTTGGCATATGAAATGTTTTATTGATTTCTGATTTGGCAATGAAATTATTACAAGTAAATGGTGCATAATGGGTTAAAGCTTTTGATGAAAAATTAATATAAAACAAGATTTTGTAGTAAGTTGCTTATTTGAAATTGCAGGAATTGTATCCAAAATGTTGCAGTAAAGTGTGCAGATGGAAGAGATGTAATATTAAAATAGATTGTAGGCTAAGATCAACCTGATTTAATTTAAGATTTAGAACACATATTTTATTTTTAGATTAATAAATTATTAGATAATATGAGAAGCAAATATATGGAAAACTGTTAATTTTTTTAGATCGAGGATTAAGTTGATTATTAGTAATGTCAGTACAATTTATGAATAAATGGGTCAGTCTTAATACATCTTTACGATTCTATGATCCCCCCTAATAAATTTAACAGTAAGTTCAAAATAAAACCACTGCCAACCGCACCAAATTTTACAAATAATAAAAAGTACATTAAAAATTTTCTTTTTCTTACTACAAAAATCTTTTAAACCAAAAAAAACTATTTAGCATAATTTCTGTTAATTTTCTTTGACAAGTTAATTGCAGCAATTTGCATCAAAAATATATCATAATTCACTTAACAGACCATCGTCATCGTCGACAACCAATACAGCCAGCAGCCGCCACCAACACTACCATTATGGCCTGTCACCATTAACCAACCATATCAATTCAAGGTACTCGTCCACAAATGTAAATACAACAAACATAAGTAAGTATGTACATATTTTCCTGGTGACATCAACAACCATTGCGATGGTGGTGATAGTGGCAGTGGCGGCGGTCTCACTATATTCATCCGTTAAAGTTAATTTTTGTTAAGCAATAAAGTTCGAAATAAAAATTATGCAGATTTTTATCACTTTTTTGTTTTAAACTATGTAATATTATTTTTCTTGTGTTGTTGTCTTTTGAATATTGTTTAAGCAAAAAGTTAAGATAGAAAATGTTTATATATATATATATATATATATATATATATATATATATGATGAGTTTAGTTAGAGGAGTAAGACTCTAAGAAATAATACAATCGACATCATCGTCATCATCATCAGTGTGGCTTGTCATGAATTACGTTGCCTTTTAAGATAAAATATATTCATAGTTGGTAGTAATAAGTATATGAGAAGCAAAACTAATAAATATTGATAAAAGGGGGTATAAAAAAGACTTCAAAATACCCTATAAATGAAATTATACTCACCGACAATAAGAACTCTAAAAAGGTGTTTTTCAAGATGCTTTATAATACTACAAAACTCAAATTTCAAAATTGGAATTTGTATTCAGAAAATCTTGGTTGAAAACGTATAAAAAACTTTGAGGATTGATCTAGTACATCTTCCCAAATAGAACTGAGTGCATGTTTTGTTTTTTTTTTTTTTATTTAAAGTTATTAATAATTACTTCAGAAAAAAATTGGAATTTGTATTCAGAAAATCTGAAAACGTATAAAAGACTTAATTACTCCAAAAAAATTTAAAATAAAAGTATTTTTAGCAAAAAGGAAAATATTAATAATTTCTACGAAAATTTAAATTTTAAAAATTTTAAAGTATTTTTATTATCTTTTAACAAAGTTAGAACAGTGTTTTTAATAAAAAAAAAATTATAAACATAGTTTTAAGAGGAGAACTTTAAAAGCAATGATCGAATCAAAAAGAAAAACATCCTTCCAATGAAAACCATGGGTCAGCTTTTTTCAACACTTAGTGCTTTCTTCCAATGAAACACAAAGTTAAAATTATGATTTTCAGTTATTTTTTAAATTTTTTATATCTTACCAGTCAAAAGATAAGAAAATGAAGTTCTTAGAGTCAGAGGCTCGAAATTTTGTGCAATATTTTAACTTATACAGAAAAAAGTTACCAATCATCAAAATAATTCATTCAATTAAAAATTGTTTAAATTGATGATTTGAATGATTATATCAATTACTAATAATTGTAAAAAGTAAAATAGCAGAAAGATTTTTTCAATTAAAACATTTATTAAATCAATCACGTAAATGATTGAATGAATTAAAAATTTAAATCAGAAAAAGAACTTACTTGAATTTTATTTTTACTATATATTTTATTTTATATTTGCTTCAATATATTAATTAAATTTTCATGTAAAATAAAACAACTGTGTTAATTCAAAAATATAATTTTTTCTGTGTAGGCATTTAAACCCATTGACGTAATAAATTTTATTTAGATCTGGTTTAGTAAGGCAGTTATAAATCGTTATCTAAAATAAATCGTTACCTAAGAAAAGTTGAAGTTTTTAATAAAAGGCACAATTAAGTGAGTGTATTTCATAAATCTCATAAAATGTGTACTAATTCGTCACTAAAAAACTTTTCTAAATTCATATATGAGACCAAGCGGCTGCAATCGGGTTCCAGTAATGCCTTCCAATGCTTGTTCTAGAATCGCATCTTCCTCATCATCTATGTTTTCTGATGCTGATAAGTGGCATAAGAGTAAGGATTTACAAAAAGATTCCAACTAGGCTACTTAAATAGTGGCAGGAGCAAACTTTCCCCTAGGCTTTCTACTTATTCATGCCCATAATCTTCATTAAACTGCAAATAATTAACAAAGGTGACTCTATAACCACTTTTTTAAACAAATTGTCATGTTTACTGCTCAAGTAGAACATTAAATTAAAAAATGTTAATTAGTCCTTTTTGCATTGAGAATAGAGAGGGCCAAAAAGTATTGTGAATGACCCAGCGTTACAAATACGTAACAATTTCTCCACTTTCTAATTTTTATCGGACACATCATATATATTTTTAAACAATTAAATAAACAAATTTGATTTGTTTTCCTTTAGCGTATAATAAAATTTTTCGCTAAAATAAGCATTTTTGTAATCTTCCTGCCGTTCAAATCGAGTTTTTGCAAGCAGTAAAATAATGAACTTTTCAAAACTACCTTTTGGCACAACAGTAAGATTGAAAGTGAACAAAGAACTATTTGAGGACGCAGGACGAATATTGAATTATACAATACATAACAAAATTTAACTCTATATTATTCCGTTTTTTAACAATTCAGTTTCAAACTTAGTTTACATATTTATTAATGGTTTAACATTTTGGACTATATTTGTGGACTTTTATGAAAATAAATCTAGTTGTCAATTTTTTATGAGAGTGAAAAATAGAAGAATCCTTATAGAGAGACGTTAAGCCGATTCTGACTCGAACGGTATATTTAAAGGAGTATGTTGAACAATTTGTTAGAATTTTTTATATTACATTATTTTTTTCCATTCTGTACTGTATATGAAATAATGGTAAAGGGATCTAGAAAGTGCCAATTATCAATACCATTACCTTTGTACATTTTATATGTCTAAAAAAAATGTAACCGTTTTTGAACTTTACCGTCCGATTTCCTATAATTTTCATTTTCAAGAGTACTTAAAAAAAAACAATTACACAAGTATACAAAATTTTGAAGTTCAGCAACCAAAAAAGGTTGTTTTGGGCGCTGAATTCGAGTCTTTACTAAATCTTTTCGAAATCAGTATTAAGATCTGTGAAAATAAATCGTTGATATTGTTTGAGATCTGCTTCCAACTGTAGGAACACATCATGCCCACGTTCTAGACTTCTTAGTAATCTTTTTCGATTTTCTTCAAATTTTATTGTATTTACTCTTCGTTTTCATTACTCATAACGCCAAGTTCTTAAGTGAAATATCAAAATATCTATTAAGGAACATTAAACTTTAAAAACTTTTCATTAAGTGCTTGAATTTACTATAAGCTTTGACAAGCTAAGATTTAATTAATTATTTTTAAGCTCTGACGAATATCATATTTGAATACATCGAGCCAAATTGCATAAAAATTAGTTCCCATCTGCTCAGGCCAAAATGTTGACACGATTTTGTAAACTTGTATTGTTAAGCAATTTTATAACACATACATAATTCTACTATAAAAACAGGTACATTTCGCCATTTTTTTTACCTTGTTCGAGATTTATGGTTCCATTTCCATAGTGTAGGTACGGATCCCTCTTCCTGAGCCTTGAGGATGAGTTTGGGTCAATTGCAAAGGCTCCACAGAGAGATCGTAGTTTTCGATAAGCGACAGGATCCTAGTTGCCCAGGTTTCGAGCTTCTCGGGGAAATTTCCAACGAATATTTCTTCTTGTAGCTGCCTTTGCAATTGAATACCAAATATCCGGGCCTAAAATTGCAGCCTGTTAACTGTGGTTTTAAGATGCCCTCTTTGAGCTTTTCGTCACACTATAGTGTGGTCGGGAAGTCTGGTGGAGGGTTTTCCACATTGCATCGATACGGTTGTCTTTATTTGGCTCTGAGAGTGCCTGCTATCCTTGTTGAGGGATTCGATTTTCTCCAATAACGAATTTTCTATCACCTGCTGACATGGTGATCCAGCAGCATTAGGGTATTATTCACAGGTAAGCAAAGAACATTTGGTTTCAACTACATATTAGGATTATGAGATTCTGTCACGGTATCAGTTAGGTCTATGGGAACATGTTCTGAAATATTTTCAATAGTTCCTTAAAAAAGAAGAATTAATGGTAGATATATTAAGACTACAAGCGGACATTGTCGGTATACGGAGACCGCCGTTAAAAGACAATTTGACATGGTGCCTTTCATCCCATGTGAACGGATTCGACATATTTTGGAGGGCTGTTATATATTCCGATTCGAAAAGAAACTCATTAGAAATTGTATTTAAAATACATTGATTTTCGAAAACGTTTTCTTTCGAATCGAATTATATAATAACACCCCTGGTTATCAGCGGCGGCACCACGAGCAGGGTGTATTTCTAAGCCACGCATGAACGATATTACCACATTATCAACAGATTTACTGCAGCACTAGCTGCTTCACTCCAAGAATAATTCATTCTACAATTTTGAAACTAAACATGAAAAATATTAAATCCTAATGTAGGGTACTTAAAAGAATAGGTATTTTTCTTCATTACCAGTATCCCCCTTATATCCAATATATGCAAACGTACAATAAGTAATTGCCAATGGTGCTTGCATATGTTAAACAAAAAATTTTTTGTAGCATATTTTTCGTTTTTTCTTTTGTTTTCTTTTCAGAATGAAGGAGTGATAGATAGTTTAAAAAACATTGCCACAATGCGGACATCGGAACGTGTTTGCTTTGATACAATAATGACTTTGCTCTTTTTTCTTCACTTTTAAAAACATTTTTAATGCTGTTGTTGTATTTAATTATGTATGTATGTTACGTTTCATATGAAAATCTATAGTTTGTAACGAAACAAATGGAAAACATTAGTATGCCATAAGTAGATGATGTTGATGACGACGATCATAAGACGAAAACGATCATTATAATGTTGATGATAGAAAAACAATACTAAAATCAGCTTTGATCTTATATTTAGTCAGTTACAGTACTTAAACCATTGAAAGGTGCAAAGATTAGATGTTGTCGCCTTTTAAAATGAAAATAAAAGAAAGAACTTACTCCTTTTCTATGGATTATATGAATAATAAAGACTTTATAAAAGAAAAAAAAAAAAAAAAAAAAAACAACTTAGTAGACACTAGACAACATACTTTGTATAACAATTTAATACTTTTTGATCATCTAACTAAGTGATCTTGAAAATAAAAGTAATATACCAAAGTATAAGCCAAAAGAAAAAATTCAAATTCATAAAATACTTTATTAAGCTTTTACTTTAAATACGGGCGGTACAAAATGAAAGTCTTTGAAAGAACTTAAAATGTTGTTTAACAAAACGGAAGTGTTTGAATTAGATTTTTTGCGTAGATAAAATCTGCCTGATCATTGATAAAAATGAGTTTTTTTCCTTCTACTTTTTCCCTTCTAAGATTAAAGAAAATTGCATTTAAGTTCTTGTTAGTTAACAAATGAAGTAATAAAAACTATAGTTAAGTGTTTGGTAAATTAAAGATAAAATATATTGGCATCTTGGGCAAAAAAAAAGCAGCAACAGATAAAAAGATTTGTTATCAAAAGGTGAGTGAATATAATTGATAAGTATAATGCAGCAGGACATAAAAATGCGCAGTAGAAAATAATCAGTTTGAATTTTATTGAAAAAAAGAGCGAAATAGATAAGATCAATAAATAATGAGTAAACAACGAGATTGGAATAGCAACATGATGGTAAGTTAAAAGTTTACAAAATGATTGTATGAGGAAGAAAATGAATTTCAAACGATTTGTGTACAGTAGTAAGAAAAGAAAATTAAATGATTTAATTTAAATGTCTATAAAAGATACATTTAAGTATTTGGGTTTTAAAACGATGAAACGAAGAAACTTTAATGAGGAATTTTTAAAATAAAAACCAAAATAAACTTCCACACGTTTAACTTACAATATTTTTTGCATAAACTATTAACTTTGGGTTCAGTACTTTATAAAAAATAAAAGAATTAAGAAAAAAAAATGTAAAATAAGATCTCAATAAATTAGTTTTTTCTTCTATAGATCTGTATTACTAAAATGTCTTTGTAATATTTTTACTTCAAAATAATTTCTCACAAAAAATTATTTACTTAACTACCAAAATTATGAACTTGGACTTCAAACTTAAAAACACTTTAAATTGTTTTAACCTTAACACAAATACTTACTTAGTTAATTTAACCTCATAAAATCTACGTTTATTGTTCTACTAAAGTAAAAAAAGCAACAAATATAAATTTTTCAATAAAATTAATTCAAGTGTACTAGTCTGACTATCAATGTACATTGTATCTACTCTAATGAATATGTATCTTGAACTCGTAATAAGAATATACTACATGAATATATCCATGAATTTTAGATTATATACTTGTATTTGCATTAGAGTATGATATCATTGAAAATCATTAAAGCATAAATTTTATGTTGATAAACATTTAGTGGTTTGAACTGTCAATACGTAAATCCTTCAACGCAAGTCTCTAAGAGAGAAAAAATACAAAAAACTAACCGTCATATAACGGTAAAAAGTCATAATACCTGTCAATGTTGTTGCTAAGTTTTTCTTTCGCTTTGCATTTTTTTCTTGAAAAAAAAAAACATTATATAAAACCGCATGCTAATGAAATACACGTAGAAAATTTAAAATTTAATAGCGTTGACATGACTAAAAAAGATTGAACAATTGTTTAGATGTATATGTTAAGATAACTAATTCGTTTTTTTTTTCAATTTGTGTCTAATACTTTTAAATGAAAAATATATGTATATGTATCTTAGAGTAGAATATGTCGGTTTTTATTTTAATTTTAACATGTATCGACAGTATAACAGAATATCAATAATACCGCGACAAACATGACATCTATATAGCACGCATGATTCTCTTTATTCTCTTCATATACTTATGTACGTTTAAACTAATATCGATTTAACAACAATGTCTGGTCCAATGACGACGATAACTGTTTGGTATGAGAGCAGGCGGTATAGTATGAAGTGTCTATTTATAAAAAATGTAATAAATCTTTGCATAATATGTTGAAGTTATAGAGAAGGATGATAGGAGATATTAGCCCATTCAAAGTTTTATTAGGAGAAGAAATTTACTCGCTTTTTGGATGCATTTTTGTGAATGAGAACGAGGTTTCTTTTGAAATAGGTTATCATCAATCAAATAGTTATTAACCTCAATAGAGCCCTTACTATAGCCTTCTCTAGGATGATATATTAGAAAGGATGATTGGAGCAGTCAAAGTGTTATTAGGGGAAGTAATTTATGAGTGTTTAGGCAAAATATTTTTAGGAAAAAAATGGTATTTTCTCTTCAAATAGGCTAGCACTAATTAAATACTCTTTAACATCAATATTAAATCAAAGCACCTTTAGACTTGCTAATTACTGTAGCATTCCCTAAGCTGAGATATTAGGTCACTTGGATTTCTGGAGCAAATTTGAATATTACTAAAGATAGGCATAATTTATATCTACATCAGGTGTCTCCAAAATATGTTTGTTAAAGCTAAGTACCTACCTCGCAATGAATAAACAAATTGCAATCTTAAGTTGCTCTTATTGTCTCTGTTTGGTGGTGCTAATGCGCTGTGGACTATAACTAGACAGAATGGGATAAAAATTGTTTTGTACCGCAACCCCTTTTCTCTAATACATTCCAAATTAGAAATGGGTAATAATTTCACAAGTGTTGGAATGAGGACGAAGAGTAATCGAAAATAGACTCGAGGATAAACAACTCTGGATAGGTCGCAACCAAGCTAACTGTATGAATGATGTAATATAGATATAATACATAAGGAATTAGCTTTAAATTATTCAGAGTCTTCAGGATCTTAGAGATGAAAGTCAGCTATACTACTTCTATCTGTTAACGAACCACTTTTAGAATATTTTGTGTGGTCGCAACCCAGTCTTGTAGAGTGTACTCTAGTTTAGTGTTTCTGAAGGGTGACCTCTCTAACGAATCCAAGATGATTAATTTTGAGCAGCATCTAATTCAACGTTTGTCTTCAGAGGAGTGGAATTACTTCTTTTTAAGAACCATTGGATATAAGTGCAAACATAAAAGGCTTCAAACTGCAAACATAAAAGGTTCATAACTACGTAAAGATAGACAAAGAAATCATAAAAAGTTAGCAGGCTAAAACAGCACTCTCCGCTACCTCAAGTCTTTGACTGCTCATGAGCCTGCGAACTTGATAACCTGCAAAAAGCGTTGGATATTATTCATTATTAAAGTCATGATGACCGATGAAGAAGGTGAAGCTTCTTCCACTGTGGATATCCCGAAACACCTAGCAAATTCAATGTGCCAAGACCGGAGTAAACTGTCTTCGAAAATACCATCATATGAAACCTATTACATTATGTTACAAAATGAAAAATATTTCATATGATTTAAAGAGACCTTGTTGTAGAGCATAATGAGTAGATTACTCTACAATTTTTAGAAATTCTAATACATTATTAAAATCTCAAGTTATCATCAAAATCTTAAAGATTTATTAAGAAGTTTGATTAAGCGCAAAAATTGCTTAAATATAGAAGTTATAATTGTTATTGAGGAGCTACGTAATTTTTGTTTTTTTTTTTTTTTTGTTTATTTGTTATATGATTATCCATTTCTAATATGTTATGTTGGGTGGTTTGTTTATTTGTGTGATATCTCCAATAATAAAAACTAAAATAATAAAAGATCTTTTAATACATCATAAGAAAAAAAAATTTTATATTTATAGCAAAAAGGATTAATAAAACATACTTTTGAACATTTTATGATCAAACATTAAAATGATAGTTTTTCCAGTAATTTTATTCTGTTATTAGTATGTTAAAAATATTCACCAAAATCGACTAAAAAGCGTTCTTTTTAGACCAAGATTTCTGCGAAAAATTTATAAAAATACATTTTTTTTATAACGAGCTAAAAATTACAAAATCAAAAAAATGTTTATCGTTGGTATTTTAAAAATTGTTAAATTTTTTCTGTGTTCAGCTCATCAAAATGTTTTAGAACAATTTCTAGGAAACCGCTAATATTTTTTATTTTTTGTTAGGCATCTTATTTATAAGTATAAATTAGATATTGCACAATTTTCACACAAAATTAGAGTTAATGGAAATAACTATTAAATAATTTAAATGCGTCTCAAAATTCTCAATTAAAAAGTAGCTTTTTGTTTATTTTAAATTTTTGGAACAACGTACTATTGCTGTGAGTCGTTGCACTCTAATATGAAAATTAATAAAAAAAAACATCAAACGTCGTTCGAGATAAGAAATCAAAATTATACAGAACTCATGCATTAAGAAAATAATGAAAAGTAAGACTGATTTCTTTTTTTTTTTTTTTGTTAAAATGAGTGAAAACGAAATTTATCTAATACACAGAAAAAAATTATGATGGGAATTTTTAATTAATAAATCATTATTTGGTTTAAAATAAAATTTTATTAAAATAATTATTTACTTTTAATATTTTGTTTTATTGGTTGTAAGTAATTTAAAAACCAATATAAAAAAAACAAAACAAAATCAGTTTTTCCGTATTTTGGCAATTTCAAAAAAAAAAAAAAAAAAAAAAATAGAAATTAATTTATACAATTTATGAAACATGAAAATATAAAATCTAACATTTTAAAGCTTTTCAAGGTAAGTTATCTCAATTTCCGTTCAGATTTTTATAATACTTATAATAACAGATATTTATTATATCTTCTAGACGATCTAAAAATAATACCTTTTGAGTCCATTCAGCAAGGTCCACTCTCGTATGGGTAGTTCTTTATATAAAAATTTTTTGCTTAAATAATCACTCTTCTGACCTTTAGCGCTCACAAAGATATATTTTGGGCTGGTTTTTCACAGATCCCAAAGTTGCTTTTCAGCCAATATTAGAGATCTTTTCTGAATTTGACATCTGGGTAAGTTCTCAGAATATGTAGCATATCCAAATCAATCTTCGCAGACTATCTATATATAATTGACTCGTGGTAAAAACGAACATATTCATATGGGTCTGAACAAACGTTTCAATCCATTTCGTATTCATATATTGCTTTTGATTCAGAACTCTTGGTATCCTGAAACAAAAACCGTTTGTAGACCAACGCCGAACATAGATGAAGTAGAGGTAGTAATTATAACTCTTCTCCATTTCCATTTTTTAGGACACTTTGAATGTATTAAACTATACATACACATTGTCGTTTGTATACATATACACATCTTAACACTATTACTTGTTTAATTACAGTTTTATCCAGATTTTCTTAGTTGATTTAATATGTTATTATTCGGGATCTTAAGAGATACATGAATACATGTATTCTACTTAAATACCTTCCTAACGACTGGGTTTATTTTTTATTTCGATTTTATCATAAATGAAATTTCGAAGAAGTTTCAAACTATTTTGCAACATTATTATTATTATTATTATTATTACTTTTTTTTTTTTTTTTGTTCATATATGTACTTATCAATAATGTTAATTTAGTTAGTTAGTTAGTCAAGTATTCAACACCGACTTTACATACCATACCATAACAATAATATTTTTGTATTAAAGAAAATGCAATAATTGCACAAAGCAATAATTTTGAAATATTGCTGTTAAAAAGATTATTAAACATCTTATAAAATCAATAATAAATATTATTTGAAAATCTGCTAAAAACTGGATATTATTTTTATTGGTTTTTTTAAAATAGTTTTTAAATTTTATGGGAATTTCCAAACATTCAAATTATAAATAATAAAAATATTTAATAAGAAAAAAATTAATTTTTTTTTAATTTTTTAATTTTTTTTTTTAATTTAAATATTTAATCTTACAAGTTCAGTGATATGTCCGGTTTTATTAAAAACTATATAATTGGTTTTATAAACTTAGTAATGGAATACGAAACTCAATTGTTTGCATTATATTAACAAATAAAATGTGTATTTTGTCATTTTTTTTTTATATATTGCTAGAAAATGGTATTTAAAAAAAAAAAAAATAATTGCGGCCCTCATTAGATCTTTGAATTTCCAACTTTTTCTCTTCAAGCAATTATCGTGCCCATCCCTACTATATAAATTTCTTATATAAATTTCTTAATTTTGTTAGAAAGACTACTTAAATTTTCAGATATATTCGATATAGTAACATGTATACATATTTTGAAAGATTGAATAATCATCTTTCCAACTCTGTTTTCAAATTTAAAATCCATTTAAGAATATTTTTTTTTAAGATTTTTTTTTAATTTAAAAAGTATATTTTCACACCATGTTATATTAAATTTCTTTCTTTTTAAAAATGATTTGTTTTCAATTTAGGGCACTAAAGAATAGCACAGTCAAAGAAACAAATTTTACAATTCCTTGCAATCCATAAGCTATTGTTAAGTTTCTATCAGCAGTTGAGGAACTATGCTCAACCTTTAGTTATCAATTAAAATCAATTGTTTTCAGTTAGCGCAACATCCCCTTAATTTAGTCAAGTTATACAGCTATAATTTGTTTTGAGCTTATATAATCTGCATATTCTCCTCTCAAGAAAAAATAAAAACAAATTAAAACTAAGTATTAAATTACTTGTTGGTTTTTGCTGATAGCAAAACAATAATACTAACAATAGCCCAAACAGATTGTAGATGACAATAATATAAGCATTTACGTCAAAAGTAAACTAAAATATTTCAACATGAGTGATTTATAAATTTGCTATATATTTTAAACTTAAAGGTACTCTCATAAACAACATACGAGGTTTTAAAGCAGAATCACAAAGCTTATACTTCGAAAGCGAAAGAAAACTATTATAAAATATGTATATGTATTTAAAAATCTTTTAATATGAAAATCAAAACTTTATTCAAATAACGTATAGTTTTTTTTTAATTTTTATTTTATTTTATTTTATTTTTAATTTTGTTTATTATTACGAGAATTTCAGCAGAGATTAAATACAATATTGTAAAATGTAGATTTGATTTCATAAGGAAAAATAATGCTTATTATGACACATGAAAGTTAGTAAATTATATTGAAAATGTGGGGAAATGTTAAAAAAAAAAACAAAAAGCATACATATTTCACCTTAATAAATGAGTAGGTTTTTGTTTTGTGTGTGTGTGCAAGTTTTACTTTTGAGGAAGTATCTATGGAACATAAATTCATGTTAAATAAGATCACGTGTATCATTTGTTGTCACTATGTATCTAAGAGTAAAAATTAACACTGTATAATTTTTAATACTTAAGTACATATTGTCGT
Organism: Protocalliphora azurea; assembly: GCA_932274085.1. Classification (NCBI taxonomy): domain Eukaryota; kingdom Metazoa; phylum Arthropoda; class Insecta; order Diptera; family Calliphoridae; genus Protocalliphora; species Protocalliphora azurea. The sequence goes on along the minus strand of OW026520.1, from coordinate 4,593,691 downwards.
TATTATTGTTGGTGTTTGCGACAATTGTGTAAACACCTACATTTTGTTATGTTGTTTAGCGTTTTTTTGTTAAAACCTCCTTTACACTATGTCTAAATATTTACATTATAACAGTTAACGTGTTGATTAGACATTGTTTTGACCTTATAAAGGCTGCTTAATAAATAAAAAAAGCATAATTAAATAGAAAATTGTAAATAAATTGTTTTCTAATTGTTAATTAACTACTTGAATTAGAATTAAGTTACAAAGACTTTAAGTGACGTGATCGTTTTCTCAGATTCTTTATTAGCCTATGTTTACTTCAAGATGTAACCAGAATATTCCTCGGCTAGTTAATATCTATAATTTTTTTTTTTTTTTGATCAGATGTAATGTGATATTTATACCGAAAGCGAAGAACTTAACTCCCTTAAGTCTTCCCTCCTAATTGTTTTAAGCAAATATTAGAGAAAATATTTAATAACGTATGCGGAATAAAATTGCAGCAAAACTTTAGGCGATGGTTAAAAACAGTGTACTAGCGACAAATACTCTTTATCATCAATTTTGGATGGCCTCATGTCTTTTCATATTATTGTGAAAATTTTATGAAAATCGAACCTCTAGTTTTTTCAAAATGTTAATAAAAGTCGAATTAACTTGAAAAAAATATTTGTAAATTTTCTAATTATTTCTATATATATACACCACCATAAAATGATTTATACTTACGGAAGTCACAAATTTTTTTTCGGTAGATATCACAGAAAATCACCAAATATATTAGTAAATAATTCATTCAATTAAAAACTTTTTTTAATTTGCAACTCTCACTAAAATGATTATATCAATTGCTAAAAACTGTAAAAGGTAAAAAACAGAAAAAATTTTCTAGTTAAAAAATTGATCAAATCAATCAAGTAGATGATTGAATGAATTAAAAATTTAAGTGAGAAAAAAATTTTAATTAATTTTATTTTTATTTTATATTTACTTGAATAAATTTATTAAATTTAGATGTAAAATGAAACAACTGTGCTAATTGAAAAAACGTACAAGGGGCTTTCACAGTCTATAATGTTTTCCAATATATCTATAGTTCTTTTTTCTCTCTCTGTCTTTTAGTATCTGATTCACTCAATTCTTATCTTTCTTCTTTTATCCCTCTTATTACAACCTTGGTACTTCTACCACTAATATTTTTTAAGTAAACCAAAAATATCTCTGGACCTAAGTGAGCTTTCTACTTACAGAGTGAGAACTGCGAATCCGAACTAAGCAATTTGGAATGCTATACCATTACACAAATATCTGACCTTTTGATTCAAAATCTATATTGTTTGATAGGTGTAATTTTTTATTTGAATTCATTTAAACTATGGTGAATATATTGGGTTTTAAAAACTTGTATCGAAAGTTTATGCTTAATCGGAAAATAAACTATTGAGGGCTCGGAAAGAAATCGTACGAATAGAGTTCATATTGAATTTTCATAAGAAATGTGGTTGCAAACTTACATTTATAATATGTATTAAGTATAAGATATGACTGAAAATGTATATATTGAGTTTAAAATAACTGTTTGGATTTAATTTCCTAATATAATAAACACGTAGAGGAAACGGTTGCTACTAATATCTATAATACCTACTAATACCAGCTGGTCCTATATTGAATGGTTTTTCAAGGATTATCAAAATAATTTGTTGAAATAAATAAAATCTAAAGCTAATTTCTATAAATTAAATTTTTATTCCTATTTAGTATTCTATCAATGGCATGTAATTTTAATTTTCCATTTATGTTACAGGGTACCTAACTGACCGACCTTGACCAAACATAATACTTTACCATGACTTCAATGTTTTGCATTTAATTTGCTTTTATATTTTTTCCCACTATTAGAATTTAACAAATAATTTAAATACTACTTGTCTTCATTTCTGTAAGCAGTCATAAAATTTCATAGGCAAAAAAAAAAACAGCTAAAGAAATAAATTAAAAAAAAAAAACAAAACTTTAAGACGGGTTTGTGTTTTTTTCTTCTTTTTGTTCGACATGCGATTTGATATGATTTTCGTGTTTATAAAAAAATATAAAAATAAAAACTAAAATGATTTAAAACTTGTTGCAAAATGCTAGTAAATCATTTAATCAACACCTACATTTGCTTAAAATAGTGAAAAACGAATGAATGAACATTGTGTCAATTTTATAATTTACATATTTGGGTGTAATGTTAAATATTTTAATTGAATTGAAATGAATTTATAAGAAAATAATATTCTAATAAATTTCAAAAATAACTCAACGAAGGAATGAATGAACGAATTGTAATGAGCTTGAAATATTTGAATGTATTATTAAATGGCCCTGCCCTCCAGTTTACTTGTTAGATAAAAAAAATGTATTTGAGAATTTTTTATAAAACTTAGCTATTTGAGTTTATATTAGGGTTTTATTAAAGTCGTTGTAGTCTTACTTTTTTGGTTTATTTTTTCCTTACAAATAAAAGGTGTGTGCTTTTTTGTATTTGTTTAACAAAATGTAACTATTATTAAATTCGTTGTTAAAAATTTTCAACCAAACACCTTAAAATTACTGCATACTTGTAAACAAATGTGTTAAGGAATTGTAAGAGATTTTTTGTTTCGTAAATACATTTACAACAAAACTTTGTGATTTGACAGTTTGAAAACAAAGTTATAAATTCAAAACCTATACATCATTTAAAAAATTATAAACAAATAGTGGGTGGTAATAGGTGTGTTTATTTTTCAAAGTCAACTAAATCATTCAAATAATATTAAGGTTTAGTCACAAATATGCATAAAATAACTGAAAGTCAGATGAGTCAAATTGGACAAGAGAAACTATCATAAAACATTGACATTCTAAATTTTAAATAAATTAAGTTATAATAAGAATTTCTCTATATCGGTGACCTTTTTGAACTTTTCAACAAAGCCCTTTTAAAACCATGTTATTTCTTAGAGTCTAGATCAAATATCCGCAGCTTATAAATATTATCTAAATAATGTACTTTAGTATTAAAGTGTGCTTAAGATTTTGTAATGCTATGACTTTTTATAATATTTTATTTATATATTTTTTCTAGAGTGGTAAGAAAGTTAAACAATGATCTTACAATTGATGGGAAATCTGGAACAGGAAAAAAAATAAAAGACCAAGAAGCGAACACAAAGCCACAAAAGTGGAGCAGTTCTTAAAAAGTATTCGAAACATTTCCGGACGCGAAGTGGCTAGACATGTCAAATTTTCTGAACGCTATGTGCGCAAAATTAAAGCCAATATTGGAATTAAAACATTTAAAGTTCAAATAGTAGCAGATAGGGACGCAAAGAAGAATGCTGAAGCTAAAAAAAGAGCAAAGATTCTGAAATAATGTTTTTAAAAAGTTTAAATGCTGTGTAATGGATGACGAAACGTACGTCATTTCCGATTTCTCACATCTTCCTGGATAAAAGTTTTATATAGCAGATGTTAGAGGAAATGTTCGAGAAGTGTACCGCACCAAAAAACAATATTTCGCAAAAAATTTCTTGTTTAAAAAGCCATATGCAACTGTGCTGAAAGAAGTGAATCGTGTGTAACATCGGTCAAAATAAACTGAGATATTTATAACAAGGAGTGCTTACAATAAAGACTGCCACCATTTATAAGAAAACATAGAGTCTCAACATTCTTTTGGGCTGATTTGGCATCATGCCATTACAGTAAACATAATGTTATTTTTGTTCAGAAAAATGCCAACCCTCCATACCGCCCAAAACTTTAGCCAATAGAATGATATTAGGCCCTTGTCAAAAGGAAATTAAGGAAAACTAGTGCTGTGCCCAAAACATTAACAAGTTTTAAATAAAGCTGGACACTTGGTTCCAAAAAAGTTAGGCAAAGTACAATCGAATTAGTAATGGAGGGCATTTAAAAAAATAAAAGAATCATATCTAATCTGTGGAAAAAATCTAAAAAACTGTAACTTATTCCATATCAATATTTGTGTATTATGTTTTTTTTTTCAAATGTACACTTTAGTTACGTTCGTCCTGGTGACTGACGTTATTTTATTGGAAACTTATTAAATTCTGCATAACTGTTAAATTTCCTACTGAGAATAAAACACTTTAACGCGGATATTGCTAACAAAAAATTTATACGCATTTCTTTAAAAAAAATAAACATAAACAAACATATCACTCTTACTTGTTATCTTTCTTCCCGTTCTTCCCCTTTCTTCTTTAACTATTTACTTACCCAGAAAATTTTCTAACAAATAAACTAAAAAAAAAAACGAAAGAATAAAAAATTCGTTCTTTCTAAAACTAATAAACAACCCACTATATAGTTGTCGAATTGTCTCCACTATGCGACAATTATCCAACTGCATTTTTATACTCAAACATTATATGACCAATGATTTTTATCTCTTAAAAGACAAACAAGCTACAAGGAATATACATACATATAAATACATAAAAAATTTCTTAAAAAAATAGATATTTTGCACCAAGTGAAATTAAACAGCATGAACAAATATGTACACGCAGAGAAAAAATATAGTTGTAGTGACCATAATCTAGGAGAAACATATTATGATTTGAACAGCGAAAAATAGAAATGATTTAAGTAATAATTATTATGATTCCATTTTTTCATATTGTGTCCGATTTTATGGTTTGTTTTTTATGTTATGATTCTAGTTTTACATATAATTGAACAATCTTACTACATTGTTATTCCATTCTATCAGATTATGTTTTGATGTTATAATATTATATTCTATTGTATCACATTATATTTTATACCAGATTGTCATATTATGATTCCATTTTATCATATTACTATCCCATGTTATCATATATTTATCCAATATTATCACATTATTCCATTTTGCTATATTATTATTAAATCTTATAATATATTAAAATAAAATGTATTAATAAAAATTTTTTATTTTTACAAATTTTTTATTGAAAATAACAGAGAAAACTGCTCACTAACTGAAAAAAATATTTACATATTATTTGTTCATTACTGATATTCATTTGTGCCATCATATGTGGTACAAATGCAAGATATGTGTTTTAACTAAACCCTTTAATAATTAGTTAATCAATATCTTATATCGCTTAAATCACACCGAATATAACCAAAACTTGTTTATTTATATTTATTCAGATATAAACTAAATAGAAATTACAATGTAGTTGGAAAACAAACATTAAAAACAAAATATATTTAAAAAGCAGACAATTTATGATTTTTCCACTAAGTTTATTAAAATGATAAGTATTATATTTATTTGAAACATTTTATTGTCATGCGAATAATAATATTGATATAGTTTGAAAACAGAATATGATTTAAGAACAAGGAAAAAGACTGCAAATATTTAATGGAAGAAATGATGTTTTTCATATTAATAAAATTTTGTTTCTGGCAAAAATACTTAAAACGTATAATTTTTGCAGTCAAACATTTTAAAATTTTTATTAAGTGTAAACATTAAACGACAAATTGTAATTTTAACATTGTTATTATGAACACAGAATTATTCAAATTCAAGAAAATTAACAATGAGAACATAATATTGTTGTAGTGATAATGCTGTAACCATATTTTTTCTCTGTGTGTACAAATAAAAATACATACAAAAATTAACCAAACAACTAAGCCACTACTTCCTTGTTGTTAATAAAGAAAAGAAAATATTTAAAATTTAGAAACCACATTCCCATAAATTTAAATAAAAATTATCGTTTTGTCATTGATTACACCATTGGACGTGAGCTAAGAAATTGGTTATTTTCCTAATTAACAAAGATAAAGTGTAGACAAACTAAAAAGGAATTAAGCTGGAAAATAAGCAAATATTGTGGCTAATAAAAATTATATTTATTTATAGAGAAAAAAATTAATTTGTTTGCTACTGGATTTTTAAGCAGCACAAAATAATGAAGTCATAAGATTTAAGTAGTTAATTAATTGCTTATTTGAAATGTATGGTATATAAATGAAAATAAATATTATTTTAATATGTATATGAAAAATATAACTGTAAATACTTGAGTTGCCTTCAAGGTGATTGGAAATTAATATGCTATTTAATACAATAAGTGATATTAAATATGATATACATAAAAAATCTAACTTTTCTAAAAATTTTTTTCTCTTTGGAATAATTTTTATTTGTTTGTTGTACATTTGTCATAATATGAGAATTTCTTATCATCTTGGAAGGGTCGATGTTGAAATATGATAAAAGAAACAGCAATGAGTTTAACATAAGTGGTTTTATTTGGAAGGTTCATCATTTATGCCAATATGACATATTAGAGAGGGTAAATTTTCAAGTAATTTGTTGCTTAGATTCAACTGATTTTTAGCGATTGCCTGAAATAAATTGACTTTGAAGGCAACGGTCGATCAATCCTTATTTATGTAGACATGCGATTTGAAAAAAAAACAAATAATTCTAGCGTGTCAATATGCACGATCTCCTTCTGGGAAAGATAGCCATTCTCTCAAATCTTTCATGCAGAATGTGCAATGTTGCGATCGTTTTATGGCACAAATCTGTATATATTCTGCAGTGACAGCCTGAAAAGGTTTGAGTTATGAGTATCACGAGAAATCGAATGTATTCGAACGACTGGCTTGTTTACTATGGTAGAAATTAGTTTTCTCAAATTTTACCAAAACCAAATGTTAGTGAGTTGTCTTTTGTAATTGTACCGTTTGCACTGACGAACACTTAATTTCGTAATAAAATTTCATTATTTGAACGTGCTGATTTGATACCAATGACTTCATAATACACAACAAATTTGACAGACTTCTTCAAAACAACAACGTCAGAGACTCTCAACATCTAAACGCTTTTATTGAAAATACTTTATACATATATGGAAAGTAATATTAAATTTAATATAATAATATTTTTGGCAGTTTCCAGTTAAATACTTATCTACAGTATTTCTGCTCTCGAAGATTATCTGATGTAAGTTTTAAATATGTCATTTAGATTTCGAATGTTCGACCGATATTGTGACTTTTAATTTTTCATTTCAGACAACAAAAATCAGTTCGTAACTGCCATTAATCTTATAAAAAGATAGATGGAAAATTAGAATGTAGAGTAACTTGGCTCTTAGTACTCACATACATATATATTATACGAGATAATCGGGAATAATATGATCGAAATATATCGATACACTATTATCCTGACGGATCATCCTAAGGTGTTGAACATCAAAAAGTTGTTAAAAAGTAGTGTCGTCTTTTGAATAAAATTGTAATTGTTTTTGTTTAAAATTAAAATTTCTACAGTTTGAGCACTACAAATAGGTTACTTCAGTAGAGAGAAATTCAATGTCTTAGTAAAAAATATAACTCTGTTAAGTTCCGATTAATTCTTGAAAATAAATTTAGAATTATAAAGCGGTTCTACGGCATGAAAGCCAGATCTGGTGGCATTATCACTAATTCAATGAATGTTATTAAAGAAGTGGTTCTGATTTCACCAATTCTAGAACAAATGATTTTAGATGTTCTGGAAAAAAGATGAACCTGAAGTTTTTCTTGACATTTGTTCTCTATCGATCACTACATTTTTTTATTTATGTAACGTCTCCAAAAACGTCCTTGATGCTCCGTCTAAGACAATTCAGCGTAATATTTAGTGGAATGAACACATCTCCAAGTAGTCAACAGAAGCATTGGTACTTTAAAATATTTTTTGAAAGTTGTCAATCAGTTGCACGAAATAGCGAATGTGTCGTACAATATGATGATTGTGTGGTACCCTGATATTTTTGTAGATAAAGTACGAGTATGTAACGCCAAAATACTTGGTAGAAAATTTTATATTTAGTCGTACTTTCTGCATAAAAGTTTCCACTTCGATAGTCTCTATCGGCCATGGAATAGAATCTTAACTATGTTGTAAATTAATCGATTGACAATTTCATTATTGTGTTATTTGTTAAAATATTATGTGAAGAAAATATGTTTAAAAGTAATACGCTTTGTGATAACTACGTTATTTTTAAATGAATTAGGATATTATAAATGATAAACTTTTTATTATTTTATTTCATCTATTTATTTATTTTTTTTTAAGTACTTGGGTTTTTAACGAAAAATGTTGCTGAAAATCTTATTTTTTGAAAATTCTGATTTTTTACAAAATCACTTTCTGATTCGATTAAACGATATCCGTGCACCTGGCAGATTGCCAGATGGTAGTCAGTCCATATATAACTTGTGCACAAAGTACAAGTCGTAATGACAGGTTATATTTGACACAAATTTTATATAAGCAGAAATCATAGATCAATTTATAATTGGTCATAGGTCTCATATAAGGTTATTTCTGGAAATCTCGAAAATCTTTTTCAAATGCAATTGTGAAGGATATCCATCAATATATCAATACATCGATTTTTTTTTAATTTTTCGATTTTTAGTGAAAAATCGAATTTTTAATGAATAATCGATTTTTAATGAAAATTCGGATTTTTGGTGAGTAATCTGAATTTTGGAAAAAATTTGGATTTTTTGTGAAATAGATAATCGGTTTTTAGTGAAAATTTAGATTTTTTTGTGAAAAATCGAATTTCTAGTAAATAATATGATTTTTGTAAAGATTTGGATTTTAAGTGAAAGTTTGAATTTTTGGTGAAAATTTGAATCTGATGGAAAATTTTGTAAAATAAATGTTGAATAAAAAATTTAATTTTTTGAAATTTTTCAGAAATCAACAAGTTTCCATATAAATTTTCAAAAAATGTTAAATGTGTTATTTTAAATAACATATAACACAATTACTCAAATAGCACATTTTGTGAATTGTGTAATTATTATTAAAATTCTACTATTTATTATTTTTACATGTTAAAAATGTTTGCTTTTCCTAGAAAAAAAGAGAGATTTGAAAAAGTAATGATTCTTGTTGTCACTGGAAGAAGTGCTTAATGCTGAAAAAGAAGTAATTATTTAAATTGGTAAGATGTTTTTTATGAATTTTATTTACAGCTTTAGAAGTTCTCTGTGAACTAGTAATTACTAAAAACTTCCAAAAAAGTGAAAAATATGAATTTAGCTCTACTTTTGAAGTTGTGAATATTTTCACTTTTGAGTAGCCCCTGGTCTTCATTTGCTGGGTTAATATATTAAAACTTTATATCTTTAAAATGTTTGGAGAATTTTGAAGAACTGCTCTTCGCACTTAGTTGATTGACAATTATTTTGTATGTATTAGAAAAAATGAAATTATTGAGCTCAAAAATCAAATTTTGCCGACTCTAATTTTTATTTTAAATTGTATTTCTCCACTAATAAAATATTTTCATTAAAAATAAATTCAGAATCCCTTAGTAATGTTGACCTCAGGATTTTCTTTAATTTGAATTTAAGTACATAAGTATTTTTAATATATTTTTTCCTCTTTCATTTCTTGCTAAATTCCATTACTAATTACAAATTTCAATAACATAAAAATAATCAACTTAAATCCTTCATTTCATACAAACAGAAATTCCATAATTTCTTTTATTTTCTGCTCTATAATACTAAAATTCACACTTTACATCCTTTACACACAACTAAAAGACAAAAATAAATTCCTAACGCTATTTGAAAATTTTTTAAATTGGCAGCACACTCAAGAATACCAGCAAAAAAAAAATCGTTTGTACATATTACAAAAAAAAAGTATTATAAGCAATAAATGTTAAAAACAAATATGCATAAAAAACAAGTTTATAATTTATGTGTTTTTTTTACATATTCTACTTTGCTCAAACGCCAACTTGGCCAAGTCTCTAGCCTGGCTGGCACATACACCTTAACAATTTTCATGTAGCCTGATCATCGTCATCTTGAGCATGATCAGCAAACAAATATGACCATAAGCTTTAGACAATATGACAAGGAATTTAAAAGATATTTTAGGAATCGGTGCAGTGATGGTGAGAGAAATAGCTAAAGTAAAATAGCTGGCAAATAAATGAAAGAGAAGCCAAATTTCAAGGAGTTGTTTTAGGAAAAAGATTATTGGGCAGGAATAAGTTTTAATTTACTTTATTTAGATTTGGTCTGGAATTGATGAAATATCTAGTCCCATATCTAAAATACTAATTATATCTTTTTTATTTTAATTACAAAATTTTAGCTTTAGTTCGAACATGTGCTACTTATTTCCCCTCCTCTACAAATGCGCAAATACATGTAGGAACAAATAAAAAAATCATGAATATAAAAAAACTATCATAATCGACAATAAAGATGGAGATGGCGAAAAAAACATGCCTGAAAATGAAGAATGAAGAAATTCATTTAAAGAATAAACACTTGTCATTTATGTAGAAGACTATGAAAAAAAAAAAAAAAAAACGACAATGACTCTTTCAGAAAAAGATGAATATGCAGCTACAGCTGAATCTCAATCTAAAGAAAATAAACAGGCTTTTTTCCTTATTCTCTCCAATATAATTCTTAAGAAAGAAAATACCAAAAAAACAACAAAAATTATACCATCATAATAATCATCATAATAACAATAAAACTGAACTGATGCTTATCTGGGGTACGTGCAACGCAAACAGACAAACAAATAAACATAAATTCTGTTTTAAATATGATTGCATTTAAACAACGACAAACGAATAAAAACCAAAAAAAAAAAAAAAAAAAAAATAAAAAAAAAACTTTCTTTAAAAATATAATTTTTCGAGAAAAAAAATATGGGTTGACAGCTTATGTCAACACGCCTTTCATGTAAAAAAACAACAAAATTTTTGTCAGACAAAATGTAAATAAAAACAATTAACATTTCAAATAAATATTAACAAACAACCAACCACAAACTATTATTAATATTTAAAAAAAACTTCAAATTTGAACACGATCCATAAACAGAACAACAAAAAACATGTGTTACGATTAAAATCTATGAAATGTAGAGCACATAATTTCAGGCAGTTTGTTGAAAATATGTCAAAAATTTTTTGAACCAAATAATTCCATGTATCCATAACTTTTTTTTTTTTTTTTGATGCTTTTATTTGAATATAACTTAATTAATGTTGGGAGTGGAGAGAAATGAAGATAATTTAAAAAGGCACTACACTACAAAGCTGCTTCTAGAGCTCATAATCTAAGCTTTAAACTAGTCTACTGCCTTGAATATAATTTAGGCTACAGTTTATAATTTAGTTTAGGATATAGTATTGTCTATAGTTTAAGCTATATTCTGGCTATATTCTAGTTGACTATAGCTAATAGTGTGCTATAGCTTATAGTCTGATATATAGTCTCCTATATACTGCATTCAATAGTCCACTTTATAATCAAGAATAGAGTTCAACGCATAGTGTAGTCAACAGTTTAATGTGTAGCCCAATCTATAGTATTATTTGTTGTTGTAACAGCTCTGCTGTGACCGAGAGTCCCTCCCTGGGGAAAAACTTCTGGTTGATTGGCTGTTGCTGAGTTGACAATCTTTGGCCGACTTGAATATAGGCCGTTCCGCAGCTTAGATGCCAATTGTGGGAATGAGTTTTATCTGCAGTCTAGTCTTATTAGTAGTCTAGTCCACAGCCTCAGTAGTGTAGGCTATTGTTTACAGTTAAGGTTATATAATTTCCCATATTTTTATAAAGTGCTTATGGCATTTTCAACTCATTTTACCCTCTTTCTAATTTATACTGACAAATGATTATAAATAACGTTAATCACATTTCCAAGTACAAAACTGTAACAGTGAAGCACATAGGTGGAAATCTATATAGAGATCTTTTTAATTCAGTAGATATTTTAGTAATCTATAGTATAAGCTATAGCCCAAGCTGAATATTTTAAAAGCTTGACTCGAAGAAAAATTATTAATCTCCCGATTTCAACCTGATTGAAAACATGAATGCAAAATGTTATAAAACATTCTGAAAAGGAAATTAACTTTTCATAGAACTGGAGCAGCAGTGGATAGCCTAAATGCCTAAAAGGTGTTCAGAAGTAATAAATAACTATTTCAGTGCCACCAAATTAAATGTATTATTATTTTTATATTTTGCTTTGATGCTTTTAAGAGATTTGAATTTTTACTTGTTTTATGAAAATATATTTTTCATTAATTCTTAATTAACAAATATTTTTTGTTTTAATTAAATAATAATACAAATAATAAAACAAATTATTTAAATAAAATAAGATAAAATAAAATAATGGTTTAAAATATTTGTTTGAACCAAAAAATTTGTGATTGCATAATGCAAATGTTTTCACCAAGAAAATTTCCTCTTATTAGAAATAAATACAAAAACACATTTAGAACTTACCTTGGTTCTGTAGAGGGGATTGCTAAAGTCCCAATCTGGTGCGACAAATAAATAACCACATTTTGAAACTTTGCGAGAAGCCTGAAAAATACAACAAAAGCTTTTATTAGAAAAAATAAAACAAGATAGTCGACGTATAGAAGTTAAAAAACAATTATTATAAAATTAAACTATGCCTGCGATGGCTATATATTCTGCATAACTTAAGCTATAGTTCCCAATAAGGTTCATAAAATCTTGTTGAAAAAGGTCTAAAAGTCGAAATCGACATTTTGGTTTGAAAATTGACGAGAAATCTACTTTCTTGCCAGATAGTCGAAAATAGTCGAAATAAAATCGAAAAAATTTGCTTCATTTAAAAGGAATAGTTTCTTAGCACTTTTTATTTCAACTACATCATCTAACTGTTGGAAATATTATCGTTAAAATATATTTTTGTGTGTAACGAGCAATTTCATTGCATACGTATTAGCGTTTATAAAAAACCGGTTTGAGAGTTAACCGAAAATTGGGTTAAACGTCTACTTAAAAACCTGGTTAACCGATTACTTTAAAGCGTAATAAAAATAATTTTGGTCAAAAAAGTAAGGAACAATCTTCTTCATAAATAGTGACTGATTTTCATCGAAAGTTTATAATACGTTTTTCCAGCCTTTAGACTAGTTAGTTTTAACATAATTTACAAAAAAACAATGTTAGTTCGGCATTCTTAGCACATCTTTTAAAGCCTTATGATTATTTAAAATGTTTCTATAAGTTTTTTTTTAACATAACATGTTTATAAAATCCAACGCAACGTTTTCTCCATAAAACCAATAAATTGGGTTTATGTATTCGATTTCTGTTTATGAAATCCAAAAATTGAATTTGAAAATTTAAATATTTTCGTCCCGATTTTTTATTTAAGAACATAAAAATGTCATTTAGAGTGGAAATATCAATCCTTTAACAATTTCTTTTCGTTGTGTTTTCATAAACCCATTTCAAGTTGTAATTTGATTAGAATTTCCTTTCCAATCCAGTTCCGTTGTAGAATTGCTAATTAATTTCTTTTCCATTATTGTAGTTTTTCTCTTAAATATGTTTATACGAGTAACTTTTATAAAAAAAAAATAAATTAATGAAAATACTTTGATAAAACTGCAAAATAATTAACCTTTATCCTGCTAAAAATAATAAGAGATATTAATAATTTAAAAGTGCATTTTCTGCTCTTATTTAGTTCTACTTTTGAGGTTGTAAACATTTTATATTTTAGAATTACTTCCTCCTTCCTTCTTATTTTTTTCTTTTGGAAAATTTCTATTGAATGAAATTAAAGTTATTGTAAATGCAATGCTTATCTATCCGGTTTTACTATACATACAGTTAAACTCCAACCATGTAAAAATATCATCTGACTACTACTCAAATAGCAAACTTTTTAGTTCTTCAAAAAAAAAACTAACAAAAAAAAGAAATTGAGTAATATTTTTACCAAATTTTAACAACCGAAATTGAACATTTCAAATTAACCTGTTCGCAAAAAAACAAATTTAGAAGAAAAAACCGGTTTTCTGGTCCGGTTTATAAACACTAATACATATATTGTCTGTTAATTAATCATTATATTTGATTGCGTTGTATATGTTTTATAATTTGTTTTATAATTAAGTTGTTTGCAAAACGAATAACAACAAACATTCAAAAGAAGCGAAAAGTCTCGAAAATATCGTATAAAATTGAATGTGTGTGAAGATAAATTCGTAAGTAAAATACGTCCCACACCTCTGTTAAAAACGTTCCACACACTGTTAAATACGTTCCACGCTTTGCTAAATACGTTCTACACATTTTGCATTTCAAAAAAAATATTTCTAAAGCAAAGAACACTTTTTACAAATAATTTTTATTACTTTATTAAAAAAAAAACATCACAATAAAACATTTTTGGAAAAAAAACAAAATAAAGAAACATATACAGCATTAGGATATGGTGCAACAAAAATACCTATATTCAGATCACATTGCGGGCCAGTTCGGACAGACCTGAATGGGGTTGTGATATATCACTCGAAAGCTCTAGAGGAGTAGAACTCAAAACTGCACAGGGCATATCCAGTTGTTTCTCAGAGACATGCTACGAGGTGCTGAAGTTTGGCAAAACTTCAGGCTAAGAAACAGGGGGCCATATTTTGATTTTGGTCATACCTGAATGGGGTTATGGTACATCAAGTAAAGGTCTGGTGGAGTAGAATCCAAAACTGTTTAGACAATATTCACTTATTTCCTAGGGAAGATACTACGAGGGTCGGAACTTTGCGCAAATTCTTATAAATTCACACCTGAATGGGGGGCTTTTTGGACAGACCTGAATGGGGTTGTGATACATCGGATGAAAACTCTAAGGGAGTAGATTTCAATACTATATAAGGTATACTCAGTTGTTTCTCAGGAGACATGCTACGAGGGGTGGAATATAATTATTCATATTTCAGACACATATATTCCATATTGCGGCATTTACGACAGACCTGAATGGGGTTATGATACATCGGATGTTGTTTCTCAGGAGATATGCAACGAGGGGTGGAATATAATTATTCATATTTCAAACATATATATTCCATGTTGTGGGGGGGCATTTACGACAGACCTGAATAGGGTTGTGATACATCGGATGAAAGCCCTAAGGGAGTAGATCTCAGAACTATATAGGGTATATCCAGTTGTTTCTCAGGAGATATGCTACGAGGGGTGGAATATAATATCAATATTTTTCAATGATTTATATTTTAAGCTGTGGGAGGGACATTTCGAACAGACTGAATGGGGTTGTGACACATCGAATGAAAGCTCTAAGGAAGCAAATCTCAAAACTGCGTACGTTTCTATGAATACGTGATACGAAAGTTCGTTTATAATATCATATACATATATCATTCATTCCTCAAGACTTTTTAAAAAATGACAATTTCTTTCTAAAGGTCATCAGATTTTGTTCATTATTTTCTTTTTCATTACTATTTTTCCTAATTTACTGAAAATCACAATTTTTTATGTTATAAATTTATATTAATGTTAGAAAAATCTGACAAATTACTGAAATTAAAGTACAATGTAAAGGAATTTTAATGATTAACGGCTGCAGTGAAGACCAAGTAAGACTTCAAACTACAAAAGTCAATAGTTTATTTAAAAACGCACTCGTAATGCAATTGCAGCTTTGCTATGCATTTAGGTGATCTGCTATTTTCAATATTTTTGTTTAGAACACAGAGAAAAAAGTATATAAACCTAAAAATTGTATTCATAGATATTATGAATCGAATATGACTTTTTTCCCAAACTTAAAAAAAAAACAATATAAAATTTTGTTTATAGAAATTATTAAATTGTATATAATTGTGAGATAATTTTAGGAATTTTGCAAAATTTTTTGAAAAAATTTTATTTCATGGTAAATGCTTAATAAATAAACAGTGTTGCCTTTCTAAGTCTAAATCTAGCCTTTTTATTTTGCTTTTAGCCTCAAATTTTTCTAGCCTTTTTTGATTCTTAAAGTTGCCATAAAAAGGCAATAAAAAATAAAATTTTAATATTGCAACAAAGACGAAAATAATTTCTTACTTGCTTCTACTAATTTTATTTTTACGGAATCATCCATTTAGGCATTTTTGTGTATTAATTCGCACAAATAATCAAAATTTATATTTAACAAAAATTTTCGCCTGTGGCGCCTCATCCTCCAAATCGAAAATAACACATTTTATGGACTTACTTAATCAGTTATTATAATTATTTTTTAATAAACATCATTAACCATAAAAACTCTTTATTTTGTGCGCGATTATTCATTGAATCATTTTGTTGACAGCCGTTGTATGTTTTATTTATAAATTTATTATATCTTTCATATTAGTTTCAAAAACTAATATTATAGTAATTGTTGCAGACCTTTTATTTGGAAAAAATTGTGGTTATGAGTATATTTACCTCATGTCTGGTAAACATTTTTAATGTTATAGTTGACACGTGAGTTTAGCCCGATAATTTGAAAATACATAAGGTTATTCCTATTCCCAAGGAAAATAAAGCGAAGATGTTAAATAATTTCATCCTATATCGCTACTACCCATTATTGATCCAATTTTTGAAATATTTCATGGAAAATAACTTATTTAATGATTTTTGAAAGGGCTGTGGTACTGAAGAGGCTCTTGTGAACATTCTTGTGAACATATGTAAATGTTTGGATGAAGGACATAGTGCTGTAATAGACGTTTTTTGATTTGACAAAAGTTTATGATCTAATTGATCATAATATCTTGTCGCAAAAGCTTCAATACTATGGCGTTCAGGGAAATGGACTTTCGCTTTTAAGAAGCTATCTAAAAAATAAACAACAATTTCTTAAAATTAAGGAAAGTGAAAGTACTGTTAGATACGGTGTGCCCCAAGAAAGTGTTTTAGGTCCCTTGTTTACGGTATTTTTACAGTTATTACTTTTAAAAATTTTAATTTCTCAAAAAAATCTTTATAAGAGGATCCCATTGATGATCGAAAAATGGGTAAAAATTAAAAAGGTGCTCTATGTAGACCTAGTAGGCTCGAAAGCTATTGTCTTATGAATTTCAGAGCAAAAAAGATAATATGCAGATTGATCATAGATTTTCTGTAATAGAATTTGCAAAATTTTGAAAAAGTGATTTTTCTTATATAAGATTGATGATAAAAAAAATTAAAAAGGTGCTTCTAGTTTCTAGTATACTATTTTCTTAAGGATTTCAGAAGAGAAAAGATAATATTAAGATTGATTATAGAAATTTGTACCGACGGGTAACACTGATACTAACAAGTATTTTAACATAATGGCAACACTCTATTATACAAAGATAATTAAGAGCACGTGAGTAATATCACAGCAAATGCAATTTTTTTATATCAAATTGAGAGTGATTTGAAATCAAGTCCTTTCTGAAATGTCATACGTTTGAGAATTATTTCAAAATAACTTGAAAATGATAAATTTCTCAACAAAAAGGGGAATTAATTATTAAATTGAAAAATGCTATTACTATCCAATCATTGTTAAATATAATTCTCAAACCTTTATCAAATGTGGATTGTGACCACATGCGAAACATAAATAAAAGTAATTTTCATTTTTAATTTTTTGTAAAGTTTTCTCTTTCTCTCTTGTATACACTTTTGATTATGCCATATCATTATACGTATTTATTAGTTTGAAAATACTTGATTAAATAAATTTATTTATTAATTTTTTTATTTTTATATGTTTAAAATTTTTTTATATATTGTTTCAAATATCTTTAAGAATTATTTGATAATAAATTTGATATCAAATTGAGAAAATACCATTTTTAAAATATTTGTTAACTTTTCTCTTTAGATTTATGAATGATTTGATAATAACAATAAATATCTACTATTTTTCCATTATTGTTAAAGTTATCTTTAAGTTTGAGAATGATTCAATAATAACATTTGATATCAATTTGAGAATGTACGGTTTTTCAAACGTTTTTTCTCAAATGATTCTCAACTTTAAATCAAATTTAAAATTCAAACCTCTACCTATATTTGTAACAAATTTGGGAAACACGTTTGATATCAAGTGTTGGATGGGATGCTGCACAAAAAAATTACTTATACTTGCATACTCATCAACACTGAGGCCCCGGCTTGCATTATTAAAGGGGCCGGAGAATTGCGATGCATGTATTTACACCTTTTTCTTAAAAGCAATTCCAGGATAAACATATTTTTCCAGAAAAGACGATAATCTTTAATAAAAAATTACTATTTTTTGCGCAATCAGGTGAAATTAACATACTTATATAAATTCTATTTTGATGTTCTAGCAAAAACAAAGAATTTAAAATATTTTGTCTAAGTACTGGTTTTATCAGTTAGTGAAAAATATTTTTTATTTTATAAATCAAATCACAGATGGAATCTGGGCATAGGACATACATTTCTGGAATCTACTGGTCCTAGACTACTTCCACTCTTCCGCTTACCCGATTCATGTCTGCTCCTTATGGCCATTAGGACCACTTAAAATTTTCGATTTTTGTTCAAAGAAATTTTATGTATGGAGTGATATATTTGAATTTTTTTTTTTTACAATTTTATATTTTAATATGTTTTATAAAAATATTTTAATTTTTTTTAATTAAAATTTTATTTTGATATAGTATTTTTATTAAAAAGTAATTTTGTTCATTTTAACAAATCAATTCACAGTGTGTGGAGCGTAGTTAACATTTGTGTGGGACATATTTATCTGACGTATTTATCTTCACACCCTTAAATTTCTTTAACTATATGGAATATACATATATTTTTTTTAAAAGCGTTTAATCTAAAATTATATTCATATATTCATTTCACTTTTCAGTAGTAATAGCTAAACAAAATTTAAAATTAATAGTTAACAAATAGTTAACTATTTGAATAATTGCATTTCAATATGACGCTTTATGTACATATTTAACTTGTAAACTTTCCATTTATCTCTAAATAATATTTTTAAACAATTATCCTAAATAAATATAATTACATATTTTTTTCTAGCCCAAAGTCTTTTCAACTAATAAATCACTTTATGAGAAAATTGCATCAAACTGCTGCTGTTGCTGCTCATAGCACCAGTAGCATTTTCTTATTGTTGGCATTTTTTCCACCAGCTACTGCTTTTTAAATTAATTTAAAATTCAAAGTAGCGCAAATTACATTTAATAGACCATTTTAAATGATTTTCACATAGTTAAGTTATATGGCCAGAGAAAAAAAATTAAATCATTATTTTAAAAGGTTTAAAACAAGATTTTAAGTTTCAACTACTGAAACAACTAAAACAAAGCAATAGTAGTAGCTTAAGCAGTAGTAATAATTGTATAATAATTATAAGTGATTATGTGGTAAAGGAAAGGAGAAAAAAAATCATATCAGCTCTAATTAACAATTTGTTTCACCCTGAACCCTAATCAATGAATACTTTGGCAATGTTTAGCTGTTAGAGAATATATATATATATATATATATATATATATATATATATATATATATAATATATAATATATTGCTTTTCACAAAAGCTAAGGGAATATTTTGCTGTTATTGTTGTTATTTTCTGTACTTAGTTATTCATGTATTAGAAAGATAATGAGGAGTACGTTAGAAAGTTTTGAAGGGAATGTGTTAAAAAATTAAAAATATGAGTACATTAGGGAAATAACTTTTTGCAATTTTTGGAAATAAACAAGGCCTTGTGGAGCCAAATTACCAAATTACATAAGTCTTGGTTGTCCTTGATATGAAACAGGTTTACTAGTCCAAGCTTTGTTAAACCGCGATATATATATATATAAAATATATAAACAGAGTAATTAATTTAATTTTTAACGGTGTTTTCCACTAAATATTTAATGTCTAGACATTTTTTGACGCAGGTTTAATGAAAAATCATTTCGGAGGAATTTGTCACAGAATATGTCAAAAAAAAAAAGAAAAAATATAATTAATAGTAAAATATTTATATACCTAATTCGATAATCTTTTAAGTATTTTTTTTCTAAGTAAAGCTTTTTTTATTTAAATGGAAAAAGCATAAAATATTGTATTTGTAATTCATACGATGTTCTTAACTTGTTTCAATTTAAATATTTTGAACTGTATATAAAACATATAAAAATAAAAATATTAAAAAATTGTTCAAAATCATTTCAGAAATCGTGACCGGTGCGTGAAATTGTTTGTCCGAATCGATTTAAAAAGCTGGTTTTTATTATCAGGACAATATTGGCTATAAGGTGGTGCTATCGTATTTTAAGGTCCAAATATAGTTATAACCCTAGTGTACACAACTTGATAAGTTTAAAGTCACTTAACTAAATCTATTTAGTTAAGCAAATGGAAAGTTTTAAAGTAAATTAATAACTATAAATTATTGAAAAATTATGAATGGAAAAGTTAGCAGTTAACTTGGCTGAAAAGTATTAGGTCTTTATATAGTTGTCAAGAAGTGGTTCAATATAAAGTTCCAGTTTAGCTTTATTAATGTTCACGTTTGATCCAAATTGTGATTATAATATAGTTAAAGTTTAGACTCAATTTTGGGTCATTAAATAGTCGAAGTTTAGCATAAATCGTTGTTTGTTATTTAGTAATTTTTTTCCTTCAGTCATAAGTCATTTCCATGGCAACCAAAATATACAAAATCATAGTTATTCTTTAGCTTTAAATGAACCAAAATGAACCGTTTCAGACAATTTTAAGGATTTTGGCATCAACATATTTTTGCATATTTTGGACTTAGCAGCATATTCTCATAGAAAATTCTTATTTTAGAGCATACTTTAGCAATTTAAATAGCATATTTGTGCATATTTCATACTTAAGAATATAATTTTGCATATATTACACTAAGGAGTATAATTTTATATATTTAACACTTAATAGATTAATTTTTGCATATTCTGCACCCAATAGAATTTTTTACATAATTTTCCATTAGTGAAAGTTTCTATCTACTATCGCATACGTTTTTCAAGTCAGATACCCTAATAATTTTCTTATAAATTGATTTAAATTTTGTAGTTTCCTGATACAATGTATTATATTTTTTTAAGATTTTTGGGTGCAAAAATAAAATAATTTTAGCAATTGCTAAAAAAATCAAGTAATTTTTAGCATAAATAGCAGATAATTTAAAATTTAAGTGCATATATATTTTTTAGTTTTAAAAGCAAATTTTCAGATTCTAAGAGTATTTTAATGTATATTTTAGAGCATATTTTTGGTTGCCCTAGTCTACGTAGTCCATGGTAACCATACATGGTCTAAGTTAAGCTCCAACTGTGGTTGAATAGGTATTGAATTAAGCAAGAGCTATCAAATATTTAAATTTAAAAATATTATATCATTATATGGATCACGTAAAGCATTAATCCTGGATAAATATATAGCCAAATTTAGTTTAGAAAGCGGTTCAATATAAATTCCTAGTTTAGCTTTAATTGTTTCCCAGTTTGATTGCAAATGTATGTCACTATATAGTTTAAGTTCAGATTTATATGTCATTATAGTCAAATCAACAATAGTCAATAATTGTCTAAGTTAAGTTTTCCATACGGCTCATTTAAAAATCACAGTTTTATTTTTAATTGTGGCTTCAACTTCAGCTTCAACTATTGCACAATATATAGGTTCTCTTTAGTTATTTCATAGTTCAAGCTTAGCTTAAACTATGGCTGAATGTAAAGCACGATATTTGCCTTAATATTTATCAATTATATGACCTCAGATTAGCTTCTATCAAGTGACTTTTTATAGCTTCAATTAAGCTTTAGTCTTGGCTCAATATTAAGTCCTTATTTAGTTCAAAATAGTGAGTCATAATATATTTCTAGTTTAACTTGAACTGTGGCTCAGTATATAGTTCAAGATAAGCTTCATTTTTAAAAAATATATAATCTCACTTTAGCTGTTAACACTCGAGGCCTTTTAAGCTTACCTTAATCTTTAGTCTTGGCAGAAACCTTGGGTTATTATATAGCCCATTATATATTTTTTTAATTTATTTTTTAAGCATTTGTTCACTATTTTACATTACTTTAGCATTTTCTTTTTAATACCAAAACCAAAATTTAGATTATCCTGAGAATTTCAATTAAATTTTTAAGTGGGCAGTCACAAAAATTACCGTCATTATCTAAATCAATTTATCAATAACGAGTCATGTACCATAAATCATGCACAGAATTATAGTACTAATACCAAATTGTTATTAGAGTGTAAAATGTATTTTAAAAATCTTACTAAAAATCACTTTTAGAGTTCGTGTTTGAAATCTTTATATTTTTTGACATTTAATGGATTTCAAAAGCTTTATTGGCCCAAAAACAAAACATTTTTTAATGGTGTTTTTGTGAGACATTAGTTTTACGATTAAGTCATAAATCTTTTCCTCATAAAAACTAAAGCAATTATATGCAATTTTTTTCCAACAGAAAAACATTGACTAAAAAAGGAATGGTAATTAATTTTAATATTTTTTTTATTTACTTTAAAAACGAATAATGTTTTTTTATCTTAATTAATAAATAAAGCTTATCAATTAATTAAGTTCACACCATTATCTGAAGTAAACAAAAAATAAAAAATAATTTAAATAGAATAGACCACAGATTGACATAAAAAAATAAAATAAACTGAGACATTCAATGGGAAACTTTATAATCTATGTAGTACTTTCAACTTTTAATTATTTAGAAAAATAAAAACTACTTAAATTTTTTCTTTACTTTAAAAAAATAGTTCAGTAGTTTCTTGTAGTTTATACAAGGCATGTGTAATAAACTTTTTTGTTAGCAAAAACTATTTTAGAAATTATTTTATACAACACAAATTAGAAAACGATAGCTATTAAAAACTTAATTTTGTAAAAAGGTGTTTTATTTTATTTTATTTTATTTTATTTTATTTTTTTCTTTTATTTTATACCAAAAAAAAATGTACTCTACCCACTGGCCAACATTATTATTTATACGTGATAGTTTTTTTATAATAATTCAAAAAATTGTAAAAATAATCGCAAAAAATTAATATTGTTACAATCAAAAAAAAAAAATATATGTCTATAGTCATTGACTCATTATTGTAGTTTATTTGCCATCAACATTTTTAAACGTTTTGCCAAATAAATTATGGCTAAAGAAAAAAATTAATTTAATGATTGCTAATAATGGGCGCCAAAGAAAAAAAAATATTCACATATTTGTTGATTTTATGGGTCATGAACAGTAGCAATTTTTGCTGGCTTTGTTTGGCTTGTGTGGTGGGAGAATTTCTTAGAAATCTTACAAATATGGTCATAAGTGGTGGTGGCATGAACAAGACATGAACAAATAATTTATTTTTTTATAATAATTTATAACATATGGTACGAATATTTACTGAGGGGATTGAAGTGGTTTTCGTAACGAAAATTTTTAAATTAAAAATTTGTTAAGAAAATTTTAGAATTTTTCAGAGAATTTTATCGGGCTAAAGTTCATATAGAAAAACATACACATATTTTAAGAATTAATTAAGGAGATTAATAAAATATCAAACTGAATGTTGTCTATGGCAATTGAATTATGCATATTTATGATTAAACATTTTTAGCAGAATCGTCATTTTTCGATCAAATTTATGCTAAATGTGAATAATTTTTACTACCATATATTTAAGGTTTCCTTTAGATTTAATTATAAATCAATATGGAAGCTAAGTTCAGCATCAATCGTGAATCATTGTATAATCCAAGGTTCGCTTTAATTAGGGGTCAATTTTAGCGTAAGTTTAATTTCAATTTAGATTTAATCATGGGATAAAAGCTTCAAGCCTAGGTCAGTTACACTTTCAGTTTAGCTTTAATCATTATTATATAGTGTCAATTTAACTTCAATGATTGTCCTAGTTTAGATTAAAAGTTGGTTCAAAATATAATCTCAGTTAAACTTTAATTGTGGATCAATATATAGTTACAATTTATCTTTAATCATATCTAGCATTAGTTCCAGTTTAATTAATTTAATCTTGGGGTAATAAAAAGCTCAAATTTAGCTTCTATAATGTGGTAGGCATAATTTAGCACCTCTAAGTTTCAAATGTCCACTCAAATGGGACTATAGTTTTGTTATTCGGTCCGTATGTGTATAGTCTCAATAAAGCTTCAATTGCGGCGTATTATATCCTGCTTTTTCCTTAAACATCCTAGGGGGAAAAAGAGCAAAAGTGAGACCATATATTAGTTTAATCAGTTTAATTTTTGCGTAGTTGTAATCATTATTCAGATATTAGTATCATTTTGGCTTTAATATCATCTTCTTGTCTAATGCTAATTTATATTCATTTGTGGCTATATATAATTTTAATTTTACTTAAAACTAGATTCAAGATATTGTCCCAATTTTGCTTCGTTAGTGGCTCCATTTTAGTTCCAGCTTAGCTTTAATAGTGAATGAGATTATAGTCTTAGTTTAGCTTCAATCTCAGGTTATTATATAATTCTAAGTTACCTTCAGTCAATGCTATTTATAAGCTCAATTTGGCTTTAAAATTTGTTCAAGATATGGTCCCTGTTTAGTTTCAATCGTGAATCATATTATGGTCTCATTTTATCTTCATCCGAGGTTGTTATATAAACCTAGTTTAGCTTTAGTTGTAGCTATTTATAGTCTTAATTTTGTTTCAAAATTTGGTTCAAATATGGTCCCAGTTTAATTTCAATCGTGGCTCAGTATAAAGTAGTACATATATATAGTCAGGGATCATTATTTAGCCACTCCCAGTTCCAGCTTAACATCAATCAGTTTTATTACTACAAATAATATTCTTTAGATTTCAACGAAACGCAAACCCAAGAATACTAATAAAGTGTGTGCTGGCATATAAAAAATGCGAAGAGGAGGTATATTTATGTTCCTTCGAACCGTATGCTGGTTTACAACGTTTGTTCAAATATATAGTTCCTATCAATTTAATTTTAAATAAAATTTAATTTAAATTATTTTCCTTAAAAACATTGACTTTCTGTTGTATTTTATATATTGCCAATTTCCTTAAAGTTAATTTGAATTTGTTATTGTTAAACTTTTCTTGGTTTTTTATGGTCTTATCATGGCTATTTGTTTTTTTAACTTTTAGCACTATAACTATTTATGTCAAATATTTAGAGAGTTGTGCCATATTTCCATTAGGTGTTGCCAATTTATTTTTCAAATTATTACTTGTCTCTTGATTTTTTGGTTAAGTGCAAAACATGCTGTGTTTCAGCCATTAAATTAGAAAAAAAAAACCAAAGATATTTCCTTATCTTTATTTTTATCTAGTCAAAAAAACAAAAAAGCAAATCACATAAAATAAAGTCTACATTAAAAAAATTTTACTTACGGGTTTAATAATCACCGGCTGTTTTAAAGGTTTTTTTTATTGGTATTTTTTGTTTGGTTTTTTTGTTAGTGAAAGCATGTAAAAAGTTTACAAAAGAAAATAAATTGTTAATTTTTAAAATTTTATATACGTTTCATTAGATAATTTAGTTTTAGTTAAAAAAGAAAAATAATTAAAAATTGAACTTTATTAAACACTATATTAAATTAATGACACGCAAATGATACAATTTAATTAAAGAAATAATTGGCGGTTTTTCAAGATAAGAAAAACTGGTAACAACTACAATAACTATTTTGATTTAAAGATGACATTTAGCTGACATTAATACGAAGAGCGGAAAATCTTTAAAAACCACAGCCTTCTGCAATAGAAAAGACCAAAATATAACTTTTTGCAAACTAACTAGTCTTTTTATGGTAACTAAATAATATTGCGATATACAAGTTTACTTGGTGGTTTGAACAAAAATAACAAAATATTTAGTAATAATAGTAAAACTGCTATTGGATGAATGAACTTAAAGTAAAAATTTCAAGTTACAACTTGCATAAAATGAAAACGAAGACGTTAATAGTGGATGAAGAAGATGAAAAACAAAAAACCCAAAAACATTTGATAAATTGGAAAATGTCATAAAAGTCACGATTTGTTTTAGGTTGAGCAAAAATACAAAACAATACACAAACAATTTTAAATACAAGAATTAAATAACACTATATACGAGTAGATGAGTTAACTACTGGTTTATGATGAAGTTGTTGTTATCTAATACTTGTTATATTACCTAAATTTTTTATGACAGAGATGCAATGAGACCTTAAAGGGTTTATTTTTTTTTTAATATTTCATAATATTTATGAGAAGAAAAATATGTTCATTATATTGTTTATGTTATAATGAAATAAGCTTAATAAAATGTTAATGAAGAGGTCAATTTGAAGTGAAAATAATGGACAATTTAAGTGTAAGTAGTTTTCAACATAATTGTGTCATATGTTTGCTAAAAATTTTTATTAGAAAAAAACCCAAACCTTTGAGGTAAAACATGTAATATGAACAAACAAACAAATAAGAAGAAGTTTTTTGATGAAATATGACCAAAATACCTGAATATTAAAAGAAAATAATTTATGGTACTATTTCTTATTCATTATTTAATGTAAAATTTTATCATTTTTTTTTTATCATATTCGGAGCAGCAATAAGTTTGGAGTCTGTGGTGATTCCTTCGTAGAATCACACTAAATCTGTTCAAAAACCAGAAGAATCAGAAAAAGAAACAATCCGTTTTTAAAACATTTTGGTAAAATCAAAGATTCGATCAAGGAACAATTATTATATTATCGACAGAAGTTATTAATTATGAGTTTAACTCTAGTCATGAGGAGGAATTTTACAACGTTAAGAGGCGATATAGGTACAATTGTACCTTCATATAATTTTCATTGTAAATTACATTTTTTCATTATAAATTAAGTAGGCAGGCATATAATAAACTTGTATATGACTTTAATAATAGCTTATTAGTTGCATGAAGCCTTTTAGTCGGCTTCTATTATGCAAATGTTAGATTTTTGAGATTTTCCAAAACTGAAAATTTTGCATTAAAGTTGCAGTAAATGCATTACTTTATCCAAAAAATAGGAAAGAACGGAAAATTAAAGATAAATAAAAATTTTCAAGTCAGTTATATATCTATTAACCATGCATAATACGTGGGAAGTTGAAAAACAGAAATCCGCGAAAATCTTGCTAACTGAATGTAATTTGACTGAAGTTGGAGTCATTGTGTTTAATATAATTACATCGAAATAACAAATATCGCACATCACCTCATGGAATATGTAAAGATCACCATTCATGTATAAAATTAAGGAAAGACAGTTCTTGAACACATTTATACTTGTCAGTAATTGATATCATTATTCCATCATTTAGAATAAAACCATTTTCTCCAAAAGTTTTTCTAATCCAAGGTGATGTGGAAATATCATTTTTGGGACACATTCTTGTAGCATTGCAAATTGGTCCTATCGGATCTTGTGACAGGTGTTGAACCTCAACTATCGTTCAAAAATATTATATTTGCCAATATCGAAAACCTAAACAACATAAAATCAAAGTATGTTCTGAGGTGAAAACTCAGTGCATAGTATGGCCCACAAGAGTTTGATGAAAAGAAACTCAATCAAAATATTTTTTAGTATCTATTATTCATTCATACGTAAAGACAATTTATAGAGCTTCAATAAAAAAACTGTAGTAAAATTAATTTTATTTTACTTCCGTGCTTTCTTCTTATACGAAATACATGAAGGTAAAATTGTACCTGTGCAGTCTTTAAACGATGTAAAATATAAAAGGCCCAAGAATTTCAACAAAATAATCTTTAATAAAATATTGTATGTAGATTTTATTGAATATTAAAAAAATTTAGGTGTCTAATGATGATACAAAAGAGTTATTACAATTTTGAAATGAAAAAGATACAAATTCAAATACATACCTGGTCCGCTCTGCTACGGTTAATTTTCATAAGCTCTCATCTGGTCTAAATAATTGAGATAACTTCAGGAGTATTAATTGTTCATTAACTGGTTAATAACCAAATGTGAATGTGGCATTTAAATTCATTTAAAAAGCGCTTATATATAATATTATATTAATTCTAACATTTAAATGGGATTTTTCACTTTAAGGTGATATCCGGAAATGGGCCTTATATGGGATCTATCATTAATTGTGAACCGATATTTATAAAACTTATCATTTATTTCACACGACTCGGTTAATTTTCAAGAATGTCTTAAATTGCTCTTCAGAAATAGTCTTTCAAAAATAATATGTAATTAAAATCATTTATGCAATCCCAATAAGTACAAAAATTTCAAAAATTCAAGCCTTGGAAACTTTAAACAGAAAATATGATTTGACTTGAATTTAAATTTTCTTTTTACTGGAGAACGCTATTTAATTAAAGTGCAACACAAGTTTATTTCAATGCTTTACGCTGGATTCTGTGCTTGAAACATATTTGGTTTCAACTTGAATTCCAGCAAAAGTGTTTATTGGGATATTTTAAAAATAATTTGAGATCAAAATTTATAACAAATAAAACTGATCAAAAAAAATGTTAAATATTAATTTGCTCATAATAGCTTTGTTTCCGTACTCTAAATTGGGAGCACGCGGGATTCCAATATTAACAAAAAGCGTTCCCATACTTGAAAATTGGGAAAATTAAAGCTATTTTGAGAGAATAATGTTCTTCTTCTTCTTCTTCTTCTTCTTGCTCAAAACAGCCCATAAAATAATAAAAAAATAAAAAACTTAAACGAAAATGAACAAAAATGTATTTGTTTTTGTTACTAGCAAGAAAGTTTCATTTAAGAACATTAAAACATTCAAATATGCTGAAAAATAAAATTACATTCACATAACAACAAAAACTGTTTTGATTTGTATTAAAAAACTAAGGAAATTTATATAGTTTTCAATAAAAAACCGATTGGTGAAACGGTATATTACGGAAAATTTAATATAAGAAGGAGATTTTTTGCCGAATATTTTAGGACAGCTATATTGGTTGGAATTTCACACAATAGTTCATGACATGTTAGTTACAGTTAATTAAAAATTTTATAAAATTAAAAAAGAAAGAAATGAAAAATTGCGTAAAAATAAAAAATGGAAATTTTGCACAAAAAAGTAAAAAAATGTCCAAATATTTATGAAAAATCACCCCAATCCAATGTCCATTATGACATTTTCTGATATAAAAATTAATACATTATATGATATTATAATATTTCTGAACAATATCAGATATATTCCGAATGAAAATACTTTTAACTTTTGCCTGGGTAGGATTCTGGTCTAGATTAAAACGGTTTCCTAGACAGCTGGACTTTGATCAGACTCAACGGTTTTCACCTCCGGAGTATTTCAAATCCCGGCTTTGGGAAATCAAATGAATTAAATGTCAAAAATGTATTATAAAGAACGAATAATAGCCCATAAATGGCTAAAAATTACCCCAAAATTTTGCTTTATTTTTCATATGAAATATGACAAAGATTTATACGGGAATCTTTGGGTCATTTTGCTGGCAGTAGAAAATGTTGTAGTGCAGAACACAAAACTTTACAGTACAAGCATTTTTGTGATTGTTGACAGAATAATATATACATATATGAAAAATTTCACTTAAGATAAAATTGCTTTCGCTATAAGTCTTTGGAACGTCGATGAAATTTTTGCAGATAATGTAAATGATTCTGAATTATATATTTTCATCAAAAACCAAATTTCAAAAATGTTGTCGGTTACGATATTTTGGCCAGGACTCGATATATACCGTTTTCAAAACCCTAAGTCTCCGTTCACAGAAGGTAATTTTTCTTGACGAAATTTTTATATCTATCTTTTGAACTTGCCTTTACGTTAGCACACAAATATTTTAGTTCAACAATTCCTACTTTAAATGTTGCGATTTGTTTTTGTTTTAATTAATTAAAAAACAAAACCAAACAAAATTTTACCCATTATATTCCCTTTTATTTTCTCTCCCTTTTATAAATATGTCCGTTCGAATCGAATTACATAATAGCCTCATGTAATTCGATTCGAACGGACACATTTATAAATTCGCTAAAACTGTATTTTTTAGTACGATTTTCGGAAATAAATTTACGAATGTTCGTAAATATTTTCTTTTTTTATCTTCTTACAAAAAAAAAAAAAATCTTCCGGAAATGCAAATATATATAATATGAAAACAAGTATCAAAAGCATTGCTAAAGTTCGGAATTCATTCGAAATCTACTTTATTTGCAAAAAGAAATAATTATTTAAAAATGTAAGAAAATTTTATTTTTCATAAATTGCACAAAGCTAAGACAATATGAATAGATTAATGTTTCAAATGCAAAAAGCAAATCAAGGGAATTATGGGAAAAGCTAACCCAAGATTTAAATGCTGCAGGACACACCACCGTTACATGAAGTCGAAAAATGGAAAAAGGTGGTTTATTAAATTATGTGTAGAAATAAACTATATAATGTATTTATTTAATATATTACTAGGTATGGGCAGACTATAAACAACATATTAAAGTAGTCTCGTCGCAACAGAAATAGCCTTTCAGGAACTGCACCAACTATTCCTGGTATAGTAAATTTGTTGAAAAATAATCTTTTTGCTACCATTTTTCTTTCCTTGCTGTTTTCAAAAACAATATGTCTGGGACAACGATTTTTCATCTCGGATAAGCAAACAGAAATGGATAATTGAGCCATTCCCAATAAATAATCTAGACCAAGCTGGTGCTAATAATATCCTTGTGCCAAAAAATTTCAGAGTGATATCTAATCTTAAAATTAGAAAAATGAAGGTAGATCTTTGGGATTCTTTTAAATCATCCTATATGGATTCAAATATATAAATAAAGGACGTTTTACTCAATAGAAAATTCTTCACAATTCTAAAAGTAACAATGTTTATAAATTTCATAATTTTCTGATAGTTTAAAATAAAAATTTTTTACGCATTTTCACTGAGATCCATAACATTTGACTTATCTAATAGTATCTTTCTTTTAATTCTTTCTTTGACAAAAAAATTTCTTCATCGCTTTCCTATAATAAAACACAATACATTTGTATTTTACTTAATTAGACTTCAAAGTTCATCTCCATTTTTTTTAATAATTTTATACACAAATATACAACAAATTTAAAAAAAATGCTGCCAAATTTTACAAATGTTTACAGTTGGCACCACTTCTTTTAACCCATAAATATAAAAAATACACAAATTGGGTGATTCGAACGTACTAAATACTTTTCGATTCGAAACTAATTACATAATTACCTCCTAGAATTTCGGCTAGAAAAATTTACCATGTATAAAAGCAATATTCATTGATGAGTATTGGACAAAAGTTAGACTCAGCAATGCAAAAGTGATTAAATAATTTCATAATTTGATATGTGATTTCATCAAGACATCTTAAAAATTGCAACCGGTACGTTAACTACATCTTGATAAAATTGTATATCATAAGTGTGCTGACGATAAATTCTAGGTATAATTTTCCATTTTTTTTTTTATTTCTTTTATTGGAGCATCTAAAATATTTTTTTATCGTTTATTTTCAATCATTTCTTCAAATGTCTGGATTACTTCTGCTGTTATCTAAATGATTAATGTGTAATTTGTTATACCTCGTATATAATAACGATGTCTTGGAAACATTTTGTTTTATACAAAAATGTATAAATATAAATTTCATTGAAATAATTCCTCAAATTATAAGTGATTATTGGTAATTTTAATATATCTTTTTTAAATTTTCTTATAGCTTGTTGTTACTTAATCAACATTTTGAAGAAAGATACAACCTTTCAATTTCACTTAAAAAAATGTTAGCCAGGTATAATATTAAACCAAAATGTAAACCACTTTATGTTGTCTTGTCAATATTGCTTTTTCACTTTCCGTAAAAATTGTGATTGGTAATTGACTTCGCTTATATGATAGAGCTTATGAAAATGTTATAACATCTGAAAGTATTCATAATTATCCCTCAGGGATGATCATTGCTGAAAAATACTGCCTGGTGGAGAACCGCAAATATTAAATATTATTTATAAAAATTCAAAATTTATTTTATGGATTTTAGTTATAAACAAATATTTGCTTTTGCCTTTGTGATTACAAAAAGAAATAATTTTTTTATTAGAAAAAAATCATTTGGAATATAACATTTTATGGATCATTCTTCCCCTATGATTTGTTTTTTTTTTCTTTTTTCAGTGTATCTATCTTATTATATGATATTTTTCTTATATTTCCTTATATTAAATAACTTATAAAAGCCCACCAAAAGAAAGCTTAAACTTTTTTATCTTTAGCTATTTCACTCCATCAATCAAATTCTTGCAGAATCTTACTACTTTTCCCTGGGGTGTTGCCAAAATTTAATTTTTACATTTCACAAAAACCTAAATATATTTTAAACTTAAAATATATTAAACTGATTGACGTATATTAACGATGTCTTGGAAACATTTTGTTTTATACAAAAATGTACAAATATAAATTTCATTGAAATAATTCCTCAAATTATAAGTGATTATTGGTAATTTTAATATATCTTTTTTAAATTTTCTTATAGCTTGTTGTTACTTAATAATTGAACCATCAACATTTTGTACAAAGATACAACCTTTCAATTTCACTTTAAAAAAATGTAAGGCAGGTATAATATTTAACCAAAATTTAAACCACTTTATGTTGTCTTGTCAATATTGGTTGGTTAACATAAGCACGTGTAAGGTTTTTTTTGGTTCAAAAAATATTATATTTCTTTTTTTTTTTTTTGGTTTAGAGTTTATTTTGAACATACAACAGCTAATAAATCGTTTAACAAATGATTTGTTTGAGATTTTTTATAGGGTCTTTCGTGTCAATTAAATTGGTAACAAAATACTTGAAATAGTTGAAAGTAAATTTGGTTTATTGCCTAAAAATTTCAATGAAAAAAATGTTAAAAATTTTTTGTTGATATTAAAAAATATATCGTGCACGACTTTTTTTCTATTTCGGGTTAGAAGAAAAGAGTTTATGATTGTTGGTACTCTAAAAACAAAACATATTCAAACAATGAAAATTGAGTCTTACTCACATGTAAAGTTAAGTTTTGAAGGAGAATTTCAATAGGTGAATATTTTTGTGTTGTATAGTTTCTTTTAAGAAGCTCAATTTCGATACACCATTTAGCAATTAAAGAGAAGGTGGTATGATAAATTTTTAGTCACAAATATAAGGCATAAAAGTAAAAGTAGTTATTTTTTTTTACTTATAAAAAAGCTTTATAATACGAGGAAAAGTAAAAAGTAAAAGAATAAAAAAAAACGTATTTTTAAGCATTTCCATTAATTAAATTCGAAATAGTTATTATCAATTAACATTTTTTTTTAACTTTTTTATGAAAACTAATTTTAAGCTTTTGGATCAAAATAAATCCACTGAAAATTCCGTTTCACTTTTAATAAAAAAAAAAACTTTTTAGCTGCTTATATTAGCTTTGTTCCCGTACTCTAATGAGAGCTACCCAGCAAAAACTTTTTGGTTTTCAGTAATGGCAACTACTTATTGAAGTAGTTTCTTGGTAATGAGGCGTCATTATTATTTACCTACTCTGTGTTACATAAATAAGTACTCAATAGTATAATAGCACAGTAATATTGCAATCACGCGGATGAGTTAGCTAGAGCGCTGGATTAGCAATCAGAAAGTTGTTGGTTCAACCCAATTCTGATGCTGTTAGCTTTTTATAACAAAATGTCTAAGAACATATATCTATACTAAAAAGTTTTTGTCACTTAGAAAATCAAGTGCGAGATAATGTACTGAGTAAGACGTTAGTCATTAAAAACGAATAGCTAATTTGTGTCCAAATTCAAATATCACTGACGGCAAATTATTTTGTTTTTTTTTTATTCTTATTTTTGTTTAGGTACATATTTTTGAGTACACCTAGAGTCTAAAAATAACGACATGAATTTGTGGATAACTCGAACAAAAATAACTAGTTATTCAAGCAAAAACTAAGTAGTTTATTTTTGTTTCCAATTATACCTGCTAGCTTACCAGGAAAGCAAAGTTAATAATGTTCTTCTTCTTGCACGAAACAGCCCAGAATATTTCTTCGGGTGGATTGTGTAAATTGTCAAATAATTAAAAAATAAAAAGATACAATAAAAAACTTAAACGAAAATTAATAAAAAATTATTTGTTTTTATTACTAACAAGAATAAAATTAAAAACATTAAAATATGCTGAAAATAAAATTACATTCACATACGAATTTTTAAAACAGTTTGATGTTTTCTACCGCACTTTACCCAAAAAGTACGAAAACAAAGCTATTTTTTAGATATTATAAAAAAAGCTTTTGTAGTACTTTTATGAAATTAGTTTTTCTTGTATATATAATATATATAATATATTATTTATATTATATAATATATTAAATTATATATAAAATTTGTTTGTACATTTACACAAGTGGTCGAAAACACGTCTGGGGAATTCATATGTAGATTACAATTTTATAAATTTCAGTTACAAAACATAGTACTTAATATCCAAATTTTTCACAAAATTGTAAAAAAGCCGAAATTTCCTATATAAAAGCACTCTATAAATTTTAGGTCCGATTCATTAATATTTCACACTGTATTTGTTTATAGCCCGAAGAACAATTCTAGGGGGAGTTACGGTCAGAATTCAAAAGTTGGTAAATTTTAGTACAATCTAATGAGCACGAAAAAATTTGTGCATTATATTCTGGTTATAAAAATTATACCAATATCTTTATGCTTTTTATTAAAGAAAGTTTTAAATTTGAAATAATAATTTATTAATAAAAGTTGTAAGCTTTTCTGTAAAACTTATTTACTTTTTAATTGATCAGAGTTTTGAGCAATTTGGTAGATTGGGCTCCTTTGGTATATACACATAGAGCAAAATCGAACACATACGCGTTAAAAACGATACCACTCGGTGTCAATAGTAAATCTGCCCATATGTGTTCAAATTCAATACTGCGTGTTGAAATCATTAATAAAAATTAATACCAACTGGTATCAAGCTGACACCACTTCAATATCGAACTATTTGTTTTCTATTTTGCACATTTAAAATTTGTAAACGAACGGTATCAAAAAGCCGACTGTCAATGTAATCACAAACGCCGTGGATTTCCAATCGAATTTTTTCCCTCTGTGTATACAAAATCATGGTGAATAATGATAATTGTATTTTATTTTCAATGTACATCAAATTTTGTAAAGCAATATTTTAAGGCACTAATTTTTTTGTGAGCACTCGGTAGAATTATTTCAAGCTATCGTCATTTTTATTTCATTTACATGAAACATCCATTTTTAGTCATATAATTTTTATTTTTTAATTTTTTTCTTTTTGATTTCCCTTTTTGGACTCTTTTTTTGTGTAAAATTACATAAAAAAAAGTTAAGTAAAATGATGTTTACAAAAATCGGTTAACTGCCATTAAAAAACGGTTTCAAATGAAACCGAAATTTAGAAATAAACCAAAACTGACAGTGTTTGTAAAAACTGGAAACCGGTTAACCGGTTTTCAGTTTTGGATACTCTACTACATGTTGTTTAGTACTAATGTTACAAAATTTATTTCTAACACTCACTCAACTAGTCACTCCATTATAAATTTTTTGATGCACGTTATTGAAATCTATATTAAGAAATTTCATATTTAAAAAAAAGTGAAAAACTTTCTTTAATTCACGAGACTACTGATAGTAACTTACGAATTTGATGTTTAACATTCTCAATGAATGATTGTGTTAAGTAGATGAAAAAAAATCAAAATTTTAAATCAAATTATCATAGTAATTTTTTTCATTTCTCCAATAGTCTGTGTATTAAAATGTGTACTAAGGCGGCTGGTCGATGATGGTGCTGGTGGTTAGTTGATGATGGCGTTCATTGTTTCTTTATAATTCTTTTATTTTTATTATTTTTATTTTTTTGGTTTTCTCCAATTTCATTTGAAGCGTATATGTTTGAATGGACCATTGGGCATCGTTGGGTGTTTTGGAAGATGATGGTTATGATTATGATTGTGTCCGGTATGGTAGTTTTTTTTATAGTTTTCGATTTGTGCTATTGTTGTTTTGGCTGCTGCTGCAGCAGCAGAAGTTATTGTTGTTTCATTTCTGTGTCGTATGTAATGAAAAATGAAAGTGGATGTACAACTTGTTGCGGTGACCACCTTAAAAACGACACATATCATTTATATAGCATATATATTTATTTTTTCTGATAGTAAAAGTATATTGTGGCAGTTTTTTTTAGTTGAATATATGAGTTATAAAGGAATTTTTATGATACAATTAAGATTTGGATATATCATTTAAAGATTAATCAGGGTGGGAATTAAAACTTGCTATAAGAAAAAAAATTTTAAATTGTGCGCATTTAATTGGAAATGAAAAGGAGTTTACTTATATGATATTAAGGGTATTCAGTGTAAGTGGCAATAATACAAAATTACGTATTAAGTGGATAAAAAAAGTTTAGTTATGTCCAATATGATCATGCCTTAGTGGCTCCATGAGTCGAAGAGCGAATTTGGCCAGGACGTATAATGTATCAGCGTTGCAATGTTAGCATATTTTTTACTAATTTGGCAGAATGAATTGACAATTTGCAGATCTGTTAAAAAGGTAAAAAATTCAGCTAAATACTTTTTAGCATAATTTATTTTTAATTATAATTTATTCAAATTGTTGTTTTTCATCTATTAAACATAAATATTACTTGAATTTTTAATATATATGGGGGAAAACAGATTTTAATTTTAAGAACGAGTTAAATAAAATTTAAAGTAATTTTAGTACCTATTTCTGTGATAAGTTAAAGAAATAAATGATTTACTAATTTAAAATTACAATTAGAAGTAATCAGCATTGGATATTAACTTCATATGTATGTTAAAGAGGAGAAATTAGTGTTGTGCATACAAAATTATTGAATGGAAATATTTTCCCTCTGGGATTACTTTAATTAATTTTGCCTCAAAAAGTATAAGAGTAAAGGGCAAGTTTTAAAAACGACTTTAAGTGAGTTTTAAGGCCTGAAGTTCAGGTTACGATTAGTTAGATATTCTTGGATAAGTAAGTTAGTAAGTTAGATATTTTAGTTAGATATTTTTGTTTAGTTAGATATTTTTGGACAAAACGTATTATCTTGAATGTAAAATCGATATATATAAATGAAAAAGGTAAGTGAAGGAATAACCGCTCTTAAGAAGAATATAGTTCGAGTCGTTCATTTAAAAAGAATTGAGCTTTTTAATATTTTATATTTTTATAATCCAGTATATTTCTTTTGAAATTTAGCATAAAACATCACAAGTCTTCACACCGGCTTGAGGAGTAGAAATCATCGCACCGGTAATTGTAAGACATGAGATATTGTAAACTAAATCTTTTCCGTTGTAAATATTGAGGCCTTTGTTGTCATTGCTCAGTAATGATTACATTAATAATTTTAATTATAAGTTTAATAAATAAATATATAAATTCTTTTTCGGCTCACTACACAGAAATAATATGATCAAATAAACAATTTATCAAAGATAAAAACTATTCCAATTACTTTTTTAATTGTATCAATTATTCAATTGATCAAAATTTAAATTTTCTAATATTTTTTATTAAAACAAAAATGTATCGGCTTTCTTATTGTATCAATTAATAAATTAACTAAATATAAACAAAAATAAGTTATAATTTAAATAACTGAATATACAATTTTTTCCATAGGTGGAATTTCAATTAATCAAATATTTGAATATGTATGATTCCTAATTAAAATTAGATTTAAAATTTTTCTATTTAAGATTTA
Source organism: Protocalliphora azurea (assembly GCA_932274085.1). Lineage (NCBI taxonomy): Eukaryota > Metazoa > Arthropoda > Insecta > Diptera > Calliphoridae > Protocalliphora > Protocalliphora azurea. The sequence goes on along the minus strand of OW026520.1, from coordinate 4,555,939 downwards.
AATTTAAATTATTAGAATACTTTGATTTGGACTAAATTATTTAATTATAGAAATATTTGAAATCATTTTAAAATTCTGCTTAACAATTTATCTGAAATTTGTGGGAAAATATTTTTTTTGTACACAGAAAAAATATGGTTTATTAAACGATTTATCAAATATAAAAACTATTCCAATTACCTTTTTGATTGTATCAATTATTCGAAATAATATTAATGGACAAGAAATGACCATTGATGTTAAAGTAGATAAAAGTCAAAAATTTAAAAAAAAAAAAATAAAAAATTACATTCTAAATCCGATATAAAAAATAAATACAAATATGTAACCTACAAAATAAAAATTAAAGGAGGATGGATACATTATATTCAATTTGAATTTAATTTAATCGGGACCATAATTCTGATTTAATTTGCCTTGAGAATATCGAGTAAAAAGCAAAGTATACATAGATTTCTGATATTTTTTGTTAAATGTAATTAATTCGCTGATGTATTTTTCACATTTAACCACAAAAAAATCTTTAAATGTTAATGAATAAAAGGTTTCAAATATTAATTATAATTAATTATGAAATTAATTTTTCAATGACAAAAATACACATCCAAAAATGTTAGAAGTTGCACCAATTTAAAACGTGTAATTATTTTTGAATGCCACTTGATTCCAATATAAGCTATAATAACACCTGCAGACTAGTATACATTTTCACCAATTCCAATTAGCGCCTTGGGTGTATCTCGTCAATTTATGAAATATTAAAGACTCTGTAATCTCTGGTCATGACTACTTTATATGCAATTTTTTTGTTGAAACCCATTTTTCTCTTAACTAAAGCAAAATAGATTTACTTTTATAACATTTTTTCAAATTAATATTTTATCGCGCCACAACGATTTTAAAATGTGATATGAGAACCCTTTTTGATCACGCTATACATTAGCTTCATTGATATTACGCACCTCTTAGCGTAATATCAAACGCTATAAACTACCCCATATAGCACTGCTATTTAGGGAATATTAACGAGATGCATCTCAAATGATTCCTAATTACAAGAACGATAAATTCTCATTCTTTATTTTGGAATACTGCAAAAATTGTTTGCGAAAAACTGCAAAAAATCAAAATTTTGAAAATTTTGGTTTCACCTCTTGTCCACAATATAATTCAACACTGGTCAAAGACAGACTGATTGAACACAAGTTAGCATATTTCTACAAGTGTTTGTAGTTTACATTAGAGGAATTGGACACATATGCTAAACTGCGCGATTACAACAATCAAAACAAAGAAAAACCACTTGTTATTTTTAAACACTTTTTTTTATTTTTTAAATTTGTGTGTTTGCCGGTACCACATGGGACCATTTCAGGTCTTGGGTTTTTGTTGTTGTACTTCACCAAGTGTTGTTAACATAACTGCATCAAAAGTTATTTTAAAAACTCAAAATTAAAAAAAAATGTTTGAGGTTTAAGGTCGGTTTGATAAAGGTAAACTTAAAGGGAGAATTTCTCATATAAAGACTTCTTAAAAAAAAGTTGAATGGGCACAAATCTTCCACAAATTTTAAATTTTGTTCAATTTAGTTGTACCTGTGAATTGCACTGTTAAATTTAAGAAATAATCTTCATCTTCTGTAAAAGGCTATCTATCGCTTTCTATGAGTATAAGATCTTCTTTCGAGTATCACTAAGGTATCATAGTATATTATTAACTTCTTCGGTATCGAATATATTGAGATTTACCACCTTACAAATCTTACAATCTGGATTTTAAGATTAAACCAAAACAAATAAAAGCTATATCTACACATAAACATGATACATACATATATAAGTCTATATTATATCACTTAACTTTATTAAAAAATTGTCATCAATTAGCGTTAATAAAAATTGTACGCTTCGTTTAAATAATTTGCGTTAAATATAAAATTATATAAAAAAATAACAAGTTAAAAAAAAAAATATCTGACAAAAATAAAAAAGCAGCCAAAAAGAATAAATTAAATATTACGAAACATAAAACAAAGTCAACTACGGTAATTTAAATGACGAAAATGTCATAAAAAGATATAAAACCAGCAAAACTCCCTCCACCGGCTGTAGAAACAAAAACAACAATAAAACTAAAGGCATTAACCAAAAAGATTCTTGTTAAAAACAGACAAAAATTTCGCTTTCAATTGTCATGTGGCAGCAACAAAAACTAAACAAAAGTAAAAAAGAAAAAAAAGTTTAAAAACAAAAAGAAAAAAAGAGCGTAAAACCGTGAAAACCATGACCTACTATTTGGGTGGATGGATAATTTGCTAAAAAAACGAAACAAAAACTACAACAATAATAACAACAAATTTGTAAATTTGTTGTTGGTGTTATTGTAATATTTTATGAAGTTTAACAACACTGTTTAACACACCAAATAAACAATGTATTATGGAGTAATAAAAGATATACAACAGCAACAACAACAACGATAAATTTATCAACATTAATATAACAACAATATTAATGTTTATATGGTGTGGTTCATATAACTCTGCTGAGCTTGCGCTTTTTATAACAATAAATAAGATTCACACGATTATTATGAAGAAAGTTCAGTTTAAGTTTATGACTTAAAGTTGTGGTAGGTGACGAACTTTAAAATATATATCGTCATTAAGTTTTAATGAGATTTTTTGTTTTGTGGAGGGAGGCAGGGAGGGAGAGAAACAAGAGTGTCACACCTTTTTAAAAGTAGAGGTTATAACATACATTTTAGAACTCATGTTATAGCTGACACAATGAATCAAAAATTTAGAAGTATTGTACTGAAATTATAAGACTCTATTGTAATGTTTAAATTGTCCTATCAATTAAAACTGGCTAATAGTGACACAGCAATTTCTTGGCTCTTTAGGTCAGTTGTGGTCATGAGAAATTTTAATTTTAAATTTAATTTTATTAAATTTAAAACCAATAAATTAATGCAAATAGTTAAGAGCTGGCTATTCAACGTTTCAAATATTAAGGATTGGAGTAAAAAACTGTTATATTAAAGTGTGCGTTCGAATAAAATACAAAATTTTCATAATAACTCTTACTGCCGTTAATTTCAAATATTTTCTTGATTACGATATCTTCTGGAGACATGTCAGATTTTATAGCAGATCGAATTCTTGAAATCCGGTCGTTTGTCCGCATGCAGATGGCAGTCAAAGAAAAATGTAAAAAATAAATTTTAATTTTTTTAAACTTTTTTTGAACTTACTAGAAAATGTTTATTTTGTAAATTTTGACAAAAGTATTAAATTTCAGTGTAATAAAAAAGCTTAATAAGAATCTAAATAATGAGATGAAACATTATTCAGAAAAGAAAAAGTCACAAGAATGATTCCAAACCTAAAAAGTAGAGCTATGCCAAACATGTTCGGCCGCGTTGAGTTCATTTCTTTAAAACCAAATATGAGCCATGGCAAAGTTATGTCTCAGCTTTAGTCAATAAAAAATAAATAAATAAATAAATAACAAAGCTGAGAACAACTCCGAAGCAAAAAATGATCAAATCTCCTCAATAATAAATAATAAAAATATTTTCAAGATTTTGTACTAGCCTAGAAAACATACGTTATTGCTGACTTTTCTCATGTTTCAAGGTACAAGTTATGTATACCATATAATCGAGAAAATGATCCTGAATAGTATCGAACTAAGATAACAAAAATTTACAAAACAATTTGTCGTATCACAAGTTTATTCAGAATGTGCACACCTTAAATCCTTTTAAAATTTTTACTACGTGCCTAAGGTTGATTCTCCTAATTATTATTTAAACGGCCTGCCACTTGTAATTAATTTGTGACTACTAATGAAAGCAGTCAACTCTTTTTAGATCTTCGTTTTTTACGAAAGGGAAACATTAATAAAACTCATAAAAAGTATTTTTATGTATAAAACTTATGAAAGCAAAACCTTAATTAATCAGCTTTATTTGAAAATGCTTGACAGACAAGTTACAATTTAAAAAATGCCAAATAAGGAAATGAGTTGATTTTTATTTTTATTTTTTATGCTATATTATTTATTTACTTATTTTTTTGTAAATGGGAACCCTGAAAAGAAAACGAAAGTGAATATCAAGTGCAACGTGCAACAAAGATACTAAATACACAAAGGAAACAAGTGCAACTTTTGTTTTTTTTTTTCTTATAAAATGTTCACAAGTTGTTTTTATGTATTTTAGTTATACGTATGATTTAAGACTAAAACCACGAACAAGTCATATTAAAGCCGATGTAGTAAACTTTAGCACAACAACCTTTTAGCAGCAACAGTAATAAGAGCAACGCAACAACATCAACAGCAACAAAAGCAAATCAGAAACAATGTGGCTCAGGAAACAGAAAACGTGAAACACATCGAGTAACAAGTGAGTGAGTGAGTGGAGTGACCAACATTGAACATTAAACAAATAATACCGTCAACAACAACCACAAGAAAACCAGCAACAACTAAAAGTCATATAAAATAAACCGCCACAAATGAAAGCGAATGTTATTATTACGTTCGTTTCAATTGTGTATTTTTGTATGTACGTACGTTTCAGTATGATTTCAGAGCCGCTCTTTAACCAAAAACCCAGCATGAATTTAATATTAAAAAAAATGGTTAAAAAAGGTAAAAAAACAAAGAGTAGAAAAATTATACAAACTTTATTTAAAACAGAACATAGCGCCGCGCTAATCATGTGGCAACTGGAAGCATATCTACCAAAATGTTTTGCTTATAGCATAAATACGAGGTTACATTAATACCAAGAGACCGGCTAAAGCAAGTGCATACATGCACCATTAATGTGCAGACAATGGAAAGGTATTAAATCGTGTATTAGTAAATAATTAGTTTTTAATAAGGTACAAAATATTAGCGACCTTTGTTAATATTTAGGGTAAAATATGTAAATAATCAATAATGATTAATTTTAAGATCCTAATTTTGATGTTCGCTAAAAAGTGTGCTTCTTTCAAGGGTTAATAAATATTAGAATAGCTTTCGGAAACGAATGTTAATATGGCACATTATGTTGTAAGGCATTGAATAAATACTTAGATTACCTACTTTTTATTTATACCATTCTTCTAGTGTATCTCGAAATTAACCACAATATATTAATATAATTCTACAAGTATCTTGATTTTTATCTGATTCTTTGCCGCTTAATTTTTTTTTTTTGAAATGCAGCACCTTTTAAAAATTTTTAATTGTTGAAAGTGTTTGCTACACTTCCGTTCTTCTAACGTTTAATCAGTTTTATTTATAAAAAAAATCAATAAGGAGATATAAAGTTATTTTTTAACCACTTTAAATTGAAATTTTATTTGTAAAAAAACTTAAAATTTTAATTTAAAGTATTTGTTTGAGAAATAAAGTTAATATTTTGTCCAAAATGAAATTAAATGGAAATTAAATGGAGTACGAAAATACCAATCCGTTCAAAACGTGTTCCAAAAATTAATTTTTTTTTCTTCAAAATGATCACACTGTTATCACAAAAGACGTAGCTCAGAAAATACTTTTTTTGTGTCTAACAAATATATGTCTAACGAAATGGCTAACAAATGTAAACTCATCTCAAAATATTCGGAAACTGACCTATTCTCTTTTCATATAGATAGAGACCTGTAGCTGAATATAGTTAGATCAATTTCTTAAGGAATGCATGTTAAATACCTTTAAATGAATACAATCTCTTAAACTTCTGTATGTGGAATTTTACGTATTTAAAAAGTTCATTGTAGCTGTGCATGATAATTTCTTTATCGATTGTTTCCACTAAGTATTGTTTCATATAGGAAAAACAAAAAGAAAACATGCATGAGAATTGAAAACCAAAAACAAAACAAAATTAAATATTTCAGGGAATAAGCTAAAGTTGAATGAATGCAGCAAGCATGTATGAATTAAGTAACTGAATAAGAGAGTGAATGAAATAACCTAATACTGGTTGCTTACTCACCACTTGTAAATGTGGCTCTGGCTACAGCAGCAGGCACCATTATTGTTATTTTTCTATTAATGGGTAAAATGCAATGAGTTTCACTAAATACTTATGTATTTTTTTTTTTTCGATTTCAATGTAATTTTTAAACCCTTTATGGTCCCCTTGAATAATAAAGTGTATAAATAGAGTTAAATAAACTATAGTTTGTAATGCCACTTTCGTTGATGTTGTTGTAATTTTCATGAAATGGAAAGTTGTTCGGTAAATTTTGTTTGTTGTTGTCTTAGGTCTGTTTTGAAAAAAATTCAACTTTTTTAAAGCTTGTAATTCATTTTTTTTTTCGTTCAAGTTTATTTTTTAGGTTTATTTCATTTGTTGCCTTATGGGCTGTTTCGATTGCTCAAAAGTTGCAGACGATCGACCATATGTGCTATGTTGTAAGTAAGCTGTGACTGCAACATTATGCTTAACAGTTTGTTTTTTCGGCTGTAGTTTTTGTTTAGTTTAGTTTTTATTTTTTGCAATTTCAGCAGACAGTGTGGGTATATTAATTTATTTATTTATTCCATTTTAATATGAGCGGTTTTTTCGATTTTCTTGGTATATTTATTTTTACAAAAAATGATGTGTCATGCAACCTTACAGTTTTCCCTTTCATTAAAGGTGATAGTAGTTTTTTTGCAGCTTATTTTCTGTGTTGTTGACGTCTGATTAAGATTTGGCTTGTTTTGTGGCGGTTTTTTAAGGGAGTATCGAATGATATGGAAATTCCTTATTTTTATATATTAATAATAACATAAACATGTGGACCACCGGGATAATATGAAGTAATTGTTGTATTTTTGCTTTGTAATTACATTAGGAGTGGGCTGTATGAAATTTCCGGTATTTGAGTTAAGATAAAAGGGGATTAAATAAAGTGACATGAATAAAAGGGGACTTTCATAAATTGGTGTTAATTTTTTTAATGAAAAAAAATCTTTAATTATGGAATTAATGTGATTCTTTTTAATTATTTATTACTAGTGATTCATAGATATAATCTCTAAGTCTCAAATTAATTTGTTAAGATAAAAAGGGATTAAATAAAGTGACATTAATAAAAGGAGACTTCCTTAAATTGCTGTTATTTTTCTTTTTATAAAAAATTCTTTAATAATGAAATGCGTGTGATTCTAGTTCGGAAATGGCCTTTTTTGTGAGCCGCGGCCCGCTATGGATTGATCCTTTTGAAATTTGGTACATTGATTTGTATTTATATAAGATGTGCTAATTCGTCTACATTTGTGACATTGCCAGATTAATGCACGTTTAAGTAATTTAGAGAAGGTCCTTGTATGAGACTTATGGTCTATTATAGACCAATACTAAAAAAATAGATGTGGTGGTTTAAGGTTACAAAAAATTGTATTTGTGTAGAATTCTGCCACACATAAGAGATTTACAAGCAGATCAATAAACTGAATATTTAACAAGGCTGAAAACCGTTAATATTTACTTTTTTTCATATATATCAAAAGATATTCTATGAGCAAATATGTGGAAAATTATCTGCGAAGGAACATATGCCCGTATTTTTGATATGTTTGTAAGTTCCATTTAATATAAATAAAAAATGAAATAACATTTTCATTTTGTTATTGACACTAAAATTTAATTTGCTATTTTCCGTTTTCTTACTTTTTCAAGTAAAAGTTTATTTTTAAGAATTTTTACAAATTTCCCTTTTTTTTACTAGTTTTGCTTTTATTTCCAACGAACGCATCTTCAGACTGTCCTTAAAGGCTTCCATCTGCCGATGCCGTCAAACATTTTAAGAATTTCACATTTTGGGAATTTTTCCACTCAAAAATATCGCAGTCCAACAATAATTAATTTCTGTTTCGATTTAACGAATATCAACAAATTTTATACTTTTTATGATTTCGCAGTCCATTATTTAATATAAAATTGAAGCTCTCAAAAATCGGACCTATCACAGATTTTATAATTTCAAATATTTCAATTCGTTACACTATTTGGGATTATTAATTTTCCGGAAAGACAGCCGGATGGACATAATATGGCACCTACATAATTTTATAATGATCAGATGATGTACTATTCAGTATTTTCCCCTCCAGCTGCAATCACATTTTCATTGCAATAGATTTATTGGATTCTGAGATATTAAACAATTAAATTAAAAAACTAAATATAAAAATTAGTACAAACAATCCATATATACCAAGTAATATTTATTGAGTAATCATAATAAAAATATACAGAGCCATAATTATAGTAGTGAATCATATACGTTTGCCATGTTATTTTAAACCATTTTGGTAGTATAATTACACCCGTCCGTATGTCCAGCGCAAAGACAATGTTTAGTTATTCCCTGGCTACATCCGCAGATATTCGCAAATAAAATTTTAAAATCCAATACACAATCTTCCAATCTTTTGCTTTATATTAATTTAAGCGCGGAGGTAACGAGAGCAACAAATACGCATTCCTTTAAAAATTATTTTTCAGTCAAAATATTTGAATGTAGTCTGTACAATAATTTTAATCAAGGTTCTACTGTCTTTGAAATTTATGAATAAAAATAAAATTTTCGCAAAGTTCTCCTCCCACAATGCTATAAATTATATTCCACAAAGTTTGAGATGCGAAAATAATACTATTTAAAATGTGTTTGCTTTCTGTTGAAACATTTTTTATTTAAAATATAAGTATATATATATTAAAATAAAGTATATTAAAAATTTTATTAAATTTTCAAAAGATATTTATTTATTTATTAATTAAAATAAATGTATACCCAAGGTTTTTAAATTTCGAATTCATTTTATCATGTCATATTATACAAATTAACAACACAAGTATTTCTAATTTGACTCAATCAGCAAAACAAAACTTTAACAGAAAATGATGACTGTTGTATGATTAAAACCTATTTAATCATCTTAACATCTAATTACATAAATATTATCAAAAGCCATGTAATTATGTATTGACAAGCAAATGACAATTTTTTAATTTATGTATAATTTGTCAAAAAATTTTTTTCAGGGTAAATTCAAAAAAAAATGAATGCTGTCTATTTTATTCAAATATAAATTTTTAAAATATTTAATTAAATATTAAATTCCACTTAATAGCAAACAAAAAAATGTTAAATTTTTTTTTTTTAATTTAGTTAAACATGACCTAAGGTCATATTAAAAAACACTTCAAATTAATAAATATTTAACTATAAAAGGAAATAAATTTTAAAAAAGTATTAAATTACAACAACTCTAAAAAACTAACGTTTTTTGTAAGCCATGAAACAAATAAATTATATTTCAAATAAATAAAAAATAATCGTTAACAAAAAAAATTTTAAATCTATACAATTTCATTTAAGTTTTTATAAGCCTAAAATACAAATCGTAACAAGATGTTGCTGACAAAAATTTCATTGTCGCAATAACAGAGCTTAAAGTTTGTTGCAGTTGTTATTATTGTAAATGTTGCTTTTGTCGTTATTGTCACGATGCCCTTGTGTGTCAAATCAATCATTAAATGTCAACGCTTTGGGACATAATTTTTGAACACAGTAATTCATCATAAATAAAACTTACAAACAAACAGCTACATACAATTTTGTTTTTACCGTATCTGACGTTTTCTGTGAAATTTTTGTTAAAAACGTTTAACTTTATTTTTTTTTTTTCTTTTTGATTCATTGTTAAGGAAATGCTTTTTTGGGGGAATTTTCATATTATAAAACGAAACAAGAAGATAATTGCACGACTGCCAAAAAAAAGCTTATAAATCAGTTAAAATACACTTTCATTTTTAATAGTGAAGACTTCAATCAATATGAATTTTTTCAGGAAAAAATAAATAAATATTTATAAGTACATAAGTGGTTTGGTACCATCAGACAAGTAATAAATCTTACTTTTGGTGTAAAAAAAATATGAATAAAAATACTGGGAAGAGGCGAATTTGAAACTCTGGACTAAGTGCATTACTCTATAGTCTAATCTAATGTATAGCCTGTTCTATGGAGTAGTATATAGTATGCAAGCTAGTCTATAGTCTAGTTTATAGTCTATATTGTAGACTTTAGTCAAATCTGTAGTATAGTCTATAGTCTAGTCTATAATGAAACATAGGATCTAGTCTATAGACTGTAATCTGTTTTAGTAGTCTATAGTAATTTACGAAGTCTATAGTCTAGTCTATAGTCTAGTCTATAGCATAGTCTATAGTCTACTATATATCATAGTCTATAGTATAGCCTAGTTTATAGTCTAGTCTATAGCCTAGTCTCATTATTCATATCCTAAATTGTAGGGTGATAAAAGAAAAACAAAACAATGTCTATGATAGTTATAATGCCAATGAACCTTGAATGTCACAAAAATACCTCAACACAAAAAAAAACATAAAACTTAACAGTTATAAAGTGGATATTATTTTTAAAATTGAAAATTGTTTGCAAAACAAATAACAAAATCAGCCAAAACTAAAAAAGTGGATGACTTAAATGAAAAAGAAAACAAATTTTTTTTTTTTTGCCAAAATCATAAGATAAATATACATGCCAACACTGACAACAATTTAAAATGACGATCGATGATTGTCATATAAAAATAACAACAAAACAAACAACTCTAGCATTTATTACAATAAAATTGAATAAAAATCAACAACATTTCGTTAAACTGACGATTTTTTTTCTTAAGCATTTAACAAACAAAATGATGAAAAACATTTTTAAAGCTGTCAATGTGACATTTTAGTGAAAGTAAAAACTTGAATTAGATTTATTATGCTTAAAAAACTATTACTGGCAACAACAAAACTACAAAAATAATAACATTTACTGTAATAAGAAAAAAACAACTATATAAAATGCTGATGATGTTTATGATAATAATGATGTTTATCCTCAACAACCAATGTTGTCAAGCTATTAATTTTTGATGTATGAATGCAAGTATGACTCTTGTTTTTTTATGGAAGTCTTTAAACTTTAAGGAAACTTAAAATGACAATAACAAATTGTATAATTAAGCTTTTTTTTATGTGGAAAAAAAAAACTAAATGTTAAATGAGTTCAATAAGCTTACCACAAGTGTCAAGTAAAAAAAAATATGCTTTAACAAAATATTGTGACGCTTACCTGTAAAGAGATAAAAAGAAAAGAGATATTTTAGTTAAAATGTTTTAAAAATAACAACAAATAAAATAAACAACAATGTAAACAAATACTTATAATAAAAATATTTTCTCCGGATTATTTCAAATAAATTAAAAATTTTAATAATAAATTGAAAATTTTAATAATAAAATTAAATACCTAATATTTTTGGCTGGTGGTCCAAAAAGCTATTGGCTATAATCTAAACATATAAGTTTTTTTTTACAAACATATGTAATTTTAATATCATAAATAGATTGACATATAACAACAAAAAAGAAAATGTTTGCTTTCATTCTGTTTTTTTTATTTATTTAATAAAAGACTTTAGTGTGATTGTTGAACATTAAAAACATGTTACATATACAACTTTATTATTTATATATAATTTACAAGGTGTGATCACATGTTTTAAGCACTTTCTTTGATAAAAAAAATAAAATAAAAAAATATCTTTAAAGCCCTTTCTATTTAATCGCTATTTTTTGGGCAATAAGCTCTTAGTTTAATATTTATGTAAATTGTAATATCGGAAAATGTGTTTTATTTACTGGTTTTGTAACACTAATCTAATAATCAGATCTACAACGCAAATATATTTTTAAAACTGACAGTTAGACACGAGACAAAACAAATTTCTAATTAAATTGTTTGATTTTCGTAAAAGATTTATGACGTTTTTATTATACAATATTGAATGATTTCAAGAAAAATTGACATTTTTGTAATACATTTTTGATATCCCCTATTTATTTGACACATTTTTAAATGGTTTTATTTTTTGAGAATTAGAAAGTTTTGAAAATAAGAAGAAAGAAAAATTTTAGACAAATCCTGTTTTTTTTTTGTAATTTTTTGGAAAGTGTACTTATTTAAAAATTTAATGAAATCTGGTGTTGTTTATAAAGAGCATTAATAAAAATTTTACATGTTTGGACTTAGTATATATATATATATATATATATATATATATATATATATATATGAAATTCACTACATACATTGGCTATTGAAAGAGTTTCTTAAACCAAAAATTTTTTTAATTTTAAAAGTTCAAAGTTGGACACATTAAAATCTAACAAAAAAACGGTATTTTTAAAATTCTTAAAACATACTTGATATTGATATAAGTCTTCTCTGTACATATGCAAATTTTAAAGGATATTAATTTTTTTTAGCAGTTATGGACCAATATAGTTACTAATAACTTGAGAATTAGAAATAATAAAATATTAATGTCTACCAAATGATACGTAGAAATTTGATTTAAAAATATACAATGTTAACATAACCCTTCTCCATACTCATGCAAAATTTCATGTTGAATACTCCTTTGGTTTAGAAGTTATGTTGTAAAGTAAAATCTAAAGTTAAATTTTGCTTATAAAATCTCATTTATTTAAAATGAGCTCATATAAAATATACTATGAAATTAATTTTTGTATATATTTTAAATTTTACATATAAAAAATTTGCTTTTTACCATATTTTGCTCCATAGCTTCTAAACTGAATGAGTATTCAGCCTGAAATTTTGCAAGTGTATAGAGAAGAGCTATGTCAACATTATATCTATTTTAAAAAAACTTAAAAATACATTTTTTTAGATATAATGTTTTGATTTTTATATGTCCGATTTTGACGTTTGAACTTTTGATCCTTTAATATGATACTAAAACCAGAGATTTACCATGTAAACCCAGCAAAAAAAAAAACGAACATCCAAAGAGCATTTTTGGAAGTTATTAATGATTACTTAAAAAAAAGTGAAAATAAATGTATTTTTAGCAGGAAAAACAGGTTAATAATCTCTAAGAAAATTAAGGTTTCACATATTTTAAAGCATTTTTATTATCATTTCAAAAGAAGCATTTATTACACGAAGCATAAAAGAGGAACATCCTTCAATGACAACCATGGGTAAAAAAATGTACTTCTGCAGCTCTTTTTCAGCACTGAGTACGCCCTTCCAATGACAACACGTTATAATCATGACTTTTTAAGCTCTTTTTCAGTTCTGTTTTGCTGGGTCGTTTAGGTGTTATTAGCTATTAAACAAGTACACCTTTGTGAAGTTTTTAGATTTTTTCGTTTTTCAAAACATCATATTTTTGGACCGGAAGGGACTATGAGTCTAAGGGTTTATGATTTGAGAAACATATGAATTTCAGTTCTTTTTTGTAAAATGTTTAATTCTTTATTTATAAATTAGTACCTACCTACTATTTGAATTAATAATAATAACAATAATACTTTTTTAAACGATATTAAATATTTTTTAAAAATTAGTATTTTTTTTTTTTTTGGTATTGCTAATATTAATACCTGAAGATTACAAACTTTTGAAAAATCTTTACTTTTTACGATTTTTTGGAAAACTAGTACTATTTTGGAAAATAGAGTAGATAAGTTTTAAAAATTGGTATATATATTTATTTATTAATTAATTTATTTATTTTTTTTATAAATTTACACTTTTTAAAAAATATCAACTTTTTTATAAAACTAGTTATTTTGCTGAAAACTGGTAACTTTTTAAATTAGTATGTACATATAAAAAGATCATGTTATCGATATGTTTTTTTTAATAAAGAAATTTATAATTGGATTTTCCTTAAGTATTGAGTTATCGATAAGTTTTTCATGAAAAAATGTTAGTCATCGATAAATTTTCTTTCAAAAATGTATGTCATCGGTAAATTTTCTTTTAAAAATTTAAGTTATCCATAAGATTTTTTTAAACAATTTGAATTATTGGAAATTATTCTTTAAGCAATTTTACATATCAATAAACTTTCATTAGAAAATTTAAGTTAATTATGAGAAAATGTAGTTATCAATAAATTTTCTAAGCAATTTAAGTTACTAATAAATTTCCTTTAAGAAATTCAATTTATCCTTAAGGTTTTTCTTTTTTAATTACCTAAGTTATCGTTAACTTTTCTTTAAGAAAATTGAGTCAATGATACATTTTCTGAGACCAATTATTGCGGTTTCCAAGAATAATATTTATGTATATTACTTAAAGCCATTAAACCAAAAACTTCACCACCCTTTATGACACCAAGCGTAGAGCTTATACCAGGAATTTTAGTCAATGTCTCGTGTCCACATAGAAATGGTTTATTGATGGTATCATATAAAGATAAATAATTCAGCTAGGACTTTGAAACGGCAGTGGATAATTTTCCCTGCTATGACCCAATTTTGTACCTCTATTAGCTAAACAATATCGTTTTCCACATGTACATCACGACTAGACACCCGACATAATTTTAGCATCGTGTGTTTGCAAGGTTTATTAGGAAATCGAGCACAATGCTTTACGTCTCTATGAAAATAAACCAAAAAATAAGCCTGCTTATTCGAAAGTACAAATGAAGATATTTGTGCTATATCCCATTTGATAAATGTGCAACAAATTTTTATATTTGGAACCCATAATTGTTATTTTTTCAAATTTCTAAAAATGACGACATGTAGTGTCTTACCTTGAAAAAAATAAATTATAATCGTTCCAAAAACATATTAGATACCGCATATCGCTTACCAGGTCATCGGGCTTTAAGTCCGCAATTTATATTAATTTATACGTGTTTTTGCTGATCTCAAAATTCAACGAAATATATGCAAAATACAGCGAAAATACGAAGATCTTCACGAAGTCAGCAATTAAAACACAGTAATTAACCACCGAAATTTTCAATAGTTTATCTATGAGTTATAAATCGCATCTAATCTTTCACTAATATTTTAATAATCATATTTTGTAAAATGTAAGTAATTAGGAATCATAAAGTAAAATACTATACATAATGATATCTCAAAACAGTTTTTAAGTATTTATTATATTCAAAGCCCAATTTCCCTGAACACCCTGTTTTGCACCTTGGTGTAAAAAAGAAAAATATTGTAATATTTATTTTTTTTTAAATCATTGAAATATATGTTTATTTTACTACTTTTTTTCTTTTGCACAATACTTGTTATTTATTTTTCTATAGTTGCCATTTTAAACAAAGTAGAACATTTAATTTAATGTTTTATTGTAAATTATGGCATTTTGTCTAGAGAGGAGAGCAAAAAAAAAAAAAAAAAAAAAAAAAAACTCCAACCATTCAGTCTTCTGATATATTTGGTTTGTTATAAACCAACTTGTAAATATTGTCTTTGTTTTATTTTCATAGACGTTTCGCATTAAAAAATATGAAAATGGTAAAAAATATATATAGTAGATATGAGTACAAACTTTTAAGTTTATTATGGTTATACGAAAATGTCTATTAATAAAAGACATTGTATGACTGAATGAATGCACAATCAAACAAATAAACAAACAAACCATTCAATGAAAAATGAATGAATTGAAAATACATCATAGAGTCTTTATATAGAAATTCATTACTTAGAGACAATTTATGAATGAGTTTAACTAGTACCGGTTTCGTTACTATTTCGAAAACGTAGAAATATATATAAAATAAATATATAAAATAAAAAAACTAAAGGTGGAAAATTAGTTGGAAAAAATATTGTGATTTTTTTATTTATATTTTTTATAGCTTTTTTATACCATATTAGTTAATAAAAATGTGTATCACATAAACAAGATGAAAAAATATAGAAAAAAAAAAAGAACATTGCATAAGGATATGATTCATAAAATTTTTCAATGCATTGCAAGACTTTGAAACCACGTTTAAGTGTATCATTTGATTTTATAAGAAGTTTGGTGTTAGAGTACAACGAGTAGAGTCTACTTAAAAAATAAATGACCTCATTAAAAATTTTCTTTTTAGGTGGTCTTTAATAAGAATTTATTAAAGGTCTCTATAAAATTGGGGGCATATGAGAGTTTGATTTAAAACATATTGACAATTTTAAAAGAATAATGACATAATTTAGAAAATTACTGATTATATGTTTGTTCAATTTGTATAGTCTTGCTAAAATGTTAATACATAATGCTAACAGGATTTTAATATTCTAAACATTAAAAAAAAAAAATTATACTAGAACTGGGACATGATCGTAACGAACAAAAGCTTTGTTCGGAATTTTCCAATAGCTGCTCTCAACATAGAGGACTGATGCTGTAGGTGGGTACGTGTTCCTCTGTAGTATATCCATCTGAATGTTTAATCTTCTGCACTGTTTCTGAGTATGAAGGTAGCTATCGAATGCAGAGTTTTGTTTTTAATAATTGATTGATTTATACATTGAAATTTAAAAGTGTTCGATTCAAAATACTTACTTCATGAACGCCACAACTTAAAAAACATGACTTTTGAGTTAATGATGTAAAAATATTGATTACATGCATTATCTTTATCCCCATTGGAGAGCATAATATGCCATTCATTTCTCTATTAAGATAATAAGCATTTGAAAACTTGAAATTAATTTTCTAAAAAATTAATTTCAAGTTTATATGAAGTACATAAATATCATTTTGTGTACGTTATATAAGTAATATAAAAAAAGTCATATCGCCCAAAATTTGTATTTTTTGAATTATTTACTGAAATTTACACTATTTTTGGTGGGGGAAATATTACAATAAGCGACATGTTTAAATAAAATTTGTATAAAAACTACTCAAAAAATACTTCACAAAATTTTTAAATTTTATTTTCAAACAATACGAGTATGATTGTTACAATGAATCTGAAAATGGGAAATATGGATTGTTTTAGTAAAAAAATAAAAAAAAAACGCTTAACCGACAGAAAAATAAACCGACTTTTCAGATAGTTCGAAAAAAAATTATTCGAAACCGGTCTGTTATTTAAAAACGAAAAACCAGTTTCCGGTTTTTGAATACACTAAAGGCCATGCATAGCTTTTTTATCTGCATTAATAAATGTGATCTCACATAATCCATGTATACAGATATTGATTTGGGAGTAAGTAGGGTTCCTAATTTCCGGGACCTTTTCTGTTTCCGGAAAATATATTATAAAGTTTTTTATGTTAATAAACATTTTATATTTCCATCGCCGGTTAAAGCATTCGAATGTTCATAAAATGCTATATTCCCAATATTACAACTTGGTTCTTTATGGCTGATAAATTAACAGTCATTTTTTAACGCTATAAACGAGGGAATTACTTATAGCATTCCAACAAATCTACAATGTTTTAGTTGATCTTAACTATTAAATTTTTAAAAATTCAGTCTTCAATAAATCGTCAAATTAAATTTGGGCTAATAAATCATGATGATTTGCCGTTGTTTTTAATAGAAAACCTTCTGTGATAGCCGATAATAATGAATGGTTCCTTGAAACTATGTCATCATATGTTTTCTTTTGTAGAATTCTCACGTATATAGGATTATCCTTCACAGAATCTGAAACTAATTGTAGAGGTTTACTAATAACACTGTGCGACAAATTTTGTGTCATTGAATATTACTTTGATAATTCTATCGGGTAATAAAATTATACTATTAGAATAATAAAATCTCCAAAGTGTTTTGCAAAGAAAGTTCGAATTTCGATTTTATTGATACTTAAACTTCATTTTTCATTACGTGTGAAAATGAAAAACATTTAAATCAGTAATTTTCAATATATTTATGGGTAATTATTGTTATATGTAATGTAAAGCTTCTTCTAAGTCACATTATTCAATCGATTTAAGTAATCTTTAGCGGATATATATATCATGCATTCTTCGAAAGGTAATATAGGATATAATGATTATAAAAATACCACGCCCAAATTTTGTAAACGATTCTTTTTTTGAAAGTTCAAATTAAATTTTGCACATTTTGGAGAAAATTTTGAACTAAAATATTGGTTATATTGCACACTCAGTTTTTAGCCCACTCCCAGTAAAAATTAATCTTAAAACTTTATTTATGCACTAAGACAATTTATATCAAATCTGATATACACAAGGAACAGAAAACACTTCATATTAAAAAATTTAATCAAAAGGGTGCCACGCCTATTCAACGCCTTTTTTTATCATACTGTTATACTTTTTTACTACTGCCATTAAAATTTTAATGTATTTGGAAATTTGTTTATTAAGAAGCAAAGTTACCCTTTTTTTAAAAAATAGGATGTACATTTGTGCCATGTTTCATTTTAATTGGTTCAGTAGTTTATACATAAGGTCAAGTTAAATAAAGTAAGCAATATTATGACAAAAATGGGCGTAAAAAGGGTGTAGCATCCAGCAAAACTCTAGTATAATAATGGTGGTATTTTATAAAATAACAAGGACACATAATTACATTCAAGTAAAATAATTTAAACGTTCTTTATTTCCAATTATATTAAAAAAAGGGATCCGAAAAATTAGAAGTTCAGGAGACCATAAAACCGAATTTCGAAATAACTTTGAAAAACCCTTTAGAGGTTTTGTTAGAATACTCTTATAGTTTCATTTGGAGTTATTGAGGCAATTCTTCTTGTTGCACTATGTTATTTAAAATAAGCAGTGCATCTTATCTGGAACGTTATAGTTCTTATTTTGAAATTGCTAACTGGAGCAAAAGAATTTGTGTTAAAAACTTTTTTCTTTAAGAAGATTTTAAGCAACTACAATTTTTTTAATAATTTATAATATTTATTTTAATATTAAAAATACGTTAAATTTTCAGTATTTGGTTGCATTTCTGAATATCACTTAGGCATTGAATCTGTATAATCATTAACATTTTCTCTATAGGACGTTAAACACTGACGCTTGTATCTGAACCCCGGATTCTGAGTTTGATTAAATGGTAAATATTACCTAAGTTTCATAACATTTTCAGTTTTGTCAATCTTCAATTCAATATGTATGGAAATATTGTTTTTTAGCGACGTATTCTTAGAATTCTTGAAAAGAAGATTTCAGGAATTAGCTTTTTTACTAAAGTTTAACTACGTATTTGCAAAGATTATGTGTTCATGTCGAACGTTTTGCAGTTCTATTCAACAGTAAAGATCTTTTTTAACCCGAATCATTACAATATTAACAATGCAGGATTTGAAAAAAAGCTAATGGAAATAAGCTAATCATTCTCACTGATTTGTAGAATATAAGGAAGGAAAATGAAAGTAACAGTAGAGACTTTTTCACTGAGTTCAATTTAGATATGAATAGAACAGCTAAATTACTTACTAATTTTCATTATAATATGATGCATCATCCATAACAAATACATATCTTTTTGAAAGTTTTACAGATAAAGCAACATAATCCTTCGGTGTATTTATATGTTGAACAAATGATTCATTACTAAAAAACAGTCTTAGAAATTAAATAATATTTCATATGATATGCTTGCAAATGAGAAATACTGAAATGTTGTTAATATAGGGAGATCCATTTATAGTTTTTTCTAATTTGAAATAAAACACTTAAAATAGCATTGGATGTCGGAATCCGTATTATGACCCGAAAGAAAATTATCTGACATTTATTTTTTGAAGATAATTTCATTCAAATATTGGCCGCTACTATGCTGTAGATGGACTATTTTCGATCACAATTTCCAGCATTGCTATCGATATCTCGCGTAATACGCGAGTAATGTTGGCTCCCAAGTCTTGATTCGTAACTGACTTATCGGCAAAGACTTGATTTTTTTATGTAAAATTATAAAAAAATCTCTAAATGGATCACCTTATATTTCCTAAAAATGAATTTCTTTTTGCAAACGCTAAAATATAATCATTTATTTTTACAAAGTTACTGTCTTGAAATATTTTGAGGTATTTCGGTCCGTAGATCTTAAGAAATACCCTTAAAAGTTCAGCCATTAAGTTAATCACTTAAGTCTTAATGTTCAACAAATCACGCTCATTTCATAAGAAATATGACTTAAACTACAAAAAACTATACTCTTTCAATGACTGTCAACCCAAAAGAAAAGTATTTGTTTTGGCCATCCTTTTGTTTTTTTCCCCTGTATGTATGATCGTATGGTATGATCTAATTTATGATCATTTTTGTTACCATAATGACACTTTAATTTTTTTTCTGAGATCCGCTTGTGTTCCGTTGTTTTTTTTAAGCGGTTTTGTGTACTTAACCTGATTCATATCAGGCTAAAATATATAAGCCTTGTTTACATTTTGGTTGACTTTGGTTTGTGCTTACAACCAAAAAAAAATAAGTAGAAAAAAATGCTTTTTAGCCAAACGTGTAACAAAAGACCGTAATGATTAACCTTAACATTTATCACCCAACAATAATCAGCTGGTTTATAATAAAGTATACAACCCTGGAACATAATTTCCAAAATACACATAGTTTTTTTGTGTAACAGATAAGCTGCGGCTTAAAATCCTATACATGGACACGAAAATATATTTAGAGCTCTTTTTTTTGGAGTAAAAATCGTTAAAATCGTAAAGAAAGACAAACAAAAATTCAGCAGAAATATATATATATATATATATATATATATATATATATGTATATATACACAAATTGGCCAGAAATGCTTCCGTCATTGACATACAACATGACAATTGATTTTTGTTTTTGATACGCGCCAAAATTTACTACTGTCATCGTAGTATTTTTTTTTTTTTTTTTTTTTTTTTTTGTACAAATATTGAGAAGAAAATAAATTCTAAACTTAAGTTTACCTAAACTTAGTTTATAGGACAAACGCGTCAAGCTGTGCTCTTTGGTCTCTTTTTTATTTTTTTGTTTTAGTTAAGTAAAGAGTTCACAAATAGATGATGCTATAAGATGAAGTTGAAGAAAACATAAGTATTTTATAGATGAAAATTCTGTTTTCTTTGTGTATAAAGTTTTATTTATGTAAGACATATGTGAGTCACAGTTATGTATACTATTGGCGTAGAGGACAACAAATACAAAATCATGTCTTCTGCTAAGAATAAACATTACTCTGGGGACCAGAAGGTAACAACAGTTAGGCAGAAGCAATCAAACCAATACCAAATTATATATTATTTCACAACAGAAGTCGCGAGAAAAAAATGCAAAAAATTATACAATAAATTTTAAAAAACTTAAATGCCAAACTTTGATTAGGAGTTGCCATAGTTTAGTAATATTCAGAATATAAGAAAAATTTGTATGTAAGTAGTAGCTATAATAATAGAAGAAACGATAATAATATCAGCAAAAGCTTTCTGCTGGATGGGTTACATGTAGAGTGTCTAAACTAGCTATCTGCAAAATGGTTTAAACTTAAAGAAACCTTTTCAGAATAAAACTTTTGAAGTTTATAAATTTTAAATTTCTTTTTAACATGTTTACAGGTAAAAAGTAATTCTCTGGTAACTCCTTTCTACTGAACTAACGTATAACAAATTCTTTTAAAATAAATGTGTGTACATATTTGCACACACTTACACACATTTTTATATATACATTTTTAGCGGTTTTAAAAAGTTGATATCTTTGTACCACGGATGGAGAATGGCCTATTTCATTTTTTACCAACCATACAACTAAAATGTACTTTTTCGACCATGAGGGTACCAATTTCGACAATATTTTCTTCTTATTACATTTATATGTATATAAACATGTTTCTATTGAATAATTTTAGTAAAAATATTTTAAAATTGCAGCAACAACTTTAGTTAAACTCGATACAATAGAGAAATTTTTCATTCTTTTGTTACAAATATTATGTTTTGGTAGAAAACTTTCACTAACAAATGCGAAATAGCCAATATTCCTATTATAACTCTCGAGATGTTTGGAAAAGCTCAATAAGTCCAGTTTTTATCAGAGATACTTTAGATCAGAAATAGTAAATTCTTCCTATGTATCGTCCAGTGTTCCATTTTTAATAACGCCCAACAATTTTTCCTAGGTTCTCGGATTTTGTTAATATTCGACATACACATACTCTAAGGAGCCACTCGAATATCTCCATTTATATTATCTTCTTAACTAGCGGTTTTATTCACGATTCTTAATTTAAGCATCAATATTTCTAGACAGAAGATGAATATGTCCTCTTTAAACAAAATAATTTAAAAATAATTTTATCGCTCAAGAATGTATTGATAATGCGAATATTTCGAATTTTGTTATTAAAGTTTATTTTATTTATTTTCAATTTTAAAGCATTGCAAAATTGTTTGTACACATTTTTAGGTTCTTTTCTTTTAATTTCTATCAATATTATTTGCTAAAAAATATACCACATAAACTTTCGTCATAATTTTCACATAATTTTTTGATGTCTTTATGGTAATACATCACATTAGTCTAGAACATTCTTGTTCAGGAAAAGAGTTTATCTTAGTTAATTTATGAAGATGATTTTTAAGTACTAATGAAATATATTTTAAATTTTCATTTTGAGTTCAGCCTCAAAATCATTGCTTCATATTTCAAAAATGGTTCGTTTATCTTGCTGCTTTAATAAAAAATAATATGATCATATCAAATTGTACCAAACGAGTTGTGGTGGTACCACGGTATCTACTAATATAAAAATGTACCAAAAATTACAATTGTAACATGTTTGCCATCCGTGCTTTGTAGTAAAGATTTTTTCTTTCTCATTTCGCTGCTGCTTTTATTGAAAAGCATATGTTTTCTTCTGTTCGTTCGTTTGTTTGTTTATTTTGTATTTTGTCTTCGTCTTATAGAACATTTGAACAAACAGAGTATAAAATTCTATCTTTAGAACTTTAGCAAGAAAATAAAATACGTAAACTTAAATATAAAAAAAATCACAACAAATTTTACTTTATCCCTGGTTGACTGACTGTTTAGTTGAGCTGAAAAGGCAGGCTAAAGTTATAAATAGTGCAAAAGCTTTAATGCAATAAAATAATCGATTAGAAAAAGTAAGAGAAAAAGATTATAAGAAACTTAAGACAATTTAAAATGTTTAGATTTAGAAAGCTTTGTGAATGCTTTCATTAATTCTTTTTTTTTTATAAAATTCTTATATAAAATCTTATTTTTAAAGAAATCCAACCAGAAAAGTTTTTTAAGAAAAGCTTTGCTTGTTTAAACTATTATTCTATGTTATCTATAGGGAGAAACCAAGAACACGAACCTTATCATCTCCGATAATTACGTCAATACAAAATATGGAGTTGTTCAAAATTTTCAAATTCGTTGTAGTTTAGTTTTTATCGCGGTTCAAATTGCACTTTTTCAGAAAAGTTTTAAAATACATGAAATTTAAATCCATACATCTTCGGACTTATTTGTTCGATTTAAACAAGCTTTGGCTTAAATATATGACAAATAAATTTGGTATCTAATTATTTTTATTAAAATGCCATTTTCGAAAAGAAAAGAAAAGAAAAGAAAAGAAAAGAAAAGGATAATGAAATCAATATTATTCCTTGTATCAAGTACATTTAAAAAATAATAATTTGATAATTTTTAACGTATTTTTGTTTTGTTATAAAAATATATGAGTAAATTTTTCTAAAATCAATTTCGTACATAATAAATGAGTTTATCCTAAAAAGTTTGGACTTTCATTATAATTTAAAAATCCATATTTACTAAAAATACTAAAAGAACTAGCTAGGTGGTATATTTAATAAAAATTGCATCTAAAAAATTCAATTGCATTAAAATGTATTTTTTCACATTTTTAATAATTTTCTAAATTTTTTAATTGAAGATGTCAACAACACAATTTAAACACAATTGGAATTGTCTTAATCTGGTCTTAAGTGGTTTCCGAGATTTTGTAGTTTAAAGTTACATACTTTTAGGGTTTTTAAAGTTTTTCATAATATCAATAGGTAAAGAAAATTCGCGAAACTTTACGATTACGAAAAACTAAAACTGAAACGCATAAATAGATTCCATGGAACAGCTCAGATATTCTTTATCAATCGAAGCAGTAAGTTATAAATCACAGATTTATTGTCAAAATATTTCCATTTGGTCGTACTGAGAATCCTGGCTTCAAAGATTATTTTCTATAGTTATTTATTTATTGATTTAATTATCCTTTTGTTTTCAAAAATGGTGTTTTTATAAAAATACTTAGAAAATAGATTTACTAGGCATTAGTTTGAATTGAATTCAAATTTCACCTATTTTAAAAATATTTGAACTTTAAACCTTTGAACTATGCCTTGCAAAAACCTGACTTTTTTTAAATATTCGCTTTTGTTTTCCAAACTTTGAGATTATCTACTTGCAAACTTTGAGAGATTACTATTTCGGGCACATCAACGAGATATAGCTCAAGACAACGATTATCAATCCCTAATTTAAAATGTATATTTCGTTGAGGGGCGCAAAGACCCCGCCCAAAAAAATAAAAACTAATAAATTTTGTGGTCAAAATTTTACCACCCTCTATGTAATTAAAAGTCTGACCAACAAAAAGAAAGTGTGCAATTTATCCATAAAGTCCGATTGGTTTATATAATATCGCATGAAATCAAGAAGTATAAGCGCGCGAACACAAAGTTAAGTAAATTATGCCCTTTTTCTGTATTTTTGAACTTTGAACATCAATTATGATTATGGTGCTAAAGTTTTGGGCTATATTAGTTTCAAGTCTTGTGAGTTCAGATCTGTAACCCGTTCGTTCAAAATAGTATTACAACAAAACTTATTAAAGATTAGTCAGTTTAAGCCAGGTTAAAGATTTTTGATTATGACCCATATGTGTACAAATATTAATATTTATATGTAAAAGCTTTTTATAATATTTTGTTATTGTTAGCTTAATTTTCAAATTTGTTACCAAAATCTTTAAGCTGGAGTATATAGTCTTGAAATTTATAAAATTTATTATTGTTAAAAAAAGATTAAGCTTCTCATAGAACGTTTTAAGTTTGACGAAAGTGATTTTTTATTTATTATTTATTAAAAGTTTTAAGCTTTTTATTAAAAAAAGCTTTTTATTAAAAACTTTTCTTATTAAGAGGCCTGCTATCTTTTTTTTAAAGTTGTAAGATTTCTAATTTAAAACTTTAAGTTTGTTTTATTTACCAGCTTTCGTTTATTAAAGGATCTCATTTTTTATTAAAAGCCATAAGCTTTTTCATTAAATGATTTAATTCTTTTATGAAACCTTTTACAAAAGCTCTAAGCTTTTTAAAACTTTTTTATTAACAGGTTTAACCTTCTTTTTATTAAAGGTCTTATACTTTTCAGAAGTTTTAAACTTTGTTATAGAAATCTCTAAGCTTTTTTATTAAAAAATATAAGCTTTTTGTTAAATGATTTAAACATTTTTATGAAATCTTTATAAAAATTTCTAAGCTTTTGTAAGAGCTCTTTTATAAAAATTCTTATTAAAAGTTTTAAAAGCGTTGGGCTTTAGTTATTATTAACTTTAGACTTTTTTTTTTTGTTAACAATTTTTAGATTTTTCTTAAAAGATTTAAGCTTTTTTGATAACAGCTTTAAATGAAAATTTTATATTTTTTATATACTTTAAGATTTTTTAATATTTAAACTTTTTTATTAAAAACTTTAAGCTTGTTTGTTAACATCTTTATACTCCAAGAAAATTAGAAGAAAAAATAGCTTAATCAAGGAATTTGATGGAGGGAAGTGAATTTTTGCATATATCTTCGTCTTCACGTCTTATACATGCTGTTAAACGTCACTAATAGCGTCACTGCACTTTACTCGAGTTATTCACGGTTAAAGGTCCCAAAAACCAGTTTTTTCCATATTTCTCGCTTATGATGCAACCATAAATTTTGCTGAAGTAGTTTCACTTTTGGAGTTGTAGCCCATTTTATGTTCGGTTTAATATTTTTTAGCATCCGCTATATTTCAGGATGATATAGCAAAATTGTTGGGATAATTGTACCAGCCATCTTCTAAAGATATGTACTTATCTCTTGATACACATATTGTCCAGAAATCTCTTCCGCATGTATCCGAAAGTGTAAAATTGTCAATGAGACTACAGAGTAAAATTAAAATCGCATACTGATTAATCTTATTCCTTGAAGACTCCATCCTAAAATATCATTTTGGCAACCGATTATTGTTTACCCCAAAATCAAAGTTCTACATCTCTAAACTTCATGCTCTTTTTGCCATGATTGTATGCATGTGTATGTGAAGTGTTGCTTTTAAAGAAACAAAGATTTCATTTTTGGCTTAATGCCAAACGAATCTAAAATACTGTTACTTGCAACAATGGCAGCAAAAGCGCAATAGCGCGAGCAGCAGCAAATGTTGCGAATATAAAACAGCAACAACGGCAACAGAAACAAGCAAGTACAACAAATAACATCACCGTTAAATGGTACAATATTGAAATTTATTTTTATGTTGATGATCATTTGATGAAAATTTTACGATGTCGTATACAATGGCCAAAGTAAGCAACAACAAAAAACTTTTTATATCGCAACTTTTGCAAAAATCAACAAAACTGAATAACATCCAGAAAGAATTTGAACTTTATTTTTTTAGGTTTTTTCTTTTTTTTATACGCATTTAGTTTTGAACTTTTTTTTTTTCAATTTGGTTTTGTTATATTAAACAACTTGTTTTTTGTTTTACAATGTATCTAAAACAATTTTTGTTTTAGTTTTTCCAGAAAGCAAGAAAATTGCAAGAGTTTTTCTTTTATTAGATTTTGTTACTTTGTAAATACAACGTACGAGTTTCAATATGTGTAATATTGATTCTTTAGTTTTTGGCCAGGAGTTAGTTTTTTATTTTTGTTCTATTCTCTTCTAAAGGTAGAGCGACATTTGTGGTCAATTTTATTTGGCTTTTAATTTATCGTTTAATATCTTAGCTTTTTTAGTCAAAAAGATCTCTAAAAAAATGTGGTTGTATATGATGTTAGATTTTCAATTTAGTTTTAGTTGATTTTTAGTTATTTTTAGTTTTTATCTACAATACAAATCTTTATAAAATTGTTTTTGTTTTGTTAAGTTTAAGTAATTGAGGAAAGCTTTAAGCTATTATACAATTTATGGGAGAATAGAAGTGCAATCAATATTATTTATTAGATATATTAAAATGATTCACAATTTACCTTCAGAAAACTTATAAAGACAACATTTTTTGGAAAAAGATCTAAGAAAATAAAATGTGTTGCGCTTTATTATATACCGTTAATAATATAATACTTTAGGGTTTAAAGTAACCAGAAGCTTTTAAGGAAACTTTAAAATGTAAGATGTTAATATTAAAGTGAATAAAATAAATTAATAAATTCTGATAGCTGGCAAATATGACTTGGTTCATAATAGGTCTTGAAGTTTAGGATGCTTAAATATTTCTCTCTGGTTTTAACAATCAATTTCTGATTGAAACCATTTAAGTATAAACTTTCATCAAAAAATTTAATTTTACTGATCTGAAAGAAACTATCTTAAAAATATAAAAAACACCATTAAATTGCTATTGAAAAAAAACTTCATGAATTGGAAAAGTACTGAGGATATATTTATAAATGTCAAAAGATTATAACAGCTGGAACCTGGAAATTTCTTTGTCTGCTTTTAATTACATCTTTTTCCTTAAAACAATTAAATAATTTATCCCATTTACCTTGCATTCTATACACAATCTTTCCTTAGATTTAAATAATTATTAAAGATTTATAATACTAAGGCCCTCAGGGCAATATTTCAATAAATAGCCAACATTTATATAAATGGATTATTTGAACATCATTGATCAATTAAAAGTAAAAGTCAGTAGTCATCAGCTATTTATTTATGATATTTTTAAAAGCAAAAGCCTCAAGATAAAAATACAAAATAAATCGACTACAGAACAATTGTAACCACAACTTTAACATGAATGTCTTACAAACAATAAGGGCAATAAATGATTAAGATGGGTATAAATTAAAGTCCATTTGAACTTTTGAACCGCCCATGAAATGTTAACGCATAATCATTTTTACGTAGCACCAATATAATTTCAGTATTACCAAAAACGACAGCCACCACCACATTGTGTTATCATTCAAAACCAAATGATGAAAATGAAAAGATCTGTGGTATTTTTTCCCTCTAAAAAAAAAACTATAGAAATTGTTTAAACTTTTAAACAGCTTGTTTACTTTATGCCAACAACAGCTTATAAAAAAGGGTCAAATGTATAAAATTGTTTTTTATAGGATTTTCAAAAAGGAGACAAATACAATGAATGGTTTTATTGTTTCGCTGTGAATTTTTTCTGTTTTGGGAGATGGTTTTTTAAGACGGTAGTATAGTGTGTAGCCAAAAAATGTATAAGACATTGGTTTAAAGTTTGGCTTTTATGGCAATATTTTGGGTGCTTGATATGTACGCTATAGCTAGTTTCAAGAAAGTTAAATTAGTGGACATTTTAGAGTTCTTGTAAGTTTTGAAAGGTATTTTTAAATACTACAAAAGAAAACCCAACTTTTTCACAAGGTACCTTGTCTTCACTCCAAGCCACATATGACGAAAATTAATGAAACGGAAAGTGAACATTAGTTGCCCGTTTAAATTGATCCGGAAGTTGTTCAAGTCTTTTTCTCTGAAAAATTCCTAATTGATTCCTAAAATTTCTAACTGATTGATTTTATTGATATTTAAGCATAAGCTAGAAAAGTTCTTGAACGTTAAATGAAGATGTTTATAGCGTGTGCTCCGATAAAAATCAAGTTCACTTAAAAACCCCAATATCGTTCCCTAACTCTTTGGGTTGCAAACAACAAACATATTTTTTTCTGTGAGGTCTAAGATCACCAGGTTTTATTGAACCAATATAATAAAACCTTAAGAAAAAATCTCCAATTCTGTATTCCTGTTAAACCAGACAAACGTCACAAGAAATATTTAAATATTACGTTTGATTGAGGACGAGAACGTGACCTTTCCCTATGCACCCATTCTGTGGTATCATTTTTTGTAATTTATCCAATAGAACACGGATATCCGTAATTATTGTCTATATTTCTTGAAAATTCGCCAACGGTTTTGTTTTTTGAATGTTCCTGTGTCGTGGTAAACAGATCAATATAATGTAATCTCCAATTTATTTATTTATTTGCAGCAAATGAATATATAAACACAACAAGCTCAGTCCGGTAATTTCATTTATACAAATATATATTAAAATGCGCAATGCGGCTCGGTTTAAAAATAAATTTTATTTTAAGTTCTTCGTAAGTAAAATTGAAAAATGTTTAAAGTAAAAAAAAAAAAAAATGAAAAGAAAGCAAATAAAATTTTTGTTTATTCGCCATTGTCGTCTAAGTTTTTGTTTAATTTAAGAATACGGGCTATGTAAATAATTCGGAATTGTTGTGTTTATACATTGACTTCAATCGAAATTGAATATTAGTCAGTTATTGACTAATTTTTCATCCATAATTGGAGAATACACGATTAAAATTTGCTTTTCGGAAAGGATTTTTTACTCAATTTTTCATGTCTGGGATTTTGAGGTTTAAACAAATTACCGAGAGAGAGCGAGAGAGAGAAATTTGTTATTTCATATGTTGAGCCTGAAATTTTAACATATCAAAAAAATCAGTTGGTTTAATGATAGCGTGCAAGCGCTTTGCCTTGCACGATTAAAATTTTTAGGAAATGGAAGTTCCTTTAGGGAATTCATTTAAAAGGTAATTTATTCGCAATAAGCGTGATTGTGAAATAACTTCTTCAAATGCCATTGATATTTTTTATTTGATATAAATACGATACATTAGGTTATCAAAGCTCTAAGCACTATCCATCTCCTTTGACAGATGTACGTTCAATGAGACCCCAAAAATGATCGATGGCGTATCCGATCTCAATCTTGTATAGATAGTAGGGTGATTTATTATTCGACTTTTAGGAGAAACAGGTTTTCGAATAGTTTGATTAGTTAGAACTTTGAAAAAAAACTAGTATCATTTTTTGAAATTCCGAAAAAACGGTTAACCGGTCAATATTTCTGCAAAAAACAATATTTCTTTAACAAATAACTTAACAATTCTTTTAAAATATTCAAGTTAAAATTTATTAAATAATTTACTTTGAGAAACAACTATATATTATATGTAGAAACTATGGCTCAATATGGAAAAAGCATGTCTCAGATATAACTGTTTTGAAAATGAAGTAAGCTATTATTACAAATACTGAATTAAAAATACACCAAAATGTCTAAAATTGTCTGTAAGAATGTTACAGGTTTTAAAAAAGAAAAAATTCGTATTTCAGGTAATAAAAAGTAATAATAACTAACTACTTGTTATTATTAAAAAATCTAAAGTTTTTTAGATGCAATAACATGACATTTTGCAAAGAAAGTACACTTTTATGTGCTTCGAAATAAGTCTTACTATGATACTATATGGTAAGCGAAAATGTTCCAAAAAGTTCGAAAATGTAAGGATATACATATACAAATATACAAAGAAAAGTAAAAGTGAAACTAATCTACGAGCTCATTATAAATAAAATTCTCGTTTTTTTCTCAGCATTGAAAAGAGCGCTTTTTATGTTAAAACTCGCCATTAAAAAATGTATGCCATTCGTAAGGGAATGTGAAAGCGATATTTTATTTTTCTTCCTTACAAACTTTCTTTGTTCGAAGCAACATTTTTCACTGGAAACTCACAGAATTAGTTACGTTATTAATTTCAATTTAATTTCAATTAAACTATATTTAAAAAGCATAACAAGAAATCAAACTTTATGAATATTAATCAGGTAAAAAATTATTCCTAAATTTTCGTTCAAATATTAGTATTAATCACAGGATTTAATGAAACTGTGTTTTTGATGACATTATGTTCCCTCATCTATGATATAAATTTTAAATAAAAATTCCTAGTTTCTTGCAATTTTATCAACGTTTTTTATCCCTCAATCGCACAAAATTAATATTTTATTTTTAGTTTTTATTGCAAGACCCTCTATCTCTCTGACTAGTTATTTTATTTTTTGACAATTTAAATATAACATATATCAATTCTGACTAATTTATATATATGAATCTGGCCAAATAATCCATCGAATAGTTTTTTAGATATACAATATTAAATATTCACTTTATATGGTGGCTACTATCCCGTGTAAAGCTAACCTACTTATTTTTATATCAACTGTGGGACTTGACAAAAAAATGATTCCTTAGATAAGAGATAATTAAAACTTTTCTTCCCCTAGAGCTGCCCGCCCTATTTTTATATCAGTTATGATTTTTTATAAAAAAATTATTCAAACATAATTTCTTAATTTAAGTGGTAAATAATTTATACTCTAATAATAATTATTTTTTGTTTGCATGGGAGGTACCATTCTCTCTGCTCTGATCCCAAAATAAAATGGTCTATTTGAACTACTAATTAGTTTAATTAGTTTAAAAACTTTAAAAATCATACATCAAATGGTAATTAAATGTATTTTTTACAATGCAAAATTCTCTATTTATTTAAACACTCTATCCCTCTTTAAAATTTCCAATATTGGTTTTAAATAAATATTGTTAAAGAAAATTTTTGGAATATTTGCAAAATAAGAACAGTTTTTTTGCTCTCCTGAAAAGTTGTGTTTTTCGAGATAGATGGTTTTAAATATAGGCTCTCGATATGTTTTTTGAAACAATATCTTATTTTAAAACCGGTTTTTTGTATTAAAAACCGTTCTTTTCGACATTCGAAAAATAAACATTTTGAAAAAACCAACAACCGGTTATAAAACCGAGTCGATCACCATAGTAGATGATAATGTTAGTGACATGGAGGTGCCTCTGTCTGTCATCTCAAGTACATCTAGAGCTGGTTAAGCTATTGTTGCCGCAGAGTCAGTACAACTTTTGGATAGAATTAAAATTAGCCACGTACCTATTGAAGCGCGATCGTCGAGCTCGTTGTGGTGCTCATCCGTTGTACGCTAAACTATCCAAAAATATATCAAAAAGAACAATTGGAAAAATTGGAAATAGGAAATTTCATGCCAAGCATTTCGATGCTCTAAACAGTAAAGTATTATTTATATTTTTCCCCGAAAAGATGCCAATGCATACATAGTTCCCGCAAGTATTTTCCCCATTATATATTTTGAATTGTGATCTGCAAAAATTACTCCATGAAAACCCCTTATTTCTAAAAAGGAGTACTTCATCCTTTTTATTTATTTAATTACTTGTTTATAATTTATTTATTACTAATATAGAGGAATAAATACATACAGAGAAAAGAAAGTTACGGCATTGTCACTACACAATATTATATTCTCATCATTAGTTTACATTAATTTTAATACCAATGTGTTCAGGATAATAATGTATTTGTTTCAGTTTATCATTCAGTGTTTATATTCAATAAAAATTTTAATATAGTTGACTACAAAAATTTTTTTAATAGAAAATGTATCGTTATTATTAAATACTATCAATATTTTTCCCTGCTCTTAAACTATATTTTGTTTTCAAACAATATTATTCCCATAAAAATAAAATTAAATATGCTTTTTACAAATATGGTTGAAAAATGCATAACTTGTTTGTTTTTTAATATATTTTGTTTTTAACGTTTATATTACTTTATATATAAATTAATATAAGTAGACAAGGTTTTGTTATATTTGGTGTGATTCAAGCAATATAAGCTATTGATTAATTACTATTAAAAGGTTCTTATTAAAGGTTTTTAATAAAAAATATCTTGCTTTATCTTGCATAACATATGTCTGATGTTACAAATAAATAAAATTAATAAACAAATACTTTTATCTATTATTTTCAAGCAAATGTAATGAACACAAAAAAAATTATAAGAATAATAATTTTGAATTAATGTGTTTAATTTTAATATATGATAAGATGCAATAACATGATAAAATAGAATCATAATATAAATTGGATAATAATATGATAAAATGGAATAATAATACGATAAAAGAGAGTCATAATGTGATAAGATGGGATACTAATATGATAAGATGGAATAATAATAGAATAAAATGAAATCATAATCTGATAGAATGGGATAATAATGTACGAGTAATAAGAAGGTATAATAGTATGAAAAAATCGAACCATAATATGAAAAAAAGAATCGTACAATCGGACACAATATGATAAAATGGAATCATAACAATTATTATTTTTAATCATATATATTTTTAGTTGTGATCATATATTCTAATCGTGCGTGTATACAGAAATAAAGTCTAGCTATGATTAATTTAATTAGTCTACTTCCTACATTCAGAAACAATGGTTCAAAAATAAGAATTTAACTTATAAAGTATTTTTTAGTCTCATATAACTCGAATTTATTCCCCATAAACATTAGTGTTGTTATATAGTGTCGGTCGATCACCAATGATGATGGTGGCTACTTAAGTTATGGTTAAACTTTTTTATGATTTTTTTTTTTTTGTATATTTTGGGGTTTGGGATATTTTTCTCTTCTTTAAGCCCGGGTCATAAGGGTATCACAGACATGTGTGTAAGAATAATAAAATGTTATGTACGAAGAATATAATGTGCATTATGAACATGATCATGATGTTGATGATCAAAAGCATTATTTGTTCCTTTCTTTTCACTCTTTTTGGTAGTAATGAATTTTAACTTTTTTTTCCTTAAGTCTTCTGTATTTTTTTTTTTTTTTTTTGTAGAAAAATGATGGCTAAAAGTGAATTGAAGTTTTTTGAAGATTTATGGATCTTTCAATATTTTATGTATAAAAATGAAAACTGGTGCTTTTTTTCTAACAACTAAAAAAATATTTTTTTACAATAAATTATGTTTTAACAAGTGCCTCAGTTTGTTCCGTTCTGTTGTGTCAATAGTAATGTAAAACTTTTTTTAGTTCAACCATAAACGTATTTATTTTTTAATACACTAACTCATTCACATCGTTTTTAATTTTTTTTCTGTTTTTACCAATATTAGAAACTCGAGTTACCAGTTTTGGTAAGTACTTACAAGCATGTTGATCCATACAAAATACCAACTTGTCAATCACATATAAAAAAGTTAAAAAAATAAAAATAAACTGATACAAGCAAGTGGAAAAAATGCAGAACTTAACAAATGCAAAATCTGATATAGTGATTTTCCCGCGGCTAACAACAGTTTCTTCAGTATTTTTTCTATATCAGTCTATTTTCTGTTTGTAATGTGGCTGCTACTCTTTAGAGACTATTGCTAATGCATTACGTAGTTTTAAAAGTTTACTATTATATCTTCCCCCATTACCTCCCTCTGGAAACTTTACAAATAATGTTATGGTCAAGAAATAGTTTATGAAAAATCTAAAACAAGAAGTCCACTACATTAGCTTGTTTTATATATATTAACGGCCTTAAAATTGGCTGGTAAAATAAGAAAAAAAGCAGAAGTTAAGAAAAATTGCCAATAGTCTGTTTTTCCAACCGTGTGGTAAATGGAACAAGTAAAAGTCTTGTATGTCCGTTAAGGCGAATTAAGGATACCCTTTAAATATGATATTAATTTGGCTTTATTCTATTTCTTTTAATTTCTGATGAACTTTGAAATTAAAGAAAGTGAAAAAAATTATATCTTAATACGCGTTCCCGAAGATTTAAAAAAATATATTCTATTTCTTGTAGTCGAATTAAAAACAAAGAAAAAATATCCGAATTTAGTTTAGGACATTAAGATCTCATTGCACCTAATATTATAGATGACAGTTTAGTGCAGTAAGATATTGGTCTTGAATTATTTAATGTACTTATATTCATCGATGAAGAAGATGTAGTATTATTGGAATTAATAATAAACACGCAGACAAGCCGAAAAACATAGCTCGCGGATTAACTAACAAAAAAAAACTTCCTTCTAGAACGAGGACTGATCGTATAAGTGGCAAACAAACTTAGTCTTAAACCAACGGAAAAAGTAAATAATGACCTTAAAGAACTTAAAATTTCAAAGGATAATACATTAAAGCACAACATAAGCTTTCATAGATATATATTGTCAGCGTTATAATACCAGGAATATTACCATTCTCAGTTATAGTGTGATGTGATGATAAATTAAGTTTTAAACAAATGAAAGTTTTTGAATAAATAGTGAAGTTAAAAAAATGTGTGAAATCCTAATTTGAAGGCTGTACGTTATTGCGGTGTTAGCTGATATTTCATTGTATGTTCCAACACTGAAACTATCGGAAAATATGTTTAAAAGTCGTATATGAGGAGGAAGTTTTAATAGCAAAAGTATTGTTTAGCTATGTCTCTGAAGAGGATGGAATCCTAACAAATAGAATTTTTTGCATTCAAAAAAGGACAATGATAGGTCTCGATCTCTAAACTCAAGGATAATGGTCATCATATAGGCCATGGGAATGAAGCTGTTCATATCAGGGCCACAAATCATCAACAGAGTATAAGGAACGATGCACCGAAAAAGTCAAAAGTCGATGTCACAGTATGGTTTGGTACCAAGAATTCATAGAATCTTACCAAATGCCCAAACAACCTTATTGCTCTGCAACAATAATGAAAGGAGGAAACAGCGTTGCCGCAAAGAAAATATTTTTTCTACCAAAATGCTCTCTAAAAACTAAGAAAATAATTATTGTTCTTGAAATTTTATACAAAAAATTTAGATATAAGGAACGATCGGATAAAAGTGTTCAATACAGAAATGTAATCCTCAGAACAGGTTCTATCGCAATTCGGAATGATTTTTGATTTTTACTAAAAAAAATAAATTTTAATGATTATTTAGCGATTTTTATTTTATTTCTCAAAGAATAAAACTTATTTTCAATATTTTATGAAAAATCAGATTTTTTTTGTTATAAATTCGATTTAACACAAAAAATTCAGATTTTTTTCACCGTTCCGAAAATATCTTTTCAAAAAGTTGAAATATATAATTTTAGTTTTTAACATCTGCGGGAAATTACTTTTATTAAAATTTTTATGCTCCAAAAGAATGGGATGATGCAGCAAAAGTTTAAAAAATATTTTGATAAAGCTCTAGGTCTTTTTTAGGAACTAATAGCATTTTTCTATTCTGAATAGTAATGATGGATAAGGACCCAGCAAAAATAAGTTGAAAAATAGATGATTTCAACATTGTTTTATCATTGGAAAAAAGTACTTAGTGCTGAAAAAGAGCTATAGAATTAGAGGCTTTAACAAAAAGTTGTCATTGTTTACTTCTCTAAAACATTTGTTTTTACTTTTTGGTAGTTGATAATAACTTAACAATAAAAAATAATAAATAATAATAAAAAATAAGTAGTTCTACTTTGGAAGTGGTGAAAATATTGATTTTTTAGTAGTACTTGTTCGTTTTATTGCAAGGCTTTCATTATTATTGTTCTTTTTTTTTTTTTTTTGATATTTTTATTTATTTCATCTGACAAAAAATGGAGAAGTTGTACAATATTCTACCAAAAAATCAGAATATTTGGAACAAACCAACCAAACTAACAAACCTTCGAAGATTAAAATAAATGTAGCAATTTTGATCCAAACGACCAAAGTGGCAACGCTGATCACTACATATCACAAGAGGTTTTCATGAGGCCCTGAAGAAACTTATAGGAACTCTTCTCTGTGCAAGATATAGTAAATATTGTACTGAATTCAAATTTTATTCGAAGTCGACTTGGATCTCAGATTTTTCAAATATTGAAATGCTAAAAATTCCTCTCCGAATACAAGGAAAACTATTTAAAAATCATAAAAAATGAGAAACTGAACCCTAGGAATGAATGAGCACAACTTCTCTATTATAGTCCTTTTGCACTTCTAGCTTATAATTTGTTTGATCATACATAAGTAGTATGAGTTGTAGTACATCAAATAATTATGCTATTAAATGCTGCGATTTAGTTTCTTGTGAGATCTGAACTACGCTAAACAATTCTAAATGAGTAGGAGAGTAGTTCATGAGAGCACTTGCTCAGAAATTAACAGATGGATATAAAACTGCCTTTTACATCTAAACTACGTTCACGATTTTTAAATAAAATCGTAAGAGAAAAAGCACAAAATAAATTTCAAGAATGACAAGTTTAAGTAATCATACTTTGTTAGACTTTTTAGTAAAACTATTCTTTAGATATTGTTAAGGAAACCATATAGCTTTAGAGGTCATATTTATCTCAGACAGTTTTAAAAACATTAAAATTTAATTTTTACGGATATTTTGAAAAGCATAGATTTTAACCTTAATTTAAACAACACTCAGAAACTTAAATTAAATCATCTTGAGATTCCCTAATTGTTATTCAGTATTTAAATGTTGCAGTAATTTTTATGTAAGAAACTTCTATAGAATATATAAATCAATTCCCTTTACCAACGCGTACTTTTTTCTTGTATTAACTAATCTGATTCTTAAGTTTAGCCCCAACTCTAATACTCTTCCTTAGCTACACTCCAAATTCAAACTAAATTTTTATCTAAAGTATAACTATTTAATTCCACATTTCTTATAGCTTCTCTCTTACCCTCTCCTGTTTAACTTACATCTTCCTTTTTATAAACTTCTTCCTCAACTTCTACTTATTACAATTTACTCCTACTTTGTCTATACCACACTTTTATAACATATTTCTGGCCAATTCTAGTTGATGTTGTTTATAGAACCTATGACAAGGTGTTTAGGAAAGTAAGGAGGGTATAGGAAACGTTAAACATGATGACGATGATGATGTTGATGATAGAAAACAACAACAGCAACAGCTGAAGAAGAAGAAAAAAAAACTAAACAGTTTTCTAGCCAAATTTGGTAAACATGGAAATTCCGAGTTTCAACATAAGTTAAGATATGACGTTACAAATATAGAATGTGCGTTACTTTTTTTCTACTTTATTTTATACTACGATCTTTGTGGTTGACTTTAAAAGAAAATAGAATTTGAAAAAGACATTGTTAAAATTGTAGTTAGTAGAGTTTGAGACCATAAGTGGTGGTGAATGAGTTAGAAACACTTAAAGCATTCTGTTTAAAAATAAAAATTAATGAAACTAAGTTTTAAAGACACTTTTTGAAAAAAAAAAAAAATAAATAAAAATAAATTAATAGATAAAGAGATACTTTCAGAGATTTCGAATAAATAATCTTAATATATCGATAACTGTTAGGTGATGACATTTAAAATGTTTATAATTTATATATAAAAAATGGTGATAATTTAGTATATTAAACTTATTGTGAAATAATTATCACAAACTACACAGACCCAATTTTGTACATAAATAAAATTACTTTAGTTCATAATAGGTTTGTTTCCGTACTTTTTGGGTAAAGTGCGGTAAAATGTGAAAAAGCTGATATTTCTCCTATAAAAATACAACGATGTACGAAAGTACGGGAACACAAAAATCAAAAACAAATATTGTTTTATTCATTTTCGTTAAAATTTTTTATTGTATATTTTTATTTTTAATTATTTTACAACTTACATAATCTACCCTAAGAAATATTCTGGCTGTTTTGTGCATGAAGAATTATACTCTCATTATCCTCTCAAAATAGCTCTTATTTGCCCAAGTTTTAAGTACGGAACGCTTTTCAGTAACATTGGGATCCTGCGTGCTCCCAATTTAGAGTACGGGAACAAAGCTATTATATGTTTTCAAACGAAATATAATCAAGAAGGCTTAAACAAAATTATTTCAAATTTCATTTACTTAAAATTTGTGAAGAAGTGTTTAAAATTTTCTTAACAAAATGTTTATTTAAAATAATTTTCAGCCACACATTGTAGTGTATGTATGTGTCATCCAATAGTTCCAAAATTACGCACAATTTCTGGAAAATTACAAATTTAATATATTTATCGCTAATATTTGTGTATATAACTATTTGTATTAAACTTCTGCAATTAAATCCAATAAAAATGAAATAAATTTTTCGCAAAATTTCTAAAATTATTTGTAATATTTTTGAAAATAATTTTATGAAAATAATTTCAGTTTGTATGAAAAAATTTTGGGAATAAATATATATGTATGTTCAATTCATATAGTTTGTGTTAAAATACATTCTAGAAATGAAAATATGTTGTCTGTGCAGTTATATATAGCTGGCTGGGTTTCCTTAAGACGATGGGAAATTCAGTCATTTTTTTTTAGATTAAGAATAAAATATTAATATATTTAATGCTGTTTAAACGTTACGACACGATTGCGTTACAAACAAACACGGGCACTTATTTTTATAATAATATGTATTTAATAAGAATTTTAAGATAATACAAAACTTACAACAAAGTAAAAATAAATAACAAACTAAAAATAAAAAATAAGAACAAAGAAGTTATCAAATCTCTCTCCCACTTTCTAGTAACATAAATTTCAATATTCAAAGTTTAATAGTAATACGAGGGGTGCCTTTTATATTTTGCGCAAAACGTATAAAATGGTAAATTTTTCTTTTTAAAAACGACATTATTGTTTACTAGGGTAGTATTCATTGCAATGCAGTTATTGGATAATATATTAAGCTTACATGACAAACAATTCGATATTGGTGCTGATAATAGGTGTTTTATTTTTTCAAACACTGCATAAAAGCTAGATATATCGTAGTGTTGAATGATACGAGTTCGGCACTTAATTTCACTTATTTTTTGAAAGACTTTTGACAAGCAAATGATTGCATACCATTAACAAATAATAGTGCTTTGATACGCTAAACGTACACTAGCAAAGTATCCGTATTTCTTAAGAAATAGGCGACCGTTTAACTTTAAATGCTTTGAATGGGTGCAAATTTTATGGGGTAGGACAAACTTTGAAGGAGTAATATTTCTGACTGATCTTTTGTTTCGGAATCATACGCAGAGATCCAGATTTCTTCATCTGTAAAATTCTTATAAGCTTATAAGTTTTCAAGAACATAGACCGAATTTTTTCCTTATTTCCTTGCAGAAATCAACGTGCATCTTTTTTAAACGATTGCAAACTTAAAAGAGAAAAAATTTTCTGGACGCTCGGACATTCATGAAATATTGAACACTTTGTAGTGAAATTAATACCCAGAAAATTTTCCATCTCACGATATGTCATCAGTGCACTCACATCATCAGCGTTTTTTAGCACAACAACCGTTTTTAGAAATTTACAATTTAATTATAGAGCCAACAGTGTCCATGATTTGATTCCACTTACCAGCGATATAAGGAGCTTCGTTTTTAAGGGTTGATTAGAGTTTATAAATATATATAAAATATATATCGAATGTTATAGAAAATTAAATTTTTGGACTAAGACGATTTTTTAAGTAACTTTTGGAAAAAGAAATAGCTCTCGTATAAAAAAATTTTCTGAGAACGTAAAATTTTAAAAGCAACATAATTAATGATTCCGGGTTCAGATTTAACGTATCTTGCGTAATTTAGACATTTCGCAAAATATAAATATCATCCCTCGTAATATCAGATCAACACAAAATTGTCTTTTTTTATACACTGATATAAACTTTCGTACTTACTTAAAATATTGTTACCTTATTAGTCAGTATTAAACAATTGTTTATAATCCACATGCAAGCGGGTTATTTAAGAACAAAGAAACCACATTTAACTCTAGATTATAGCCTGAAGCTTATCCTAAATATATGTAATATATTAAGTCCCCTCTAAATATTTCAAATCATTTCATAATAATTCCAACAGAAGTTTTTTTCTCTTACAATTATACGAAAAAAAAACCTTTTAAGTAAACACAAACTCTCTTTTCCAATTATTCATACAAAATGTCTACATAATCTGCCCCAAATTTTAAAAAACATAAATAAAAACGAAAAATCATTATTAAGTATACATATTTTCGTAGTAAATGAAATATCATGGAAAAAAATTGATAATAAAATCAGCCTCCATCAGTGTTTGTTAAAGAACATAATTTGGTGAAACGAAAAAAAAAAGAAAGAAGTGTTCTTTTTTCTGACTTAAAAGCCTTAAGGTTTTTTTCCTTATTTTTGTTGGCTAAATTAGTGACCCGTGTTTTGTGATGTTTATTTATAAACAATATATTCTGAAGTGTTTATACACAATATTTCTTTATTTTAGGGGCTAATACTATGTTGTTTGTTGTCTGCAGATTTTTTTTAAAGAACGTTTAAAAATAAATATTGTTTTTGAAGTTACAGTAATAAAACAAAAAGAAAAGCGAGAGAAAGGGAGGAGAGATAGACAGAGTTGCCCATTTAAAGGGAATTGAAAGTAATAGGATTTAAATAAAATTCTCATATAAATCATTTTGAAATAAAAATATTAAACTAAATCTCACCAAGGCCATTCAACTTATCTTACTTAAAAAGAGTTCTTATAATGACTTAAATAGAATCCTTTGTTCCAGGTAGGATTAGACCAATATTATTTCATCCCTAATAAACCGATAACAGTTATAAAGGTGTTAATCTACTTAAATCACAATATAAAAGAGCAGAGTTTAGGATAGACTGTGGCGGTATTTAGCGAAATAAAACAAGTTTAAATAAATGTTTATATAAGATATTATATGTCTCCAAATACAGTCGAACACGGTTATGACGAACTCGAAGAGACCGACAAATTTAATTCGTTACAAACAAAGTTCAGCATGTTAAAGACTGTTAAAATGCTAAATAAATTAAATTTATCATATTTCTAATATATTTTAATTCAAACTTAAGAAGTAAACTTTAAATTATATGATTCTTGGTACCTTAACTTTGTGTTACCTAAAGAAGTAAATATAATCACATAAACGAAAATTTGTACGATTCATTTTAGCCACTCGTGTTGTGTTATCTAAAAGATATTATATAATGAGTTGGGCAAATTAGCTATAAGCACGAATAATCAAATTATTTTTTCACGCATCTAAAAGAAAGCTGCATTCTAAAATCAAGTTTTTTTTTACTTTTCCTAATAATCGTACTTAAAAATTTAATTACGATTTGTATTGATGTATACTTGAAACAAGTACAAAACGGAATTGATTTAAAAATTAAGTGCAACGT
This sequence comes from Protocalliphora azurea, assembly GCA_932274085.1. Lineage (NCBI taxonomy): Eukaryota > Metazoa > Arthropoda > Insecta > Diptera > Calliphoridae > Protocalliphora > Protocalliphora azurea. The sequence goes on along the minus strand of OW026520.1, from coordinate 4,513,939 downwards.
TTATACTAAATATAATGAAATACTTGAATTAAGTATGAAAATTCTAATGCTAAGTACAAGTTGTACTTAAATCAAGTAACTGATTCTTGAAATTGGAATTGAGTTTAATTTGAATGCGAGAGAATATCAGCGAGCTGAAATTTACTTTCTCTGCTCTCTCACTATCTATTTATCTATAGGTTGCTTTCAAGTTTCGTTATACAACAATATTTTTGCTTCAACTGCAACTGACAGCTATAGTAAAATACATGAATTTATATGGAACGGAAACAAATCAGTACGCAAAACTTAAAAGTGAAAAATTTTTAACTTTGAAGTACCGAAGTATGTAAATACATATTGATAGTAGTTTTTATTTACTTCATTATAGTTCCGTTAAGTCAGGAAATAAAATTTTACAATTCTATATTTTAATTTAAAACGTGATTTAGTTTCTATATTCTTATTTTAATATATACAAATTCGTTTGGACCTTTAGTCTTTTATTGTGTGTCACTGAAATACTTTAGCATTTGTTTTTAATTTTTTTAAATGGTGTTTTTTTTTTTCTTATAAATGAATCACCAACAAGTGAAATTAACTTCTATTGTAGCATTACCTCCAAATGAGGACTAAAGCCTGTTCCAACTCCTTAAAGAGTTAAATTTACAAGCTGATTTTGATTATTTAAAAGGTAAGTTCAAATTACAATAGTTAAGAAATTATGCCTTGATTTAAGTACAAATTGTACTTACATATGTATACAGTTATATTAAAAGATAATTTGCCATTCTTTTATAGTGACTATCAATTATACTGTTTTATTTGTACTTATAAAAACGAGTAGTATGCAAGTAGGAATTGTACTTAAATCAAGAAAAAATTTCTTAATAAAAAAAAATAAGAAGACGAAGAGTTTAAAATTAAAAAAGTGTAAAAAGTCTAGAGGTAGAACTGTCTGATTATAACAAATTTTATTTGTTTCAATTTTTTAATTTCATAATACAGCACATAAAAGAAAAACTTTTTACATTTTCAAATATACCTATCTGGATTAAACAAACAAGTTTTCTACTTTTATAAAACTAGAGGCACTAAAGAGTATAAATATGTTTGTTGTTTTTCTTTATATATATCAGTCACCAAAAGAATACAAAAATTGTAGAAATTCAAAAAAATAACTTTTGTATGTAAATATTTATTTTTTTACATTTTATTAGTTTCATGTCGCTATGTCGACAATAGATGTCAAATGTTTTAACTGTGTTCAAACTCTGTTAATTTTTTATGACCATTTTACCGATTCACTTTTCGTTGACAAATCTAGTCGATCTGTACATTTTTTAGTATTTTAAGTGATAGATTATGACATTGTCTTTTCTTTGATGTATTATTTGCAAATCTATCATTGCTAAACCAACTATTTTTCGACATAAAGTTGGTTGAGGCAGGATTCACAAAAATAAATGATTTGGCTTTTAATAAAAAATATAACGAGCTTATAATCTCCAGAATTCGCAGATTCAGAAAAGTATCTGATCTGTATCATATCGATTACAGGGACTAAAATATTTTTGTTCTAAAATGTATAAATTTTTCGTTTTCACATTTTTTAAAGAAATTTATCAAAAATTTTTGTTTTCTGATGTTTTGAAATTTAAAAAAAAAAATTCGTTGACTGATTTCTCGAAATTCGAAACTTTACATAATAATAAACTTTTTATCTTTTTCCAATACTATATACAGCGGCTTTAATATTTGCGATTTAAAATCTAAAAAAAATTTCGTTTACATACTTCATGATAGTTTGGCATTCATGATACAATTTCGGTCGACTCCAAGTTGTTTGAAGGACAATTGCAAAGGAACATATGTTTTAAATAAGGTGAATATAAAGACTAAATTCAAAATGAATTTTTATTATTGAATGCACGAAAACCTATATTTATAATTTTTTATTTATTACTTTTTTTAGGATTAATATTTCATTTGAAATGGCAGCAAATAAAACTCGAGTGGAAGGTTATACTTCAAGCACAAAAACTGCTAAAGCTTCCGATTTGGTGAGGTTTTAATAATGAATATTTAATGAAAACATAATAAACAACAACTTTGAAAAAATATATATACTTTAATTTAAGTTTATACATAAAGTATATATGAAAATTATAGAAACAAGTGCTTTATGGATCAATTTAAGTATAAATTCGCTTACAATTCGTAATTGAATATTTTTACTCTGAAAGCAAATATATATTCTAGCTTAAAGTAATCGCAATTGGAATTGGTTCAAGATCCTTATTTCTAAAATCATTAATCATTAAAATTAATTAGCTTAAATATAGCCAAAATTAAGCATTTTTCGCTAATGTTAATTCAAGTATTATTTCATTAGATTGTAGTATAAATATATGAAATTAAATATAAAATAAAAATTATGTTATTGTGACTTTTCTTCATAAAATGTTCGGACCATTTTGTTATCACCACTCATTAGTCTTTGCACAGCATTTTACTCGTATCAACATTAGATTATGTTCTTCGCCACTTATTCTGAAAATCTTGATGGCTGTGTACTATGTATTTGCTCTCCTTTAAATATATTTTCATCAGCGCCTAACCTTTCGGATCTGCTGTTAATTTGAATGATTTAATTCATTAGAAACAAAATTTATTTTATTTCTCTTGTACCATTCGATTCTGTTTGCTTTGCTCGCCATGGCGGCTTGTCTTCTTGGATTAAATTTTTTCCTTGATGTATGGCTCATACGTGGTGAGAAAATCCTGTCATGTTACACTCTAAGATAACTTCGGTCTTAGAGAGCGTAACAGTATGGCAGGTATAAAAAGGTGCACGTTGCCTGGACTTGTCTATGGGTCTATAATGGGAGAAAAGGACATTCGGGGCCTGACCAGGGACTTAACACAATCTGGTACCACGGGAGCCAGTAGCCCCGGGTATGGCAACACCTGCTTGTCGGTGTTGTCGTACTGGACTGGCTGTTGGAGAGGCCCTTCGGGGAGTCACGTGGTGGCTGTGGTGGCTGTGGTTTAGACCTAGACCGCAGGAAGGGGTTCATAGTCCCGATGTGGTGTTGCATAGCAATACATGTCGCCAATAGTGCGGCAGGAGGTTAGATAGCTCCAACTCCTAAGCAAGGGGGAGTGGACTTATTCAGACAATGAGTCTCTCGAATTGCCACCTGTGTTCTTAACAGGCACTTGGGGGCGTTGGTTGGCGCATTGTACCACACCCAGTGGTAAGACCGCCGTGGGGTTAGGCCGTTGTGGCAGGTACCCACGTTAATCTTGACCACACCTGTGTTTGTTTTGCATAGTAAGTGAAAGCTAAATCTGGTTAAAATAGCACAGAACCATTTTAATGTTGAATAAACATTTTTGCACATAACTAAATTTATTGAAACCTTTATATTCCAAGGTACTTTACTATAGTTTCAAGTATTTTATAAAAATGCTTTTCTTGAACCGTCGAAATTTTACATTTGCTAATCTTTTAAAAATTTTGCTAAAGCATTACATTTGTACAGATTTGGTTTATGGTGACCAAGCAATATTAGTTTTGAAAATGGTCGATTTTTTCGAGCACAGGTCATAATATCATTTACTGTAAAAATATTTTCAAAATTTAAAATTAAAGAAAAAAAGATTACCACTTCAATCATTTTACAAAAGATCTCAAAAAGTTTTGGTATATATTTTTTATATTCTTAAACAATTTGAACCCTCGGAATAAAGGAATCCAACAAATGCAAATTATTTAATGTGTGAGTTTTATGTTCTTCTTAAACAACAAGGATAGAATATTTTTTACCATATCTTTAATGGAAGTCGTATATTTTATTCCCTTGTCTTTCTCATAAACACTTTATCACCACTAGATTAAGTATATTATCTTCCATTTAATTTTGATAATTTATAAAGAATTCTACGCTAAAATATTTCTTAAGCAAAAATATTTCTCTTATGAAAGCCTGCGACAATTTCTATACCTAGAGAAAAATCGGTCACATGCGAAACTCCGTATTTGTTCAAAAGCACCTGTATTCAATTTATTAAGGTAAATGAACACCGCATTGGCATCAAGTTGACACCAGTTGAAATTACCAAATTACATAACGTTTTCCATTTTATATATTTAATGTTATCAGAACGCCGACACAATTTCAATGCGGCCACAACCGTGATGAATTTTGAACCATAATTTTTTCCTTAATATATATATAAGATTAATTAAATTTCTCGAATTTTTGAAAAAATCCTGATAAAATATCGCAAAGTAAAGCAAAAAAATAGACATTTCTTTTAAAAGTCAAAACCATTCAAAAAACTTCGTCATTTTACAATTTTCTTTTCTTAAAAAAATACTTTCTCAAAAAATATTTTTTTTTTTTTAAGTTAATAAAACTTCTATTTAGAGAAGTAGAGTCAAAATTGACTGATACTGATAAAAAAAATATCCTTTGCTAACATTTTTGCCAAATTTTATATATAAGAAACTGTGGCCCTTTTTCCTCAATCCCAATTGATCATTTCATCTTCATTCGCCTCTGGCAACTCTTTTTTAACTTGTGATGAAGCTGCTGATTTGAATGTTGCTACTTTTCGTTTATCTTCGTAAATTATTGTTTGTTTTTAGAATTCTTCTTCTCTTAATCGTTTATCAATTATAGTGGTCTTTTATGATTTTGAAAAACCAGTTTGTTCTTCGGTTTTATTAATTAAAATAAATTAATGATCTTACTTAATTTTAAACATATAAATTAAGTAAGACAAATTATACCCTTTTTCTTAGATAATCTTTTCAACATTATTTAAATAAATGGTTATTTAAAATAAACTGGTTGTTTTCGAAAATAAATAAAATGTGATTAAATGAAAAGGTCAAAAAACTGGTAAATAGAAAAAAGTATGAATAAGAAAATAAAAAAATTAATTTTCAAAAAGCTTAATAACTAAAAGGAATAAAATATTTAAAAAAAATAAATTATTTTTATAAATTTAAAGAAAATATAAAGTTTTGACGAAAACGCTTCACTATCTGTCAAAAATTTAATGATCACCATTTGAAATTTTATTCAAATCAACTTATGGGACTTTAAAACCATCTAAGAGCGATTTAAACCTGAAAATCTGTCATGTCACCCGAAGCGTTAGAACTTTCTAAAACTTTATCCCTTTCATTGCAAAAGAAGCAAAATTATAAGTGAATTTTTAAAAGTATCAGCTTTAAAATTAATTTATTTATAAACCTTAAAAGCTTTACCACCTCAAAATAGTGTTCCTTCATATCCTTTACAATCTTTACATTCTTTATCTCAACTTTTTATTATTATTATTTTTTTTTTTTAAGTACATCTCATAATTTCCAATTATATAAAGATTTATTTACTTTACACATTCTCTTCAGAAAAATAGAAAGTGCTATGCTATGTTTTTGACAATTTGTTAACAATCATAATAACAATTCCCTATAAATATAAATTGTAACCAATTTACAATTCCAGAAGAAGAAAAACAATTTTGCTCCTATTGAAAATAATAATACTTATGAGAAAGTTTTGAAAGTTTCATTCATTCGTACCTTCAATATAGAAACAAATTTTCTTTTTTAATATTATTTCACTATTTTTCTATTTTCGAAAAACAAACAACAAAAGAAGACAGTAGAGCTAATTGTTGTTACAAAAAGTAAATAAGTAAAATAAAAGCAACGAAAATTGCTATTTTTTGTTGTGGTAAATTTAACAATTGTATGATCAACCAAATATGGTTACAAATTGTTATTGTTTGTAATAGTTTTAATTAGATAAATAAAAGTATAAATACGAGCAAAAAACTAGTTAAAACATTTGTAACATGTTTCTGAACATTTTTAACATATTTTTTGTTCGATGTTTAAGAAAAAAAAAAAAACAAGGCCTTAAAAGTATTGGGATGTTAGCAAGAAATGTATATTTTTAATAAAAAAAAAAAGGAAATGAGCTTTCGCAGAAAAGGAAATAATGTTTGTTTTTAGTTGCCAAAATTTTATCAAGAAAAGTTGCTACAACAAAATTAACCTGGTTTTTCAATAAAATAAAGGCAAAATTAATTTATTTTAATTTTAGAATGTAATTTTAAAGTAAAAAACTTGATGATAATTTAGATCAGAATGTTAATTACTGATACAAATGTTTAAACGGTAGAATATAAGTTTATCAAAGGAACTCATACTATAATCCAAACCTCTTTTAATAGAGCTAGATCTAACACAACCTCCAGATTACTTTGTGGAGCAAAACACATCGCACTAGTAATTGCACGACAGACCTTTATCTGCGCTTTGATCAGAAAAGGAAGATTAGTATTATTGGTTTATGCATTAATTCCCATAGTTTTGTAATGAAAAATGATTGTTATTTCCAAGATAAAGGTTCAGGTCTTTTATTCAAAGTATTGTACATCGAAAGCTACGATTACATCCTGGTTTTAAGATCAGAAATGAATAAAACCAATTTTGTGATATCTTGAAATAAGTGAAGCATATTCCGAAACAAACGAAGCGAATAGTGGCCTGAAGGAACAATGCCTGGGCTATAAAGCGGGTGGTGCAAAACTTCTCAGTTCCTAAATTTTTAACGAAATGCGCAAAATAAGTCTGAGTACTATCAGGATGGAAACTTTTCGACTCGATTCTGTTGGCATATTCTGGCTGCTTTTCGTTCTTCAAACGGGTCAACTACCCGGTTTTTATAGCTTATAATAATTGACACCGTTCTTATTCCTCCAAATACAGACCATAAACTTGGCGACATGGATATTTCGCTTTGGTGTCGATTTTGCTTGATCCTTTTATATCATAATATAATGCAAACGCGACATATTTTTGTGGCGCTGCAGCAGTATTTCAGACATGAAAAAATTGTCTTTCGACATCCCTTGGCTTTAGTCCATTGAGCACTCAATTTCCATACATTTTGATGAATCCAAGTGCTTTTAAACGTCTTTAAATTGCTGTTTGATCTACTCCCTATGAATCTGGAAGTATCTTTTGCGTTTGGCAAGAGCAAAGCCTCCAAATCTTTATCTTAAAACTTTTTCGGCTAGCCAGAATATTCCTTATCAAGCACATCGAAATCGACGGTTAAATAATCTAAACCTCACACGACAAGTTGTCTCAGCTAAAGCATAATCTCCACAAACTTCCATTAAAATATGATGGCTTTCCGCAAATAATAATGAAATAAAAAATAATATATATATTTTTTTCAAAACTCTTCATATTTAAAGCTTAAAAAGCTGTGTTGCTAATGTTTCATCAGAATAACGATAGTGAAAACCTGATGGCGGTACTTTCACGTGACATACATAGATGTCAAAATTGACCGTTTGGAAAAAGTATTCTTACAGCAATCTAATGTAAAACTATAGGAATTAATGCATACACCCAATAATATTGATTGCTCTCTACAGAGAAGTACCCCACAAGTAAGACAAACCTCATCATAGAGTTAAGGATACCAAGGAAGTAACGCGTAACTTCCATGCTAGCTTCCTTCCTTGCCTTAAACAAAAACATTAAGCATGAATTAAAACTTCACAGCCAAAGTACAAATATGTTTTAGTTTATTATTTCCAATCTATTTCTGAGGATTCTTTTGTAAATTATGTTAAAAAAAATCTAAATCAATGTGATTTTGAAAATTACAGGGTAAAAGATGTGTTAAAATAAACACGTAAAAATCCCAAATATATTAAAAATCACTACTTGTATCTACTAGTACCACAAACAAAATTAAATTCTTTCACACATAAACACAATAATTACGGTAAATAAAGACTACGCAACAGACAGTAACAACAATTACACACACAAAAAAAAAAAAAAAAGATAAAAATAATAAAAAAACTTCAATGACATACTAACAAGTAAAATAACTGACAGATAACAAATTAACAACAAAAACAAAGATACTGTATTTATTTCAGAAAGTATTCAATGGATATAAAAATACTAATCAGACGTATGGATGTGAGCTAAACAAAAACAGCTAGACGGACAAATTATATTAGTACCTTAAACAAAATAAAACAACTAAGAGCAACAATACTAAATATCACGTAGAAATTGATGAAAAAACTATATACAATAACAAAAACAAAGACAAAGACGGAAATTTGTTTAAAGATACAAGTACTAAAATTAAGATGATCTTCAAAGTAGGGAGATCTGAAAAAAAGAGACTGTCTGACAGACACATGCACAAACACACACATCCGAGAAGTGTTATGAGAAGTATATAATTTTAAAGTTGAATGAACTCATTATAAATTAAAAAAAAAACTCTAAAATATAAATTTAAAACACAAAAAAAGAGGAAAAAACATACACTCTAACTTTAAAAACTCTAAAATAAAATAAAAATAAAAAAAAAATATTTCTTAAAGTATATATATTGTTTTAGTATTTTTCACTGAGCACAAGAAGATTTAAAATGTTAATTTTGTTGTCCGATTATTTTTTTCGTATTTGTTTTGATTTTCGATTGAACCTTTTCGGAATGTATAAATTTATTTTATTTCTTGTCTCTGTATCGTAAATTTTATAAAAAAGAAACAATCAAAGAAATGTCGTTTTTTTTTCAGACTTCGTCAAATGTGTAATATAATTAATTTGAAAATAAAAAGAAGACAGCCTACAAACAAATTTAAAATTTTAATTTTATCAATACTATTCAACCAGTTATTTAATGAAATTGTATAGTTTTTTTTCGTTTGTCACATACACATTTTGTTGCTATGGGATGGATGCTCGGACGGATATCTTTAGAGAATAGTATAAACAATAAAGGGCTTGCTTTTGTAATGACAAAGAAAAATAAGAAAGATATATTCGGTCAAGACCGACTATATGATACCCTATACCATTTTGTACGAGCACAAAAGTTCGGGAAGAGAACTTATATTACACCAGTGGCCAATTTTACTAAATGTAAAATAAAATACACAAATACAGAATAATGCGTTGATACTAACATCTAGATGATTTTATGCACTTTAGGGCAATTCCTGGAAGTGGGTTTACATGGGAACTAGGGTAAATTGTGGACCTATTCTCATAAAATTTGGCAATGTTATTTCTACTAAAACTTGTTTGTGTCGAATATTAAGTTGATACTAACATTCGTATGGGATTTATGCACGTTAAAATGATTTTTGCAAAAGGGGTTTATATAGGAGCTATGGTAAATTGTGGACCGATCTTCACTTTTTTGCACTGAATTTCATTAAAATGTTCTTATTTTTAAAGCATTTTTGAGAGTTTAAACTCTATTCCGGGGGACATTTGTATGGGTGCTAGGTGAAATTATGGACCGAACACAACCAATTTCAATAGGCTTTGCCCTTGTATCATAAAAGTTCCATGTGCCAAATTTCGTTGAATTATCTTTAAAATTGCGACCGTACTTTATGCACAAGGTTTACATGGATAGCCAGCCAGCCATCCGTCAAGTCAGCCAGCCAGACGGACATCGTTAGATCGATTTAAAAGGTGATTCTGAGTAAATTAGGTGTTGGATAACTTTTTCTACGTGTTACAAATATCAGCACAAACGCATAATACCCCAATGGTGGTGTAGGGTATAAATAAAGAAGATTTTTTTTTGAGAAATGTAAAAACACTTTCGAATGTTTAAAAATGGTTTTATATATTAAAAAGTAACTATTTTAAATAATTCGGTTCATTATCTTAATAATCCATTCCAATGATTTGAAGAACATTTTAGTGCCGCTTTTCCAAATTTTAATTAAATAAAACTTAAATTCATTACATATTGAACTGGTTAAAACATATGGAACTGGAATGATATTTAACTTTAAGTTTATTATTTCTTTTTATACCCTTCACTATAAGTGTAGAGGGTATATATAAGTTTGTTATTCCGTTTGTAGTTTCTACAATATTCATCTAGGACCCAAAAATTATATATATTTTGGATCTTTATTAATAGAGAAGTTGATATAACGATGTCCGCCTGTTTGTCTGTCTGATGAAATCAGTTTTTAGAAAGCCCCAGATATCAGATATATATATATATATATATATTTTACACATCAATTTACAGAGAATTTTCCGTTCATCTATCACTAAAAACGTCGGTCCATAAGTAGCTGAAATATCGCCTAAAAACCGAAGATATATCCAGAAACATTTTTGTTTTTGACTTTTCGTTCTTGCATAGAAAATTCGAAGTATTTTTTAAAGTTTTTTGCGGACGAAATGAACAGAATCCATTTATTAGTATCCAAAATAACGATGAAAACGTATTTTTAGACTTTTTGAAGCTCCTACACAAGCTATGGGTTTCGTTCTTATATAGAACGGTCATACATATTTGCCTAAAATCTCGTTTTTTCTTTCTATTTTTTTGAAGCAACCAAATCGGTCTATAAGCAACCGAGTTATTTGGAAATCTTTTTTATTATTTATTTAATGGCTACCTTGCATATAATTGTTGTTTTTATGTGCCATGCAAATTACAATAGCAATTTGCTATTTGGATTTTCAAGTCTTTGAAGCCCCTATATAAACTATACGTTCTTTCACAGAAAATTCGGAATTTTTTTCAGAATTTTTTTGCTGAAGAAATGGGTCCATTTCGGTCCAATAGATATCAACAAAAATTTTGAAATATATTAATTTTTGATATAACATTTCAACTCGAGTGAAGAGTAAATAAGATTTGGTACAGCCGAATATAGCACCCTAATTTGTTTTTCTAATATATTTTTTATACCTACTTTTTAGTTTTTTTCTTTCTATTTTATAAACTAAAAAAATTACAAAATTATAGCAAAAATAATAATAATAACAATAATAATAATTATTTATTATATTTAAATTATTTAGATATTTTTTCTCTCTTTATATTTTTGGCATTTTATGAGAAATAGCAAGAAATAGAATTCAATTTCCAAGTCATTAATTTGTCAAATATTCTATAGAGGCAATATCAAAAACATTCTTACCAAATATCCGAAAGCTATTTTCAGAGAATATAAAACAAGAGCTGTATAATGCGGTCCACAAACAAAACGCATGTGTAATAAAAACATCGAAATATATACCTTAATTTTCCTCTAGTTCACTTTAAATTTTTCAGGACATGGAATTAGTTTAATTTATTTTCGTCGAGGAATGTGAAAGCCCATCTGGAAGGTAAACTACTAAGTTTAATATCGTGGCCACAATAATCTCCCGATCTTAAACCGATTAAAAACACTTAGACACAATATGGACAATAAATCATTCAGAAAAAAGTTATTGCTAAAATTTAGTTTTCAGTTGTCCCAAATAGTTGGGACCACCACTGTGTCAAATATTTTGAATTAACAAATATAAGGTGATTCAAGTGGAGATACTTTTTTCAATAGCCTTTTTTTGACAGATCACGTGTGAGTCGTGTCATGCTGTCATTTTTTTTTTTTTTTTTTTTTTAATATTGTTTGACATTTCATAATGGAAAGACTTACGCCTGAACAACGTTTACAAATCGTTCAACTTTATTACGAAAATTCACGTTCTGTGAGGAATGTGTTTCGTTCACTTCGCTCAACTTATGGTCAACATAATCGTCCTACTGAGCGTACTATTCGCAACACCATCACCCACGACCACGTCCAGCACGCTGTGAAGAAAATATAGAGGTCGTAGCTGAGAGTGTACACGAAGACCGTGGAAAGATAATTAGGCGCCGTTCGCAGCAACTCGGACTGACGTATGGAACGACTTGGCGCATTTTACGTCGAGATATTAAATTGAAAGCGTACAAAATACAGCTTGTGCAACAACTGAAGCCGCTCGACCTTTTATTATAAATAAAATATTATTTTTAGCAAACAAATTATGACGTTTCATCTTCATAGCGAATGGAAATATTATTACAGTAGAAAATTCCTAATGATTTTTTTATTACAAAGATTTGGTCTGTTTGCCAGAACTTATAACAATTTGCATATATATATTTATTATTTATATATTTACTTTTTTTAATTCAAATTAGTTAAAAAGTTAAGAACTTACAATTAGCTCCATAAACACTTTAGCACTTAGTACTTAAATGATACATACCTAAAAAGAAAAAGAAAATAATATAATAATTAGTAAGGAGATACTGAAAAATGCTTAAAATTATTTTTTACGCATTATTTATCAAATTGTTGCAAAAAAATTATAACATAAGAGATACTACGTTTATACGCACCTCTTACTTGCTAATATAAATATTGCATACTGAAAATTTTGCTGCATAGATGGTAAATTAATATTTTGTTTGCAAAAAAAAAAAAAAAAAAAAAAAAAATCAAATGAAAAAAAATTGTAATTAGTGACACTATTTGCAAATAAAGCATATGACGCACAGTGCTTGGTTCCCATATAACGATGAGACAAAAATAGAAGGACTTGCCGTAGAAAATTTAAAATTGGTAGGCATATTACTTTAGACTTAAAATTAATATATGAAGAGCTGCAGAACAATACGTACATTTCGAAAAAAAAAAAAAAATACATTACTTAATTATTGCAGTTTTGTAGATTTTGTTTGACGACTGATTTTTGTTAAAATTAAACTTAATGCCTCGCGGAGCTTTCTTTTATTAAATTTTAAAGTTTATTTATTAAAATTTTTGAATACAATTTTATTTATTTTTTTTTTAATTTTAATATTATTAATATTTTTTTAAACACAAATCAAGTTTTTATTTAGAACACTCCCAGCAAACACAAATGTTTGATATCAAATTGAGAGTGATTTGAAATCAAGTCCTTTCTTGAAAATAATATCTTTCTCAACAAAAAAAAAAAAAAAAAGGGAATTAATTGTCAAATTGAGAAATGCTATTATTATCAAATCATTGTGAAATTTAATTCACAAATTTTTTCAAATGTGGATTGTATCACATGTAAAACATAAATAAAAGTAATTTGCATTTTTAATTTTTTGTAAAGTTTTCTTTTATATAGACTTTTAATTTTGTCCTATCAATTAGAAAATATTTCATTAAATAATTTTATTTATTAATTTATTTATTTGTATATATTTAAAATATTTTTTTTAATATATTGTTTCAAATATCATTTGATATCAAATTAAGAAAATACCAGTTTTCAAATATTTCCTAACTTTTCTCTTCATATTTATAAATAATTTGATAATAATATTAAATATCAAATTAAGAATATACTATTTTTCAAATATTTTTAAAGTTATCTTTAGGTTTGAGAATGACTCAATAATAACATTTGATATCTATTTGAGAATGTACAGTTTTTTTAAAGTTTTTCCTCAAATGATTCTCATTTTGAAATCAAACTTAAAATTCAAATATCTACCTACATTTGAAACAAGCTTGAAAAATACGTTTGATATCAAACGTTAGAGTCATCATATTTCAAACGCTTGATATCGTGTTTGTTGGGTTGTTGTATTTTACTAACACGCTAAAAGAAAAGCAGTGTTGAAAACGATGTTTTTCAAAATCTACTAAAATTAATTTTATAATATCACATTAATGTTTTATTTATCTTCCATAATGCGTGAAAATATCATACTCTCGTTCTAGTTTGGCATGACGAAATTATTACGCTCAGGATTAGTTCCGTGGAAATGTTACATAGCTAGTACTCATTCTACGGAAATAGTTCTATAGAAGCATTTGGGAGCAAGTAATTTATTTTGAGAAATGATGCAGAAGTAATACAGAACTAGTTCTAAACCACTAGTTCTCAAAAACATTCTTTAAACCATATTAGGAATCACAATAAGGTTCATTAGTCCTAATTTTAGCACAAATTTTGAAATTTTTCCTGGGTATGTACATTTGTGGCTTCTATGCAAACACTTTTTTTATAAACACCAATTAATGCAATTAGGGCAGGTTTAAAAACAAATATACACTCTATATCATATTTCAAAAATGATTCTTATGTAGATTAATTAATCCCTTTACTGTTGCAGATCAAATTCCTTAGTCATTTGTAACTGACATTTGCAGTACATACTCAGATTCATTTAAAATATAAAATTTTTTGGAGTTTTTTTTTCATTATACGATTGAAATATTTATAATAATTGGAAAAAGTTATTTCTAAATCAAATTATCAAAATATAATCAAGAGGAGTTAAATATATTCTAGAAATCACAAAATATGCTTTAGTAATCAAAATATGCGAAGATGTGCACTTACAAATTGATGCCAAAATGCTTTATTTCTTCTGCAACGGATAATTATTTTATCGATGGTTTCATTCAACATATAGTAAAAAACATGCAATTGCATATTTGTGGTTTCCCTGCATATGAGCAATTAAACTTGTAAATTTGTGTTAATATTGTAATTTTATCTTTGTTGTAAAACGTCATATTTTTGGATCTGAAACATTTCCAACAGGTAATATCTGAAGTTAATTTCAAATCTAATTGCTATCCGATTTAATATGGAATTATCTTTATCCTTTTCGGATATTTTTTCCGAAGCAAATTGGGACATTTCTGGGTGTTTTAAAATATTCTGGAAAAATATTAATGTTTAAAAAATATACGCACCAAAACGTATTTTTTCAATACTTTTCTTAACAAAATGTTCTTTTTATAAATAAAAATCCTAGGATCTTACAAAAATTTTCACCTGTGACGCTTTAATCTCCAAATCAAATATAACTTAACTATTTTTTTTTTTTTTGTAATTACTTAATCAATTATTATAGGTAATAGATTTTTAATAAAAATCATATAAAAGCGAAAAATCAACCAAAAAATTGGAAATGATAAATCGAAAAGGAATTATAATTCAAAAATGACGTCAAAACATGAAGTAATTTTTTTTTATGAAATATGTATAACCAAATTTTTATGGAAATTTTGTATTAGATTTTTTACTGGATCATATTTTAGCCGTTCTATGTTTTACATATAAATTTATTATAATATTTTTAAAAAATATATCAAAAACTAATGGGAAAATAAAATAATAATAAGTAAGTTGTTGACTTTTTCTAGCCTTATTTTCTAGGGCACTTAGCCTTTTCTGTCCTTTTTAAAAGTTCAATTTAGCCCCTTTTTTCCCACTTCGTGGCAACATTGGTTCTTAATATTCTATAAAATTTTAAAGTAATAGCGATTTAACATCACGAATGAAATATTTTAACATAAAGAATTCTTAGACTTGTGTGTAAGAAAAAGAAATTTTCAAAATTTATATATATATATATATATATATATATATATATATATTTCTTTTATCTTATCATCATTACTACCTGAATTTTTTAATATTTTTTGCTCGATTTTAAAAATAATAAAAAATATATAGGGTGCAAATAAAAAAAATATATATATTTAGTTTCAATTTCAGGACTTTTTATTTTGTACCGAAGAAAATAAAAATCATTAAAGAAAATCTTTAATGATTTAAAAGTTACAAGGGATTAAATCATATAAAACCTTAATTTTTACTGAATATACGACATGTTTTTTAATCTTTTCTGGCATTAGGTTGTTCTTTTTTTGGCATATTAAATTTAATTTCTAGAGCTAAATTACCAATCAAAAACCTCCTGTTGGAATTTTTATTCTAGGATATTTTTATAGTTTTATTTTTTAAACTATTTTCGGATTAAGCCAAAAATTCTCTATATTACTCAAAAATTAACTTTGAAGCAGATTTTATAGCGTCACCATTTGTTATATGAAGAAAATTCAGTTTTGCCCATAAATCTACAAACGTCGTAATTTTTTAGGGTGCCCTTGATTTTAGGATAAATCTTGATTGAGGTACATTTTGATAGTTGAATGTGCCCATGCGTTTAGATAAAAACATCTCATATTCGGCCAAAACTGATTTATTTTGACAGATTAAAAAAAAAACAATCATTAAAATAAACTACAGCAAGTCCCTCACTCAATGCGCTTTCCATAATGCTAAAAAATTTCTAAGCAATTAAAAATGCTGAAATGTGTACAATCTGAAAATTTTGCTAAATTTTCAAAAAGTTTTTAAGAATTTTGTAATTAAATATTTTAATATGCTCCTCCGACCATACTATGCTAAATGCAAAAAAACTGAAGAAAAACGTAAGAAACCGATTTTCTGAAAGTAGTCCTGAGAGTGTGCTAGGCGAAAAACTGCACTTTTTTCAAAATTTACACTTATTTTTTCGAGATTTGGAGAGAACGAACTCTCTTATTCACGAAGCACACTATTGTGATACATCACAAATGAAGCAGAATTATCTCGTTTATAAATATGTGATATCAAAATGCATCTTTAAGGAGGGTCGCAAATGCAAAAGCTAATATTTTGGTTTCATACTTTAGGGTCATATTAAGTAATATGTCCAGAGAGCAGTTCTCTTATATAATATTAACACCAAAAACTTAACTTTTGGGGGAAAAAAAATCAAAAATATAAAAAACTCAAGTTCGTTTCTATCACATTTTTCTAACTTTTAAAGAACTGTAATTAATAACGATAAATGACGTTGACCACAAAACTTTGCAATTTGATTACTTATAGTGTACTAATAAAATATTATTAGCCATTTTGCCAAAAAAATGTTCGAAATTATTGTAACATTAACTCGGTTTCATTGATTTTAAAACTTTTGTGTTTTTGCCCATATCATTTAAGTATAAATTTCCATCATAATCAAACATATTTATTATTAGTAAAACATCTTAATGAAAACTAGTCATTATGTATCATGAAATCTAACATTTTGAGTATTTTTGTGTTAAAACCGTTATATGATTTTTGGGTACCGTTTTTTTATAATTTGAGTAGTTATTGTCTCTCCAGTCTATATTGAATTTAGATCTTAATTAAACATCAGCGGTTTGATGATAGTAGCATAATTTTTCACAAATTATTTGTTGCAATTTTCGATATTAGATAAACATTTATTGCCGGAAAAAGGTATGTAACCTTCGAAAGTAAAGGAACTGACAAACTATTGTAAAACAAAAAAAATCAGTTGAGTGGTGAAGTGGCGAGAAAGAAGATATCCGCAAGCAGTTAACAAAACTTATAATTTGGTTTCTGTAAGCATAATTAAATATCATAGAAAAATAATTCTACCTCTTAGGTATTATCATAAGATTTTAAACTATAACATCAACAATAAAAAATGATTATAATGGACAAATATGAAATAAAATGGAACTACGGGGAATGAACATATAATTTTGCTGATTAATGCAAGTTTTCACCGTTTTAAGGGAATTTTTATATTAATGTCATTAATACAAAAATGGTTGTATCGTAAAACTTGCCTTAGACGTAAAACAAAATTGTAGCGTATTAACCAGATTTTGTATTTTATGTCTACGAAGAATAAGAATAGCTTTCCTTTCTAGAAATTACACGTTATCAAGTCTATAAGCAAAAAATTTAAATACAAAATATAACTTTGTCAATATCACTCATAGCATTTTTTGTAAAACATATTAAACTTTCTGTTTGAAAAAGCACTAAAAATAACAAAAAGTCTAAAAACGATTATTCCAGCATCTTAATATTGTTAACATTAAATGCGGACCTAATTCCAATCAATTTTGTAGTGACAGAACAAAAAATACGATAAACATCCGATTTTATGAAGTGTAATGAGTACCACTCTTTATTAAATTTGATTTTATAAACAATTTATGCTAAGGTAATAGTCAAATGTCAAGTAACTTCAAGCTATCAATTTCTTGGTATACTGTACGAACTTTATTTAAGTGGTAAAATTTATAAATAGTTAATTTAGGTAGTTCAAAAATTTTCTCTTTTTACGTAAAAATATAGAAATTACCGAAATTTTTATCACGTTTAAAGACAGCTAAATTATCTTTCAAATAAAGGGTCAATTGTTAAAATCGGAACATTTTTGTAAGAAATATATAAAACCATTTACAATTCAAATATGAATCTTTTGTATGGATGTACGAACCTTTAGTGTGTGGTTAGGGTAGTATATACGGAACATTATTCTTAAAAACTAATAATAATAATAAATAATAATGGTTTTAATTTACAAATATACTGAAATATTGAAAAAAACAAAACAAAAAATTATTTTTGATAATTTTTTTCTTGAAACAGTTTAAAACCATCTATTTTTTTCATTAAAATTTGCCTTAAATTCTCTAACTATAGCGGCCTCTCGTAGCCACATAAATAACTATTCCTATTTTTTTTTTAATTACTTCGGGGGCCTATATTCAAAAAACTCTATCTCGAAAAACAAAACTTTTCTGGAGAGAAAAAAACTGTTTATTTCTCTTATTTTACAATTCTAATGTAAAATCACGACTAAATATTACATAAAAATTTGTTATTAATATTTTATCATATTGGCAATTTAAAATATTCAATGTGTATTAAATAAAATAATGATATAGACGGTTTTGTATTGTAAAAAAATACATTCAGTTACCATTTAATGTATGACTTTTAAAGTATTTAAAATAGTAAAAGTAATTAAAATAGTAAAAAAAAACCAACACAATTCAAATAGGCACCTTTATTTTGGGATCGGATCAGAGGGAATGGTACCGCCGTACAAGCAAAATAATAATTATTATTGGAGTAAAAATTATTTATCGCTTAAATTAAGAATTATTAGAGAAAGGGTTTTAAAATTGTGTGGGAATAATTTTCTTATCAAGAATCATAACTGAGTTGGAAATAGGGCGGGCAGCTTTAGGGGAAGTGTTATCCTCTGTACAAGTTAAATTTTAATTATGGTATATCTAAGAAACTATTTCAGTGAAAGTCACGAGAATTTTTTCTTGTCGAATTCTGCGATTATTACAGCAAAAGTTCTAAAATTGTGTGGTAATAATTTTCTTATCAAGAATCATAACTGAGATGAAAATAGGGCGGGCAGCTATAGGGGAAGTGTTAGCCTCTATACAAGTGAAATTTTAATTATCGTATATCTAAGAAACTATTTCAGTGAAAGTCCCGAGATTTTTTCTTGTCAAATTTCACGATTGATATGAAAATAGGTAGGATAGTTTTACAGAGAGTAGTAACCGTCATACAAAGTGATTATTTATTATTGTATATCTAAAGAACCATTCAACAGATTTAAATGTTTTAGAAAGATTCATATTCAGCATGTATAAATTAGTCAGAAATGATATATGTTATGTTTAATTATCACACACATAAATATAAAAATAAAGTGTCAAGTATGGTTCGAGTCAGTGGCGATAGAAAATAAAACGCACTTATATTCTTATTAATTCAGTATAATAATGCTTAAGTTTTATTAAGTATAAAAATTAGTCTTTTTCTATAGATTTTCGACCGTTGGTTTTAAAACGTTCGCGTCAACTCCCTTTTATTTTTCTGCTTGTCTTCTATATGCTTGAAAACATGTCACACAACTCTATATGCACAGTTTTATTATAAAGTAGTATTTTTAACTTGACAAAAGTATTTATTTTATAAGATAGAGGTATACATACATACATATACGTTGATAAAATTGTAAAAATTAGAAATTTTTATTTGAAATTTATATCATAGATGAGGGTTACTATAGGGATTATAATGGCATCAAAAACGTATTTTTATAAAAACCTGAGATCGAGGGTTTTAAATATAGGCCCTCAATATGTAATATTTTTATATTTCTAAAAATTTATATTTCAATACTATTTTGAAAATATTTTTATTTTGATTTTTGTCTATGGGACAAAACACTTCACGATATTACCACTGCTTTTTACGTGCATAGATAATAGTAGTTGTATGTTTCCTATCCGGCAAGAAAAACAAGTAAATATATTTCTTCATGCAATATACCGTATAAACAGTGAGTTGATTATTTGTAAATTATTTTTATTTGTAAAACCCTGCGTATTAAGGTAGTAAAAGATGTATACAAATATTTTTAGTGCTACTAATGTATTCAAAAACGAATAATATACCTATATATTATTATGATGATTCCATTACATTATTTTTGATAACATATGTATGAAATATAAATAAAATAGAATTATTAATTCATCATCAATAAACCAATATTTTAGAGCACAAAAATTCATATTTACAAATTTTCAAAATATTCAATGAAAAGAATTCTTAGGAACTGAAATCAGGCAGGGAAAATAATTCCTTAGTTAGGATATTTTTAAACAATTAATTAAATAATTAATCAGTTTCCATAGAAAAATAATCGATGGGTTCTGTTAAAGTCATATTAGATATTAAAAAATATTTTTAATTTTTCTCTATTTCTATGCAAGTTTCTTTGAATTTTCCAAGTCATATTTTCAACTACTTAATTTCATACCTAAAGAAAAATGTACATACATATATAAAATATAATTACAATTTTATGGTAGATGCAGTGTGAAATTTTTAATTATACACTTAATAAATGAACAAGAAAAAATCCCACTTTTTTCATTTTTTATTGATATCAATTTCAATAAAAATACAAGCAAACAATCCCAAAATAAAAAACTCAAAAAAAAAAAAAATTATAATCATTAAACATCGATTTTTTTATTTTTATTTTTTTTTATTTTTTTGTTTTGATCATTAATTAGAAAACAAAATATCTGAAAAAAGTTAACTATTTAAACCCTTTTATGTGTCAAAAATACCTAAACAAAATGGGATATTTAATAACTTTGAAAAAAAGAAATTAAATTCTTTTTAATTCCCATAATATAGTAAAAAAAAAATTAAATGGATATTTTATATCGGATAGTTAAATATTGAAAAAGTTTGTTGCTGGAAATTGATTTGAGTTGAACTGATTGTTTGAGAAAAACAACAAGGGTTAGCTCTAAGTTGCTGCTTGGTAGACGATCATAGACTATAACAACAACACCAATAATCATTTACAGATATAAGTTGTTTAGTTTTTTTTTTTTTTTAATTTTGTTTTGTTCAGTTCGTTTGATTGTTTTGTTTCGTGTGCATTCATTCATTCATTCACCTGCACCATACAACCTTCATTCGGTGTATTGCTTTGAATTGTTATTTTCTTTTCATGTTGTATGCTTTTTTATATTTTTATGTAGATTTATTTTTTTGCTTTTATATTTTTATTTTTAAAATTAAAATACCAACCAGTTTTTTTTCACTTTTTAAAGCGTCTGTCTGTTAATCGAAATCAATTTTATAGGATGCCCTATTCCAAGCAAATATACAAATACAAACTATGAATCGATATAAATATATTAATAGAATACAAAATGAGTTTTTAGAATATAGTTCGAAAAAATTTCAAAAATGGGAACATTAGAGTGATTTAAAATTCCTTATCTCGGATATAAATAAATTTATAAATCAAAACGTGTACTCTTTTTAAATAAATATCTTACAAGATGAGAAAGCTTTCAAAAAAATAATTGGGATATGTCAGGTTTAAACGTTGGAGACATGTCGGTCTAAACTTATCTCTGTAAACTAGGCTGAAACTAAAAACAACTTCGTATAAGGTGTCCTTTTAAACACCTAATACCTAATACTAATTTCTTACTTCTTTTTACTTTTCTTATTTTTTTATTGCACGTAATTTTTACGATTGAATAGAAATTATTGGAAAAATCTCCAATCCAACATAAAGAAAGACACAATTTTTGTTGTCTTTTTAAGATAGAAAAAGGGCTGAACAGACTGCTTGTGCTACAGCCTGCATTTTGATATCTGTTAATGTTTTCATTTTACATAAAGTTGCTCTTAGTGTTGTTCAACTTTTGTGTATGACTGTTTGTTAGCTAGCTAGGCTGGTTGGTTGGTTATTGTCTCGGTCTTATTGTTGTCCATTGGTATGTAGCATATAAAATCTATAGACAATAAAACCTGAAAGACAAAAAGCAATAACAACCACAATAAAAAATCTTATGTTATGCATATGTAATTAATTAATTCGTGTTAATTTGAATTTACACAGTCTATCAAATGCAGCAGTAAGTGACTAAAGTAGTAGGAAATGTTATAAAGTGTAAATTAACGAGGGTTGATGGGTATAACAAATGAAATGGGAAATATTTTGTGAGAAGTTGAAGAATAAAAATTAATCAAAATACATGAAATTAAAAATCCACAACAAATTAAAATTTAAAAAATCAGAATTTCTTACACCAGAAAGCAATTTCCACATAGTTATTTGAAAAATGATCCAGATATATAAATAAGTTCTTTAAAGATCAAAGCATTTAAAACAAAACCAATATTAATTGTATTAGTTGCAAAGAAATTAAATTTGTTTAAACAAAAATAGTTTGACACTTTTATTTGAATGTACATAATTTCTAGTAAATGACCGCCTCCTTGGCTTATAGGGTCTTATATCATAAGGCCAAATTTACAACTAAAACAATTTTAAGGGCTGTAATTTAGTAGTCAATCACTTTTGGCTTATCCGCGTAGTCTAGCGCTTTCTCAGAACGCCACCGTAAACAATTTTGCACGATCTTAAAGCCCACCTCAAAGAGCCAAAAACACAATCACCAAATGGTTTCTCCAAAATGTAATATTACGATCAAAATGCTTTGGAATTTTCAACAGTTTAAAACTGCAGCAAACAGTCATATTTGATGGATACCTGCACTCGATGATCATTCTGGGATTGAAAGTCATAACTGATTGGCTGGAAAAGGAGATCGTAATTTTTGTGTAATTTTTACTTAGTATGTGTGTTAATCACAAATTGTGCTGGCTCTTATGTAGAAGAGTAATTTGCACATGGTCAGTCAAACGAATATTCAAATGAATTAATATTTCATAGTATATCGATTGGAATATTAGAGAAAATGGGTTGAGTCACAATTTTCTGGTTGAATTTTTGTAATGCCAAATTGCTCTTTCGTTGGGGTATACTCTAGTGTTGTAATTATGCAGATCGTCGTGAAGATCATTCTAAGAATAAACTTCTGTTATCGTTTAACAGAAGTTATAAAAGTAGAACCTTTATCAAATATTTCATACGTTAAAGAGGACATGTTCATTACGTTCACATAATAAAATGTATTGAATTATAATTTGTTTTCTAAATTTTTCGATGTTATTACGAATAATGATTTGACACTTTGATAGTACCTTCTCATGGAAGACATACTGGCAACTAATCACCCTTATTACGAGTGTCGTTATCGTATTATGAATATTGTCGTAGTCAATATCGTTAAAAATATGTTTTGGTACCATGTAAAATTTTTGACAACGACAATTTTTTCAACAGATTAAAAATTAAACAGATGTAATAATTTTGTATAATTAAAGTGTTGAGATTAGCTTTATTTTCATCTTCTGAAGATAAAGAAATTTACATAGTACGCGAGTTAAATTCTAAAAGGAGTTTGTCTACACCCGATATCACAAAGCTCGTAGTGACATTGCAAAAAAAAAATTTAATTTTTCACTAAAAATTTAATTTTTTTACTAACAATTCGATTTTTCACTAACAATTAGATTTTTCACTAAAAATTCAATATTTCGTTAAAATTTGATTTTTCCGATTTTTCACCAAAAATCTTTTTTTCACTAAAAATTCAATATATCACTAAAAATCCTATTTCGCACTAAAAATCTGATTTTTCACTAAAAATTTTATTTTTCACTAAAAGTGAAAATTTTGATTTTGTTCTAACACTTCCACCATCTTTTCAAATTGTTTGGCATTGTTAATTTTAATTTTAAATTAAAATGCAATTAATACAGAAGAATATTTAAATTTTAATTATAAATAATACGTATACTTCGTTTTCATCCATTTTATTTAATAATAAATTTTTTCCTTCTAGTGCGTAACAACATTAACAACATTTTAATTGAAAAACGATACTCATGGTACTCTAAAAATTGTAGTAAAATTTTAAACATGGTCGTATTTTTGTCGTTTTCGACAACTATAATACTTTTAAAAGAAAACAACTGCTTTTCGACTCAGAATAGTCACGAGAATACACTCATAATAAGGCTGAATGTCGCAAATGGGTTGTTTACATATGGGCTCGATGGATTTTTTGTCAGAGAAAGGGCTGGTTATTTGGTTGGATAGAACGTTAGTCGAACTCAGACAGCTAATACGATTTGCTGTGATATTCCATAATTATATCTTATTTAATATAATGTTTATATGATCATCTACACGATGATCAAAATGTTGACATTCTCTCTGAGTAATATTTCTGACATGTATCTAGGATATGTTGTTGCGTTGAGAATTGCAAGTATTACATATAAGTTTATTGTCTTTGGTTAATAGATGCTGATGTGTGATGACCGTGACCTTGTCTCAATCTTGTGAATAATATCATTTGCTGACGTATATATTATTTATATGGATATTTATTATGTATATCGATATATATTATATATATGGATATATATTATTTATTTTTATTTATTTATTTGCCAAAATATAAATGCTACTGAAAATATTAGTCATAGACTAAGGAGTTTCTCCAAGTAATCTACAGCATTGATCGGCATTAAGAGACTATGTTTAAAAAAATGAAAGTTTATTGAACTTTATAAAATTTTATATATATTTTTAATACTTATGTATGACATTTATGTAATTTATGTAAAAATTCACAGGGGCTCTCGGTCCCTGAAGGCTATTGATACCGAACACTGTTCCAGTAACATAGTAATCATTGATTATTTCTTTTCCTCTTAAATCTTAAACTATTTATTTAAAGAGAGAGGTTTATTCCAAGCTTTGACTGATATCAATTTCATAAAAAAATGTGGAGATACTTTTGTGTTCTTAAATTGTTTTAGAATAAAGACATTTCAAAAAAATATACATTTTTGTTCAAAGAATTTTAATTTTAAATTTATTATAAAATCAAATGTAAATGTCGAACATCATGAAAAGCTTTGAGATCAGGTGTCACTTAATACGACAACTATCGGAATAGCTGATTCGTTATAAGCAATCGGACCTTTAGGCGAGCTCTCTGGTATACTGAAAGTCCAACGGGGTAACGAACTGAAGTTATGTTGACAGTTGCATTAATTATATTACAGATATCAAATGTCTAAATAAATTTCTAAAATTTAAAAAGAAAACTTAACCGTACGACCCTCCTACAATAGACCAGAGCATTATAAGTAAATTTTTCTCAGCTCTCCGCCTGTTCCAAAAAACTTGAGTTTTTCCCAATGCTTCGATCGCTTATACAAATGTTTGTAACATGGTTCTGCTTTTTACCGACTTCCAAGTATTTGATTTTTTTCTTTTAAATTTCAACTGTAGGCTTTTTTCCTTCCATTTCGTTATTTGACAAAAAAAAGTTTACAAAATTTCTTCATCTATAGCGAATGAGTATTAAGTATAAAACATTAAAGAGACGTGATCATTTCATTTACTTTCAACTTAAATACTTATTACCATTTTTGGAAAGTCATAAAGGTTTTTCCTTTCATTTGTTTTTAATTAAAATAGCTCATGGATTTGTTTTTTTTTCTGTCTACTTTAAAACTGCTGGTGTATATTTCTCTAAAAACAAAATAAAATGCACTAGGAGTACGACAATCTAATGGCAATAACAATCATTTCATTATCATTTTGTGGTCGTAATCATTAAAAAAAATTATAGAAAAAATCAATGTAGAAATAAAAATAAAAAATAAAGAAAACATGTGTGGAAATTAAAAATAAAACTTTAAATTTAATATAATTACATTCAACTAAACAGACGCCGAGACCTTTTATTCAACGCTCTATAGCTTTTTTTATATGTGTTTTTTTGTAAAAGTATCTAAATTAAGCCAAACACAATTTATTGACATTTTTCAAATATTATTATGTGATTTTTTTTCTTTCAGTGGTTTTAATTCAAACAAACATATACATACATATATATATATATATATACATATATATATATATATATATATATATATATATATATATACTATATACTTCTTTTTTTGTGTTCAATGTAAATCATATGTTCATTCACCTGAACCTACTCCTCCGGCGTCACCGTCATCATCAATTGACTACCAATATGGAAGCGTATTATTTACTTGTGTATAAAATTTAATTTAGAAAAAAAAAATATAAAAAATCCACTTGTGTGTAAAATTTAAGTTTTCAGTGAAAGTTGTTTCATAAATACATTTCTATGAATTTTGTTATTTGTTTTGTTTGTCTTTGCTTAATGTTTAGTAAAGTTGTTAATTTTTTATATAAAAAATTTTTATAATTTCTGTATGAATAATAAAAGTTATAGATAAAAAGTATTTTTTGGTTTATACAAATATTTGTTTAATTGAGTGTATAGAAATCTTTTAGGTGTTTAGATTGTGGCAGATAAATGAGATGAGTTAATATAATAATTTTTTTTATAATTATAATGACTACTTTCGTAATTAAATTTATTTTGTTGTAATTTTTATATGAATTATAAAATGTAGCGTTATATCATTTTTAACAAAAGTACACATATGCATTAGGGCAACTCACTCAAAAAAGCGATTTTGTTACCCTCCTGAAAATTAACCTTTGTATGTTCTATGAGGTTCCCCAAAATATTACGGTTCTACTGATTACCGTTCGTGAACTGGATCATTTTTGAATAAAGGTCGTTTTTTCAGTTTTTTGAACATTTTTGTATTTTTTTCCAAAGCAGAGCATATCAAATGTGGTATTGTTTAAAAGGTATTTGCAAGCCGCCTCCATTGGTATATAAAACATATACAAAAGCCACTCCAATATTTTTATATTCCTCAAAATTTCCTATTTTTCAAAGTTTTTTCAAACTATTGTTTGTTATTTAAAAACAAATCAAAGTATTTTAATTCAAACGGGTAGATAGATCAAAAGAAGAAGAAGATTTTTCATAAACATCGTAAATATGGGCATCAATATTTACGATGTTTATGAAAAATCTTATATCAGATTGACTGTCTGATAAACCTCCAAATTGCAAAAAATATAAAAATATTGAGGTTCCATATACCTTTCAAATGATACCACATTTACAATGCGTTACTTTGGAAGAAAATACAAAAATGTAAAAAAAAAAACTAAAAACAGATCTATTTTTTAGATGAGTTGACGGTCATCAATCAGTGGAATCGTAATATTTTGGGGAATCTCATAAAACATAACAACGTTTATTTTAAGGGAGTTGACGTTTATTTTAAGGGAGTTTTTTCCTTCCATAGATAATGTATCGCTTTAATATACACATGTATATGTATATATATATATATATATATATATATATATATATATATATATATATATATATATATATATATATATATATATATATATATATATATATATATATATATATTCACTAATTTGATCTTGTGTTATAAAATATTTTTCCTTAATTATTTCACAAAAAGTTCGACCTTTCGACCTGGAAAT
This sequence comes from Protocalliphora azurea, assembly GCA_932274085.1. Taxonomy (NCBI): domain Eukaryota; kingdom Metazoa; phylum Arthropoda; class Insecta; order Diptera; family Calliphoridae; genus Protocalliphora; species Protocalliphora azurea. Next base: position 4,486,547 of record OW026520.1, on the reverse strand, counting down.
ATATTTTTTGTTGTATAACAAAAGGTTAGTTAATGACATAAGTCTCTAATCAATAGTTAGACAAACAGAAAATTTATTTGTATTGCAAAATTTCATAAGTTTTTAATAAAAAATGAACACTTGAAAAAACTAACTATATATTCAGCTGAAATTAATTTTCAAACAAGCGTTTTTATAAATATACTTTAAAAAAAAGTACTTTCAAAAGGCACAAATTTAAAAAAGGAAGAATTTTGATTTTTTTTTTTCAAGATATTAAAGACGTTGACGAACAATTGCTAACATACAATTTTGTATTATTGTTTATGTAGAAATATGCGTTATATCAAGCTTTACCTTCTGTAAAAATGTCATGTTCATTTCTTTTATGATCACCGATTGAGGCGAGAAAATTTCACTCAATTTTCTATTAAGATAACAGTAGTTTGAAAACTTAGAATGAGTTTTATGCAACATCGCTCTATTTTGAGTTATGAGGTTCTTGAAATAAATGAATGATATGGATTTCGTCGATGTGCTGACGAAAAGTCCTAACTTTGTACAATTTTCCTATTTTTATTATTTTTTATTTTTTCCTATGTTACCGGAAGGATTAATATGTAATTTTGTGTGGCCTTCATAAAAAAAGAGTTATTTTTTTACGTCCTGTGTTTGTAAAAAAATAACTCTTCGTTTTTGTTTTAGTTAAATTTTTTGATATTGGAAGAATAATGCAGTTATATCAGTTATGGGTATTTAATTCAAATAATATTTTTGTCAAACCATATACTTTATATATTTTGAAAAATTGTTTTTGTAAGGAAAAGTGGGGCATATGGGGTAATAAAGAAAATTTTACTTTTTTCAGTAAATGTTTGCTATTATTGATGTTTTTTTTTTCAGATTTCTACTTAACATTAAATTTGTGAAATTGGTGTAATTATCACATTACAATATTGAGGTAAAATTTAATGTATAATTTTACAAATTTTCCACCCATTTTTTGCAAATTTGTTGGAAATATAATAAATAATTGTATATTGTATCGTTTTTAATCCAATGTTTGGAACATATATAAGAAAATCTAATAAAACAAATGAAAAGTATGGTGCTTTAGTAAAAGCCTTAAAACATGACAATTGGAAAGAACTCAGTAAACTCCATAGTGAAAAGGCAAAAAATTCTTAGGACCAACATGTACCATTACATTACCTTATTAAAGGAAAAAATCTGGGTGGTTATTGTGTAATTCAACTCGAAAGAAACCATTTTCGAAAACTAATGTATTTTAAATTACAATTTCGAATAAATTTATTTTCGAATCGAAATACACAATAACTTATAAATCACGGAAATAGTGGATGCTTTAAAAATACATACACATTAATGTCATGCAAACAACTTGTGCTTTTAAATGGTGCGAAAATTATTGCAAAGTTTTACACCTTTGAGTTCCAAATGCGAGAAACAATTATATATTTTATAACGTGGTTTTGTCGTCGGCAGAGGTAACTTAGTCGCCTCCAGGGTCTACTTACGGATCCACAAACCTTAAGTAATAAGACGTTTGTTCTACCCTTTCTGAGGGTTTATAATAATAATAGTTTCTTTATTGAATACTCCAAACGTATTTCAAGTACAAAATATAAGATATTACGAGAGAATAATTTCTATAACTCCAATTCGGATACCACCGGCTTAATAAATGTTTTTTTCACTTCCTTCTTCTTTGACCAGGCTTATTTCGGCTCTTCGGCGTATGTTAATATCGGTACGGTTGATCGGCTTAGATTATGTTTGTTTTGGTTATTCAGCTTATAGAAGCTCGGTTCGGTTAATTGGCTTGTAGAAGGCTCGCCTCAGCTATTCGACTTTGAACTTTCGGCTTCGGTTTCTGATTCAGGTGGCAGCGTCGGGTCGGAAGATTTTTGGCTCGGTAGTAGAATTAAGATCGGCGTCGTTTGTTCGCCTTCGACACTCTCAGCTGTCAATCGGGTTCGGGTATTCGGCTGGATCGGTTTCTGCTACAGGTGGCAGCTTTGGGAATCGAAGGTCGTATCTTTTTCTACAATACGTACAATGGTTTCTTAAAGCTAATAGCTAGCTACTTCTCTACTACTATTACCATGCAATTCTACGGGTTAATATTCTACTCGTGAGCACGAACAACCGAAGTCACTCGTGAGAACGAAAAACCGAAGTCACTCGTGAGAACGAACAACCGAAGTCACTCATGAGAACGAACAACCGAAGTCACTCGTAAGAACGAACAACCGAAGTCACTCGTGAGAACGAACAACCGAAATCACTCGAAATGGTAGTAACTTCATAAATTAATATATTAAGAAATATGTAAGTGAAAATAGTAGTATTGAGTGTACTATTTCCACGTTACAATTTTTATAATTTTTGTTTTATTGTGGTGTTGTAAATACAAAAACCATTTAAAAATATTTAATAAACACTAAATAAACACAAACTTTTTTTTTCTATATCCCACTTTATCCCAACATTTCCTACTTTAGCCAAAAATAGTTGATTTGAAAAAACGCCGAAAAACCATACCAAAAGAAAATGAATCTTATTATCTTTATGCAATTTTACTATTTATTAAATTGTTTTATATAACAGATCCATTGTAGGGCTCAAAAGATTATTGGTTTGTATTTTACTGAAGTTAGAGACTAAAGTATGCTTCACTTTCCCCAATCTCCCTTATATATCACCGCTGTATCAAAATATAATTTACTTAACTGTATATATTGAAATCTTTTGTATTTGGAAGTGCTTTCCACAAGGTTTTTTTTTTGTACCGAAATTTTACAACTACTAATCTCTTAAAGATAAAAACTAAAATTGTTTTCGTAATAACTTACATTTTTTAATCGATTTTTTCTTTTTATGTCTTATTTGATAGATAATTATATGTAGATTACGATTTTTGAAAAATTTGTAACAAAGCAAGGTATTTAATATCTACTTTTTTCTAAAAACTGTAAAAAGGCATGTTTTCCCCATATAATTCCACCATATGAACTTCAGGGCCAATGCGACACGGGTTAATGATATCCAATTTCACTAATATTTCACACAATATTTTTTTTTACAACCCAATGAACGATTCTAAGAGAGAGTTACAGTCAAACTTGTACTTGTACGGTAAATTTTGGTGCAGTCTAATGGTTATACTTCATTGCTGCCAAAATTCATTGCGACACCACTAGTTCCAAAGATGTTATTAAAGAATTTGAACTGGATCTGATTACACCAGTGCCAGAACTAACGATTTTAGAACAAATTTAAAAATTTTTCCTGATATGCGAATTCGTTGTAGCTATCTTAAGAACATTTATATGTTTGAGGTCCTTATATTCCTAGTTATACTTGAAGATTTCCTTAGATTATGGGAATTTTTATATATATATTTAGCAAATTAAGAAAATCTTAATTAAATTTATTATTTATAAAAAATTTCCGATAAATTCCGAGTTGCTAGAAATTTTCTATAAATTGTCTTTTTTTGAGTAGACAATTTTTCTTTTATAGGAAATTTTTGTTAAATAATTTTTTTGATAAAAAATTTGACATTAATATGCTTTAGTACAAAAATTTATAAATTTTCCTTTCATAGGAAATTTTTGTTACATAAGGACTTTAAAATACGTGAAAATTTTTTTTCTTAAAATTAAAATTTAACAAAAATCATGCAAAAGCATAATTTAAATTTATAAACAAAATACATGTCGACCATATAAAACAATTTCTCGGAATACAGTGGAATCGGGGAATTTTTGAGTCATATAAAATACGAAGTAAATACGAAGTTCATGATCACCGAAAGAAACCCTGATAACTGAAGAAAGAGTTGATTTGCAGACTGTATGATCGCTGACAAAATATTTTTAATTTTAAGAGAAAATCTCCACAACTCTGGATAGAATGCAGTGTTGCCAAAATCTTAGTGTGAAAAAGTGCCAGAATTTACAAAGAAAAATGCTGAAAAGTGCTAAAGATAAAAAAGTGCTAGAAAGAAGTGCTAAGAACAGAAACTGTTCGTATTTGCAAAAAAAAAAAAAAAATAATTATTTAAAAACTAAGCAAAATTTATGAGTGGATTTTTCAAAATTCTAATTTTATCATAAGTTATAAAAGTATGTGTTATCTGAATTATAGTGTTATACGTATTCCAAATATAAGTTAAGATTTTGACTTCTTTCTTTTACCGAAAATTTGATTTTTAAAATCTCATTTATTTTTAAAAACAAGATGCTATATAAACTAGAGAATCAAGATAATTATTCCAAACCTAATCCGGATTATTAAGGATTTTTTTTTTGGTCTAATTTTGTTAAAAGAAGAAAACTATTAAATTATATCTTTTATATCATATGTGAAGAAATACTTATCGCCATTATCATAGCTTTTCTATAAGGTATCAGATAGTTAAAAGTAAAATAAACTAAAGTAAGCAATAAAGTAAGCTTTATCTGTTTTTGGTTATTACAACTTTGTTTTAAAGTAAATTTTATAATTTTGAGAATACGACAAGGCTAAAATAATAACCGATTACTTTTGGCCAGTTAATGTAGTGGCATCATGAACGGCAATATAATATGATTTAAAATAAACTACGAGTAAAAGCCAACGCCGAAACAAAGATAAATATAAGGATAAATATAAACAGAAAAATTACTAAAAACTACACCGGAAGTTAATGGTCAAATGTTCTTTCCTTTAGCTTAAAGATCACTTTTAGCATAACTTGTACTTATAATAATCAAAACAGTTAATATGTCCGATAACATCCTGACTTTAGTTATTAGATAGTTATAATAACGAACCTTAGAGTATCAAGTTAAAAACTTTCGTCAAATAACATTTCATATTTTAGGTTTTTTTGTCTAAAAAAAAAAATACCTAAGAATTTTTGGAAGAGACATTAATGCTGCCTAAAGGGTGATAAAAAAGTATGTACTGTCGGACTTTTTTAAAACCTACTGGTCTTGAATTTCATATTACAGATATTATGGGAAATGTATCAGATAAATATCATTAGAAAACAAAACGAATTCTAATTTATTTGGCCTCATCTATCCTCTCATTGGGACAAAAAAGTAACTGAGTGGTATCAAACAAATGGTGCTGCTATGCAACAAAGGAGGACAATCCGCTAAAATGTTCAGAACTCTGCCTATTTTAGATATGTTGGATCATAGTAAAAAAATATTTAAAGAAAACTTAAGCTGACTAAAAAATAGAGTTTAAAAAAAGTGGACCCATTCCTTATATTAAAACATTTATAGGGGGTATTCCAGAAAGTGTTAAACATTTTGTTAACAACGATTAAAAAATTATTTTTTCTTTTAAAATTAAAACTTTAACAAACAGCATATAATAAAATCAAAATTTGAAAGAAATTGACCCAAGGGTTTCATCTTTATAACCGAATTGTGTCTAACATATTTTTAATTTTTCACTTTCTTTTTTAATTTTCGATAAATTTTAATTTTTTGTTAATTTTTTTTATTTTATTTTTATAGAACTTTTTATAAGATTTTATTTTTATAGAAAATTGTTGATAAATTTTGTTTTTATATAAACTTTTCTCCTTGAGGAATATTTTCAATAAATTTTTTATTTTATATTTTGAGCTATGGATTTTGGAGACAGCAGGTTTTATTTTGAGAACGCAAGGTAACACTTTTCTTGCAACACTATTAGCATGTTTTATAATGGGAAATCTATATGTACCTCAGTGATCGCAGCCCTGAAGAACATTGATTTTAAAATATACCTGACGGATAGATGAACATAGTAAAATTTTATTTTAGGTTTGGATTATTGAAAATTAAAATCTAAAAAACGATTTTTTTTAACAAATTTTAAAGATCACAAAATAATTTAATATTCCCTGATCATTTCTTATATAACAAAATTTATTCAAAATCAAATAAACATTTGGTAAAACTTATTTTATCATTGTGAAAGTACAATTAATCTATATTAGTTGTTATAGCAAAGACACCTGAAAATTGTTTTTAACATTAACTTAATTATTAACAATATTTTAGAAATTATCGTTGAATAAAATTTAATAGAATTTTCAGTACAATTGCCCTAAAAAGATTTTCCATTAAAGAAAACTTACTTATATGAAATCTATAACAAATTCGTGAATACCTTAAAGCCATAGTAAAAATATTAGCTGAAGCTTTATTTTTTATAGCATTTTTTAATGTAAGCGTTTTTTCGTTGTTTCTCATTTTACAATGGAAACCCTCTAACATTAATAAAATTTTTTAAGTACACAGGTGAATTGAAGCATTTCAAATTTGTATCAAATTATAATTGAATGTTGTGATTGTAAGTTTTAGGGTATCGATAAAATTGTTTAAGAGTATTTTTTTATTTCAATTTCTTATGAACGCTTTATTGATTTTTTTTTCAATTTTTTTGTTAAGGAAAATATATAAATTTTAAACTCATTTTAAAGTGAATATGAAAGGCGAAAGCATTTGTTATGATTACAATCGATTTTTATTTGTGTTGTTTTTTTAAAGAATCGTAACCATAATCTTACCTTCACTTTGGTTTTACAAAGATTTTGAAGTATTTGTGTTATTTTTTATAAATATTTTTCCTTATAAGTTGTACTTGTAAACTTTTGATTATTGTTTCGATTTAAATTTTTGTAGGCTTTTTTCGGTACCCTAAAATTTTATATAAGATTTTACTTGTTTTTTTTTTTATTGGAAGTAGATTTGTAGGTTGTTAAACTCACGTTCGAGTGCGAAATAAAAAAAGTTTTTATTTCTGTAATTTAAAACACGTCTCGACTTTTAGTTTAATTTTTCTTTCTGTTAACTGTTCAAAAATTTGTTTTGCTGTTACAATTATAGGGTGTTTTTCTTTTTTTTTTTTATTGTATTTCTTTTCAGAGCTGTAATTGTAACATTCTCTGCTTAGTTTCAGCATTTCCTTGGAAATTATTTAAATGAAAAAAAAAAATTAAAACTTTGCAGTTGTAAAAGAAACATTGTATGCTTAAAACTTGTAGCTACAAATGCTAAATCAACCATTAAATTAACGCCTATTTACGTCATAATAATACTTGGTTTTGGTAGCAAGATTACAAAGAGAAAAGCAAAAGGTAACTGCAAGATAAATATACAGATCGTTTTTTTCATTGACTAATGATCTGATGTCTGGCTGCCCATTGGTTTGTTTTTAATGAACTCAAAAGCAAAATGTATAGAAAATAAAATTGAATAGGCCATATTTCTTAGGTACTTAAAAGCTTCTAGGATTTTTTTGTCTAAGGCAGTGATTTGAAATATGTATTTAGTTTTAATGAAGTACAATCCAAGTAAAAAGAGACACGAATCAGGTGAAACAATTGTCGGATTTTGTGGACATCAATCAACGAAGTCCCACGCAGTGATAATGGTTAAGTGGTTAAAGGGCGTTAAGATTACTGGATATGTTAAAGGGAAATATATCATATTAAAAACAAAAAAGAAAACAGAAACTAGTAAAAAAACCTGACCATATAAAACCCAACAACATGGTGCATGGACTTTAAAGTGGTACATGGAAGCCTTAGATGGATAATTTTGTCCATTATGGACCGGTATTTCTAAAATTTTATAAAGTATATTACTGGCTTTATACTTAATCTTAAATACTTGAATTTTCAGGAGTCATAGCTATGGACTGATCATAGTGAAATTTGGTAGGACTATTTCGTAAATCTCGATATTAACATTTATAAGACATTTATTCATGTTTAAGTGATTTTTAGGAGGAGAAATTATTTAAAATGGTCAGTTAAGGACTGATCTTTGTATAATTTTGCACACTGATTTATGTTGTATAAAACTTATTTGTACCGAATTTTATTAAAATAAAAATTTATTTAAGTTATTTATCAGTGCTAAAAATATATTTTGGGATGAAATTTCTATTGAGGCTAGGAGAAATATTCGACAGATCAATAGGACTAGTATTTGTATCATGAAAATCTCTCGTACCTAATTTCATTAAATCGGCAAAATTTTGAATATTTTCCAGGGTTTATGTGGATAGTCAGTCAGACGGACGGACAAATATCCTTAGATGGAGTCAAAAAGTCAATTTTTATACTTTAAGCTGGTAATTTGTGTTTATTTATTACAAACATCAACACATAATACCCCAGTATCCTAATTATACAATAGAAAGCTAATGTTCAAAGGAAAAGGGAGGCTGGAAGGATCTCTGTATCAAAACTGGTTCAGAATTCTTCTAAAACTTTTTGTGAAGTGAACTTTTTATTAAAAAAAATGAAGCTTAGCCCAATTTTCATTCATAAAATTTTAGTGGGGAGTCTTGGCGGCCGTAAAATTGTTCAAATTAACCTGTATCGATTCAAAGAACCAACGCCAAGAAAAGTTCGAGACGTCCTGTCAGGAAAATTTTCTATTTTCTATATGCGTAAAACTTAAATTTAAATTTTGGTAAGGCAAAATGTCACACTTTTCTTGTATCTAAATACTTTGAATGTAGAGAATTATTGCACTGGTACATTGGGCCATAATACTCATCACTATCTTACATTAGATGTAGAGACTACTGACTTAATTAAGATAACTAAGTGTAGAGTATATGTCTATTACTTTATATATATAGCACTCTATAACCTCAAATGAACTTAGTAAATACCGCACCTTTACCGAAGAGGTTATTTGTTTAAAATAAAAGCACAAAAAGTACCTTCTAAAGTTACTATTTAGTTACAATTCGTGGATTTCCTACTAAAGGAGAAAATTGTTTACAAAAATTTCTTATTTGTTGTATCCAAAGTAATATCAAAATTACAGCATTCAGTGTCAATAGTATATCAACTCTAAAGGCGTATGTTCAAAATTTGTATCAATTGGGTACCACATCGGCGTCGAATTATAAAATAAATAAAATTTTTTTATTCATTCTCGTATGCTCAAAAGTTGTAAACGAACAGTGTCAAAAAGCCAGCACCGTAAATCATCAATGTGACCACAATCGTTGTCGATTTGGCATCGCACACTATAAGGTATGTTTTTTAATTCTACTATTATTTAGGAATATACATTTATGTATGTTCTTACAAAAATACTATCAAGTTCCTCTTCTTGAGATCTTAGTTTTATAGTACACTGAATTATTATATTATTCTTGATCCTTAATGCATGTTATTGGATGTTTATATTTGAAGTTTTGAGTCAGTAGATTATTTATGTTAAAAAAACAAAAATTGTCATTTTAAACGTTTTTTCGAAATTACGGAAACCTAAAATATATTGATTAATATTAATTATCATTCCGTCTTTAATAGCGTTTAAAAAGTCATATTCACCGTGAGCAAACAAAGAGAAACAAATAGAAAAATACATTTTAAGAACTAGTAAAAAGCAATTTCCAAAAAAGCGAAAAAACAGTAGTATTTAATATTTGGAAACTAGCTACAAAAGAACATCAGCTAAAATATCTTCAATATGTTTTCTAATAAATCTCCTTATTTGGAATAACACCTTTTTAATTGTTTTCAATGGAAACATTTCCCATTGGGTTTTATTATATTTCTTTCCAATTCACTTATTCTTTGTTGAATTACAACTTATAAAATTAAATTTATTTTAAGTATTTATTTATAAATTTATGGTTGATTTATTGATTTTTACTTAAAGATAATGTGTGATTTTTCCCATAGGTTTTTCCATTTAATTTTGAAAATTTAGTTAGAAGTAAAAAACAACAAATTCAACAACCAATGCAATAGATTTTTGTGTTTATTTTATTATTTTTTTATTTACTGGCATTGTTTTTAACTTGACTTGAGTGCAACAATTTGAGGTAGTTGCAAATACAACAAGTTGTATGGTATTAAATATATATATATATATATATATATATATATATATATATATATATATATATATATATTTGTTTTTTTAAGAATTATGCAATCGTTTTTTCTCCCCCTTATTTTTTAAAAGAAAATGTTGAATATTTTTGCGAAAAAAAAGAAAAAAAAATACTGTAAATAATAAATGTGTATGTGCTTTTAAATGGAATATTGTTTTTTCTGTTATTATTTTAAGTTTTTTTTTTTTAACTCCGGCCACATCTGTAAAGTCGTTTAGTAGGTAATCGTTATAAGACCTATATTTTCCTTTAACAATATCTTTTTTTTTTTCTTCTGTGTTCATTTTGTTTTAATACCATTTTTTAGTATCTGTTGCATTGTTTAAGAAGTATTAAAAAACTACAAACCTATTGTTATTTTTTTGTATATTACTAGGTTGATATTAGATTTTTTATTTTTTTTTGGACTATTGTTTTTAAGAGGGTATATTAAGTTGAATAATACCAATGGTATTAGAGGTAAATAATGACTCCAAATTTAACCGGAATATACAAATTTCGAACGATTTTTATTAATTTCCAACCATATAAATTAAGGAACACGGTCAAATAAATAAATACTATAGGACATATAATAAAGTGGTCAACAGTAATTACTTACTGCTTGCTTTGTCATATTGACTTTTAAATGCAAAACAAAGTCTGTAAAAATCATTACCGTCTTGGGTGGGAGCAAAAAAGGAGAGTCGAAATTTTGTTCTGTTTGAAAAAGTTTTAACCCTGTTTTTTGATAAACTGCAATATATATCATTAAGAATTTTATTTAAAAACTACCTTCTATTTTAAATTAAAAAGTAAGTCTTTCCGCTGGCGGCTATTACCAATTTTTATGGCTTTCATATTCATTTCCAACAACTTTAATGCTGTATTTTATTTTTTCCTCTATATTATAACCATGTTTTCTAGACACTAGTTAGTGTCTTCTATTATTATTGATAGTATAGTAGTATGTAAGTTTTGTGCTAATACAAACTATAATTTTAATGTTGTTGTAGGTTCAAGCTATTAACCTATTGATCTAATGAAATTTACTCTCTGTTTTTATTTTTTTCTCCATTTTCCCTTTGTCTTTCAAAATGTGGGGAAGTCATCAAACTTTTATAGTGTCACACTTATAGACTTATAATAAAACATATATAAACATACAATGAGTTCATTGCAATTTTACAAACAATATGCTGCAACCATGAACAAACAATAAAGTAAACTTACAGAACGAACTAAAGTGACCTCATGTAATATTGCATATAGGTAAATGAATAAGTATAAAGTTTAAATGTATTAAAGTTGCATAAAATTTTTACAAAGGAAAAACAAAAAAAAAATAATTTTTGGTAATTATGTGATATAATAAAAATGTAATTATTCAAAAAAAAAAAAAATAATAACTTGATTAGTTGGAAAGAGCAAAAATATTATTTAACATGTTGAAAATTTTAAAGCCAAAGGGACACTTTTTTGTGAAAAATTAAATGGCAAGATGTTGCTTGTGCCTTTAAAAGGGTAAAAATTGTTGATTTGTGTATATTTCAATTTTATGCAGATATAAATTAAATTACATTGGTTGCACTAAAGGTCGTCATTTTTGTTTTGTTACAAAGATAAAACAAAATTAATAAAACCATTTTTTCTTCAAATAATGATGATTTTTTTTTTCTTCTTCATAATTATAATAACTTTGATGAATGATAACACAAAACTAATTAATTGGTTTAGCTGTATTGTTTTTTTTATACCAACCATCAAGAAACATGGAGGGTATTTTGGGTTTGTCATTTCGCGTGTAGCATGTCGAAATAATCATCTAAGAGTCCATAAAGTAGATATATTCTAGGTCCTCGTGAAAATCTGAAAGCAAGATAGGGAAGATGAAATTTGGTCCAAATATTTGTCTTATATAAGGTTTTTTGTGCTAAAAATCGGGAACAGATTAATACCAAAAATATAAGGTGAAATTTTAAATTAGGGTAGCATAAAATGTTGCAGATGTTGGGTATGTTGATTCGGATAAACTGAATATAACATTCTTACTTGCTTAAATTAGAATTAAAAAGTATTAAAAAGCAAAGTCTTTTTTTTTTTTAAGTGATATTACTTTTTAAAAAGTAAGATTCTTAAAAAAAGTAACAATTTTCAAGATTAAAAAAAAACTAAAAACTAAAAAAGTATTAAAATTACAAAACTAAGGAGTGCGCAGAAAAAAATTGTTACTTGCAATTACGCATTTTTTCCATCACATAAAAATGACTTGTCAGACCTTAGAATCTCTGGAAAATTAAGAATTTTTTACATGCGATAGCATTCGTAATATTATAAAAATATTATCCCAAAATATTCATCCTCTTTTTCGCCTCCACATTTTTTCTAGCTACATCTTTTTTGTAATTTCTGATAAAATGGTTAGAGTAATTTAATGAATGAAGAACATTTCTTGCAGAAGGTGTTTTCTCTTGAAACTCATATTATTTTGTCTGTGGTCATACAATTTGAAATCAGCTACCAGGTTTCCGTTTGGTGATCATGAACAACTACACAACTGCAGTGCTAGCTACTGTTTTATATGAACTACTCTTCCTCGACCTACCCGCACTAATCGAAATAAGATATATGAAAATTATTGCTACCAAATTTTAAGACTTTCGCTGTAATACTCCTTTAGATTTGTTTTATATGGGGGCTACTACTACTCCCCCTTGGCCTATCAATTTAATAGAAGATATATTCGCACAAATTGTTAGAGCTTTCAATATAAAAGTTCTTTACATATGCAAAAATTAAAATTTGCTTTATATTGGGGTACCACTCGCTCTGCTCCGATTGAAAAATAAAATATCATAATTACATTTCGGAATACACAGGATAATACTGTGAAAATTAATTAATGTGTCAGTGGGCGTGGCATTTTATGTAGTTCTTCTAATAAGATACACTGTCTCTGCACCAAGTTTTAATTTCATAGGATTGGTAATTTGCGTGTAATGACGATGCAAGTATATTCTGTTACCAATGAGGTTATGCTTTTCATAGAGTTAATGAAGTTCATGTATGTATAAAATTTCTTATAAAGCGCTTCTGTCGTAATGGGCAAAACTGAAAGAATTACTTTTATAAAAGTAGGCGTAAAATGCGGTCGTGGCATCCAGTTTATTTTGTAAGTTAAGTTTAACTTCCATTTCAAGGAAAATAATTTTACTACTACAACAAAATTTAGCACATATTTACTGAGAATACTAGCAAATGCAAATAAGATAACGGTACTCATCTTTCATATACGAGTATAATAAACATCTAAATACTATTTTTAAATATATTAATTTTATATTTTTTTATAAAGTTCTCATGATAACTTCCAGGGTCGAATTGAAGACGAGAATTTCTCATGCAAAACTGATGTGGACTATCCACAAAGATCTTGCATTTTAAAGAGTTTATACTTATCTTTGAGGGATTTTGGTTTTAATGAAAACATGAAAAAACTAAATAGAAATTTTATCACAGAATTGTTTAGCAAGATGTGGCCATTAATGTTTATAGTTGCCAATCTATAATGATCAGACAGTTGACATAAAAACCAGCAAATCGTTAACAATAATGTCTAACTTACAATAATGTTATGGGATCAAGCTCTAATTCCTTGATAGATAAAAAAAAAAATACACGCAAACACCTTATTTGTAAAATTGTTGAAAAAAAGATCGGATTTGGCGGAAGTTGTAAAGAAAATTAAAGTTGTAATTTACAGTAAATTTATGAAGATTCAAATCTATAAAATACGTTAAGAAAAAAAATACGAATTATAATAAATATCTGGAAGTAAAGAATTCAAACAAAATCTCACTAATCTTTCACCTCCTCAAAAATGCTATTTCCTTTAAATTAAAAGTTAAACTTTTCAATTAATTATTCATTACAATTAAAATATAAGGAGGCATTTCCCTAGAAACTTTATTAAAACAATAAACAAAAATAGATATTTAAATTCCTTTATTAATTTTTTCCTTATAATTTAATTTATGAGTTTTTTTTTAATTTGATTGTGTATTTTTCAGACAATTTAAAATTAAAAATTATGTGGGAGTCTTTACTTGTTGTTGTAGCAAAATGTACATAGCACTAAACCCTTTTGGAGTTAGTTTTCTTAAACAATTCTTTTTTCCGCCAGCAGCTCTACTAATATTCATTCATGCTGAAGCAATCGGCGGTGAATACCTGCATTTTAAACACTTATGGTTGAATGAATTAAGGAATGAATGTTTATAAATATCAATAGTAGCTAGAGTTGTTAGGGGAAAGAAAAAAATATTAAATGGAAAAAAGTATATATAAAAGTTTATATAGTGATTACGTGAAAAAATCATGCATGCAAAAATTAAATGATAGACAACTGAATTTAAGTACATAGAAACTTAAGTGGTTGGAAGGGAAAATGGCAGAACTAAAGGGCTAAACAAGTTTGGTTGAAACATTTTTTAATCTTGGTAGTGATAAATAAATCAAAAATAAAACTTAGATTAGATTTTTTCGTCATGATAAAAAAAATCGGTTTATAATTCTAAAGTATATTACATCGAATTTTAAAAATAATTTTGAAAAAATTAAGCTACTTTAATTCCCTAAGATCACATTTTAATTTTCACCTGTTAATTCTTTATTTTTTTTTTTGCTCATTGTGGCAATTTAAATAAATCTTTAAATATCTCATCTCTCTATTACCTTCCCCAACAATTCAGTTTTTATAATTCAAAGCAAAAAAAAAGTCTGAAATGTGGAATTATAAAATTAATATTATGCAAAGCACAAAAAACAATAAACTCTAGCAACCAACTAAGTATTTATAAACACATATAGTCATGATTTTACAAAAATCAAAACAAAAAATATTACAAAATCATACAAATAACAAACTTTCAATACAGTGCGCGAAAAAAACCCAAGCATACACAATAAAAATAAAAGAAAAATCACTTTATTCATTTTGTGTTCAAAAAGCATGTTAAACATTCTATTTTAATTTATTTACAGTTATCTATTTTGATATTTAAATTACAAAACTTAAGATCACTTTTAAGAAATATGATGCAATTGTAAAGATTAGAAGGAAATAACCTAAGCATACAAATTATATTAAATTTTAGCGGTTTTGGTAGCTTTTATGGCTAATTGCATTCTTTGTAACATATTCCAATCATAGCGGTTTTGCTAAAGAAGTCGGTATATGTTTGGTATATGCCTCCTGGCATACTCTGGGAATAATTCAGGTCTATGATAAAACTAGACAATGTCCTATTAGAATAGTTTTTTTTTTCTACACACAAATTTTTTCGTTAACTTTTAACTTTTGATGAAGCAATATCTCGCTGAAATATATGGGCCTAGTTCCAATAACGATAACCTTGGTGCTTTGTGAGAGCACAAAGGTTTCGATTTTAGTCTCCCATTTTGTATATTTTATATTGGTATAAAATGGCAAAAACTTTTTGGTTCTTGGTAATGGCAACTATTTATTAAAAGATAATTCATATTTTTATTAAATTTATAGGTAGCAAAGTATGTAAGCTTTTACACTATATGCTTAGGTTTTTTCGTGCACTGTAGAAAAAATATTCATACACAACACAAAAAATAGTTACAAGAAATGCAATTGAAGAAAAAAAATTTCGATTACAACATAATTGATTTCTTAGGTTTGTTTCTTTTAAAAGCAACTGACCATGTTAAGTCATCTTAAGAAATAAACAACTTTAAAAGCCAAACTAAACGAAAAAAATAGACTTTAATAAAATCTTAAAAAAAACGACAAAAATTTTATTTGCTTATAAAACGACATAATTAAACTGTTTAACAACATTTCAGACCATAATTGATGCGTTTAAGTGCTTTAAAAAACATTTTCCATGCTTGGCCATTTACATACTTACTATATGCGGAAAATGTTTAAAATTTTTATGAATGAGTCTAGACACATTTTATGTAACAGAGTTAGTTGTATGTTAAAAAGGTAGAAAAAAAATAAAAATGTTGCAATAATATTATCAAAAGTTACAGGTCCATTTTTTAGTCCGTTTGGTAGCCTCTGAATGTTGTAATTTATGTATTTGAGTTAGTAAGTATATTATTATGTATATTATTGTTAACTGCTAAAGTTTTCTTGTTTAACTTAGTTTGTCTTTTATATAGTTCTTCTTTTCGATCTTTAAAAAACACTTGAAAACCAGAAGCTGTCAATGTTAGAAAAGAAAAACTGTTTTTTAAAAGAAGTAAAAAGTATTAGAAAAAGTAGAGACTATTTAAGGGGAAGTTTAACTAAGTAACATAATTGTGTGAGTAATTTTTTTTAACAATTAAATAGTATATTAAAACTTAAAACTTTGGAAATACTTCTTAGATTTAGAGAAATTAATAATTTTAAAATTTCATTCGATTCTACTTTCACTAGAACATAATCAATCGGGTCATTTCGTATAAATTAAATAATCACCCTTTAGTTATTCTCAAATGCAAAAAGTGTATTCTTTTCTTAGTAAGCAGCAAATTTTTTTATTTATTATTTTATTTTTTATATCATCTCAAAAAAGTAAAGTTTATTTTTATAATCTAGACTTTTTAATAGTTTGTATTTTTTACAGAGATTTATAATATATTGTTTTGTTTTTTGGGTTTTCAAAAACGTTGGTTTATTTCCTTTAAATAAACCTGGGGTTCTTTTACTTGCAAATGATAAGATGTCAGTACCATTTGTTTTTCAATACAAATACAGCTATTTATTTACGCCTTAAGATACACACAACTAAACTGCAATGACTGTCCAACTTATCGACTCATGACTAACTACTCAACGACATACTGAATTAACAAACTACATCTGCTAGTGACAATTATCTTCTACAATCGTCTAGCAATATAAAGAATTTAGAATTTGGCATTTTATATATTCAGCATTTTCTGCCATTTTTCATAATAAGGACAAAATTCAAATAGTAAAACTAATTTTTTATGAACTGCAATTTTTTTACGATTATTATTTATGCGTCTCATTCATTGGGCCTATAATAAATTACTTAAATTTTATCCGAAAGTGCATTTTAGAATGACACAGCAAAGTGTAGATATTAAATAATTTAGGAGTAATTAAGGGAAGAATGCTAAATGACTAAATTCTGAAACAGACTTCTTTAAAATCATTTGGAATATTTACTTTACAAATATTTACATTACACTACATTGTTATTTTCAAATACGTACTATTTTAAAATGACTTTATTATATGAATTGACACGGTGTGAAAAAAAGCATTTTTAAATAAACTTTTAGCATTTTTTTACCTTTATTTTAAACACAATTAACTGCAATTTTTTTGCATCTGGTCACATAAACTGTTTGTCACTAACACGCAATAATTCATATCAGATTATATAATACAAGTCTCTCATCAACAACCAAGCAATAATTTATAATTTATAACATATATGACTTTTGCAATCGTATGAGTATTTACAGTGAGTTATGTTATCTGTAAAGAATCTTCCTAACTCTTTGCTTGTATTCAGAAAGCCGTTCACTGATAGTAAGACCAATACGTTTATTACGTCCTGTCACCACTCCAGTTTAACTTCCTGTCACCACTCCAGTTTAACTTCTACCTCTACCAGGAGTTGAGATGACTGGACCATTACGGCGACGGGCCATAACATTGCATGGTATGGTAAGCGGTTATCTCAGAAAAATCCATAATGTCTTTACTGTGTGTAACTTTAAATAATCACCAGCAAAATTGACAGTAACACTCTTTACCACATGAGCAAAGGAGATAAAAATAAATCTATGCACCGTAGTTGACGGATTCCAAATTTCGACTGTGAACTACCCAAAGATGCTGGGAGTTACTTTTGGTAGAATTTTCACCTCCTAAGCTCACGCCTCGGCAATCACGCAAAAATTGTGAAGTAGAAATAAGGTCCTCAAAACGACAGCAGGCAGCTGTCAAAGAAGCCTACACCTCACCACCTATATGAGGAAACGAAGGTTCTATCGCTTATGGAACTCAATATAATGCTAAGTTGTATGGAAGCATTTATTATACTTATATATCAATGAATTTATGAAAAACATAATAAGTTCTTTTAAAACCGCGGACATAGTCGAATAAAAATATGTCTCTGAAATTTTGTCGCAATTTTACACGAATTTATAGTTTTTTTTTTTAAATAAATATATCAAGACCATTGTAATGATGCCCTAAAACCTAAATTACGAAAATGACTGCAATATTCAAACTTTAATAAAATAGTATTAAAAAAAAAAACAGAAAATATTACTAAAGTACTCATTTCACGAGAATGAAAACTAATTTCAAAAAAATATTTTTGTGATTACGTATGGTCCAGCTTACGTCAACGAAATAATTGAACCGAAAACTTTTGGATATTATATTTTAATTTTAGGGGGTATATTTGCAACATGTTTTGTCTTTATATATATTATATGCACTTTAATATACCTTTAATATTTCGTCTTATTTTTCAGTCGTATCAAAAATATATTTAACAATACTATTATTAATATTTATTTAAACTTAATATTTATTTTAACCTTTAAATAAGAATTTTATCACTTCCAAAAATGATACGATTTTACAAGATGTTGTTATACTTAAATATTTAATAAATATTAAAGAAGTCTGTAGAAGCTTTAACTAAGCTAAATTAATAAGAAAAAAGGATCAAGTCAAGTGTTACTTTCAACGATAAATATTAACAAAGTAAACATATTACAATTTTTTTACCTTTTCTTAAAACCTTTTCTATAAACATAATTATAATATTTATAAAATTTAAATTTAACGTTTACTTTAAAGTCTTCCTATGTTTTTATACCCTATTGGCTTACCTTCCCCTACTATAACTAACCCATTTTTTTTCTCTAATATTATAAAAAATATATAGACTAACAAACATTTAATTTATTCAATTTCAATTTAATATATGAGTCTACATTTGTTTATTTGTCTGGCACACACAAGTGAAAATTCTACTTTTTTATTTGTCACTTTTTTTATTTACTGTCTTTTTTATTACTATTTAGCATTATGCACTATTTATCTTTTTTATTTTATTTATTTTTTTATATATGTGTATGAAACTCTTTCATCTCTTTCTTTGTATCTTATAGTTGATTTTGCAATTTGTCAGCAATAAACAGTAGTAAAAATAGCAACAAAAATAATTAAAAATTTTTTTGACAAGTAACACGTTGTCGTTCTTAAATAAACTTGAAAATTTAGTAGATTCAGCAGTTATTTACTTTTTTTTTAAGAGAGAATTTTAGTATAAGTACTCGTATCTTTAAATTTAAGTTTACCAGTTTTAAATATTTAAAAAATTTGTTTTTTTGTAATGGGTTCTGGTATTTATTTAAGTGAGTCTTAAATAGTTAAATGTCATGCATTTTAATGGTTAAGATGAGTGATGAAGGTTGATAATTTAACAAAAAAAAATCAAAAATAGTTATCATTATTTTTTTAAACGATTGATTAAGCCTACTTTAACTTTAATAAATGATAAATTTAAAAGACTTAATTTTATATAGAGATTTTGATTTTATTGGGATTTGAATGGATTAGAAAATTGTTGAAAAGGAAACTGATTTTAAAACTACGCCAACAATGCAAAAGCCTGATTTTGATACTATTTTCATTAAAAAACTACGACGAGTTTTGATACTCTATCTGTTGATCGACAAGAGAACTGGTTAGATAAGTTCGGTTATGGATCAGAGGAGTAGTCTGTGCACTATCTTAGTTGAAGTTGTGGTTGGAAAACTATTTATATTTATTATTATTTATATTTATTTGGTCCAATCTAAAATGTTAGTTTGCCTTCACCAAGACTTTGTTCATTAACAATAGAACCATATTTTGTTTTTTGATTAATCGTTGTTGAAAATACTGTTCCATATTATTGATCTTAAATCCAAGGGCAGCTTATAGTAATAACAAGCAAAAAATGTTTTCTAGAATCTGTGAAATCTTTAAGGAGAAGTGTTTTAGGATAAAGAAAAATACACCTAGAAGCATAAGTCAACTATCAAAGTAACCCAACTCTTAGTATGTATTAATGAGAATATTATTATAGCATCTGCATATGTACTGTACTATGTATGTACTGCGAACATTCCCCTCTATTTATTTTATTCTATAGAATTATTCATTTTTTCGCAAAAACTTATTCTAGATTCTAGCTTAAAAACAAATAAGAAATGTCTTTTGAATTTGTAAAATAATGCATAAATATAAAATGCATTCAAATGAACATATGACACTTTCCATTCCATTCATTGAAAATATTTATTATTAATTAAGTTTGACATACTTCTGATTTATGTATGTATAAAAAAAAGAAAAATTTTAAAAGCAGAAAAAAAAAATAAAATAAATATAATAACATACAGACGATAGAAAATATTCAATAAATTTCTGCACACATTTATCAAATCTAGAACTCGTATAAATTTTTAATGATTTCTTTTTTTTACACTAAAAAATTGGCAGAACGATATTTTTTATTTCAAAGGTTTTCGATGTCAAAGTGTCAGCAAATAGAAAATTGAAATTGAAAATATTTTTAATAAAAAAATTTATTTTTTTGTTTGTGGCACTAATTGAGTATATTGTTACTAAGTATATTTTTATGTTCTTAAAACAAATAAATATTAATTTTGAATATATTTTTTTATGATTTGTTTGCTATTGTTTTTCAGATTTTTTTTTTTTTTTACAACAATATAATATGGCATTCAGACTGGCGCGAAATTACGTACTTGTGTGATTTCGACCGAAACCATGTTGAAATTACGTAATTTCTCATATATTTTGACAGTTGCGAAATTACATCATTTTATTTAATTTCGCCGAAATTACTTTGAAGTTAAGGTGCCCATCTCCGTGCAACTCTGAACATGGTTGAAAAAAATAAATTTTTTACAACTGTGTACAAATTATTGCAAAATGCAAAACAAGTAGCTAGCAGCTTTTTTCAAATATATAAAAAATAAAATAAAAAATTAGTAAGATTGAAAAGTTATTTTGTTAAATTATTACATTAAAGAACAAAAAATAAATATAAATAAAGTGACCTTATAAACAAAAAAACAATATTTTATTAACAAAAACAATATCTTTTAATCAATATCCTAAACAACTTGATACGAGTATAAACAAATAGTATCAGCTATTCACGAAATTACATCAAATGTCATTTAGCCGGTATGAATAATTTGGATTTCGTTTGTAATTTCGAATTGAAATTACGTAATTTTGCGCGGATCTGGATGCATTATAAACTACAGAAAATTTAAAATAAACACGATTTCTACTATTTGTTTCTTTTAAAAGATTTTGTTCTATTATTAAGCGGATTTGACTGTTCTATTTATAGTTTTTTGTATTTTATTTAAAATTACAAATGAGAGCACGTAATACTTTGTGTATTTTTTCAACTTTTAATTCTATTATATATTATTCAAATCATTTGCAAGTGTGCTTTGTATTCTAATTAGGCGAAATTCCCATTTCCTTCGTTATAAAAATGTCAAAGTTTTGACAGATAAACAAATAAATGGTTCTTGCAATTAGTCATCGTAAAATAGAGAATAAAATTTGAGAGACAATTTAAGAGTATTAATAAATTTGGAATTGTAACTTATTATTAAACTAAACTCATTATAGATAGATAATAGAATTACGATTTTTATATTAAAGTTAATTAACTTTTAACATGACAAAAGTAATCTTGTCATTTATAATTCTTAATGAAGCTGTCATACTATCACAAACATTCCATAAAATAGCAACAACAAAATCACTGCCAATTAGTGCTGTTAATATTTAACCTTAATTAGTTTCTTGACATCTGCTGCTATTTATTTGAATGTCAATATGTAGAAAATTTTAGTGTTTTTTTTATTTTATTCCCCTTGAACTTGCTCTAATATAAAATTTAAGATTATTTTAAGTTCAATATACTTGATAATTAAATAATATTTACTAGTAAGCAAGAAGTAGTCAAAATATCTCTTATAAATATAATTAATTCCCCTTAAATCAAATTATTTTATACCATATTTTTATTTCCCCTTAATGTTAAATTAACTAAAATTGAAAAATAAATTTTAGCCGCTACTTGACCATATAAAAACGTCAATTAACTATTATAAATTCAAACTGATGATGAACTTATCTAACATCCACATTTTGGATTTTTTTCAGTAATAATTAAAGAAAATATATATTCTACTGAGTCATTAAAAGGTGAAGCGTACAAAAATACTAGACAATCTTTAAAGCTTTAAATTAATTAAAATTATTTGAAAATTTGACAGCAACTACCGCCACCACCTATGAATGACCTTAAAATCAAAAACAAATACTAACAATGACGATATAAAAGTGTGTATGTAGAAAAATAAATAATATTGGTAATAATGTTTACAAACAAAACGTATTAAAACACATGTGCGAATTTATTAATTGTTTGTAAGAAATATGCACTGAACGAAATATTAATATACAAGCACTTAAGGGGAATTTA
This sequence comes from Protocalliphora azurea, assembly GCA_932274085.1. Taxonomy (NCBI): domain Eukaryota; kingdom Metazoa; phylum Arthropoda; class Insecta; order Diptera; family Calliphoridae; genus Protocalliphora; species Protocalliphora azurea. The sequence continues at coordinate 4,464,042 of OW026520.1, read as the reverse complement.
TTGATCCAATGAAAGTCACATCTGAGTTTCATATTCTACAATATTGTAATAACCAGCAGATGAAAATCGACGGTAAGGTAACGCACATTGTTTTTTAGTGTGGGTCTAAATAATACATACATACAGTTGCGAGTATAAAAAATGTAACGCTATGTGATGTGATTTTTGTTCGCATATATTTAGCTTATAGCGAGACCCGATGTAACAGTACTGTTGTGATTTCATTATTTGTAGCCATAGACTCCAGTTATATATAATTTTGTCGAATATTTTTATACGTAAGAAAAATTATTAAATGATTCGTAAAAGCAGTTGTAAATTCGAACGAGCAAAAAATGCAAGTCTAAAAAAATCAACATGATTTTTTAAATTTTGATAAAAATCGTTATTGGAAAAGTTTGGAAATTAGAGTATTGTTAAATACCATGATTTTTCATTCTTACATGTAATACATTAAATATATAAATAATATAAATCTTAGCAAATAATTGCACTTTCTATTAAATTTTGCTATTTTTCTAAACTATTTTGGAAATTTTTCCATAAAGATTGATATTCTTGGAATTACCGAAAAAAACTACCAGTTTAAATTGTTTTTTGTAATGGAATTAGCAGCTAAATAATTTTTTGCAATGATACGGCATTAGTTAATACCCGATAACACAACACCGTTCAAATATCTCCTGATTTTTGTTACGGAATAAATTCTATTATGGGGAAAGAAAATTAAGTATTATATATTTTTTACACGTTTCCTATGTTAAATAATTAAAATTTCATCCTTCATGATTAATAGACTACTGCACTTTTTTACTATCGGAAATTAAGGAAATTTAAGGAAATATATCTACCTAAGTAGTTTAAATTCGAAATATATGCGTTTAAAGACAAATTAATTCAAGTTGTCTTAATAGGATCTCATCTTCATTAATCAGCAATCGTTACAATAATAAATGACGTGCTTCCAAAAGTAAAGGTGCTAGTTTAATTTTAGTTAATAATAAGTAGTATGTTAGAAGGGTTTTCCGTTGCCATATTAATATTATTAAATGAACGATTGGTAGCAGTAGTAGCTTTAAATGGCGACATGTGTTCATTCGAGTAATTCAAGTATCTACTGTTACATGACTTGTATAAATTTTTTCAGGCATAATCGTATCAATATTGTGTCTCTAAGACAATTTTTACGAATCCTCATATATCATAATTATTCTAGAATATTCCTAAATTCCTTAAAGAATGGAGAAAGAGTGATTTTTTTAATATGATTAATATCCTTCGTAGTTAAAATGACCTTAAATTTATGCGTATTGGTTGTAATGCAATCAAGTTATAGTTTTCAGCATTTTTCAATAATTATTTCTAGCAAAATTTAAAAAATTCCGTTGATTTTTTAAGAGTCGCATTTTTTTGCTCGCACTTTTTTGAAAATTTCGAAGTACCTCTCACATAAACTTCTAGTTGTATTCTATGGCTCTACCTCTATTTCATTGTATCATATTGTAGAACAACTTTTCGGAAGAACCAAAAAAAAAATATTTATTTTTTGTATGAAAACCATACAAAATTACATGTTAATCGTTTTGATAATTTCGGAACTAATCCAAGTATTTTAAAATAGATTAAAATTAAAAATTGACGATCAATAAAGCTTTCGGATAGTCTAGTGAAAAAAATTACACATATGATTTTTGATTAGCGCACCGAAGATAGGAATGTATTCAAATTAAAAAAATGTACTAACTTATACCAATAATAATTTGATTATTTATTCAGTCTTTTTGTTGAATATTTTAGTCAATATTTGCAAAAAATCTGTATGATTTCTATGTATGATGGCTTCTAAAAGGACCAATACATATTAAAGGAGAATAAATATATTTTGAAATTCTTTAAATATTTAGTTCCTAATCATTTGGTCAGATTTATTTAGAATTTAACTCAGGTATAGCATCGTTTAAAGAGAGCAAAAAAGTTCAATTCGAATGTGCAAATATTTTAAACTCCGTTCAATTTTGTGACATTCTTCTGCGAATTTAACATTGCTACAGAGTTTCAAATGTAATCAGAGACCAAAAATAATTGTAATTTTGGATCAAAAAAATCGATATGAAAGAAATTAGTTAAAAATGTCCTGAGTACACCATTGCATTGGCTATTATGTTATTTAAGCTATTGTGTAATAAACTTTTATTTTTGATTTTTATTTTATTTCTCAGAAATAAAAATTATTTCTGATTTTTGTTTTATGAATTTCAAATAACAATTATTGATATTTTTTTTAATAAAACTCAAGTTGTGATTTTTACTTTCTCTTATAAAAAATAAAAATCAGTCTATAATTTTTACTTTTTTAAACAAGATTTAAAAATTATAAAATGATTTTTAAATTTTTGTGACACAAAATAAAATTCTTTTGTATTTATCTACATTATTATAATTGATAAATATACAAAGTTTCTGTTTATATGTGCTAATTAATCTGTGTGGGTCACTTACATTTTAAAGATGAATATAAGGCCTAAACCATATATTAAAATAAATGTGAAATACCGCTGTCAAAAAAACCTAAGTCTAAGAATGTGTTAGTAAAAAATTTCATTGAAAACAAAAAAAACATGTAGTACATATGCCCTTTTGAGTAATTTTTTCAATTGAGTTTGTTTAAGCTTCATATCTATGTTAATAATCTATGGTCTAAACTATGAAATGACTTTCTTAGCGACACCAAATTAGTAATGAAAAACGCATAAATGATCCTTTTGATTATGTTCTCATCTTTGTACTGCTACAAGTATCATAAGGTGATAGCAAGAGAATTCGCAAAATTTCTGTCAGAAAGATATTTTCAAGGAATATCTGAAGATGTACGGAACTAAATGAAAGTCTAAAATGATAATTTAAAAGGCAATATAAGTGAAATAAAAGATATCAAGGACAGGCAGTTAATGTAAAAAAAAAATATTTTGTCATCCTTGCACAAATATTTTAAAAAAGGTTATTTAAATACATTGAATGCCTGCCAAAACTTATCAAGATATCATATAAACCGTGGAATTTGATAAAAAAAAAAAACTGGACTACGTGTTAATAAAGCATCCATTTCCTATACATTTTAGTACAAATTTGAATATATAATATTTATATTGTTTAACAACAAAAATAAAAATCTTAAAATATTTTTTCTTTTCATTTGAAAACATAAAACTCATTAGCTCTGTTTCATTACTCGTCAAATTTACAGGTTTTAGTCAGAATTAGTAAGAAATTGTCAGAAAAACAACAAAATACACATAAATTCTTAGTACGGGAACGCTTTTATATGAATTCTGACTAAAATTTGCAAGTTTCACAAGTACTGGAACAGAGCTGTTGTTTGATTTACATTTTTATTTATATTTTAAAACTCAAAAACTGATTTTTATACCCCACATCACCATAGGTGGGTGGGGTATTATGCGTTTGTGCTGTAATGCACAGCAAAAATTATCCAACACCCACCTTAAAGTATACCAATCGACTCAGAATCACTTTTTAAGTCGATCTAACGATGTGCGCCCTCCATTTGGCTGGACGGCTGGCTAGATGGTTGGCTGGACGGCTGGCTGGATGGCTGACTGGCTGTCCATGTAAACGTGATGCACAAAGTAAAGGTCTCAATTTTGAAGATAATTCAATGGAATTTGGCACGTAGGATTTTCATGACAAAAGGACGAAGCCTATTGAAATGGGTTATGATCGGACCATTATTTCAACTGGCCCCCATACAAATGTCCTCCCGGAATATGGGTTTAACGATCATAAATGCCTTAAATATAGCAATATTTTGATGAAATTCGGTCTAAGAAAGTTTTGTATAAGTGTCAATCTTTGTGCCAAAATTTATGCATATCGATCCATAATTTACCATAGCTCCCATATAAAACCCTCTTCCGAAAATCACTTTAACGTACATAAATCACAAAACAATGTTAATATCAGGTTTATATTCGACACAAGTAAGTTTTATATAAGTAGAAATTATAGTGACAAATTTTATGAGGTTCGCTCCATAATTTACAATAGCTCCCATATAAGCCCACTTGCGGGAATCACCCTAAAGTGCATAAATTCATAAAAATGTTAGTATTAATATAATATTCTGTATTCGTACGTTTTATTTTACACTTAGTATAAGTATCCGTCCATAATTGTCCACATGTCTAACATAAGACCCATCCACAAATTTTGGTGGACATGCACAATGGTGTGGGGTATCGTATGGTCGGGCTTGACCGACTATATCTTTCTTACTTGTTATTTTTAATTTTTATTTAAAAAATCAAAAGCAATCTTTATTTTTGTACGATAAGATAATAATTACGGTCTCATATGTGACTATATGTATTTTGTTGTTGCATGAATTAGGTCTTTCAGAATTGAATCAGGTTTTTTTCTCTCACATAAATATCTACTTATTAATCTATGCATATAAAGCTTTAATGCGACCTTCATCCAAACTAAGATTGTAGTTTAATTGGGACTTTGAGAAACCATAGATGGATGCTTAGGTGTGATTTTATAAAAATATAATATTAAAGCTTTCTTAAAACTTAAATGAGATATTATGACATCAGAAACTCTTTAAGCGGAACTTTCTAGAAATTTTAAATTTTAGGCTTAAAAGGTACTTTAAGAGATCTAATATTAAAATTTAAGTGAGACTTTATAAAGACCTATAATAAAAGCTATAGTTTGTATTTATTCTAATTTAAGAATGTTGATTAATTGGGCATTTTTTAAAGACTTAAAATGGAAGTTTTATAAAGCCAGAACATACACTTAAGTTGGCTGCGATCTCACCTATAATAATGATGACATATGCGATTATGTGATCAGTTATCATAGAGTAATCTAAGTAATCTAAGTTTCGGACAACCTAAAGGCTTTAAAAAAAGGCACTAATACTTTGCCCTAACACAAATACTTCCCTGTATTAAAACTCTTGTTGAGAGCTAAAAAAAATATTTTGAATTTTTCCAAGTGTATAGTATCTATATGAACAGCAATTAATATATTATTGTTGGCTTTTGCTGTTAACTTGCCGTAACTGTGTCAAAATTGTTTACTTTTTTACAATTTTATCAACTTGTTGTTGTTTTTATTGATTTTATTTTTGAAAATTTTTCCATCAACCATAAGCGGTTAAATTTGTTATTTTAAGCGGTTTTTGCTGTTTATTTTTAGTTTTATATTTATATTGTTCAAATACACAATTATATTTTATTTAAACAATTTCATTTCGTTCATGTGCTGCTATTTTTTACTTAAATTCTAGTCAATTTTTTTTAAAGACTTTAAAAAAAACTATTAAAAAATATTATTGTTAGCGGTTTTTAAATTAAGTTTGTATACTTTTATTTCATTTTATTATTTTGTATATATCTTTGATAAACTAATGAAAAAAGGAAAGAGTGATTAACCTACATTTTAGACTTATTAAAAAAAATAAAAATAGAGTTTTTTTTTTACTTTACAGCAAAAACATTTACAAAATAAACAGTGGGATATTTATCAAAATCTTTGTTTCTTTAAGCTATTGATTGAATTTTTTGCTGTTAATTTATGTCTAAATATTTTTCTTATATTAAATAGCCTTTTGAATTTATTTTATAATTTACATATTGACCGCAAATGTATAAAAAAATATTTATACATAAATTATAAAAAATGATTTGTATATCATTGACTGACATTCAACGTCAATCAGTATTCATTTTATTATTATTTTGAAGTTATTTGTTTTTTTTCTACTTGTCAGTTCATTGATCATTTAGCAAAGAAAAAATTATTTTATAGAAATATTTTATTTTGCACTTTATTTGTTTAGTTGACCATTTGATTTTTGCCTTTTTAAATTTATTTTATTCTTTTTAAGTCATTCCACATGACAATATTTAATTTAGTGGCACTTTTCTATAAAATATTTTACATTTTTTTGTATTTAAAGATAACAATAATTGTCGTTTTTTTTATTTATTTAATTTGCATATTTATATACGTTTGTGGTTACCATTGTATTTTAAAGAAAAATATATGGTTATTTTACATACCTGTAAAGAGAGAGAGAAAGAAAAAATGATATTAATAATATTAAAATTGAAAATAAAAAATTTTAAATAATATTAAACAATAATGAAAATTTAGTTCTCCAAGATATATTCTCGATCTACTATAGAGATCATAAGCCACCAATAGATGAGCTATAGAAAAACTTCAGTTGACCGATTTTTATATAAATATTTCTTTTAAGAGAGCTTCAGCTAGTGAGGGACTTCTTTACCCCTGGTCTACACGTAGATATTTTTATGTTGGCAATTTTCAAATTCTATTTCTCTCTTTAAAATGTTACGTGTCGATCAATAGGAAATCTATGGCGCGATCTATTTCGCAATAAATATTTAAACATAAAGCTGAGCAATAATGTTTAACATAAGCTGTCAAATTTATTGTTCTCTTTTAAAATTAGGTCCTTTTTAATTCAATTTCAATTTAAAATATAAGTTTCTCATCTACGTTTTCTCCACCCCTTAACACCAAGTTGGAAATATAATTGTTTTCCTAATTCTAATTTGAAGAAATAAACATGTTTTCGTGTAGACGTAGAGTACAGGAAAGCTCAGATATGGATAATGGAAATATTTTTCGATACCAAAAGAATATTCAAATTATACTTTTTTCACCTCCAAAGTACTAAAATTATAATTCTTATTATTTATAACTGGAAAGTGAAGCATCTTGAGACATTACCAAGGATCGATGTTTATTTTATTCAAGATAATGTAAAGATCCTCTTGCAATTGACTCTGGAATGGAAAGACATTTTCGAAAATCTGTTCTTAAAAGTAAGCCGTTAAGTTATAATTTTATTAAACATTAATACTAAAATTAATAACCTCAAAGTTCGGATTATTCGTTATAATTTTTATTAATTTTATTTGCATCGATTTCGGTTTAGAGTAGGGATTTTGATTATTCGGATTTTGCGAAAACCAGTTTACTAATTTTTTATCAAAATGTGTAAACCAAACAGATATATTAAATTTTATTTTAAATATTTTGGTGTAAGCACGTATTTAAAGATCACTGTTACTTTTGTATATCTAAAAATAATATAATAATTTTTGAATTTTTTTTTAAATGTATTTCTGTTTGATCATTGATACAGTTAACTTAACAATTTGTTTTCACATATAGGCCCTATTATTTAAATTATGGGGTTTTTATCATTTGCCTGTAACATTTTCTACTTTTAACATATGAAATGTTTGTTAGATAAAGACAAAATATTTAGGATTTTCTGTTCATATTATGGAATCATTATGAAAGTCTACCGATGGTAATTCTACCGATGTCTTATTATAAATTCTGACAAGTTTTTTTTTTTTTTTTAATTTAAAAGTTATTATGTTGAAATTATAAACTTAGATATTTATTTAAATAAATTACTTTCTGAAAATTTCTGAAGATAATAACTACCGAATATTCGAACCAAAAAACCGGTTTATTCGATATTCGAAAAGCTAGCTTTAAAAAAAACCGACCGAAAATGTTCAAAAAAGCCGGTTAAAACCAGTCGATTTTCCTAGTTTAAAGAACATAGCCAGCTTTCATTATCTTACGACTACAGCTGTAGTCTTATTTACTTCCATTCAAAGGATACTGTCCATCCTTTGATAAACTTTCAAGTCAAACTCGAAGGTCGAAATGGAAAGCATTTTCTTTGCTGTAAAAAATAAAAATGTTTCCTTTATAAATGAATCTTGTGGGAGTATCGAATTACCCGTGGGAGTACTGTGGTATTTTTAAATATTAAATAGTATCTAAAAAAGTACGTAGTAAAAGTTTTCTTTTTAGAATGGTTTGAACTAGCGAAAGATTTCTTTTTAGGAAAGCTTCAACTAGCGAGAGATTTCTTTTTAGGAAAGCTTGAACTAGTGAGAGTTTTATTTTTAATAAAGCTTGGGCTAACTTCTTATTAATAAAGCTTAAGCTTGCGAGAGATGATATTATAGAAAAGCTTATGCTGACAAGAAATTTTTCCATATAGGTGTGCTTAAGCGAGAGACTTATAACTATGAATGCTGGAGGAAATATTAAATGTATACATTAACATTTTGAGTATCATCTAGAATCCAAATTTCTGTTAGTCATCCAGTTTAATCTCATTATATCACCACATTAAATTTTTTATCTTCTAAAATAACAAAATCATTTTTCTCACATCATCACTTTTTTTAAAACGTCACATTTACAATTATGTCAACCAATTTAATGCATTTGCATACCATTCTGCTGTCTGTCATATCTCTTCGCGTAAAATTGAAAGGAAATCCATTTAAATTTATCATCTGCCAATATTCATTTTAGAAAATGTTTTTGTTCCCATTTATTACAAAATAATTCTTTTTCAATTAAAAATTTTAATTGAATCTTTAGTTTGACATGCTGCAACATACAGTTGCTCCTCTTTTAGCAAATGGTTTGGATTGGATTTTTTTTTCATCCAAAATTTTTTACAACTTTAAATTTAACAATAAGCCAAAACGCTTTTGAGGCATAAAAACATAAACGTTAAGAAAACAAAATTTTGTAAGTGGGTGGATATGAATGAATGGATAATTTGCTTGTATTCAATATTTTTTTCATTTGGTGTTTTTTTTTTTTTTTTGGTAAATTGTTTCAGCTTTTTGGCAATATGGTATGAATTTTGGTATGTACTCGTCGCAAGCATGTACATATGTATGTTTTAAAAAAGCGTGCATGTTGTTCATTAATGTTATGTGCACACCTCGAAATGTTCGAAAACAATTTTGCAGTTATATGTTTAAAATGTACCGAGTAAATTTTGGTACAATATAAATTTAGGTATTCTTATATTTTAAAGACTTTTCAAAAGGAAATATTATTTGTTTAGGAAATAAAATAATATGAGGAAATTAATTCATAAAAAAATATATTTTGTTTCTCCTTATTTTTAGTGTATTAGATAATTAAAACTTTACCCCAAGTTAATCATTTATTTAATATTTCAAATACAAAAACGATCAGTCGTGTAACGGCGCTTGCAGCGTTCTCTCTATATATAAATATTTAAAAAACAAAATAATTTTTCTCTTTCTAAGAAGAGAGAACCGCACGAGCGAACTAGTTTGAAGCAATTGAAATTTTGAAATTAACTAGTTCGCGATTTACGACAAATAATATGCGATCCAGTTTTGAATTTTTTTAGTGTACTTTCCAATTCGTCTTATATCCTACAAGTTCTTTTGTTTTTACTTATTTTTTACAATTCAAAGAGGTAGGTAATCAGCCAGAGGTAATATTGTATTTTCAAACGATTGCCTAATAGTCTCATTTGAATGTTATGGCTGCTGTTGTCTAAACTGACACACATAATTGTCTAATGTTAAAGAAAATAAAATATTAACAACAAACTTTAAATATGTGTTATTAGAGTTGGCCAAAACGGCTACGACAAAAACAAAAAGAACAAATAGTTAAAATTCAATTTAAATTTAAAATTAACAAATGTATGATTATTTCTAGAAAAAAATATATAAATAAAAATGTATATGGAATTAGTACACTTTTGCAATTGCTAATGATTGTATTTTGCATTTATTGTTTATTTAAAAGTAAAATCACAAGAAAAATACAACAAAATTTTAAACAATAAACATATGAGTACGAAATATAAATATTGTCGTAAAAATGTTTAGATTACATTACGAAATAATACTCGTAATTTAAAGAAAAATCAATATAATATGACAAAACTTGATATAAAGAGATATTTCTCTATAGGATATTTAAAGTGCTAGAGCAAATTATACTTCCTTCTGCGCGGCGAACCTATAAGGTCACTTTTATTTGTTCCGTGTATTAAAAAATTCAAGGGGTATTTGATGGTACTGTTAGCTAAAATGCTTGTTACTGAAAAATATTCCTACATGCGCCGTTTGGTACCATTTATTTGATATCTGATCTTTTTATAAGGTCAGTTCACTTTTTTCCACTAAAATCACATTTTTGGCAATTTATTACTTGACTATTTATTTACTAACTTATAGAAGTGATTACGAAGAGAATTATTTTAATTCCAAAAATGTTCCTAGAAGTTCATCCCGCACAGCTTTAAATATTTCCACTTTTACTTATCCAGGATAAAAGTGCACAACTAATACTAAAATAAAATTAAATTGACATTGAAATTGGGAAAAGGTTCAAATTGCTGCACAACACTGACATCAAACCATGTCTCAGTGGGTCTACACTACTAATGGATTTATTCTTTTCTGGCAGAAAAACTTTAAATTTTTAACGTTTTTGCACCTAGATGTGACAGAAAGTGATTAGAAACTATCGCTGGTATTCAACATTATTAATTTTAGTGAAATGCGATACTTTAGAGTGGCTCCCATTTGTGATTAACTCGATAAGTGGTTCCAGGTAACAATTTCGAGAATTCTTCATTAAAAAATGTCTAAATTAACAGTAAGAATTTGTTTTTTTCTTTATATAAAAATTATTTCTGATGTAGTTAATAGGCAGTCAGGCTATGAAAGGGATTTAATAGAGGAAACCATGTATTTAAAAAAATCCCTAAGGGTTTAGGATATATTTATCATAATTTGAATCCACAGCAGCAATAGTTACCAACTCCTTTCTTGCCATGCTATGCGCAATATCCGCAAAAGTTTGCAATTTTTTTTGCAAAAAAAGGGGGTGAAAACTTTTGGTAGAAGATATACTTTGAACTGTTTTAACGATCTTAGAGTGTCTGATATGCAGAAATCTGAACGTTTTCCCATTCCCATCTTCAATGTTAATTTAATTTTATTTAACTCATTTTAGGATTAATTGTGCACTTTTATCTTGGAAAACGACCATATACTTCAGTGGGATAGGTAAAAGTGGAAATTTTTAAAGCTGGGCAGAATAAATTTCTAGGAATTTCTGGTATTAAAATAATTCATTTCCGAAACACTTCTATAAATCAACAAATAAAAATAGTCACGAAATAAATTGGACTGACCTTATAATTTGACTCTTTGGAAAGTACACATTTTCAGCGTTTTTGTCGATAAAAAAATCAAATGTCAATGAAATGATACCTATCGGTGCATGCAGGAACACCTTTTAGTAATAAGTACTTTAGGTAGCAGTATCAGCAAATACCAATTGAACTTTTTTGCACAAGGAACAAAAAAAAATGACCTTATAGGTTTGGCGCACATTAGTAAAGCTTTAGCTTTCTCTGTAGTAAAGCTTGAGAGATTTCTCTATAGTGAAGCTTGAGCCAGCGAGAGATTTCTCGATAATAATTCTTCAGCTTACAAGAGATTTCATTATTATAAAGTTTGAAGTAGCGAGATATTTTGCTATAATAAAGCTTAGGCTAGCATCAGATTAGCCTACAGTAAAACTCAATAGATTTCTCTATTTTAAGGCTTAGGGAAAGTTCTTTAGAAAAGTTTGAGGTAGCGACTGATTTTTTTAAAGGAAAATTTAAGTTAGAAAGTGATTACTCTTTAATAAAGCTTGAGCTAGCGACAGGATTATCTTTATAGAAAAGCTTGAGTTTAAGAGTGAATCTTCTTTATAGAAAAACTTGAGATAGAGGGAGAGTTTCTTTTATAGAGAAGCTTGAGTTAGCGAGAGAGTTTGCTTTATAGAGAAGCTTGAGTTAGAAAAATAAGAGCTAGCGGGGGAGTTTTCTATATATAAAGCTTTATTAGACAAAGTTTAACTTAGCGAGAGTTTCCTCTAAGAAAGTATATAAATATCTTATTATTTATTATAAAACTTTTGTTTAATTTCAAATATTTTAATATCCCATTTCTTATCGGGTTTCGCCAAGAAAACGAAATTTATCTTGTCAGTTTCCAGCCATATTGGTGGGCGTTTAATATCACCACTATGCACGATTAAGACATATCTTAACACCTGAGAATTTTAAAACAAAAAAATCTTGTTGTCTACAAATTAATAAATTAATAACATAAATAAAATTAATTTTAAATGCTTGCAACTGTTTGTTATATTACAAAAAAATTAATAATTTTCTACGCCAATAATATTTACGAAATACGTCAGAATTTTAATTTATGTATAATTCTTTATTGGATTAGAACAACATTCTTAATAATAAAATAATAACAAAACATGATAATTTTGTAATTGAAAACAAGTTATAAATTTATTAAAATAAATTAAATAAATTTCAATTAAGCAATATTGTTGACTTTTAATGTTTAATGAATGTTGATGAATGGAGGAAAAAAAATATTATTTAAGGTTATTAACAGCCTAAAGTGAAACAAGGTTAGAGGAAGAAAGTCATAAATTATGGTAAAGTGGTAGAGATTTTTTTTAAATGAAAATAATTAGTAGATTTAAAAAAGCAAAATTTAAGGTTATAAATAATTTAGAAATGTTAAGTGATTTTTTTGTAATAAAAATAATGTTGAAAATAAACTACTCATTTTAATTCTAAGAGATTAAAGAAGGGCTTTATGAGAAAGCTATTTAAAAGCTTTATATTTAACTTATAGCAAGTTTCAAGCTGAAAGCCTAACTCATCTTTGTAATAGGTGAAGTTTTAGTTTTCTAAATTTACAAAATAAATCAATAGCTAAATCAAGTTAAATTTTATCTACTTTTACGATAAACTATTAAATTCTCACAGCTGACTTATGAACCAAATCAGCTGATTAGCAATATGACTATTAAAATCAAGTTTAAGCCATTAATTTCGCATTAACAAATTTTCAGCTAAGAATAATTTGTCTATTAAATAATTTATATTTTGTTAATATCACACTTACGTGCTAAAATGTCATAAATGTAAATCATTTGAGACAAACAAGATATATTTAACAGACAAAAAATACTAAGGCTTAACATTTTACATATAATTAAGTAAAAATCTTGAAACGTGCTTAAAATGCAACCACAATAATGTGAGTTTTTTGACAGACTTTTTTTTAAAGGTGCTCTCATATTTTTAATATTTTTTACAATGTTTTGCATAGTTTTTTTGTAAAATTTATTTAGCCTTGGTTTTTTTTAATAATTGTAAACTACACACATATGATTGCAACAAAAAAAAAACATTTTTACAGAAAAAAGCCTACACTTAAAATACTGGAGCACCCACTATATTGAGACGTGTTTACTCGTGGTACAGCAGCAAAAATGTAAAATATTTTGCTTTTTTAGATTTATTTAGAAGTTGTGTTTATAAACAATTAAATAATATAAACAAGCTTTAATAATTTTAATAAATTTGCAAGCAGCTTGGTAAAAAAAAAAAATAATTTTTATCACGCAAAAATGTCTTGAGCCTAATTATATTTTATCTTTGTGATATAAATCTACATAGAGAGAAATAATAAGGATTTATAAATGAAAATAACTTTAATTAAAATTTTCTTTGCAACAACACCAATGTGATCAGGATAAACAAAATATTGAAAACACTTTGTAAAGCTTTAACAAGTTTTATTTAAATTGCAGAAAATTCAATAAAATATATATTCACTACTAAAAATTATTTAAATTTATTTAATTATAAATTTCAATCATGTGTCTCTAATCGATACACCCACCAACTGCAACTTTTTGTTTCACCCTAATTTAAAATTTTATCTTATATGAGAGATGGGCGGTAAAGTAGGCGAATCACTACCATTTTTGTATTACCGAGTTAACATCGATCCTTGAACTACTTGTTTAAAATTTCGTTAGTGTATTATTAGATCGACTCAGAATCTTATGGGGACCCGAATATATAAATATACTTTATGGGTCTTCGATTTTTTTTTTTTTTTTTTTTTTTTGACATCTTCGACACCCGGAATGACGAATCCAATTTATGGGGGGTATATTTTGATGGTGGATATAAAAAAAATTATTAAATTCTCATTTCAAAAATTCTCTAACAGACTTTTAAAACTCATTTAACTTCATTATTTAGTATTGTTACATTGCATTTAGATTTGCATTTTATTTACAACCAATTTATTGTTATAAAAATAAATGATGTAATAAATTATTATCAATTAAAGCACCCATTCTCTTTAGAAATCTCACTGCTGTTTCATTAACCTTAACAATATTGATTCAAAATCTAAATACAATTAATTTATTCTCTTTAAACAAATCTTTTTTTTTTATTTTCAACAATGCACTTAAATACACAATCAGAGATGTTTCTCAATACTTGTAATAATCTAAATATAGAATATTTATAAAAGAAAATATAGTATAGATTAAGTATGTTAGTGCATTCAGTCCCTGTGTGCATTTAGTGTATATGAGATTTTTATTAATAAAGCAGGTGCTTAAGGGAGTGGAATCAATGAAGCAGCAAATGAATAACATAAAACTGATATTGAGTTTAAGAAAACCCTGATGGCACCCTGCGACTTTTTTAAATGCTTGGCCAAATGTCAAAGCAAAATCAGCAGGTTGACGATTGAAAATAATACAAAATCGTGTTGATGGTGTTTTGATGTAAATTAATAATAATATTAATTTGATGTAATTAATATTTTGAATTCCAAACTATAAATAAAAAATGAAAAGTTTTAGAAAATTAAACTTGGGACCATTATAAAATATATGTAGTAGAGTGTCTCATTGAAAAAAAATGTTAATTGATCAAAATTTCTGAGCAGAACACACGAAAAATATTAAAAAGAAAACTTTAAATGTTTACCTTCAGTTTCCTACCAGCTGTTTAAAATCAATGATATAATTAATTTTGTCGAAAATATTGAGTTTTGTCTTGAAATGTATTTAAAAATATTCGTAATTTGAACTTCATATAAAAAAAAAAAATATTCAAATTTTCTTCGCAAGAGTGACGGTCCAGAGTGTTTCATATGGAGAAACAAAATCATATGGGAAATTTTTTTTTGTCAATAACAAACACAAAACTACAAATTTTTTTGAAACCTATGTATTTTAATAAGAAATTTGGAAATTTGCGCAAAATTTACTAAATTCTGATCTAGCATCAAAACGCATCGTTTGAGTGGTTTTCCTACATCAGAATCAGAGATGGAAAAGTTGATACTATAGTACTTCTTTTGATACTATTTAACATTCAAAAGTACGGAAGTACTCCCTCGAGTCATTTGATAATGTAAAACGAAGAGAAACAAAAAAGCAACCGAAAAGAGCTAAAAAAGGTAGAAGTTATTTTTTTTTTTTGACCCATAGTTGTAATTTGTAGGATGTTCTTCTTTTATGCTGCTTGTTCATTGCTTTTGAAGTTCTTCTGTTAGAACTATTCTTATATATATTTTTTAATAAATATTCTTAAAAAAATAATAAAAATACTTCAAAATTTGTGAAGTTTTAATTTTTTTTTTTAGAAATTTTAAACCTCTTTTCCTGCCAAAAATACATTTATTTTCACTTGTTTGGGTGTAATATTAATAACTTCTAAAAAGGCACAAAATACATATGTGGTTAGTTTTACTTTCGAAGTAGTGAAAAATGTCTCTTTTGGAAGCACTTTTCGTTTTTGCTGGGAACTGTCAAAAATTTTAATTTTAGTACTCTGAAGGTTTTAAAAATATTAATATTTTCATTTTCCATCCGTAATTAGAATATCAAAAAAGCTGTTTCTCGGAACACTCTAATATGCTGGTACGAATGTTCAGCCCAGAACGCAATAACAATCAGATTCGCGTAATCTTTGGAAATCGTTGATTACAAGATCGTAGATTTTGCTCTTCCTCGACTAATGTGGATCTAAGTTTTTAATCAGAAGAACTATTAAATCAATTGTTTCTGTCTTTCGCATTAACATTAAGAGATAGATTGACTGGATCTTTTGATTGGAGTGCTGCAAAAGCAGAAATATAGTTTGACCAGATTGAGAGCAATCAAAGTGTGAAATAGAGAATGAATATTTTGAAGCAATTTTGCGGAAATATTTTACCTCTTTTAAGTGGTTTCAAAGTGATATCGACTACAATTAAATACTTTTTGCAAATTTTCCTAAGATAAGTCTCTCTCAGAAAAATTTGTAAAAAATATCCTACAATCTATAAACAGAAAACGAGGGTTCGTCATGATAACACTGGTCGGCAAAGAAATCCTCCCTTTAATACGAATAGTACTGTATGGATTTTTGATGTGCTAAACACGAATCCGCTTTCAGTTTTTTTACACCAAACGATGCGGTATAAAAATGTTTTCCATCCACCCCAACATAATTCTTTATATGCCCAATATTTTCGGAGTTATTTAGAAATCCGAAAAAAAGTTCTTCTTGCAAAATTGAAGTTTTTTCCTTAAAAGTTCTACGCATAAAATAAACCATCATGTATTGTCAAAATTGATGCACAAATTTTGATGTTATTAACATATTAAAAAATTTATGCACAAATTTTGATGTTATTAACATATAAAACTATTATTCACAAATGAAAAATTATCTTGGGGTGACTTCAAAACATCCGCAGCTTAATTAATTGAAAAGAATATTCTTTGGGGGTTTTTCTAGACTACTGGTACGCTTTCATTTTTCGTTGGAATTATTGAGTCAATTTTGGATTTTGCATCGAAATTTTTCTCTCAACGTAGAGGAATAATCTAGAGAAATTATTTGCTCCTGTGCACGAAATTCGCCCTGAATATCATCATCGGATTAAAATGCTAGACGAAGGGCTACTCTATTAACAAGTATTTTAAATTTGTAGATAAATATTTAGAGGGTTTTATTGATTCGATATTTCTACTGTAAATAAATACCAAGGCAGTGAAATTTAATACTATTATTCCGAAGCACGAACTCACTAGCCTTAAAAACAGATTGAAAGACTAGCTAAGAATTACTTAATGAATCTTTCCATTAAAATAGTGATTTTGTATGTAGGAATTCATTGCACAAAGAATGAAACTGATCTACTAAATAGAAAATTTATTTATTTATTTTGTGGATCTGAAACAGTGTTTGTGGACTACAAAAATACAAAATTGTTTTTATTGCAGGACTATTTGACCTTAAAGATCAGTAGGAATTCTTAAGGCTAATCCATACAAAGCTTTAAAGACTTAGTGGGTTTTAACCAGTATTATAATGTTTTAGATAGGAAAAGCATGTATCAATCATCCCTGGTGAAATACAAAAAGCAGTCTAGAAAGCGGTTTTCTATTAAATTTTACCTAAATTCCAAAATATATCTCAGTTAATATTTTGAAGTTAGGCCTAAAAATATATTTATCGGATAAACAAATGATATAATCATGGTGTCTTTCATAATTTCCTTTTTTGCATTATAAAATCATCATAGTTTTTTAAATCAAATAAAAGAGGATTTAATAAAAAGTTCTCTATATATCACTCTGTATGTTGAATTAAAAACCAGGATCAAAGATTAGTCAAAGAAATTTTCTCGTGTTAGTTTTGAAATGTCTTAAAATTTCGTTTTTATTGACATTTTTAAATTTTGTCATAAAATTTAATATTCTTACAAGTTTTTATTAATTTTATCTTTCGAAACAATTAATACTTTTAAATCTCGAATAAATAACATGAGTAAATTTAAAACACCGAAGCCAACCACCAGGTTCTACATTTATATTTATTTTATTTTTTATTTCTTCTTACATTTAATATTTTATTTTGGTCACATTATACTCATGAGGATTCAGTTTAAAGAAATCAAATCTGAAAACAAAAAGTTGAAGAATATTCTACATATTCTGGTTTTCTTATTTTTTTATACACTTTTACTTTATATATTTTTCATATTTCTTTTTTAATGCGTTATATGTTAATTTTTTTTTCTACGTTTTGATTTACTTTTTTTCAGGGATTTAGAAAAACACAACAAACCAGACGTTTGGAGGAAATTGCCAAGAACGAATTGGATGCATTTTATTTTATTATATACAGCATATGTGAATGAAAAAAATATATTAAATGCATGATTCAATGCTAAGGGAAGAATCTACTATAGATATTATACACTGTCTGCCACTTGAATAAGGAATCACATTTTTTTAACTTTAGTTAAACTAAAGTTCAGAAAAAAATAATTTATTGCGCAACTAAATTTCAAAGTGTTGGCTTTAGTTTCCTGAAGAAATAAAAAATATATAAATAATATATTTTTCTTGTGTCACTTGAATAAGGAATATTTTAAAACTAAGCAAACTGTAATTTATTTTTAAATTTTAGGTTATAAAAATGAAAGTTATTATCTTCTAGCATTGAAATTAGTAATGAGTACTGTCACCATTTTTAAAAATAACCTCAAAAATGTAATTTGGCATCAACTCTAAGTAATTTAGCGAAATTGAACTCCATGATTCCGTTATTGCATCCTTTAAGGATTCTATCGTTTCAAATTGTTTTCCTCCTTCATAAAATTTGCTTGCAAGCCAACCCCAGACATTGTCCATTGAATTCAGGTCTGATGAATATGGGGGCCAATCCAAAAGTTGAACATCTTGTTGATTAATCCATTGTTTTGCTACTCTGGTGGTATGAATCGGAGCGTTGTCGTATTGGTACGTCCAAGGTATGGGTCCAAATAAATTATTAAATTTTGGAAATGCTTCCTCTAGAATGTTTTCGTAAGTCGTTGCAGTCATTTTGTTGGATACAAAAACCAATTCTATGGTACCATAATACGAAATGGCACCCCATACCAATATTCCGCCCTCTCGGCTGTATCTGCGGCTCTAAAATAATTCCTCCTTATTTAGGTCATGGAAGTAATAGTTATACCCGTCGGGACCATCAATATTAAACTTTTTTCATCGGAAAATACAACTTTAAACCATTGTATTTTGTATTTTGGCAAATTGTAGGCGTAGTGATTTGCGTTTTTCATTAAGTGTTGGTTTTTTGCAGTTTTCGTCGGACTATGTATGGGCACGACTTTAAAATACGGTGCAAAGTACTCCACTTTTTTCACATATTTTTGATACCGTCATGGCAGAAATTGGTTCAATTCTAAGAATTTTTCGTCTTTCCTTTGGAGTTTTTGCCATTTTCTTCCTCCCTTTCATGTTTTTTCCATATCTTTACACGTTATTTAAATAATTGTACACAACTGTCTTTCCTGTATTCATGTTTTTGGCTATTTGGACCGGATTCTGACCCTGAGATTTCAAAATCAGAATTTTTTCTTTTTCAGAGTTATTAAGAGCCTTAGCACGTCCCAATTTAAATAAAAACTATTTAAAAATTATCAAATTAAAAATTCTCTAGCCGTTTATATTGAAAGAAATTCAAATCATAGCCTTCCTGATTAATATTAAATTCCTTATTCAATTCAATTCCTTATTCAAGTGACACACGAAATACATGTCTTTAAATAAATGTATAATTTTAGTATAAAAAATATGTATATTTTTTATTTCTTCAGGAAACTAAAGCCAATATCTTGAAATTTGGTTGTGCAAAAAATTATTTTTTTCTGAACTTTAGTTTAGGAGATATACTTAATTAAAGTTAAAAAAATGTGATTCCTCATTCAAGTGGCAGGCAGTGTATGTAGTATGTATACGAAAAAAATACTGCGTGTGCGGTAAATGTCTTATGATCATGTAGAAAATATGAAATATGAGTATGATGATTTGAGCATATATGCTATTTTTATAAAAAAAGGTTTAGGGCAAGAGATTTAAGATTCTAGAGAGAAGAAATCTATGGATATTACGGTGGTTTTGTTAAATACTTATGTGGGGAACTGTTTTATAAATTTTAATGTATATTTAATTTGGTTACTTTCTGATTTAAAACAACAATAAATTTGAAAAGAATTTTTATTTTTTTATTTTTTTTAACCTATTCAGTTTCTTTTATAAATCTTAAACTCTAACCTGTTTCAAAGAATTATTTTTTTCTTTTTTTCTAACAATTTTTTCTTAGTGTTATAATATATTTAAATCCTCTTTAGAAAAATGTATTGAATTTTAAATGATTGTATATTCTTGATAACCTTTATAGATCAAAGTTGGTTTTGGAATAAACTAACAAAGTATAATAAAACACCATGACTACAAGTACATCGATATACAAAGACCATACACACCGTGTTGCAATAATAAGCAAAATGGGGAGAAAAAAATCTAACATTTGGCCAAAATACCACAAATAACAAAATAACACTATAACCAAAAAAATAATGCAGAAAAAAAGACTTACTAAACAAAAAAGGACAAAAAAATATATAAAAATGCATTGTTTGATTTTTTTACCAAAAATAAAAAATAAAAAAAATATATTTTTTCCAAATGCTGTTTATGAATGTCTGTTATGGGTAGACAACCAGTCTATCTAAGTTTAGCTAAGAAATCTATTTGTCTATGATATTTTTTGTTTTCTGTATTATTTCTGGCAGTTCATTCCGTAAATATGAGTTTAAGTAAGAAAAAAATGGAAAAACTACAAGTTGTATGAGGTAATATTATAGCGCAAACAAATTAAGAAAATGTAATAGAACTTATGCGACTTTAGGAGCAATGAAAATTTTCATAAATTACATATATATATATATATATATATATATATATATATATATTAATTGTCTGTTATAAGAATAACCAAAGGTTTTTCGACTATTATGAAATTTATCAATAATTCCCTATAAATATGAAATTAATACAAAATTTGCTATAAATATAAAATTAAACGAATAT
The DNA here is from genome assembly GCA_932274085.1 of Protocalliphora azurea. NCBI lineage: Eukaryota > Metazoa > Arthropoda > Insecta > Diptera > Calliphoridae > Protocalliphora > Protocalliphora azurea. Next base: position 4,443,327 of record OW026520.1, on the reverse strand, counting down.
TTTCTCAAATATCAAATTTATAAATAAAATTCTATTTTTACAATGCTTTTTAAAATTTCTTTAAAAAAGTAAATTTATTGAAAATATTTCCTTAGTATTTATAGCAAAATCTATCGAAATGTAGGGTGCTCAATTTAAACTCCTATGAAGAAACTTTAAATAAATGAACAAAATTCAAAACAAACGAATTTAATAAAAATAGTGGTAAATAAAGAAAATGTTGATTTGTTCATATTGTCAATTGTTATTTACTCATATAATAATTTTATTTATTATTTTTTTTTCTCTGCAGTGTTCGAAGTATTTTGTCTCTAGTTTAGATGGTTTCTTTAATTTTTTTCAACAACGAGTGTTATGGAAGTTCATGACTTGCCAGCTGAGGCTAGAAAAAAAAAATCAAGTAACCACCTCTAAGATTTTTTTCGTTTGATTTTAAATATTTATTCAATATTTCTTTGTCTGTTGTTTGGCTTTTATATAAAAAAATAATGCATATACAATGATTTCTTGTTTGTATTATTTTTTTGTGATTTTAAAAAACAACCAATTGCATTGTCTAGTAAATACAGCTAGAAAACCAAAAAACAATATAAATAGTGGTTAATTGTAGGATTATTTAACATTATGAAGGTCAATTTATGGCAGTTGGTTTAGATTAGTGTTTGTTTTTGAAAGAAATATTTAAGAAAATTTCAAAATCGAAATAAATATGGTGTTGTGTTTTCCGTAAAAAATTATGTCGTAATGTTAATTGAAACAATTAAAATTGTTGTGGAAATAGCAGAAAGATTCATTGGTGTGTTAGTCAAATACTTTGGAAGAGGCTCAAGTCCTTACACAGGATCAATAATTTAAGGCACTAAAAATCCTACGATTGATTTCTAATTAAGAGTTTAGAAAGATCTAGCATTAAGCATTCATATAGAGCTTAGAGAGCTGCAGTAAATATCTAAAGAAATCTACATTAAAAACGTCTTTTGTGTAACTGAGACACGACTTACGAGTGAAATTTAATTTTGAACTAAGATTGCATTAGAAATTAATTGCAATGAAATTTTGACGGGTAATATTAATTTTTACTATGAAATATCTTAAGACATAAGTTTAAATCATCCTTTATAAATTTCTACAATTAAAATTTAATTTGAGGTATCAAAAGCCCTTCGATTCAATTATATTGAAAACCTAAGAAGAAATATGATAAATTTTTGATTGGGGACTCTTAAAATAGTTGAATAATTTAACTTCAATTGGCGATCCTAAATTAGACTCTAAAAGGCTTATAACTAAACCTTTATTGGTAATCTTAAAATTCATATCACTAAAGCTTAATAGTAATATTAAACTAATACTGTTAAGCCATACTCAAGGTCTAATTGGGATGCTAAGATGAACTACGATTCAAGTTTAACTTAAATTTTAGAAAGACACACAATGAAGCAAATAACAAATGAAGCTTAATTTAAAGCCTAAAACGATTTTTGATTGAGAGTATAGTTGTGTCGTTGATGAAAAAAATATTTCAATTGAACGATTCAGCAACATGAAAGATATGAAATAGTTCACAATCTTTCATGTTTATGTTTCACTTTTCGTTCATCTTTCTCTCTTTCATTCAGCTGATTTGAATATGTGAATCATCCAGCAACAAATATTTAAAACAGCTAAATAAAATATAAATATCAATACACAATATAAAGAAAAACTGCTTAAGCATTCAATAGGCATTATTATTTCACAAAAATAAACATATTTCATTCGTTTCTAATCCATCCACACTTCAGTAAATAAAATATGAAAGAAAAACAAATATGTTTCATTTGTTCCTACTCCATAAATACTTCAGTAAATGAAATATGAAAGAAAAGAACGAAATCTTATTCCCAGCTCTAATTGAGAGTCTATGTGGACCTATGTATACTCTGCAATGGGAGCTTTATTGAGACTCGAAAAAGAGTATTATGAATTCCTAATGGGGAGCCTAAGAAGGACTACAATTCAATCTTAACTGGGAGTTTAAAAGGACTTGGGATGCAAGCTCGAAAATATCTACAAAAAAAGAAATCAGTTTTAAGATTAAATATATCTTTAAGCATGATTAGGTCTCTAGGACATATGTGTAGAAAAAATTGTACTGTTAAAGATCATACAATTGAAATTTAAATTGGAGTTTATAAAGTTCTACAGTATTTAAAAGTTTGAGAGTCAAAGAAAACGTATGATGAAACTTTAATTAGGACTCTAAAAATTTTTGAAATTTAAGCTTAGTTGGAAAAAGAGCTATAATAGATGCCGACTAGGGAGTCTAAGAAGAACTTACTCGTAAATAAATCAATCAATAAAGCGTAACTGGGACTTTGAAAAGATATTTTAAATTTAATTTTAATTTTAAATTTAAATAGATGGAACTAAATATGTAGAAAAATATTTCTGTTAAAGCAAAGGCAACTGAAGTTTAAATTGAAGCTTTATTGAAAGTCTAAAAAGACCTACAACGAAAGCTGAATTGGGACTATGTTCAAAATTGAAATTAGGAGTTAAAAATGAACTACGATTCAATCTTAACTGGAATTTCAAAAAGATAAAACATTTTAGCTTAATTTTAAGTCTAAAAACTTACAACTTAAGTTTGATAGAGGCTTTAAAAACACCTACAAGTTAAAGAAAATTAAAGGTTAAACTGCTAATGATGAACTGAAACTGTAAAATTAACCATAATGAATAGAAGGATAATTGGAAGTCTAGGAAGGAATACGATTCAAGTTTACTTGAGACTCCGAAAAGAATCTAATGAAAGCTTAATTGGGAGTCTAAAAGAAAGTAAAATTCAAGCTAAATTAAAACTTTAAATTAAATAATCATTTAAGCCGATTTGGGATTTTAATAAACCTATAAATAAAAAAAATTGGTGGTTCTAAAAATCGTACTACTAAAACTTAATTAAGATTCGGAAAAAAAATTATGGAGACTTGACTGGGAGTTTTAGAAAATATAAGATTTAGGCTTAGTTGGGAATTTAAAAACTAATACAATTAATGCTTAACTAACACTCCTAAGATATTCTTTTAAAATAACTTTAAATAAACTTTATTTAGAACTTTAAAAAGCCCGATAATTGACGCTTAATATTGATTCTCGAGACCTATAATTGGAGTTTAATTAGGGCTTTTTCAACTCATACTATTAAAGCTTAATTGATAATCTAAAATGAGATATGACAAGATCTCTAACAAAAAGCTACAAATGTTTAATTGGGACTACAGACAGTCCTTTGAATTGAGATAAATTGAGACTATATAAGGATTTACGACAGAAGCGTAATCGAGCTACAATTGAAACTTATTTGGAATAAAAAAAAAAAAAAATTACAATAGAAGCTTAATTAAGGCTTTTAGAATTTCTACTACTGATGTTTAATTAGCGCTTTTTAAAAGTTTTATTACTTTCTTGGAATTTTAAAAAGTTCCAGGAGATTAATATTAATTGGTCCTTGTAAAATATCTACTACTAAAGTTTTTTTAAGTTCTGCTGCCCAAGATTTTATGGATTTTAAAGGAGATTTAAATTTATTGGAACTTCTAAATATTCTACCGCTGAAGCTTAATTAAAGCTTATAAAAGTCGATAGAAGCTTTACCACTAATTTTCTTTCAATTTATCATATTTTATATATTTATTTATGATTTTTTCTTAGCAACAAATTACAATAAATTAATAATTCCATAATAAAAAAATGTCTTTTTAATCACTTATTTTTCATTCAAACTAAATAGAAAATTCTTATAACAATTATTAATTTCTAGATAAATTAAAATCTCATAATTATATTTATAAATCAATTTAAATTTTTTTATCTATTTATCAAATAATTATCTATCTTAGCTAGCTGTTGAACTGAAAGTTCAGTTAAAAAACTGCAATGCATTGTTAAAATTCTTAAAACACTTTATAATAGAATTACGGAAAAAAAGTGGAAAAAATATATACAGAAAACGAGATTTAATTGCTAAGATGAAAGGGTATCCGTTTTCAAATGCTTCTAACAATTTATCTTTCAAACAGATTCTTTTTTTGTACATTTCTAAGTTTCTTTATATATTATTTTTTTTTGCCTTTAAGATTCTAAGTACTCATGCTGATAATTATGGATGAAATGTGTATGAAAGATTAGGAGAAAAAAATGTGAAAAAAGAAGTACCTTTTGATGGATGGCATAGTTAGTGTTAGAAATACATTTGAGGGTTAACTAAGTTATGGCATCTTTGCACCTGCACATACAGCTTTTTTTTTTTTTTTTGTTCTTTTAGCTGATGAGATATTTTTTCTTTCATTATTTCATTATTATTGTAGTAGTTATACCTACTTTTTTAAGTTTTAGAAAAGTACCTTAGTGAGCAAGTCTGTCAGTCTGTCCGTCTGTCGGTTTATGTACTAAGTAGAAAGAATTTTTTAAGTTGATGCGCTTTCCATGATTATTATTGTGAATTGTTAGGGATTCTTTTTTTTATTTTTTAATTTTCATAATGATCTATCTGATGTTGGGTAAGACGAAAGTAACGTCTGTTAAGATTTCTTTAATTTTTAACATAGTTTAGTAATGATCTGTATGAGTCTGTCAGACAGTCGTCATAGAGTGAGCAAAATATTAAAATTTGTTTAAGTGATCGTAGTAAATAAAGCATCTGTGATATAGTATGAATATCATTTTTACCATACCAAACATATTTATAATATAAAGAAAGTTTATGAAGGGAAGCAAACCCATAGTGTTGTATAAAAATATTAATAGGGTGAATGCAAATATTTATTTTTAAATAATTACTTCAAGTGGATCTAAAAACCATCTAATTGGTAAATAAGTCTGAAGATTTGTTCACACTTTAGTTATTATTATTATTATTTAAAACTTCTTAAATATCGCTTTTAGAATCTTCAATAATGTTTTAAATGAATCAAAGAAAAAATAAAAAATCTTGTATTAAACAATAACAAAATTAACAGATTTTTAATTCTTTAGTTTCCTTATTCCGCGTTTTAATTAATTGTTACATAAAAATTTTATTCAAGAATTTTATTCTTTTAAATAAACATGATTTATTTCCCTCTTTTTATTGTTTTATCTTATTCTATTAATAATATTTCAAACATTTGAATAAAGAATATCTCATTTTTCCTCTTAAACTTTAATAAATTCATAAAAAAGCCTCGCCTTGTGGTTAGTTTTTATTTATAAAATCAAATATTTTATTTTTTTTTAGAAACTTATTTACATACAAATTAACTGCCATAAAACTAACAATAAACCTGCAAGAGAAAAAAAATGTGGAAAACAAAATTTATTTATGTGAGAAGTTGTCTGTCTTACCGTCTGACCATTTGTCTATACATATATTATAGTCTTAATAAATACAATCCACAAATTAAATTTTAATTTGTTATTTTGTTAATTTTATGTTGAAAATATTACCACAGGTGAATTTTTGTGGTGTTGAGAGGCTGTTTTTTTTTTTTTTTTTTTTGAGAAAAACAAGTTGTTTTTGAAACGTTAAGAAAAAATAATAATAAATATGTTGTTAATTAGCTAAATAAATATTTTGTTTAACAAAGTAACTTGTATTTTACTTTGCTTACAAAATATAAAAAACAAACAAAAAAGTATTTAAATTAAATAATTTAAATATAAATCAAAATCCAAAGAATACAAAGAATGGAAGGATTGTTAAAAAAAAAACCTAAATCAGTTGTCAAGAAAAAAAACATAACTTTAAAATTGTTTTAGTCAAATTTTATTTATATGTATTAGTGCTGAAACCATTTTATCACACATTATAAGCACACATACTCGTAGTTACACAAAGGAGTATTCAAAAAGTCATACATGGAATTTATCACAATTATATTCGAAGATTTTGATAAATTTTCATCTTTTGATGCGAATTACATCCACAAATATAAATATAATTACATTTTTTGACTTTTTGTTGATGAATATCAAAATAATTTAAAATTATTTTAAATTCTGTTTTATTTTTAATACCAAAAGTAACAACTTCGTTCGTTCAATTTAAATTTCAACAGACAAAAAAGGAATGTCAAAAATATTAAAAACATATTTTTTTTCGGTTTGTAGAAAATATTCGTGCCACATGATTTAAAATGCAATAAATGTGCGTCAAAAAATAATACTCGTAAAAACATTGTGTGCTAGAGAAAAAATGTGTCGCGAGTGTAATTTTTCTTAAATTTTAAAAGAAAATTTCGTTTTCTTTGTGTTGTTTTTTTCTCTCACAAGTGTATTGAGTTCACAATGAACTTGTATGTGAGGAGAGAGAAATGTTGTTGTAGGAAATCGAGTCAGTTTCTTTTCTTTACATGCTTTGTTAATAATATCCTGGAAAGTAATTATAAAGTCGCTTGTAGAAAAATCCATATTACATAAATATGGTATACTATATTTTTAATTGAATAATCAAGTACTTTTCCTCAACGAAGTCTTAAACCTCGCTATATAAGTTAGAGAACGGAAGATACGCAGAGATTATCTTTCAGTATCTAAAAATATAAATGAAGAAGTTTTTTTTATGGTTACTAGAATAATTTATATTGTCACAATATATATAAAATAAATATAAAATATGTTTCTTCAATCACTACTATGATTCCATTCTACCCAATTCTGAAATAAAATAAGAGGGAACTATATAAGTAGTTATAAAAAAACATATCTTATGTTTACCACAAAAAAAACTAAAAAACTGTTTATGGCAACGAATATTTATCTACTACAACCATGATATGGTTACTATTATAATATAAATTATTTCAATGACCATAAAATAACTATTAATCTTGATATATTTACCGTAACAATGATCAATTATAATTTTTCTCTTTGTGTAAGTTTAAATATATCACTCCAGGTATTAATGTAACAAGATTATCGGATATCGGTTATGTTATGTAATTTAGGAGCAAAATCATGATATGACGGGGCTGAATAACTAACAAGAGTTTTTCTAAAAACCTTTTCATTTAGTAACTTTGGGTTTTTTATTTTCTCTTGTTCAAAATAATCATTTGAAAAATGTTAAATTTAATCTCCCATTGAAATTAAGATTTTTTTCATTTGTATCGGAGTTAAAAACCAAAGTAAATATTATTTTGATGTGATTCTATCTGCTCATTCTTTTTTCCAAATATAATTTCAGATCTTTCGGAAGATCAACTGAATATACTACGTTCGATCAGTTACAGATTAAAAAATCTTAGTCTGAGACTATTAAAGCCGATCTCCCTTCTAGCGAAAGTTCATAATCTGCAACTTCAAACCTTCTTCTCAGAGTTAATTTATTCATTTTGAGATGGAGCCTATGAAAGTGACTCACGCCATGGATTTAATGTCTCAGAACTCCCTTAGAGGAAAACTTCTTAGGCTGATACTCTTAAAGTTTGCTCTCAGAATAAATCTATTCAGATTGATTTATAATTCTCCTATGAATTTTTGTAATTCCCCTAAAGACTAAATATATTCTGTCCATTAACATTTTTCATCATCCTCAAAGCGAAAATTCTTAGTCTACAGCTCTTGAATCAAAGGCTTGATATTATCCCACAATATTTTTAATCATAGATCATTAAGTTGCCCAATGTTAGCTTGAATGATAAAGACAAATGATAAAAATTAATCTGGTACTATACTGATCTACGATTAATGCAAATATAAGATTATATAAAGAAGTTGTAAAATCAAATAAAATACTAGAGTCTATCAAAACAAATTTTAAACTATATAAAACCGTATGATTATATCTTAGATCATATGTTACCACCGCTTCATGCTTCATGAACCCTTTTAGAAACTTTTGTTTCTTCGTGGAAATGAAAATTACTAAAAACTCAAAAGATATTTATTTTAAATAAAATTGCGTTTAAAGCTCGTAAATAATTAAAATCTAATAAAATGTCTTTGTTTTTACTAATTTTTTAACATTGGGAGAAATTTCTGACTTAATTTTTCACATCCAAACATGATCTAAATTTGGATTTTATGAACCGTAGGGCAGAACGTGTAAACTTTGTAATATTTTACCAAAAATATTCACACATAATTCTTTTTTTATATTGCTTATTCTTAAAAAATTATCGGGTATGTCATCAATAGCAATATTAAATGGATTACGAAGTAAACTGGTTTAGCAAGAATTATTTTTAAGCTCCGGATATAGGGAAAATTTATCGTGAATTGAATGCAAGTATATTATAATCCTGCGGGAAATTGGTGGCAATTGTACTAATAGACCAGTTCCTCACTACCGGTTGAATACCAAATGAAACCTTACTCGTCACCGAAGTTCCAGTTGAAAACCCATGCTTGTCAAGAGCGCAATTAGCAAGTCGCGCGAAATAACAGTCTGGGGCTAAGTGGTTAGTGTAGAAGGCTATAAAACGTAAGATACGTCGGAAGAATGTGGGTTCGATTCAGTAAAAATAAAAAAAGAAAAAATAATTTGAATGGTTAACAATTTTTATCAAATTTTTATTACATTAATCAACTTTGAACATGCCTCTTGGAGCAGTCCTGCGACCTATCTTATGACCTGTCCGAAGGTGCTAACTACACACCTCCAATAACAACCCCATGTAAAAGTGACAGGTTTCTCCCATATAAAGTTCCAGAACTGGCACCGGTCATTAGCCCTGAGAACCTGTCACTTGACTAGTTTTGAACCGGTTCTCTTTTCTCTAACGAATTTTCATATCTTCTTTTTTAACATCAGATGGATCCAAGATAACATTCAGCAGTGGAAATGGGGAATATTTTGGTAGAGAGTATTAAAGACTTCTTTCCAAAAAGAAATTTTGCACATAAAGAACTTATTGAATCAAATTAATTTAATATATTTAGTTTATTGTTAAAATCATTTAACGTCTCGAAAAATTTAGAGATATGAGCAAAGTAACACAAAAAATAGTTTTTTGTATTTTTTTAAAGATCTTCATTTATGTATAGAAGGAAAATGTCTACTTCTCTTTTTAATTAGTTTAATATCTTCAGCATATTTCCCTTCGAAAAATAACGGACATTGATATGAAGTAGTAATTTCTTATGTTCTGCATTTAAATCGACACATAAGACTTTAAGAATTTTATTACTTAAAGCACCATTTTTTTAAATTTACTACTTCTATAGTAAATTAATCAGGTAAGGTTTTCGCAGCAAGTACTTGTCAGTGGATTACGCAGTGAAATTTAAGTGATTTAAAAAACCTGACCTCAATCCTACCACTGTACACCTATGGCAAAAGTTTAGTAAACAATAATTCTTCCTTTATTTCATTTTCTACAATAAAATAAAAATTTCCATAAATTAGAAACATCAGATATTTCATTATACTGCCGGACATAAATTCTTTTTTTTTAGAATTATCTGACAGAGGGATTCTCATGGCTTTTTCTTTTGTGGACTTATCTAATATTATATCCCCAAAGACAGCAAAACATGGCTTTATTAAAAGTTCTCCAATTGTGTGTGGTTACTTTGCTTTTGATATTAGCATTGATATATTGTACGAAGTATATCTTTCTCCATCCATAATTATATATGCCGAAAAATAAAAAAAATATATCATATACAATAATTCCATAAACACTTTTGGTCTCTCTTGCGGATACCCTGAAATGTTGCTACGGACCCATATTTGGAAAATCTTATCTTGGATTATATACATAAATGACTTCGATTGATATTGGCCCCGGACTAAAGAAATATCTACAATTAAAACTAATTTCGGTTTATATAAAGGCCTTCTACCAGATAGTACTATAAAAAAATTAAATTTCGGTTTATATTTATTAACACTGGAGTTAAAGCTAATCTGCCCTAATCTAGTACAAAGTAAAGATCTATGTTTAATATCAAAAGATCTAATTAAAATTAAGATAGTTCTAAATATAGCGCCAAATTTTAAATTTCATCGAATTTTCACATAATTCCAAGCTCTGTCCAAAATTATACTTAAAAAATCAAAAATTTTTTTCCTTCGATATTGCACATCTATCCATTAACAAAAGATGAATTAAAATCATCGTTACTGACCCACTTACTGGTCAGCATACAAAGTTCAAACATAAGTTGACTTTGCTTTTGCATACAACATCTTAACAAAACCTGTCAGCAGGCTATTGTTTTAACAAAAAATAAAAAAAAAACATTTGTTAACAGTAGTTGGATTTTGTTTTGTTTAAATTTGAAAATTTTCATAATTTCTGTTTCCTACAATTAACACACGTTGAAATGTTTAAACTAAAGACAACAAGCAACCTACATTCTTCATGTAAATAAAAATACAACATACAATAAAATAAACAAAAACAGCAAGAAATATATTAAAATTATCTTATTTTTTAAAAATTATACAAGTATATTGCTGTTTTTTTTTTTTTTTTTTTTTTTTTTTTGCTTAAATGACACATGCAAGGCTAATTCCATAGAAGCAAAATTGTCCGGACGTGCTGCTGATAATTAACATACGTATGAATGAATACTTGAATATATACTAATGAAGTTAAGATTTCAAATTTTACCTATATATCATCTAGAAAGATAGATACTATATACCGAAACAGACATAAAGTCTAACAGCTGGACTTTTGTACTATGTTCGTATGTCTGTTTGCCTGTCTGTCTATCACTTTAAATCAAGTACATCAAGATGTGTAAATGATATATCTATGCAAAATAATTTCACACAATTCTTTTTGTACTTGCAACAAACAATTAAACATTATACTTTTCTAGAAAAAAAAAAAAAAAAAAAACTGTAATGTCTTGTTGTTTTATTTTGTATATTTTTTTATTTTACTTCTCTTACAAAAGAACATGTAAATTATCATGATGTTGAGCTTAAACTATTACATGTTTACTGCTGCTTATTTTATTTTATATGCATACGTGTTTTAAAATAATAGAATTTATGCAAGATCTTTAAAATGATGTATAGAACAAAAATATCATGAAATAACAACAAATAATTTTAAATTTCCAGATTTTATACAATATAAAAACCTATTAGTAGTTTTTTGCAATAGAATTGTTAAATATTTTTATATCATATAAATGAGCCTCTATTAAAAAAATGTGTAATGAATAAGGACGAATTTAAAGTACACTTTCAATTATATTGTACGTGCCATACTTAAAAATAAATTGATGACACAAAAATCAGCAGCTTTCAGTATAAAAATGTCTTTCATGTCTATTCGCAAAAATATTGTGTATGAAAAATAGTCATAACACACAAATTGTGACTATAGTCTTAAAAATTCCTATTCATAAACAAAAATTTAATAATTTTTTCAAAATTAAGATTTTCAAAATTAAGATCTGGTATGTAGACAGTCATAAGAGTTATGACTATCATAAAAAGACATTTTAATTGAAAATAAAAAATATGATACATAAAAACAATGTATGCATACATATATGAAATTTTTGAGGGCCAAGGAGCTAAAATATAGTTATATGTAAAATTCTTACCCGTATTTCTTGCTGATTTTCATCACATCTAGCTGTTTTATTGCGAATTAGCCATTGTTCTTTTCATTTTAAATTTCTATATAAAATTTATTATTTTTTAAAATGAACTGACAAGAAATGTCATAATTTTTTACTTTTACGCATGTTTTGTGACTATGTTAACAAAATACGGAGTTATGACCGAGTCTTATGAATAATCGTCATAATAAAATTGTGACTTTTCTAAGACTTTAAGCAAACTACTGTTTTTGTGCAGCAGACATGTCATTAAAGTTTAATACTATCAAAAAATAACTACTTGGTAACCATAATTTATAATCTATACACTATCACACAGAACGCCAAAATAAGTGTCGCTAATGATTTCTACTGGATTTGAAATAAAGAGATAATGGATAAAATTTCAAATATAAATTTATTGATCCAATGTTTCTACTCATTGATTCCGTGCCAAAACTGACAGCAGTCGGATTTGATATCTCTGATGTCAATGAAATTCAGTACAGATATTTGATATTATAAAATTTTAAACTAATGTCCCTTTCCTGTCCAAAAGTATGAAGATTTCAAAAACAAAAAATGTTAAAAACTTCACAAAGGTGTACTTGTTTAATTGCAAAGAACTTCTAAAATACAAATGTTACGTCTTTGGTTTGAGTTTCATATTATAGACAAGGTCAAAGGTCAAAGTCATACAAATAAAAATCAAACCATTATATCTCAAAAAACGGTATTTTTAAAATTCTTAAAAAATTATATCATGTTGACATAACCCTTCTCCCATATAAATATATATATATATATATATATATATATATATAAATATATATATATCTATATATATATATATATATATATATATATATGTTTTTATACTGCGACTTTTTCATCTTCCGCAGATTTTTTCAATTATTTGATATCCTTTTTGTAAATTTATTTTAAATTTTCGTTATGTAACGAACAATTTAAAGTATACCAATAGACTCAGAATCACTTTTTGAATCGATCTAATGATGTCCGTCCGTCTGGCTGACTGACTGTCCATATAAACCTTGTGCACAAAGTACAGGTAGCAATTTTGAAGATGATTCAATGAAATTTGGTTTGTAGGACTTTCATGACACAAAGACGAAGCCTATTGAAATTGGTTATGATCGGTCCCTTATTTATATCTTGTTTCAATCTTTGTGCTAAATTTCTTTAAGATCGGTAAATAATTGACCATAACTCCCATATAAAACCTTCTTTCGAAAATCACTAACGAGCATAAATCACATACAAATGTTAGTATCAGGTTTATGTTTGACACAAATAAGCTTTATATTAGTAGAAATCATAGTGACAAATTTTATGAGGAGCGCTCCATAATTTACCATAGCTCCCATATAAGCCCAATTTCGGGAATCACCCTAAAGTGCATAAATTCATATAAATGTCAGTATTAACATAATATTCTGTATTCATATATTTTATTTTACACTTAGTAAAAGTATCGATCCACAATTGTTCACATGTCTAATATAAGACCACTCCAAGAAATATAAGACCCCAATGGTGTGGGGTATCATATGGTTGGGCTTGACCGACTATATCTTTCTTGTTTTTTTTTTTTTTTTTTTTTTTTTTGTTTAAATTGAGAACTTATTAGCAAAGATATACATTTCTGTGGAAATAAATAACGTAGGTATTCATAAGACAATAGATTTTAAAATAATTTTAGAATTATTTTTTTAACTCTTATTTAAAATTTTGTTCGAGTAAATATTTCATATGAACAAGTTAAAAAAAAACTTCATCAATTCCTAATTGATTTGAATAAATGAGGACTTGTACTAATGGCTAAGTACTGCAGTTCAATACAAATTTGCACAAAGAAAGTAGGGCTTCATATAAAATAAAAATGCGGCAGAAGTTGAAAAAAATTAGAAAAAAGAAAATTGCAGATATTTTTTACAATATTTCAGCAAAAGTTCATGTAATGTAAAAAAATGTATATACATATATTTAGAAAGCTTGATTTATCTGTTATCGAAAGCTGTTAAAAAAATTTGTAAAAAAAAATAATTTTTAAAAAACTTTTTTGTTTCAACTTAAAAAAAAATCAATTTTTTACCGATAACTTCAGAATTGGAATTGGAATATGGTCTACAACGTACACTAAGTAAGTATATTTTCACTGTCACTGTTCACTGTTTTTAGCCGTAGTCTTCATTTAATTCCAAATTACCTTTAATGATATGACGAACATTTTAATATAAAATTAAAAAAAAAAAAATGTCAAAATGTCAAATGCAATTGGATATTTTTGAAATTGAAAATTGAGTTGGAATTCTTAAATATTACAAGTTTTATGAAATCTTCATGAAATCTATCCTAAACAAAATAAAAAAAATACCTTTTGTAGCGTATCTGAGTATATCACATGCATAATCTTAAAAATGACAAAAAACAGCAATAATTTTAGCAACGTTTATCAGATATTTTTTTTTTTTTCTTAACAATTACTCTAAAGTTTAACGCTCATTTACGTTAATGTACTTGCAAAAAAAATAATAAAACTAAAGTTGTATGCCTCCTCAAGTACTTATTATAATAATAGTGGCAGTATTTTAAAAACTTAAGCAATTTTTTCTGTATTTTTTTATAATTTTTACAAAGTTTTTAGCATCTAAATTGTTTTTTGTTTGTTTGCATTTATATACTCATTTTTTTATTACTTATTTTTCTTCATTTGTTTCAATGTTGAAAAACAAATTGTTTGCATTTCAAAACGTTTTCATTTGTCTATTTATCTGTTGTTTGCTGTACTTGTTGTCTTAGAAAGATAATTGTATTGTTGTCAGTTGAGGTTTTTATAACGACTCTGTGTTTTGTTTTTTCTTGTCATAGAAAAAGTAAAATAAATAATAAAGTTTTAAATAGGAGGTACATTTTACAAGCGTAGACATAAGATATCTTATGATACCTTATAGATACTGTATATACAAATACATATATACTAAAAAGTTAAATGGGTGCAAATTATTTTATGACTGACCCCGTAAAATGCTTTAAATGTAAAGAAATTATCTTTGCGGCTAAATTTAGAAAAAATTTTTTAATGTTATCTAAATCATATATCCTGTTAATGTAAATCAACTATATACATTTCATTTTATATAAATTTAGTTTTTATATATATGAAAAACTCTAAAATCGGTTTTAGCTAATAAAACTTACTTTAAAACCATAAAACTATCTAGTTTTTAATTCTAGATATTTCTTTAAAATTAAAGAATTTTCTTTTGTAATCAATAGTCTACTTTCAATTTTAGTCATAAATTTTAATCTTTTTGTTTGATCTATCCGGTTTAAAAAGAAAATAAGAATTTAAAGGCGTTAGAATAAATTTAAAAGGATTTATATAATGCGTTTAAAAATACAAGCAATAGTTTTTTAAATTTATTTAGTTAAATTTACATATTTTGAGAACCGAATACATTTTTTAACACCAAAAAGCTTTTTATAGAATAGTACTTAAAAATATTGGGTAATTTTTATAATGTTTACAAAATTTAATTTATTACGAATGTGAAAAAAGATTTAATTTGAGCCAAGTCCAGAACCGCAATTCCGTAACTTTTTAACGACAAAAATTTGTCATTAAGTATCGAAAATTCGTTAAACACATCAATAGTTAACGAAAAATTTCAGTAAGCTAACTATAAAAAAGTCTCGTAAAACCATAATGATAATAATAATGCTGTTGAGCCTTTTTAAATATATTAATATATTAAATACAATTTTTTTTAATTTTGATAACACTGTTTTATAAACAATTTAATTAGAGAAATATAATGAATAATAAGTGCGTTCGTTTGCATACAAGTTTTTACTGAGTTTTCGTTTACCAAAAGATTTTACTGAATTTTTGCAAACATTTAGAGAACAAAGTGAGAATTAATAATGAATATTTACAATCCTGAAACAGATTTATTATTATTTTTTTTAATAAAATTGAGTTCTTAGTGAATAGTTTTATTTTTTTAATGAATTTAATCTTAGTGAAAACACTGGATTTTGGTGAAAATTTTGTTTTTTTAAGAAGAACAGAATTTTGATTAAGAATTTTGTAAAAATCGGATTCTTAGGATTGTATAAAAATTGGATTTTTGTGAAATATGGATTTTTAGTAAAAATTTTAATTTTTAATCAAAATTTGATTTTTTTTTTTTGTGAAAATTTGTATTTCTTGAAAAAAGTAAAAAAAAATATTACAGTGAATTTTTAGTACAAATAAAGGAATATTTGATAAAAAAGAAATCTTTTTTTTTTAATGAAAAATATTCTTTATTATTTTATAAAAATAAGTCACATCGCTATGTTACTTATAATTTCAACACAAATTTTCGATGAACGGGACTTATATAATAAAAATTTAACACTAAATTAATTTCAGAAATATTTCAACAAAATACCATACATATACTCACTCATATTGGTATGTCGTTGGAAGACAATCTGCATACACTTATATTAAATAATTAATATTTATTATTATTTTTTTTTTTTTTTGAGATTTTCTCAAGAAAATATTTATAGTTTTAAATAAAAATCGAATTTTAATTTTCAATGTTTGTTTTTAAAATAATGACGTTCTCTCATTTCTATCGATATTCGTCGTTAAAATTTACTGATGAAAAAACAACCGAAATTTTTCGTTAGTTAACGATATCGGTAGTAAATGAAAAAAGTTACGGTATTGCGCTATAGGAAAATAAGCTGAAAAAATTACTAAACCTCGGAATTGATTTTGTCATATAGCTTCGTCTTGGCGTCTTGTATATACTGTTAAAAGTCACCGATAATCCATGTACGCTACTCGAGTTATCCGCAGTTAAAGATTTGACAGAATGAATTGCCAATTTAGACTTATTTTAACAAATTTTGCGAAATTCTTTTTAGCATAACTTACTTACAGAAGTCAGATTTTTATCATATTTTTTATTTTTGTTTTTCATTTATTAAGATTTTAGTAGCTTGGACTCATACAACATATTGGGGCAAAAAAACTTAACATTTTTAGAAAGAGTCAAAGTAAAATTTAAAGTAGTTTTAGAATTTCTGCGATATGTTAAAGGTATCAGTGATTAAAGATTCAAAACGATATTTAGGAGTACATTCGAAGCTCTATTTAACGAATGATATAATGCCAGGCTCTTTCGTTAAATAGGGCATGAAATTTTTGATATATTTTTTATTAAATTTTGAAAAAAAAAAATTAACAAATTTTTCCGTTTTCGAATTAAATCTTAATGGGTTCTAAATTATTATAATTCAAATATTCCAACTAGTTTTGCATAACAAAGAAAATTTTAAAGATCTTAAAAATACTTTTAATTTATCAGTGCAACTGCTTAAAGCAAGAACATTTTTTCTTAATATTCGTTATATCGGGAGCATTCTCATTCGTTCATTCTCCATTCGTTATATAAAGTATCTAATGTAAATATTTGATCTTTCCTTATATAGGATTTTCGTTATATCGGTATTTGTTGTATTGAACTTTACTGTAATTTAATTTAAAATATTCAGCACTGGATATCAACTTCATATATCGAAATTAATCAACAAGAGGATATTATCTCAAAAATTCTAAAAATTTACTTTTTGCAAGAAATCAACTAACATCAATATCTGTCTAATGTAGAAATTTCAACGTATTTCGATTTCTCTGTCATCTCTAATACCACATTTGAGACCATTTTCGTGATATCGAGAAATCTCAGAAAAGTTGTATTAACTCAAAAAATAGACTTTTTGCAATAATTGCAAAAATTTAAAAGAAAACAATGTAAATATATTTTCAAATGTAATTTGCTTTCTATAATATACTCGAATTTTTAAATTCTCCTAAAATGTAACCACAAAGGGTTTTTGACCTCTACTGATTATTTTAAAATTTTGAGTTAATACCCTCTTGTTGATCAAGTGCGATATGTGTTAAAGGGGTAAAATTAGTGTTGGGTATACAAAATTATTTAATGAAAACCTTTTCTCCCTGGGGTTTGCCCCAGAAAGCATAATAGTAAATTGCTCGAATGAGATTCTTTGGGGTAAGTTTTGAAAAGAACTTGAATGTAAACACGACAGATTCAAATGAAAAAAGTTCGAATCGTTCATTTATGATTTAGCAAATTTTAGCATTTTTCTGTGATAAATTTAGCAAAGGCTATCACAAGTTTAATGGTAACAGCGTGTTAGGTCTAAACGCAAAAAAAGATAGCATTATAATCTGTTTCGTGATTCTGAGCCTAAAAATTAAAAAAAAAAATACAATCTCAAAAGTTAAAATTTAAAAAAAAAATGGTACTCAAATTCAAAAAATATTAGTTTTCTATTTTTAGAAAAGTACATTTTCAAAAATATTTTTTTTTCTTTTTTGTTTTCTTTATGTACCAATTTTTAAAACTACACATATTCGAATTGCAAAAATAATTACTGGTATCTCAATTATAAAAAAAAATATATTAAATTTAAAAATAATGAAATTTTTATTTTCAATAAAAGAAATACTAATTTCTATAAAAAAAAAAGAATTTTCAAAAAAGTACCAACTTTTAAAAATTATAAATTTTCAAAATTATAATTTTTAATTTATTTAGTAAAACTCAAAAGACCTATGTTTTTGACAACGGAGTTTCATATCTATGATAATCTATGGTATTAATTAAAAAAAATTCAAGAGTAGCATAAATTTAAAAAAAGATTGACACTAAATACACAAGAAAAGTACAAACTTTAAAAAAAAAATATTAGTTAGTGTTTTAAATTACACTTGCATACTCAATACATATTTATTGGTACTCGATACCTTTCTTAAAATTGCAAAATTTTAATAAAAATTGTAAAAATCATTTTTTATTTTTAATGTTGCAATTTTTAATGGCAATTTTTAGCATTTCTTTAAAAATAGTTTTTAACCAATTTAATTTACAGACATTTTTTTCTCTTTAGAAGCAGTTAATAATCCTTTTGTTTGCACTGGAAAATACAACTCTGTAAGTATTGAGTAGTTACTTTTTAATATTTTATACCCAAAAAAATGGCTAGTATTGAGTACTGGGTACCAGAATTCTCAATACTTCAACAACTCTCTTATTAGTTCTCAAATAAAAGTATTAAAACAGTAGCTATTTTCAAAACCAAAATATATTTTTTAAAGATTACGAATTTTTTAAAAAGTAGATATTTAAAGAAAGGGTATAATTATTTAAAAACCTCCTTCGATTTTATTGTATAAAATAACAAAAAAAAAACTAAGT
This sequence comes from Protocalliphora azurea, assembly GCA_932274085.1. NCBI lineage: Eukaryota > Metazoa > Arthropoda > Insecta > Diptera > Calliphoridae > Protocalliphora > Protocalliphora azurea. The sequence goes on along the minus strand of OW026520.1, from coordinate 4,424,488 downwards.
TCACGCAATTGTTTTTGCTATTTCATTAGAAACTGTAAATGTGCCTCGCGAAAATCTGATTTTTTTTCTTTTTAATTTTCGCTGTTGTTTTCCAATTTTTGAGACTATCTACTGCGTTGACTATTTAGGGAACTTCAAGGAGATGTTGTGCAAAATACGCATAATTATAACAAGTATCAATTTCTGTTTTAAAATTTGTATTCCCCGCTCAAAGAACCCAAAAATTATCATTAGGATCATTGATACTGCATTTTTTTCTTTCTTAAAGTAGTACATTTTCTTTTTATCTTAATTTTTTAATTTTTATCTTAATTATTAATTCAAAATTTTACTTAAAAATTTGACCTAAATATCTAAATTACATATAAAGCTTCAATAAAGAATATTTTAAACTATTAAAAAAACTATATACCACATCAAAACTAAAATAAATTTATTAATAAAAAAGAACAACAAGAAACCTCATCAAGAATTAATAATTTATGCAGCCTACACTTCTTTTTTGTTTAATAACAAACGACACTGTTGACGATGACGACAATGCACCCAAAAAATAATGAAAAAAATAAATATTTAACATAAATCCAAATTCCAAAACTAACAATAACGAAAAAAAAACACAACAACAACATTAATAATAAAACTAAAAACAGAAAAAAAAAATAAAGTAACAAAAAAGTTTCACTTACCCTATTGCATTCCAAGGCAGCAGCACTATGTTCTTCACGTTGACGAAAACAATGGCTGCATTTGCTTTTGTTGAAAATATTTGGTGAAAATTTACGACAATCCGAAGTGCGTGTTGTAGCAGATGTTGTTGGAGGTGATGTTGCGGCAGCAGTAGACGACATGTTGTTTCAATGGAGTAGAGACCCACAGTAAAATAACAGCAACAAGATAAAGAAAAATAACAGCAGAAAAAAATTTTAAGCAACAATTTTAGGCGACAACAATAAATAAATTTATATGGTGTTTGTAGCTTTTGTTGTTGAGGGAGAGCCGTGTAAAGAAATGCACTCAATAATACAAATTTTCACAACAACAAATTAGTTTGTGTGAGGATTTTTTGTAGATTTTATTTCTTTTTTTTTTTAATTAATTTTTACAAATTTTTCAAATACTTTTGAAGTGATTTTCAGAACATATTTCAAATTTTTAAGATTTTATTGTTGAATTTAAACTGGTTTCACACTGTAGAAAAAATATATTTTAATTAATATTTTTGTTTTGTTTACGTTTATTGTTTTGTTTGTTTTTATGTGTTTTTTATAACATTAACTGTCATGTTTGTTGTTTTTGTTATTGTAGTTTGATTTTATTATTTAGCTTTTTGTTTTGTTTTTACTTTTCTTTTTTGCTTTTTGTTGTGTTTCTGTTTTTATTTTGTTTTTATAATTTTTTCTGTTATTTTACGGCTTCTGCTTGTTCTTGTTGTTGCTTGGTTTCTGCTGATTTTGCAAATCTCAAGAATTTATACATTTTTCTTGATTTTTTATTTAAAATAAAACTACAACGCTTTGGTTTTGAACCTTATAGATGTTGCTCCGTTCTTTGCTAGAGAATTAACTACAATGGCGGCGTTGACGTTGTTGGCGTTGTTTGGTTTTAAAACCACACACACATTATTTTAAAAGCCACATTTTTTTCTCTCTTAGTTGCAAACACATGTGTAAGCAAAACTTTAGAACAGATATTTTTTATAGTCTTTTTCTATGTTTAATTTGTACTAATTGCTCCAGAGATATTAGGCGGCGTATTTTTATATTTTTCGTTTTTTTTTTTTTTATTTGTAATTTTTAATATATTTTTGCTTTTAATATTTATATATTTTTTATAGGTATATCTGTTAAGATTCCATTTTTTCTTATTTTTAAATAGTATAAACTGTAAGTTTTTTTATTTCAATTTTTTTAACACCGACGACAGGTTTATTGTTAAATCTCCTGCATACACTTTGGTTTTGTTAAGTGTATGATAGTTATTAAAAATTTTATATTTGGTTGACTTTAAACTGAGCCGTAAAACAATCAAACTATGGAGGGGAAAAAGAAGAATAATAAAACTTCGACAAAACAAGTGTTAAGTATAGTATAAACAAGTCTGAAATAAATATATTCGCCTACGACGAATATTTAGTACCCTCCAACATTTGAGTTCAAAGAACTTGAAAAAGAAAGTTTGAATGCGAAATATATAAGAATTTCAATATAAGAAGTAGAGATACTATATCATTAGTATCTTACATAAATTCCTTTATATACTTTAAATTCGATTGCAATAATGAGATTTTAAATTCATGAGTAGTGTAGCCAAATTGAGAATTTCAATGCTAAAGGCTTTAAGCCTTTGTTAGCCGAGCCCGTACATCACATCAATGTTACCAAAAGACCAAAACCTTATGAGACGCTACATTTTTATATGAACATTTGACAACTAAAACAGAACAGCGAATCCGCAAAAATTTATTTTATTTTCACAACGGTTTCTTAAAAGTTCTCATTTTTTAATCTCCCTCTCTGTCGGTGTTGCCGTTGATGCAAAATAAACCAAATGAGTCACACTAAATGATAAAATGAAAGATGAAAAGAGATCTAAGCTTTTGCTTTATATTTTTTTTTTTTTTTTTTTGTATGGAGTTTAAGGGAGGGAGAAAATAAATTTTTATACATGTAGTTTTGTTGTTGTCATCAATTTTGTTTCTGCATAAACAACAAAATGTATGTAAAAAGCCATCTTCGTCTACGCCTTCATTTAACTTGGTCTTTTCTCTGAGAACTGGAAACAATCACCGCCGCCACTTGCTATGTTTGTGCTCTGACGTGAAAGGTGGATTTGCATTTCTGAAGTGCTACATCAGTGCAATAAAACGAAGTCAATTCAGCGCCGAATTGTTACAAGCGATGACAAGTGGATCCATAATGGTTATCTAAAGCGCAATAAAGCGTGACCAGTTAAAAACTCTAATGTATGCTCCAGACAATGCAAATCTGACCACTATTTGTTTTGTTTGATTCGGAATGCCTTAGCTAAACTACGCTTCTCTTCAGAACAAGGAAACAAAAATTAACTTGAATCTTTTCTTGCCTCTAAAGCTAAGGATTTAGGAATTAAATCCATAAATTGCCAGAAAATTAGAAACTCATAGCTTCCGAAGAACAATTTTTTGAATAAAAAAAAAAAAGATGGGAGTTAATAAAATGTGGGAGGTTTTATAACCAATATTCTATTATATTCCTATTTATTGAAAATTTTTATTAGAGAAAATTATCTAATTACAATAAACTTTCTTTTTTGTGGATATTTTTATTTTAATTTTATTAAAAATTTTGCAGTTAAATTTTTATTAGAATAATGTCGGAAATTTAATTTTAAAGTGGATTGTTTTGAGACATCGAGCTTTCCAAGATTATGTTATATTACACCTATAGGCATAAATGAACCAATTCTTTCGAGAGCCTTTATATTAGTTTGGTCGCGACTTTAAAGAGTCATGTCTGACGAATTTATGGTTTTATAATCTGGCTTCAAAAAAAAAAAAAAAAAAAAGGCATTCATACCACAAAGGCCTTGAAAAGGCAGAACTATGAGATATTTAGAAATGTTTAGAACAAGAGATTATTGTTTTGATTATATTGAATATATATATACTGAATCTTTGGAACTATTGGCAGACATATAAAAACACCAGCAAAAAAAGGGAAAATAGTAAAATTATAACTAAGGATATTTTTTACCCTTTTTTGAAGTTGAAAGAAAAAAGTTTATTAAAACCTGTCTGTCAGATATGTTAAAGAACGAATAACTAGTTTTATAGAATATGGTTTTATAGAATAAATATTTAAGAAATTAACTGTTTATTTTCTCAATCATAATTCTATGCATATCAATGTGAAACTGGATTCAACTGCACTTAGACTTTAGGTGTGATACTTTGAAATTTTCACCAATTGCTGACCGTTGGCCAGTATATACATTTAACTCTTTTTTCCGCTTTCTTCAAGATATTATTAAAAAAAAGTAAAGATAATTAAAATTTATGAATTTCCGAACATACGAAAGAACTAGAGACGCAATTACGTCTATTTATCCTCTAAGGAGCGATTAGATGGAAATTAGTGGAGTGGTAGGTAGACCATACAAAGCCTTAAGCTAGGAGCAAGGAGCCAAGCAAATGGGTTTGGATTACTTTAAAGTTTGAGGATATATTTTTCACTGAATCTCTTAAACTCTTTTTTTGCAAATGCTACCTGTAAGTCCATGTCAATATTTTTTATTTCACCCATCTGGTATTAATGACTGAACCCCATAATTGGATTCCTTATATCCAAATTGGTTTTAAAAACGGTTCAATACAGGATGACTTTATTGTCAATGCTCAGTTTTGACTGACTATTGATTAGCCAACAAAGACTGGAACCTTATAATTTTATATGAAGTCTCTTGTTTTTTATATGATGATGCCAAGTAAGCCACCTATCCAAATGAATACCAAGGTGAGAAACGTCATCACACTGGGGTATATATATTCTCATTAGGTATAACATGTGAACAATTCTTTCAATCATATTCGCCAGTTTTCCAACCAAGTCTCTACACGTTGCAAGTACATGTCTAGTTCACTAGACGCTATGTATGGGTCTTCATTGAAATTGAATATTTATTTATTTATCTATATCTTTTTAGGAATTAAACCTTAAAGAATAATTAATTAATTTATAGATCAAAAGTTAAAAATATAAGTGTATTTATTCCAGATGAAAAAAGTTTTAGCTACCGCAAATTTTATTCAAAATGAGTCGAAAAGTTATTAATATTTAAAAAATTTTATTTCCGTAATTTTTCATTTAAAATCTAAATATTTCAATACTTTAATATGCACAAAAGAAGCGATATTATTGTAAATAAATTAAATAAAAATAATAATATGGTTTCTTATTGTAAATCTAAGTTAAGATTCCATATATCATAAATTTACAATAATCTTAATTTCCCTACATAAAATATTTAAATCAAGAAGATATATATCGGTTTTCAAAATATCTTTTCTCAATATTTCGGTTTATTCGTTTTGAGGTGGACCAAATATTTTCTAGAAAGATATGAATCATTAGCAACTTTTTTTTTTTAACATAAAAGAAAATAACACCATAATATTTATTTAAAATATTTTATGTACAAACAACTTATGTTAGCATTCGTTTATTTACTTTAGAAATTATTTCAACAGGAAACTGCAGATAAATAAATAATATTAGGCTTTTGGTTGGTCCCAAATTTTTGTCCCACTTATAGTTTCCAACAACGCATAGATTCTTATCAGTTTAAACATTTGGTTGTATTAGAAATATAGTAACACCTTTTTTTATACAAATAAGGTTCTTCATGGCTTAACATAGATTTATTATTGCAAATTTTCACAAATATTTTTTATTGTTTAAAAAAAACAAAAATCGTTTTGTAATAATTAATTTTTGTTTTAAACAACATATTTTTTATGTTTTTTTTTTTTTTTGTATTTTATTCATATTGGGTAGATAGAATGAGACAGCGAATGATAGAACGGAACAAATATATAGAAAAAAAAAAAAAAAAAACATAAACACACAATATTGTCCACTTCATTTCCATAAAACAAAGGGCTGAAACCAAAATAAAAAATGCTTAAAATCGCTGACTTCATCTATGAACCGCTAAAGTAGACAACATTTTTAAGAATTAATCTCGAAATGTCAATTTTAAGTTAGAAAGCAAAGTACTAAAAAAGCTGGTGTCATAAGGTCTTTAGCAATAATAAAACTATTTTAAACTATTCTATTCATTAGCGAATTTTTAATGTAGGTATGTATTATTTGATACTAAAAATTTTAATAAATTATAATTTAAACAAAAGCCAAAAATATTTGCGAAAAATAAAGCTACTAATTTTTAAAACAAAAGAGTGCGAAGTAGTTAGCGAAATATTGTAATTAAAATAAAGAAATTTGTTTGATCATACTGAATGCTTCATTAAGATAAAGTAGAGGGTTTGAAAAGAAATTTTGGGGAGTTAAAGATTTAGATCCACAGATAATGAATGCTATTGTTATATAATTCTATTTAATTTTGAATACAGAATATTTACAAAAATTTTATGATAATATAAACATTTTTTAGTTGCTTATTTTTCATACAATTCCGAATGTTGGAGTGTTTTGAAATTTAATTTAAAAATATGTTGAATAAACTAATTTATAATCAAACTTAACACTTGTTTTTTTAAATTAAAGCCTATATTATTGAATAAATTTTATAATTTTTATTTTAAATAAAAATCGCATAGCAATAAATCCATTCCAAATGCCAGTAGGAGGTCATGAAAAATAATATTTTTTGTAGAGATTGATTTCGTTAGAGATTAATCTTTAACATATAATAACATTTGTTTATTGTCGTAAAATATATGTTTCTTTTTTTTGGTGACAAACTAAAAATTTTATTATTTTTAATGTTAATTTAATAACTTTTGAATTTATCATCAAATCTAATCAATTTGTATTGTATGTGTTTAAGGAAACTTTGCTAATATTTAATTCTTTTGTATTCAAACATTTTGCATAAATCAAAACTTAACACTTAGTTTTTAAACAATTTTTAATTTTTATAAAGAATTATGATTTTTCTAATTTAAAATTGTGCCATTATGGTTTTTTTATTATTACTGTATTTGCTGCTTCTAGTTTTGTTTTCAACTTTTATTATTCCTTTTTATTATTATTATTTTGCTTTAATTATTGTTGTTTTGTTTTTTATTAAAAAAATAATAATTAACTTTTTTCACTAAATTTCACACCTTCTTCAGTTGTTATTTATTTCTCTCTTTCTTTATTAGATTTTACTTTGTTTTTTTTTTTATAGTTTTGTTTTATTTCATTATTTTATTTCTACCAGAAATACAATACAAATACACTTATTTACACACCGTTTGTTTTGTTGGTTTTTTTATTATTGGTTTTTTCTATATATTATTTTTCTTCATAGAGAAAACAAGCCCCACGTTATTTGTTTTACTTTAATTCTTGCTTTCTTCTAAAACAATTTTATTCGCTAACACAACAACTCGTTTCGATTGCATTCACGTTACTGATTAACTGTTGTGGTCGTCGATTGTTCCAAAGTCCCCAACACGTTGGTTTGTTGGGGATTGTTGTAGTTGTATCTGTTATTGTTGTTGTTTCCCTATTGGCTCCACAATTTTTCGTTTTGTTTATATTTTGATATCAAATTTGTTTGAGATACAACATGTTCGTAGCATGCTTGTGATAAACTGTATTTATACAGTACTTGTTGATATGTGTGTGTGGGGTTACCAAGTACGGGAATATTAAGAATTGGTGGACTTTTTATAAATTTATGGAATGAATGTTTGAATCATTTAGACATAATAGGCGTCAAGGGAGAATGATCCCTTACAACTTATACATACATGCATATATATATATATATATATATATATATAAAGATTTGCAAAAGGTTAATTTTAAAATACTTGAGGAAACATACACTAAAATATTTGGAATTGATAGTTCCATTTTAAGATTTTGTTTTACTAAAATTTTTATTTAAAAAAAATACACCTAAAGTTCAATCTTTTGTTTGTTTTTTCTTCCAATATCTAAAATAATTCTTAACTTCGACAGCTCAGTACAAAAAAACTAGGATGCGTTGTTTTATTGCTATAGATACATAATATTGATTATAAGACTCTTTTAGGTTAACTGTTTTTCAATAGTTTAGTTGTGATAAGTGAAGTCTTCCAAGGGATTAGCGTTTTGTTCTAAATAAACCAAATGATATAAATACTTTACATATGATTAATGTAAGGACTTTAATAATCTTATAATCAGTAAACTTTCACTGTTAATCACCGAAAATAATATTCAAAAGCCAATCAGTATTCTATAACTTCTAAATTACTTCAATATAGAATGTATTTTTAACAATATTAAATATCATTAAACCTGCCGAACAGATATCTGTTGTACCATTCTAATGTTTATTGTTTATACTTGTAATTAACTTAAAAATCTTAAGGCGTTTTAAATGTCGTTAAATGTAAATCTTCCATTACGTTAAGCCAAAGAAAATCTAATATTTTATTTATCTTTATATCTACTTTTTGCTTTTTTTGGCAACAATGTTGTAGTTATTACCGCCAAATAATGTTGGCACATCATTTCGTGCAACCATAACTAACGGTAGAGGAAGAAAAACAAAAATATATATACATAGGGTATCAAAATTGAAAGTGTTATTACACTGTAAAAAATTTATCAACATTTAGTTTAATTTTTAATGGTATTTTCATAATTAAGATATTTTTTTATCTACATCAATAACTATTTAATAAAACTTCGATACCATTCATATAGTATTATTAATGAAAAAACTTCATGCTTCCATGCTTCAAATTTGTGAGAAGAGCCTGGTATTTAATTAAAATTATATTAAATATATGTGTGTATATGCGATATATACTTTTCATATGTGTGCTTCGGAAAACTGAGAAGTGAGTAATAGTTAAATATACGTAATGTTTAAATATATGTTATCCAAACTTCTGTATTGGCTTTGAGATGTTACGGAACGCAAAGTTAGCAGAATTAATCGTATACTTATATACTCGATTTCGTTAAAAAGTGAAAATACAAATTTTAGACCAGAAATAATTTTGAACCGATTTCGATGAAATCGAATCAATACAAATTTTGAAGTTCTCCAATAATAGTTGTATTTTTTAACACAGTTCGGAGTTCACTTTTTTTATGAATTTTGTGAAATTCAATTCCATAAGCTTATGCTCAATAAATATTCTTTATAATTAATTCTGTAAAACTCCATTTTTAAAAATTAAAGGATAAAGGAAAACAAATTCTTCCTTTTATCGAGGATATTAAAAAAAATAATTTATAATTCTTCTCCAAAATAATCACTAAAGTGTTAGCACCATTATATAAAAAAAAAACTTTAAGTCTTTTATACATATACAAATTGATTAATTCAAAAAATATTAAAAAGCTATTTACATGTTATTGGTGACACCTTAAGAAATATTAACTAAGAAAATTTCCTCTCAAAAAGACTTTAATTTCTACTTATATAAAACTTATATGAATTCCATGAAAAAACACATAAAAAAGTAAAATTTTTAACCTCACGTCTTTCAATTTTCTTCATGTTCTCTAAATATATTCTCTGTGAAACTAATAAAATTTATCCAACTTTTGTTTTAAAAAATAAAAAACCGTATTTTTTGGCGGTTTAAAATTATTAAAAAATTAAAAAAATCTAAGAAGTATGTTATTTTAAAAGCATATATTTTCAACATTTCTTATCGGATTTAAAATGCATTAGATTTCTACATTTGTACTCTTTTATAATAAATTTATTAAATATTTTTAGTTTTTTTTACTAAATGCATTTTGGATGCAATTGCATTTTTCAGTTGCATTTTTGAAATTGTTCCCCCCTACGACTTTTAATTTTTTATTTCATATTAAAAAGTGATTTATTACTTAAACAATTCAATTTAGAATTTTTTGTGCCGGAAATATTTACTATTTTTAAAAATTTTTAGGAAAAATACCAACACTATTTTCCATATAAAAATTTAGGCCCGGTTTTATATTGTTCCCTTATTGCATACTTAAGTGCAAACTTAGTTAAGAAATGTTTCGTTTTAGAGTTTACAAATTAAGTTGATAAGAAAATAAACACAAAGCCTTAAGCTTTTATGTATTTACATTAGGGTGGTCGAACTTTCCAAGAATTTTTCTTTAACTAAAAATCATAGGTATATTTCATTTATCCTTAAATGTTTCCTCATAACAATGTTAATTTTTTACTGAATACATTTTAATATAGGTTATTATTTGCATATTAAGCCAAAAATCATTAAAAGTTTCAAACTTTTTTTGATACCACCCTAATGTAGCTTCAAAATTAAATAAAATAACATTTTTGAAAATTTTGATGTAATTTAAAAAATATAAAGAATTTGCAGCTTATTAGCTGCGAATTTAAAAAAGGCTTTGATGCAAAATATATAACCGCACAGAAAAAATAAATTTAAGTCGTTTTTTGAAAGAATTATACAATTTTACATAGTTTTATTAGATTTTGTATTTTTATTTATTTTCAATAAATATTTTGTAAAAACGTCAGACAGTTTTCATACTTAGGAAATAAACCAAACAAAAGGCCCAATTGGGGGTTTTTGGAGAAAATACAAATTTTTTAATTATAATAACATATTTGTTTATAAAGATATCTTAATGAAATTTGCAGGAAATGTGAATCATATTAATATAAATAAAAACGCGTTAACCAAATTTCAATCAGGGTTTTCCTGAATTCCCAAATAAACTAATCAAAATTCCCAAAAATGGGATTTTTTACATTTTTGGCCATAGAATCCAGATTTTTCCGAAGTCCCGTTGATTTTGATTCAAAACTTTTAACAACATATTGAAGATTATTAAAATATATTCCGCTTATCGATTCGTGCTTTGGGATTTGAGAAAATATGGTCTAAAATCAAAACTTTCATATAAAATGGGTCGAATTCGGGAGGGTGTGTACCATGACCAATTGAGTTATTGGGCTTGTTTTTTATCCTAAAGGCATCTCTGTGAAGCTACCTTTCAGAAAAGTGTAAAATTATTACATATTGCTGAAAAAAAAATTTATTTTAGATAAAGAAGTGTGTAGATACTTTTTCGGCTAAAAAAAAAACACAAAAAGTCGTCTTTTTTGCAATTTTCAAATTCAAAATCGTTTATTTTTGGACCCGGTAAAGATACCGACTTCAAATTTTTTTGTTCAATACATAATTTTGTTATTTAACTAGTTAAGAAAAAAGCTAATAAAATCGGTCGGAAATACTAGGATATATATGAAAAAAACTGGACCAAGAACATGCAAAATTATGGTGCTTAAAAATTCAAACGCAAATAACTCGAAAACTATAAGAGATAAATAGGATATGTAAGCATGCTTTTTATATGTCTTGTCAGGGTCTACAACAATGAGAAACACAAATTTGGAAAGTGATTAAAAATTTTTTATGTCAGAGGTACCTAACTTTGAGCCCCTTTAGCTCCGCCACTGAGGGGTTTGTTGTGCCCCCTTCCAAACTTAACATTATACACTCCTCTGCTACGCCTATACCAAATGTCATGAAAATCCAACCAGCCGATCAGAAGTTACAGATATATTTCCAAAAAATTTCGATTCTGCCAAACTGTGCAGTATAAGACCGGGCCTTGCTTTTTTAAATATTTTAGTGTTTTGTACGTTTTACGCAAAGAGTGTACAACTTTATAAAGCTGCATACGTAAGTGACAGATGTAACTGATTTAAAAATATTTTAACGGTATTCATATATGCTTTAAGTTAAATAATCAAAAAAATAAAATTTTAGTTATAAATAGCATGAGACCTACATATGCATTTGCAATTTTTTAACTGCATTTTTTTTGCAGAATCTCTTCAACAAAAATTTGTTTAAAAGATATTTTATTAAAATTTGACAATGACACTAATTATTCATATATAACTTTAAGTGGACACATATTTTCCCAATTTTTTTAAAACTGAACCAAAAAAAAAAAAATTGGTTAGAAAAATTTTAAGTTTTTAGTAAAAAAATTAAAAATGAGTTTTTATATGGGAAAAGTTGTTGGTGGTTTTTGGAAAAAAAAAATTAAAAATACTATAACTTCTCTTAAACTTAAACTGAATTGTTAAGTTAATATATCAAGTTTTAAGCTTATTTAAGAAAATTAAAACTGATTTCTTTTTCTAATTTTGATATTAAAAGAGGAATTAATTGCCTTTTTAATGACTATTAAATCAAGAAAATTGGATCTAAACTTCAAAATATATTTATAATTACTACTACATGCAAAGTGAAATATTTTAATTTTTTACGAAATGAAAAACGTGAATAAAATTGCAAGTTTTTTGAAATTTCGAAAAATTAAAATAGATATGTCAATAAAGTTTTACAAAACATGCAAGCGCAAAATATGAAAAAAATTTGAAGATCTATAGTATTTTTCATATTTGATATCTCATGGAATTGTGCTAAATTTCATTAAAATATTGCTAAATTTATGATCCTTAAAAAAGTGATTCTAAGCCGATTGGTATACATTAATGGCCAATATTTTTTTGTGTTTAACAAACATCAGCCAAGTGCATAACACCCTAAAAACATTTGGAATATAACTTCCTAGAAGAAATTTGCACAATAACTTCTTTTAATTATTAGGACGAAAATCATTAAAGTAATATTTTTCTAATATTGTTTTTTTTATCATTTTAAAGAAAATTTTTTATCATTTTTAGAAAATATACAACAAAAAATATATAAAATTTTAATTTTTTGTATTATTTTTATCCTCAAAATATCGCGGTTTTTTCAGTAAGGTAATTATCGCCTCCACAATAAATTAATGATATCATCTGGAAGAAATTAATGCAATACTTTTATTTTTCAGTCATAATTTTTTCAGTTGTCAAAAAAATTTTTCAAAATTTAAAAAAATATTGAAGAAATTTGTTTGTCTTTTAGCAAAAAAAAAAAAAAAATGGATATTTTATGTGGGCGTTTTAGGTTTCGTGCTTTATAATCTTAAGATTTATGTGCTTTCATGCTTTACAAGATTTAAAACTTTATTTTTTTATATTATTTCAAGATTTATTTACTGATAATTTTTATATATTAAATCTTTCAGAAGATTATCTGGCGGTATCTCCTTTTTTCACCTAGATGATTATCTAGCAGTATTGCCTATTTATTTCTTATTACTTAGATGTATCGCTTGTGACGCACAATCTCTTAGGATGGGGGAAACTTCCGCAATATGAATATGATTATTGCGGCAATAAAAGTTTTCTTCTAAGTAATACGAATTCGAAACTCTTTCATATTATTTTACTTCCTCCCCTCCTATGGTGGTGTCGGTTGTAATATTTTTGAAAAAAAAATTTCATTTTACAATAAATTTTCTGGACATTTTTTTCTTCTTATTATCCACCCACGCTAAAGAACAAGTTCTTTGAAAAATAAATAAGAAAACTATTTCAGTAAAATGGTAGGAAGTTTGTTTTTATATTATTTTATATTATTTCGCATCCTTCTTTGCGAAATTTCATTCACGCGCATACTTTTCGTAGTTATATCTTTGAGTACTCTATGAATGCTGCACCTATATAATCGAATATTTTTATCTGTATATTTTCAACTGTTAGACTCGTGGATTTAAGAGATATCAGGTAAACATACATCCTACATTTTATGAGGTCTCACATTAATATTTCGATAATCACTATAACTATGTAAATCGTAAAAAAATTTAAAATCTCTTTTTGTTTTTTGTTAAACTTTTTTTTGTATATTTTGGCTATTTTACACAATTTATAAAATTAACCTATAAATACAATGTGTGAGAATTCTATGTTGTATATTATATGGAAAATATGTAGTTTCCTTTATTTTCCTACAAACATGTGCAACTTTTTGGTTTTTGTTTTTTTTTTAGTGGTATTTGCACTGGGTGCTATGGTGTGGCTAAATGTTATAGACAATAACCGATATCAGCGACACCGTCAACTACCGCCACCACCGAAACTATCAGAAAATAACAAGATACATTAGACGAGACTATAATATTATCTCGTTTAGCTATATTGTTGTTGTTGTTGCAATTGCTGCTTAATATCGATGGTGATGTTGATGATGACGATGACTGTGAGTATGAAGACGGTTGTTTAGTGTCGGTGCATTTATCAAACTTGTTTAAGTTTAGTGGGGCTATTTAAGCATAAAAACCAAAACAAAACAGCAAGTAAAAAAAAAAAAAAACTAAATAAAAAAAATTTTACTCAAAATGTCTTAGAAATGTAGACAGACAAGGAGACAACTAAATAGCTAGCGAACCAGCCAAACAGTCATCCAGCCACCTGCATAGCCTTTGGGAAGCCCATGACAATATACCACCACCAACAACACTTAAATACTTATACTGCAACCTAGGCAATTGCATAAATACTTACACACATACCTACTATATATTTACTTGCTAATATACAAAACTTAATTTAAGGCAGTCGTTGTCGCTGGCTGACTGGCTGGCTGGTACCAATTTAGTACTTTACAACTACCGCGCACAATTGTAGCGTGTTGCATGTTACATACGAATGTATGCAATAATACAAAAAATAAAATAAAATAACAGCAACTTACAATTGCTGTTAGCTGTTATTGCTATTGTTGTTATTCTCGTTGTTTGGTGGTGGTGTTGCTGCTGCTGTTGTTGTCGTTGCAAATAAGTACGTAGACCTTTTGTGAAAGTGAAACTTTTTTAACGGTTTTTGGTTTATTATTGCTAATGTTTTGAATTTTTTTACTTGCAGTCATCGCTTTTTTGTTGTTGTTTAGAGGATATGGCTAGAGTCAGTTATTTTTTGTTCCTTTTCTTCTATTTTTTCTATTGACTAATCCTCGTAAAGAATAAAAGCAACAACAAAAAACAATAGAAATAACTTTAGTTATGTACAGCAGCAGCAACAATAGCCACAATAATAAGAAAGCGTAAAAATCGTCAACTTATTTTATTAAGCTTTAAGTTTTAGCAATTAAAATTAAATTTAAATAAGACGAATTCTTTACGACCTACTTTAAGTTTAATTGCAAATATTGTGAACCATATAATTTTTCAACACTTAGTCAATTTAACCTATAAATCCTTAATTTTAGTAAAAAAAGTTCGTAGTTGAATTTGTCTCAAAGAGAAATAATATTAATATTATTTTATTTATTTACTTAGTTCCAACTTTGTTTTTATGAAAGGTCTTATCTATATACGATTTTGTTAATGGTTTTATATAGTCCTAGATTAGATCAGTTGTTACGAAGGACTAACCAATCTAGCGAACACGCACCGGGGATAATGGTCTTATCGATTAAGCTCTATCTTCACTCTTTCAAACGTTATAAAATGCTGGGTGGCTAATTCTAACCACCATAAAATGCAGCAACGAACCTTAGCGCTAATCGTGGTTCAGATCTGCATCGTTCTAAAGTTTTTTGATGCGTAATATCAACGTGGACATAATCAAGTAACACTGGCTTGTAAGAGCTATGCTAATGTGCATCATACCCTGTAGGAAAGCAAAAACGTAAACAGGCGACAAACATATAAATAATTTATACACAACCATATTATGTTTGCCACAATCATATTATGTTAATCAAATGTGTGTTAAATCCATGTAGCCATAATATAGAATATATAGATCTAACGGGTACTGGTTCACAGGGTCCCAAAGTTGGCCAGCTTACAAATAAACCGATTTGAAAAATTTTTATTTTTTGTTTTCTATTGGAAATCTGCAAAATCTTTGTAGCATATTGGATATATATAAAAATATTTATAATACAAAAAAGTTTACGGGATAATGGGTTTTGGAAATTAAAATGAATACTTTTTGACGTATCTTGATTGAGTTTTTTGCTATAATGGGCCCATATTTTTCCAAATCTTTTAAAATATTTTTTATTTAATTAGAATTACTAAAGTGTCAAAACTGATATGCATTTGAACTCATAATCAAAATTTATAAATTATTTATAATTAAAATTAATTATTTATAATTAAAATTTATTAAATAAATTTTCTTTAGAAACATGCATACTAAAGTGCATTGAATTGTATGGAGGAAAAAAATTTTGCAAATGTACCCCCTTAAAATTAAAGATTAATATGTTTTAAACTAATTTACAAAATATTTGGATTTAATTATTTCGTTCACATAATCTGGACCATTTTTAAAATATCTCCAAAAATATGGTTTTCGATCAACAGTGTACATAGTTTTTTTAACTTATTGTCAAAAAAATTACAACATATGACAGACAAATGACGTTTAATACATAACGAGTACAAAGAATTTTCATTCTCTCAAATTAAAATTTTGGTAAAATTTTCTATGATCTTTTTTAAATACTATTTTTTAAAGTTTGAGTTTTTGGACATTTTTCATTGGAAAGGTCTCATTTAATACTTTTGATATATGCATTCATTTAACCCTTTAGTAGCACAAGTAATACTTTAGGATTTCTGGCCCATAATTAGTTAAGTTAATTTTTATGACCAATAAAGGTTAGTTAAGAAAATAAATGTCACTAAAAGCATATATTTATCAAATTTATTTAGTTCCATTATTATCGCGGTTTTAAATGAAGTTATTATATTTTTCATAAATTCATCTATATTTAAGTGTAATAAATACTTCTAAATGACTTATTTTCAAAAATTTCTAATTTAACCTTTTAGGAACAAAGTGCATAAATTTTACCCTCTTGTTGTTAAAGGGTTAATTATGTGCAATCTTCAATAGTATCAGGATAGACCATTCCAATGGTACATTAAAACCCAATATATATGACAAAAGACGTTAGAAAAGAGACATAATAATTATTTAAACGAATATTCCAGGCCCCTGTATTCCTCTATTACAATTTGAAGTTAATTTTCTTTTAACGAAAATTTTGATAATGTTATTAAAAGAAAAACGAATTTTTAGAGGTGTTTTGAAAATGGTCCAGCTCACGTAAATTTAAACATTCAGATGCAATATTTTGGGAATCATATACATAAGAACATTCCAATCTTCATTTCCCGAGGGGAACATTTGCAATTGTTTTTCGTGAGGCTCTTTAATTTATATTTTTCTGAAAGGTAACTTGATAAAAAATAGAGTAAAAGAAAACAAAATTTGAATTTGATTCTATTTTTCTATTTTTTTCTACTTTATGCCCTAATGTCTCAAATCGCAAAGCTGGAATTCAAAAAGTTTAATATTATTAATAAAAATTTATATGATCTAATATGTTTTATTATTATAGAATTTTTGCTCCCCGATATTGGATGGAAAGATAAAACGAAAAGAAGCAAGAAAAAATAATTTAGAAAGTTTTTAAGGATTTGCGGAATTCCTATTATTAAATCTAAAAAAGTAATTATGGTTTCAAATTTACCGTTTTTAACATGATTTTGTAATTACAAAAAGTATGAATTTTAATTTCCAAATTGCATCAGATATAAAAAAATGGGATCGTTTTAAATGAAATGCAGATTTATTTCCATTTTATTTTACAAATTGCGCATTATGCTCTGGGTGTCTCCGTATAAGTGTTATAATTAGTTTTGGCGTGTCATGCTTTAACCTCTGTAGATCGTTATGGATGGACTTTTCCGCAGGTTTTATCTGACATAATACCATGCTAATTGCAATCTTTAGAGTTAATGTTATTTATTCTAAACCATAACGCCGCAATAAATTATAGACATGTTAGTCTGATATCGTTTTTATTAAAAACATTGAAAGTACTAGTCTATTATATGTCAAGAGCATCCTTTCAGCTATAAATTTTTACAGGGCACAACACGGGATAATATTGTAGGTATCACTGAATATGTAGTCAATAGGAATGACCAAGAAATACCATCAATAACAGTATGTATAATACAGAGATTAGCTTGTCTTAAATTCCACTCCTGAAGCCAGATTAGATACTATCTGCTAAGTCCATTATGCGATATCGGCGGCACAAACTAAAGCACGCAGTATAGGCAGGCCAACAATATTGCACGGGATCAGTTGTCTGATAACGAAATTATGATAGAACCTTCAATACAAGGATTCCACAATTTTTCACCAATGGCTCTAAGACGAAAACTGGCACTAGTTTGGGGTTTTTATCTGATGACTTGGGACTTTTTATGTCTCTCAGATTATCAAACTCACTAAATGTTTTAGTTATTTTGGAAAAATAGGACAACACTTTGGTACCATTCAGAGTTAAGTCTTTTACATTGGTCGGTATTGGTACATGTAAATAGAAAATCATATGTATTTAATAGAAAAAAGTGACAGAGAAAAATTTCAGACAATAAAAGATTCACAATTTCCTAAAGTCTAGTTTTCATTCAAAAAATATATTAACTTGTTTATTAAGCATAGAATTTCCCATAAATAAACCAATTAGTTGGGTCAGAGTTAATGATAACTGAATTATTATTACATTTAAATATTATTCACTTATTAATTATAATTATTGATATAAACATAATTTGACTTTTCAACACACGTTACATTATTTAATTTTAGTAACTTGTCACAGGTCTTGTCACCATTAAGTATATTAAAATTTCAAATATGTAGGTATATCATTACATATTCGGTCTTAACCGTATATAATTTTCCTGCTTATTTTCTATTTCGTTTTAAATTAAACAACTGGCCTTTTTTTCCAATTTTGGTAAAGTTTGTATGTCCGTGTCTGCATTGATTATAACTGTTAGGAAGTTTACAAAAAATTAAATAAACGCTAGTTCCGTAATGTTCATATATTCGTTTATTTGAATTGTCTGACTGCATTTTAGATTTTTTGGATACATTTATATTTCGTTTGCGTTTGTGTTTTTTGTTTTGTTTCTTCATAATTTTTTTTTTTTTTTGTTAATGAAAGTGAATGTCTGTAAATGGTTTTGGTCTATTTGTTTGAGAAAGAAAAAAAGTAGGTATTTAAACTTTAAGCCAAAATTTTTTATGTATATTTTTGTGTGCTTTCATATGTAATCAAAATCAATTAAAGTGATATTGAAAAAAAACTTTAAGTATGAATTTAAAAGAGGTAAAATTAAAATGTGGTTAAAACGAATTGTATATGGTCCATTATCAAAAATTTTTAGATTATAGCTGTTTTAAGTTGATCATACAAAAATTTTTACAAACTAGAATATGTATAATTTTGGTAAAAATTACACGCAATATCAAAACGTACTGAGTTATTCAAATAAAATTTATATTTTCAATGTCTGATTGTATTATCATAATTTAGGGTTTCCTAAAAATAAAAAATAAAATTTTTTTATACCAAAAACTGCGTTTTTAAAATTTTTGCGAAAAATGGGGTTCGAATCTAAATTATTTCTCCATATATTATCCATATGTTATATATATTTACTATTATCGTACTTTTTAAACATTTCGGTTAAGCATTATAAACCCAACCTAATTATGTCAATTGTGGTAAATTTCGTGATAGCAAAATATGTTATGACAAAAGCGTCCCCTTTTCAACTATCACCGATATTTGACTTAAATTTATAGTCCCGATCAATTATATGTATCGCCGTTATTATATCTATATATCCAAGATTTGTACAAATTGGAATTTGCTATATAAAAATACAAAAACAAAAGTTCAATTTTTGCGCAATTTTAAAAAAATTTAATAAAATTTTCTCTTATTGTGTAAAATAGCAAAAAAAAAAAACTAAGCTCGCGCAATAATTTATGTTAATCCATTAGAAACTGTGAATGTACCTCGTGAAAACTATTTTTTTTAATTATTATTTTCCAAAATTGGAGGTTATCTTATGCTTTGACTATTTAGGGTTCATCAACGAGATATAGTGCAAAATGCACATAATAAAAACAAGTATAAATCCCTGTTCAACATTTGTATTCCGTTGAAGGGCGCACAGATCACGTCCAAAAAAACAAAAAAAAAAAAATTAAAATTAAAAAAATCTTTTCATGAAAATTTGGCTACCCTGTACGTAACTGTTGAAAGTATCATCAAGAACAAATTTGCCCACAAAGCCCGATTAGTTTGCATGAGATCAAGTAAAATCAAAAAGTATAAGCACGCGAACATAAAGTGTAGAAGAATGGGAAAAAGTTAAGTAGTTTTTAGGCCTTTTTCTAAGTTTTTGAAATTATAAAATAAAACGTATAGTGCTAAAATTGTGCATTCTATTAGTTTCAAGTTTTTTGAGTTGAAATCTGTAACTCGTTTGTTAAAAGTAGCATTACCATAAAATTTATTAAGAATTAAATTCAGTTTTAGCTAGGTTAAAAATATTTAATAATGACCCATATACTCTTTATGTAAAATTTGATCTCTTTGAGCTGATTGAAATTATTGTATATTGCTTATCTACCTAAAAAGTTTACAATTTTTATATTTAAATCACTAATAAATTTAAAATCTGGTAACAAACACTCTTACTAACTGAGATATGAAATAATAGAGAGATATAAGAGCATCATAAAAAATCATAAAACCTAAATTAATTCTCCTAAAGTTTAATCTTAATACATTTATTCCCTGTAATCCAAACTCATTTTACATTACCTTCCTACTTTATCTTACCTTATTTACTGCAGTGGAAAACTTCATCTGATATAACTTATCACCTACAATTTGTGATATATCTCGCACTCTATTTCCAATTATTCTTCAATTTTATTTAAAACAAATTTATAAATTGTTACATTTATAGTTCAATTCAATTCATTTTTAAGGTGTTGCCCTCTCCAATGATAATGATCACAATTAACAACTAATTTCACTTCACCAATTTTCGTTGTTTCTGTTTTTAGTGCCCCTCCTCCAATTGCTCCTGTTACTTCTGATGCTGCTTCAATTAAATGTTCAAACCATTAAATGAATGTTAGACGAAAAATAAAATAAAAAAACAAAAAAAAAAAAAATTAAGCAAAATAAAATTCAAAGATCATGTTTATTGTAATTAAATGTTGTTCAAGAGAAATAGAGTGACTTTTCTTTGACATGATGTGAAACGATTTGAAATTGCTTTAAATTGTCAAGGAAAATAATTGTCGTTAAAGAAAAGTTAAATATGAAGGCAATTGGAAAAATAATGAAAATGAGAGGTTGACGTGAGACAATTTTGAAGCTTGATTTTGAATAAAATAAATAAAAATAAATAATGAGTTCATAGTACCCCTAAATATATTAAAATTTTAATTCCTAACCTGATCTTGTTATAATAAACAAAAATAAGTAAAAATTTTAATTAATTAAACTTAAGTTTCTGTAATTAATCTTATCATAACATTTTTAATTAATTTCCAAAAATATTTCCCCCGTATACTTACTACTCTTTCCGGAAATATAATATCCGCCTATTTTACAAGATTTTCTACTGCAAGTAACTACTAACTGGTTGTAAAAAGCACTCAAAACTAATTAATTTTAAACCAACCACGGAATAATAAAACAAAAAAAAAAAAAATAAAATAAAATAAAAAAAACTACAAACGCCACTTGTTTTGCCAAAAACTATTAATAATCAATTTAAGCACAAAAAGACTTAATCAAAATTATTTAAATTTTTATGTTATGAGTGCTATTTTGAACACAATTAGTTGTTATGATTTCACATTTTGTTTTTAACACGTTAAACTCGTACAAGTTGTAGTTTTGCTTTGCTTTGATTTTTTTTATTTTTTTTTCTAAATTTGTTCATCTTATTTTAATTTATTTTTTACGACAATTTTCTTCCTAACAAAATAACATGTAGTTTTTTGCATATTTTTTAATGTTGTTTTTGCAAACATCTCAGGCGGTAATATAATATTGTAATTGTACTTGATATGCACTTGAGATGAAGACCAAACTGTCACAAAAAGAAACAGAGGAAAATGCAATGTAAAAGCCACTGAAAATGCACTGAAATGCACCACGGATTGTTAAAGGAGTGAAATCATTTGCAATGGGATCATTATAGGTGGTTGGAATATTACGCGTGATGTTTGTAACACACAAAAATATTGATTAAGATCCACCATAATGCATACTAATCGGCTTAGAATCACTTTCTGAGTCTATTTAACGATGTTCGTCCGTCCGTGTTCTCTGCAGATCGCAATTTTGAAAATAATGAATGAAATTTATTTTTATTATACCATTGGTGTTTGGGGTATTATGCGTTTGTGCTGACGTTTGCAACGCATAGAAAAAGTTATTCAACACTCACCTTAAAGTATACCAATCGACTCAGAATCACTTTTTAAATCGATCCAACGATGTTCGTCCGTCTGGCTGGCTGTCCATGTAAACCTTGTGCACAAGGTATAAGTCGCAATTTTAAAGACAATCACAAATATCTCCCCGGAATAGAGAAAAATGCCTTAAAAATAAGAATATTTTAATGAAATTCGGTGCAAAGTAGTTCGGTATAAATTGTACCAAAGTATATGAAGATCGGTCCATAATTGACCATAGCTCCCATATAAACCCCATCTTCCAAAAATCTCTTTTACGTGCTTAAATCCCATACGAATGTTAGCATCAAGTTAATATTCTATACAAATAAGTTTATATAAGTAGAAATAACATTGCCAAATTTTATGAGAATCGGTACATAATTTACCATAGTTCCAATATATACCCACTTCCAGGAATCGCCCTAAAGTCTATAAAATCATCTAGATGTTGGTATCAACGCATTATGCTGTATTTGTATATTTTATTTTACATTTAGTAAAATTAGCCACAGGTGTAATATAAGTCCCTTTTGCGAATTGTTATGCTCGTACACAATGGTATAGGGTATCATATAGACAGTGTTGACCGACTATATCTTTTTTTATAGTTTTTATTTATTTTTATTACTATACATGTCTTTTATGCTTCAAGGACGAAGCCTATTATGATCGGTCTATTTTTTCACCTAACACCCTTAAAAATGTCCCCATGAATAGGGGTTAAATGATCATAAATTCTTTAAAAATAGCGATATTGAATTTAAATTTAGTATATTTATGAAAATTGGTCTATAGTTGACCATAGCTTCTATATAAATCCCTCTTCAGAAAACCTCTTTAACGTGCATAAATTCTATACAAATACTAGTATCAAGTTAATATTTGTCACAAATAAGTTTTACATAAATTTCACACAATCTGTCCAGAAGTAACCATATAAAGCCCTCTTTCGGGAATCACCCTAAACCGCATAAATAACATAATATAATTTATACATAATGTTTTATAGAAATATGCAATGATCTTAATACAAGTATTGGTCAACCAGGTCCCATAAAAGACCCATCCACGAACTTTGATATACATGCAGAATGGTGTAGGGTGTCATATAGTCGGGCATGATCGACTGTATTTTTCTTAATGATTTTTTAAGATAACTGATTACTGAATTGAGCAAAATTTGAATCAATTCTTTCTGAAAAAAATCTGAATATTAAGAGATTTTTTTTCTAGAACTCAATTTTAATCTGGATTAAACAAAACTTTAAGCATGTAAAGGAAATACGGGCACCCATAGCACTCGGAGTCGAGTGTTTTCCGCATTTTCACATACACAACACGAAGGATAACGAAGCTAAACAACTGTGAGCGAATAAAAAACAAAATATTATTTAGTTTCGTTCTAGCTTTCAACAAGGTGGGTTCATGTCGCATGGCTAATCAAAAACAAAATACATAACAAAGAGCGAAAAAAAATATTATTATTTTTTTTTTTGTATATTAAATATACGAGTAACAAACACATTCTAAACAAAGAGCGTAAACAAACCAAATACACTAACACATTAAAATTTTTAATTCCTCTCTTTGTGCCTATCGATGATGTAAAGTGATTGAAATATCATCCTTCGTTTACTCAAATTTAAGCCTAAACTCGGCGCAAAGGGAGGACGCTCTAACGCTCTTTGTTATGACTTTTCTTTTTTAAGGGAACATGATTCTACCAGGTTTCGTTTACATTTATTTGGAGTATGTGAAAATGACGAACGGCCCAAATATTGTACTATATTTGATACATTTGAAACATTTTAAATTCAATTAAGTCGAGTTAGTGTTATAATAATTTCCAAAACATTTTTGTTTTTGGCAAAATGGTTAACAACTTTGTATTATTAACACTATGGGCAATCAAATTGCAAAGTTCTGTAATCCATGATATTTTTGGTTATTAGCCACAGCTCTTCGAAGTTGAAAAATTAGAAATTTATTTCCCACACATTCAAAGTTTTGGTGTTAGAGTTGTACAAGAGAACTACTCTCCTAACTTAGAGGTCAAAATTTATGCGATGGCAAACTTTGAAAACGAAATTTATTTTAAAATTTTTCTACTTTTGGTTACGAAGTTACAATTTTTAAAAACGAGTCAATTCTGCTTCGTTTTTGACGTATCCTATTTAATTTGCCTTTTTTACTGGAATTTTTAACGAAAACCTATCAGTTACAATTCCATAAAATTTCATCGGAATGTAGCTAAAAATAAAAAAGTTTTCGTTATGTTTTTCTAAGAAATTTAATATATTTTATATTTTGACCCTTGACCTTCTTATTTTAAATGTTGTTCTTGTCCAATTTTGTGGAGAACTCTATGAGATACGGTTTATCATACTGTGTAATAAGTTTGTTTAGAAATTTTAGATATTTTAATATTTTTCTACTTTTTGGTCGCTTTATGTGCGCCCCTATATGAAGATGCAATATTTAAAAACGATGTAATTCTGCTTCGTTTGGGACATATCCTATTAAATTTGTCTTTTTTACTGCAATTTTTCTAAGAAATTTAATATATTTCAAATTTTGATCTTTGACCTTTATATTTTAAATATTGTTCTTGTCTAATTTTGTTGAGAACTCCAGGAGATATTGTTTATTTTACTGTGTAATAATTTTGTTTGTAAGTTAACAAAAAAAAAATTGACTTTATTACTCAATAACGGTAAAAAATGCTTTTTTGCCGAAATTCCCAGAATTCAAATCACAGATACGACTTAGTTATACCGGGTATTGTCCTAATTCTTTCTTTATTTCATTTCCTGTGGTGTATATAATAAAGCATTTTGAACATTTATTTAACAAAATTTTTAAAAGATTTAAATTGAAGTTTTGAAAATTAAAATTTTTTAACTTGGGATGGAAAGGAGTTTGAATTATACTACAGACACAAAAACTTATTTTTCAGTAATTATGATCAAAACTTAATTAAAAATAGCATCTTATTTAAACATTTTTCAAAAAATTAAAAATTTGTTTGTACATTTGCTACACAAGTGGATGAAAACACGTTAATGGTCTATGAAATTTATAAAAACTTAAAAATTTTTTAACCGATTTTTACTTCTTATATCTTGTTTGATAGCTAAATGGATGTAGATTACAATTTTTTTACATTATGTTACAAAACAAAGTATGTAATAGCTATTTTTTTCACAAAACTGAAAAAGGTCAGAATTTTCCCCATATAAACGCAGCCTTCAAATTTCACGTCCGATGCGGCACGGGTTAACGTTATACGATTTCACTAACATTTCATACAATATCTTTTTATAACCCAAAGAACGATTATAGTGGCAGTTACGGTCAAAATTCTAAAGTTGGTAAATTTTGATGCAGTCTAATGTACATATTTATGCATATGAATGGCGTCGTATGAATGAGTATGCATGAACATGTAATGAACATTAAACTTTTCAAACATATGAAATTGTTATTTAGTATAGTTTTTGTTATTGCTACTATGTTTTGTTTTTCTTTTTTTTTTACAACAAATTTTCAATTTTTATTTTTGCTTCATAATAAAAGTAGCAAATTTACAGAAAAACCACGGCTGTTTGGCTCAATGTACTTAAAAAGAAATTGAAAATTGAATTTCTGTTATGGTAGTTAGCTTTTAGCAGCAGCCGCTCCAGCAACAAATGTTTTCACCACCGAAAAAAGTGAAAAAAGAATATTAGTAAAATAGTACGGAAAAAAAATAAAGAAAAATATATATTTTTTAATTGAAATTTGTATGTTAAATGAATTTGTTATTTTTCTTTTTTTTCGTTTCCACTTGCATTCAATCTATTCGCTTCAATATGTTTGTCTAATCCAGTATATTAAATTGGTAAAAAAAAAATATGAAAATGTGTGGCTCTGTTTATGAACAGAACAGATTACAAGCATATTTTTCCAAGCATTTTTTTAAAATGCTTACCACCATTTCAGACACTGTCTGTGTTAATCTGTTGTATTTGTAAATATGATTTCGTTTTGTCGCAGTTGACTAAACATGTTGTTTGTTATGTTTTCTGTCAGTGTATTGTACACTTACTGGTAACTAGTGTATAGTAAAAGACACATACAACTATAAACATTTAAACATATTTACTAACAACAATGCTGGCTAGCAAGTACTCAATTCGCATGTGCATTGAACACTTGCACTTTTTCTTTCATTGCCTAGGAATCTCTCTTGCCAATAATGCAGCAGCAGAAACGGTTATACTTGTATGTTGGTTTGTACTATGTTAAGACATGCCTTGTTAAAAAATAAACTTTCATGGGGATATTGAATTTTATTTCGTTTAGTTTTTTTATTTCGTATGTAGTTTTATTTAATAACATATAGAAAAAAAAAAAAAAATAAAACTAGCAAGGTGGATTTGACTTTCACTTGACTAGTTAAAAAGGTTTTTTCATGATTTGTATGACACAAGAAAACTGTGAAAATATAAAAAATAATATTGGAAAAATGTGTTTAAATTTCCGAATAAATGTCAATAAAGGATTGGAGGAAATAAAATATTTATAGGGTATTACCTAACTTACATATCTTAAAATCATAACAGTTTCAATGGCATGAGGATACATCTATATACACTCTGATTTTCGGTGGTAACAAACGCGGCATTATGGTTTCAAATGGCTCAAAAGTGGCGATTAATTGAAATTTAAAAATTAAGCTTTTATAATAATGTTTGGTGTTTAATGAAACTGGATAAAATTTTGCATCACTAATTATTAAAGTCGATCATCTGTGTTCTTAGTTTATCTGTAGTAATCTGTTAAAGTTGGAAAAAATATTTTTTCGTATACGGTGGAAAAAATCAAAAATTTTTGAAATCGACTACATACATTTACATTTAAGCCTTGCAAAAATAAAACTATTATGATAGAAACGTCAAACTTAGGTACCTTTTTATGAAAAAGTAAGTTCTTATTTCTGAATATTGTATGTAAATATTTTTTAAATATTTTTTAGAAAAAGTCCAAAGGGATATTTTTCACATTTGATGGACCAGTTGCTTAGCTTTTATTAAAAAAATAAAAAAATAAAATAAAAAGCTATATATATTTAGATATTTCACCTTACTTGATTTTTTTCTTTGAATATTTTGCAAACTACCAAAGTGATCGGGTATTGCAAAACCGTTCTGAATTGCATCTGAAATTTGAAAATACATTTATATGAGCTAATTTTGTCCTTTTACAGTTTCTTCGAAAATCTATTTATTAAATACAATTTTTTTTTATTATAGTAAAATCGTGTAAATAAAATTATGTGAGTAAATTCAACAACAAAATCATTAAAAATAATTAAAAATAAATAAAAAGTTTTTTCAATTATTTTTGAATGTTGATTATTTAACTAAAAAATTCAGTAAAAATAAATAATTTTTCCTTTTTTTAACATACAAATTACTAAAAACTAATGTTTATTAGTTAATTTAACTCCCAAAAAATTACCTACCAAATCATTAGAAATTAGTTTTATCATTGTTTTTAAATAAAAAATATTTCACCCCAAAAATTTAATTATTTGTATTTTATTTTCGTCTCTTGCAAATTATTACTACGTTTAATTAATATTTTATTTGTAAGTTAGTAACTCACAAAAACTAATCGTGATTAGTGAAACTTATTACAAATAAAGAGTACGTCAATAGTTATATTTTTCCTATCCGGGACGACAAATAAGGAAATATGTTTCTTTCCGTTATTTGCTTATAAACAGTGAGTTATTTACTTGCAAGTTATTTTTATTGGCAATAATCGTGCGTATAAACGTAACATATATTTCAAAAAATCATTTTATATAAATAATTGAAAAGAATATTATGAAATAACTAGCTGACCCGAGCCGAGTTGCTGGCCCTAAGCAAACAATAGTGTTGTATTACTGAACGATTTAAATTGATATTTTAA
This sequence comes from Protocalliphora azurea, assembly GCA_932274085.1. Classification (NCBI taxonomy): domain Eukaryota; kingdom Metazoa; phylum Arthropoda; class Insecta; order Diptera; family Calliphoridae; genus Protocalliphora; species Protocalliphora azurea. The sequence goes on along the minus strand of OW026520.1, from coordinate 4,396,618 downwards.
CGAAATTTACGACCTTTAAATAAAAATCTAAGGAATACCTATTATAAAGTGTTTTTTACAGAAGAATTTAAATATGATGTAGAAGCTGACTCGAGCCGCGTTGCTGGCCCTAAGCAAACATTAGTGTTGTATTACTGAACGATGACCCGAGCCGCGTTGCTGGCCCTAAGCAAACATTAGTGTTGTATTACTGAACGATTTAAATTGATATTTTAACGAAATTTACGACCTTTAAATAAAAATCTAAGGAATACCTATTACAAAGTGTTTTTTACAGAAGAATTTAAATATGATGTAGATGTGGGCTCAATCAAAAAATATACGCATGTATTTAAGGCAAATTTGAATTTATATTTATTTATTACTTCATCTTAAGGTTAGCGGATAGACAATGTCTTTTTTTTGAACGGAATGATGAGAGCTGTAGTCGAAATTGCAGTTGAAATGGAACGCTGCTTGATTCAAATCAGAACTTGAAGCAATTCTTCTTATGCGTTGATTAAAAATTTTAAAGTTGTTGAATTGCTACATTTGCTCGACGATTTCTCATTGCTAACCGAGCCGTTTCATTTCTCGCCTGCCTTTCTTCCTGCGTTTGTGATGTACGAAGTCGGGCCAAACTAATACGGGGTTGTTCTCGTGCGATTTCTCGTTCATATATATTCAATTGATTGACGATATTACGATAAGTACTTGCATTACGTGTTCGACGCGAAATATTAGATCTCCGGGGTCGCGGCATTGTGAATAACACTTAATAACGAATGCCAAAAATACAACAAATGGTTTTAAATATCACAACCTCACTAAATGATGAGCTTTACTTGGAACTTACCGTTTGGAAATAGAATTCTACACCACCACCAGAAAACAAATTGCACAAAAAAGTAAGCGTTTCGATAGAAACAGAAACAGTAATTGTTATAATTTGTATTAAAAAAAATATTTTTAATGATTATTAAGGCAAAGAAATTATGACAAAAAAGATTTTTTTTTTTTATCGCGGATTTTTCGCGAATTTTTTTTCGTATTATCCTTTTCTGGCCGGTGACCGGTCCGAATTGGTGAGAATCATCAAAATCGGTCTAGTCGTTCTTGAGTTATAACAATAGTAACTAACATCACTTTCTTTTATATATATAGATATACATCATACGTTTATCTTAATAACGACACTTATATTAGAAAGATATTATTAGCGGTATTTCTTGAGCTATTCTTGGCCTTTAATAACGTTTTTGAAATACATTGGGAAAAAAGATTCAAAATCCATGGAGATATGAAAACAAGTAGTCAATAAATGTTTAAAGTAATAAATGTATGTTCAAATCTTACTAATTCTTAAAGATAAAGTTTTTTTGTCATATTTTAACAAATGCAGCAAAATTGTAAAAGAACATGTTAAATTTTATGTATTTATTACATATAATTTAGCAAATACTTACTAAATTTTGTTTGTTTTATTTCTTGATTATGTTATTTAATATTTTTTTGGATATATATTTTATTTTTGTTCCATCAGAGAAAGTGACAAATAAAGAACATGTCTTTTTTAAATGCATGTATATGAAATATATAATTGGAAAAAAAAATATTACAATATATTCATTTAAAATATCCTTAAATTATTATTTGTAATTAAATACATTATTTTTGTTAAAACAAAAATAATTACTGAAAATATTAACTTTTTTTTATAGGTTGTTTTTTGAATAACATATATAGTTATTTTTATCTAAAATAAATATATTTTCATATATTTTAAACTTAACAAAAAACTTTTTTAAAAAATACAAACAGTTAATGTAAGAATTGTTTGAATGTACAAACAAATCGTTCGAAATATTCAAATAAAATAATATATCTTTTTTTTTAATTTTTGCATTCGGGCTTAAATTTATTGAATAATTGTAGAAGAATACATTGTCAAAGTTTTATTGGGCACACAGCAGAATGGAATGCATTTCCAAGTCAGCCACGACCGTCATCAGCACTCTTCATCGTCCCACCGTAGTGTTCTCTGTAAACATCATAAGTTTTTAAACTAATACAAACTAATAAAATAATATTTTTATTTAAGTTTTATTTAAAGTTATTAAAATAAACATTTTTATTTACATAGTTAAGAAATTTATAAGCTTAAAAAGTAGTCCTTAGGTGTATGTCTTATATGGTTGCCAGTGCCAATGGGCCAATCCTTTTTATATTTTTCAATAAGGATGTTGTGCACATAGATATTTTAAAAACCTATTTTTTGTCAATATTCACATATATATATATGGAAAAGCACTTAAGACCACATTTTGCGAGCATTTTTGTATGGGAGCTATATAAAATAATGAACCGATTTGAATCAACTTTACCGCAGTGAATGACTAAATCAATATAAACATATATACAAAATTTTGTAAAGTTATTTTGAAATCTGTCATCTGTACTTTAAACAAAAATGTTGTCAATTAACGACGGACAGACGGACGGACTATGCCTTAAGGACAAAAAATCTTAAAAATACAAAATTTATTCTTTTTACTTTTTTGTATCCAAATTAATAAAACAATATATAAAGTTATTTTTATCATTTCCAAAATTAAGCGTCATTCTGAAGATATATGCCTTAATTGTATTATATTTTAGTTCTGGTTTAGTTTAGTTTCTAGTTTAATTTTAGTTCAGATCTTATGCAGATCCATTTTTACTCTTCAGTACTGGCCGCTAAGTATGCAATCCATGCTGGAATTACTTTAGTAATGGCCTTATATATCCAATATGCTAGACGTGGTTTAAGTCCTGATAGAATACATAGCTTCATAAGTCCTCTTAAATCTGTCCTTAATATCCGATATCCATTTAAACCTGTAACGGAACAGTGCTCCTAAAAATTTTGCTTTAGAAGTTCCTCTTGTGAAAGCCATGTTTGGGGCGTTAATACCGGAAGTTTACTTGGAAATTGACCTCTCTCTTAGTTATATGCTACTGACCCAATACGAAACCTATTTATTTTTACTAATATTTCATTTAGAATAAGAATCCATAATCTTAATAATAGTAATGACTAGAGGGCGGATTTTTAGGAATTTATTTTTTGAAAATATGCGGCTAAAAAATGCACTTAAATATTAAAAATATACCATTAAAATTTTAAAAATATGCACTCATTTCTTTAAATAATTATGAAATTAAAATGAAAAAACAAAAATCAGTATAATATATTTTATATATTATTAAACATTAAAACTATGTTTTAATATATTAATGCTATTTCTTTTATTTTTTTTTTTTATTTTATATTTAGTTTTTTAATTAAATTTTTTAAAATCTACAAATTTGTAAATGAGTTTTATACAAACATAGTAAGATAGGCTTTTATTTATACAAAAAAAGTTGTCAAATGTATACGGCTGTCTATTTTGGCATAAGAAATTTTTATGCATAGAAAATGATATAATATGGGCGTATTTGAACAATTGTAGTTCAGAACAATTGCAGTTTAGAAGAAAACTTCCTTTCTTCTAAACATATATGGGAATTTTCCTTTAAGCATTGAATTTTCATTCGAAAATAATGTTAATGTATGTAATTTTTTTCAATTACAATTTTTTAACTAATGGTAATTCACATAGTAATTATAATTACTGAAAGAAGCTTTTTTTGTATTAAAAAAACAATTTGTCGTTTTAATAAGGATTTTTAAACCATTTAAATATACATCACCATTTAGTTCGAAGGATGATGAAATATAATATTTTTAAAAATTATCTAAAAATATTTGTACCAAATAGAGGAGTAAATGAGTAGAAATTGTTTGAATTGTACTAAAAATTCCGCTAAATGATAATGAATTTGTATAATTAGTAGTAGTAATCATTTTATTTATTTTTTAATAACTATTAATGAAAAGATATTATGAAAAAGCACTACCATTATTAAAAATAATGGTAATGAAATAATTGCATTTGAATTGTTTTAATTATCTAAAATCCCATTTTTTTTTTTTGAAAAAAGCTTAGTATTGCAAGCTTTTTTATCAGCAGATTTCCTCAATAATACTATCAATTAAACTGATTTTAAAGAATGAAATTCTTAGCGAAAGTAATAGTTTCGCTAAGAATTTCATAGTTGGAACAATGTTGTTACGAATGTGGGGGCTTTCAAATATACTTGTTTTCGAAAGGAATTCATAACGTAGTTCCTCCTTGGTGTAGATTATATGCAAAATTTTTTTACAAATACTTTTAATGGCTTTTACTGATTTACCACATATGGAATTTTACAAAAGAAAGATATAATCACTTCGGTGCAGAACAAATATTTTATAAATGTAAGACAATATTAAATTTAAAAAAGGAATGGTGGAAAATTTATAGATCGATTTGACTGATTTAAAAAAAGACGAAATTTGAAAAATATATTTATGATAGATATATGCAAGGTTGAGGCCCATAGCTTCTATAGGAGTTCCAAAAAATCTAAAAACGCATTCTGCCCGGTTAATACTGCATCTACTTAATTCACTTTTTCAACGCAAAAATTCTTAAAAAATTTTTCTGTGAAAGAACGAAGTATTTAGTTTACATAGGTGCTTTAAAAAGTTGAAAAACCAAATATGATTTAGTTTATTGTTGTTGTTTTTCAGTATGCACGAAAACATCAGCTATAAGGAAACAGACATTAAATAAATAAAGAACAGATTTGCTAATAACTCGAAAGTTTATGAACCGATTTGGTTGATTCAAAAATCCGAAATTCAAGAAAAGTATTTGTAATCGATATGTATAAGAACCAAAGCTTATTTAGTAACTATTGGAACGACCAGAAAATTTCAGAAAAAATTTCCGATTTTATTTTGCAAAGAAGTCTATAGCTTATATAGAGGCTTCAGAAAATCTCTTAATATTTTCGCTATTTCTGAACCATTTTTTCCCTAGTTCCAATGGAAGAGTTCTGGAAAATTTTTCTACTTTTTTGTTATACATATCAAGCATCTATGTTATTGGGACGCCTCGCAAAGGCCATTTAAATCATTTTTAAATCCAAAAACACTCAATTAAACTACTTCTTTATACATATCTCTACCATTTATGAACCGATCTTACTGAATTTTAATAGCAAAATGCCGATCGTTATATATACTTTTTTACTCTCCGATGAAAATTGAGAAAAGATGTAAATTAATTTGCATTATTAAGAAAATTTTACAAAATACGCATTTTTCATTAAACATGCAAAAGTATGCACTAACAAATCGATGCCATTTTTAGTAAAATGTCTGGTTTTGATAGATAACTACATAAGCCAATTTGCAAATGTTCCAGAAAAAACATGAAAAGCGTGTTGATAAGGCAAATATTACTATTCCTCTTTTTGATCTATGAGTTTAACATTTCAGCACTCCGTGCTATTCCAACTAAGTACATAAAATTTGAATTTTTGAAAACGCCCTCTGGGAAATATGCTATTCATAGTCCCAGTGGAAGATAGACTGCCATGTAGTACCTTTTCAACTAATTTTTCTTAAATACGTACATATATGCATGTTCATGATCATCTATATCATTATAAGGCTCTGTTTTTACACCTTCGAAGTATCAACAGTTCAACAAGTCCAATCGATTTCAAATTTTGTAACATATATCTTATATATATGTATATATTTTGATCTGAAAATATCCGTATAAGTGAATTTTGCAAACAGTTTATGCTAAGTATTTTTGAGGCATATGAATGAAAGTTTTAAAATTTTTGGGACTTTGACGTAATACATTTAGGTATGTTATAACGTTGGTAGTGCTAATTTAATTAGCTTGTTAACTTATGATTCAGCAAATGGAACATATATTTTTCGTAAAAATTTATTTATTTTTTTACTCTAAGAGAAATTTTTCTGATAATAACCTTCTACAGATCTTCACTTTAAGGTTAAGCTTCATTAATAAAAAATATATTTCTTTAATAGTCACGTTTATTTTGTCAAATATTTGCTCAATCTAACCGTAGTGTTATTCATGGAAATTCATCGCATTTAGACTGCAATAGTTGTTAACATATATTCACTTTTTTTTTCTCTAATTAAGTCCACTTGTTAGATTTTTTCAACAATTCGTCTTTCTTAACATTGAAACCCAGAGTACACTGGTTATTTCTTTATTGTTTTCCTGGTCGGCTGTATTTCCACGTGCTCTTCATTTGAATGTATTTAACCTTCTCTAATTAATGTTTTTTATTGCTGTTTTCTATTTGTTAACATTTGTTTAATATTTTTTATTTTTTATTTTTTATTTTTTTTTTCATTTCTTTCTGCATCGTTTTGTAAATCCAACTTTAAGCCAATAAGCACCAAGCGCCATTGTTTTGTTAATTTTCATAACAAAAAATGAAAACAAAAACTTGTATGTAATTAACACCCATTAACTAGGTTTTATACCTAGAACAATTATGTTGATTGTTATGAATAAATAAATATACGTATGAGTATATTTATGATAAACACTAAAGTATGAATATGTTCATTTATTAAAAAAAAGACTTGACCTTGGATTTCAAGCTTAAAAATAAAATTGTTCTTGGTCTATTGTCGTCATTTAATGTACAACAAACTTTAATACGTACTACATTTTAAGACTGACAACGAACGACTAACAACGGCAAAATTCTGATGTGGTGCTAATTGTTCATAGTTATAAGAGTTTTGTGTTCATGGTGTTTTACACTTGTTGCCGTTGTTTATTAGTTGCTAGTTTGTTTGTTTTTTTTTTTCAGAAGTCATGACCTAAGAACCTATTACCACTTTTTCATAAAAATATCATAGATGTACGGTTTGGTTTTCCAAGACTTTTCTTAATTTGTTTTATATAAGCTTCATAATTTTTTAATAATTTATATTGTTCTATTTTTAATTCCTTTCATCAACTCTTGGGTGGCTGGATTTTCGAAACGTTTTGAAAGAAAACGTAATTGTTTTGCTTTTCATTAGCACGAGGGCGGATCAATAAGTCCGTGACTTTTCGAACTTTCCTCGTAGTTATATGAAATGCAACACTATTTCCATCAAGTACCACCTGTTAATAGACTACTGTCAAATTTTGAGCAAGTGTCGTTTACTTTGCGTAAAAAATAGAATTTTTCGAGGTCCTTAAAATAGGCATTTGTTTGGTCAATAATTTCATCGTTGAAGCTGAATCTCTTTCCTCCGAACCATTTCATGAGGATCGCTCCATAATTTATCATAGCTCCCATATAAGCCCACTTTCTGGAAACATCCTAAAGTGCATAAATTCATTCAAATGTTAGTATTAACGTAATATTCCGTATTCATATATTTTATTTTACACTTAGTAAAAGTATCGGTCCACAATTGATCACATGTCTAATATAAGACCCATCCATGAATTATATACACAATGGTGTGGGATATCATATGGTCGGGCTTGACCGACTATATCTTTCTTTCTCGTTTCATATTAAAATTATCTCCCTAACTACAAAAATAAATAATAAATTTTATTTTTGTTAAAATTGATAAAAGTTTTGTTGTTTCCGTAACATAAGAAAAACAAAAAGTTTTTTTTTTTATTTAAAACGAAATTTAAGGCCCGGTTTTATACTGTTCCTTTAAGTAAAAGCTCGAACTTAAGGAATATTTCCCTTTATAGTTTAAAATTTAATTTGACAAGAAAATAAACAAAAAGTTTTGAGCTTTTATGTATTTACAACATTTTCGACAACAATTTCTTCAACTTAAAATCATAATTATATTTATTTAGCTTAAACTGATTTTTTTAATTTTATTATATTTTTATATATTTTTGTTTATTATAAATAAATATTTTTGAAGACATTAGACAATTTTTATACTTAGAAAAAAATTAACGAATGGGAAAATAATACTTAAGTTTTTAAATATAAACAAATTTTTAAGATTTAAGTACAATTGTACCACTAAGTGAGCAGTATAAGACCGGGTCTAAAATTTAGTTTCAAAAGTTTTTTATTGTAAGAAATTCAAAATAGTAGTCGAAATTATGGATTTAAGATTTAAATTTGAAAATATTTTTATGTCAAAAGTTTGTGACATGGTTTTTTTAATTGTACTGAGCATACATCTAGTATGCATCCCAAAAATATGAGACTTTTATTTTAATACAAAGATTCCATACTTTTCAAATATGTTAAACTAAAACTTTTAAATAGTATATATAACGAAAAATGTATTTTAAAAATGCAATTCTACACATAGGATTTTTTGTATAAAAAACCTTTAATTTATTATTTAATATTTTCGATTTTTTTTTTTCTTAAAAAGTTCTATGTGAAGTAAAAAACAAAAAGTTTTTTTTTTCAAGGAAATATATACATAGGACTTCTTGTAACTTGGAAACCCATTGAGATAATGAAAAACGCTTTGGTAGGTGAATGTATGACTAATAATGATACAAGACTCGATAAAAAAAAATCAAAAAATTACACTCTTCATCAGCCAACCGATAAATTGCATTAAAATGCATTTTGAAAAAATATTCTTTTTAAATCCTCATTAAATCGGTCTAATAAGTTTGCATAATATTCGCCGTTTATTGTTTTTCCCTTTTGAAGGCAATTGATGTGGATTATCTCGCATGCATCCCAAAAAACTGTTGCCATCACCTTATTGGCCGACAAACTTACCTTGGCCTTCTTCGGAGCAGGTTCACCCGGAGAAACCCATTTTTTAGACTGCTGCTTGGTCTCCGGAGTACGGTAATGGATCCATGTTTCATCCACAGTTACAAAACACCGCAAAAACTCATTCGGATTGCGGTTAAAGAACTCCAAACAATCCTTTGAAGTTGTCACACGTTTACTTTTATGGTCAATTGAGAGCAAACTCAGCTGGGTTTCATTTAAAATCGAAACCACACTGCCATATGAAATGCGCATGGCATCAACAATCTCACGTACTTTTACTCTTCGGTCGGCCAACACCATATCGTGGATTTTTTCGACTGTACTGACCTCAATTGGCCATCCAAAACGTTCAGCGTCATTTGTACTTGTGCGACCACAACGAAAGTCAGTAAACCACTTTTTTACCATTAAAATCGATGGTGCAGAGTCTCCATAGTAATTATTGAGCTTTTCCTTGGTTTGATTTGCTGTTTTTTTTTCGCAAAAAATAATGTTTAATGAGCACTCGAAATTCACTTTTTTCCATTTTTAGAAAAATACACGAGGTTGTATGTTTTTAACAGCTGTTAAACGCAAAGTAAATGACGAAACTTGTTTAAAATTTGACAGTAGTTTACTAACAGGTGGTACTTGATGGGAATAGTGTTGCATTTCATATGACTACGAGGGAAGTTCGAAAAGTCACGGACTTATTGATCCGCCCTCGTAGTAGTTTAACTTTTTTCTTACTTTAAAGTTGTCCCCTTAAAAATATAAACATAGCTTTTGAATAATAAATAGATATCGTGTAATTGTTGTATCAGTAAATCATATTGTTTCTGATTTACCTAGATTTTTTCTAAAAATTTATTGTTAAATTTGCTTAATTAATATGTTTTATAAAACACCTCGAATTTGCCAATATTCGACATGTCATGATCCAATAGTCGGCACGGAATTTTTATTAACAAAATAAACAATAACTGCATTGAAAATCTATCTTTTAATGTCCATTATTCTATTAAATGGGAATATATTGAATTTTTCATTGTGCAAAATTCGTGTTGCTGACATCATTAGCATTTCAAAATTCATGTGAAAGAATACACTTTAGAGTATTCCAATGAGGTAAGCGCAAAAGAATATTAAATACTTTTAAAAATTAATCTACAGTTCCCTACAAGCGATTGAAAATCATGTACATTTTGGCCAAAGAAGGATTTTGAAATTTATTTCGAAATATGTCTCAAAAATTTCCTAATTTGGAGATGTTATAAGAAAACTAATTTTAAAATTTCCTCTATCACTTTTCATGCCAAATATTGCGTATACGTTATCTCCACTTAAAAAATTTTTAATTTGGAATTAGTTTCGAAAATTTAAAAAAAGTACATTTATAAAATTAAAAGTTTTATCCAAATAAATAATTTTATAAGAAGAAGTAATTAGGACTTCTAGAAACATATTAGGAATGTCAAATATATTAAAATAGTGAATATTTGTAAAAATAAACTAAATAGATGAAAATAAAAAATAGTAAAGACTTAAAAGTTTCAAGTGGTATTTTATACTACATTTAAAATTGATTATCTGGATATCATAAATCTACTAATTCCATTTGAATTCAAATCTCTTTATATTCACTTTAAGGTTTTGAATACACCATCAATAAATCAAGAAGAATACGAGGATGTTTATTTTCCAGTCTACATTTCCAAGAAAAAAAAAATAAAAATACTGAACTAAGTTCCCATGTAAATATTTATATGTAAGTAATTAGTATGTAAATATTTAATATGTAAATTAACATTTATTTTTATATAATAATAATTATAATATAATAATATTCTCTATTTTTTAATAAAATAATAATTTATTTATACGTTTTGTTCATATTAATTTGGTATAAGAAACTTATAGCTCTTAGTCATAATATGATAAAATGGGATTATAATATAACAAAATAAAAAAATGATATTGTTAAGGATATTATGATATGAAAAAATTGATTAATATTATGACAAAATGGGATCAAAATATAAAAAAACGCACCATAATGTGATAACACTGAATTATCATATGTTAAAGTCGAATCATAATATGATAAAAACACACTGTTATATTTTAAAATAGAATACCTCCAATCGAGACCCAACGATTTCATGTAAAAAGCTTTATTAATAATGCGCAAAATTAAAAAAAATATTTTTTTTCAAAGTAGGCTAAAGTGTGGGCGTGACGTCCAATCGAAATGCAATATAGAATATAATATCATCTGGTACTGGTACTATCTGTGTGTAAAATTTCGTGAAAATCGGTTTAGACATGATTGAATCACAAACAAATTTACACCTCATTTTCATAAAAATATACTAGCTACCCTTTTTCATGCTATAACTAATATTTACTTTATATAGGGCTACTATTACTCTCTTCCATCCTATCCGCCCTATTCAAAATTTGTTATGAAAATTTTGTCTACAACTTTTTAAGATTTTCACTAAATTGTTACTTTAGAAATGCGAAAATTAATATTTGTTTTGGAAGGGGGCTACACCTCTCCCTGGTTGTATCCGTCTCATTTTCATTTCATTAATGCAATGTGATGAAAAAAGTAATTTCCACAAAATTTGAGTGTTCTCACTATAATAGTTCTTTAAATATGCCATTAAGATTATTTGCTTTGCATGGGTGGTACCATTCCCTTTAGTCCAACCCGTCCCATTTTTATTTTAAATTATGGAGGTTGACGAGAAAATTATTCCTATAAAATGTTTAGATTTCGCCTGGTCCTATCCGTTCTACCTTCATTTTAAATTGGAAAGATGATGAGAAAGGCATTTCTGTAAAAAAAAAACTTTTGCTGTAACAGTATTTAAGTTATTCAATATTTAGTATTTTCTTTGTAGTATTTTCTGTTGCTATACTTTACATTTTCATCTGGATTATAGAGGATGTTAAGGAAGTTATTTCTTCAAAATTGTAAGTCTTTGGGGAATTAGTTTTTAAGTTATACGATAATTAATATTTTCTTTGTATGTGGGGTACCACTTCCCCTGCTACTGCCGTAAAAATAGACTATACTGCCGTAAAAATAGGATAATACTGTGAAAATTTCAAAAAAGCGATATAGCGGTACTGTCGGCTTTTCTAAAATGTTAATTTTTCGAAAAAAAAAAACGCTTTTAAAAATAACATTTAATTTCAAAAAACATATACTAAATACTAATACATATTTGAATGAAATAATTTTTTAGCTAATTAATATTTATAAAGTATAATTTCTTGTTATATTTTATAAATATAGTTTAAGGTTAAATTTTTCGGTTCATGGTGTGAAGAAATTTAATAGATGTCAAGTAACGGTATCACGTCGATCAGTTTATAATGTTATTTAAAATAGTTCGTATAGAATTCTTATTGCGAAATTGGATGTACGTTTCAAATTTGGCCAAAACATCATGGAACGGTAGTAATCTTCGTTGAAAGTGAATTATAGTTTTCAAAGAACTATGAACTGATTATAACGCCAGACTATAATCTACCGTAAACAGTGGCCTTCTAAGAATACATTACCAATTGGTAGATCTCTTGTGATTTGGAATCATCCAACATTTAGGATTTCTTTTATATATATTCGTGCATCAAATGCTGAACACAGTGAAAACACGGTATAATCGTCCTCCTTTAACTATTGGATTTTATATGGACCTTGTTCATGTCTGTGATAGATGCTTTTGATGGCCGGTGTGCATTTGTCTATCTCGGATTATTCAATTGTCACGGATCACGAAAATGTTTTCTATAATAATATTTTATTCTGTCTTAGCCATACGGTTGTGTGGCTATTTAAATAACTCTATATGGGCCATAATCAAAAAATTTTAATTGTTTTATGGTAATACCATTTTCAAAAAGCGGGTTACAGATCTAAGCTCACAAGACTTTAACCTCATAGAGTGAAAAATATTAGCACTATAGGTTTCATTTTGTAGTCATGATTGTAGTTCAAATTTCAAAAACTTAGAAAAAGGGCATACTTTTAACTGTTAAATACGGGGCAGTCGAGTCTTTTTAATGTCTTAAAATTTTTGGTTTTTTTGGTGGGGTCTGTGCGGCCCTCAACTGTTATTATGTGTACTTGGTTCTACATGTCGTTGATGTGCCCTTAACAGTCAAAGTAGTAGATAGTACCAAAGTTTGAAAAATAACAGCGAAAATTTTTAAAAAAGTCAGTTTTTCTCGAGGAACATTCACAGTTTCATATAGAATAGCATGATCTTTGTTTTTTGTTATTTTACGTAATAAAATCGAGGGAGTATTAATTACGCAAAAAATGCACATTTAGTTTTTGTATCTTTATATTGTTGATTGCAATTTGTAGGTAGTATTTGTAATGCTTAATGGAAATGCGCAGCAAAAATTTTTGAAATATATAAATTTTATGGACTAAGAAATATTTTCTTGAGTTAAAAAAGCAGCAAAATAGAAATAACTTAGATTCGATCTCCATTTTTTGCAAAATTTTTAAAAATCGCGATTATTATTAAAGAATTTTCTTTAGTGACGTGTATCTAAAAAAGTCCATCTTTAAGTATTTTTATATTTCTTTGGTAGGAAGCCTTATCGGTATACTTCCTACAGAGAAAATTTCAGAGCGGTTAAAATTTTTAAATTTAAAATGGAATTACACATAAGTAGAAAAAGTGAAAAATATATATAGTAATAAGAAGCTCCGTAAGTTCATATACACAGAATATACTGTACAAAATCACACCGCTAAGTCATCATGCCTATTTGACATGTTCTAAGTTTTAAACAGGAAAAGTTTTTTCCAACTTTCTATAATTTAAATCGTTACTCTTGACATTGATTACACCTTTAGCCATTTCTAAAAAATAAACTCTTTAGTTTAGAATATTTTCATATGTTTTTCTTGTATCAAACATAGACAAATTCTGGCAATATGCATTGACAACTCCCAGCTAATTGCTAGCAACCAAATAATCTACCGGTCTTTTCTAATGCCAGAGCCAAAGTAGTTAATTCTTAATTTCGATAATAGATTTTCCAAATTTGGCTTTGGCAACAATTCATTTAATGCCTTTAATAAAAAACACTGAAAAATTCTCAATGATATTTATTATACTTTTACTGAACGCACAAAACTCCTCATAAAACTTGGCCAAAACGAATTTAACACCTTTCTTTTTATTGTTACGAGTATTAAACAGGAAAAACTTAACTCATATTAATAATAAACATTTTATTTATTTTTTTTTCAAATCATGCATTTCAGTTGCGTTTGCGATTTTAGCACGTAATAAATATACCAAAAAAATAAAAAATAAACTACAACGAATTTATAAGTGGAAATAAAAATAAAAATCAGCAGGAATACCAAAATTGGTAAGTTAAGTTAAGAGTTAATAGCTTTTTTGCACTGAAAAAGAAAATCCAATAAATTTCTTAACGAATACCACCGAACGAACATTCATTTATGAATGAATGAATGAATGAATGACCAGTCAAATAAACGTATTTCAAAGACGAATTTGAAAAAATAAAAAATCCAAATAAATAAAAACTAAGTTGCAAGTAGCAAAATAATAAAGAAAAAAATAATAATAACGGAATTATTGTGTTGACCATAAACTAACAAAAAGGAAGAAATACAAAAACAGTTTCACTTCACTAGCCGTACTAGGCGGCGTTCAAACGTGCAAAACTTTTTCCTATATAATAGAGCTTTTCAAATGTGGAATAAATAGAAGAGGTAGTAGAAAACCATAGAGACTTAATAAAGGGTGCACACCAGAAAATATTACAATCTAAAGAGAAACTTAATTCAGGTACATATAAATAATTTTTGTAATTTATTATAAATAAGTATTTGATGAATTTTTCTGTTAAATCAAAAAAAAAAACAAAAAAATCTAGACATTTTCTGAAAATATATAAAATTTATAATTTCCATTAAAAAACAAAATCAATTTCTGAATGACCCTATTACTATTTCCCCTGTCGTAATTTTAATGACACCTTCATGTTGTAAAGCGGAAAAAAACTGCAGACATATAATTTGTAAAATTATTTAAACAATTGCCAACTACAAAATAAATACAATGATAGACAATAGACACTTGGTGCACAAAAAATACTGTCAAAAACAAACAAATAAATATTCATTAAATTATGCCTCAGGTCAGTAGTTTTTTAGGCTACTAAAATGTAATGGGGCAATAACAAAAGATTAAATGCAAATAAATGGCTTTCCCTCATATTTACAATATGAAGATATTTTTATATACTACACTACCACAGGTGGTTGGGGTATTATGAGTTTGAGCTGATGTTTGAAATATACAGATAAAAAAAATCTTTCAACCGCCACCTTAGTGTATCACCGTTCGACTCAAAATCACTTTCTGAATCGATTTAACTATGCCCATCCAGCTGTCCATGCAAACCTTGTAATCAAACTACAAATCGCAATTTTGAAAAATATTTGATAAAATTTGGAACAAATACTTCCTAAATTTGAAGGACTTAAATAAATTATTATGAAATAAATTGTATGCAATTTTTATAATAAAAAATTTTATTAATAAAATGAATTGTCTAACAGGGATTTAAAAACAAATTTAATTTAACTAAAATTTTGGTGGAGTCCGAGTGTTTTTCGTTATTTTTAAAATGTAATAGCTCAGGAACTAATAAACATATTTTCATAATTCTTTCGCAACCTAACTGATATAAGTCAAGATATGTATTTAAAATATTATACTGGTCGGAGTCGTATTTATTAAGTTATAACAAAAATAGATAGAAGGAAGAAAAGAATTTTGGATATGTTGTATAAAAATTATGATTTAATTAAAATGAAGTCAATTATAATTCTTACTTCTACATTCGGAAGAAAGATTTATATATATCAAATTTGCAATAAATTTGACTAATAAATGGGGAAAACTAAATATATATTGCGAAACATTTTTGAACAAAATTGTATTAAAACATAATCAAGAGATCATTATAATATAAACAAGAGTAAATTGCCTCAAAATCTGTATACACTTGTATACTAATTAATGATAATCTAAATGCCTTCTACATATTGAACGTAATTGATCAATAAATTTTGAAGTATTTCAAAACCTGGTGCATAGAAATTATTTATTTATTTTTTAATTTATTTATTAATTCGATTACAAGCTTATAGGCCCCTCATTTTTTCGAAAATGTTAGAGCTGAATATAAATGTTTTATGTTACATATCTCAGGACTTTTTCTTTTATGCAATAGCATATACATATGTGAGTCAAAAATAATTTCTTGATAAATTTTCAAAAGATGTAATTGATTTACTAAAGTATCGCTCTTATAGTTATTCCAAATTGGAGCTATTCTTACAACATATGATATAGACATGTAAAGCGGAGTATGTCTTGGTATTACTTCTTGTAGACTTTTCAAAATGAAATTTCTCCATAAGTTATGAAGGTTTGCCATATTTCATAATCCTAAAAAAATTTAAGCTCCTAAAGTTTCAATAACTTTCGCGGAAACATGTTCTCTATCATCAAGATTATAAATAAAACGAAAAACACGATTGAAACATAAACGTAATTTATTTATATTTTGTTGGGATGTGCCAGAAAATACTTCAATTCCATACATAAACAATAGTAACACAATTACCTTTTTTTTACATGGAATGGAAGAAAAGAAACAAGGCAGTAAAGTTTTCTTAATATAAAGGAAATTTCAGATACTGTATAATTGATATGAAAATTAAAATCCAATTTCTTATCTAAGTACATACCTAATGATTTATAATGAAATACAAAACTAATAGTTTTTTGATTTTAAGGAATTAAGATATGAGTCTTAATTCCTTAAAATCATTAGAGTGGCACTATTCTACAATACGTTTTAAATCACTACTGACATTGTTTTTGAAATATGTTGCGCCTAAGCCAGAATCATCTGCTAAAAGCTGAATGTCATCATTATAAGTGTAAGTTATATATATATATATATATATATACTGCAAGCAGGAGAATCAAACATAAAATCTCTTTGAAGTTTATGACACAATATTTCATGACTTAAAGTGTCATAAGCTTTACTCAAGATCAGGATAATAAGCAATTATTCTGAACATGATAGTCCAAGTTTTTGTGTTATTTGTGCAAATTAAGTCTCAAGATATATTTGGACATAATTTTTTAAAATTACTTAAAAATATAATAGAAAAGATATAGATAATTTATAAATGGCGCAATTTAGAGATATTACCCTCAATTTGTACCAATTAATTTAGCCAGCACTAACTAAAATTGTATGATGGTATAAATTGTCAAGTACTTAATTTATTGGGCTATATCTGGCGATCAGTCATTGCAGTATACGGGTTATATATTCCCAAATTTCAATTTGTGTACTTTTGATATTGAAGATAAAGAGATATGTTTTCGCTATAACTAAACCATTTAAAGAAATTTTATGCTCCAAATAAATCAAAGTTTAGTGTACAATATTTGCAATTTAACTGAAAATCCTCTGTGTAGTACATTTGTCCATATTAAAAAGTGAGGTTATTAGACAAAATCGCAAATTATTCCAAAGTGGATAAAAACTCGACATTAATTTTTATTCAGTTTAAAAGTATAGATAATCACCTTTAATTGGGTATAATTAGTTTTTTCATAGTGCAAAAAGTGACAAAAAGCACTTCGGATAACCCTTTAAATTAACCTCCTTTTAAAAAACTAAAATTCAATTTACAAATTCTAATTTACAAAACTTGAAAAAACATAAGAATAAAAAAAATGTTTTATTAAATTGACTAATGCTTTTTTTTTTTTTTTGTTGTGTATTAACTTATATTTCTTTAATTTTACACCGCTTTTTGCAATATCTACCACTGTTATTTTTGGTTCTGTATATTTTCTTTTACGATTTTTACTTCAGCAAGATATCAGTGGAGTAAACGAAAAAGCGCCGTTCGTATCATTGAATTGTCCAATTCAACGTAAAATTATAAAACTATGAAGCTGTATTCAGTACCAATTTGTCACACCTAATTTTAGACAAAAATCATATATGGTTCTTAGGGAACTCTCTAGTCAATAAGAGGCAGCTCACTTGGGTCCAATTTGTTCCCAAGCATAAGCATAATCATATATGCTTATTTAATGTTTTCATATTAAATTGCACAATGTACAGTGGGACAGAATCGAAAAAATTTGGAAATAAATTTATAATTTCAAATCGGCTGGTTTAATTTACATTAAATTTCACACAGTTTGGAAGAGATGTCCCACAGACCCCTCAGAAGCGGAGCTATTAGTTCTTATAAAAGAAAATCTCTGACATAGGCAATTTTCAACCGCTTATAAAATTTTTGTTTTTGAACCGATTTATAATATTTTTATATCTTCTTAAGCCCTATGTTCCCACGTTCTATTGGATTCCGCAGATTCTTCTAACAAAATTTTTGACCTTGCCATTTAAAATGATAAAGTGTAGAAAAATTTAAGATTTTTTTTAAAAGAAATCCCACAATTCCCAAAAACCGGCGAAAAATGGATTTTTTTTGCCATAAAGTCTACATTTATAGCAATTCCGCTTGCAAAATCCTAAGAATACATTGGAGTTTCCGAAACTATGTTATGTTTGTAGATTCATACTGTGGGATAGAGCATATGGCTAAAAACAAAATTTCGACACAAAACTAGTAAAATTCGGGAGGGTTTGTACTTAACCCTATTAGGTGATTGGGCTCGTTTTTAATTTTAAAATCGTCTCCATGATGATACCTTTCACAAAAGTATAAAATTGTTATATGTTCTTAAATAAATTTTTATTTTAGAGAAAAAAGGAGTGTATACACTTTTTCGGTCACAAAAACATAAAAAAATCATAATTCATGCAATTTTAAATTTCAAAATCGTTTATTTTCGGACTCGAAGAAGACATCGACTTCAAGTATTTTTTTATTCGATAGATAATTTCTTTAACTAACTGAGAAAGATATTTACAAAATCGGACGAGAATATTAGACTATATATAAAAATATCAAAAATGCTTAAATTAATATCAATCTCTGAGTAAATATTTTGTTATTTAATTTCTGATATTTCTACTTATCTGTCGCAAATACGATATAATTTTATGGTACATAAATCTGCTAATTCAAATTTTGGGAGTAGTGATAATTATAGTTTTTAATCTTGGATCCCGGGTACCCCAGGAAGTCGAAAAAATTTTCTCGCTCTCCCGGGAAATCAAAAAGTACGGGAAATTGCTAACCCAAGTTCAGACCCATGATTGTGAAAAGCACCAAATAATAATAATAATAATAATAATAATAATAATAATAATAATAATAATAATCAAAGAGTTAATTAGTGTAGTCAACAAAATTATCTGCATTATATAAATTTTTACTTTTTTGGAAGGTGGGGGATTCATTTAGAATTATGCCTAAAACGCCACTTTTTGATGTTATAAACTAGTTGAATTTATCGGATAAATTTTTAAAAACTGACTTTGGATTTGTCACTTATTTTGAGTAATTATTTAACACATCTTTAACTTGTATAGTGTGTTTTCTAAACAGAGAAGTCAGATATAGTATTAAAAGCATCACTACTTTTAAAATAAAAATTCACTTTTTTCCTCACTTTCCAAAATATTTTTTATTCGCTATAACATTCTCATTTTTAATAAATAGTATTATTTTATATTTGCACTAATATATATTCTTTAGCCTAAGATAATTATAATGATCGAATAGAATTAATTTTACTTATTTAAAAAATATTATTTTAAAATAATGCTCATAATCTTATATATACACTTTACCTTTCCTTATTGTGAAAAATTGGTTTTAAGGTTGTTTTTGCTTTTTTTTTAATTTGCAATTTTGGTAAAACATGAATTTTTTTATTGATTTTGCTCCAGTTGTCAAAGCTTACTATTTGCTGAAGAGTAAGTATAATAGAGCTCGCTAGAATTCATTTTTTATTATCTTTTTTTTATGAATTGCAAAAAATGTTGCTTACTTGGGTGCAATAACAACTGATGGATGCATGAGTTTTGTTCTAGATTATGCGTCTAAAAGCAATAGAAATTGATTTTAGTATATTTAGTCTTTTGCTCCCATCAGTTGCTATTGCTTCCAAATAATGAAAATTTGTCGCTGGGTATTTTTTGAAGATCTAAAAAATATATGTATACATCTAAGTTACTATCGCAGATTTATTAACATTTAACACTTTGTTATGGCTATTATTCATAATATATTGAAGAAAAGTTTGAACATAAAAAAATTCGTTACATTTATAATAAAATTGAAAGCTGAATTTTAAATTATCCACTATTCATGCTAAAAATAACTTGATTATCATTAGTAATTGTAAAAATAGTTTTTTTTTTATTTTTGCATCATTCAAAGCTAAAGTGTACCAGGAAATTAGAAAATTTCTATAGATTTATAAGATGAAAACTACTGGGGAATCCAATTCTAAAAACATATGTGACAGTTAAAATAAAGTTTCAGCGATAGCAAATTATAGGGTACAAATTATGCATTATTTTTTTTAAGTGTACAATACGCTAAATTATGCTCTTTCGTGTAAAATAAGCTAAATTATGTTCTTAAGTTCTTAAGTATAAAATATACAAAAACATAACATTAAAATTTCTGAAATATGCTCTAAATTAAACATTTTCTATGGAAATATGACAAAATATGCTGCTAGATTCAAAATATGCAAAAGAATAGCATACATAAGACTAAAATATGCTGTAATAAGTTGATGCCAAAATGAATAGAATTATCGGAAATGAACTAACAGTTTAGTTTATTTGAAGCCCAGGCAAAAAAAATATGATTTTGCATATTTTTGGTTGTCCTGCTTATGGTAAATATTATCATCTAGATGATATCGTTATTGTTAAAATATGGATTGCTTTATTTGGCTTAACCTTTTCCCATATAGTGAAAATAAAGTGTTAGTTTACAGCGCAGTGTAATTTATGAAATAATTAACATCATTTTTAATCGATAGAGCAAATCTAAACGAACAAAACATGCTAAAGGTTACAGAAAAGTAAAAAATCTTTAATATATAAAGAAAATGACTAGAACTCTCTTCATATTCAGTAAAATTTTAATTACAAAAGTTTAAGAGCCATTATGGTATGATGTAAGCAACACATATTAAAAAAATACAAAAATTATTATAAAACACTTTTTTTTACAATTTTTTTTAAGTTTTTGTTATTTCTCAGGTGCAAAATTAATTTCTCTGGATATTTTAATTTAAAAATTAATTTAACTTAAAAAAAGCTAAGTATCTAATAATACGTACATATGTATATTTTTTCGATGTTATAATGATGTCTTAATTAATATTAATTACATTTACAAATTGATGCCTTAGAGTGTTTAAACATTAACATCACAAAATCTCAATATTGGAACTAAAAACATTACAAAAAGCTACCGCTTGACAATTTGCTTAAATTATTTAATCATCACAGCTATGGAAGCGTAAAAGTGTGTATAATTTAAAATAAAAATGTTTCTTTAATTTTACAAATCAATCATTTAAACTATTTATCAATGCTTGATTTGGCGCAAAAAAAAAAACATTCTTCTCTATTAATTCATACTAAAATGCTGGAAAAGTAGAAATAGACAACTTTCATTGCCCTGCCTTTTTTTAATAACAAAAATATATGAACTCATCACAATAAAATTTGACACAGATATTATTTAATGAGACCTCTATAACACCTTAAATGAAAAAAAAAAAGACAAAAAAGCCAGAATAAGTTACCATAATAAATTATAAACAATATAAGCTTATTCTTAATATGATTTAAGTTTTAAAAAAGCATTCAACAATTAGAAATTTTTTAGAAATTCAGCAAAAAAAAAACAAAAAATATATTCTACGATACGAGTGTTAAGGCAAACCTTAAAAGCCAAAAGAAAAAAAGAAGACAGTTTAAAACAAAACTTAAAAAAAAAATAAACAAACCAAACGTGCTTTAAATCATAATTGATTTGTTGTAGCGAATATGAAAAAAACGTGTTTCAGGGAAAAACAAAACTTTTTTTATTTTATTTGGAAATCTTTGTTAAGGAAAACGCATTAAATGAACACGCTTGCAGCAGGCAGTAGCCAAGCAAGTGACTTGAAAGTTCGTTGTTGTTTTTAGCTGCCTGGCACTAATCATGCTTCTTGGCTTGATGATTGTGTTTTTGAGGCTATAAACGCACTGAGTACAACGATTTCACCTACGTCGTCTGTGTTTAAATAAATTTTTGACGTTGTCGTCTCATGTTAAAAAGTTTACTGCAAAACGCACCCAGTTTTTAATTTTACGTTTTTTGTTTTTATTTTGTAGTTAGTAGTTCTTGTTTTTTGTTTATATTTTGTTGACAATTTTCCCCCATATCTTCCTAGGTGCGTGAAACTCTTAACATTTTACTTAGGTTGACTTACAACTTAAAACTATGCTTGACAAACTACAACAGTATGCGAAAAAGGAAATGGCAAATATCTGCTGTATATCCTGTATTAGAGTATAAACAAAATTTTTTGTATCTTAATATTTTCTACTTTTAAGTTTTTTTTTTCTTTTTCTTTTGAAATGAAGCTAAGGGATAAACTTTTTTAATTAGTAATTTAAGATCACTATATATTCAATCAAATTTAGTGTTATTTAAATTCGAATTTTTCATTAAATAATTTTTATTTTATTTTTATTGAAATTAATTTAAACCACATCACAGTGGGCCTTTTGCAAAATAAATGTTAATAAATCTGGATCTTTTAAACTTCTAGACGGATCTTGATGATGGGCCATCGATAGAAGGCTGGTGTGTGTAAGTAAAGTACGGACATCGCTATAGTGGGCCAAAGTTGACCACCTCGAAAGTGGAAAACATATCGGAGCTAGTAACTGGTATATATTTTTTTGATCTTTATATTTAACAATTTTTCATTAACTACTTTATAACATGTGAGAAAATTATTTTGAAACCTATAAGTATTTCGAAAATATTCAGCTCAAATTTATGAAATATGTCACTACAAACATAATTTGAGTTTTTTTTTTTATTTCAAGAAAAGACTTTTAAAAATTTTAAAACAATAAAATTTGTTATACATAATTTTTAATAAGGCACAATTTCCTTTAAAATAATATATGTATAATATGACTATTTTGTATTTGTAACGTTTCTAGTAAATCAATTTCAAGTAAGCAAAACGCAGAAAAATTGTTTTATTCTATATTTGGTAATATACAGTACACTATTGCGTGTGATAAAACCGTATCTAAAATTATATGAAAAGACATAAAATTTTGTAATTTGCAACGTTTTGGTTATTTCAAATTTATTTATTAGAAACATTGCAAACACAAAATAGATATATTATCGGGTATGTCGCAGAACACAAATTCGTATAAAAGTGAAAATGAAATCGTATTTAGTTTCTATGAAAAACGAAATACGAAAACATTTTTTCGTTTTCAATCCACATAAAAATAGTAGAGTGGTATTGATATTCTCATAGCATTTAAACGTAAGACACATTTAAAAATTAATGCAAATAAACCATGAATATTACTTTTATTAATTGCATTAAAAAAATCCATATTAACCAATTTTGTAAGAAATTTAAGCATATTTTAAAATAAGTGAACAGAACCCCTTTTTTGTTAAGTGAACACACAAGATTTTTAAATTTAATTTAATAATGAAAAAATACTTCATTTTTTTCTAAAAATAAGTACGTTTTTAATATTTTTCGAATTTGTGAAACGCATTAGAGCTGAAGAAATAAAGCGAAAACGTTACGAATTCGACTATACGAAGATGTTCTCTTCCGAAAAATTTCTGTGGCATACCTGTATATATCGTTTTAAAGAAAATTTTATCTTCTTTAAAACTATATATTACATTTTTTTTAATTTATACAAAATTTTTCTTAAAATTAAACAAAAAATGAAAATTATGTTTACAAGGACATATCTCATAAATTTGTGCCAGAATATTTTACTATATAATATAATTTATATAGAATATAAATCTACTATAAATTTTTAAAGGTCAACAATTTTGTTATTTAAAATATTGTTTTTTTTTTAAATTGCCTCCTGTAATAAAATTTTTCTGTAGGCTGTCACATTTCGAACTATGTAATCTAATTCGCAGAAGTACCGAAATAAAAATTGATAATTTTCGCTTACTGCTGGATATAGGGTGCACTTTCAATATTTTCCGATATTACACTCATACGCTTTCCTTAGGTGCAGATTTTTAGAAAATGTTAGAAAATATTGATTTTCTTATCGGTTTGAGATAGCTACAACATTCTTTCTTTAGCATAATTAAAAAAAAAAAAAAAAAACAATTTCACCATATTTCTTACAAAATTTTAGTACTTTTATTTCAAAAGTTATAGAACAAAATCGCATAAAAGTTAAAGCAAAAAGTCAGAAATTTAATTTTTGAAAAACCATAAGAGATAATTTAGTACAGTAAGCATGTTTTTGCTTAAAAAATAAAGAAATATAAAAATATTTAAAATCGATTCACATTTGTAAAAGTTACAAGCTCATATATGATTTTCACTCTTGCGGTGGTCAACTTTGGAACACTGTAGCGCAGTCCGTGATCGATCTACACAAGCCAGCCAAGAATATTTTGAAAGCTTACTCCTCCTCTAACGATGTTCTTAGTTTCAACAAAATCGGTTCTGCGATTTAAAAGATCCAGATTTATTACCATTTATTTTTCAAATGGCCCCATTGTGCACTATTTACTATTTATATATTTTCACAATCGCCCATAACAATTTTTTTTAGCATTGCAACACTTATATACATTGTACAAGTACTTACCGCTTAATGGTTATTAAGCCAAAAAAAAAAAAATCATTTGTTGGCTTATGACTTTAAAAGTCTAATACACACATGTGTTTTTAAAAAAATGTTAGATACTTAAGTTAGTTTTAAGGTTTTTTTTCGTTGATATTTTCCTATATTATTTTATACAACAAATGTATTAGAAACTTAAACAACAATCGCTTAAGCTAGTGACATGGTCTAGGAAAATGAAAACCAAAAAAACTAAAAGTGCGTACAATTTATTTTGAGAGATCTTTTAGCAAAACAATATGCAAGCAAGTAAAATTTATTTGCAGGTTGGCTGAATGTTTTTTTGGTGTAAAGGTGTCAAACAACTTTAACGTTTTTGTACATAGGAGCACAAAACTAACGACTCTTTAGCAAATAATAAACAATTCATGAACAATTTGTTTTGTGTTATATTAGTTAGACACTCTATCGCGTATGTTTTTATTTAATGGTTTGAGTTTGGAGGTTTGTTACGCATAATTTGATTCGATAAAAAATCATGATACAATGAAAATATTTGAATTTTATAATTTGTAGTTAGATATTTGCTATAAACTATACTATAGGATATTCTGAGATACCGAATTTTGTTGATATGGTATAGAGTTGTATACAAAACTTGTATAAACTTCAACCGAGAAATTGATGGAGTTCAAATGATCCTGAAATTATCTTTAAATGTTCTCCTCGGTCACGTTGGATTACATATATTGGCCCGGACAATTTTTCAATGATATACCTCTTAATTTTTTCGATTTAATAGAAGTATTAATGAACTGTAGTTGAATATACACATAAAAATACATATAAAATCGTATAAATTGCCTTGATTTTTGCCAGGAATCTGAATGTTCACTACAGTAAAAATCGGCTTGTTTAAGGGAAATAAAATAATTTAAATTTTTTACATTTATGTGTAAATTTGTTATATTTTTTTTTCGCTAGAAAAATTTAGCATCGCTTGCGGTAAGTTTTCGCTATCATAAGACACTTTCTATATGCTACTCTTTAGACTAGCTGTACTAATGAAACTTTCATCTACGACGCTTTCTTCTGAAAAAAATATTTTTTTAACTACATTTCTGTTATATAGCCATAAAATTCTCATTTCAGGATATATGGGATGTAGGCGTGTCCTTGCACTGATTTCTCCAAATTTTGGTAAAATTTCGACCAGTATTTTGGAAGAAAGTGAGTTTTTAATTTCAGGATTAAAGGATGTAGGTGTACCCTTATGCCGATTTTTTCAAAACTTTGTATATATTAATCTTAAGTCTAAGGTAAGTTTCAATTTTTGTCCCACAGATATATGGGATCAAAGCACGGTGCAACCTGGCCGACGCACAGAGTCTAAGAATCCTTTTTCATCGGAAAAAACTTCTAACTTTTGAATCGATAGAGATATTTTAGATTTTTTTTTTTTTTTTTTTTTGGTGGAGAGGTATCTTCAGATATTTCCTTAAAGATACGTAAACCTGTAACAAATTCAAATAAAATAAATAAAAACAACAATATTAAAATAACCATATATGAATTAGAAAATATAAACCTTTTGCATATATAAGAAATCCAGGAAATTGATGCATGATTTCCCGATATTATGGGACTGAAAATTTTTTCGGAATTTCCGGGATATGTATGTATATTTATTCATATATAAACTAAATGAGAATTGTAATGTAGTTGGAAAATAAACATTAAAACCAAAAAATACATTTTAAAGCAAACAAGTTAAGAATATTTTCACTAAGTTTGTGAAAAGGATAAGTATTATATTCACTTAAATATTTTATGGTCATGGGAATAATAATATTAATATGGTTTAATGGTTATAGAAGTAATGATATTTTTCATATTAACAAAAATTTTTTTCTGGCAAAAATAATTTAAAAAATATAATTCTTGCCATCAACCATATTAACATTTTCATTGATTGTAAATATTAAATGACAAAATTTAAACAAAAACATTATTGTCATAAACACAGAGTTATTAAAAAAAAGAACATAATATTGTTGTAGGGTTTGAAATATATGTATGTATAGTAACATTATTCAACTGATTTCACTGATATTTAACACAAATGTATATCGTGATTTCTTCAAAAGGAAATATAGGATATTATATTAATAAAAATGCCACGCTCACTTTTTGTAACCATTCTTTTTAAGAAATTTCAAATGAAATTTAGAATATATATCAAGTATCAAGTGGAGAAAGCTATGGACTAAAATATAAGTTGGATGCCACTTTAGCCCTCCTTCAGTAAAAATAAATTTTGCTTCTTCCTTGCCTATCACATAAAATTTTACATGCCCAATCAATATAAAATACTGAAATATCTCTTTTTCGCTCACTTTTATTACACTGTGACATTTTTTTTATCACTGTCATCAAAATTTTAATGAAGTTTGAAATTTGCTTACTGAGAAGCAAGGTAAAACCTTTTTTAAAAAAGGTGGGCACAGCATTCATTCATTACTTCCTTCAAGGATATAAGTACTTATTTGCCAAGTTTTATTTTAATCGGATTAGTAGTTTAAAAATATGTTCAAGTCAAATAAAGAAAAAAAATATTATGATAAAAATTGGCGTGAAAATCTATAATATATAATAATGCTAGTAGTCTATAAAATAACAGGAACATATAATAACATTTGTGTTAAATAATTTAAATGTATTTTATTGCCAATCATATTATAAAAATTGATCGAAAAAATTAGAACTTCAACAAGCTATAAAACAGAAATTCGAACAAACTTTGAAAACCCCTTTGAGAGTTTTACTACTGGTACGTTTTCATTCTATGTTCACTGTGTAACCACATAGGTATGTTTGCTTGACAATTTTATTTATTCATAATTTTAAACTACAAGTTTGCAAAAAGGCCATATAAAGTAAACCATAGTTGTGATATTACGAACACATTTTTGAAAAGAAATAAAGTTTGTATATTTAAATCTCAGTCTGAGGAGCAACTTGATAGAAAATATTTTCTGTGTACTAATTAATATGAAGATAATTTGAAAATATTTAATTATTTAATAAATTTAAGTTATGAGCATTGATAAAGGGTACCTCTGATTCGTTCCCGCTATTAAAATATTTATGAAAAAAATATTTTATTACATGCTAAATTCTTAAATATTTCTAAACGTTCATATAACTATCATAAACCAAATATGTACGTGTCTGCATATGTTACAAAGTATATTTTAAATATGAATGATGTGTTTGGAATAATTTAACTAAAAATAAATAATAACACTGAGAACCTAAAACCTTAAGCAGTTTGCGACTTGTAATGGTCAAAAACGTTTATAAATGTATGGTTTAATATTTATTAAAAAACGGTGTTGTAGAAAAAACAATAAATAAATACTCGTAACGATGTCATTCACCCAATAATAGAGGAGTATTGAAATGCCAAGTTGGAATCCGAACAGGTGAATATCACCCGTAGCAACTACGTGCATATTAGATACAAGAATACCAAATAAAATTTTCAAAAAAATAAAAAGAAAAAGTTTCACTTTATAACAAATACTACTTTTTTTATGATTTATTTTATAAAATTTTTGGTTGAAAAATCGTTAATTCAATTTATCATTCATTAAATAATTAATATTGACATTTTGATTGCATTACAATAAAAAAAACTTTAAACGTTCTTCGTTTCGTTTTTAATAAAAAAAATATCATTTATTTCTTTTTTTGTGTTTGTTTTATTAACATTAATGCAATAATTAACAAACGACATATGAGAAGGTTATTTTTATTATTGTTAGTTTTATGTTGTACGAGTTTCGTTGTTATACGTCTAGTTAGACAGTCATCTCGTGAAACTAACTTATGATATTTTTATAAGTTTATTTTTATAAGTTAACGTTAACATTATCAGCTTGACAAAGGTGTGTCTGTTACAATACCATACATTATTGTAGTTTTCAAATATTTATTATAGATAATAATTTAAAGATGTGCATTTAGGTAATTTTTAGGTATTTGTATGTATAAATTTGGAAGCATATATACACTGAAGAAATATTTTTAAATAGTTTTGTTTAAGCTTAGATCTGAAGAATTTAATATCAATTAAACCAGGGTTAATAGAGTTCGTTTTTGGACCACGAATACTTTGACAATGAATGCTCTAAGTGGTACTTGGTACTTTTTTAATACGAATTAAATTTTATTTCTTTATTTACAAAAATTAAGAACCTTTTAGTGTATTCAACTTAAAATTTCTTTCAATGCAGATGTTTTATTTATACACACCTCAATCTAACTGCTTCAAGAAATCAATAAAATTGGAGGGGGCCTAATTTTTTCTGAATGCTAAAAAAATTCTATGAAAATCAAATATTCCAAATAAAATATTCGTTACAAATGCAAATTAGTATTTCATCACCTTAAAATTTAGTAATTTTTAAAAAGATTTACTTCATAAATACAAAAAAAGAGAAACATAAAGAACACTTAGTATGCAATTAATCTGTCAAACCTTGATGAGAAATTTGTAGGTGTTTAAAATAACAATAACTTAAAATTACAAAATAAATTTATAAAAAGCTATTATATATAAACTATGTTTAAAAATTGTAAATTAAATTAAATTTTAATTTTCACACAAAGTTGAAATTAAAAATCTTTAATTAGATCAAGGATTATCTTTGCTAATGCTTAAAAATCATTAACATTCTTCTTTCGATCATTATTTTTTACTGACATTTAATCTCCTTTGCTTTTACTATAAAATATCAATACTCTTGACAAGGAAATGCCAAAGAAATGTCGGCTTATCCTGTCAAAATATGTATTTCAAACAACTTAAAATCTCCAAACTAATCGACAAAGATCTTGTATAAAGGCCAATTAAAAAAGAGAGCATGTGAATATTGCCTTTCCTTATAGAATTTTTTTTTTGCCAGACATATAATTTAATAATGATTTTCAGCAAAATATCTTTTTCACACTTAGTTTTTTTTTACAACATTGTTTTAATACACATTTTCATCTGCTTCTGGTAGCAGTAAACAAAATTATTAACGCATTATACTGGCGCCTTGATACGAACTACTTACATGTTGGAAAGTAAATTAGTTTTTTTTTCTATTTGAGCCAAAGAACAATTGTAAATAATCTGTTTACAAGAGGAAAAAATAAAAGAACAGAAAGAAAAACTTCAAAAATAACGACAATAGCCCAAACAAACAGCAGTATATCAGAATTCTCACAATGATGTGAGCTCAATTGTAACACGTTTACATTAACTTCCCGTATCACAGTGGGGACGAATAGTGAAACTAATTCGTTCTAATTATAAACAAAGAATTTTATAAAATAATCAGCCATGAAAGGAAATTTAAATGAAAAGCAGTTTCGCTTACGTAGGAATATTTTTGATAAATGTATAACTGAATACAGCGAATATCTCTGTTATAATTCGGGGCAAATGTACTGGAAGTTTGCACAAATTTCTTGAGGCTCAAACATAATGGTGAAGGGAATCATATTGTCGAGCATGACCGACTATAAATATATTACTTGTTATTTTTGATAAATCGATTTTTATTTTTTTAATTTTTGGTAAAAAAAAATCGCTTTTAGTGAAAACAACCAAGATTTCAACTGAAGAATCAAATTTCTAGTGAAAACTAAAATTTTTAGCGAATAATCGGATTTTTACCACATAATCTGCAAACACCATAAGCAGAGAATTTTTGTGGTAAATATATTTTAGGACCAACATATTATGATTGAATTATATGGTTGTTGTAAAAATTGTAATGACCATAAATAATAAAAATAAATATGATTAAGGCAATCATAAAGTGATGAATTTTATTTCCCTTGCATATACAATTTTTAGCATATTATGATCTGATTTTCCTATATTATGATATGATTTTATCATTTTAAGATTCAGACTTATCACATTATATTAAAGAAATGATCATTACGTGACCATAGTTTACCATAGCATCCCAGCAAAAACTTTGCTTTCCTGGTAAGCTAGCAGGTATAATTGGAAACAAAAATAAACTACTCATTTTTTGCCTGAATAACTAGTTATTTTTGTTCGACTTGTTCACAAATTCATTTAGTTATTTTTGACTCTAGGAGTACTCAAAAATATGTACCTAAACGAAAACAAAAAAAAAAAAAAAAATTGTGCCTTCAGTGAGACTCGAACTTGGAGACACACTAACCATTCGTTTTTACTGACTAACGTCTTACTCAGTACACCATTTCGCACATAGCATTCTAAGCTACAAAAACTCTATTTAGTTTAAAATATCTTTTTAGACATTTTGTTATAAAAAACTAACAGCTTCAGAATGGGGTTGAACCAACAACCTTCTGGTTGTTAATCCGGCGCTCTAGCCAACTCATCCACGTGATTACAGTATTACTGCGCTATTATACTATTATTACCAAGAAACTATTTTAATAAGTAGTTGTTATTACCGAAAACCAAAAAGTTTTTACTGGGATGTTTCAGATTTATTTTATTATGATGAAACAGTTACCCAATTCACAAAATATGTTATTTGAGTTATTGTATTATATGTTATTAAAAATAACATATTATTTAACATTTTTTTTTTTTTTAATTTGTATGGAAATTTAAAATAACAATATAACATTGTGAAACCTATGTTAAAAATTATTTTGTATAAAAGTTTATCGATTTCTTACAAATTTTTTTCTTTTTTTTATAAAATTTTTCACCAAAATTCAAATTTTCCCAAAAATTAAAATTTTTACTAAGATTAAAATTTTTATCAAAAATTCAAATTTTTAACAAAAATTAAAATTTTCCAAAAAAAAAAAACAATTATTTGCAGGGAATACGATTTTTTACAAAACTTCCGAAATTCAATTTTTCATCAAAAATTAAAATTCCTTAAAACCTGATTGTTCACTAAAATTCAACAAAAATCCGATTATTCACAAAAAATCTAAATTTTCACAAAAAATCAAAATTTTCTCCAAAAATCCTAATTTTTACCAAAATCCCCGATTATTCATCATAAGGCCAAGTTTTCACTAAAAACTGATTATTTACTAAAAATTCGATTTTTCACTAAATATCCGATTATTCACAACAAATTTTATTTTTCACCAGAAATTTGATTCTTCGCTTGAAATCTGATTTTGCAAAATCGAATTTTTCACCAAAAATTTAAAAAAATCGATTTATCAATAATAACAAATAAAAAATTTATATTCGGTCAAGCTCGACAATATCTTATTCTACACCATTCAGTTTGAGCCTCAAAATAATTTTCGAGAAATGGTCTTATATGAGATCTATGACCAATTATGAATTGATCCTTATGAATCCTTGGTACTATGACTTCTGCTTATATAAAACTTGTGTCAAATATTACCTTAATACTGTCATTTATGTGGTATTTATGTGAATTTAAGTGATTTTCAGATCTTACATGGCAGCTATGATATTCTGATTCACTCTTATATAAAACTTATTTGTACCAAATTTTGTTGAAATAATGACATAATAAGGCATTTATGAGTATTAAAACCCTATTGCGGGGAAACATTTGTATGGGGGCTAGCTAAAATAAATGACTGATAACAACCAATTTCAGTAGGATGTGTCCTTATACAAAAATAGTTATATGTTCAAAATTTCATTAAATTACAACTTTGTGCATAAGTTATATATGGACTGACTACCAGCCAGCCGGGCATCCACTTGCCAGACGGACGGAAATCGTTTAATCGACTCAAAAAGTGATTCTGAGTCTATTGGTATACTTTAATCAGAATTTTCAAAAAAATATGATTCTCATTAAAAATTTAAATATTTAGAAAAAGCAAAAAAAAAAAAAAAGAAAATAATAATAATAAAATAAAAAAATTACATTTATAATATCTTAACTTATTTGAATATAACACACTTATTTACGATGTGTATTACTTTTTCACAAATTTTTATTTTCTTCACATAATATTTTAATAAATAACACAATACGAAGTCGTGAATTGGGCAATTATTTTGTTCATTAATTAATTTTCTGTAAATTATTTATTCATTTCAATAATATCTCATATTATTGCATGGTATTCATGCTGTTTTTGTTAAAAACGCAATATTTTTAGGGTAACCATAAATATTATCACCATGAATATAATATTAATGAAATTAACTGTAATTTGTTTTGAACTGTTTTTAAACATAATATTGTTGCAGTAATAATACCGCAACTAAGTTTTTCTCTGCGTGCAGGATGTTTCTAGTTTTATTCTGATCGAGTGAGGTCTCAGTAATCGTATATATGCGTTCCAATATCAATTTAATAAAAAGAAAATGTGACTTATATTAATATGTGCTAATCGCAAATTTTAACAAGTAAGTAAGTAATATGCATGTGACAAAAATAATGGAAAATTATAAATATAAGAGATATTACGTAATTTAAACAATAAATCATTGAATATATGCTCGTAAGTAATAATAGTTAGCTTATTTACGGAATTGTAGTACTGTTTTTTGTTAGTTTAAAGTTTTGTAATTTAGTGTTTAAAATATATTTCATAATAAGATTTCATGATCCTTTACTTCAATAGAATCTTAGTTGTTTATTTTGTTTAAATTTTACAAGTAAATTATTAAATTTTTTAGCCTTCTAAAATTAAGCTTTTAACCCTTTAGTGCGTCATGATACACCAATTCTCACGCTTATTATATTTTAATAGAACAACATCGGCATCAAATATAAACTTTTTCAATAATATTGGAGTAATTTTTGTTGTTATAGAGTAATATTTAATTTATTACTGACAAAAATTTCGACAATTTTTTTTTTTGCTGTGCCGAATTCAATAAAATTAGTAATTAAAAAAAATATGTGTAGATATAACTGATCAAGGCAAATTTTAAAAAAATAAAATTTTTTTTTTTTAATTACGAATTCTATATAAGAAAAATCGGTTGATTCAAATATTACAAAACTGCAAATAACAAGTGTAAAAAATTTTACTATTGTAAAAATAAGTGCTACTTATTTACAGACATTTAATTCAGTAGCTAAAAATTCGGTGAAAGTTTTAAATTTAACTCAGAAAACATTTATATATGCTCAAAAGAAATGATATAAAATTTCTTAAGTATCTTCTCGACTCAGTATGTCAACCAAACTAACCAACCAGTAGTACCAAAATTATTTTAGATTTCCAAATAGTAAGGTCCGCATTACCGAGTAAGTGTATTATATCATCTTTTGCGGATATTTCGAACATAAGGATATATTGGATTAGTATAAGCTGTGATCCAGAAAATATGAAAAAAATGTTTGTTTTCACATCTTAGCGATAATTCTTTACAAACACACAGAAGAACAGAATTTGAAGCCAATTATTTCAACATAAATATATGAAGAAAAACTATATAAAAATGTGCACTGATGCATATACGAATAATACCATTTATTTTTAAAAAATTATATTAAAAATTATGGGAAATAAAATTATTTCTTAAATCTCACATAACTTTTGCATTGAATAAAATTTCTTTACTCAAAAATAAAAAATGAGCACTAAAGGGTTAAAAATGGTTAACACCATTAAATTCAGCTTCTTCGATTTAGTTTTACCCAAAGGATATCCATCTTGTGCTTATTTTCAAACACAGTATAATTATAACTTTTACTATTGTTATGAAGCCTATTAATTAATTTGTCTAATTAAACGCCCATATACTCATTAAAAAATTAAATTATCTTCTGTGATTATTGGAAGTTTTGGGACTGCCTACAAATTCGAAATCATCAGAGTATATTTTGTCAAGAGTGTACAATAGACTGCTAAAAGAAAAGAATTTCGACTTAATTCCCTCTAGGATTGTTTTTTTTTTTTTTTCAAACAAACACATACTTGATTTTATAATATTAATATGGATATGGATTTTTTATTTTTACTTTTTGTGATATTGTCTATAAACCGGCATTGTTAAAATATTTAAACTAATTAAAAAAAATTAAATTAGAGTTTTGAAACATACTTAATAAAAATCAACGCTTTTTAATCAAGCATGAAAAGAAGATTATATTATTCAGCAGGATTCAAAGCTTATTTTTTGGTAATTTGTTTCAAATTTGACAAAAAATTGCACTTTGTTTCAACATCTCTAAAAAAATTAAAAATTGTCTGTACATTCCTTAGATAAATGGTCGTTAATTGTTAGGGGGTTTTGTAATAACTTAATATCTGATTTTAATTATTTTTATTCCATTTGTCTAGATTACGATTCCTTTACATTCCATTAAAGAAGAATTCAAATAGCATAACTTTTTAA
Organism: Protocalliphora azurea; assembly: GCA_932274085.1. Classification (NCBI taxonomy): domain Eukaryota; kingdom Metazoa; phylum Arthropoda; class Insecta; order Diptera; family Calliphoridae; genus Protocalliphora; species Protocalliphora azurea. Next base: position 4,361,700 of record OW026520.1, on the reverse strand, counting down.
AAAACTGAGAAAAAGACAAAGTCTCCCCATATATTCATTATACAGGGTCATTACGGCTCGTGTTAGCGACATTCGATCTCTAGAGTTATGAAATCGGTTTTCGATTATTTCGATGAACCAGTACATTTATATATTTTTCGGATTCTTTTAAACTGGTTTTTCTTTAAGGACAGTTTTTGAATTATTTGACAAATCGGTTTTTACGTCTCAATTTATTTGACAATACACAGTGGGGCAGAATCGAATCGAACTAATACATTCTTCGACTTAGGTTTTTTTTTTAACAACCGACTTACGGAGCTTTATATCTATGTTAGTTTAAGGCTCAGACCATCTGTGTTGAAGAGCTGAATAAAGTTTTAAGTTTTCTACCAAATTTTTTTTTCGAATTAGATTTTTAAATTTGAATTATAAAAAAAAGTATGCGTATATTAAAGCAGAATTAAAATGGATTCTACGAGGATACGAACCATGGCTTGTAGATTTGTAATCTAGACTATCCTTTTTTTAAATAAATTTGTTGAAAAATAAATTTAAGTACTCCTCATATATGTGAAAAGTATAAAAATCAGTTTACAACACTATATGTTGAATATATTTAAAATTCAACAATGTTTAAAAATTATTATTTTTTTACACAAATTAAAGTAAAACTATATTTTGAATTCAAAATTTCAAAATGCCTTAAGAATTCAAAGCTAGGAGTTTTAAAGTTTCGTTTGGGTTCGAATCCTGGCGAATAGAATTGTAGTTTTTATTGAATAAATTTTAAAGAAATATTTTTAGTTAATTAAAAATATATCTGACAGTTCCTTAATCTGACATTTAAAAATTATAATATTTGTTAGAAAATAAATTATAAAACAATTTTTCGAAGTCTTGAACAATGATCAAACTCAGGACCTAAAGTCTTTCAGTCCATCGATGTGGTATACCCAAACGGTATACCACATCGATATCTTGAAATTTACTATATTTATTGCTTATATAAAACGCATAAAATGCAAGTCAAATCTAAATAATACTTTTTATCAAATTAATTTTTTTAAGAATTCAAATTTAAAAAAATCTTAAAAAAACAGAAATTTACAGGGAGTTTACGAACTCAACCTTAACGGTTTGTAGTCTAGAATTTTTCCTCTAGACTATTCAATCTTATCAGTAGAAAAGCATTTATATATTAATGTAGGTAAAATGGAAAATATTATTAAAGTGGGGCAAAGAAATTAGGAAAACTTTTTGAGGTTGTTCTAGAAAATCATTTATAACTTCGCCATTCCTAAACGAATTTCGCTGAATTTCAACACAAGACTATATGTCACATATGTGTTGAAAGAAAAATGTATTATTTGCTCTATGGGCTTCAAAAAAATCCATTTCATGGACAAAAAAGCAGCCTTACCAGCATTCAAACGATGTATACCCTTGGACATTTCATCAGATGACGGTGATGTGTCAATATCATGTCTAATATTTCATGTGTGTGACAAATTTTTATCATCTCTGTTGAAGTTGAGAATAGCATTTTATTGTAGTTTTACTTCCAGATATTTAGCTAATTGATCACAAGTCTTTGAAATGACCAGTTCCACTTACAATATGCGACTTCTCTTGTCGTCATTCACTATGGATTAGCGTATCTTGTCGTGTGAACACAAATAACCTATTTGTGATATTCTTTCTAACATAACCTATGTCAAAATATATTAATAATAATATGCAACCTATATTCTTTATATGCCCAAACAACCCCACTGTGCTCACTTTAGAACAACATGCAGTGTAACAAGTGTAATGAACATATGTTAATCATTTTGATACCAGTAAACACTTAAAAGTGCACAAACACACACATACTCATATATCCCAATATTAAGAGTTTGTTAAAAAATATATGAATAATTGTTAACATGCAATAGTTATTTTAATTTTTTTAACATTAGAAAGCAACTATATTTTTATACAAAAATACAATATAAGTATTCGTAAACATATACATATATGTATATAGATCATTCCTCTTGACTTGATTACAAATAATTACTAAAAAATAAAAAATAACAGCAACAATTACTACTAACTACAAGATCTTATACTACTATGTGTATATTATGACTATACTATATTTGTAGATACATTCTTACATAGTTGGATAGATATTCGAATAACATACTGACAATACTACCATTAAAACTATTGCTAAAATACACCTTGTTGGGGTATGGTTGAGGCATTTTGGTTTGCACCAGATATTAACAAACTGTAAGAAAAATTACACACCAATAGTTTGTTAGTTAGTCAGTTAGGAATATATAGAGAATTTGAAGCAGAGGTGTGCTAGTTTAGAGTATTAAGCATATTTGCATGAAAGCAAGTTGAGAAAATGGTTCAATTCCAAGAAAGCTGTATTCTAAATTTAGAGTTAATCGACACGGTACTGTCCGCAAGTTGTTTACTGTCTGTGCCTTTTTTTACCCATGTAGGAGTGACCCTGTAAAAACTTTGCTTTCCTGGTAAGCTAGCAGGTATAATTGAAAACAAAAATAAACTAATTATTTTTACCTGAATAACTAGTTATTTTTGTTCGAGTTATCCACAAATTCATGCAGTTATTTTTAAACTCGTGGAGTGCTCAAAAATATCTACCTAAACGAAAATAAAAATAAAAAAGCAAAAAACAAAAAAATTTTGCCGTCAACGAGATTTGAACTTGGGCATATATTAGCCATTCGTTTTTAATGACTAACATCTTACTCAATACATCATCTCGCATTTCTTTTTGTCAGTGGCAAAAACCTTTTTGGTATAAAATATCTTTTTAGGCATTTTGTTAGAAAAAACGAACAGCATCATGAACGAAGAACATAATAATGACGACTCATTACCAATGAACTACTACCGGGAACCAAAAGGTTTTTGTTGGGGAGTTGCAAAAGAAAACAGTTCTGATATTTTAGGTAACAAATATTAATTTTTATCTCTTAACAATTTTGTTACATTCGCAATAGCTATTTAGATCGAAGGTGAGTTGCAAACAAAAAAACAGTTATGATATTTTAGATATCAAATATTAATAATTATCGCTTAACATTTTTGTTATATTGGCGATCGTTATTTAGATTGGTTTTGTCATTTTAGCACTTTCAGTGCTAGATTTAGCATTTGAATAGGTTAAAATGCATTGGCAATTTATAAAAATGTGCTAAATGCTTTTGATCACTTTTTTACAGTATTTTTTAATTCCTACTTAAAAAAAAAAGAATCTCTTAGTAAATTTGACGGTATTAGTATTTCCCAATATTACAAATAATTTTAAAGAAAAATTGCTTATAAGTTGTCATTTGTACCAGAAGTAACAAATAATATTGCATTGTCATTTAGAACAATTTAACATAATTTTTTGAACGATTTAGCACTTTACCAATCTGGTAACACTGATTTAGATCGATTGTGCTTTCTTCTCAACCAAAGCAATATTATTTCCATAATCCAAAAATGATCCATCCAATATATCCCAAATGTTCACCATCTCTGTAAATGATTCAGTATTATCCACCATACAAAATCTTAAAATTAGAAGACTAGAGAGAAAAAAGCGGGCAGAATATGTGTTTTGTTGTAATGACTACAAGTAATGGCCACTAGTTGTATTAGATAGATATAAATTGTATATAGTTAAGTTTTAAGTATTTTCAATACAATACTGTAACAAACATCCAACTACAACTATGTTTATAAGTATATCGGATGGAGTATGACCAACCGAAAAGTGTACAAAAATCATGCAAAGTATAGGCGTTGTCCCGCAATAACTAAGCATGTGCGATAGCATAGTAATCCACTTGACCATTTGACCATATAATCAACTGTATTTAAAAAGTTCTATTTTATGTTAGACATAAAATTCTTTAGAAATTGGACACTAGTTACGACTTGCATCTTAACAACTTAGCAAAAGAATTTAAAAAAATGCATATGCATGCATGCATCATTGCGAGTGTTTAGAATTATTAGATGGTGAAAAAAGAACAAGAAGAAAGACAAACAACGAACGAAATTATATCAAAATGAATTTTTATTCGATTTTGTTGTTTTCGTTAAGCAGAAGCTAAAACTCATCAACAAGTGCAACTAATGTGTTCGATAGGATAATGTAAGGTGACCAAATGTTAGTTTAATTAAATATTTTTTTTTTTTTTTGTGAAATTTTGAGCCTTATTTTGTACCAGGAAAGATTATGACAAATTTTTTGAAATTTTAGGTTTTCGAAATATATTTTCAAATACGTTTGTCGTTTCGTATTAGAAATGATAAATTTTTGCAATTGTAGAAATTCTATCCTATAGTAGGGGAAAGTGGGGTATTATAACGTATGGGGTAATGCAGAAAATTATTTTTTTGCGTAATTTTATTTCTTTTGCTTGAAAAAGACTACTGGTAAATGATTGTGATTATTGTACTACATTTCTAAATTATGTTTATGACATGACACCTAGCTTTTAAAAGAATTTGCTTAAAAGATTAAAGGCCAGTGCAAAACTTTTATTAGGCAAGGTCTTTCGCCTCATTCGAGTTTCAATTGCTGGCGCTTTAAAGATCTGTTGCACCTTCACGATAGGTTCAGTTACTGAATATTCAGATATTGAATAAAACCTAAGTTTCTCCTAATCAATAGAATGTTTTATAGACAACAACCCAGATGACTAAACCATTTATGGATAGTTTGAGTTAAAATCTTCAGTTATCGAGTGTCTTCATAAATTTTATTTCAAGAGACAAACGGACATCATAATCATAATTTCGTTATATCTACTTTAACTGGATATTGTAAAAATTACACATCACTTATTTATGCATACCCTTTTCACTTTTGGAAACTATCAATTATTCCATAATATCGATCAAAATATGTTATTGGAATAACATTTCTTATTGATTATATTATTATTAATATATATTATTGATTAAATCAAAAATTTTTGATTTAAGGACTTAAGAAAAAAATTATTATTATTATTATTATTTTTTTTTGATGACACACTAAAATCCATTTGTTTAAAAGTTATGATATTTTTAATGTTTTATAGTACTAGTGTGGCATATTTTAGGGTTTCATAGTAAAATCAAAAAAAAAAATCATTATACAAAAAATCACGATTTGTAAAAAATGTCTTAGGCAAAATCTGTTTTGACGAAAGTGTCCGGTTTTTATCTATCAACGATATTTGACTTAAATGTATGGTCTCGATCAATTATATCCACAGACTCCACCAAAAAAAAAAACAAAAAAGTTTAAAAAATCAAAAAATGTCATTAAAATTTGACTACTGTGTATTTAACTGTTGAAAGTCTGCACAAAAACAAAGAAGGTGTAGAATTTATCCAAAAAGCCTGATTAGTTTATATAAGATCGATGAGATCAAAAAGTATAAGTGCGCGAATAAGTACACGTACCATGTACTTACCTTTTTTTTCTAGAATCATTCCTGAATTTAAGTCAAATGCACTTAAATCTATTTTCCTTTGTTTATATTTATTTTTTTTTTTTACATCTGTTCACCCTCTAGATTTTTTTTCTGTGATGGTAGTTTGGTATCATCAAGATTTTTCACAATTAATGTTCGCTTTTATACACAAGTTTTGGCAGAAATAGAAAACTGTATTAGCCAAATGCCAAACCCAATCATAATTGTAGCGCCAAAATATTACCAACATTAACAATTTGCTGCACCTGCTTGTAAAACACAGCATGTTGTACCACTCAACTAGACCCATAGAGAATTTAACAAAACTAAAAAAATCTCTAAAAAACTTACCGAACAAGAGCTGTCATAGTGCTAAACGAGGTACGAGTATTTTAGAAAATAAGTTTTCAAAGTGCAGGGAAAAAAATAAAACAACAAAACGAAATTTTCTTAAAATTTTTATTTTTCATTTTTTCTTTATTTTTATTATTAAAGAATGCAAGTAAGTAAGTTTAGAGTGTTAACTGGAGCATATTTAGTGTTTATGTTATGGAGTTTTGGTGGTGTTTGAGTAAAACTTACCAATCAACTGATATGAATTAACGCAAATACAACAAATACTTTCATACTCATAGTTCAGGCTGTTGCATCTGTTGTACTCGTATACGAGTATTTGAAACTAATTTCCATTTTTTATTATAATTGCTCGAGAAATCCATAAACACTTTATTGAAAAAAAAAAAAAGAATGTGAAATTTTCATTTTATTATGCTTGCATAAAGGAGTTAGTATATATACTCCATTTAATAAAACGATAAAGAAATGATAAATTAAAAGTGCTTAATATAGGCAATGAATATTAAAATTTATAACTTTATTTTCATAGAGGTCGTTGGAGAATTTTTTGCGGCTAAAAAAAAAAACAGGAATAATTTTCCACTTGTTGACATTAATTTTGAACAAGTTTGTTTCCATAAATCCTTATTGCCTTAAAGAAAATAAATCCTTCATCGAAGATTCTGATTATATAATATCCTAAACGTCAACTAACATAACTAAGCAAAAGTTCTTTACTTCATATTTTAAACAAAAGTTTCTATTATCTATTCCAAGTTTTTAACATATTTTATTAATCTACAGTCATATTGGGCAAATATTTAACTAAACAAACATGATAACAATTTTTAACAAATGTTCAAAAAACTTCCACTATGATTTATTTATAGGTTTATTAAATACAAAAAATAATTTATAATTTCTTTAAAAAAGTCATCCACATATATTTTTTATTGACTTCTTTTGTTCAGTTATCACCATAACTTTGATGTATTACCTTTAAATCTTTTTTAACTCAATACAGCTTCATACCTATATCTAATACGAAAATTTGTCATCCATATTTTACACAACTATTTCATACTCACAACCAAAACTATTGACAAAATTAGGCACTATTTTAAAGACTTTTAAATTTTTTCCTCTTTCGAAAGGTTTACTAAATATTTAAAAAAAAATTACCGCCAACTTAAGATTGGAAAATTACTATTGACCTTAATCGATATATTTTTTATTTCGTTTCTTTGTTTTCGTTCAAAAGCAATTGTTTGGCTGACACAACATAAATTGTAAATTTTCGATTGAAATGAATTCTAAGTACCCAGCCAGTCATTGTAGAAAAATTTACCGTAAGTCAGGTGCTGACTGCACACAAATATTGTTGGGAAATTCATATAAGGTTCCACCTGATACAGGCGCGGATCTAACCAAAGCATTTGGGGGGTGTTTTTTTTTTGTTTTTTTGGTTTTGAAGAATTCGAAATTATTTATTTCAAATATTTTTAAATTTAAGTTGATAAGTGGCGATCAATTTTTTTTTTTGTGTCACCAAAAACTTGATATTTTACTCCATTATTTCTTTTTAGTTTTGGAAATACAAACAAAAATTTTATGAATCTATGGTTCGTAAATTTCAGAGAATATTGAATAGAGTTTTATAATTTAAGGTGTGCTTTTTATTTAATTATTATCGTCTAAAGCATTTCAAATAAATAAATACATTTCAATAAAATTATTTAAATGCATGACCTGAAAAACTCGAGAGGTTGAACTAAGTAGGCTTTGATACTACTCTAAGTATCAATCAATTTTAATATCAAAAACTTCCTGATGCAAATATTTGCAACTAATCTGATAAAGGGAACCATACCTAAAATCGAAAAATAAATATTTTATTTTTATTTGATTTCTGTTAATAATAGCTTTACTTCATTGCTTTTAATTACTTGTAAAAATTAGAAATTGTAAAAAAATTGTCAAACGCGAAAAACTATACATTTTTCAAAAATTCGAAATACCCTGTAAATTTTGAGATATTTCGAAGAGTAAACGTTTTAATGATAGTTGGTGCACTAAAGATCTCGTAGCTACCTACATTTTAAGTCAATTTTATATTTAATTGAATGAAGAAAGCAAAAGAACGTAGCTCTTAAACTTTATTGAAATCTTTTATATTTACTACAAATAAGAAATAATTTATTAAATTTTTTAATTAAGTTTGTTTTACTATTTCAAAATATCAAGTTTTAAATGCTATTTCATGTACAATAAAATGAGACATCATTCTTTCAAATCGATTAAATACTCAAAAAATTATTTAAAAATTTCAAAACTATCAAATTATTTTCAATAGAAAGAAATGATCAAAACAATGACAGAATTTTTCCAGGAACTTTTCAAAAAAACGGTTTTTGAGCATAATTCAAATGATTTTGAGTTACAAAATTATGCATATTTTTAATTAGTCCTTTTTTAAGATTTTACTTGAAATATTAGCATTTTAAGACATCTATCGTTGATAATTTATGTCTGAATATTTTTATTTTGCTTTCAAAATAAAATTGTCTCAAAATAAGCAAAATTTTCTTTAAGTATAATTTAATAATATCTAGGATATATATTATATTTTGTATGAAAAAAATTGGGGAAAACTTTTTCTGTATTCTTACTTAAGCACATTTTGCAAAAAGTTTTGGATAGATTTTGATTTATAAAACTAGTACTTAGACAAATTATTTTTTTTATCGAAAGATGCATTTTTAATCGTATGGTCCATAAAATTTAACTTAAATATAACGAAATTTGGAAGTTTAGAATTTCGGAGACCTAAGAAAAATAAATGAATTTACAAAATTATTTGCTAGTAGAATTTAATATTTTACAAAAATTCATAAATATGTTATTTAAAAAAGTGAAATAAAAATACTTAAAAATGTGCATTTCCTTTCATGTTTTATTATATAAGTGCCAATTTTTAATACCTACTGATTTACTTAAAAATTTTTTGAAAGAAGATGCAAATTTTTGGATATACAATATTGAAGATAAATTCATCATTCCTTTTTCCATTTACGACAAACAAATTTTTTCCAAAATAGGTTTTTTTTCCTTTTCTTGTTGTAAATTTTTCTACGTATTTAATTTTTCTTAGTTGAAAAATTCATTTTGGGGGGGGGGAATTTCTTTCACCCCCCGTGGATCCGCGCCTGACCTGATGAGAAGGTGAGAGAAAATGATAAACGCATTGTGGTGATTAAGATTAAGTAGTAGAAAAATGATAGGTGGATATTGGTCGACTTATTAGTAATCGTAAATAACTAGTGTATACATATATTAATGGTATAGACAACAATTTGCAGTAGGGATGGCAATTGAATTAGTAAATATTTTTTTTTTTTTTAATATTGAAAATTTCAAATAGGATGAGATGTCTTTCATGTAGAATTCACGCAGCGGATGTTCAACTTAGATTTCGCATAAAGACATGTTTATCAATAAAACGATATTGGAAATATTTAATCCACATTCTCATTCTCAATTCTCTTTTTCAGATTGGGATGCAAAATTTCAAGATTTGTTTTTGTTTTAAATGCGCTCGTATTATAAAAAAAAGGCTTACAGTTATAACATTAGTTATATTTATCAGTATTGCCATATAAGTGAAATAAATGAATTTATTACACTGTGCTAGTCTCAAATTTTAACAAGCTGGGCACCCACTGATAAAGCTGAATTCAATGGTGGCAACCGTTTTTCGCGCTTGTATTCGCGATATTTGAGTTTATACTTTATTATGGAAGTTGCAAAAATAATAGAAAATTAGAAATAAAAAGAACATTATTTATATAAGTTAAACAAAAAATCTATTGAATATATACTATAATCATAAATTAAATCAATTTTAGTCCGATTTTTAATATATTTATGCTTTTGTTTTAAAAGTTGCTCATTGGTAACACTAGTTAGCTTATTTATGGAATTATAGTAATATTTTTTGTTAGTTTAAAGTTTTGTAATTTAGCGTTTAAAATATATTTAATAATAAGAATTCATTATTTTACACTTCAATAGAATCTTAATTGTTCATTTTCTTTAAATTTATTAACTAAATTATTAAATTTAAGTAAAAAACTTAATTCTCCTAACGGCTCTTTTAGCCTTTCAAAATGAAATATCTCAAAAATCAGCGTTAATCGATTTAGTTTTACCCAATTGGTGCCCATATTGTTCAAAAAAACAGTGTTATTATTAATATTTTTACTATTTTATTGAAAATAATTATTAAATTTTGTATAAAATTATTATTTTATTGAAATTAGTTGCAGTAAAAGGCATAAGACGAAAAATTCTTTAAAAAAAATTCTAAAATGGCTAATTTTAAAAATTTTAAATTTGTCATGAAAAATTAAGTCTTTCATCTCATAATATGGATGACATTCAAGTTTAACATATTGAAAAAGAATTTAAATCCAATAATACATTTTTCTTTTTAAAAAAGATTTTAAAAAATATTTTAACATAAAATACACATTCAAAGTATACCAACTTCTAGCTATAGATTAATAAGTAGATATTTATGTGGGAGAAAAAAACCTAATTCAATTGTCAAAAACCTACTTCTTGCAACAACAATATACATGTGGTCATGTTTTTGTGTTTTGAAAAAAAAAAATGAGTAGTTCTTTTGAAAATTTAGTTTAGTTTTAGTTGATATATTAAATTCAGCGTCATATATATATATATATATATATATATATATATATATATATATATATTATTTATTCTAAACGGTTCATTGTGCGAAATTTGATACAATAATCGTTATGTTGAATATATTTTGATATACAGCCATACTTAGTTCCCCTTTATAATATCTGTTACACAGAAAATATAATAACTAAAAATACATTTTGGCAACCTTTTTAAAAATACTAAATAAATAATTTTTTATGATTTTAACCTTCCAGAGGTAATAACTAATACAATTCTACTAAAAGGAACTACTATAATTTTGGTAGCAAAATTAGCATCGATTGATTTATTGAAAGAGAGATCCCAGGGCATTCAATTATGAACAGAAGAACGCTGCACATCGATAACATTCAATTCTTGGTTAAAAATTAAATAATATAGATCAGCGATAGGCAAAAAGAGAGGATGTAAACATTTGAATTTTTTAGTGTATTTGGTTTGTTTACGCTCTTTGTTGAGAGTGTGTTTGTTATATCTAAATTTCTTAGGCTCTTTGTTATGTGTTCTGTTTTTGATTTTGCTTAACCGTGCGACATGATCCTGTTTTGTAGAAATCTAGAACAAAACTGAATGGTTTTTTGTTTATTATTCGCACTCAATTGTTTAGCTTCATTAACCTGGTGTATGTGAAAACCCTCGGCTGTGGGGTGATATGGGCGACGGTGCCTGGTGCAGATGTATCAAGACCGATTCTTGTCTCATCGCTCAAATTCAATCTAATGTATTTATGTGAAAGAGGAATGACAAATTTGTATTCTCTGATGTACATCAACTATCAAAGCCGCAGTGACCTCTGTATGGAGCTATTTACTACATATAATGATTTCAAGTAAGACGTAAAAGTTTTGTTTATTCTTATATTTGTTATTATATGCTGATTCCGTCCAATTTTAAGGTCTATTCCACGCTGATGCAAGGATCCTTATTTTAGCATGTATTAAATTAAGATTTTCAAAATAAATCTGTCTATTTGTCTGTATTTTTGGATACACATCAACGAAATGATAATGGCATATCTACTTTTTAACGAGGATTTATTTAAAAACGGTCCAACCTACACAAACTTTCAGCACACATGAAAACTCTACCAGGAACTACCAGAGAGACTTCTCATGTAAGTTTTTCTTTTTCTCTTGTTCCAGTTTTTTCCGAAGCAAAATAATATACATACTTTCTTTTTATAGATTGAATTTCCGTTTTAAATAGGATGAATGGACTTTGCGTGAAGAAATATACTTTTTATTTTTCAGTATATTATATTTCTTCTTTATGATATTTATTTTAATTTATTATAGTCGAACACGGTAATAACGAACATAGTTACAGAGAACCTTTTTTTTATAGCGGACTCATTTTTGTGATCCCAAGAAGAATATTTCATACAAAAAACTACATTTATAATGAAGTTCCACAAGTATTAGTTTTAGATGAACAAAATTGCACATTTCAAAAATGTAAAAAGTAACAAAAATAACATTAATTTTAATTAATTTTCATTAATTTTAATTTAAATTATCGGACAAATAAAAGGGAAAATTTATATTTATAGATGTTTTCCTTTTTAACGTAACACATATACGATTATCGAAAATAGTTAAAAATAAAACTAAAATTATAAGAAGATTTAAAACTAAATATTGGAAAATTTACTCAAAGAGTAAATATCTCAAAACATGCCAATTAGTATAAAAAGCATAATTAATCTCAATTTACCACTTGTCCAATGAATGATGAATGCAAAAAAAAAAAAAAATAAATATTCTTCCTGATATAATAAAACCATTAACATTTAAAAATCATAAATACAGCAATTTTTAAAGGAAAGAAATACGTTTAATTTTAAATATTAGTATCGTAAGGAAAAACGTGTATTTTGTTAACAAATAAATTTTTTGGAAATTTTACGTATATAACGAACTTATTTTATAACTAACTAAATTTGTGTTTGACTGTATTAATATTATTTATCAATGTTTTAATTGATTTTATAATAAATTTTATTTGAAAACATTATTTTCCTGTTTTATAAAAAAAATATATTGAAGTTTTTGATAATTATCAAATATTATATTTTATAAATAACATACATAATATTTTAATTAAGAAATTTTAATTACGAATGTGAGTATCCGATTTTAGTAAAAAATTTTATTTATTTTATAAATTTTTTCTCTGTAGAAATACATAAGGGCATTTGTATTGTTACATGTTAGGGCCAAAGGATTTTAATTAGCCTATAAGTTGTAAACTATCTACGCGATTTTGAATCAAACACTGACCAGAGAAATATCGACATGAATATGAGAATTTATTTCGTTCATAGCATATTTGTTACTCAATGATCATTAAAGTAATTGTGTGTGATCAGTCCAGGAAGTACCGATTCAGTTCACATATCGGTTTCAATCCATCAGTTAATATTGAGATATCATGGGTGGTTACATATCTAATGACAAAATAAATATACTTCCACTATTTAATGTTTGTTTTAAAAATAAATTAATGCCGACTTCCCAATATTTATACACTGACATAAATATAATCTATTTAGGTGATGACCACGACGATGATGTTAATGGTGATGATGTTGATGAAGTCTAATGCAATGACGTCGACTATATTGAATATCTAGTGTTGAGCAAAGTGACAGTTTCATTGTATTTAAAGTGTATTTTAACCGTTGGCTATTTCGATTTTGTTCATTTCATCTCTGCCTATCACTAATTTTCTCCTTAGATTTTATTTTTTTGTTTTTCTTTAACTGCAGCTTTGCAACATTAAAACAAATGCATTTACAACATTATTTGATAAATGAGATTTTTAGTAGTGTATCGTAGTAATAATACATAGAATAAGGGCCTAAATACCTTGTTTTATGAGTTCGTTTGATGTATTTTGTTTCTATTTATTTGTGTCTTTAAGTACAAGTATTTCTTAGAAGATAGAACATTCAAATGTCGTATGGTCGATGAAGGAAAAAAAGTTAAATACTTCTAACTTTTACTTTAAAATTGTCGAGTCACTGACTATATGAATGACCTATATTATATAGTAGTATTTCTGTTGTTTTTTTATTTAACTGTATCTATGTAGGTATATATATTACTCGTATTTGCTTATGTTGCACATAAAAATGTATTTGTCTGTCTGCCTAAATATTTTATGATGCATTAAGTATTTTACGAGTTCATACACAAATATTGTCTTGTATTCGATTTCTAATGCATTCTAAAGTTTTCTTTTACCGATGATTGATGTCTTTCTATGTCTTATGGTCTCATTTGTCAAGGTTTTTCCCTTTGTCTATTTTAGTCTTTTCATTGTGTCTAATAAGAAAAAAGTGTACAAAGCTTGAGAAAAATTACTTAAGAAGAAATTTGCTTTTAAATTAAATTGCGACAAGTAAATTAGAACATGTTTTAGAATGTATTTTTTTATGTAACAGTTGTGTAAATATTGTAGGGGCTTTTAAAACTGGTATGACATTATTTAATTAAAAGTTTACTGTTTTTAATTTCTTTTAAGAAATGCAAAACATATTTTTATTGAAAATTTATTCAACCACCCAGCAAAAACATTTTGGTTCTTGGTAGTGGCAACTACTTATTAAACTAGATTCTTGGTAATGAAGCGTCATTATTATTTCCCTACGCTATATTACATATATATGTACTCAATAGTATATAGCGCTGGATCAACAACCAGAAGGTTGTTGATTCAACCCCATTCTGATGCTGTTATTTATTACTTTATTTTTAATGTCTAAAAATATATTTTATACTAAAAAAAATTTGTCACTTATAAAATTAAGTGCGAGATGGTGTAGTGAGTAAGGCATTAGTCATCAAAAACAAATGGTTAACTGTGTCCAAGTTCAAATCCCACTAAGGGCAAACATTTTTTTCTATTTTCGTTTAGCTACATACTTTTGAGTACCGCAAGAATCTAAAAATAACTACATGAATTTGTGGACAACTCGGACAAAAGTAACTAGCTATTCAGATAAAAACTAAGTAGTTTATTTTTGTTTCCAATTATACCTGCTAGCTTACCAGGAAAGCAAATTTTTTTGCCGTTATGAACATAAAAAGATATTTTCATTATAAACATATTGTTTACAAATAATAGATGATCAGATATATAACCGATCTTATAAATATCAGAAGAGTTTGTTGTTTTCTTATAACAATCCAAATAGTTCTAATTCCATCATTTCATTAATATTAGTATTCAAAAAAATTTAATATAGAGGCCGCAAATATTTCATTTTAATCATTATCGATTTTATCTCAAATTAACATCTTTTACAACAACTCAAAACAAATTAAAAATTCACATATCACCAAATAATCTCTTATCATAAATAATATGTATTTATAATCCAGTTCATTATTTATATTAACTAGAAATTTTTCTTTTCCAAAAAACACCTGTAATTTTCAACTGTTTAAGAAAACTAAAACATGCTCTTAATAAAACCAATACAATATAATACATTTCACTTTCGCTCATTAGAAGCTAGAAAAAGCAAAAACGTGCAAACGAAAGAAAAAATGAATGCGTGTCATGTCATAATTGTAGCAACAACATGATTTGTAACATACTTAGATACAACATACAACATGTTTATTAAACGTATTTTTACAATATTTCTTTTATACTTAATATATTATACACAATAATTTACCCATATATTGCTTTAATGTTGTTTAGTAGTTTGAAAAAATCTTAAACCAGTTAAGAAGTTAGAAAATATGTTAAACAAAAAATCGGGATTTTTATCAATAATTTTAGCTTTATTGATCTACTGATTCATAATTTAACTTCAACAAAAAAGGAAAAATTCTAAAGGAACAAGATTTTCACTACTTCCAAATTGCAACTAAGTGCATATTTTGTGAAAATTTAAAATAAAACTATGTTTAGACAGAAAAAAGAAAACATGTCAATATTTCTTACAAAATACCAATTTAATATGTGCTGCATAAGGTATCCTGAAAATAAAATGTGATGATCATTCCAGCTCAAATGAAAACCTACTTCATTCTAAGCTATCGTTTCTCAAAATTCTTTCACAAGTTGGATTTTTTTTTCACACTTCTGTCAAACGCACATTTAATGACATAACTAAAATTTGGAGCCAGATTCAAATGTATTCGAACTTTTACAAATTTTTCACATATTTGATATTTGAATTTTTTACATATGTATAAATATGAAACAAATAAGACTGAAGAAATAAAATATAATCCTTTCGTAGTTAATCCGAAACGGGTTTTAAAATTTTTAAAAGTTAGAGCTTTTCTAAACATATTTTCTTTTACAAAAAAAAAAAAAAAAAAATGTTTCTATATCAAGAGAAATTAAACTAATTTGGTATAGAAGTAAACGTATTATAAAATCTATTTTTAGTTATCATACTTTTTTTAAATAGGTATTTTACAAAAATTCCATAGAATTAAAGAAACATGGCAATACGAACAAAAATTTTCTAAAATTTGCATTATGAAATACAAAAATTATTTAAAAATATTCAATGCCATAATACTTTTCTTAATACAGGATATTAAAGGAATGTACATTATAATACATTTTAAACAAGTAAGAAACATATAGTCGGACAAAAAAATTTATGGTCAATAATGAACCGATCCACATTACATTTTGTAATGTGGTTTCTTCTTATATAAAGATTATTTTTGTTAAATAATAAGTTGAACATTTTATTTCTTTTTTTTTTTTTTTCTTTTTTTTTTTTTTTTTTTTTTGACAATAAAATTTTCGTATGTATTTGCTCTCAGAATATAACTATAAATACAAAGGAAAATAGAAGTTGACTACTACAATATTTTTGTTTAAATTATATTTTTTAGTTTTTATTATACAAGAAAAAATTACTAATAATATTAACAGTAACCAAGAATACAAAAAGGATAACACCCACATAAAGAAAATTTTAATTTAACACATTTCTAAGAAACTGTTATAATAAACGATTTAAAATTTTATTTGGATAACTGCTTGAAATCGAAATAAAAATAGGAAGAATAGGTCCAGGCGGAGTGTTAACCCAAAACAGAGAATTAGAATGTTGGTGAAACGCACTGGGTAAAACTATACAAAATTTAGTATCATTTTTGATGATTATTTTCTTACCTTAATTAATAAAAATAATAATATTTAATAAATTTTAATTTGAATATTATAAGATTTATTGAATTTATTTATTGGCATCATACGTACTCGTATGTATCTTCTAAACCAGTAAACATGCAAATAAAATTTACATCTTATTCGCAATTTATCAAAAACCGACAAATATTTAATTAAATTTATTTATTAGACTTATAATTAAAATTAGCTCAAAATCGACAAATACAAATTTAATAGAATTCAGATATTTGTGATACTTTTTTGTTTTTCTTACTTTTTTAATTTTCTATAATATTGAACCTAAAAACGTGAAATAAAAGAATGAGAATCTATAAGAGGGGACTTTGTGGTACTTTTTTGTTCTTCCAATGGTATTTTTTCAATTTTTGATAATAATTAAAATAGAAGCATAAAATGAAAGATACATAGTCCTATATGGGTAAGAATTCACAAGGGGGAATTTGTGGTATCTTTTTATTCTTCTATTGGTACTTTTTGAACATTTAACCTAACTGAATGAGAATCTATAAGAGGGGAGCTTGTGGTACTTTTTTTTTTTTATTTTTAATAATTAACTTAGAAACACAGAATTAAATATAAACGGTCCTAACTGGTTAAGAATTCACAATGTGGGGCTTTGTGGTACTTTTTTGTTCTTCTAATAGTACTTTTTGAATTTTCTTTATTATTAAACATAGAAATGGTCTTATGTGGATAAAAATTAAAAATGGGGCTTTGTGGTATTTTCTCTCTTCTGATGATATTTTTTTTTTAATTTTCTGTAATATTCAACGCAGAAGCATGGAATTAAACAAAAACGGTCCTGAGTGAATTAGATCTCACATGAAGTGACTTTTTGGTACCTTTTCATTCTTCTTTGGTACTTTTTGAATATTCTTTTATATTGAATCTAGAAACATAAACATGAATATATGGTACATAAATGAGTAAGAATCCATAACCGAGGACTTTGTCAAAAAAAATCATTAATAATATTCTTTCTTTATCACAAATATATCAAATATATCGTTGGTACATACATATCTACAGAATATACTTACATACAGATCATTAAAACTACGTTTGAAACAGGAAAAAATCTTACGATAAATTGATACAATATTACAAATATCAATAGAAAGTTGCACTTATCGATACTTTTTTGGAAAAAGTTACATTTATAAACCTTGTAATGTAAAAAAATACTGGTTGCGTAAATCGGGGTGTTGTAATAATAGGTAGTTGCGCAAATCGAGCTCGTACTGTAGTTTGTTTTTTTTTTTTTGGCAGGGGGAAGGCAAGACCTTTCTCCAATGATATGCTGTGTAAAGTGGTAACAAGTTTGAAATGCGAGGAGGAGGTCTTCCAGCATGTAATAATTTGTTTTCGGCGGACTCTTTCCTCTAGTGATATGTACATTCACCATGTAATGTTAAAAAAAAGTTTGTTTTTTTAATTGTTGCTTTTTTAATTTCAAATTAATTTTTGTTTAATAGTAAATAAATTTATAATTACAGTCTAAATTTTTTTAAAGAGATGTTAGCATTTGGATATCAATGAAAAAATGTAATAGTTGTTAATAATTGCTTACTATATATCGTTTCAATATCAACTGACATATAAAACAACTAATGTAGTTAAATAAATAAACAATATTCACATTAACTGTATATAATTTCTTTAGCCTGGTGATTCCGCATAATTATTAAGTAATTGCAATTCCATAACAATTTCTTCCTTAGGTGATTATTAAAAAAAGCATAACTAACTGAATCTAGATAATTGTTTTACAGCATTAATTAAACGCATTTTTAAAGAGAAATTTTTTTGGCCCGAAAACAAAACAAGTATTAGAGAAAATAACTCGTATAAATAATTTTAAATTGTATCGCGTAACTAATTGTTTTTATTGTTTTATACTCTATTAATTGCAAATTATAACCCTTTTAATTGTTACTTTTGGCAAAAAATGCATTTCTATGTACGTGGAACTTTCTACTTGCACTTAATGAATAAATCGTTTAATTGTTTGACAACTAAAATAGAAACTGCAACATCAGGTGTCATATAATTATATTATGCTGTTTGAAAACGGTTTAAATTTAGTAGTTTTGTTGAATAAAGAACATTAAAAAATTTATATAATATGCCGTTTACACCAAGCAAAAACTAGTGGTTTTTGGCTTAATTTGGTTTTTGATAGAAAAACTACATAATTTGCTTAAGTTTTTTCATACAAATCAAAAACCTTTTTCATGTAGTTTTTATTGAAAACCAAATCAAAACTACTAAAATAATTATTATTCCATCTTATCGTATTATGATTCCATTTTATCATATTATTATTCCATCTTATTATATATGTATTAATTCAGAATTGTTATTTTTATAAATTGTTTATTATTTGTTCATTAATTAATTTTATTTATTTGCACCATCATATGTTATGCAAGGTAATACAAAATATTTTTTATTAACTAAGCGCTTTAATCTTATACTGTTTAAACCACAGCAAGTATTACAAAATCTTGTTTACTTATATTAATTAATGTATAAACTAAATGAGAATTATAATGAAGGTGGAAAACAAACGTTAAAAACCAAATAAATTTCAAAAACAATCAAGTTAAGATTTTTTCAACTACATTTGTAAAAAGCATATTTATTTGTAACATTTTATAATATTAATATGGTTTGAAAACAAAATATGTCTTAAGAACAAGGAAAAAGATAGTTAATATTTAATGGTTGTAGAAATAATGATATTTTTTATATAAATAGAATTTTGTTTCTGGTAAAAATATTCAAAAACATAAAATTTTTTTATTCGACTATATTAAAATTTATTTATTTTTGATAAAACTGAAACAGAAACATTGTTATGATAAACACAATATTATTAAAATTAATGAAAATTAACAATGGTGATAATACCGTAACCATGTTTTTTTCTGCGTGCAGAGAATGATATTAGATATGCATTATCCGAAAAAGTGTCTTGCTATTAAAGATTTCATGAAGCAAAATCCATGTCGCAATTATTAATACTATTGTTTTTAAATTATCTTATATTTACATAACATTTTATCTGATTTTTAAACTAATCAAAGTTTAAAAATCATTGCGCTTCCATTGCAATGTCAAAAAGGGGTCGGGAAGCAACATATTGTGAGAACCTCTGCTCTAGAATGTTTGTTTTGGAAATAAATTTTCCTGTATTTTTCATGTAAATTTATTGATTACTGCTGGTATACACATAGGAAGAAAATGTTAATCGTTATTGTCGTTTTTCGGTGGTTCTGATATAGAATGAGTTTAGTCGAGGCACAAACCACATTGATTTACTTTATATGGTTTATGCTACTGTACGGCAGATGGCACTTTAAATAAAGTAATGTTAATATTTGTTAAAAATAATTAATTTAAAATTTAAAAAAATATAGTTTTAAAAATTGTTCATTTTAGGTGATTCTGCGTCGATTACAATCTGCTACAATGAAAAATCACCCAAGAAATGACATATGATACGTTATTAGTCTTCTCGAGCATATCATAAATCAGTTTTATATTTTCCAATACACCTGCAAATTTTTGAGATATACCCAAAAATCTGCTTTTCTTTAAACGTATCCTAATTCTTTTATTCTTTTGTTGATATTTTCTTTTCTTTCACTTCTTTGTATTGGAATGTCCAAAGTTTCAATCCGGAAAAATATTTTAAAAAAATTAAATTTTTTCTTTAAAATGGAAAATACGTTTTGTGTGTTTTAACAAAAATGTTGTTTGATTCCAGCTTTTCCTGTTGAGAATTTTACAAATCTATTTAAAAAGTATAAACTTTTAATTAACAAAGTTTGGATATGGCTCGCGGGGAGACCGTTTCCTAAAACGTCTCATATTGTTACACTACACGCATTTTTTTGAAACATTAAAAAAATGTTACAAGTAGAACAAAATATATTATAGAAGTGACAAATATGCCCACCTTTAAAAAAATAAAAGGTATGGAAATTCAGATAAATATAACTTATTATCGGAACGATATTTATTTAATTTTATTAGCTTGTGTGTGTGTGTGTGTCTTGTATATCTTTTGGTTATTTATTTATCATTTCCTTATTGCTCGGTTTTGAGGTATTAATTAATAAAAGTAAACTCTTTTATGTTTTTAAGTTTTATTATATAATTTATTTATTTTCCAATATTTCGAACTTTTTTGGTAATCTTCAGGATAATTAATATAATGCAGTTTCGTTTGTCACAACAACACTGCATTATATTAATTATCCCTGAAGATGACCTACAAAGTTAGTCGAAATATTTGAAAAGAAATAAATTATAAATTTAAAATTAAAAAAAAAAAAAAAACATAAGAGTTTTTTACTTTAAGACCTCAAAGTGAAACAATAAGGAAATAATAAATATTTAATTTTATTTAATAACTAAAATAAAAAACACAAATTGTATTACAATTATAACCGCCGGAGAGTCGAACACTATTGGTCGTTGTATTGAACAGACCAGTCTGTAGCGGGATTGAATCCAAAATCCTTAATAAAAATTACACACTTTAAATAATGTTGTAATTGAATGAATAAAAATGGTTATTAGAAAAACAAAAAATAAAAATTTATTAAATCAAGTAGATGATTGAATGAATCAAAAACGTTAATTGCAAAAAAAAATATATACACATGTGTATATTTTTAAATTTAATGTTTACAATTCCTTTTATCATGATGATTTTTTTGTGTATTATCGTCTCCGAATAAGTGTTCTTGTTACTTATGGATTTCAGCATCTTTATCGGCGGTGGTTCCCTGGTATTGCAACTAATCATTAACCATTTTCATATGGCTGGTTTTTAAGTTTCATTCATTAAAGTTTTTGATGGACTATTGATTGACATAAAAAATTTACAGCAAAAGCACTGGAACAACGCAGTATTGAAAGATCTGGAAGTGAAAAAGTGAAAACAGAACAATATTAACGCCGAATTTGCAAATTGATTACACATGTTACCTACCGGTTAACAACGCATCAATTTTAGTTTCAGGGTTATTCATTTATTTAAAAGCAAGACTTTTATTTACTATCTTAGGATTGTTGCAGTTGGATTGTTTGTTGATACAATGTTATCAAATTTTAAAAAGTTAAATACACATGAATTGAAACCTATCTAAGGCTTTCTTACTGTAATAAATAAAACCTGAAGTCCCTTTATGTCCACAGGAGATTATATTACCACAAACATTTTCAAAATGTTCAAATCTGTCACCTGCAAACAGTGTAGTCAGGAGGTGAGAAAAAAAGAGTCTAAATTGAACTTTAAAAAAGTGAAAATGTTATATTCGGCTTGGCCTAATCTATATACCCACCATGTGGAACTTTTATAAGTTTCACCTTATATGAGAGATGGGCGGTAAAGTGGGCGGACCATGCGAATTTTTTGTTTTCAAGTTTACAGTGGTCCTTGAAATATTTGTGCAAAATTTCGTTGATGTTTCACGTTATATGGGAGGTTTCACCTTATATACGAGTTTACATTGGTCCTTGGACTATTTATGCAAAATTTCGTTGATGTACATGCTTTTTGGTAAAAGATATCGCTCAAAAAGTATAAACTGAAGAAATGACGGAGACTCTATTTTTCTAGTATTTGGTCCATAACTTTTTTGTTTATGTATAAGACAAATATTTGAGCCAAATTTTGTGCCCGTAGGATGTCCGCCCCACCTCTATCTGCTTTCAACAGACAAACGGACAGACGGATGGACATCTTTAGATCGTCTTAGACTTTTACGAGGACCCAAAGTATATATAATGATATAGTTAATAGTGTATTAAAAAAAAATTATAATAAATAATTAATTAAGTCCATATAATGAGTTAAGTTATATTTAATTTGGAAGATGAAGCGCCGATTTTTTTTTTTTTTGTGAATTAATACACAAAAATTCTCAAATGGATGATTCTATAGAAATAAAATTAGTAAAAGAAAATAAGAATTGTTCTTCTTCTTTGTTGTAATACTTAAATTTTAGCCATTATAAAGCGATTTAAAGAATCAAAAAAGGCTAGAAAAAAGCTAGAAGCTAAAATGAGAATTTTGAGTCTAAAAGCAAAATAAAATGGCTAGATTTAGCCTTAAAAGGCCTAAGCTGGAAACACTTATCAGCAGAACAATTTTAACATATTATTAATTTTTACAATACTATCTATAACCTGCATATGAATTCTTCAAGATATGCCATCTCGGAACTCGGAACTTACTTAATGCTTAAGTTTAAAAAAGAAAAATTTTAAAACGATCACTTGTCACTTGATAAAAGATCATTTAAATTTATGATGCTGCATATATATATATATAAGCCGTTTATTTTAAAAGTGGCCTAATCGTAATACAAAAATTTTATTTTAGATTTTTTTAAAAAAAAAAACATAAATTAATAAAATAATTATGCTTTTAATCAAAAATAAACACAAGTCCGGTTTCCTTTAAATAGCCAACATTATTAAATTAAACAAAAACATAAACGGCAACAGAAAATAAACAAAAAATTTATTTATTTTCTTTTCATATCTTTTTTTTACTTTAAACATTTTTTAATTTTATTTACGAAATTCATATAAATTTTTAGAAATATGGTAATATTTTTTGTGAGAAAATGAAAACAACAAAAAATACGGAGAGAATTTAAAATAAAATTTATTTTTATACCGAGCTGCTTTGCGCATCTTATATACAAATTTATGTGGAAATTACGGACCGGGCTTGTTGTTTTTATACATATAATATATTTTCAAAAGTTTAAAACGTTTAATTTTGAAATAATAAAGTTATGAAATCGAATTCGAAAATAAGTTAAATCCAAAAGTAAATTCTATTATAAGTGTGATGAATAAAAATTAAATTTTTAAATTTATTTTTTAGAAATTAGTAACTTTAGTAAATTAAACTCTGGTCAACTTAGTTTATATATCTGATATTTGATTACATTTTTCAAATTATATGAAGTCAGCATATAATGATAAAACGTTTGTTTAACAAAAATATATAGTTTCTTTATTCTTATACTTCTTCACGTACTTTTTTTTAGAAAATTACACAAAAATGAAACTAAAAAAATTTTATTAACTGCCTGTAAAAAAATTGGTTTTGAATAAAACCGAAATTTATATATATAAAAAAAAAAAAAAACAAAAGCAATTAGTAAAAACCCGAAAACCGGTTTTGAAACTAAGAGTAAAAAAATACGTACTTCTGATTTTTGTTATAAGCAATTTAGTTTCATTTATTTTATTAATAAGGAAGTTAAATTGTTTCACTTTCTCCAAAAAAATTAATTTATAAATGCTAATTTCTCGCAAACAGGTTGAATTTTTGTATTTAAATTATGGCAAAAAATTATAAAATCTTAATTAAACATACTAACTACAAAAATGGGTGTTGATAGCAGAATCAAATTACATCCACCTGCGTAAAGTGTTAAAACACTCTCTTTAACCCTTGTAAATACTCGACTGCAAACATTTGTGACCCCCTCAAATCTAACCTCACACCTTAAAAAAAAAGACTTGCAATTTACGGTAAATATCATTAAATTATGCAACCATTAACAGTAGAATTTTATTGTTTTTTTTTTCGTGCTTTTGTGATTTTTTTCTAATACAATGAAGCCACATACAAAAAAGTGAAGATGAAAAACATTTTTAAGTTAAAAGCCCTTTTAACTAATGCCACAAACGCAGATGGCACCGTAAATGAACAGAATCTTCTTACCTTCATATATTGCAGGATAATGGGAAGAATTGATGGTGTATTAAATATGTCAAAAGTTATGTGAATTTTGTTTGTAAATATAAAATTTTTGAAAATTTTAGTTTCGAGGTGAAATGGTTAATAATAAAATCGTATAATGGCAAAATGTGTATAATATTTTGTCATTATACGATTTTATTAATAGTTTTCATTGGCTACAAAATTGTTATTATGAATTCAAAATAATAGTTAGTCCACAGATTATGTTGCTACTGTATCTAGCAGTCGTTTTCACTAACATTTCAACACTTTTGTTATATGTACAGTATTTTTCTAATTTATGCTAAATTCTTTTTATATTTTTTCCAAATCTTCCCAAAAAAATGTAATGCTTTTATGCAATTTAAAATGAAAAAAAGGATTTTACATTTCCTGTTTAAGACGAAAAAACAAAGACTACTAAAAGAATTAAATTACACCATTCAGTTTTTCTTCTATTTGCGTGACAGAGACAAGCGTTACTGGTTAATACACAAAAAATAAACACTCAAAGAATTTTGTGTGTTTAATATCTTATAATATTTGTAGCTTTATATAAACTAAAGCTTAATTCAGATTATGCAAATATTTGACACGAACTATTTCATCGTATTTTCCCGCAATATAGAGCTGATTTTTTGTTCATATTTCACTCATTTATTTGACTTTTTTGTTTTTTGAAATAGTTATCAATTATTAAATGAATTTATAGGAAAATCTTTTTTATTTTGTTTTAACTAATTTAGAACAATTTTCTGAGAGAATTTCGGAATATGTGGATGTTAAGGTAATGTTTATACCGTTTTTATTTAATGTAAAGTGAAAATGCTATTTATTTTCAATACAAATATTTATAAAATTTATAAAGTAAAATATTATCAATCGTTTAATTTCCAAATTTAATAAGCATATTAATAAGAAATACTTTAAAAAGTATATATTTATTTTATTTTTTATAAGTAATTTACGATTATATGTAAGAACAGCCCAGTTTTATTTTCTCGTCATTTAGAAAGCAAACCAGTCTTCACAAAACAACGCAGTTTTATTTGCATGCCACTTTCAGCGGTATAAAAATAACAAGTATTATTATGGTTAAATAATAAAAAACATTAAAAAACTATATTTTAAATATTAAAAAACTATATTTTTTGTCAATTTAAAGTTTGTGTATATAAAAAATAAATGTATATCAACCAAAATTCGCTCAAAACAATGGCAAATATCTTACAACATGTGTTCACACTAGCGGCATTTTTTGTTAAGTGTAAATAGTTTTGTTTGTCCAAAATCATTTGTTATATTGTTTGAATCGTTAAAATATTTCGTGTTCACATTACGCAAAGCAAATATTAGCATAGTGTGAACTTAGCCAGAAATGACGCCTAAATACTTAACACTTTTTGATTCCCACTTTTACTTATTTTTGAAGTTAGAGTGTTAAAGCTTTCAGAATATTAAAAAACTTTTTTGGTAAGCCAGGATAAGACCATTAAAAACGATAATACAGGAATATCAATTGTCTGTCTATCACATTTTATCGGACACAAAAACAATACTCTTAACCTCTTCATGCTTCACGGACACTTTTAGTAGTTTTTGGCACATTTGGATTGTTAGTATAGTAGAAATGAAAAATAGTTAAAATTCAAAAGGTATTTATTTTAAATAAAATTGCTTTAGCAAAATTCATTAATTTCTTAAATATAAAAACTATGAATCTTTTAAATAACTAAAAAAAAAAAAAACATTAAATGTAATAAAATGTTATTATTTTTACTAAATTTTTAACATTGGGAGAAAATTCTAACAAAGTACATCTTATTTAATTTTCCATATCCAAACGTGATCCAAATTTGAATTTTATGAACTGCAGGGCAAAAAAACTAGTTTCGCATAAATATATAGATACACACTTTAGTAAAAGATTTAACGCTTTATTACCAACCGACGTGTTAACATTTTAATATTTTTAATTAAATTTCTTAAGGCAATAGTTTCTATAAAATTTACTACATGTATTAAAGTTTGAAGAGCACTTTTAAATATAGCAAATACTTGTCGGTGGATTATGCAGTGAGATTTAAATGATTTAAAAAATCTGATCGCGATCCTATAATTGTTGCGGCTCCATCTGTACACTATGGAAGTCGTAGACAAAGGTTTAGTAAACAATAATTCTTCCTTTATTTCACTTTCTGCAATAAAAAAAATTGGCTTAAATTAGAAACATCAGTTGTTTCAATTACAATTTTTTTTAGAGGTATCTGATAGAGGGATACTCATGACTTTTTTCTTTGTAGGCTACCTAACATTATATTCCCAACAAAAACAAAACAAGACTTTATTAAAACCACCAAATATGTGGTTTCTATGCTTTTGATATTAGCATAGATATATTATACGAAGTTTCAATAAATTTTCTCCATCCAAATGACATGCTTCTGTAGAATCCAATGTTGGCATAATTATATCAGCTGATAAATAATAAAGATGGAATATATCATGTACAATAATTCAATACACATTTTCGGTTTCTCTCGCGGAACCCCTGGAATGTGCCTACGAACCCCTAGTGCTCCGCGGCCCCTCATTTGAGAAATCTTGCTCTAGACCTTTTTCTTATTTCATACCCTGAGAAGTATCAAGTAAATCTTTTTACACCCCTCGGTAACTTGGATTACGGCATCATTTAATAAAATAATAATATAATACAAATTTAAATGACTAATGAATTAGTGGTTATTACTAAAAATAAAATGATTTTTTAATTCACAACTAAAAAAGAATTTTACAGGCCGATTTTTTTTAGTGAAAAGAAGAATTTGTATATAATTAAAGGGAATGAACTCTTTCTACTTACAAAGCGGTATCTAATTTACGAAGTTCATATATTAAATATATGTCGTTAGAACGAAGTAAGAAAAAAACATGATCATTCCGATATTTCATTTGCATATATCGATTTTTTTCATGTGTGAAAATAAGTGGTCATATTTTAGGAGTGATATACAAAGATATATATATTTAAAAATAATTATTAAAGGGTAACATTTTCAAAAGGATATTTTCATAACTGTGCTAAAATATTTAAGTAATGTTGTTATCTTATAAGGATTCTTAGCTTTCATTTGATACCCATATTGCGTTGATATAATCATTATAAATATTTAATATATTTTTTGAAATCTTTAAAGTCCTTTGAGAAGTGATTTGATCATTGAAAAAAGATATTCCCATATTAAAATGTTTACAAAATTTTAATTTGAATTCCAACAAGTTGTCGCTTTCAGTTTTCCATATGTTTTTATTTTGTGTTTTCTAGAACAAAATAAAAAAAATAATAATAAAAAATAGTCCAGAATAATTACGAAAGATCGAAACAAGGTAATTCAGTAGTACGAGGCAGTGGTGTCTAGCAGGTCCAATCATGTTATTACAAGTCTGATCGGATTGCTACCAATAAATGGTAAAAAATTGTCTTTCATATGTCAATATGTTATGTCAATGAAATTTAAAGAGTTTTTAATATTCTACAAGCACAATCTGTCTCACTTAGTGCCGATCATTTTGATACCGCGACCAAAGCAATATACCCCTACAAAGACGAATCAAAAATAAGCTGGGAGTCTTTGGTTCCGAGAAACTTATTGTATTAATTTTAAATGTTAATTTTCCAGTTTTGTCTTGAAATGAACTATGAAAAAAAAATATAGAAATTTCGTTCCATAAGCGATCATGACTTACTAACGTCATGGGAAAAATTTTATATATATATATACATTTTATTTACTTTTTTTTTCAAAAAGGTACCACTGAATAATTAACTGTTATTAATAAATTCCTTAGAGGATTCTATCCCTTCTAACTCTTGCCATTCCTGCCAACACTCGTTTATTTCTTGTTAAACACCTTATATTAAATACCTTTTTTTTGACCATAGAGCAAATTAAAATTTAATCCTAGATAGAGTGTGTTACAAAAAAATTTATTTTTTCCATATATTTTACGCAGGTCATGAAAACATTAATTTTAATATTTCTTTCTTTTTTTTTGTCTCTATTTTATTTTCATATTAACTTTTTAAACCATTTTGCTAGATTTTTTTTTCAAAGAATCCGCTTCTATTTAATATAACATTTGGAAATTTTATAAATATTTTCTTTTTTTAGAAACTATAGTACTACAACCATAAATAGTTGTCATGAACCCCATATGTTGAAAATTGATGCTTAAAATATTTTTGTTCATGGTAACGAAGGAAAAAAATATTTAGAATGAAAGAAAACAAAAAAAGAAAACAAAATATGTAAGTAACAAAATGCATTCAGTACTTTTCTATTTCTATTCAAACATATGATACACATAACATCTAAGGAAGTCAAGCATTAACTCCTGGAACTTTTCGATGTGACAAACAAACAACGACGACAACGATGTCTGTAAAAGAAATTTTCCAGTAAATATGTTTTTGTATATGGCAGCTTATGTGTGAGTTTTTAAGCAGATTTTGTATACAATTTTGAATATTTGCTCATTGTGCAAATTTAAGAAAGGAAGGAAGTCAGTATCAGGCTTAAGTTTACAAAAAAATTGTTTATTAAAAAAATATATATTTGATATTTGTTAAAATATTTGTTGAAATTGTATAGTCAAATATTATGATAATAATGTAACTACGTGGGATATTTTAAAAGTTTTAAAATTGATTCACAATAAACCACTCAATACAAAAAGTTTTCAAAAACTAATATAATTTTTTACCCCCCTCAACACACCATGGTAATTTCATCCTTATAACTTACATATTTTAGCCTTTATTTTACAGCTATATTTGCATAGTTTTTTCGAAATTATTTTCTTACAAAACACTCAACATTAATAAACACAGATTCTTTATACTTCTACTATTCCTGGTAAGAAGGACGATTAAAAAAATGGGTAAGAAATAGCATATAAAATATTTTTAGTTCTGTGCATTTTAATTGTTATTTAGTATAAATTAAATGTTTCTTCTCCGCAATGAAAAGGCATTTTAATTATAAAATAGCGATAGCTTGTGGGGGGAAATTGTAAAAATAAAACAACAAAAGTTTTTACTGAAATTTTGTGCATGTAAAGGACGAAAAAATATAGATTTTTAGGATTATGAATTGTTGTATTAAGTAGCATATTTTCACTTAAATGTAAGTTTTTCTTTTTAATTGGCACAAAAGACTAACTGAACTATTATATTGTTGATTAAAAAAGTTATATATTTCTTATTAATATTTCAGCAAAAATAGCGGAACTACTTTTAAAGGAATAAAAACTTCAGCAGGTTAATTACATCAATTTCACCAATTTACTTTTTGCATTTACTTAGCTAAAATAATAGTGCGTGGGGCATTATTGGGCATAGATCAAACAATATGAAAGTCTATTTTACATGCCTAAAATGGCGCCAAGGAAATCTCTGTATTTGGTGAGATCAGAATTGTGTTATCATTTATAAACTGTTAAAACCTCGTGAAACGATTAAGAGAGACTTGTATTAATCCCTTTAAAGAGGGCATTGAATGAAAAACGACCAGAATATTTAAATGATACAAGACCATAATTTTCCATAATGCTGTGCCTCCAGTTAAAAACTATTTGTAAAATAGTAGCCGCATGCCGTATAGCCTACATAGTGCCTCTATTTGTTTCGTTCGATTCAAAATGTCCTATGCAGCACTTTAGAACAAGTTATGAAAAATTGACCTCAAATTGGCATTATCCAAAATTCATCTGCAAAAAAGTACCACGTTACTGAAATCGTTACCACAAAATAACACCCATTATATAGTAAACTGTTATCATGATGATGATTTTTTTCTGGTTATATAAAAAACTGAAAACTAATAAACCCTCTAAAGCATTTTTCGGTGGTGGGAAAAATTTTTGTTTTATACTTTTTAAAATTTTTTTTTACCAAATGGTCTCAAATAAATCGAAAAAAATAAATAATTTAAATGTAGTTAATAGCTCAATTATTTTCGCAAAAATAGTTAGAGTATTTAACGGGGAATATTTTATTATAACTTTGAATTCATCTATCTCTCATTATAAGGGATAATTGCTAGTCCGTTTTTAAGAAAAGACGTAAAAGTCGATTAAAACTTGAGTTTAATGGGTTAAAATGTTCTACAAAAATTTTCTACGTCGAATTTCATTAGAGGACACGTTCTAAAGTATATCCGGTGTAGCTTTTATCCAAAAAAATGAAATGAAAAAATTATTAGTAATTTTATTAACGATTTCAATAAAACTTTGGATTTTATGTTATACTTCATTGCCCAGTTTAAGGTGTCGGATGAATTTTTTACTTTTTGAGACCCCCAATAAAATTTGACGAAGAAATTATTTGTTGAACATTGTAACCATTAAACCCAAATTTTTAATCGACTTTCATATTATTTCTTAAAAGCGGACTAGAAATGACCCCTTATAATAAGAGATAGATAAATTGAAAATTCTGATAAAGTATTCCCGTTAAATCAGACTATTTAAGCGAAAATAATTGAGTTTCGAAATATATTTATATTCTTTTTTTCGACTTATCTGATAATATTGGCGGTTTTTTTTCAGGATTTCTCTAAAAAGAAGCGACCGTTTGACTTTAAATGCCCGACTGGGTGCAATTTTGACGGAGTAATGCTATTGACTGAACTTTTGTTTCGGAATCGTACGCATAGATACAGATTTCGTCATCTGTAACATTTTCATAGACACATTTTCAAGAACATAGCTCGAATTTTTTCTTTGTTTCATTGCAAAAATTAACGGTGCTCGTAATCAGTGCGCGGACAATCGTTTTTAGAAAGCAATCACAAAATTCATTGTGGAGTCAACAGTGTCCATAATTAGATTCCGCATATCAGCGATATAAGGTAACTTCCTAAGAAGCTTCATTTCTAAAAATTGAGTAGAGTTAAAAAATATACTGTTTTTCAACAAATCCGCATCAAAAGTTATAGAAAATCATTGTATAAAAATTTTTTGGTTGTAAAATTTATTTTTTTGATGAAAGCGATTTTTAACTAACTTTAGGAAACAGAAATAGCCTTCGTATAAAAAAAATCTGATAATGTAAGACCTTGAAAATATCATATTTATGACTCCGGTGTCAGATTTAACATATGTTGCGTAGTTTTGCACTTCTCGTATTTACTTAATTCTTTAATATTTAAATCATTAAGTCTAAGAGTATCATCTAAACTTGTTAATGTTCGGATATGATTGTTCATAAAATGGGTAAATTTAAATCTGATGAAGCATATTTATGTGTTAGAATATAGTTCTGAATTATTTCGGATAAATAAGTTTAGCGATTCCTAATATAAAATATAAATTTACTACTTTAAAAACCCTTCAACTAAAAATTGACAACGCATAACTGCATAATTTTTGTTTGTTTTTTACTGTTTAAAAATTTTTATAAAACTTAAATTTATGCTTTATTTTAATATAACTTCATATCGAAAAATTGTTAATAAATTGCATTAATAAATACAATAAATTCTATAATAGTTAAGAGGCAATGATGGTACAAAACCCAGCAAACATTTTGATAATGTAAAAACATAGGTATATGATGGGAAATATTATGAAATCATTTTAATTGTAGTAATTAATACTGAAAACTTTTTGAAAATAAGTAATTAACAGTTATAAAAATGGGTGTATCTCATTTAGCTTTACAACATTTTTCCTACAGAAACGATTTTGAAAATTTTGAATACTAAACTTACTTTACTTTTATGCTAATGAGAATATTTTCTCAAGAA
Organism: Protocalliphora azurea; assembly: GCA_932274085.1. Taxonomy (NCBI): domain Eukaryota; kingdom Metazoa; phylum Arthropoda; class Insecta; order Diptera; family Calliphoridae; genus Protocalliphora; species Protocalliphora azurea. Next base: position 4,329,385 of record OW026520.1, on the reverse strand, counting down.
AAACAAACGGATATACCGATAGAAAAAGTGGTGGAGTATATAAAAACCTCAAATAAATTGTTTGTTGGTTGTTATGAAAATATGGAAAAAATTATAGCAGTATATTTTTATATAAGGCACTTGTAAAATCTAAAACAATAAATTTAATTATACCTGACTGAGAATGCATAAAAATTGTACTTTAAGTTAAATGAACCATAAAAATATTCACATGTATAAATTTTATACATATCGACGATACCTATATTTTATGTGTGCTGAACGGAGTATTATGTGCAGTTTTATCTTAAACTTATATGGGCTGAATGTATGCAAATAAATTTAATAATGAATGTACGAATACACTGGTGCATATTCCTATAAACGCATTTAAAATGTTTGTTTTTTTTTTTGACGTATATTCGTTTCTCTTAACCAAAAACAATGTTGTGTTGTTACAATAACTCGTGGTATAACGTTACTTTTTTATAAAAGAAATATTTGTTTCTTTGTTTTGTTTTTTTCTTTAATTTAGCAACCAGAACATATTGATGATCATTTCAGTGGAATATTCCTATAAAAGCAGTCGAGAAAAATTTGTCAAAAAAGTGATTGCAAAAAAAGAATATTAACAATTTTTAACAGTTTTAGTTGTTTCTGATGACAGTTTAAGGTAAGTTTCTGATGACAATATCTTTGTTTAATGTTGTTTTAATTGGGAAATTTTCTTTAGCTAAAAGGATTCTCAAAGGAACTTTGCATACAGACCAGAAAAAATCAAAAATTCAGAGAAATAGGTCGGAAAATTAACAATTTGGAAGGAGTTATACATTTTGCGAATAGATGGTAACATAAAATGGAAGAACCCAAAAGTAAGTCAATGTTAAAACAGCAGCATAAGGAAAATAGTTTAAAATTTGCGCGCAAATACATGAAATGGACAGATGAGAGGAATAAAGTAATCTTTTCTGATGAAAAGAAATTCAATTTGGACGGTCTCGATTCATATTCTTGCTATTGGCATGATTTGAGTCGAACGAAATTCGTATGTCGAAACGCAATTTTTGTGGAAGCAGTGTTATGGTTTGGACAGCCTTTTATAATGCAGGAAAATCAAAAATATTTTTTGTTCCAACTAAAATTAAAAGTCCAATTTATAATGAACTATTGGAAGATGCTATTCTCTCATTTATGGATGAAAAAGTGGATGAAAATTGCATATTCCAACAGGATAACGCTGTAATCAATGTCTCGAACCAATCTAAATCGTTGTTTAATGAACATAGTATTCCTGCCGATTTGCAGTCCGGATTTATATCCAATTGAGAATCTGTGGGGTACTTACCCCGTAAGGTTTATCCAAGAAATGTACAGAATGAAAACATAATAACAATAAAAATGAAGTAAGTTTAGGAAGAAATTGACAGTGATTTTCTTCAAAAATTAGTCAAAGCAATGCTACACCGAATTTTTAAAGTTATGCAAAACAAAAGGTTCATCAACACATTATTAATAACGCTAAAATAGTTTATTAGTTTAAGTGCGTATACAGGAAAATGTCATAAAAAATGCCATTAAAATACTAAAATTACAACAAAATAATGTACATTTTAAGTCTTTTGTTATTAATTTTTTTGTTGTTGTATCCTTAATTATTTTTTAGCCCCATTTTTGGTAAGTTAATAAAAAAAATGTGCGTTTATATTAATATGCGCCAGTGTATATAAAATGTAAAAACGATATAAAATGAATTCATTACCAATAACGATATTCTATATATTAAGGTATACAAAATTAATGTTGGATAAAAGTAAAATTTAAAGAAATTTAACATAAAATTAATAAATATGTATACAAAAAGTCTATTTATATTTAATAGATATAAAAGTTTCCAATTATAATTATTAGTATAAACATATTGCATCACTTTACATAATTTGTTTCAAAATGAGCATATGTTAATATTCTTTATATATTTAAATTTTGTACTTCCACATGCAACTATTTCAATTCATTTGTAGAAAACTTTATAAACTGAAAAAATAATAACAAATTTTGAAAAACAAAAATATTATCCTTTTTTTTTTTGACCTCTAATTAAAATTGAACTTTACTACAGTATTCTCCTAAAAATTTAATTTGAATTTGAACAATTAGTTTATTCCATAATGGTCTTGGTGTATGTGTGTGGTTAACATACACCATGACCATCATAGAATAAAATAATTGAAAATGAAACGTTCGAGGTTTTTATTCTGCAATAGTGATAAATTATAATAAAATTATAAAATAATGCATAAAATATAAATTTAGCTTTAAAGCAATTTGATTTTTTTTATTCATTATTAAGTTAATAGTGAACAGCAATTACGAGTATTTTACACCTACTACGTTTATATTTAGTTCATTTGTTCAATGTAGGATTTTAACTTTAAATTGCTTAAATAGAAGGAGTAGAAACAAAATAACATTGTCGTAATCATTGCGAACCAGTTACAATCAATGATGCTTGAATAAGAAAATAAAAACCAATTAAATATAAAATGTTGCGGAAAATCGTTTAGAGTGGATAGAAAAAATAGATAGAAATGAAAGAAAAATACTTTGAATTTAATTAATTTTTAATGTATTAAATTAATGTTTTATATATAATTTGTTTAATACATAGTATGATAAGTTTAATTTACCTTAATTTAAAAAATCAGGACGCTATTCAAGCAATTTCGCAAGAAAATAAATAACATGGGCTCATTATAAGACAGTTCATGCAAAAAAGCTCAAGGTCTGTGAAAAAACAAATGTTTACTACTCTCTTCTTTCTTGGAAATGGAATCAGAAATCAATATTATTTTTATTAATGCAGAACTGGACCCTATTGATCTATGTATGATAATCTTAAGTTAATATATCTCCCAAGGAAATAGTGAATTATATCTTAGTATTCTAAAGTACACATCCTAACCTTTAGAGCAGTGCCGCTACTTAAATTAACGTCAATACCATGACCAAAAAAGAGCAAGAGAAAAAGTCAACTGACAGATCAAAATGATACGGTACTGCACTAAAGGTTTTATAAATTTATCATGAAAAAATGTGCACGTTACTCTAAACCTACGAAGAAAGTCGGTAATGAGCCCAAGGAATATACAATTCCCTGAAAAAGGACGTTCTGACGAATGAATCTCTAAGATATTTTTTTTTGATTCTTAACATTTTAAAGATCGCGAAGGTACATAACCATAATGCCTGGGTATCTCATGTCGATTCAAAAGAATTTTTAGTTGGACTATATCTTCATATATATGATACCTACATGCTTGCACCACTTAGTTTTGTCTTAGATCTTCAAAAAGAGAGCTAAATAATGGATCAGAAATTATATTTCTACATTGAAATCATGGGACAAACTTATGTTAAAATTCATGTCCAAGGAAGCTTGAAGAGCTCATAGAAATAAGTGACGATACTTTCTATGAAAGACTTGACATATTTACTTGTAATTGAGCACCACTGATTATCAAAGAAGTCAGAGTTTGTCAGGTAAAATTTTTGGAAGAAAAATTTTAACATAGGTATTATTTAGACTTTACAAATCGTCCGGGTCGGATAGTAGTTATCCATGTTCTATTCCAACTATATATATGGGAAAAAATACAAAAAAATGTTAAAATTTAACTAAAATTTTTTTTGTCCTCTTTTTTTAAAACATATTGACACCGTTTTAAACGAAACAAGTAAGAAAGATATAGTCGGTCAAGCCCGACCATATGACACCCCCACCATTGTGCCTGTCTTATATTAGACATGTGGACAATTGTGGACCGCTACTCTTACTAAGCGCAAAATATTACATTAATGCTAACATTTATATAAATTTATGCACTTTAGGGTGATTCCCGAAGGTGGGCTTATATGGAAATATGGTAAATTATGGAGCGATCCTCATAAAATTTGTCACTATGATTTCTACTTATATAAAACTTATTTGTGTCGAATATAAAGCTGATTCTAATATGTGTATATGATTTATGCACGTTAAAGTGATTTTCGGAAGAGGGTTTTATATGGAAGCTAAGGTCAATTATGGCTCTTCATGAAATCTGGCGCAAAGATAGATACTTTTACAAAACCTCCTTACACCGAATTTCATTAAAATATTGCTATATTTAAGGCATTTATGATCGCTAAACCTCTATTCCGGGAGGACTTTTGTATAGAGACTAGGTGAAATAATGGAGCAATCATAACCAATTTCATGACACAAGGGCGAAGTGTCATGAATGTCCACCATGCCAAATTTTATTGAATTATCTTTAAAATTTCGACCTGTATTTAGTGCACAAGGTTTACATGTACAGGCAGCCAGCCGTCCACCCGACATTATTTTTTAAGATTACGAAAATGCATTTTTACCCATAAATTGTACAAACTTTGTAATTTTTTAGGGCGCCTTTGATTTTATGATAAATGTTGACAAAACTTTGCTATTAAGTACCACATTGTTAGTTTTTACGCCAGGGCTAGAATATACGCAAGCAAAATGCATTTAGATAAAAGTATCTCGTTTTTCACAAACACTTATTTATTTTGACAGTTTAAAAAAAATAATTAATAAAATAAAATGCAGAAATTCTCTTAATGTGCTTCATATAATTGTAAGACATTTCTTGGCATCCAAAAATGCTGAAGAGAAATCGGAAAATTTTGCTAAATTTTCAAAAAGTCTTAAACAATTTTGCAATTCAATTCGGCCCAAAAGCCCAAAAAAACTCAATTTACGCAAGAAACCGAAAGTAGTCCTGAAAGTGTGCTTGGCGAAAAACTGTGCTTTTTTAAAAATTCACACTTATTTTTTCAAGATTTGGAGATACCGAACTCTGTTATTGACGAAGGCACATTAATGGGATATGTCACAATCGAAGAAAAATTATCTCTTTTATAAATACATGACATCACTAGAAAGAAGTGACGATACCCAAAGCGACGTTCTTCGTTATGAAAGATTTTACATCGTTATTGTAATTGAGCTCCGGTGAGCACAGGTATAATTTTTGGAAGAGAAATTTTAACATAGGTATTATTTAGACTTTAAAATCGTCTGGGTCGGACATCACTGAGGGGCGCACATTTAGTGTCCAAAAAGTAGAAAAATATTAAAACAGCTAAAATTTTTTCTAAGTTTTCAATTTTATAACTTTTGACCGAATAGAGATAAAGCCATAACATATAAAGTAATATTATTTAACTTGTGGGAAAAAAATCAAAAATATAAAAAAAACCCTGGTAGGATTCAATCACATTTTTTTAACTTTGAAGAATTATAATTAATAAAGATGAAGACCGTGAACTGCAAAGCTTTACAATTTGATTACTTAAAGTGGTACTAACACAATGTTATTATTTTTTCAAAAACAAAACCTTATTCGAAATTAGTGAAACATTAACTCGATTTCATTTTAAAATTTTTGTGTTTTTACGCATATATGATCTTTAGACCCACGTGTCTTAAACATACTTTGAAGTTAAAGCGATATAAAAAATTCAGGCTTTGACTTTTGAGTATTTTTCTATGAGTGAAAAAAATATCTTCAAAATTTAACATTTGGAATAGGTTTTGCATTTTAGTTTTCTTCTAATAATATTAAAAGAGAATTATAGGCCGGAGCAAAAAAAATATAAGATAAAAATTTATAAGTAAAATAAAGTAAAAATTTTTGTGTTTTTACGCATATATGATCTTTAGACCCACGTGTCTTAAACATACTTTGAAGTTAAAGCGATATAAAAAATTCAGGCTTTGACTTTTGAGTATTTTTCTATGAGTGAAAAAAATATCTTCAAAATTTAACATTTGGAATAGGTTTTGCATTTTAGTTTTCTTCTAATAATATTAAAAGAGAATTATAGGCCGGAGCAAAAAAAATATAAGATAAAAATTTATAAGTAAAATAAAGTAAAAATTTTTGTGTTTTTACGCATATATGATCTTTAGACCCACGTGTCTTAAACATACTTTGAAGTTAAAGCGATATAAAAAATTCAGGCTTTGACTTTTGAGTATTTTTCTATGAGTGAAAAAAATATCTTCAAAATTTAACATTTGGAATAGGTTTTGCATTTTAGTTTTCTTCTAATAATATTAAAAGAGAATTATAGGCCGGAGCAAAAAAAATATAAGATAAAAATTTATAAGTAAAATAATATGACCACGACCACTATCACTGATACTGAAAATCTTAACATTTTGTGGTAAAAATGTTCTTAACAATTTATATAACTTAAAGGAGAATAAGGTGATCAATAAGTCGATTTTTACTCCATGGACCATTTTTTATTGATGATGGGTATATAAGATTCGGCCAAGCTGAATATAACCTTACTTATTGTTTTCTACTTCAGATGACTACAACTTTTTACAGGTATCATATTTTTGTATAATTCTTCTTAAAATATTCTTCTTAAAATATAATTTAGGACCTAAAATGTGCTTTTATATATCATGAACTAGAACGCGAGCGTATTTTTTGTAAAGATTTACAAGAACGATCTATATTTCTTTAACACTAACATACCCGAGGTGAACAGCTTTGGAGGTCCAACCTCTATCCCCTGATCTACTAAAGAAAAGTGCAACTCCAAAGCAGTCTGAAAATGCCTCATGTTTGACCATGTGAATTTTTGTATTGATATTAAGCGATTCAAATGTAAAAGAGTTGTTTTCGAAAAACAACTCTATATAAAAATCGTCATCAACAAAACTTCATTTGGATTAAACATTTATAAGGTTTTACATTTATAAAGCCTTGCATTTAGGACTACAGATATCCTATTCAATATAGTAATAAATTATTCAATCTTTAAACCGTAGTACTTTCGTAAATATAACCACGTTTAATTTTAACAATTTCTCAGGAGCTTTATATTGAAATACTAATACACTTAATAGATCCTCTTACTATCACAATTTTTTTAGTATGCTTTGTGCACGAATTCATAATAACACTTTTCATAATTGAGATATGTTTTCCTAACAACTCAATATTTGATCATAATATTTCGGCATCAACATTAACTCTTAAAATAACTGTACTTTATTTTGATTTTTTTGTGCAATATTTTATCATAGTTAATTATCTATTATCACAATTTAAGTTGCATTGAATTGTAATGCAATAAAAGTAAATTCAAATCTAGCATGTAAATATTTAAAAGAATTTAAGTTACAAACGGAATAACAAAAGCAAAATAGAAATAATAAAAGACTCATATGCTGTAAATTAGCCAGTTGTTTTTACTGCACCCCCAGTAGCTAATGTCACTTGGGAAAACTTTATTTGCATGCGAACAATACCATTGTGATAAACCACCTTAAATACAAAACTTAACACAACTTCCTCTGTTACATTTCCAACATGAATATTGAATAAGTTTAACAGATATATTCTAAAAATTTCATTATATCCTTTTTCATTAGGAGATAAATAAGAAAAATAACACAAAAAAGTGCCTTCATATCAAAGAGATAAACTAACATCCTGTTAAAACTAACAATGAGTATAAAGTATGATTTAACTCTCTCAAAACAGAAAAAAAACAAACAAACTTTTGTAACTCAGAATCCTTTAAGGATTTCATAGTTAAACTAATATAGACATACATACATTCATGCATATAGCGTTGCTATGCAGTCTCAGTATATTCAGTCTTGTTCTAGTATTTATGTTTTTTTAACACTTAGACATACATAGATGGAAACAGGACCCGACAAATGAAAGAAAAGTTTAGTTTTTGTTTTTACTATAACATTGTCTTTGTTAGATTTTTTTTTGTATTTTTATGCTGTGCTGTGAAAAACATTGTCATTTTATAACCCGAAATATAAAAAAGTATAAATTCTATGTAATTTTCAACATGAAAAACTAAGTGTGTGGTAAATACAAGATCATACTTGTACACACTTATTTATCCACATATGTATGTATGTACATTAGGGTGGTCCCATTTGTATGGAGGGGAAATAAGGTATCGATATTCCCAGCTCAAATGAGAATTTAAACAAATACCCTTACTAGCATAAATTTGGTGGGTAATTAAATTAAATTTTCTTTCATTTCTCCCTAAAAGAAGTTAGAATTGTTATATATCGTTGACAGGGTTATATAAGTACACGTATTTTAATACAAAATTCTCTTAATTTTTCCTCACATAAAAACAATAAAACTTTAACAAGTTCACAGACAAAAAAAACCGTTTCGGTATTTTGGTCTTATGTTTTGAAATATTTATATGTAAAAAATTCAAATATCTAAACTTTTGTGAAAAAATCCAAAATTTCGGAAGTATTTGGACTAGATCTCAAATTTTAGTTATGTATTTTGAAGGTTCTCAATTAGCACTTTCGAAAGACCTTTTTTTTGATCCAGCTCGCTAAAGTATAATTTTGAAAAACGGTATCTTAGAATGAAGTAAATTTTCATTTGATCTGAGAATATCAAAACTTTTCATTTTGGGGCGACCCTAATTTACATACATGTAGATGTATGTATAAACATAATAGGTAATGTTCAGGTGTAATGTTGAAAATAGGCTCACTAAAAATCCTATTTAAGAAACATTTGAAATGTATGAAAAAAAGCTAATACTGCAGTACTTACTTGGTAATATGAGTACAATTTCGTAACATGTATGGTGACTTTCAAAACAAAGAATGTTCTAGTTAAATATTGTTATATTAAGAATAATTGTATAAGTATTGTAGACATATATAAAATTTTTGTAAAGGAAGAATATACAACATAATTTAGGTTAAGAGATTTTTGTGTAGATATATAATAAACTTAGTATATATTAAGTGGACCGGATGTTAGTGGAAGGAATAACACTGCTAATATCAAAAGTTTGTTGGCATTATTTTTAGGAAAAGCGAAAAGTTAACAACGTTTCTAAGAATTTTGGGCATACTTGTACATAAAATGTTCCATAAACTTGTTTTTGTGTTGTCCTAAAACCGCTTTAATCGAAGATCTTTATATAGAGATATATTTTTGCTTATATTGGAGCACCTAAATCAACTCACATCTAAGTCTTGATGATAATCGGGAACTATCATTAATCGTACAAGTACTTCACAAAACATACTTTGTATTTTAAAAATATTTGAAATCAATATTTAATTTTTTATATTGTTAAATTTTATCATTTTTTTCTTTTATGTGTTCATAGACATATCATCAAGTAGCACATTGCAAGATGAAATTGGAGTATTTGGTAATGAATTTGGATCAATCTATTAAATGGAATGGATATGGGTGACTAGAAAGCATTCCATCACCAAAGCGAATGAGATCTCTATCTAGCGGTATTATTAGTAGTGATATTTTAAGAACTCTGTTTCTGGAACTTATGCGTTAACTATATTACGCTATATCCTTCCCAATCATTGGAGCTTATCTTCTTTGTCATTTTTATCTTCGACCAGACTTGCAACACATGACATTATTTGATGGTACAACCAATCTTAAAATCATGATAATGAATCGTTATCTAGATATATATCGTCACCTAAAATGCATCTGCTGTAGAAAATTAAAAAGTGTGGTTACGGCTTTTTGCATTTTAGGTGACAATATATTATTCAAATTCATTGAAAAAGTATCCTGAAATATTTACTCTATTCGATACTTTTAAAACAAATCATGACACATTTCATCACATTGTCATGCATGGACTAAGTATTTCCTGTAGAGCAGAATGCATATATCTAGTTAGCGTCCTTAGTGTAATTACAGAGTTCAAATCACTGTGGCAGGTAAATATCCTGTACCATACCTAACTAATTTTCAAGTAAACGTTCATGGAGTGATAATCTTTTCATCCGGAGGATATTCCGAAGACTGCTGCCCCCACAACCTTGTTTGTTATGCGATATCGTATTCGAATATATTGACGAAGTTTGTATTTTTCCAAATTCTAAACAGAAGAATATCTTAGCAATTTACGATTTCATTTCGAGCGATTCAAGAAATCTAGAATCACCAGTAGTACCTCAAAATATATTTTTGGTGTTGCTGAAATTTATTTGGACATCATATTATTATAATTTCGAAAAAAGTTAAACTTAACTTAAAGATATACCGCATTCACCAGGTAAGGTCAAATTTGTTCTTATCAAAATTTCAAATACAGACAATTAAATTTATGGTAAAATTTTCTGTTTTCATTTATAACATAGTGCTAGACTAACATTTAATATATTGGTAGTTCATTTTTTAGAACCATGTTACGTGAAAATACTGTAATTATGCTTTATTATTCAGTATATGTATGTCATGAACTGAAACAACACAGTTTTTGAGTCTTAAGTTTTACTTCATTATTATTTTATGAAGAAAACCTCTGCGAAAAACTATCGTATTTTGGTGAAAGTTTAACAGAAGCAACTTATCGTGAGTGTTATAGATGATTTGAAAGTGATGATTTCGAAGTATATGTTAAGGACCTTCCTTGCCAGCCAAAAAAGTTTGAAGATGAGTAATTGTAGGCTTTGCTTTAATGGTGCCATACGCAAGAAGTAACAATTTCCAGGTATTTTTTATATATCCCTTTTATTAAATTGTTGCATCTGTCTTTACTTCTTAGACTAACAATATGTAACTAATAAAATCTTATATCTGAGGTCGTATTAAATAAAGAAGTTAGAACTATTGTAAATACATTTGGCAGGTTTTTTTTTCATAGATGGAGTTGTTAAATCATAGTCTGGTGACTTTTTTATTTTAAGATTCTTATTTATGATTTTTTGCATGTTCTCTTTTGTTATGGTTAATAATCCGCTGCCTGAAAATATGTGATTATGAGGTTTCCTCAAAAAAGTCATTTATTGGTGGGTTTGTTTGAAAAATATTATTTTAGTGGTCAGCAAATATTTAGACCTTGTCTTTGTACCATACGCTTTTCTTAAAGGACTTTGCCCACTACTTATGGTTTAATATTTCGAACTGCCTTCTAGAGGTAAAAATTGGTATACTTGGCATATGTCAGGCTCTTAATATAATTTCTATTCATGCAATCCTCTTCTAATAGAAGCGGACTTCTAAGTATTTTACTTGCAACAGACAGCCCAAAGCAGATTTAACTAGGCAATATCGTTAGCCCAGCTGATTATTTATTGTAATTTATTAAACTGCCAAACTCCATATAAAATGATAAATTTTGTTTTTCCTGTAATTTGTTTGAAAGTCAAAGCTCCATATATAAAAAATTTTTGCAAAAATCCTCTCCGAACTGTTGTTACCTTGCTAAATCTACTTTGATATAGCCTCTGCTTTTCCGCAGGAGATCTGTTTTTCTTTTCTTCGTTTTATTTTTTTGAAGTCTTTCTGTTTCAGAGTTTGAAATTATTATGTATCTGCATATTTTAGCCAATTGGTTTTAAATAATGTTGTATCAATATTAGAGCCTCATAATACGTAACTACTACTGGGAAAAGGTCAGAAGATAGATGGTATGAAGTTTTCATCGTTATCGAGTTTCGATATACATTTTACATATAACAAAATCTATTAGATCAGTAATTTTTCTAGGATCAGTCGGCTAATAAGTAAGTTATCCTGTAATATAAAATCCAAACCGTTTTTAAGTTCAACTAGACATTTAAAAGACACACGAAATTTTGTGCCAAAAAGCCACACGAAATGAAATCAAGACACGTCAAAGGAATTTTCCATGCCTGAATTGCTCCCTTTAACGCACCATAACATAGTGGTATCTGTATTGAAAATTGATAATCGAAAGTGCAAAAAACAATCCTATGTGAAGCCTGGACAACCAGGAAAATCGACACCAAAGAAAAATATCCATATTTATATTTGGCTGTTAAAACCCATAAAATGATTATGGTAGTTCTATACCGAATACAATTGATCCGTTTTAATTCCAAGATTACATTTAACTGGAAGTCACGTTAACATCACAAATTTAGCTTTAATAGAAATAAAATTGTAATAAATAAAGAAAACTACAAAAATTAAAACATTCAACTTTTAAACTAAAAAACATTTATCCTATAGAGTATTCACCTTCCACCACAACCAACATATTTCGTTTTTATTGTTTTTATTTCTATTCTAAACTATATAAGTGTTTCTTTTTAATGGAAGCCAACATCGAATGTAGTCTATGTACAAGTATTCTTGTTAAAAAATAACAAACATATTAGTGTTTCTTCATTTTCTTGTTTTATGATTTTAAATTTTTAAACAACATATGTTCCCAAAAACTATAAAAAAGTTATAAAGACTCTATATAATGCAGATCAAATGTTTCTTGCTTTCTTTCATATTTTTTTCTCGTTTTTTCAGACAGTTTATCTCCCTGAGCAATGTACTCGTTCGTATGCACAACTTTCATGTATAAATAATGAACGAATGTAAATCCTTTTTAGTTTTGCCAAGAAATAAATGTATAAAAATGAAAAAAAAAAAAACAATTTTACCATGAGTAGTTGCACTCGTACTTTTTGTAGTTTAATTTTTGATAAAAGAAATAACAATATTTTGTTTCTCGTTGCAAGAGAAGCAACACAGACAGACAGACCACTTTAAATTGCAGCCAATCACAAGGTTCATTGAGTTTCTTGTCATCACACACTGTTTGCAGAGTGAAATTGTCATTTATTGTTTGTTGATTATTTTTCGAAATTGTTTCAATTGTCAAACATGTCATCAGGTGAATTTTGTAAAGTGGATGATAAGTGCAATAATGGAAAATAAATAATCAGTAGTGTGAATTTTAAAAATTAACTGACATCGATGACTTTTATTTATTTTTATTGAAAGATGTAATGATGAAGGAATTCAATTGCCTTAACTAGTAAATTACTAATCTTAACAGTACCTAGACATTAAGGGTGGGACTAGGGTTGTCATTAGCATAGAAATTATTCGATTATTCGAGGAACAAATTTTTTATTCTTTTTGAACGAACAAAATTTTTCAATTTAGAATAAAAAATTATTCGATCAATTTTTAACGATTAATCGAATAATTTTTCAAAACAAAAAATTTATTGAAATTACAAGTGTAAAAAAAAGTTTTGTTTTACGGACACTGAAGTCACAGTATTATTTGAAAAAAAAAAAAAGAAATAAAATAGAATAGCTTTTCTAAAGATTTAATGAAGCGTCTTAAAGTTAGAATAAACGAGAAACGTATAAGTTATTTTTATGGAAATTTTCCAGCGCATATAATCTTATTTAAATATTCAACAAAAAGTGAAACAAAGGTATATGCAAATGTTTTATTTTTGAGATTTTTACATTTATTAGTTATTTCAAAAAATTAAATTATTTATGTGATATAGAAATAACCGAAGATTCTGAAATGTTTGATTATGGTTTGTTAACTGAACTCAATAAATCAATAAATAATATTAACAATTTTAAAAATAAATTTTAGCAAAATATTGATGATCATTGACTTTATTTAAAAAAATCTAAAAAGAACAGAAAAATCAGATTTCCTCTTAATGCTATTCTTACTGTATTGCCACCATTTTTTTGCACATATGTTTTTATTAAAAACAATCGTTTTAAAGCCAAAAAGCTTAGTTATATTAATTAATTATATAATTTGTCTGTAATTTGAATATGGTCTCAATTTTTGTATATTCTTTTGTTCTGTGTCAATGAATTTTTATTTTTAGATTTGTTTTTATTTACTTTTTATTTGGTTTTATTAATATAAACCAAAAAATTGATTTAAAAAGTACTAGTTTTTGCATTTTTTAAACTTTTAATTAATCATTCGAACAATATATTTATTTCATTCTTTATTCGTCCGATTAATCGAAGAAAATTCAAATTTTTTTCAATCAATTTCAATGTCGAATAATTGACAACCCTAGGTAGGACAATTTGATCAATGAGTAAACAAAAATACTTGAGGAAATGACAACAGATTTAATAAACATTAAATTGTTGTGGATGGGTTTTCCTCAAGTATTTTATATTTATTTTTAACATTTAAGATAGTAATATTTTTTCATAGTTATCATACGTTTTTTTACTTTAATAAAACATTTTAATCATTTTCATTTATTCCCTATTGAAACAATAATTTGACTATTAAATTTATATATTCTTTTATTTTACATTAATTCGATTCCTCCCTTCCCTTTTACAAAATTTTATTACAGATTTAAATTTTTCTACTGTTTTTACTTCCGTCTGAATAAGTCTATTGTTAAATAGAAATATAAAAAAAAACAGCAAAATAAAAAATTGAATGAGATTTTGTCAAGTGGAATTTATAACTCCATTACAATATTATCAAAAGAAATAAATAAAATGAAATCAAATAAAAATTTTAATTGCTAAAATAAATCTCTATGGAGTAAAAAGAAAAGACGAACCTTTTTTATCGAATTTTAAATAACATAAATAACAAGTTTATAAAGGTGTAATAAAGACTAACACATATACATATTTTGAATCTTATATGGAAGATTCAGTCAGCCAGAGTCATATAAGGCAATCATTGTTAATAAAGATATAATAAAATTTAACATAATTTTTGTGTTAATAATGGTTATAAATTTTACTTTATGTTAGGAGTAAGAAAGGAAAGAATATTTATAAATAAATAGACATGTATGCACAATAACCATGTATAGGAAACCGCTTTTCAATTACGAATGTCCTTTATAAGATATGTGGAAAAATTAACATTTAAATTTATAAAAAGTTATTTTAATAAACATTATTAAATTCAAGAATCAAACGTTAAAAAGGTTTTAATACGTAAAAGTATTTAGTAAAAAGTCATATAAAATTCAAACTTTTTGATTAGAAATTCAGTAGAAAATAATATTCAATTTATGTATCATTTAAGTACATATATATATATATATATATATATATATATATATATATATATATATATATATATATATAATACATATATAGTACATACCATAGGTTAATAAGTAGATATTCATGTGAGAGAGAAAAACCCTGATTCAATTGTCAAAAATATAATTCATGCAACGACAAAATACATGTATTCACGTATATTTTTTTTTGTGTTTTGAAAAAAATGAGTAATTTTTTTAAAAATTTGGTCCGAAGTGCCACATAAACTTCTAGTTGTATTCTATGCTACATACATTAAAACGAAAAAAGTAACCAGTCCTTCATTAAATATGCAATATAAAAATGAAAATACTTGATTTAGCCATTAAATACTCACACAATAAAAGTACTATACACTCTCACATATCAGAACCTGAGGGAACACTTAAAATGCTTGTATATTCAAGGCCTTTTACTTTCTTAAGAAAGATAAAGAGAAAATAATAAATTAATAGGCAAATGCATTTATTTTTACGCTCACATTGTACATCCGATTTTAATAAAAAATATACCATTAGAAAGGTATTTTCTCATAGATGTGTAGAATATTTTATTAAAATCCAGTCCAGTATTTTAAAAGTTATAAGCGTTAAAAGGTTCTACTAATACATATAAAAACCACATATATATGCAAATCTGTCAAATGTGGCGATTTTTTATTGCGACATGGCGAATTTTTTTTTTTTTTTTTTCTGGACGATTTATAAACAAGGTGGCAATTTATTTCGCTAATTTTTAAATTTTATTAAATAGGTATTTGTGACGAAACACTATTAAATTTTCTTACCAGAAATCGACACTTTTTAGTATTTGCCTGTCCTCACAGAGAAAAATGGTTGTTTAATTTAAGAGAATTACATAAAATTTAATGTCAGGTATGAAAAATATATAAATTAAAAAGCTAAGTTTCTTCTTTATTTATTTATTTCATGAATATAGTATATTGAACGGCCGGAGCTCATTGTAATCAAGAACTACCGCTGTTGCTTAATTTTTTTTGGGATAATTCCTTGTTAGCACATTATTATTGTTTTATTGATAATAGAAACAAATAAAATATAAAAATATGAATTATGTTATTTGTTTAAAAATGATATTTTAGGAACAAATTTTTTGGGTATTGTTTCCATTTTCGCCATTCTGACTGAAAAAAACATTAAAACCAACCAAATAATTGTTACATGCAAATGAAATATGTAGTAATCACAACCGTTCTTTTCTTTTTTTTTTTTTTTTTGAGATAGTACGTGTAACTGACCGAATTCGATTGCCTTAAAATTCGGTTACTACAACGATACTATATTCTCTGTGTAGCGAAATGAAGAGCCTTACTTTATAAATAGCTTAGTTTACGAAAATTTATCCTCAAAAATATATTTTACAATACTTATGAAGTAAATTTTTGATAATTTGTTTTCCATCATCTTTCAAATATATTAAGGATATTGATAATTTCGGTCACAATGAAATAAAAACGTTCATGAATAAATTAATTCTTTGAAACAATTTATGTTAGAATTATTTCTTTAAACAAAATAATAAAATTCAACAAATTTTAAAAATTGTTGACCTAAAATCGAGCAATATGTCAGAAAAGTGTATTTTAGGTCGTATTTCTTTCTATTCAATTATTATTAGCTACTGCAATTATCTTTGGTTTTGTTGAAGCTTAATTTACATTTATAAATTATACGAAGAAACCGTTACGACACTTTTAACATTTTAGTTAATTTGTTTGTATTTCTTCAAAAAAATCAAATATATAGCAGAGCACCCCAGGTATAACCTAGTATAAAATGAGAAAGATATGGTAGGTCAAGACCGACTATATGATGCCCATGTGTCAGCATAAAAATTCGGGAACGGGATTTAAATTTCACCTGTGGCCAATTTTACTAAATGTAAAATAAAATATACAAATACAGAATAATAATGATAACTAACATCTATATGATTTTATGCACTTTAGAGCAATTCCTGAAAGCGCGTTTATATGGGAACTATTGTAAATTGTGGACCGATTCTCATAAAATTTGGCAACGTTGTTTCTACTTACATAAAACTTATTTGTGTCGAATATTCTTATGGGATTTATGCACGTTAAAGTGATTTTCGGAAGAGGGATTTATATGGGAGCTATTTTCAATTGGGGACCCATCTTCATGACCAATTAATTTGGCATAAAGATTGATACTTTATAAAACTTCCTTGTACCGAATTTTAATAAAATATTGCTATATTTAAGGCATTTATGGTCGCTAAATCCTATTCCGGGAGGATATTTGTATGGGGGCAAGGTGAAATAATGGACCGATCACAACCAATTTCAATAGGCTTCGTTCCTGTGTCACTTAAGCCCTACGTGCCAAATTTCATTTAATTAATTTGAGCCAGCCAGCCATCCAGCCGGCCAGACGGACGGACGGATATCATTAGATCGATTTAAAAAGTGATTCTGAGTCGATTGGTATACTTTAAGGTAGGTGTTGCATAACTTTTTCTATGCGTTATAAACATCAGCAGAAATTCATAATACCCCAATCACCTATGGTAGTATGGGGTATAAAGAATATGTGTTTGAAATGGTCATATCTATAAATAAGGCCTTTTGATAGTTATCTTTACTTCTTATTTCTCCTTATATATGCAGACATTGAATATCTCAAAACATTTTGGTAGCAACAATTCCTTTGATTGTTGTTATTGCTGGTGGTTATTAAGCCCTTTTCCACAAAATAAGCCAGACAATGGGATGCCACAATTTCACACATTTGATAAAAAGAATCAGAAGTATAAACTTCTGTTAACCTTTTTGTATACGAATAAAAACACATATCGTAAATTATGTTCATATTTGAAATCACATTTCGTACTATTAATATAGATATTTATTATTTTATTCACATAGGAAGTATTGATAAATTAAATCTTAATAACTATAATATGATCTTCGCTGCAAGAGAACCCGGAAATTTTGGTTCAGTTCCGTCTCTTAGGTTGCAGGAATGGGGATGTAGTACTTGTAAATTACAGTGTGAGACTCTGATATAGGAAAATCTCTCAAAGGATGCGTATTGAGGAGCAGATTACAAAATAAATACTAGAAAAAATAGTAAAATAGACCTTTTGTTCCCTACCAGTTTTGAAGGCATATAATATTTACTTATTTACTTAGTGTCGAGAAGGGACTCGTAGCTGATGGAATATATTATTGCTGAAAATTACCATCGATGTCTTCCTACTTAAGTCACAGCAATGTTGTCATACACATTTCATTAAAATTACAAAATTAAGACTATGAGGATAATATGAATATTAGAATAAATATCTTTTTATGATATCTGGATAGACTCGAGAGAATACACACAGAAAAACTATTACCTTATATTTTTCAATTAACACGGTTGTTTCATTTTAAATTATAATTTAATTAATATATTCAGCAAAAATAAAGTAAAAGAAATAGTAAGAATTAAAATTCAAGTGTTTTTTTCTCATTTTAATTTTTAATTCATTCAATAATATATTTGATTGATCTAATAAATTTTTTAATTGGAATTTATTTTCTTGTTTTTGCAGTTATTAGTAATTTATATAATCATTTTGCTGAGAGGTGCTAATTTAAACAATTTTTAATTGAATGAATTATTTTGGTTATTTCTTTTTTTTTTGTATTTAAGAGCAGTATACATTTTGAGTTGTTAATGTTCTGAGATTAAGAGTTTAATATAGTGTCAAGTTTACAAATTACTTCATATTCTAAAATGTTTTAAGAGATACTTCAATTCATATGACCTTCCTGATAATTATAAATAATAATCTAACCGAAATTTGAGTGGTATTATTATGGGAAAATCTAAATCGAATATCCAAACCATTCTCCTCCTATATCACTACAGATTTTAGTCAGCAATTGATGGTATAGCAGCTACAACTATTGATTTTAATCGAGGGTCTTGCATGGAAGTCAAGTAATTGAGATACTTCCACATTATAAATCCACAAATCCGCTGGACCAGGCAGTTAAATGTGAACTGAGAACGACAAGGACTCTCTGAGAGCAGAAATTATTAAACCCAGGGATGAAAAAGTTGATATGATCGTCCTTTTTTGATACTATTTAACATTCAAAGTACCGAAGTATACAGTTATTTGATACTATCTAACGTTTAGTTGGTTATTCTCCAATGCGATTCAAAAATTAATTTTTAAAATGAAAATACATTTTTGAGATATTTATTGTACGAATAGAAATTTAAAGACCTTCGATTCAGATTTAAATTTAGTGTTCAAACTAATTATGAAATTGTGATCACAATCTCTTGGCTAAATGCTGGGTTTCGAGTTTTCAAAAAATTACACACGTAATTAAAACAATTTAAATAAGTTCATAGGGCAAATAAACTACATTACTTGAAACATTTGTGCGGTCGATTATTTAATTTATGAAATTGTAAACGAGAATCACTGATTTTTGATGATTTTTTTATTTTGTTTTTAATATATAATATAGGTCATTGTCAAAAAATCTTTAACCTGGCTGAAACTGACTTTAATCCTTAATAAGTTTTGTGGTAATACTAATTTAAACAAACGGGTTGCAGATATGAACTCACAAGACTTTAAACTAATAGAGGGAAAACTTTTAGCACAATATGTTTCATTTTGTATTCATGAATGTTGTTCAAAGTTCAAAAACTTAGAAAATGGGCTTGAAATGACTTAACTTTTTCACATTCCTTTACTTTTTGTTCGCGCGTTTAAACGTTTTGGTCTCATTCAACCTTATAACTAATCGGACTTTGTGGATATATATAAATGCTACACCTTCTTTGTTATTGTGTAGACTTTGAACACTTTCATACAGGGTATTCAAATTAAAATTTGAATTTTTTTAGGCGGGTTTTCTGCGCCCCTCAACGGAATACAAATTTTGAATTTTGATTGATATTTTTTATAATTATACATACTTTGCGCTATAACTCGTTAGTGTACTCTAAGTAGTCAATAGTTCCAAAATTTGAAAAACAAGAGCGAAAATTTAAAAAAAAGCCAGCTTTTCGCGAGGCACATTCACAGTCATATGGAGTAACATAGATTACTGTGTGAATCGAAGAACGGAGAAGCATTAAAAATATATTAAATAAAATAATTTATGGACTTTTTGAAAATTACTCAAAAATTGCACTTTTGGTGTTTGTAGCAAACGGACACTTTTGTCAAAACAGATTTTGGTAATTCACATCGCATGGACAGTACGAAATTTACCATTATTAGTAAATTTTGAAAGATAAAAATTTTATGGACCAAACAAAATTTACTTGGGTTAAAAAAGGATCACAATATTCAATAGCATATCTCTGTAATACACTTGAATAAAATATATTTTCGTGTAATATGCGATGAAATAAATTAGAAGCGAACCCTTTTCTTGAAAAATTTTAAAAATTGCGATTTTTAGGATAATGGCAATTTTTCAAAACCTTAAGATTTGTTACACGAATACCATCAAACTTTGAAAATATAACTTTTATTTGAAAAACTATTAGGTTTTAATATAACCAGAAATATACATAAACTTCTCGTTTATAATCGCTTTGACTTTAGCACACCCTGATTTTCAAAATTTGGATTTTAGATCTCACTGCAGATCTCCTTTATTGGTTGATTTTTACTAGAAGTAAATTCTAATTTGATTTTGTATATCTTTCAAATGGTGATCATTTTTTAACTTTTTTTTTTATTAAACGCAGTATTTATGACAAATAATTCCCGAATAGGGCTGCATTTTCCTATTTCATTAAATACGGACATATCACAACGTTTAGATTTCATTGCATGTATAGGAAATACAAGTATTGTACATAAATACATCTCGGTATTTATACATGTACTAGCATAGAGATTTATTTTTGTTATTTACGATGCATTGAATACAACAAGGTTTAATACGAGAATGCATTTTTCTCCCCAATTTATTTTTCCTCATTTGTATAATATATATATATATATATATATATATATTTTTTTTTTTTTTTTTGAAGATGTACTCGTATTCAAATCGATTTTCACATCAATCAATACAACTATTTCGTTTTTAAACTTATTGCTTAATTTTTTTTTTTTGTATGTAAAGAAATTCCATTCATTTTTGTTTTTCAGTTGCGGTAGGAAATTTTGTGTGAATATTTTCAACTCCTTTTTTCACACATTCCACTCACACACACACGCACATATATATATATATATATATATATATATATATATATATATATATATATATATATATATATATATATATATATATATATATATATTTATATAATATAATATAATATGAATTGGCCTCCAAGTAGATATAAGTATAGGAATTTAAACAATATATTTTTTCAAAAATATAAAAAATTAAGTTTTTAACTTAAAAGTATATTAAGGTGCAGAATCTATACTAGATTTGGCTAGAAATAGTAAATACTGCACATTTTTTATTTTCTTTAAAATATTAAACTACATTTTATATAACCTTTAACCTTAAATAATTCTGCAAACTTTAGTTACTATTTTTAAACCGTTTTTATTTTACATATTTTCATAAATGATTTTATAACTTAATCTTGATGTGCTTTTAAAATTATATAAAAATATAATTAGAAATTTAATCTCTTAAGGATAAGAAAAATGCAACAATTAATATTATAAAAATAAAGAAAAAATAATAATGGTATTTAAAATAAACATGATGTTTTTCTTTCTTGTTTAAGAACTATTTAGTCTTAGAGGGCATTTTGTAGACACACACAAAAACATAAAAACTAAAAAGGTAATGAAATTAATTGCTCAAAAACGCATTAAATGCTTTGGCAAAAAAAAGGAACAACACAAATGCATATGCACATACTTATTTGCTTTCAACAATTACTTTGCGTATAGCATTAAAGGCTTGTTCTAAACTGTTTATAAATTCCTGGCCATTACAGCCATTTTCATAGGATGTAATAATGGCCCCACATTCTTCATTTTGTATGGAATAACTGCAAGTAAAGAATAGAAAGAAAAGAGGGGATGTTAGAAGTTTTATATAGAGTTGAAACGAATTTGATATACCCTTCATATTAGAATTAAATAAGAAATGTACAAACATATTTTTGTTCAACTTTAATTTAAATTAGTTAAAAGTTATATTTGAAAGAATATGCCGTAAATTATCTTCTCAAATTAATATTGTTCAAGTTACAAACGAAATGACATAGTAAAATACCTAAAATACCATGATAAAGGGTGTAGCAAATAATTTGAAATGAAATTGAAATCAAAGCAGAAAGCCACTTACCCAATTCCCAAACCATCACGTACCACAGGACCAAATGAACCGGCCAACAAAGCATCCGATGATAGTGTGGAAGTACTTATAATATTGTAATTAATACGTTTAAATGCAACGCTATTGTACAACTCAGGCAACTGTTTATTATGAATAGCAGCAGTATGCTTTAAAGCAAACAAATGGCGATCAAATCCTTGGCCCATAGCTGCATCTTTAGTCAGCTGACCATGATAGGTAGAACATTGGTCGATGAGGGAACGCAAATACTTTGCATCCGAATTAGTTTTAGAATCTAAAATACTTTCACAGAATTGTTTGGTAGCATTAGTACAGGGACGCATAGTTTCTGTACGACCATGTTTAAAGGCAGCAGTACTGCAAGATTCATAAGTACCCACATATTTATTGAATGCCTGCCTATAAGCCAATTGGAATGAGAGTTGCATAATGGAATCGGGGCTTAAACGATCACGTTTGCAGGCATTTTTGCTAAGATGAGGATAGCGAAACATGTGCATGTTTAAAGGTTTAATATTTTGTTGATTCCTATTATTAGATTGGTTAACTAATTCGCAAAGTTTGTCATCGATTTCAAAATTTAAAAAGCGAACTTTAGAGCTGTCTACTGGATTTGATGATACATTATCTAAATCGTTAGTGCTTAAAAAGGGGTTGTTGAGAGTTTCTTTATATACCTCATTGAAGTAACGTAAAACTGCAACGCCATCACCCCAGGCATGTTCAAAGTTAACAGCTGCGGTGCCATCAGCACTTAATAAAATTGAAACCGATTTATCAAACCATCTGCAAAAAAAAAAAAAAAAAGATTTAATAAAAGAAATTTGTTTAAAAATAATATAAAAAAAAATAATTACCTATTAGTTCCTTTACCCGCCAACAAATGCTTTAATACCGGCACTGGATTGCTTTCCTCATACACAGGATCCTCCTTAGTATCCAAGCAAACACAAAATAGAGCCGAATCTAATTGTTCTGTTAGTAAAGTATTATTCACATTATTCTTTATTATATGTTGTCTTATGCGAGCCCATTCATTACGTTCATCAGCCGTAAACACCCCTAAGTTTACCTCGTTAGTTGTTTTTGATTCATCTAATTTTATCACAGCATTTAGACGTGCCAATATTTCATGGGCCGGTTCTATATTACCATTGGCATCAAGTACATCAACAGCATAAATATTACCACGACGCATAACCATTATGTGTTTAGAGTGGGGAGATTGCACTAACCTATCTTTTTCAAATTCAGGTATGCGGGAAGTCCCAAATAAACGTTCGTATTGACTCATATCTAGGGGAAATGCTTTGAAAGCATAAGAGGCATAAGTAGCAATAATTTGTGGTGTTATGCGCATCCAACGGCGATATTTTTCATTATCAGTCTTTTTGGGATTTAAGTGGAACACTTCAGGTTCGAGGACTCCATCTTGTAGGGAACGCCAAAAGCGTAAAGAACTTATGATTAGATTTGCAGCCCGTATAGTCTGGTGTTGATATTGAGGGCGGGTATCATTTTTCATTACCAATAATGGGTTGTAGTTTAGAGGTAATGGTACGCGATCTCTTAAATACATATCAAACCTGAGGAAGAACATGAAATGTTGAATATTGTTGTTTTTTGTTTGAAAGTAACAATTGAAAAGAATTTTGCTATGTATTTTAAGGTGAAAATTATTTGCAGTTTTTCATAAAATAAAGACACACAACTAAAAACTTAAAATTTTTGGAAACAGAAAGAGTAAAAAATAATAACAAAATTTGTTTCTGATTCCATACAATTCGGTGAAACGAATTTGCGTCTCAATTTCGTTTGATACCCAGGAACAGACAGTAAGTTTTAGTGTCATTTAAGAACCAGAAATATTTTCACAATGCTGATGAGAGATTGTTTACTATATACTAGAGCAAATGTTTTTTTATATGATTGATAACTCTGTTGAATAAGGAAATTTTAAGAAAATCAGATTAAAAAAATGTTTAAAAAAAATCTGAATAAAGACTCAGATCTTAGTAAGAACTTTAAGAAAATATCTTGGAAAATCGATGAGAAACAAATACCTCCAATTCAGTGGAACTTTATCTTCGAATTCTATACTATTTTTCTACGTTATATACAGATTTATATGGAAAATATTTTGATTCTGCAACATTGGAAATATTTTTTATGACTATTTTACTCTAAGTTGACCTTTGAACTCTTGAAATTATAAAATTCTTCGCAATTCAAACAATTATCATCCATAATATATACTTTTAAAATAAAAAAACCCTTAGCAGTTACTTGCCCTAGTACAATTAAGACCACTTACCATGGTTCCGATATATAACTGGTATGTTTATTTGCCTCATCTTTTATCTTCAATAAAGCATTCAATTCAGCCGCTTCATTCATACGAAACTTCTCCACCACTTGTTGCGTTTCCTTAAATTCATCCGCCGTTGTTATTGGTTGTACG
Organism: Protocalliphora azurea; assembly: GCA_932274085.1. NCBI lineage: Eukaryota > Metazoa > Arthropoda > Insecta > Diptera > Calliphoridae > Protocalliphora > Protocalliphora azurea. Next base: position 4,304,695 of record OW026520.1, on the reverse strand, counting down.
GCAGCCAAGAAACGTTCACAAGTTTTGTCCACCAAGGGAATAGGTAGACGAGGTAAAGATTTTTGAAAATACATTGTAGGTAATTTGGAACGTTGCAAATATTGATAAGAATCCGATTGGCTAGATGATTTAGTAGCCATGGTTTTTAACAAAACCGGCTTCTGTAAAAAATGTCCACGGTAATTACCCAGCATTTGGGTGAATGCATACAATTGGCCACGTACCATTATGAAGTTTAACGATTACTAACTTAAAAATAAACAGATCCACTTATGCCAGCTATGAACAAGAATAATCACGCAACTAATAAACAATCTAATACAAAGTCCAACTTTTTTATTTTGTTTGTTGAAAAATAAGCAAAATACAGGTCACACAATAAATAAATAAATATAAACAACAACAAAGACAAGATATTTGGACAGCTGTTTTGTTTCATTTTTTCTTGCTTAGTTATTCGTTTTCTTTTTATTTAGTTCATTCTTCATACAGATGGGCGAGAGTGTTGCCATACCATATAAAACATACCGTAGATTGATCGATGTGTATATTCTACTACAATTTTAATAAGAAAAATAAAAACGTATGAATGAAAATGATTAATAATTTCTTTTCACGGGATTACGTATGAAGAAGTTTATACTCTGTATATATATTACGTAAAACTATTTTAAATAAATATAATGTCTAATAAATGTATAATAAATTTTATAAGCAACATATTTTTTAACAGTTTTTATAAACAATTATTATAAATGGTTAAATTTAAGAAGAAATAAATAAGAAAAATATTTCTTAATAAATATGAAAGATCTCAGATTAAGGAGCTTTTCGTCGATGTGTATATCAACATAATTACTAGTTTCGACTGATTGTATAGGAAACAACAACAAAATTTGAAAATTTTTCGTTGTTTTCCATATAAATTTTAGAAGCTAATTTTTCGTTCAACATCGTGGGGCAGGCAGTTTATTTATATTTTTTCAGCTTTTCAAACTAAATTAGAGTTTTGGACGTAATTATAAAAGACTTCAAATTGAAAATTATGAGTGATCGCAGCAGATTGAAGTTTTTATATATTCTAAACAGATTAATTCCTTCATTATATTCGTGTTGAATGTTTTGAATATACCATAAAATTATTCATTAGAAAATTTAATTTTGCACTGAAAAAATTAGATCACTCCTTTGAATATAAACCACATGATTCTTATACTGCACAAAAATTCTAATCTAAAATTTGTCTAGAGAATTAAATTAAAAAAAAAAAAAATAAAATAAAAAAATAAATATTTACGTAATTTTACCAATTTTAAAAAAACTAAAGAAGAAATAACTTTTACACAGATTCATATATTTAAAATTGTTTTTATAAAAAATAAAATTTTGTTATTAAATATTATTAAATTGTACTTAATGAAAATTTTACGAATTTTGCAAAAATGTTGCTAAAATTTTAATTTAGTTTTATTAGATTTGATTCAAATGCTAAATAAAATAGTTATGCATGGAAATATTAACAGTAAATGGCAATTTTCTAATAAAAAACTGTTAAAAAGTTATGTTTAGAAATTTATATAAATTTTGTGCCATTCTATAGTACATGTATCATTTTAATAATAAAACAAAACGCTTAACGCCTAAGTTCTTTTGTTCCCAACATGTGACCAAACTACCTTAAAAACTAAAAATTCTCCAAAGAAAATTTCATACATGCATTAACAAATTGAAAATATAAATGAAAATTTAAAGCTTAAACCTTATTGCCTTTTGATTTATTTCCAAAAAAGTAAAAAAGTGTTAATATTTTAGACATTATTCTTAAATATTATGAACTAAAAAAATGAAAGTAAATTTTTATATTTTTTTCCAAACTTTTTTCTGTGTAAAAGGTATCAATTAAAAAACAAAAGTACAAAATAAAAAAATTTCAAATTAATTCCATTTAACATATTAGGGATCTTCATCCCTAGAAATTTTTTATTTTTTTTATCTATTACTTCAAGAAAGTCTATTAAAAAAAGTAAATTTATAATTTTTATATTTATAAAAAAAAAAAACTGTTATATCAGACCTATTCTAAAAACCGTGTGATTTCAAACCACAGATCTTTTCAAAATCACTTGGGTGTTCTGCAAAACACTTATTTTTTTTAATTTTTCGTCGATAATATAATTTTTCAAAATCACTTAAAATTTTAAAAATTTATATACAACAAAGGCAGGATGATATTAAAATACATATTTTTGCTATTTGCAAGCTGGTATATCATTACATTTACATAAACAAGTGCATAATTGCAGACAATTTTCAATTTAATGTAATAATACAATTGTATTTTGCTTAAATTATTGTTTTAATTAAATGAGTTATTTATATTTTCATAACAATAACGTTTTTTATGACTCATATGCATTTTTTTTTTCTATTTCTAATAAAAAGTACCTTTAAAAAAATGTATTTTTTATTTAAATTTGACACACAAAAATACATTGTTGAATCGTACCAATTTCATTTCTGAAATAACAAAAAAATTAAATTAACATTTAACCTTTTTTTTTTTTTGCCTAAAAATCATAGAAAAAAATTTTAAAATTTCATATAAATTTTCAAGCACTTTACATCAACACAAAGAAAAACTACATATAATACGAGTATATTTAACTTTTTTTATAATATAATTATATTGAAAGCAATGAAATTGAGTTCGTAATATTTATGTAAAAATGTTTTCAGTGCATATAAAAATGACATGTTTTTAAATAATTTTAAAAACATAAATACCGTTGATATTTTGAAAAAATCATAAGTATTTTTTTCATAATCAAACAATTTGCGTTTAGACGATAAAATTGTATTATGGTATTCGAATTTTTGACAAATCTTAATACACAGTATTACATTCTAGAAATGCCTCAAACAAAATTTCAAAAGATTTATTAGAGTTAGAGCATTTGCATTTCTCTTATAAGCAGTATTACCAGTTTATCTTTTTAAGGCTAAATCTAGCCTTTTTAAGGCTAAATCTAGCCTTTTTAAGGCTAAATCTAGCCTTTTTAAGGCTAAATCTAGCCTTGTTAAGGCTAAATCTAGCCTTTTTAAGGCTAAATATAGCCTTTTTAAGGCTAAATCTAGCCTTTTTAAGGCTAAATCTAGCCTTTTTATTTTGCTTTTACCCTCAAAATGTTCGTTTTAGCTCCTATCCTTTTTCGATTCTTAAAATAGCCTTAAAAAAGTTAAAATATTAATATTTCAACAACGAATAAAATTAATAATTTTATTTTTACAGGACCATTCACTTAAGCATTTTTGTGTATTTATTCGTGTAAAATATCTGTGTTATGTATATTTAACAAAAATTTTCGCCTGCCGCGCTTCATTATCCAAACCAAGAACATAATTTAAAAAAATTCTTAAAAATGCTTAATCAGAAATAAATTATAGTTTAAAAATATCGAAAAATCACTTCAAAACATTAGGTAATTTTGTATATGAAATATAACCAAAATTTGTATGGGAATTTTTTGGCGATTTTTCATTTGGGTCATTTACTGTTTTATTTATAAATTTGCTACAGTATCATTAAAAAATATAAAAAAGCTAATGAAAACGAAAAATATATAAGTTTTTAAATTAAAGAAAAAAATTTAGCTTTTTTCTGGCTTTTTTGTTTTTTTTTTTTTTTTGATATTTAGCTTTTTTTACCTTTTTTAAAGTTGAACACTGCTTATAAGGGACATTATGCCGTAAAACTACTTGGCAAATTAAAATTTTTAAAGTATTTTAGTTCGGGGGTTTAGAACTCTTATTGCATTTAATAAAAATAAAATTAGACTTATTGCTACAATTTTCGTATATTTTTCTATTTTGGAGTATTCTAATATATGACACTTGTCATCATACTGGACTCATACCTTTTAAAATGTTCGTCACGCAAATGAAAATGGGGCCATTCAACACTTTATAATTTTACAGGAGAAATACAAAACTGTTGAAAAAAGTTGAAAATTATTCTGGTTATAGAAATGATTTTAATGTGTCGTGATTGAAAAACTGGCCCATTTTATCAACGTTGTAAATATTGTACATGTTTTGCTCAAAATAATACAGTTAACATGAAATGAAAATTGGTGTTCTGATAAAACGGATGTTACTAAATATGATCCCCTATTTTATATATTTTTTTATTTAAACTTTTCGGTTTCTAAGAAAAAAAATGTCAACGTCCCACAGTCTGAGATTTTGCCAAATTAGCTGGCCAAAATTCTAATTTAGACATTAATGACTTAGAAACAACTCTAAAGTGTATTTTATATATAGTAGCCGATATTTTGAATAAGATCGGGTCATATGATAGCCTATAGAATTTAAAAATCATTCCACTCAGAATCACTTCAGAGCTCCTAAATTCTTGAAAAAATATGGTATCGAAATGAAACTGCGAAAATAAATTTTAGGTATCCATATTTGACACAAATTCTTATATTATCAATGCTATTAATTTGAGTATTCATTTTATTCCTGTAAAAAAGGTAAAAAAGCAGAATAAGCTCCTTACTTTTCATAAATTATAATCTATGTGTCCAATTATTGCTTAAAGCTAATGTGGTTGCATATACGCTCAAATAACAAAAATTGTACTTTATAGAAAATAATTAATTCACATAGGTTTAAATTTAATAAGTTGTCGTAAAAAACCCTTAATGTTGTTGTCATATATTCAAATAGAATAAAGTAACTAAATAAAAGGACTAATAAATAAAAAAGAATTATGGAAATACTCGGTTCCAATAAAATGTTATCGCGTTTCAAAGACAAGCAATTTTCAACAATTTTTTTGAGTTTTTTTAACGCTTAAAAATATTTAACTTTGAAGTTTTTACATGTTAAATTTCATTTTATTTTATTTTATTTTATTTAATTTTATTTTTTTAAATATATAAACCGTTTCTTCACTAAACCGTTTCTTCAACTCAGATTAAATAATTTTTCGAGTGAAAATAAAAATTATTATTTGATAGTAATGGATTTTGATGAAATGGGGTTATTTTACAAAAATGGAATTTTCATGCGAAATGTGGTATTAGCATTACTTTGAGTTTTATGATGCCAACTTTATTTAAACAAGTAAATATATGTAAAGAAAAAAATCTAAATTGCAACGAATTATAAATTATAAAGATTTGAATTTTTCGTAATTTTTCGGTATATATATATATATTATATATATATATATATATTATATATATATATATATTATATAATTATATATATTATATATATTATTGGGTTAACAAAATAGTTAAAAATATGTAAAACTTTTGATATATGAAAAATACTCGTTATATAATCGTAAATTTTATTAATGTCCAAATGCTTTTAACCTTCCTTTTATAAACTTGAATGATGCTCAAACTTTAAAATTTAATCACCTCATAACGTTTCTTTATAAGTTTAATGAAAATCGTTAGAAATTCCATAAAAAATGTAGATCATTAAATTTTATGACAAACATTACCTTCAAAATTGTAAAGCTTTTAACGAGTATTTTTCATATATCCAAAGTTTTTCTGCTAATCTTTAACTATTTTGTTAACCCAATAAAGATTCTGGAAAGCGTGAGAATGTTAGGTTTGTTATTTGGTTTGAAATAACATTAAAATCGATTTCATGGAAAAATTGTTCTTACATATGTAATAATTTTAAAACATCTTTTTAAAAATTGGCGTTTGATATGTGAAACAAATTTATTTCTACTAAAATATTTTGAAGGTTTGGAAAAATATCAGAGAATGAAAAAATAAAGAATTTAATATATGTAGAGTATAGTAATGCCAGTATGGTCTGTTAATAAAATATTTTTACATTCTTTCATTTCTTATGATCTTAATTTAACACACAAAAAATGCCAAATAGTTTTATTGTTATTACAATATTAATGGAGTTTCTACTTACTTTTTTATATCAACAACCAACCACCAAATCAACATCATCACCTAAAACATTAGCCTTCCAACAAGGAGTCACTTTGAGCCACCGCAATCGCTTTACTAACATTATGTACTAATGGTTTTCCATCGATTGCAATTGGATGCCAAATGTAAATTTAATATGTTTCCAAGTTGGTATTACAACCAAGAAAAAAGTAAATATTCAAATATCAAGGATGAACTTACAAAAAATGAAATCATCCTTGGCTGAAAAAGAACACACACACACTCGAATTTGCTTGCGAACAGAAACCTACTAAAACGAAATCGTCTGATTTTATGATTACATACCAATAAAAAAATTAGTTCTGTAGAATGAGTTGAAGGAGTTTACAACAAAAGTAAAAAAAATGCAAATGTCAGTTGTAGAAACTACAAAGATACGCACCAGTTTGAAGGAAAAGGAAATCCACGAATATACGGATGCTGTGGTAGCAGCAGTAGCAGCAAATAAAATGTGGCATTAGCAGCATCTTATGCCATTAAAAATGCAAATTTATCATTTTTCTTACATTAGATATATATTGGAAAAGGAGGAAAAAATGTGATACATAAAAAGGAAATCATAAGTCTAATAAAGAATACACTACGGCAATATAGAAAATTTTGATTTATTGTTATGAACGATGAGACAAAAACTGATTTGTTTTCATCAATTCAGTTTTACTTTTTTTTTTGGTAAAAAAAAAAAATATTCCGATAAACTCACAAATTTCAAAAATTCAAGTATTGGAAAATTTTGCTAGAATTCGGCATGAATTCAAATACACAGTAAAAAAAAGAACTCAAAAGGAGCTGAAAATGTCATGATTTTAACATTAGGTCTGTTCGTTTGCATAATATTTTTTATTTTTGCAGGTATTTTACTTCAAAATCGTTTCTGTGCATATAAAAATAGTAAACATTTCAAGAGAAAATATTTTTCTCTTTTGCCATATTTTACTTGAATATTTTGTACGAGCAAAACTAGTAAAAATATTTTATTTTCAAACTCCTATTGAAATTTATCTTGAAAAAGACTAATTAGAAAATATGTTTAATATCTTCAACGTTTTCTCTTGGAACCTGTGGGAAATCTTCAATTAAGTCTTGCAAATTTTGGAATTTTGATTTATACTTTTATAAAACTTACGTGACAAAATTGTATTGTGATAATAACTTATGGACCTTTTATAATAATTATGGGTCCTTTTATGGTCAATTATTGACCAATACTTAAAAAAATTGATACAATAGTGTAAGGTTACAAGAGATTTTATTGATGGTTGGAGTTGAATCTTATTCTGCAAAGACATTCGTTTGAAATGGTTAGCAGGTTTTGAACAATAAACTTTATTGCTGGGTTATACAAGTTCTATATACCAAATTAAGTTAAATTATCTTTCAAATGTACCTGTATTTTATACGGACGGACATATATACGTACAAACGGACAAAGCCAAATCAATTTTGCTGCTGATTCAAGCGGATTGGTAGGATACATGAACTGTTTTTGGTTATTAAAAGTACAAGTTATTCTAAAAGTGACCGATAAGCTAAAGGACAGAACATCTGATCATTAACTTTATGCATTTAGAGTTGCTATTTTTCCGCTTTATAAAGAAATAAATAAAAACATTCATATTTTTAGTTTTTAGTAATTTTTCTGTTTATATTTGTTTCGACGTTGACCTTTAGTTTGTTTTAAATCATTTATTTAAAAAATTTCCTTTTTATTTGTTTGTTGTTTGTTTGTTTGACGTTACTGGCCGTTACGTTCAATTTTTTTAGGTTGCCACTACATTAACTAACCAAAAGTAATCAGTTATTGCTTTAGTCTTGCTATATTATCAAAATTATAAAATTTACTTTAGAACAAAGTTGTAATAACCAAAAATAGCTAAAGCTTTATTGCTCACTTTAATTTATCTTACCTTTAACTATCTGACAACTTATAGGAAGGTTATAATAACGACCCTTATTGCTAAAAAAGAGCTGCAACCATGGCTGTTATAGAATAGGTAGAATCTTCCTCTCTTATACTTCTCGTTCACTGCTTTTGAAGCACTTACCTTAAAACTATATTTATAAATTTTTTTTCATAAAGATATGGTTTTATCTTTGATAATTGATAATAAAAATACTTTTCAATTTGTGAAATTTTTATCTTCTTAGAAATTATTCAACTTTTCCTTCTAAAAATTCATTTATTTTCTTTTTTTTTTTTGAAAATAATTTGTATTAACATTCTACTTTTGAAGTGGTGGAAAAGTTAAAGAGGGATATGAAGATCATTTAAGCATGTAATTATTGAAAAAATTATTAATTTTCCAGTAAAATTAATTTGATTTGAATTTAAATTTTCTGAAGTACGCTATTGAATTCAAGTATAACGCAAGTTTAATTCAGCGCTTGGCACTATATTGAAGGCTTGAAATTCATTAGCAAAAATACTTTAAAACTTTTTTTTATTTTGTGAAAACAACTAAAAATTAACTTCCTCAATATTGTTCTAGTAATAACATTATTTGTCATCATTAATGCAGTTTTTGTTAATTTTTTTACAAATCCTTTCTATCATCAATTTATAATCCTTTAGTTGTAGGGTACTTTGATATAACATTAATGGCAAAGAAATTGAAAGCATTTTCATGATCTACGAGCAAATTGTAGACGGCAAAAAAAAAAAAAAAGAAAAATAAAAATAGAATAAAAGAATTCTGTAAAAATGTTTGTTAAAGTCGGTTGGAAAAAAATTAAAAGCCAAAATTGATGACAAACATTTCAGCAGTTATGGCTGCAAATAGTTTATAGTAAAATTCGTATTCTTTTAGCACAATTGATAAATCGTTTAAACAAAACAAGGTTAGATAATTTTTTTATTTGAAAGCTAATATTTTTTTTAATAACAATATATTAAATATTAAAAATCCACTACTCGAATTATTATCTTAGTGTCTCTAACCTACTGAAGTAACTCACAAATGTGATGAAATTTCATCAAATCGACTTTCGAATAATCGAACAATCGACTTTTTGGTTTAAAAATTATCGAGAAGTCTATCTTTTAGTTACCAGATAGTCGAAAAGTCGATTAAAGATGAAAAAAGTCAAAAATAGTCGGTAAAAGTCGAAAAGTTGGAAAAAGTCGAAAATAGTCTAAAAAAGTTGAAAATAATCGAAAAGTCGAAAAAATTTACTTTATTTAAGGGGACTAAACAAACAAATTGGTTAAACATGTTTTTATGTTTTAGTCTAAAACAGCATAGGAAATTTTTTTGGTTTTTTTTTAGAAAAAATTCTAATAGTTTCTCGTCACAAAAAAAAAGAAAGCAGACTGAATTGTTAAGTTTATATATATATATATATATATATATATGATATATATATATATATATATATATATATATATATATATATATATATATATGATATATATATATATATATATATATATATGATGCTGTAGGGAATAAAAAAAAATTTACATTGCTTAGTTATTAAAACTGTACAAGACAACATAATTTAATAATAAAAAGGCACCACATTTAATTTAAAACACTGTTTAATTTACTTTCTCCGATTTCGTTTTATGTAGTATTCCATAAAATTTGAAGCTGTTTATTAGTTTGTGAGTAGCTCTAAGTGTGCTATGCTTGTACTAATTATTGAAAAATTGCACATTTTGAGCCTGTGCCGGCACATAAAATTATAAAAATACGGGTAAGGGAAAGAAACTTTTATGAAATCTAAACACTTGTGAAATTAATCCCTCAAAGTATAAAGAAAGCCTTTTTTGTTTTTTTCTTTTACCATTGATTAAAATTAAAATAACGGTCAGTCAAAGGTAACCTATGAATTTTATAAAAAACTTGTCTAGTCATATTTTTATAATGTAATAAAAATAATTTGTGCAGATTAGGAATTTTTATAAACAATTTTTATTTTTATTAATCTTTTTTTTCATCTATTTCCAATAATTTAATACTAAACAAAAACTTTCAAAGTTGAAAAATCTTCATGACTTTTCTTAACTAGAAAATTTTTAATAAAATTACGTTACCACTTTTTTAAATTTTACTAAGTCATTTTTTTATTTTTGTTCACATACACAACGCAGTGCGTTACAAGCATCAATACAAAAAGTTCCCTAATTAGCTTGGCTTCCATATATATAATCCACATTCCCGAAAAATACTTAAACGTGCCTAAATCTCACATAAATGCCAATATCAAAATAAAATTTGACACAAATAATTTTCATATAAGCATAAGCTGTTATAAAAAATTTCATAAGAATCGGGAGAGGGACTTATATGGTATTTCTCTCGATAATCACTTTAGTGTCCATACACAAGCATTTAGGGTATTATGCGGTCAGTATTGACCAACACTGCTTTTTTTATCCTTTTCTATTTGCTTTTTACTAAATTTAAAATAAAAGTATCAGAAAACTTTAAAAGATATTAATTTGTTAGCAAAATTGTTCTAACTGCTATAGACAAACTATTATAACTTCTGAGATCATTGAGATTCTTTTTGAAATTTTTACACTATAACGACAAATTGATTGTAAACATCATGTAAAGAAATAATGAAAATTAAAAGACCATTTTTTCAGGATATCCTAGGATAAAGGATACTTTTTCGTTCCTTGCGCCAAGAAGATATGTAACTTTTATGATTTTATAATAAAGAGGAATAGGAGTTTTTTCCATTGACACGAATTTTGTTAAAATCGGATAATGCATATAAAAGTTATTTAACCTTAAAATTTTTTTGTGACAAAAATGCCCGAGGTGTCCCACTTTATATGTCTACAAAATATGAACCGTAAACAACATGGAACTTATTCATACGCCGTAAAAAACACGATGACTAGTGGCAAATTTAAATAGAAATAATAATAAAATAAGTCGAAGACATAAAACTTTTAAAACAGTAATTTTGGGTCAAAAATTTTTGGAGTTACCCATAACTAAAACATTTTAGACATATTCGGTAATATTATCGATGATAAAGAGAAGTAACTCCGTGTAGGTGTTAGTGATATCTGTCTCATGAGAGTTTAAGACAATTACATATTCATTGAGGAAAATACTAATATTTAATAACAAATTGTACATAAATAACCCTCTTTGCAATCACATTGTCAACTTTTTGTCATCTGTTCAAAGTATGCAAGTCCAGTCACATGCTGTCACTACTCTATTTGTTTTATTTTTGTCCTCTCAAATTTCATTAAATTAAGTGAAAATTAAGTTTTTCGTTTACATTTTTTCATTCTTTTTTTCTATGCAACTAAGTCTATTATTTGTTTTTATATCAACAACTTCATAACAATAGTATATATGTGTACTTCAAAGGGGCACTTTAGTAAATTGATACAATATTCCTTTCAAGCATCGTCATCGCGACGATACCATCCATGTAACTTCTTCTTCCATTCACCGCACATCAGCTAAACAATGATAATTACTTACAATGAGATAAATTGTGCAGTAAAATGACCTGTGATGATGACGTTGACGATTACAATGATGCTAGTGACTGGTAACGTAAGCCCCTGCATTTGCTAGGACATTTCGTTGTTGCGAAAACTATTTTTAGCTGCTTGTTGTTTATTTGCCAAGATTAATAAATGGATGGAGATATGAAGAAATTTTGTATTAGACTGGGGTAGTTTTATTTTTGTACTGTTATCATTTTAGTTGGTGTGATTTTTCAATTTCTCAACAAAAGAGGTCTTGCAGTGTTTTCAAATGAATTGTATAGTTTTACTATTGTGTGTAATAAATTAATTAAAGTGATAACAATGGAAGAAAGAGTCAGTATATACTCGGACTTTGCTTAAAGATAGAGTATTCACAGATTCTTCGATTAGAATATTTTCGATAAAACAATATCAAATATCTTCCCTTAGCTTAAAATATCTGAATCACTAGAAGATATAGGAAGTATTCATAAAAATTCGTATAAAGCCTAAAATATATGAATCACTAGAAGAAATAGTAAATGTTCATAAAAATTCGTATAAACTAATTAATACAGATTTTATTTGCCATGTTAATTATTTAGCTCGACTTTTAATTATTTAGAAAACTGTATTATTTTCCTTAGTTAAGATAAAGTTACAGTAGAATGTCATTTACGTCTATGATATAAACTTTCTGATCATATAAAAGGATTAAATAAAGAAGAATGACTATTTTTTCTAAAACTATACAACCAGAAGGATATGAGGTTAAGCACCATTCCTCCCTTGTTAAAATTAAATATTTTTTCTGTAGTTTTGCATAACAGGCATATATATGTATTTCGCAAATTTGAATGAACTTCTTACATTTCGTTCATTCTTTGTTTGTACCAAATTTAAAAGTCAATTAGTAACTAATGTTTTAATCAAAAAGTGCATATGAGTTCAAATCTTAGCTCAGTTTTTCTTCGTCCAAGAAATATTTTAGTTCTTCTTTTTCTTTTTTTTTTTTTGTAATAAAATCTAATTCAGGACAAACTGTTTTTTTGTATTTGCTATACAAATGTATGTGTTGTTATCATTGTATTGTAGTAAATAAAATTTCATATTCCTATACATTGTTTGGGAGTTTTATTTAGTGTTTTTTGTTTCTCAATACCATACTGAGTACCACTTTGGGTTTTTAAGTGCAAATTTACATAAACTGTTAGAGAAAAAAAGAGAGAAATATTTAGTATGTACAAAATGTTGTATATTTGTCATATATACACGTTGCAGTTAATGCAAGATATAAAGATGCATGATATGAATAAATTTTTATAAAGTACTAGTAAATGTATGTTCATATGAAATTATATTGCCATTTTTCTCTTACACCTAGACAAAAACACATATGGTCTATTATCAAAAATTTTTAACCTGGTTGAAACTAATTTTAGTCCATAATAAGTTTTTTGGTAATACTATTTAAGAAAACGGTTTACAGATCTATACTCATAAGACTTGAAACTAATAAATAGGGTGCAAAATTTTAGCACCATGTATAGTCTCATTTTATAATCATGAATCTTATTCAAAGTAAAAAAATTTGGAAAATGGGTTTAAAATTACTTAACTTTTATTATCCTTGTCTTTCAACAATTAAATTCAGAGTAGTCAACTTTTGATTACAAAATTTTTTAATTTTTAAAATTTTTTGGCTTTAGGGCCCCTCAACAGAATACAAATTTTGAAACAGGTATTGATGCTTGTTGTAATTATGCATATTTTGCGCGAGGCACATTCATAGTTTCTTAAAAATAGCATGGATTACTGCCTAAGCTTAAATTTTTGTTATTTTTCACAATAAAATCGTAGGAGCATTAAAAATAAATTTAATAAATAAAAAAAGAAGAAAAAAATTTGGACTTCTTCAAATTACGTAAAAATTATACTTTTTTTCTTTTTTTGCATTTTTATATAGCAGATTGCAATTTGTAAAAATCTATGTACAATCTATAGGAACGGCGAAAATATAATTGATCAGGACTATAAATTTAAGTCAAATGTCGTTGATAGTTGAAAACGTTTTTATCAAAGTAGATTTTGCTAATAAACATCGCATGAACAGAACGAAATTGACCATAATTAGCATAATTAGGTGATGTTGGTAATGCTCTACGAAAATATGGAGGCGCATAAAAAATTTCGAAAGATAAAAATTTTATGCACAAAAAAAAAAAAAAAAAAATATACTTGGGTTAAATAAAACTCGCAATTTTCATTGTAATAAACTCTAATGAAATATATCATATTTCATCTAAGTTATTTCTTCGTATAATATATGAACAAATAACTTAGATTCGAACCCCACTTTTGGCAAAATTTTTAAAAATCATGATTTTTATTGTAAAGAATTTTTTTAAATTTTACTATAAAACCCTAAAATATACTACACTAATACCATCAAACATTGAAAATATTATCAATTTTATTTGAATAACTCATAAGGTTTTATATTCCGCGTAATTTTTACCATAATTATACATTAACTTCCAGTTTGTAAATATTTTTATATGTTCAACCAGAAGACGCTATAACTTTCTTGCATTGGAGTCACCTTACATTATAGAAATGGATTTTAATGTGCCCTCAAAAAAAAAAAAAAAAAAAAAATATATATATATATATATATTTTTTTTTTTGGTAATTTCCCATATACTTACATTTATATACTTATATGTGCGTAAATACTTATATAGATACACAAAGTAACGAAACAGTTTAAATATATTCCAGCGAGAATGTTATATTCAGCTTGGCCGAATCTATTATCAGCAGCTTTTTAAAATTTCACCTTATATGGGAGGTGGGAGGACCACGCCCATTTTTTGTTTCCGAGTTTACATTGGTCTTTCGACTTTTTGCACAAAATTTCGTTGAGTTTATATTGGCCCTTGAATTATTCGTGCAAAATTTTATTGATGTACACTCTTTTCTGTAAAAGATATCTGCCGAAAAATGTAAATAGGTATTCAGACAGACACCCAGTTTTTATAGTTTTTGGTCTAAACTTTTTTTGTTTATGAACCGATTTTACACATTTTCATTACCAAACAAACCTTATATAAGATAAATATTAGCCAAATTTCTTCCCGCTAGAATGTCCACTCCGATCTTTATCCTGCTTTCAACAGACGGAAGGACATTATCTCAGTTGCTCACGAGGACCTAGAATATATATACTATGGGGTCTTAGATGATTATTTCCACATGCATTACACGGACTGATAAACCCAATATACCTCACATAATTTTTTGATGGTGGTTATGAAAAAGGATTGCCATTCCTATGTTATAAACTATCTTTTCCTGATGCGCTTCGCTACCCCATTTGATGCGATAACTAATATTAACTTTATATGGGGAATACTACTCCCTCTGAACATATCTGTCCTATTCGAAATTTTATATGAAAATTACTCCTACAATTTTTGAAGACTTTTCCTGTAACAATCCTTTAGATATGCGAAAATTAATATATTCTTTGTATGGGGGCTACCTCACCCCCTGGATCTATTCGACCTATTTGTTTAAGGGCTTTTATCATAATAGTTCTTTAAGTATATCATAATGAATATTTGCTTTATATGGGATCCACCATTTCCCCAACTCCGATAGAAAAATAAAATATCATATTTGAATTTGGGGACATACAGAATGACGTTGTAGTTCAGCCTTTTGAGAGTCTTAAAAAAGTTGCCGTAAAATGTGAGTGTGACATCCGATCAAGATCCAACATAGCCTATAAAATTCTCTAGCGCAAGCACTGTACAAGCACTATCATGTAAATAGCTACATTAATAACGTGCAAATTGAAAAAAATAGATTTTTGAAAGTTGGCTTAAGATCGATATCTAACATAGCACTGCTACTATCTGTGTGCAAAATTTCGTGAAAATCGGTTCAGCTTTTTGAGAGTTTCAAAAAAGTGGGTGTTAAATATGTGTATGTCTTCCGATTAAGATCTAACATAGCTTATAAAATTTCCCAGTGCAAGCACTATCTGTGTGTCAAATTGCATTTAAATAGCTACATTGATAATGTGCAAAATTGAAAAAATAGATTTTTTTGAAAGTAAGCATAACATATAGGGCGCGACATCGAATCGAGACCTAACATAGCCTATAACTACCTCCGACCCTGGCACTGTTTATGTGTTAAATACATATAAGGATTATATAAAAGAAAAAATTATAATAAAGAATTATGTTAAAGATTATATTAAAGATTGTATTTTACATATTGACAATTTCATGGGAGAACGCCCAAAATTTTACTGAGTGTCTTTCGATTTTCATAAAACCTTGCACACAATTAGTCCGTGAATAACTATATCGATTTAAGTTTTCAGTTTCACAAAATTGCGAAAACTGCAGATATTGTTCCGCTTTTTCAATATCTAAAAAAACATAAAAAAAATTTCAAAAGTATTTAATTTTAAATAACAATATTTATCGCCACAAGGCGTTTGAATTGCGATGACTTCAGCTTCAGGACGAATATTTCACAAATAAAAAAGTAAAATAAAAAAATAAAGAATTAAAAATGCATTTTAAAACAATTACCTTTTTCTAATGCTTTTTTTGTTGAATATTCTATTTCAGATTTTTGATTTTTTTACAATATTTAGAAAGTAGAGAATCTATACATTAAAATAAAAATATTTTTTTTGAGACATACACATTTGCTATGTATAGTTTCGCTTTTTTAAATCCTTTTAACACTTTTCATATAAAAATTATATTTTTGTAGTATCATTTTTAAAATGTAAGCCTTCCCAGAGATATTGCTATTTAAAGTTACATGCTTTTTTTTTTTTTAGAAAGTGCGAAATAAAATCACGAGTTTTCGCAATTTCGCGAAACTCAAATCGACAAATGGGTTAATGAAGTTGTGTATAGGAATTTTAATGAAAATTTAAAAACACCAGTTAAAAAATACTTATTTTCGGGCGTTCTTTCATTTTGTCGATATAAATATCGCTCATTTACTTCTTGAACGTCATAACTCAAAACGCGAGATTTTTGGTTAATGATGTAGAAATACGCGTTATACCAGGATCTATCTTCTTTAAAAAAAATCGTGTACATATCTCTTATGATCACTGATTGAGGAGAGAATATGTCATTAATTTTTCTATTAAGATAAATGGCATTTGCAAACTTTGAATGTGATTTATGCATAAGTAGTTTTTTTGAATTATGACGTTCTACGATATGTATTTTTGCTTTAGTATTTAGATACATATCCGAAATAATTTTGTTGAAATTGGCGTAGTAAATTAAAAGTTATAAAAATATTAATTTTTCTTATTAATTATAATAATTAATTGGGGCGTATATTTATTATAATTTAATAATATCACTCATACGACAGACAGACACAGCAAAACATAAAAAAAATATGAAAATTTGTGATCACTCATATTTCCTAACAAAAATGGATTTTTATATAAAAGCCATAATAAATCTATTTTGCTACTAAACCAGGATATATAGATCAAAAATAATAAAATCTATGATCACTAAAGTCTTCAATAAAAACAGATCTTTATGTAAAAAGCGTTGAGATCGATTTTATAGCTAAATGAGGGCAGTTAGAGCAAAAAGGATGAAAATCTGTCATCACTCATATTTTCTACAAAGAATTTATTTTTATATGAAAATAAATAATAAAATTGATTTTATAGACCAAAAGGGAAATTTTTCAGTTATCACTCATTGGTAACTCTAGCCATGCTTTTTTTTTAAATACAATATTAAGATGTGTAGGTGTAAATGTGTGTATATAAGCAAACAAAATAAAAGTATGTACTAATTCATATACCCAGCAAAAAAAAAAAAAAAAAAAAAAATTAGAAAAAAAGAGCAATTGCTTCCAAAAAATTAACATTTTTCTTCTATAAATGCAAAACTGGGTGCATATATTGCATTTTTTTGAAGTTTATAATTACGAATATGCAAAAACATATTTTTTTCCTGGGCTTCAAATGAACCAACTGTTGGTTATTTATCCATTTTAGACAATTCTAAGAACTTTAAGCAGCGATTTGTTAATGCATATTTTTGAATATTTTGGCCTTAACAGTATATTTTGGCATATTTTCACAGAAAATATATATTTGAGAGCATATTTTAGCAATTTAAATGGCATCGTTTTAAATATTTTGTACTTAAAAGCATAGTTTCGCATATATTATACCAAAGAGCATAATTTTGCATATTTTGTACTTAAGATAAAAATTTTGCATTTTTTGTACCCAATAGATTTTTGTTTTTTACATAATTTGAATTTTTTTTAATTTTACTTTTTTTTTACTTTTAAGTTTAAACAAGATTGCATTCGTAAATTGCCTTGTTGTCTCTGTTTGGCAGTATCAAAGCAGAGTTTTTGGACAATAATTAGATACCGCTACACACTTCGTCAGCATTCGTGGTGTTTTATCCATTTTGGTTTCGTTGAAACCTAAACGTGCCCGCCTTGCATTGGGTGCAATTTTTAGGGACTCAATTAGCCGCGCCAGGCGTTTGGGGCAAACAACGTTTTTCAAATCTGATTCCCTTTTAAAATATTCATCTTATAAATTGAAAGAAATTGTAATTTCTTTATTAAATTTGAATGTCTTTAAGTGCGAACAGAAAATATTTTTTAGAAATTGCTTAGTTTAAAATTTAGCCAGAAAGAATAATAATAATTTTAATAATAATAATAATAATAATAATAATAATAATAATAATAATAATAATAATAATAATTTTAAAAGCATATTTTTTAATTTTAATGGCATATTTTCGAAATTTAACAGTAATTTTTATTCGGATAAAACTTTTTTAGAGTATATTTTTTATTGCCCTGATAATTACCTATGATAACACAATCGTTACGTTACGTTTTTAGCTTTTTCATTTTTTTGCTGGTTATAAATGTGCATATGAAATTTTTTTAAATTTACATATATACATAACCTACAGCTGTACTTGTATTTGTAGTTTAAAACCAAATGTAAACAATTGGCAATATGGGCACTTTGAAAAATCTATTTAATTGCCCTCTTGTGTTTATGTGTCTGCTTTATTTTCTTTTATTGTTGTTGGTATTATTGTTCTTATTATATTTATTTTCTTTGACACAGAAATATAATAGAAATTGTTGTATAAAATACAAAATAGTATGAAGTTTTTAGTTTGTATACTTAATTTAGTCTTAATAAAGTAGTAAATATTTTAAAGCCATTTTACTGATCACAATTAATTTGTTCTTAATTGACTAAATGCAAGTCAATTCAAATTTTCGTAATGTATAAAATATTTTTAAAACAAATTAAAATGTTTGTATTTTTAAAAATTAAAGATATAGCAAAAATTTGAAATTTTGTTTGTAAATTAAATTATGTATTTTTAAGAGAATTTTTAATAAACTGTTTTATTATTTTTTTCGAAGTACAATTAAGCTCCTGACAAAAATCTTTAATATTGTTAACTCATTTTCATTTTCTCTTGTTTGTTTTGTGTAATTATTATTTGTTCAACATACATCCTTTATTAATATTTTAAAAATTAACTACAACTATATATTATTATATATAATAAAATTAGTTCTTTTATATCTCTTTTGATGATTATAAATTTCATAGCATTTAGGGTTTTTCTATTGTCATAACTAAACGAGACCACTTACAACTGCTTTTTTCAAAAGTATTTATTCCTAAAGCATTTTAAATTCAATACAATAAATATTTCCTTATTACTACACTTAACTTGGACTATTATTATACATTTTTTTATATCCTTTTTGTATATATATACTTATTTTTCTATACATATATAAATAGTTTTTTCTTCATCCTTTCATTATTCTGCATGCTCTAGAGTGGTGTTTGCCAGCTTATATCAGTATTTTTTCTAGTTATAAAGATGTTGTGTTGTTTCCTTGTTCGATTTTGTTGGTTTATTGTTAAGAGTAAAAATCTTTGAAGTTTATGTATTGTTAACTGAATCAAGTATGTTTTTAAGGAAATAAAATTCAGATAAAAATCATAAAAATGAAATGAAAATAACAAAAGTTTGTGGTTGGTATTTCTTTTTTTGTTTGCTTTTATTTTTTATTTGATACAATAACCCCATGAGCTGAGCTCTTGAGTGGAAATTTTTAAAAAGCACTGTTTCCTTAAAAGAAGTCAAGATTTTGTTGTCAACAAAGGGATATGTTAATGACCCTTAGTGTAGCCTGGGATAAATTTTTCTTCATCAATTTGGTTTAAAATAGAACAACTGGCAAAAGTAACTGAATAGTGTTTATTTTTTATTTAGTTACTTAAAAGACCGCTATTGTATTATATTATTTGTAATTAAAATATTCCTTTCAAAGTTCTATAAAATTATTATGTAATTTTATTTATATTTTCTATTATCTACGAAATGGTGTACGTAGTTTTATTTTTAATAAAAATAATATTTGCTGCTGTTTTATTTAAGTCTGTTTGAGACAGCCATATGATTCTAATGGATTAAAGTTTGTATTTTTAGGTTATCAAAGAATAATACAAAAACATTTATTTTATTATAAAACAAAGAATAATATATTTCTTGTTTATTTTTTAATTTGGTAGTATATTAGTATAACACCATTATAATTACATACGAATTGGTCATAGTAAACTCATGTATAACCTGTAGGGTTACCAATTATTCGAGTTTTATTTTGATCGAATAATATTGCTAAATCATTACCATAATTAATGATTTAATAAAAAAGTAATTTTGTGATAAAATCATGGCCCAGAGAAGCAAGCCGAAGTGCCCCTGCTGATAGCTAGCCGCTTAGCCGGCATTTTTGGCTTATCGGCGGCTTACTTGTTAGTTTTTTAGTTTAGCTAAGTCGTTTTTATGTTATTTAGCATAATTTAAAAATTCGATATTAAGTATTCATTTGAAGTATATATTAAACTTCTAATGTTAATGTCTTGTAGCTGGAAGTTCTATTGTTAAGAAAATTCGAATATTGACTACCTTTTCAGTACAATATATGCATTTTTAAAGTTAAAGTTTGCTACTGGAAATTCATTTAATTCAAATAAGTTAAGTAATAATAGCGAAGTTTAAAAAATAATAGGTCAATACGATCATGTTTTAAACCGCTTTCGAATAACAGTAATTCAAACCTCATATTTCTCTAGTCTACACTAGTTTTGTGCAAATGTTTTAAAAAATGTCTTTATTTTTTATTTAATTGGATGTTCTTTTTATACCCATCATTCAAAAAAAGTATTTTTCAAACTAAATTAGAAAATTAATTAATTTTTTTGAACTTTTAGGATATTAAAAGAATACTTAATTCATTACTATCTAAAATTTTTAACAATCAATTAATTTTAAGTTCCGCATAGTACTGTGTAAAAATATTACCATTATTTGTAACATCAGCACATCCTCTATGGAACGAAGAAATAAAATTTTGCCCCAATTTGCTCCCCTCGAATTACTATCAAATAAAAATTACACCTTTTTATTGCTAAAGTCATATTAATACAGTAGTGGGCCTTATATGAAAACTAAAGTCAATATAGGCAGATATGTTATTTGTGCCGTATTTTATTAAGATATTAGAATATTTAACAAATTTGTGTTTTCTGTCTAGGAGAAAAAAAAAGTAAAATGGATCGAATATAACCAATTCCAATATTCTTTCTACCTAATCAAAAAAGTTCTTCATGTTAAATTTCATTAAGTTATTTTCAAAATTACATCTTGTACTTTGTCTTAAGTTTTACTCGTACTGTAAAGTGCATCGATTTGTATGAAGACAAAAAAAAGTAAAGACTAATATGTTGTAAACTAATGTAAAATATTTCGGTTCCATTTTAAAAATATGTTCAAAAATATGTTTTTCGATAAACCGTATATATAATTTTTAACTTAAAAAAAATATGTAATAGACACTTGGCGACTACTACGCAATCAGCAAAAGCTTTTTAGTTTATTCTTTTAATACCATTTCATTAAAGTTTGATTATTTCGGTCATTTTCCATCGTAATTTAGATTTTATTGCATCATTTAAATGGCGTTATTCAGTACTATTGATGTATATATTTTATTTAATCCTTTAGTAACAAAAGTAATATTTTGGGATCTCCGGTCCATAATAGGTTAAGTAAATTTTTATGGCAAATAAATGTTTATTTAAGAAACCAAGAAGCATAAACTTGTCAAAAAACTATAAACTCGTTTAAAATGGCGGCTAAACTTTTATTCGATTATTAAAAGAGTTCATTATATTTTTCATAAATTCATTGATATTTAAGTTAATAAATAGTTTCACACAACTTATTTTAAAAATTGCCGATTTAACTTTTTGAGAACCCAATGTATAAAATTTACCCTATTGCTTTTAAAGGGTTAATTATCTATAATTTTTAATATGATGAGATTAGAGCTTTCCAATGGTACCTTAAAATCCAATATGTGTTGGAAAATGTTCAAAATATATACAACTACATGTTTAAGTAAAGAAAATATGAACAAAATTTTAATAAAATCTTGATATTTCGCGAATAAAAAGGAACGTAAGAATTATTTAAATGCATATTTCAAGCGTTAATATGTCTCCATAATATTACAAAGATTTTTGTAATGCTATTGAGAGAAATCCGTATTTTTAGATGTGTTTTAAGAAATGATCCAGCTCACGTAAATTGAAACATTCAGGCGTAATATTTTGGGAATCATATAAGAACATACTAATGTTAGTTTTTAGAGGGGTACATTTGCAACATTTGCACTTTAACATACAGATAGCCCACCAGACAGAAGGATGGACATTGTCAATTCGAATAAAAAATAAAAATTACTAAGGTAAGGAAATAAAAGGCAAATTGTAAGCGAGTGAATTCTGGCAATAATTCTATTCAAAAACATATTTCTGACATATGTATTTTCAAAATGTAATAGGATCACTAATTTTTTACTGGAGACATTTCTATTCAAGTATTCCATTATTCTTAAAATATTAATCTAATATTTTTTATTCTAAACGAGAAATCTTTGTTTGTTTGAATAAAATTTTGATATTTTTCTTCAATTAATCAAATAATTTTTATTCGAATAACAGCTGTAATAACCAGAGTCAGTAATTTTTTTTAAATCCTTTCTTTTAATATATGTAGCTATATCGTCTACAATACGGAAGTGTTTGAAACTTTAATTGGATATGATTCTTGGTAAATTAAGGACCTACTTGCATGATCCTTCGACTCACTCTGTCTCTTATCCTTGATATATCAGTCGATTTTTCTTCCAGGATTGTGGAATTTTATTTTTCCACTATCAACTAAAAATTTCATTAATGCCATTCGTTATTTAGAAGTATATCCATTTCTTTCTGTTGGTCTGCTCTTTATATTTTCTTTATAACTTTATTAAGCAGTACAACAGAGAGTTTGCGACTTTTTGAGGTGAGTTTGGCAACATTATCACTTGATTCCACGACTATCATTTTAAACTTTGTATTATCTTCTTTGCTTAATACTGCAGTGGTTGCTGTTTTGTGTGATTAGGAATACGTTAAACTCATATTTGGATTCGATTCCTCACTCTTTGTTCTTTTTGATGCTTTTTTTAATAATTGTAGCCAAGTTGGGCATCTCCGAGATTGTTTCAATACATGCGCTAGATGATGAAAACTGGGGACCGGTTTGTACACTACACTAGACACATATATTTGTGTACAATTCTAGCTTAGTTTTATTTAGGTTTTTGAAAATCCTTGGTCGAATCAATTTTCAAAATTATCTTTGCAATAACCTAGAATCCATTTTTACTGAGTTTTATTTTATTTACATATATATGTATAAGCACATTTTTATAAAATTATATATTATTTAAGAAATTGAATTGTTATTATCTATTCAACTTAACACTAATTTCATTATCTAAATTAAATTGTATAGATTTGTATTAGAAATGTCCTTCCTTATAAGGAACCTTTAATAAAAAACTTTTTTAATTCCATTTCACAATATTTTATTACTTGTTACAAACATTATCTTTTTTGTCTGTGGTATAAAACTACATTTTTCTAAAGATTTCCTTTTTATAAGTTGAATAGTATGACGGTATTATAATCAACTTGTTCTTTTTACTAGATATTTTTTGTATCAAGTTCTCTTGAATTTTGTGTTTAAGAAAAGGATCATGTTTTGTAAAATGAGAATAGTTAGCTATTTTGAAAATTTATTCATAATAAAAGATATATGATAAGACATGGTTACAATAGATCCATTGAAAAATAATAATGTAAAAAATAAATTATGATAATGTGATGAATTTTTATGAATTTTGTGAAGAATAACAATAGAATATATTTAACTAAAAGCTAATTATATTTGTTGTTGAAAGAGTAGACATTGTTGCAGCCAGGTAAGATTATTTAATAATAAAATTGTGGGTAGTAAACATTATTTTGATGAAATATTTTAAACAATTTTGTTGGAATATTAAATAAAGAATTAAATTTAGGATTTAAAAAATTAAATTTTTGTTCAAGTTTCCAATGAGAGAAAGTAAGAAATTTTAAATTTATCAGAGGTTTATAAAAGTAATTTTGTATGAAATTTCTTTTAAATATTTAAAATTGTATTATCAAAAAGCTTGTGCATTAATAAGAAAAACATTGGTCTAAATTATATGACAATATTTTAAAAATTTGTTAAATATTCCAAGTATCATTCTGTAAATCATCTGATAATATTTTAAATATTTTTCAAATATTCCAATTAACATTCTACAGAGAACTTAGTCAGTGCTGGGAGTCCAAAACTACCTTTACTATCTCTAAGTTACCATTCATGTGAACACTTGTGTATCAGTTTCCTTCTGTTTAGATAAAGAATGCAGAGAGCAAGATATTCTCCAATTATAGAGGGAAATAGAGAAATATAATGGCTTGTATATAATTGGAAAGGGTTTATCAGAAAAAGCTTTTGAAACTATGACTATAATAAAAGTTCTTTTCGATAGGAAAAGGTGATAAAACTACCTTTTTTGGGATTTTTTTGTTTATAAAATTAAAACAGTGTCGTACAGAAATTCCAAGTTGCAATACACTAAAGTACACTTTAATACGTTTTTCTTTAAACAATGAAAAAAAGAAAGAAAACATTTATTAAGATGACCATTAAATGATAATATTATTTGCCTGTGGTTAAAATAGTTAAATTCTTCTATTTACACCCTACACCACCAAAGGTAGTTGGGGTATTATACATTTGTGTTGATGTTTGCAACGCATGGAAAAACTCATCGGACCCTCATAGTGTAGTATATTATTCGACTCAGAATAACTTCTTGAGTAGATTTAACGATGTCTGCACCTTCGTCCGTCTGGCTGACTGTCCATCCATGTAAACCTTGCGAATAAAGCTTATGCCGAAATTTTGAAGATATCTTAATAAAATTTGTCAAAAATAATTATTTTAGTACAAGGAAGAAGCCTATTGAAATTGGCTATGATCGATTCATTATTTTTCTTAGCACCAATACATATATCCTGCCGGAGTAAGGGGTTTTCGCTCATAAATTTAGCAAATTTATCAATAATTTAATGAAATTCGGCCAAATTTAATGAAATTATTGATTGGTCATAGTTCCCATAAAACCTCTCTACTGAAAGTCATTTTACGTGCATAAATCCCAAAGAAATGTTAGCATCAATTTAATATTTGACATATAAAAGTTTTATATAAGTAGAATCCTTAGTGCCAAATTTTATAACAATCGGTCCATAATTGACCATAGGTCTCTCTTCCGGGAATCATCCATAAGTATATAAATACAATATAAATATTAATATCTACACGTTATAATGCATTTGTATGTTTAATAAAAAAAAAATCGGTCCACAAATGGACATATGTCCCATATAAGATCTTTTCCCAGAATTTTGATGCATATACAGGTCGGCTTTGACAGACATACCTTTCTTACTTATGTTTTTTTTTTGGTATTTGTTGTCTTTATTTTTTAATGTTTCGTGTCCTTTTAGTATTAATTTCATAATCTAAAGTTAAATCTAAAATAAAAAAAAAAAATATATAAATAGATATTTGAAAGTTTTACATTGTTTTTTTGTATCTTTTTTGTGAAGGTGGTTGGTTGTTATTGTGGGAGGACTGACAAAGAGATATACTTACGTAAAGGTAAGTCTATGAATTTGAAAATATTTAAGCCTCAGGCAAATTTAATTTAACTTAATGTATTTAGTTTTCACATTGCATTGTATTTGTGTATCTGCACAAGTATCTTTGAGTATTTTGTAAGTGTTAATTTGTATTGTTTTATATTATTTGAAGATGGAAATGGATACTTTGATGAGGATGGTTGTCTAAGATTTTAAAATATAAAAACTAGCACTTAAAAAATTGAGCTGTTTTATATTTTTGGTGAAGGTCAGTTATTAATAATTGCAAATTAAATAATATTTAAAAACAACTAAGCTTTTTTGGGATATTGATTTAGAAATCATATCTCAAATATTTTTAAAACAATATGTATTTCAAAAACATTAATGTTCTTTGATACTGACCAAAATATCTGCGTCTGTATTCTTTTTTCCCACCACTATTCAATTTTATGTCATTTTATACTAACTCATACTTTCTCCATATTATTTGGTAACAGAATAAATTTTGTAACTTTTGAAGAAGCTGTAAAAACATTCTACAAACTGCTGTCTTTACTAGGTTTATGCTAATAAAAAGCTGAACATTTATATTTTTTCTTTTAATGTTGTAAAATTTATTTACACTGATTTCATTATTAGCATTTAGCCACCACAGCAGCAATTGGCGTCAATTTGAATTTTATGAGACCAACATTAAAATATATTAAATACAATTTTTATACCCATTATCAAAAAATGATGTAGTATATATTGGGTTTATCATTCCATGTGTAACATGTCGAAATAATCATCTAAGTCCTTATAGAAATCTTATACGATTTAATGATGTCGTCTGCCTGTATGTCTGTTGAAAATAGGATAAGGCTCGGGACAGACATCCTAGGGATACGAAATTTGGGTGAAATATTTATTTTTTTATTTGGCATTGAAAATGAGCAAAATTGATTCGTAAATAAAAAAGTTAAGGACCAAATGCTGGAAAAGCAGGATGTCCATCGTAACTCAAGTTAATACTTTTCGGCAGATATCTTTTACAAAAAACATTTCTTCAACAAAATTTTGCATAAATAGTTCAAGGAACAATTTAAACTCTGAAGATGAAAATAGGCGTGGTCCGCCCATTTTACCGCTCACCTACCATATAAGATGAAATTTTAAAAAGTTGCAGATTGTGGGGTGTATCCGGTCAAGCAGAATATAACATTCTCACTTGTTTTTTATGTTTTCGGTATATTTTATAATTGAATAACTTTGGTAATACTGAACATCATTTATGCAACCACGAGTACTTCAACTGAATTACATTAAAATGAAAGAAAATAAAAAAATGCTCAAATTTTATTTTATTTTATTTTTACATTTTTTATTTACATTATTTTTATTTACATTAACTCAATTCCTACCTGAGATTAATATATAAAAACAAATCTCATGAGTATCCAGAAATAGAGCACAACAATAATACATAGGTTCAGTTTTATTAGTTTAAGAATGAAATAGTTCTTACCTAATAAAAAATTTATATTCATAAAATGTCACATATCAATCTACCAAACTAATCATACCCATAATTAAATGCTTAGCTCACTTTGAAAGTTTAAACAGCCGTTGTCATGTTAATTATTTAAATAAGGTAATAAAAATTGTATACAAATTAACTAACATGAAAGTTTATTTTCAACAAAGTTTAACGAAAAATTTACATAAATAGTTATAATATACATTTGGAACATATTTCATGGTGATTTTATTAATAATATTTTAGCAAATTTTAAGACTTTAAGACTTGAAGTGTAATTTTTCTTCATTTCAGCATTAGTATCTCCATAAAAAAAGTCAACGCATTTATTAATTTAAATAACAGGATTATCCATTTCCAGAAATGATATGAGGCAGACTTATTTATTTTATTAAACCTACGAAAATATTCTGCTGTATTTTCTTTTGATATTGTTTACTTTTATAAACTTGAGAGTAAAGAAAAATAATTGACGGCTGTTGTTTTAAAATACTAATTTAATCGGACGCGCAATCCTGGGATCATTCGCCAGGCTGCTGCTGTGTGGGATCTAACTTATCCACCAGGAACGTACTAATCAGTCCCAAGTTACTTATTTCATGTACATATGTAACTTTTCGTAGCGACTTTTTAGTGCTTATGTAGACTTTTAACAGTTACATAAATTGTAGTCGAATTTTGCTCTCAAAATTTTTTAAATATTAAGATCTTGTGATTTTGTGCTTTTGTGTGCTCCTTAACTTTCTGAAATTATGAATATTTTGCGCTATATTCCGTTGATGTGCTTTAAATAATCAAGGCGGTAGACAGTCTGAAAAATCGGAAAATAAGAACGAACTTTTTTGAAAAAATAGTTTTTCGCGAGACACATTCACAGATTTGTATTGAAGAACACGAATTACTGCGTGAAGTTAGTTTTTTGTTATTTAAAACTATAAAATCGAAGACGTACTTAAAATAAAAAATGCTTAGAAAAAAGATATAATCGATCGGAACCAAAGTCGTTAAAACGGAACATTTTTGTAAAAGCACATTTTGCTAAGACACATCGCATAAACAGCACAAAATTTACCATAATTGGCAAAAATTTCTAAAGTTAAAAATCTTATGTAACAAAAAACAATAAAAAAAAATGAAAAGCATCATATATTATATAGCATTTCTTTGTAATATTTAAACTTGAATAAAATAGATTTTCGTATAATATAAGTATAAAAAATATTAAAAATTTTACTCGAAAACCTTAAAATACCATCAAGCATTGCCTGTAATATTTACCATAATAAGCTTTATTACGATATATTCTGGTTTTCATAGGCAAAAAAGAAATTAAAAAAATATTAATTGCGATAATTAAAATAATAAGTACCGGAAATCCTATATTTTATATACTAATTAATTTTTGGGGAATGAAATAATGTATTTGAAGATATGAATCTCTGAAAATGAGTAATTAATATATTACTTGTTAAATAGAGTAAAAGAGGTCGATAACAAAGAAATTTGGGTCCCAATGAATTTATTCTATATATGAAGTATTCGTTACACTTATGTTTTATTCATCTGTTCTGCTTTGAAACAAGTTTTTTTTAAATATGTTTACAATTGTAAATTGTCTTGTTGTGTATGTTTGGCAGTATCAAAGCAGAATTTGTGGATTATAATTAGACACTAGCAGAATGGAATACGTTTTATTTGTGCCACTATGCACTGGGTTCAATTTTGAGGAACTCAATTAGCAATTACTTTGGAGGCAAAAAAAAAAAAAAACAAAAAACAGATAAACCTAGCGTCATAAACGCTGTTATAGATGTCGTAAGCCAACGTCTGGCTCGAAGGAATATAAACAAGTTTCCAATCGTAAATTGCCTTGTTATCTTGTTATCTCTTCGGCAGTACCAAAGCAGAGTTTGTGGAGTAAAATTAGACATCAGCAGAATAGAATACGCATTTTCTGAGCCGCTATATACTTCATCAGCATTGGTGGTATCTTATCCATTTAGGTTTTGTTGAAATCTAAACAATCTTAACCACAAATATTAAATCTTTTTCTACAAAGTAATAATTATATTATTGATTGTACAATAAGTTAGATGGTAGTTAGAAGATCTTTATAAAATATTCATCATTTTCCAAATTTTCTAAAGGGGTAATTTATCCCTAGGATCAAATATTAAATTGGAACAGATGGTCTAAACTCTGGTAAAATTATTCCAATTCTTGCCTAGAAATGAAAATAATTTTTATGGTGAAAATTATAATTACATCTAAGAGATTTCCGATAAAGCACTTTAAACTGATTATCTTAAACGGGTGTTTTTCAAAAGAAATAAGAAAAAATTTCATTTTTTCGTTCTTCAAGTCTCCCCCCTGGGCTGGGGGCACCCAAAGAAAGAATATTCATTTACTGAAATATATTTATTTTTAAATGCAATTTAACTTACTTTATTATATATTTATATATATTTAATAAAATATAATATAAAATTTTTATAAAAATAAGGCTAATTGAAAATATTACATATCTAATTATTAAAATATTTCAAATATATTAACAAATTCTTAATATATATAATATATATAATATATATAATATATATAATATATATATATATATTGCATGTATAATTTATAAAATATTTTTTTTATACATTAAAACCCACTACACACATATGTTCAAAAATCAATAACCTAATTTAAAATAATGTGCTCTTTCCCAATTATAGAGAAAATCTTGTAATGTGTA
This sequence comes from Protocalliphora azurea, assembly GCA_932274085.1. Taxonomy (NCBI): domain Eukaryota; kingdom Metazoa; phylum Arthropoda; class Insecta; order Diptera; family Calliphoridae; genus Protocalliphora; species Protocalliphora azurea. Next base: position 4,274,767 of record OW026520.1, on the reverse strand, counting down.
CTATGGGTCTAATATGGAGCACGGCACGGGACAACTAAGCTACCTACCTTAATATATGATCGTTTTACCATTTAGCAGAAATAAAGAACGAATTTTTGTACTTTTCGTTATAGAGTTATTCAATAATAGGTATTTTCGACTGGTTTTTGGTGTTCAAATTGGATACCATTTTTTTTTTAACAATTACGTGACAGATTTTATTGTTGCATATTAAAATTAGTATTATTTCATTGCTTTTGTTCAAAATTGTTTTTGGAATACACAATACAACACAACAACTTCAAGTTTGTATAATATTTTATATGCCCATCTTAAAACTGTTATAACTTTCACGTCACATGTGCGAATTTATTAACTGATTAACAGTTTTTATGTGCATTCGAATTACAAATGGATTTTAATGTGCCATCAAAAAAATTTCAAAGTTTTCTTTAATCTCAAAAATCAACAATTTTTAACAATGTCTGATATATGAAACATTATGTATTTATACAAAGATTTATATAATTATTTTAAGAGAATCAGAAGAAAGTTTCTAAAATTTTAATAATTTACAAAAGAAACAGTTTCTTTAATCTCTAATTTTGAGATGAAACAAATGTTAAGTTTCTGACAAAATATCTTTTTAATTTCTAAAGATTAAAGAAAAATTATTATAAATACCGAAACAAATTATTTTTAAAAATTCAACACAACTCGTTTTCTTAAAAAGTGGCATGAAGAAAAATCTATTTGATATTATTATTATTATTATTATTATTATTATTATTATTATTATTATTATTACTATTATTAGAAAACAAAATTTATTTTCTTTGGAGACTTTTGATTAACAAAAATTTAATATTGAATAAAATTGTGTTATTTTAAAATAATTTTAATATTTTACATTTAAGCTAAATTTTGCATATAGGTATTAATAATACGTTTTCATTGTTGTATATTTTACATTAATATACAGTTTTGGCTGCAAAATTTTAATATTTTTTCGAGAAAAAATTTTTCTAGTTTAAAGGAAAGATTTTATTAAAATATTCATTATAATATTTGTAGTAAAATTTCTTAAAAAAGTGGTAATTGGCTACCGTTGCGTATGAGAAATATTTATTTAAAAATATTCATTACGTGTCGCACACTGTGCGATCCAAAAAATGAAATGGAAATAATTATGCTGTTTCGGAACTTTCTCAACGATTCCAATGAAATTTTACGTAATAGTGTAGTGTAGGCTAATTTATGTTTTGAATCTGGAGCATATAGACTTATCGGGGGTTCCCAAAGTTGGACACCTCGGACATGAACATTTTCAAAAGCAATTATTATTCGTTATATCTGAACCGATTTGAAAGATTATGTGAGAGGATTCTGCTGGTCGATATCTACAAAAGCATCCACGTATGCATATCTAAGCTCATTTACGAGATATTGGGCTTCAAAGATGAAAATTATTACTTTTTAACGTACCCAAGTTTTTTGCCATAGAGGGACTAAATTTTACCCAATTTTTTATTTTTTCTTCATTTTATTAACAACAAATAGAAAAATGGTATAAAAAAAGTATTTTGAAAAAAATCGATTTTTTCTCCGTTTTTTTTTTGCCCAACAAGTGGCATTCCTTTTCTTTTATATAAAAATTTCCTTAAGTAACCTATATGTTGTATTTATGTGTTTCTGAAAGATGACTAAACACAGACTATTCTAAAGGGAAAAAAATGAAAAAATCGATTCTCACGAAAATTTTGAGTTTCTAAATTGAATTTATTTTTTAACAAATTTCTAATTTTCGTCTTAATTTATCAAATCGCGAAGCTGGAATCAGAAAATTTTAATATTTTTTATATCATCTAGTATGTTTTTTATTTTTCTGAAAAATAAATTTTTGCTCGTTGATATCGGTTGGAAAGAAAAAAATAGAGAACTCTAAAAAAGGGAATAACACTTGATATTAAGCATAAAAAAGCATATTTAAAAATGCACAATAAGCACAAAATTTCAATCAAACCAAATTACTTGAAATTATTAATTTTGAATCCTTTAATTCCACACGAAAAAATAACGATGTAGACGTATAGTACTCCAATGTTTAGGAAATTTGATTTTCTGTATATACAAACATTTATAATACGAAAATCCATTGATGACTTTTTGCAAAAAGTTACCGCAATATGATTGATTTGAGATTTTATGCATGTTAATCATTTTTAATTACGCAATAGAATTTTTGTTACTAAATATTTTTGAATAAAATTTTACACTTAAGTAGATTTTTTGATGATTAATTTCAAGTTTTATTCACTTTTCTAGATTTGTCTTTAATAATGTTCACACCCAGGGCAAACTGAGTACTCTCTCCCGATAGGTCTATATAGTTCAAATTCAAAACTTAAATTAGCCCACACTACTATTACAATGTAAAATTTCATTAGAATCGTTGTGGCCGTTCCGAAACTGTATAATTATTTCCGTGTCATTTTTTGGATCGCACATTGTGTGTCGTGATGTGTGAAAATCAACTACATAGAGCCAATTGAATCTTGAGTTTGTATATATATCAGGGGGATCGATTATTATTTTGTAGAATCCGGTTTTCGAATAGTTGGAATTTTGAAAAAACCGGTTTCATTTTTATATAAATCCGGTTAACCATTTATTTTTGCAGAAGTAATTATTTCCATCAAAAAACTATATTTCTTTAAAAAACTCAAATTTTATAATATTCAAGTTAAAATGTATTAAATATAATTATTTAAGAAATAAGTTTTAATTAAAGTTTATATAGTATAGCTTTTCCCGGTGTGCTTGGCTTCCTCTTTTTATGCGATAACTAATATTTACTTTCGAAGAGGCTACTACACTACATGGTCCTTCCCGTCCTATTTTCATCATAAATAATGGAGGTTGATGACGAAGTTATTCCTACAAAATTTTAAGACTTTTGATTTAAAAGTACATAAGATGTACGATATTTCATATTTTTGTTGTATGAGGGGTAACATATCCCCTGGTCCTATCCCTTCCATTTTTATTCTACGATGTGAGGTTGATGAAAAAGGTATTACCGTAAAATTTAGAGACATTTGCCGTAACAGTATTTAAGTTGTACGATAATTAGTATTTTCTTTGTATGGGAGATATTAATTCCCCTGGTCTTTTTCTTTCCATTTTAATCTAAATTATAAAGGAAAACACAGAATTTATTTCCTCAAAATTGTAAGACTATTGCAGAAGTGGTTTTTAAGTTTTGCAATAATTAATATTTTCTTTGTTTGAACAAAGAATATATATATACATATATGTATATATATATATATATATATATATAGGACATTGTCCTATCAACATCATGTCTTTAAAGGATCCTGAAAATATTAATTCTTTTGCTCCCTCTCTATCTCTCTCCCTCTCTTTATGAATATTAACCTTTTAATAAATTTTTGCTAAATTTCCATTTAAATTTTAGTATTTAGTACATATGCTTTTTGCAATAATATGTTATTAAAACGAGTTTTTTGTTAAAAAAAAGAAGTTCATTCGACATTTGAAAAATTAATAGTTTGAAAAATCCGATAGAACTTAAACAAAAAAAAAAAAAAAAAAAAAAAAAGTTTTAAATCGTCTCGAAAACTGAGTCGATCATCCTAGTGTATACTAAGCGAGTAAAGCTTTTAACATAATTTGGAGAAATAGTTAAGAGTGATGAAATCATTGGCCATTATATACCGAATTTGCTCAAAGGTAAAACATTAAACATAGTATTTTTATTCCTACTTTTATTGTAGTATCATGTTTAAATTAAATGCTCTTCATTGGCTGAAAAACCCACAGGTATCAGGTAAAAGCTTATTTAGTGAAAGTGTTGCGCAGGAAACTTCTATTTAAGAATACAAGGCTTTGTTAAATTGGAATTGCTTTTAGTCTTTATTAGGAAAACCATTTTTTCTGTAATATTCATCTTGTCACTTAAAAAGTCATGGTTTTTGTTTAAAAAATAATAACTTTTTGATTTCTTTACAATTGATTTGTCACTTAAATTCATTAACCATAATTATATCTAGTTTTGCAAGTTTAGCCTTTTTAGGCTAAATCTAGCCTTTTTATTTTGCTTCTGGTCTCAAAATTTTCATTTTAGCTTTTTTTCTAGCCTTTATAATTTTTAAAATTTTTTAAAAAGGGTAAAATGACGAAAATAATTTCTTATTTACTATTACTAATTTTATTTTTACAAAATCATCCATTTAAGCATTTATGTGTATTTAATCGCACAAAAAATCGATATTAGTTATATTTAATAAACAATTTCGTCTGTAATCCTTTATTCTCCAAATAAAATTACCTTAACTAATTTTGTGAAGTTATTGAATCGATAATTTTTTAATATACTTCATCAATCACAATCACCCAAATATTTAGAAATGCTTAAACAGAAAGGAATTATTGTTCAAAAATGATGAAAAATCACTTAAAATTATTGGGTAATTTTTCATATGAAATATAAACCTTATTTGTATGGAAATTTTTTTTGGGTGATTTTTCATTTAGTCATTTTGCTGGCCATTAAAATTTATTTAGAGAAATTGGAAAAACTAATAAAACAAGAAAAAAATAAGTTTCTAAATTAAGAAATAAAAAATAACTTTTTTCTGACCTTATATTTTGTTGCATTTTGTCTTTTTTAATCTTTTGTAAAGTTCAATTTAGCCTCTTTTTCTCATCTTCTGGCAACACTGATTATATCATCCAATCAAATTATATGTTTTAAAATCTGAATTGTCCTCTATGAGCGATTAAAAATTACATTAATTTTTCTTTTAATGCTCAAACTCCCACTTGCGACTTTCCTTTATATTTATAATTTAAAATGGAAAGTTATGCAAATATTAAGACATTTTGGCTAAAATGAATTTGAGGGCTAATTGCTGTAAAATTACTATTGAGATTTTCTATTCCCATAATAAAAATTCTTAGTCATGTTCCCTAAAGAGTTTTAGTCAAATTTTATGTAAATATACATATTCATACAAGTACATATTCTATTCTTTTAGGATCGTTATTTATTAACGTTTGAAGGAATAAATTATAAATGTAATGGAGTTTTTTGGCAGCCAGTTGGAATGAGATTAAAGGAAATCTTTATTAATGTAACGTACCTTTATTGCAATTTAAAGATAATAATAATATAATTGAGTTTAGTGTTACATAAAATTAAAAACAACCACTGTCATAAAATTGATTTAATTAGTAAACAAATTCTGAGAATTTCATATAAGGATAAATCTTATTCTTTTATAATAAACTTTTTTTTTGCACTTAGTACTACATAAAAAAAACATTAGTTTATTATTAGTTCTTTAAATTTTGCTATAATGAATTCATTAAAAATTGTCCCTATCTCTTGTAAATCTTGATTAATAATTTATTTCATTAATGCTAAAAAAGGTTAATTATCCTTGATAAAATTTATGATAAAATATGTTCTTAACATGACGTGTATAAACAAATGAGTACAACTATCTCCATACATACTATTTCATAAAACAAAATATTTAAAAAATGTTTTTCGTATTTATATATATAAAAAAAAAAAAAATAGTAATAAGAAACAACTATAAAAAATGTCAGTAACACTTGTTGGTATTGTGGCTTTCAATTCATAGTTATGATAAATTAACTTACAAGTTAAATATGCTAGAAAATTGCTCCAAGTTAGTGATAAACGAATGCTTATTACCTTAAGACCTTTACTTTTTTTTGGATTTGATAATTACAGTGAAACTATTCTGGTGGAAATAAAATTACGTAGTAAAACTGTAAACTTTCTCTTCTTACAATAACGTGGAGAACAAAAAACTTACTTCAAGTAAATAAATTCTGAGAAATTTGCATCTAATTGAAATATTTACGATTCATTGAGAGACTACTTTGCCCATTATAGGGTATCCAAATATAATTTATTGTGATAAAATTAGAACACAGATATAAAATGAGCAATAAAAATTATAATTAATGAATAAGATTCTTACAATTTATTAAAAATAAAATAAACATGTAAATTGTAAAAAATATGTTTAAATATAAAAGATTTAAAAATCCGGGGTCATTATTATGTCCTTCAAAGTAGGTTGTATATTTATTATATTACAACCTTTTAGGTATCATTTTTGGCCGATGACCGCATCATAGTGCAAATAAAAGATTTTTCACAGTCGATTATATTGGGCCGCAAAGTGGAAACTTAAAAAACAAAAAAGGTTGATAAGTTTTCCGTAGTTGCACATTGTGATGCGATCATCATACCTTGATAATAATATCTGTAATATCTTGCCCAATTTTTATGAGCGTATCTTTAGATTCTTATTTCTGGCTTTTCCCCATATTTGGAAATTATAAAAAAGTTTAAATTTTTCTTTTTGATAAACGTCGAATATCAATGTGTATTTTTGAAATAATAAAGTTTAAAAAATTTATGATATTTATAAAAGAATGTAAAAGTTCACAAAAATATTTTTTTAAAATTTTCCCCTAAAGTCCATATTTTTTGCAGATCTGTTAAAATACAAACATTTTGGAACATTTTAGAATATTTGAAACTGCGTTTCGTTTGTTAATCCTAACTTTCGAATTTCAGAACATAGATTTAAACATAAAATTTGCAAAATTTAAATAGAAAAATTGAGAAAATTCTAGTTCTATAAAAATTTGAAGATAAATAGTTATGACGCTATTTCTTCCAAGGAAAACAAATCAACACCCATCATCTATTCGTCGACTATAAAGCTGCATTCGATAGACCGATAAGGGAAAATTTTTACGTTGCCATGTCTGAGCTTGGTATTCCTGCAAAGATTTTTCGACTTTGTATAATGACTTTGCAAAACACAAAAAGCTCTGGTACAAGCTTGTTACAAAAAGGCTCGGAGAGCGGGGTTTTAGGCAAGGCGACGCATGATTATGTGACTTCTTCAATCTACTAACGGAGAATATATTACAAAAGACAAAAATCAAAACCACTGACATTATTTACAACAAAAGTGTCATGCTGCTTGCTTATGCTGACAATATTGACATCATTGGTCGCAACACATGAGCAGTAAGTGGAGCCTTTGCAAAACTCGAAGAGCAGTCAAAGAATATGGACCTTAAGGTTAATGGGGATAACACGAAGTATTTTAATTCCAGTGGTAGAACATCTCAGCGTCTCGAACAACGTATAGCGATCGAAAATTATAGCTTAGAAGTTGTAAAAGACTTCATATACTTAGTGTCAGTATTAACAACAACAACTATGCCAGCTAAGAGATTAATCGAAGAATAACTTTGGCCAACAGATGCTTCTTTAGGCTTGGTAAGCAATTAAGAAATAAAGCTCTCTATCGGTAAATAAGAATAACATTCTCCAAATCGCTCATTCTGCCCGTCCTACTATATGGTGCTGTAACATGGACAATAAAAAGATATGATGAGACATTGATCGTCGTCGAGAGAAAGATCCTAAGCAAGATTTATGGCCCTCTACGCGTTGATGATGAATTCCGAGTTAGAATGAATCACTAGCTTTACGAGCTTTATGCTGATGTAAATATAGTCAAGCGCATTAAAATACAACGACTTCGTTGGCTTGGACACACCTGGCGAATGGAAAATGAGGCTCCGGCCGGAAAGACATACAAGAAAGAACCCCTTCGTGGGCAACATAGAAAAGGGCGACCCAGTCTCTCATAACAACATAACAAAACTTGGTGTCTCCAGCTGGCGCCAGCATGCAGAAGACATAAATAGCTGGCGTTCTATTTTCCTTTGGGCTGAAACCGACTCTCTGTTGTAATAGTCATCTAAAGTAAATAAAGCTATTTCATTCAAGAGACGTAACTTGTAATTTTTGTGAATTTGAAATTGGGACTCGGAAAAGATAACGACATGAATAAGGATGAAAATTATGTTTGACATTCTGAAGAAAGCAAAAATGTTTTATAAAAGCTTAAGGTACGTTCAGACTAGTCAAATATATGCCGAAAAAGACATAACTACTAAATAAAATAATTCCAAATTTATTGTTTTAATTAGTAAAACGTTTTCTCTTACAAAATATTTGCCAGATTAAAAAACGGCAAATTTTTATGAAAAAGATAAAATATTTGCCAAGTGTGACCATAGCTTTAGAAGTAATAATGCTACGATGTAAACAACACGCTAACTATAAAAACATGATTTTATTGTAGCCTTAATTGTCACTTTCATTTTTATCTATTATTACTTAAATAAGATAAGAAAGGAATTTGATTTTTATATAGCTAATTTGTCTAGAGTGTTGGTTTTTATATAGCTCATTTGTCTCGATTTAAAGAGCTAAGAGAGTGAATTCAAATCCTAACTGTGGAAATCATTTTTTTTTATAAATCATGTTGATTTAAATACAATTTCTAAAAGTCTGTAATTTTTTACTCTTTGATTTTAAATGAACATAATAAAACTTAAATAATCACGAGAATATTTCTTAATAGGAGCTAAAACTATTCGCAAATTGATCTATAATATTTTAATGAATTTGATATTTTATATCATCATATTAAGAAAATTATAGTATTAAAAAAAAACTTCTAAATTTTATAGAAATTTGAATTGGGAAATTTTATCTCTTGGCTTAAAGTATCAGTAAAAACAATTTAATTAATTTGAAGAATGCTAATATTGGATCAAAGATTAATTTTGTCCGGACAGACACAATGGTATATAATGTTCCATAATAAATAATATATTGTTTTGGTAACACATGATTTAGTAATAAATGAATCTGTAACATCTAATCGGCGGGTTGGGTTGATATAAAAATTCACATAGACATAGCAGAGTAGCGTACAATTTAAGTATAACGGGGAGGTCTAATTGAGAAATGCATTTTTCTGTCTGTGAAATTCCATTTTTTGTTGACAAATTTATTATTCTGAAATCGTTGACATTTGAAAAGAAGTTAAATTTATAATCAAGTTTACGTATTAAGAAGGATATAAAATACAAAAATTGCCATTGAAGTACTGTCGGTCTGGTTGTCAATTTCCCATTTGAACTAAACAGTATGACATAACTTTAAAGGTAACTGATTCTAAAATGTCGTTAAAACTTACAAATCCAAAAAAACCTACTTGTGTCCAATAAGTTACCCTTTGCATAATTGAGTCTTGTGAAAATAAAAATAATGTTAACAAATCTAGCAGCTTATCGTTCAAAAATTTGTAAAACTCGACCCAGTTAATTTTAAAGTAAGCAATATTTAGCTTACTTTACACCCCAATATGAATTGATGAAGTTTGTACTGAATATTAAGCCTTTTATGAGAACATAATTAAAAATAAGTTTGTATTATTAACTTTCAAATTCAAATTAATTAAAGAAATGATGAAGGGTTGCCAAACCCTTGCTTGTGGATCGCGTACCCCCAATTGAGAACAGTTGATTGAAGTGTAGGGATAACTATCAGCGTTGTTGTTGTTGTTGATTTTTGTATAAGAAAGCAGTAGTTGTTTATATAAACACATTTATTTATATATGTTTGAACGTTGTTTAGTTAGCAACAGAAGCATTGCAATTTTTTAACTCCCGGAAATCGGGATTTAATTTACGGCATTTCCAGGTATTCAGGAAAATTCAATATTATTTAAAAAGCATTAAAACAAAAAAAAAAAAAAACAAAAAAATATATATTTGAAGTTGACTTTTTTTTAATATAATTATCTAATATTTTTAATATAATTATATATATATATATATATATATATATTTATTTTTTATTTGTAAATATGGATATTAATATTTTCAAAATGCTTATGTAGAAATTCATTGTTATATTAAAAATATATTCATACCTTCATCTATTTTTAAAATTAAAAATTGTTTTACTATTTAAGTATCTAGTTGTTTATCATCGATAATAAAAACTTAGTGAAGGAATTCCGGCTATTGTTCCTCATTCTCGACAAAAAAAATCTCGAGATTCGGGAAGTGAAAAATTGGAAAAATTCCCGAGAAATTAGTTCCAGGAATTCTCTGACAATCATTGTTGTTGTTTTTTGTATATGCAAGCAGTGATTGCCTTGCTTGTATATACATACATATGAGCATACATATATATTAGATTATTTTTCAAAGTATAATTGTGAATATAATAATGTATACTTTAAGGCATTATTTGTAGGTAACTAACTTGTTTAAGCTATTTTTCTTTTCAAATAAAAAATGTTAATATTTTGTGTGAAATACTATAATACTTTTATTAATAACTCCGAAACTGATTGATTAGTTGAATAATAAGTAATTATTTTTAATCTAAAATATGATGGGTGCAATATATATTTACAAAGTTTTAAACACCGATTATATTATTTTTGAAACTGAAACTTGACGGAAACAAAATCTACACAAAATTATTCGTCTAAAATGGTATATAAATATTTTTTTTCTTAAAAAAATAAGATAAGCATCCAGAAGTAGGCAAATTAATTTCGTGTCTACACACGCAGAGAAAAAACATGGTTACAGTATTATCACTACAATAATATTTAAATTTTTAATAACTCTGTGTTCATGATAATAATGTTTTTGTTTAACTTTTATCATCTAATGATTACACTAAATAAAAATTTTAATATGATTGACTGCAAAAATTATATATTTTTAAACATTTTTAGCAGGAACAAAATTTTATTAATATGAAAATTATCATTACTTCTACAACAATTAAATATTTGCAGTCTTTTTCCTTGTTCTTAAATCTGAATTAGTTTATATATGAATAAATATAAATAGACAAGGTTTGGTTTTAATCGGTGTGTATTAAGTAATAAACATATCTTGCACTTGAACTGAAGCTTCACGGTCTAGATTTAAATATTTATTTGTTTATTTTAATAAATAAAAATAAATAAGTTAAAAACAGTGAATATATTTAATGTATAAATAATATGTAAATATATTTTTTTTTTTTGGCTAATGAACACTACTCTATTATTTTCAATAAAAAATTTATAAAAATAATTTTTTATTAATACGTCTTATTTTAATATACAAAATGGAATAATACGACAAAATCAAATACTAGATTAAATAACATAGGATATTAATATGATAAAGTGGTATATTAATATGAAGAATGGCATAATAATATTATAAAATAGAGTCATAATAAGACAATAAAATAGAATAAAATTTACATAATAACATCAAATCATAATTTGATAGAATGGGATAATGTAGATTTGTCAATTATATGAATTTTTCAACTATATGAATACTAGAATCATGACATGAAAAACAAACCATAAAATCAGACACAATATGACAAAATGGAATCATAATGATTATTACTTATAATCATTTATATATTTCGCTGTGATCATATGTTCCAATCATAATATGTTGCTCTTAGAATATGGTCACTGCAACAATATTTTTTCTCTATTTTGAATCATAGTTTCACTATTTTGAATCATAGTTTATTAAGCATTTTAGAACAATATCAGAACACAATACATTAATTTTTCTCTATTGCGAGAAATATTTTTTTGGATTGATTTAAATTTTTTAATTCCTAATCTTATTTTAAACCTTGTAGACTTTTTTCTTATATAATACATTTTTCAGTTATGCTTCTATGACGTGATTTCCATTTAATAAATACTTTTATTATTTTCTTAAAATTTATTACTTATGAAGTCCTGGCTTATGTTTTTGAAAATTTAAGTAACGCAATTTGGAGCATAAAAATGTATTAAATTGTTTATTTCTTATTTTTGTTGTTTTAAGAAAATATATGTACAACTGTAATCCACTTAGTAATATATTCCAATAAAAACCTAAGATAATATACTAAAAGAATAACCAAAGAATAAAAGAAAAGCAGTATTAAGAAAATTAATTTGAATGACTGAACTAGAAAATAATTTTGGGCGGTAGAGAACGCACAATGGTAAGGGCTATATTAGGATTTAATTATTAACGCTACGGTACATACTCCAAAAAAAATTAAAATTAATTATAATATTATAATAATTATTTATTGAAATCATTTAATTGGTTATCAGATTTAAAGCAAACTGGTAAATACACGTAGAAAAATCATGTTTGAATATGGTCACCATGTCCGTCCATCTGTCCGTCCATGTAAAATTATAATGAAGTTACAAATCCATGCAAATTTTCTCCTAGGATAGGGTTTCGACGCTCATAAATTTTTTGAATATTACATAATTCAGTACTGATAAGAGTTTTATAGACATTTGTTTTTATAGAATAAGTTTTATAAACTTAAAAAAGCACAGTATATAGTTTGTATGAGGTTCGCTCCCAAAAATTCCGTAGCTCCCATATAAGGCCCACTTCCGAAAATCGTTATACAGTGCATAAATTAGTACTGGTAGACACTATGTTTTTTTACACGTAAGATTCCAAAAAGTGTAAATTGTAATCTTAAACTTTACAACAAGACTTGATCCACAATGAAGCACAGGATTCATATCATAAACTCTCGGAAAATTGGTCGAGCCCAAGCCTCAAGTTATAGTAACATTCTTACAATCCTAAAAAATATTGCCAGTAATGACACAGCGCCCTGTCAAGTTTGGAGCTACAATATCGAAAGTTTAGCTGACCTGGCACGAATAACGGAAATAATATCAACAGTTTGAACCTTTGCATAATATTTTAGAATAGAAATGTTTTTATACTCTTTATATGACACACAAAAAGCTGAAGATAATATATAAAAACCATAGCCAATATTGAAGAATGTAAAATTGTCTGAAATGTGTGTCATCATTTTCATAATCATAAAGGCTGGCGCATATATTGTAATTTATTTCTATTTCTGAAGCTCCCCAATAACCTAGAAAGTTCAAAATTAGATTTTTTATGAAACTAGTTCTCTTTTCAATCATTTCGGAGCGAGATTTTATACAATGACACTTTTGATTGACCTGGACTGGCTTATTCACTAGTATAAAAAAAAATTGCTTTAAATGAATTAAAAGACAATAAAAATTATAAATACTGCAAATAAAAATTAATTGTTGTGCAAACACATAGAAATTAAATATATAGGTATAGATTCATGTAAATATCAACTTTAAAGCCATGTTATATGTTAACAAATCACGACGATCTAAAGTTTCGTAACTATATCTTTATTACTAAAGAAATGTGAACATTTTAATGTCAAGAAAGGTACCCTTGTATGTAATGTAGGGTTAATGAAAATCTGTTATGAAAAATTAAAAAATTGGAGACAAATTTTGCGTAAAATATTTTAATGCACTTTAAGGTGAAGAAAAATTTTTAATAATAATTTAAAAACTTATCTAAAATCTTTTTCAAAGTTTGTGATTTGTTAGACATCTGAGAAAGCAGTAGTAAAGTACTTATATTGGATCTAATTACACGGTGCTAAAGGGAAAAAGACATTTGGAATGTAATATAGTGGAGCAGTGGAGGAAGTTATATCTAAAAAAAAATTTTTTCTAACTTTGCGCGGCTTTACAACTTTTTGTACGAAAACGTATTAACTAATTTTATTTTTTTAAACTTCATTAGAAAGTGAAGACCTTGCCGTTTTTAAAAAGTATATACTCCACTCTATTCATAGCAAAACTGTAAAAGATATTAAGGATACAAACCAATTTTTTAAATTTTTATTCGTATTTTTTTTAAATTTATGGTCATTTTTGACCCGCACTTTGTTAGAAAATATATTTTTTTCTTATTTTTGCCTAATTCTAAATGAGCTGTAGTAAAAATCAGATGAGAATTGGTAAACATATGACAAACTTATAAAATCTTGTTATTTTATGTTTGCTCATTTTATTCCTAATAAGATGTAAATTAAAAAAAAAAATAATAATAAAAATTGAGTTTATGTCCTTAATATCTTTCACAGTTGTGCTATGATTAGAGTAGTGTATATACTTTTTAATAAAGGCAAGGTCTTCTCTTTCAAATGAAGTTTAAAAAGCTTAAATTGGGTAACAGGTATTCAAGATAAAAATATTTAAAGTCGGTTTAAATCGGTCTTTTGGATATAACTCCTGATTTTGGGGGTACATTGAAAATTCTAAAAATGGTGTAATAATAATCTACTCACCTATACCTACAAACTACACTACGTTACAATCCAAGAGTATTCAACATTTTTGGTTTCGAGTACCGTGTTTTAAATTTGATTATTTTTAAATATATAACAATTTAATTGTAGGGTATATACAAATCCAAGAAATATTACAAAATTTGCATAAAATCCATAGTTTCTTATAACAGGTGCAATTCATGTAATTCTACAAGTACAATTCACATTCATTTAACATGCCCTGCCACTGTGTCCACAAAAAAAAAAAGAGAAGAAAAATACTTTTAAAATGAAAATCCATAAATGCAGTTTCCTTTTGTTTGGTAAATAACAAAAATTGAAATTTGTTATTAAAAACAGGACAAAACAAATGGCACCATTCACAAAAAATAAGAAAATTTTTATTAAAATATATATTTTTTGCATACAAGGAATGGTTTACTAAAGGAAAGACTCCTATAATTTGTTCGTTAAGGTATCATCTATAAAGATGTAAAAGCTAAAAAGCTGGTAATAACGAATTTTTTTGTCTTGCACTCACAAAAATGAAACAGTATCAGGGAGACCTTAACAATATGTATCTCTGTTACTGCTATTGAAAAAATTAGTATTTTTTTCTGGAAATTTTTAGAATTTTTAGAAAAAGTAAAACTAGTATAGAACATCTTAATTTTTATTGTAGAGTACAATTGTATTTATGACTGGCATATGGCCAAAAAGAAAATAAATGGAATAACAACTGGAAATAAAACCTAAAAACTGGTGTCGTCTAATAAATCTTTAATATTCAAATTAATTTTACCTTGTTCTAACTATATTTTTTAGTTTATTATGAAATACCTATTGTCATACATATATAAAAATTGAGCTATATTTATAAAAAAAAGGAAAATAAATGTGGATTGAGAAAAGTCGACAAAAAAATAACAAAATAAAAAAAAAAAAAAAATAGTACAGGTATAGATAAGTAGCAACAAGGTGTTAATCGAGATTAATTTCTAACAATGAACTTTAGGAAGAATTTACCGATCATTTTATTCTAATTAAATATTCTCCTGAAAATTTTTTTTTAATCAAGTGACACCTTCAAATGCGCACTAACAAACGAACAAATTGAATTTTAGCTAATCAACATCAATAATTCCTTTTTGATTGTTTCATATCCATATCTGTTGTAGAAAATTAATACTTGTTTTACGATTGCAATGGAATAGAAAACGCCTTTGTAATATTACAAACTATTCCCTATCAGCCATCCATTCAATTTCAAATGCACACCAAATTTATTTTGTTTTTCGTACTTTCTGGCCATGATGAAACAACATGATTAATTTTTTGATTACTAAAAGGCTGGTTCAATAGTAGAAGTAGCATAAATAACATAAATGGAAAAAAAATTATGAACTAATTTGCCTGTTTGTATGCAGTTTTATTTGGTCACATTGAAAATTAAGCAAAGTTTTCGTTTCATTATATGAAGTAAATGCAGGTTTAAAAGAACAGCAAATGGGAAAACTGAATTAGAACTCATAATTGTGCAATACAAGTTGTTGTCAGCATACGATTTTCTGGCTCTGGGGATGCTATAAATAAATGTGAAAGGAATAATTAGTTATTAATAATTACACGTAGGCAGTCCTTTAAAATTTCAAATATTAAAAAATAACATGAGTTTTCTTCGTAGACTAAATACCAAAATTTATTTAACAAACTATTTTGCAAATTTAAGATAATAATTATGCCACCATGATAATTAATCCTTGCTGCATTTTTTTTTTGTTTCAGTACTTTTTTGGTGTAGAACTGCAGGTTGTTTTATATTTTTTACAACTTGATTGTGTAAAGAAAATTCTGTATATATTTTCGTTAGTGCTAGACTCAAATTTCAATATAAACTAGCTTACAGTTAAATGAAAATTTTGCTATTACGGCTGCTGGTATGCTACCAATACTAACATGTAGTACGTGACTCGTGAAATTAGTATAATTATGTAATCGCCTATCTTGTTAATTTTCACTGGTCTTAAAAAAAGGTATTGTTCTCAAAAACATATGATATGCATTTTTTATGTAAAACGTGCATTTCAATTATGACCAAAATTTAAGAAGAATTTAAGGAGTTTAGTTTTGAAAATATTTTGTTTACTCTTATCCCCTAGATTTATATTTTGAAGATCTATGCATATAAGTAATATTTCTTAGTATAATACTCATAAGTACAGTTGTTATTTTTATCTAAATTACAGTTATTTTGAATAATTCTTCAAATAGATTTTTCCAAATATAGCTCTTCTACTTGATTTTTTATTATGGTAATATACCGTCCGTTAGAAATACAGTATAAACTCGATAATCCGAATAATTGATTGTAGATTTTAATTTGGATTATCGAATTTTTCGGATTAAGGATGTTTATCTTCTTGATCCTTTTTATTCCTAAATATATTGATTATTTAATATATGAAACAAATTCGAAATCAACTTTCTTTTATCTAACATATCACTCAAAAGTATATTCAATTTTAGAAAAATGGTAATACCATTTTATAAAATACGTCTTGGTTAAGGAAAATCAAAACGAATTTTCCGAAAAAGTTGTTCCTTTCAGATATATGTGGATATAAAATTGAATGTTTTTATTCGGTGTTCAATTACACAGTGCAACAGGAAAAAATTTCCTTAATAATTTCAGCGAAAAATGAAAATGTAGTCTGACAAAACTGCCAAAACGATTTTCAGTTAGTTCGAATTTCTGTTTTCAGTTTTTGGAGCCTTTTTTCAATATGATTGGAAATAAAAAAAATTCAATTATTTAATCCTGTTATGTATTGTTGTTGTTTTAAAGGGTATTACCATCGTTATATAAAGTTTTCGCTGGTTGTCATATCCTTTTTACTCCCATTTGTGCCATAATTATGTTTGCCTTACTTGACGTTATGTTTAAACTAATGAAGCGTTTAAAGTGACACTTGGTATGTGTATATTTAAAGGAAGAACTGACGCCAATTTTTTCAAAAAAAGGTTTACTTTGCTTTTTAGTAAACAACTTTAAGCGAAATTTTGCACATAAGTTTCTCGCTTCACTGAAAAGGAAAAATAAGCTTTACATTACCTTATATGCCATTTACACTAAACAAAAACTTGTAGTTTTTGGCTTTATTTGGTTTTTGAATAAAAAAACTACGTAAATTTGTTTGGTTTTTCCATACAAATCAAAGACCATTTTTAACTAGTTTTTTTTGAAAACCAAATAAAAACCACTAAAATAACTATTTATGTTACATCCTGCTTAGCAAATTTTAGAACCGTAGCTTTTATATATAAAGAGAAAATTAAAATTTCAAATTTATAGAAATTATTTGTTTTGTTTATGAAATTATTGCAATAAATTTTTATTAAAAATTGTTAAAATATGTTTTAGTATTGAAACTATGTATTCTCTGATCGAAGAAATAAAAAATATCCAATAAATGTGAAAAAAAATACATTTTGAAGAAAGAAGGTATGTAAGTGATGTAGTTTTTAAAATTTTGTTTTTCAAAAACCAATTAGTTTTTGTTTTGGTATAAACAACTTCCGAATTTAATAATATTTGATATACACATTGTCCTCTTCAAAACTAAGCCTCGTACAAAATTTTAAATAATTTTATCAAGGGGTTTGTAAAACATAGCGATTTGAATGTGTAAAATACCCAAAAAATATTTAAAAATTGTCTACAGAAAATTAAAAATGCCTTTCAACGATATAAGAATAATAGGGTCTCATATTAAACGTAACAAAATTGCCTTTAATATGATGTACAACATAGCTTTTTTTTCCACATTAAAATGGTCCATATCTCGTGATTTATAGTTCGCGGGCAAATATATAAAAAAAAGTATTTTTAAAAATTTTAAAAAATATATGTACGTTAATAGCTAAAATGTTTTTTATACCCTTGATAAGGGGCATGCTAGGACTCGCAATTGTTTATGAATTATTATAAAAATGTCATAATAAATACAAAATATTTATTTCAATTTGTATTGTTTCTTTTAAAATCAAAAACAAAAATCGTCAATTACTTTCACAAATCATCAAAATTTCATGATATTTGGCAAAAATATTAACATTAATAAATAAGATAAATTGTCTTTACAAATATGCATATCTTCCATATGTATACTAAAACATTCATTGAGGTCTATAGTTAAAGGTAATAAAATTACCTTTAAAATGATATCTGAAACATAGTTTTATGTTGAATATGAACGCTCGATATTTCGCGAATTAAATTTCGCGGTCGCGTATCTCATCAAATGGTATTTCCAAATTTGTGAAAAAAATATTAATATTAAAATATTAAAATATTATTAATATTATTTTTCTGTATATTCTCTGTAAGTATCGTGCTGGACTCTCAATGGCTTCTGAGTTATTACAAAAAATAAATAAATAATTATTTTTAAAGAAATTTTAAGCATTCATTTGTTCACTTTATTCGGTGTGACTATACTCGCTAAAAATATATAGAGAGAGAGACTTCATAATCGACATATATTCATTTTAACGAATTTAAAAATACGCGACCGCGATATTTAATTCGCCATTTAAATTTAACATGAAAATATGTTTCGGGTATTATTTTAAAGATAATTTTATTACCTTTACCTATAAACCTCAATGAACATTGTCACATATATATTGGAAGATATTCGTATTTTTATGAAGACAATCTATCTTATTTTAGAAGTATTGTAAATCGAGAACTATCGCGGAAATCGCACTAGCGTTAATATTAATTAGCAGTGTTAATATTAATATTCTTGCCATATTTCATGAAATTTGGATGATAGTTGTAAGCTTGGCGATTTTTATATTTGATTTTAAAAGAAACAACACAAATTGAAATAAATATTTCGTACTTATTATGACTTTTTTTTTATAATAATTCATAAACTATTGCGAGTCTCAGAATGCTACATAACAAATGTATAGACAATATTTTGACCATTAAATTTTTAAAAGTGCAATTTTTTGATAACTCGCGTAATATTGACCATTCAGATCAACATAAAAACATGTTTCACATATCGTTTTAAAGGTAATTTTATTACTTTTAACCATAGACCTCAATGAACGTTGTAGTATGCATATTTTACAAGATATTCGTATTTTTATAAAGACAATTCATCTATTTATTAACATTAACTAGAGTTAGTGTTACTACTATATATTTTAATGTTGAGAAAAAAAAGTCATATTGAACGTCATATTAAAGGTAATTTCGATGCCTTTAATATGACATCCCAATGAGTCTTGTACCATAAATACTTTGAAAGATATTTGTAAATTTGTGTATGCATTTTTTTTACATTTTTTAGCTATTTTACATCTTCAAATTGCTATATTTCGCTAGACACTTGAAATTTTAAAAGTATAAAAGAGTTTTATTTGATTCAATGGAACAAAAAAAAAAAAAAAAAAAAAAAAAGAGGAGGGTAATTACAAAAACTAGACCTATAAAGGGTATGACTTTTTACGTGGATCTATCGGAAGTCATACGATAGGTTAAATTTCATTAGAATCAGGATGAAAATTATCAAAAAGTCTATGAAATAGAGGAAAAGGTGGGCGAAAAAGAGGCGTTACTCACATTCAGATTAGTTTGTAATATAGTATATTATATACAGAATTTTTTATTTTATGTGAATTGCTTTAGCAGCATCAAGAATGTAGCATTCGTTTTAAATTTTTATTAAATCTATAGTTTTCTCCAGAAAATATTCTATATATGTACCTTATTTCATTTGATTAAAAAAAAAATGCTTACAAAATATGGGCGTGGAACATTTATTAATTCAGAGCATGCATGATATATATGTTCAAAATATTAGTTTAATCGGGTTAGTAATGTGACAACTCAGATATTGCAAACAATTTAGTTATGAAAATTAGGCATAAAAATTTTGCATAATAGAAAAGCTAGCAAAGGCTATAACAAAATATCATTTCAAAACACATAAAATAACAAGTTTTTGGGTTTTCTAACTTTGAAGAGAATCATATGTTCTATAGTTCTAATCCTATTTTATCAAAAGATGACTCATTTTGTTCCTAATAAAATATAGTAATAAGAAAAAAAATATATGTTATCTAATAAAGTGTTGATTAAATATAGCCATATTAAAAAAATATGAAAAAAAGTTAATTTTTGTCCTTAATATCTTGAACTGTTTTGCTATGATTACATACATATGTGTAAATAATTTTTAAAAAAGGTAAGACCTATTCTTTCTAATGCTATTTAAAGAAAACTTAAATTCCATAACAGGTTTTGGAGATACAATTTTTTGATACCATGAAGTTCGAAAAATCCGTTTTTTTGGGAATAACTCTAGATTTTGAAGGTATATTTAAAATTCTAAAAATTGTGTAGTAATCTACTCACCCATGTTCACAAACAACATATTCAAGTGTTTTTTCACTGTAACTCCGTGTTATTGGATATGAATTTAAAAATATAGAAATGCAAAAAGATTCATAAAATTAAATAAAGTACACATCAAAGAGTCGAATTTTATGAGGATCGGTGCATAATTAACTAGAGCTGCCATATAAGGCCCACTTCTGGGTATCACGTAAAAGTCCATAAATCTCATATTAATGTTAGTATCAATATAATATAATGTTTTCGTATTCTCTGTAGAAGTTTACATTACACCTAACGAAAGTATAGCTCAAAAATTGGGCACAGGTCTCATACAAGACGCCTTCCGATATTTTGGTGCACATGCACAATAGTACTGGTCATCATATGGTCGGGCTTGACCGACTATCTTTCTAATATGTTAGAACTTCTTATTGGTCAGTAATTATAATGGTTTATTTTTATTCTTTTCTTGTAATAGATGACATGAAAGTCATGAGGAGTGATTCCATGTTAAAACGGACAGCAATCGGATTTATCATCTCCGATTTAAATGAAATTCACTACAGCATTAGCTTTTAGAAGTGTTTTTCAAATCATAAACCTTTAGACTCATGGCCCTTTCTAGTCTAAAAATATAACGTTTTAAGAAAGGAATAAAAGTTAAAAACTTTATAATGGTGTACTTGTTTAAATGTTAATAACTTCTGAAAAACACAGTTCAGATCTCTGGTTTTGATTCCATTTTAAAGACAGCCTTTGTTACAATATGTAATATAAAGATTATTTATATCAAAATATATAAGGTCAAAGTTTGACATATAAAAATAAAACCATTATATCTCAAAATACGGTTAAATTTTTTTATCTAAGTCAAATTTATTAGAAGTTCCGGTGTACAATGGTTTGAGAAGTACCCATTTAGGCGCATAATTAAGTAAATTTCATGAAAAAATTAATTTTTTAGGTCAATTATGTAAAATAGAGTCCAAAATGTATATATAGTACGTCCTCGATTTACATAACATAGTTTAATATATGTCAGTTGTCATCATATATTTAAAAAGATTATTTAGAAATTCACTATTATATGAAAGAATAAATATTTTAAAGGAATTATTTATATTTTAGAAAACATTTCCATGTATTCTATGTATTTGTGTTATTTTTTTGCTTTTTGAAATTAGCATATCCTCAAACTTTTTAGTTTGACATACTTTTGCCTTAAACACCAGCAGCTTTTGAGTAAGTCAGCTGAGAGGAGGGAGAATACTGCTGCTTCCTCTCAATACGGCAGGGATCATTAATGGAGTCTCTTATGCCAAGACAGCCAGGACAGAATCTCATATTTTTAATGAAACATCTGTGCTAAATGTTAGTAACGGTTTTACTTTGGTGTCTGCTATTTCGTATTTCAACACTATCGATAGTCACTGTATGAGATTCTTTGGAGGTGTCCACCTTGAGTATCTTGGGAAGTTAGGAGTTTAAGAGTATAGGTCCCTTAGTAGTAATAGAGAGAAATCCCAAGCATTGTTTGGAATGCTACTTTCGGTGCAACATAATGGCTAACACACTTAAATGTGACTTTAATGCTAGAAATTCTTATTGGGGTGGTAATTACTCTAATGGTAGTGGACGTTATCTGCATGATTTTTTGATATCTTACCCTGACATTGAAGTACATCGGACTAATGGTCCTACGCGAAATGGTGTCAGGTGAAAATAGATACTTAAATAAAAAATCGTGATATTATAAAATAATTTAAAATGATATAGAATAAATCAAATAATAGAGTAATTAAATTACATATGAAATGCGGCGATATTCGCACTAGGACTGAACCGACCTTCCCGAATGGACCGAAACGTTTCTACCCAAGAGATAGATGCATGTATTGTGACTATGACCGATATTTTCAAGAATGCAATGGATGAGTCAATTCCGAGGATGCCTCACGGTGGGAGTGGGATTTTAAACTCCCTCAAGAAACACAGGAGAAAGTTGTGTGGAACTGTTGATCCTGAGAGTTAAGCTGTCCTAGAAGCGGATATCCGGAATTTGGACATTATACAAGTGGCAAATTGTTGTATTTGAGGAAAGCCATTTGGTCAGTGGGTGCTTCCGGCGAGTTACTGATCTAGAGACTTTGCGTCTAAACCAGTACATCTCATTTACCGATCTATTAACCATAAAGAATGAAAGTCTACTTTATGGGGATGCAGGGCACTTATTTTATCACAGGAGATTTAATACTATTGATATAACTGATTTGGTGTACAACACTGTGCAGTAATTTTGTTTTTGTTTTATTTTTGTTTTATTATTGTTATTTAGTTTTAAGTATTGATTAGTTTTTAAGTTAAGCATGTAAGTTGTAAAGAAATATGTTCCCTTTTTATTCCTTCTTTTAGAAATTTAAAATGAAAAATTAAAGAAGAGAAAAATCTAACTGAATTGGAAATTATTCTAAGAAACATTTATTAACAGAATTTTTGGAAAAATTGAATAAAACAAAAAAATAAAAATAATACAAATTTTGGTCGCCATATTGGATCCGTCATTTTAAATTTTAATCTTTTATTGCAGAATGGTAATCAGTGTACCCAAAAATCTTATATGTGATATTTATTTTCTACGTAAACCTAATATTCTAATTATGGCCAAAATTCAGTGATCATTTTGGTATTGCTTTAATTTTGTCGTAACATACATAATTTTTATTGTAACCTTATAAACAAAATATGCAAATAGTAATGATTTTTTTTTTTTTTTGGACAGCATTAAAAAATCTCTGAAGAAGACGTTAACCCGTTGAAAATTTATTTATTGATTTTGGATCATTTATACCCCCAAAAAGTCCGTTCTTCGATATTTTAAAAACGTTTGTAAATTGTTTATTTTGATTCCAGAAAAAAGCGAATAAAGTCATATAAATTCCACTTTTAATTCATATATCTGTTATACGAACAATAAACCGGAATATGTCTTTAATGCTAATGTATTATAAAGAGAATTGGTTCACAAAAAAGTGTTAAAGCAAATAGCTTTCAAATAGCTTTTGGCTTCATAAAAAACTCACCCTAAACCTTCTTCTTATAGGGCATACAAGTGTTTACAGTGGAAACGAATTTTTCATCTTAATTTGGACAAAGTAAAAAAAAAAATATAGTTACGCTTTTTTATCTTAATATGTCATTATGCTATTAATAAACATTTCTTAACACCACATTTAAGAAACTTTTTATTTTGCAAAAATAAATGTAGTAAACGCGAAACAAACTATGTGACAATTATCGGAAAACTAGACCGTAAAAACTCCTTATAAAATAATATAAATCGGTGGTATGGTTGCTAGTATAACCAAATAGTTAAAAAATTTAAGTTGTACTAAATTTTTTCAATGTCGCCATTAAAAGGAAAATAAATTAAATGGAATGAAAATTTTTTTAATATAATTACTATAACTATTAGCCTTTATTAACCTTCTTAAAAATATACCCCAAAAAGTAACGTCTACAAAAAATATTATTTTTCTCTAAACTCTCTTTTTTATGTAGCGCACCTCAGCTTTATTTTATTTCCTTTTAAAGATTAATGATGTTTTAAATAACTCTCTTGTTGACAACCGAAAAAAAAACACTCACACAGCAAAAAAGATTCTTGGGAAATTAAAATGAAATTAAGAAAATAAATGTGCCAAACACCGACATCACTACCACTCCAACTAGTCCTTGGGGAGTAATAACAGAGAAATATTGTATGAAAGAAAAGAAAAGGAACGAGGACTACTGGAAGAACTATAACAAAACATAGACCAATAATTTATGTGTTAAATGCAATTAATGCAGTTTGTAATATTTTTTCCGGTCTTTCATTTTTTTTCTCCTATTTTCGTTTTTTTTTTCTTTCTAGTTTTGGCCACAACAAAAGGGTCAAAAAGAGATAAAGAATTATTTTGTTGGAAAAACTTTAAACGAAGCAAATTTTTCGTACTAGAACAAATATGATAATGGCAGCTATTTTTATGGAAGATGTTGAAATAAAATTTATTTTTTAAAATATTTTTGCTGTTTATGACAATAAAAATTTTATGAATTTTTAATTAGCTGAATAGGGAAGATGTTTTAAGACCCTGTAGGAAATAAAGGAAATTTTATATAAAGGAATATTAAAGTGTTTGAAAATCAAAGAAGCATTCTTTTGAAAAATGTATTACCTGTCTTTCTATTATAGTTATAATAAAAACCACAACTTCTTTGTCTATGCCATAAAACAAATTTCCATACTGCAATCTCTAATTCACTTTTATGTTTCATTAATTTTCTTACTTTATTTTTTATTTTCAGTTGTAGAAATTCATATTTTCATTTCGCACTCCCCCTCCCTTCAGTTCAACCACTACTTTATTATGCAATTTTGTTTTCAATCCAAAAATCTATTAAACACATCCCTAATTACTAGCAAATGCAAACATTATAATTGCCTTTCATCCAGCTGCATGATGATGCACTCTCACACAAACAAACAAAACTGGTGGAAAAACAAAGGCAAAGCAACATAAAACATAAACCGAATTGAAAATTAAGCCAAAAACCAAAAACCTGCTGGAAAAAAATGTTTGTTCGACCAGAAACCAATAATAAATGTTTGCAAAGTTGTGTGGGAAAAAATGTTGACCAGTTTCTACATATATTTTTATGGTCACAATAAGGTGTAGACTTAAATTTAAATAAACTAACAATTAGGCTGGGCGTGTTTTACTATAAATGGTTGTATTTAAATGCAATTTTTTTCAATTTATTCAAAACAAAATTATAACCAGTGAATGGAGATAATATTAAGACTGTGTGATTAAATGGCAAACAAATGTTCACATTTAAGTGGGTGTAATTAATAGTTATGCATAATTTTGTGGTTTTTTGTAAAATTTTGGAATATGAACTTCAGTTAAGGGAAAATAAGGTACAATAAGCTGATTTTAGAAAAATTGATTTAACAAACAGTAATTAATTAATAATTTTATAGAAAATTTAATTACGTTTTGAGGAGGCAAAATTAGAACTAATAATACGTAATAAATATTTAATTAATGAAAGGTAGTAAAACTTTTTACAAATGTTACGCCGCACAGTGAGTTGAAATGTACTAACACACTTAATGTGCAAACCAATCTTCCGTACGACTTGTCCACGCACACCCTTTGCGGGGACCTCATATTTTCCAGGTCCATGGGATGCAGCGTACTTCACACATCTAAATGGCATGTTGTATTTAACTGCCACATGATCAGACTGTTTTGACATGGTCATCTTGTAATAAAGGATATACGTTATATTCGGAAAACCTCTAAGGTTAGACTTCCTACTCAACTGGAAGAGCTATATCCTGCTATTTTGTGTAATGCCACAATTCCAATATATACTCCAGTACCTCATCTATATCAAATGTGTATGAAAAATACTCTTGGCACTGCTTGTCACTAGGCTTGAAAAATGTATGATTTTGGAGAAAAATCATATTTTTGGCAAAAAAAAAAAAAGATTTCTACATCATCTTCAATTATTTTATAATATCACGATTTTTTATTTAAATATCTATTTTCACCTCTTTTACCTGAGACCATTTCCGAGCAACTTTCTAAGTACTATTTACAATAAAGAATTTTAACAAAAATGCGACATTTTGACTTTAACTTCTTACTAAAAAAAAAAAAAAAAAACGGTAACGCACATAACATAAAAATGTATAGGCAAAAAATCTAGTCCCTAGATTACATATCTGTAAGAATTTTGTTCCCTCTACTTGTATTGAACCTATTTACAAAAAAATCGAACTTTTTCCAGAGTGCTCTGTATGGATTAAAGTAATAAGGTTAAGAACATAAAATTTTGGAATTTGAAACTGGATATTGTCATATTAAATATATTATTTTCACAAGTATATAGAATTTATAGTGTGTGAGATTTTTTTTAATGGAACCAATTTTTTACATACGAAAAAATTGCCTTAGTTGCCTTATATGTGTGACACACATTTTTAGGATTGCACTTATAGTTCCATAGAAATATTTTTTTGTTGATAGTGATAAGTTCGTAGAAATTGTTTTAGTACATCCTGAAAGTGAAACTTATACAGATCTATACTATATAGTGACTAAATTTTAAATAATCTTAAAATCATATATATTAAGATGACTCGCTTTCTATTGGAGGGCAAAAAGTATTTTTGTTACCCCCTTGAAAACTACCCTTGGTATGTTTTATAATAAAACCCAAAATATTACGGTTCTACTGATGACCGTTCGTGAGCTGAACCGTTAAAAAAAAAAACTATTTTTTTAGTTTTTTTGAAAATTTTTTATTTTCTCCCAAAGAAATGCATACAAAATCTGGCATCATTTAAATGGTATTCGTAAGCCACATCCATTGATTTATAAAACATATCCAAGGGTAACCTCAATATTTATATATTCCACAAAATATCATATTTTTCAAAGTTTTTTTTTAATATCTTGTTTGTTATTTTTAATGAAAATTTAAATTTTTAAACTTTCACTTGGTTTTAGATATAAATAATGTTTTAATATTCTTACAATTCTCATCTCGTATAAATTTTTTTAAAACATAGTCTATCCGTTTGCGTTAAAAATATTTACGAAAATTGGAAAATACTATTCAAACGAATAAATAACATTAACAGTGAATATAAAAAATACCAAAATGATTAAAAAATATGAAAAAAAAAACTATTTTTATTTTCTGCTTTTTGAAGAAGAGTTGTATTTTATCATCACAAATCGTTCGGACAGCATGTAAGTTAACTCAAACAAATAAATTAACAAAAAATAGATTTTCTGTAATAATAATAAATCAGCGTCTTTTATCATTTAGGTCACAAAATACAATTTAATTATTTCTCAATAATCTATAATTGCAATAGTGCAATTATTACTTAATAATAAAATCACGCCACCTTTAGATTTAGGTAATTAGGTTTAATATAAATTAAGTAATTTTGTAATTTTAAGAGAGTTCTGTTTTGAAGTTCAATAAAGAAAGTGCTGTCGATAAAGGACAGTACGAAAAAAGAAAATAAAGTTTTTAGAATTTCTAATCTTGAAATTCTTAAGTGGCGCCCGAGCAGTTTCGGTCGGTCCGGTAGATAAAACTGGCTCCCGAATTAAAGTATATTGTTCGGTATTAAAGGTCCCTTAGTAGCTTAAGCAAACTGGTGGTATAAACTTGCCAGCCTATATCGAAAAGGGTAAGGACAAAGGATAAGAAAAAATAATTCTAAAAATATATCTAGTGACTGGTTAAATTGTAAACAAAAACGGGAAATAAAAATAAATGTGGCTGCGATAAAAAATAAAAAAATAAAAAAAAATAAATTTTAACTTAATATGACTATAAAAAAAACTAGAATAATAAAAATTTCATAGAAGACTAATATGCCGTTTATACCAAAAAAAGAAACTAATTAGTTTTTGAAAATCGTTTACATAAGGTATGTAAATGTAGTTTTTGTTGACCTTCACATTTCTTGCATATTTTTTATTTCCGCTTTATTTGCTATTTCTTCGATCAGAGAATACATAGTTTCATATTAAGACGTACATTAACAATTTTTAATAAATTATTTATTGTAATAATTTCATAAACAAAACAAATAATTTTTATAAATTTGAAATTTAATTTTTCTCTTTATATATAAACACTACGATTCTAAAATTTGCTAAACAGTATGTATTATAGTTATTTTAGTGGTTTTTATTTAATTTTCAATAAAAACTAGTTAAAAATGATTTTTGATTTGTATGGAAAAACCAAACAAATTTACGTAGTTTTTTATTCAAAAACTAAATAAAGCCAAAAACTACTATTTTTTGTGTGTTGTAAATAGCATATAAAAAAGAAAAAAAAACTCAACAACGAAATCTAAAAACTACATCCGCAGAGCAAAATATTACAAGAATCAAAATATAGAAACTGTGAAATCAATAAAAGGAAATACAGAAGAAGTTTTATCAATAATAAGTATTCACCGGGAAGAAGTATCCATCAAGAAGAGAAGTATCCTTCAAGAAGACCAATCAAAAGCGGGTATATATCAATAAAGACAGGAGAACTGAATGTAATAAACCATTACGACAAGATTCTACACTTTATCAATGCAAAATCATATAACGAAAGTATAACAGCGATTTGTGAAAATATGAATGCTTTGAGGACCAAACTTTTGAGGTCAAACGACTTTTAGCTACCATTAAAAAAGATTTAATTCTATTACAAGAAAAGATAAATACTCTATAAGTGCAGCAAAAATCGAAACGAGGACTGGAAAACATAAAAGCTGTTTAAATTGAAAGAAATTCAAATCATAGCCTTCCTGATTAACATTAAAATAATTCCTTATTCAAGTGATATACGAAAAAGTACCACAGAAATACATTTCTTTAAATAAATGCATAATTTTAGTATAACAAAATATGTATATTTTTTATTTCTTTAGGAAACTAAATCCAACACTTTGAAATTTGGTTGCGCAAAAAATTATTTTTTTTTTTAACTTTATTTTAGAAGATATACTTAATTAAAATTAAATTAAAAAAAATGTGATTCATTATTCAAGTGGCAGGCAGTGTATTTGGGCATGTGCATATGTAATTAAAAACAAGTAAAAAAGATATAGTCGGTCAAGCCCGACCATGTGATACTCCACACCATTGTCCAGGGGTATTAATTTCCTAGGGGGATCTTATATTAGGCATGAAGACAATTGTGGACCGATACTTTTATTAAGTGTAAAATAAAATATATGAATACAGAATATTACGTTTATACTAATATTTATAGGAATTTATGCACTTTAGGGTGATTCCCGAAAGTGTGCTTATATGGGAGCTTTAGTAAATTATGGAACGATCCTCATAAAATTTGTCACCATGATTTCTACTTATATAAAATTTATTTGTGTCAAATATAAAGCTGATACTAACATTTGTATGTGATTTATGCACGTTAGAGTGATTTTCAGAAGAGGGTTTTATATGGGAGCTATGGTCAATTATTGACTGATCTTCATGAAATTTGTCAGAAAGATTGAAACTTATACTAGGTGAAATCTATTCAAAAAGTGATTCTGAGTCCATTGATATACTTTAAGGTGTGCATTACAAACATCAGCATAAACTCATCATATTCCAATCCCCTATAGTGGTGTGGGGTATAAAACGTAAAAAAGGAATTAGCATACATATCCTGCCAGTATTTAGAAAAGTGTCTTTATTTGATACAAATTTGCAATAACAAAACACATTAGTATCAAATTTTGATCTAAAAAACTTGACTTGGGAGATTGTTTACATTCCAGAGCAAAGAAAAAGAACAAGCACATGAAAAATGTTTTTATATAAAAAAATCTTAAATTTATAATTAGTGTTTTTTGCCTTTAAATATTTCATATTTAATTTAATCAAAATTATAGTGAATTATTAATTTAGTTTAAAATTATAGTGAGTTTATCTGAATTATAATTAAAAATAATAATAATTTAACTGCATTAATACGTTTATTATACAAAAGAGATTATATTTTGATCCTTTCTTGAGTATTTTTTTTACACTTCTAAATAATAGTATTTCGACACCCAAGTAATGCACTAAATAGTGTCATTAAAAAAGTTGCACACTTCTTCCCGCACGGTGACTCTTCTTGGATAAGAAACTGATATCATATAGGACTGTTAAAAACAACTTGAGGTTACTCTTTATTTCAAATTTGGATAGAAAATATTGACAGGGTATATATGTATGTATGCATGTATATATATTATATATATATATATATATATATATATATATATATATATATATATATATATATATATATATATATATACATATGGAAAACGATTTCAACAATTAAATTTTCATAGCAATACCTTATATTTTATTGCAATTAACATGAATTTCTTAGTAAAATATATTTTCAGTAAGCACAAAAAATTCATAGGTAATATTATAATATATAATATATAAAATTAACTTAGCAAAAGGGTAAAATGGCAGTTACAAAGTTTTTTAGGTAATATAATAATCTTAGGTGATTTCTATGTTCGAAATGTTAGCAAAATTATTCTGTAAAGCTCCCTAAATAATTTGAAAAATTATCGTATCATATATGATTATTTGTAAATTGTACACATTTATTGTATTTGATATATAAATAAGTAATAACAGTATATTCATTTTTTTTTATTTTTTTAGTAAAATATATAAATACAAATATACAACTATACATGATTTAAATACAAAGGTAAATTTTAAATTTAAATAATACATTCATCTTTTTAGAGGATAAAGGAAAGTAGAAATAAACAGCTTTGGCCATTAACTATTTTAAAGCATTTCCACATTCAGATCATTCGACATACGCAGCTTGCCACCCTTAAATACAGGTAACTCTCAAGCCGTTTCCAAACTTGAACCATAAACTGGAGAAAGATGCAAGAAATGCGAAATTTTGCTGCATTGATGGAGCAC
The DNA here is from genome assembly GCA_932274085.1 of Protocalliphora azurea. Lineage (NCBI taxonomy): Eukaryota > Metazoa > Arthropoda > Insecta > Diptera > Calliphoridae > Protocalliphora > Protocalliphora azurea. The sequence continues at coordinate 4,243,704 of OW026520.1, read as the reverse complement.
AGTACTGTATAAGCAACACAGCAAGAAGGTTTTTTTCAGATCCCGAAAGAGCATCTGATATAAATATTACTACAAGATTTGAAACAATTATCGATGTACAAGTGTGCAATGAACAAATTGATGAAAGGGAAACTGCATGAATATATACAATGAGCGGATCTTACGTTGCCAGTAATATATTAAATAGATCTTCATTTGTAGAATTTCGTGATATTTTTTTAGTATTTTGATCTGCATCAAATCTGCAATTCTTATTCCTTTTTTCCTAGGCTTCCTCTGATAGATCTCCAAGTGGTACTAAATGATGCTTAATGACATATTCTCCATGTTAAAGGATTTTATGAACTGTTGCAGTCATATTTCTCTATGGATATTTGTTTGTATATACTCGTGTAATTTCCTTCGCATAATTACCAAATTTTCATTACACACAAGTACATCGATAATTGTTTTAAATACTGAAATAATATTCAAATGAACTTTCTTTCGGGATCTAAAAAGGATCTTCTCACTGTGTTCTCATGATTCGTATTGCCTGATCCTTGTTTTTATAACTAATTTTCCATGAGAAAAATTTTGGAGTAATTTCATTCAAATGGAAAAACTATTCTACAGACGGATTCAGACTATATACAAAAATATGTATGGGGTTAGAGTTTAAAGTTGTTTAACCTCTTTTAATCCTCAAAAGTTCGATTTCACTAAAATTCAAATTCGACTTAAATGTAGTATATGAGAAAACATTTAATAACACAGCAGGTATAAATGGTACAGTGGCACATCATACTATTTCTTAAAGACTATTACCCTGTGCACATAGAAAATAAATGCAGCCAATTATCGATAATAGTTTGCGAGTAATGATAGTTTACTTGTGATCAAATCAATTTTTTTATAAAATAAAATATTTGTCTTTAACAGGATGCCACACCCACAATTGCCAATATTTTTATCCAATTTTTTGGCCACTTTAGTTTCAATATATTTTCTATTTAATGACATTAAAATTTTGGAAATTGGTGTTAACGAGATTGGACCTTTGGCCAATTTCTGAGCCAGGCGAAAATTTTCGTTAAATAAAAAATCGTGCGAATAAATACACAAAACGACTTAAACGATTGATTCAGTAAAAATAAAATTGGTAATAGTAAAAAATAAACTTTTCTTTGTTGTTAAGTTAAATTAAATTTTAGCCTTTTTAAGGCAATATTTGAAAAAATAAAATGGTAATTTCGCGACTAAAAGCAAAATTAAAAGATCCCAAGTGACACGATTGAATTGTGTGGACCTAAGTGGCCAGAATTGTAATCAATAGAAGAATAATGGTCTATATATAAAAATAAAAGTTTCTATAGAATAGTTCAGAAATAAGCCAAAATTATCTTTGAAATCTCAAAAAAAATCTTTTTCATTTTCCTAATAGAAATATTTAAGGCTCATGACTTGAAGGGAATGCGTTTTTTATAACAGTTATGTATTATTATTTTTTTGTTAAATAATTTTTGTTTTCTAGTAATACTAATGTACATTATTACATCATAAATTATTAATTTACGACTGATTCGAAAAAAAAACATGCCACACACTTTTTTAAACAAATTTGTAATCTTTTTCTCTTTAATACAGTCCATTTCCTTATAGACTTAAGAATACAAAAAAAAAAAAAAAAAACACTTTTGCATATTTTGTCTGATTTTGAGCATAAATCATTTTCTTTTAACACCTTTATCAACACTACCACCACACCTATACAAACGTAACCAAAATTTACGGCTAAAAGTATGTATCATATAAAGGTGCAACAAACATACGCAGCAACTTTTAACACAATGCCGTTAAACCAACAGGAGTTAAAAATGTTGGTGGCCAACTTAAATATATGCAAAGTAAAATGTATTTATGTATGAATACAAGTACGTACGCGAGCGTTATGTGGGAGAAAAAATTGTGAAAAAATAAAATTATGTAAATTTTTACTCCAAAGACGACACACACGTTTCAACTCAACTATGTTGCGTTTTTGCAAAACTAAGATTTTTGAAAAATAAAAAATGCGCGAAAATCTGTAAAAATATATGTGCAATAAACAAAGAGTAAGGCTCCTCCGCCAATGTTAAATATATGTAAATGGATTTTCTGTACAGAAAATAAACGAATACATATTTATGTAGTTATACTACGTACAATACACTTACATATTTTAGAGTATATTTTTATAGTTTTGTATGAACAGCAATGACATTCTGTTTAAATACTAGACCACGTATAAACAGCAGGTATACTCAGTTTATAGTGTTTTTGGTATTATCACGACATAGGTTTCTAACAATTTCTTTTTAAATCGGAGGTGTAGTAGGATATAAATGATATTTTCAACATGATATATTACTAAGTGTGCCAAATTATTTAATATTTGTCTTTTAGAAGATTTTATGCATCACATTTAAGGAAGTGTGAAGACGCACGAATTCTTCTGGGAATAAATTTAAGAATGCTTATACCAATTAAATTTTTATTTTATTTTGCTCCAATCATTAAAATGATAATATTAATTATGAAAAAATAATGGATTTTTTTAATGAAATTTAATTAACCTTTTTATTACATCAATATATTTAAGATAAAAATTTTGCTTAAATCCAAATAAATTATTTATTGATATGATACAAGAATTAATGGAATGTAACCTATTGCTAACCTAGTGCCAAATAAGAACATATCGATTAATACATTTTCAAGACAAGGTTGTGTAGTTTCTCCACTACTATTTAATCAGAATGTGGTAAAACGTGGGGAGTGGATTCATAAATGGGATTCTCGATTATACTGATGACATCTATTTGTTGTCACAAAAATTCACAGATATGATAACGAAGTTTTAGCTATTGCTAATGCTGCAGCGGTGTCTCTCCTAAGAATAAACGCCAAGAAAACTAAGGCATGGTAATAAATTTGTATATACTGTTATACTATTCTTGATACATGAGCATTCTAACGAAATCTGGATGATCTTATGTGGGAATATCTATAATAATATCAGAACATTTAATAATTTCAGAAAACATAAGAAATTGTTGTACTTACTGAAAAATATTAAAAACTTCATTTTTGAAATCTGTGTATTTCATCTCGATCTTCCTTTTTTTTTAATTGAAGCTCAATGAGTCAAAAATTATAAATTTTTTACAAAGTATGTTTTTTTTTTTTCATTTAAGTTGTTTCCGAGTTTTAAATTTTTGACAAGCATATATAAAATAAATTTAAAAAGTTAATTAATAATAAATAATTTAAAATTTTAAAATAAAATTAATTAATAAATGAATTTAAAAATTTAGAGATAAATTTTATGTTTAGTTTTATTTAAATTATTAGAAAAAATTAAAAGAGAAAAATATTTTTGGAGATTCAACTTTAAACAATTACCTTTTAGTAATTCCTTTTTTATTATGTAGAAAGTTGCTCTTTAGTCGTCAACTGTCTCATTTTCAACAACCTGGTAACTTTTTGGCCCCTTTTTATAAAATGAAACTAAATGGCGAATTTATTATGCTAAATGATAAAAAACTATGCTGCTTGAAATATCTCGATTCATTATATGTTAATTCTAACGAAAAGGAAAAAGAAATTAATTATTTTGAGATTGTTTCACAATGTTATAAAAAACCCCGAAGAATTTGTAAATGAATTGAAATTCCTAGAAACTGAAACTAATGATAAAGTTTGTGAACAACTGTTTAAAAAAATTAAAAAAAAAAACATATTCAATGATATTAATTTATATTTTACTTTGCCTCGGCGAAACGTTTTTCTTTCTAAATTATCACTAATGAAAAATAAATTGTCCGGTAGACTTAAGGTGAACTCTTAAGAGTCTATGCTTTCAGTCTGTTGTTAGACGGGGATTTTAAATGCTGCAGTCCGGGCGAAGACCTCGTACAAAAATATAGAAGTTTAATTAACGAAAGGAGTATTTTCTGAATTAATATTTATTTTTGAATAATAAAATTGTTATAAATTATTTTGATACACATATATATATAGATACATATATAAATATATATATATATATATATATGTATATATATATATATGTATATATATATATATGTATATATATATATATATATATATATATATATATATATGTATATATGTATATATATATATATGTATATATATATATATATATATATATATAAATATATATATATATATATATATATGTATATATATATATATATGTATATATATATATATATGTATATATATATATATATATATATATGAATATATATATATATATATATATATATATATATATATATCTATATATATATAATATTTTTTTGATGACACATTAAATCCATTTATACAAATATATCAAAGATTTGTACAAATAGCAATTTACTATATAAAAATAAAAAAGTGCAATTTTTCTGTAATTTTCAAAAAGTCCATCAAATTGCTTTTGTTAAATTTATTTTTAATGCTCCTCCCATTTTTGTGTACATTGTACATGAATCTGTGAACATGCCTCGCGAAAAACTGATTTTTTGAAAAATGTTCATTCTGGTTTTCTAAACTTTGAGACTATCTACTACGTTGACTATTTCGGGCACATCAATGAGATATAGTGCAAAATACGCCTAATTACAACAAGTATTGATACCTATTTAAAAATTTGTATTCTGCTGAGGAGCGCACAGACAACGTAAAAAAAAAAACAAAAAATTAAAAACTTTTGTCATCAAAATTCGACTATCCGGTATGTGACTGTTAAAAGTCTGTAGATCAACAAAGAAGGTGTAGAATTTATCCAAAAAGTGCGATTAGTTTATACAAGATCGAATGATTAGTTTATACAAATGAGAATGAAAAAAATTTGAGCAATTTTTAGCCTTTTTTTCTAAGTTGTTGAACGTTGAACAACAATCATGATTGTGATATGAAACCTGTGGCGACAAAATTTTATAATAAGATTTTTAAGCTGTTTGTTTAAAGTAGTATTATCATATAACTTATTAATGATTAAAATCAGTTTCAGCTAGGTTAAAAACTTTTGATAATGGCCTATATATTTGGAAACACATAAAACCATTGTAGTTTAATAAATAAAGTACAATTGTATTCTTCTGTGAGGGTGTACCAAAGGCAAGGAGATTCAATTATTGATTTAGCTAATAAAATAATAATATTTAATGTATTTCTGTCAAAAATTCAATTATCGATATGATTTATTGAACTAAATTAATTGTTTAAAAATCTTCAATTAATTTATTATTTTGACGATTGGAGCAAATTCAATAAAAATATTAATTAGTATTAGCTATTTAGTAATTGAATTGAACTAATTTTTATTTTTTTTCTGTGTATTAAGTATTGAACTGCAGGTTCGCCTAAAACTGAGTAAGATCTTCAGGTCATTCTTTAATAGAGTAAAGGATGATTTAATCACTGACATCGTTGATTAAGTTAATCTCTTGGCTGAGTTATTTGCAAGTAATTTACATTTACTGAAAGAAAAGGGCTTAAAATGGTTCGTTAACATAAAAGTTGAAAAAAAAAAGAATTGTTAGAGATATCGGAGAGAGGACACTTGTACTTGTCTTTTATCCTTTATCTCAAAAGTGTTATAAATAAGTCAAAAGTTTTTTATTTTTAATTTTCATAATAAATAATATTACTTATATCCCAATACGGCCAATATTATGCTAGCGCTAAAAAATATGAACGTTTCTTTTACAGCATTCTGGCTTCTAATCGGCTAGCGTATAATTTTAAGTTTGGAAGGAAGGCTCCACAGACTTCTTACTAGCGGAGCTAAGAGGGCTCAAAGTAGGGCACCTCTGCATAGAAAACTTTTAACAGTTAGCCAAATTTTTGGTTCATACCCGATTTAAAAAATTTGTATATCTTCTTAAAGATTTACGAAAAACCTGCTATTTATCTCTTATAGTTTTCAAGTTATTTGCATTTGAAATTTCAACTGTCGCAATCTTGGAAACTCCAGGTTCAGTTTTTTCTATACATGGACTAACATTTCCGTCCGGTTTTGCTAGGTTTTTTTGTAACATAACAAAATTATCCATCGACTAATTAAATATATCGATATCTCTACCGATTTTGAATTTGAAAATTGCAAACATTTGAATTTTTTGCTGAAAAATTGTCATCACTCTTTTTTCTTTAAAATAAAATGTTCCTTCATAACATACATATAATGATTTTATACTTTTCTGAAAGGTATCTTTACGGAGATGATTTCGAAATTTAAAGCAAGACCAATTACACAATAGGTCTAAGTATAGACCCAGCCGAATATTATGTGTCGAAATTTTGAATTATCCTGCAGAAAAAAAACTTATTTTTAAATAATTATGGTTCAAATTTAATTAAAACTAGTATTTCATTTAAACATTTCTCAAAATATTGAATTTTTTTGTACACTCCTTACACCAGAGATCTAAACCACATTAATGGTCTGGAGAATTCGTAATAACTTTAATATTTTTCAACCGATTTGCTCTAATTATATCTTGTTCGATAGATAATTATGTCTTGATTACGATTCTGTAAAGCCTAGTTATAAATCGAAGTACTTAATATCTAAAATTTTCTGAAAACTGTAAAAAAGGTCATATTTTTACTTTATAAACGCACACTACAAACTTCAGATCCGATTTTTTACAACCCAGTGAACGATTCTAGGGAGAGTCACGGTCAAAATTCAAAAGTCGGTGAAGTTTGGTGCATTCTAGTGTCCACATACATTTGTAGCTTCATTTCCATAAGTTGGTTAAAGTTATGTATTTTAGCTTAGCTAACACTCTTCCAAAATCATTGAAAATCGTTTTTGAAACATTTTTTAATGCTATATTTCGTTTTTGATGAAGACGATTACCTTAAGTTACTCTTAAGTTATCAAAAAACTTTGAGGGAGTATAAGGCCTTAAAATGAATAAATTCAATGAAAATGTATGTTGTCCAGTGTTGCCTTTATATAATGGAATGTGTTCTGATAAAATTCGACAGAGATCATGCATTTGTTGTCGATTGGCGAGCGGATCGTATGACTCATTTTGAGGAAAATCCTTTGTATGTAGAACAAACATCCTTCAACTCCACGTCCTCTATCCTTGCAACCCTAACATATTTTCCCAATACTAACACAATGCAGTACATCAGTATGGACCGTCCTCAGAAAGTTGATTCCTAAAAAATCAACAGCTATGAAGTTTCAGAATTTTTCTACGAGATACCTTCTTGGAAGTTAAATTATATTGAAAAAGCTTTGTAACAAAAGCTGTAGTATATTTTTATGGTACTAGAAAAAACAAACATAGCGATATGCATATTTTCTGCTGAAATTACCAACTTTGTTGTATGGGTACCCTTCTGTCTGTGTGACTGACTGCCAGTTTACAGGCTTTTGCATGGTTGAATGTTGGGTGCTTTGTTTTAGTTGCTGTTGTTGTACGTTGTATGTATAATGTTGTTTAGCACTGCATAAATTAAGAAGTTGCTTTCCACTGCGATGAGTGCTTAAAATGCATTATTTACACAGCAATAAAGCGTAAAAATCAACCTACAGAATTTAATTGTAGCAAAAACCAAAACAAATATACGAAAGTATGCGACCCATGTTAAGAGGAAAAAAATAATATTAATAACAAAAACAATAAATGAAGTTTTATTTTATACTATTAAGAAAGAATGAAAAAAATATATATTAAAAAAATTAAATTTATATTTAATATTATTTGCTAAAATAAGTTTTTGAGTAGAAATAAGTTTGTTGAAAAGTTAAATACAATTTGAAATATAAATGTTTTATAATTTTCTAATTTTTCTATTTATAGTTTAAAATATATTAGAGGCAAAAATTATTCTGAAGGTTATTGAACATTTCATTTAAAAGTATTAAGCTTTAAAAAAAAGTTCGAAGGATTTATTTAAAATAACTGTCCTACCAACACTTTACAAAATTCGATTTCATTTCTATTACCCTTGAAGCTGGGTATATTTTTTTTTTGTTTTTTAACTTAAAATCATTAAAAATCCTCTATAAAATTATCTTAGCTTTTTATTTTTATCTTTTCAAGTTGTATTTAAATTACAAATGCACTTCAAAGAAATTAATAAAAAGTAATAAAAAAAAAAAAAAAAAAATATCCAACACACTTGACAATAACGCCTGCCGGAAATTTTCCTTCTTCTACATGAACAAAGAGTTGTTATTAAAAAAAGTAAAAATATAACTTAAAAGAAATTTTTCTTCAATAACATTTAAATGTTTGTTTCTTTTTTTAATTATTTTTTCCCTATAACCAGTGTCCTATTCAACTACTTAGATTCTGTATAAAGTAAAAGAATCATGTAATTTATTTAGCTTTTTTTATTTTGTTTGTTTCTCTTTTTTTTTGAAATATAGACACAAGTTGCTTAATGATAGTCTTTATTTTTTTTTTATTATTGTGCGCAGTAGACAAATGTTGCCATAGCCAAACTTAATTACACGCTGTCTTTTATAAAATTAAAAAGGAAAAAACTAACAACAACAAAATACAATTCATCATTTTATTTCCTTATAATTTTTTTTTAAAAAAACTTAAATGCATTTTTTAGTTGTTAAGCAGCAGTAAATAAAAACAATTTTATTGCAATAGAAATTGGAAATACACAGAAAAAAATTATAAATTTTTTAATAAATTTGTTTATTAGTTTTATAATTAAAATAATTATAAAAATGTAGATACATTGTGTGGCTTAACCGAACAGGACTTAATTGTAAAAACTTGTGCTTGTTATTTGGGAGATATTCAATCTGTCATTTTTATCATCTTCTTTTTAAGAAAATTGAGTGCATTTTGTCGTTATCAAACAGTGGTAAATAAAAAAATCTTATTGCAATACAAATTGAAGTTACACAGAAAAGCATATTAGAATATAGTTTTTTTTTTTTTTTTAAATAAAGTTGTTTATTAATTTTATAATAAAATTGAATTAATTATTTTAAAGAAATGTAGGTACACATTTTTTTCTCTTATTAATAAATTAACATTTCCATTAAATATTAATGGTTTCCGATTGGATTGCTTAAGCAAACAGGGAAGTATTAATCAAACTATAATTTTAATTATTTTGTAATCTGTTCTATTAATAATTTAAATGTTCGTGAGAATAATGCCGAAGTTAGTTTTAATTACAGGGATCGCTTTTCAAGCATGTTAAAACTGTTTCATGACTTTAGATTGCAAGAGGCTTGCTTCATCTTTCTGCGTTTTCTGGAAGATTGATAATTTTCCAAACCCGCTAGCGATTTTAGTAAAATATTCATATTTTTGCGTCATTCCCTAGATCAAAAAGCAGTGACAGATTTAAATTCCTATGTTGGATCTTTATTCCATCAACAATTTTTGAAGACATTTTAACATAAGTTTCTATGCACATACCTCTGTCAAATAATTATATGTGCCATACTTACTTTCTTGTTGTTATATTTTCAAAGAGTGATAATACTTTATTTGGTCTATAATATTTATTTTTTTAATTTTGATCTATTGTTTTAGGTTCCTCTTGCCATTTTATTCGTAAAACCATTATAATAGACATATCATTGGCTAACTTTTCATAGAAAATAATTATATGTTCAAACATATTTTTTTTACTTAACGGATGACTATAATCTCCCCAGATTGAACTGCGGATTTGTGTGTCCTAATGATATATTTAGGATTTTTCGAGCAAAGACAACGTAAGTTACAAAGAAATAATGGCAAAATTTTACATTTTTAAAAACAAGAGCATAAGAAATGATTTTAAATGTTCCAGGTGTTCATGACAAACATTTCCTGGATATTCGAAGTGCACAAAGGACATTCTTCGAGCGCATTCATAGTGGCAAAACGATCATAATATAAGCTGAATTTAGCTATAGAGAGAAGTTGGAAATATTTATTGCACCTATAAAAACGAACTCAGTGGACTTCATAAATTTACTAGGCAATGAGTCCATAAGCTTTGCTGATGAATTTCATGTAAAAATTGGATTCTAAAGCAAAATAATGTGTCGGTGTTACTAGCTCGGGCCCAAAAGCTTTTTTGAATCGCAAAATATTCTACCGTTTAAGCGATCTGTATTGAGTTTTAGACCTTCATGCCACAAAGAATTTCCGGAGAATACTGACTGCTAAGATATATTTAGATTCTGAGCAATATGACTATACTAAGCAACTTAATATGATTTCGTATAAGTATACTACAATTTTGATATATACATTTTAAGGAAATCGAATAACAATCGAGAATATAGAAAATTAACTTTATAAAAATTAATAATTATTATAAAATTCTTGTTGTACACATTTAATTATTTTCTAAGAAAATTTTCACAATCAGTTAATTTCTCCTATAAATGCAAGACATATATTTTAAATTTAAGTATCTATAATTAATAGAGGGAATGGTACAGAATCAGTTAACTTTTGTGTTACGTCAATTAAAGTTTTAGTTGATTCTAGATAAAATTACAATTATGAGTATAACTGATATAATTACAATTTTGATTGAAATTCATCAAAAATCACTTAATTTAATTTAATTTAATTAACATTAACATTTTGGTGATTAGAGCAAATTATGATAAAAATTTAGTTAATATAAGTAATTTTATAATTAAAAGCCATTTTTAATTTTTTCTGTGTAATGACAACTTAAATGAGCAATTTGTAAGAAGCATTAAAAAGGGATATAACTAAATGTATAACAAAGTTGTTATTTAAGATCTGAATCAAGAAAATTTTAAATTATGCAAAAATATTGTCGTCTCAAAATGTGAAGTATATCTTAACTATAGTTAACCAAAGGTAATAGTTCTAAAATGTTTAAATTTTTGAAACATTATAGTTGGCTACATAAAGCTGAAATTAATAATTGTGTTATATTCTATTGAAATATCAATGCACTGTGATCAAAATTCTTCTTTGTGCTTCTCTTCATATTTACATTGAAGACAATTACTTACTTGAATAAAGTAATATTAAATATATATATATATATATATATATATATATATATATATATATATTTATAGTCATATCCAAAAATATGGAGGTATATTGAGCTTGTCATTCCGTTTGTAGGATATCGATATATTCATCTAAGACCCCATAAAGTATATGGGCTATTATCGAAAATGTTTGATTTTAATCCTTAAAAGTTTTTTTTTTTGTGATGGCACTTTAAAAATATTTTGTATAAATAAAAAGTGGCTCTACTGTATGTAGAATCAGTTCGAGTAAAATATTTCGTGAGAGCGCAAAATTGATAGCGGTTTTAGGTTGAATAAACTTTTACAAACTATAAACTTTTGTATGATTCTGGTAAAAATTACGCGCAATGTTGAAACCTACAGAGTTATTTAAATAAAATTTATAATATTTTCAATACCTGACAATATTAACGTAGCTTATTTTAGGGTGTTCTAGTAAAATTAAAAAAAGTCTTTATATTAAAAATTGCAATTTTTAAGAATTTTATGAAAAAAGGGGATAGAATTTAAATTATTTCTCCATGTATTAAAAGAAAAATTATTTTGTTAGAGTTTATTACAAAGAAATGCTATTTGATATTGTGATTATCTTTTAACCCAAGTAAATTTCTTTTGGTCCATATTTCTTTTCGAAATCTTTTCAAGCGGCTCTGCATCAGTGTTGACAAAGTGCTATAATTTATATAAAAATCAAAAAATAAAAATAAGAAAGGCTAGAATAAAGTGCTAAGAGCAAAAAGTGTTTGTATTTGTAAAAAAGAGATATATAATTTATTTTCAGTGTTAAAGCTAAATGAATATTAAAGAAAATAGTAAAAACACTTTCTGAAATTGATTTTTTAGAAATTAAACAAAATTTATGAGTTGACTTATTAAAATCCTAATTTTGTCATAAGTTATTCAAGTCTGTGTTATCTGAATTATAGTGTTATACATGTTCCAAATAATATACACAGAAAAAAATATTACCTTGTATTTTACAAATAACACAGCTGTTTCATTTTTAATCAACATTTAATTAATATATTCTAGCAATTCAAGTAACTTTTTTTTCTTCTACTTGATTGATTTAATAAATTTTTTAATTTGAAAAATGTTCGGTTTTTCACTTTTTACAGTTATTAAATAGTAATTGATTGATATAATTGAAAAATTTTCTTTAGCGAAAATTTGAGTTCTAAAATCCCATTTATTATTAAAAACCAGATAGAGTATGAACTCGACAATCTAAATAATATTAACATTAACTGAAAATGAAGGACTGCAACTAAAATCAACTCTTACAATATAATTATATCATTTATTATTTTATTCTATAAGTTATACTAAAATTTTATTAAAATTAAAATTCGAATTTTTAACTAAGTAAGTGATATTTAAATAATATTAAAAACACATAATAATCTATAGAAACTGTATTGTATATCTCCCCCAATATTTTTTATAAATTTGGAGTCTAGAAAAATATTAGTTTCTTCTTGATAGTAAAATGTAAGAACAAAGTTTAGATAATTTTTCTTTCAATCAAAAAAAAAAAAAAAAAAAAAAAAAAAAATGTAATGAAATTCGATTTCTTAATCGATTTTGGATAGCTTTTTGGTACCCTGTGTTTTTAATGAATATGCATAAAAGGTTGCGAAGTGGTACGACATTCCACTCTTTGAATATTCCTTATTGAGATTTATGCTATTGAGATTTATGTTATTCATTTTTGAAGACTCCAATATTATAATAGTTTTCATGAAAGCTACGGGTTATAGTTTAATTTTTATTTTTTTCATTTAAGCGCTACAATTTGTTTTTTCTAAATAAATAAAGCTACTAAGTTTATATCTGGTCTATGTAGGAGCCCACAAGTCCAGTCAAATGCTAGTTCTTAAATATTCCAATTGCAGCCATAAAAATACAAAAGTTAAATAATTAAATTTACCAAAAATAATTTATGATTGCACACATATACACTGAAATAAAAAATAAAGAAAAAATAAAAAATATTTCATTAATTGTCCATTTATCACTTTAAATCAATATTACAGAGGCCAACAACATGACAATATTTTGTGTTTTATTTCTATAAATACACATACATATGTATATAAATAGTAGTATTTACATGTGAAAATATATGTATATACACTGAGGAAATGCAATAATTTATGAACACGTTGAAGATGTAAATCCTCCTGTGCCTGTGTGGCATACAAATGTAAATGTAAGTTTTTCATTTGAGTTTGTTTTTGTTTTTTCGTCCTTTTTTTGATAAATAAATGTTTAAATAAGTAAATGGTCATGCAAAAGTACACAAAAGAACTACACAAATATATAAACTTATTTACCTATACATACGTATGTAAAAATGCTTCCCTACAAACATTTGGAAAATATCTTCCATAGAATATATTTACACAATATCTTCTTTTTATTATTTGGAAGTAAATCATCAAAGCAATAGTTTTCTAACATTATATTTTTGTCATTTTAAAGAAAAATAGGTAATAAACAACAAAAATAAATAAAATTTTTATTTGCTTTCATTTACATAGCATAGAAGATTATTTTATTTGATCATCAGATCCGCAATAAATTGATGATATCCCATTGAAATTATCTGGAGGAATTTAATGTAATACTTTTAATTTTCAGTCACAATTTTTTCAGTTGTTGAAAAATAATTAAAAAAAGAAATTGAAGAAATTTGTTTATCTTTTAACAAAAAATGGTTTTTTTATGCCAGCGTTTTAGTAATACGTGCTTTATGATGTTAAGATTTATATGTATGTATGCTTTTCAAAATATAAAAGTTGTTTTTATTATATTATTTCTAGGTTAGTAATTTATGTTTAGTAAAAATTTTTCTATAAATTTATTATATCTTTTTTTACTTAAATGATTATCTAGCAATATTGCCTATTTTTTATCCAGGGGTATTGATTTCTTATTGCTTGTATATATTGCCTATGATGCACAATCTTTCCCGATGGGGGAAACTTCCGTAATACGAATATGATTATTGTGGCAATAAAATTTTTCTTCTAAGCAATACGAATTCGACTTATTTTTGTATTATTTTGTTTATTATATTAGTACTCAGCAAACACGGAGCCATCATATTTCAAACATTTGAAAAATTATGTCTTTTTTCTTTGATGTCAAAGGTTAATTCAAACCTTATTTCAAATCTTCATCAAAATTGCTGAAAAAATTATCTTTTTTATTGAGAATGCTATTATTTTGATATTATTCCCCTCAAATCATTCTCAAAAGTTAATATTTTAGAAAAAGTTCAATTGCAAAAACACTCAAATTTCAAATCAAATTTTTGGTTTGCTGGGTGTTTGTATATGCGTGTGGATAAATGTGAAATAAAGGTTTACCCTTACATGACATGTTGATGACATTTTGTTAAACATTAACATTTAAACTGCTTAAATAAAAATGATTCTGACATTTTATTTTTCGTCTCTTCTTCTTTTTATTTTATTTATTTTTTTATCTCGATTTTATTTTATTTCGGTGATTATTTTTAATGATATTTTTGTTCATTTTCGTTGATTGTTATTTTTTCTAGTGCCATTTTGCCGGTCATTTAAATAATTTACATTTAAACAACAATTAAGGTGGAAAATTGAGAGAAAAAAAGAGGAAAATAAATTTGATATGTTATTTTATTTATATTAAAGTTAGTTAAAAAAAAGTAATTTAATTACAGGAGTAATTTAATAATATATTATTTAGTGGCGATCCATTTTTATACGAGTGTGAATTAAAAAAAGTTATTTTTGAATTATCACTTCCTTTTCGCTTTGGTTGTAAACTAACAGAAAACTTATCATTTATATCTCTCCTAACACTTGTGCAATCAGACAAATGGACATAACTTCTCGAAAGCTTAAATAGACTAAAAGAGCAGCATTATAAGAAAGGGAATCGCAAATGTAGTATATTTTTCGCTCGAGTGCATTTTGAAGCATATGACACTTTTAGTTCCACGTTTTTATTTCTTTATTTTTTTATTTTTTTTTGTTTCTTTCTGAAACAATCAAGTTTGCTTAATCCAGCTGCAATATTTTTCTAGTTTATTTCTTACTCCAACATATATTTTTTTCGTTTATTTTTCTGTTTAGCTGTTTGTTTCAAAGTTCACAGTCGTGTGCCTTAAACTTGAAAATAGAAAATGGAAACAAAATGTTTACTACAGATTTTCATTTTGTTTTAAGGGAGTTTTTTTGTGTTGTTCTCCAAAATTTTAGTTTTCTATTTTATTTCCGTTAACATGAATTTGTTTTTTTTTTTTTTTTTTTTTTTTGCAAAAAATGGAATATTGAATTTAGTATTCTAAACGAGATTTAATTTTTCTATTATTTTTAGCACTTACAGTTTTTAGTTGTCGTACTGTTTCTATCTTTTTTTTTTTTTGTTACTGTTCAAAAACTGTCAATTCTTTAAGTGGGGATAAAAATAACAACGACTCATTGTTTGTTGCCCAATAACCATATGTTTAGTGGAGTTATTTGTTGCAGATTAGTTTATAACACGTAGTAAGTAATGTAAAATAGTTGTAAGTATACTAAAATTTAGAAAATGCTCTTTTATTTTTTTTTTAGCAGAATCGATATAAAAGCCTTAAAAATTATATATAAATTATGAATTTAGGTCATATATAACATACTGTAGTTGAATAGTTATACATTGTGTTTTATAAGTGCACGTGATTCCCATAATTAGTAAAATTTTGTTAAGTTGAAATATTAGCAGATCTACAATTGCTATTGTGATTTAAATATATGTATGCATAGATTAAAGACAGGTCGAAGTTCGTATGAACCTAGAAAATATCGCTTTATACAAGCTTCTGATGAATCTTTGAATTTCCCAGCAAAAACTTGGTAATAGCATGTACTTACGAATGTAGTTGCTTTTCGACTATAACAAGATGCTGTCTTTATTACACAGAATTAGTTAAGTAACTACTTATTTTTAATTCGGTATGTAATTATTTATTATCAGAATTTTGAAAATAGGCAATATGTTTTATTACTTTTATACTTCAGTTTACCAGTTCATATATTTAAAGTAGGAAAAACGCAAAAAAATATTGAGTGCATTTTTAACCCTACGGTACAGACCCAAAAAATAACGTAAGTCACTAAGTAGCCGTATATTTTTCGTTGATCTTGTACAAAAATTTATAATCTTTTATAATTATTTATTAAGATCATTGAATTAGTTATAAAAAAATGAAGAAAAAACATGTTTGAGTATGTTTACAATGATCATGTTAACCTTTTGATGAAGCTGTAAGTAGCAATTTTTAAGATAATTGGTTGAAATTTGCCTTTTTATGATGCAGGAACGAAATTTGTTCAAATTAGTTGAATATATTTACTTGTTATAATCTAGCCTCAATAAAAATTTTCTCAATTTCCACTCTCATATTTTTTTTAAATATTACATATTTCAGTACATATAAGAGATTTGTGAGCGTTAAAAACCCCATGTTATTTTGATATGTTTTGCAAACCTAAAAAGAAAACACAATATAAAATTTTTATGAGGTTCGCTCCTCAAAAATCTATACTTCCCATATAAGTCCCACTTCCGAAAATCATTAATAAGTGCATAAACTAGTATTTGCATACACCATGTTTTTTGTACACTTAAAATTCCAAAAAGTATAAATTGTAATTTTAAACTCTACAACAAGATTTGATCCACAGTAAAGCACAAGTTTTATATAAGAAACCCTCCAAAAATTGGTCAGGGCCGACTACAACATTCTTACAATTCTAAAGGACAATATCCTTAAGAATTGTAAGAACGTTGAAGTCATTCCGTAAAAGATTCTCTCCGAAAATTATTTAAGCCTGACTATAACTTTCTTACAATCCTAAATAATGTTGTCAGTGATGGCACAGCGTCCTAACCAGTTTAAAACTACAACATTACGTGACCTGGCATGAATAGTGGAAATAGTATCAACAGCTTGAGTCTTTGCATGATATTTTAGAGTAGAAATGTTGAATATTTTTACATGACATACAAAAAACTAAAAAGAATTCATAAAAACCACAGCTAATGTTGAAGGATGTAAAAATGGCTTAAATGGCGCTATCATTGTCATAATCAGCTTTGCCAGGAAGTGAGAAAAAAGAGGCAAAATTGGACTTTAAAAAAGGTCAGAAAAGATTAAATGACCCAAAAAATAAGTCCAGAAAAAATTAATTATAATAATGAATTAAGTAAGTCCATAAAATTAGTTAAGTTATATTGGATTTGGAGAATAAAGCGTCGCAGGCAAAAATTTTTTTAGAAATAAATAATCTCGATTTTTTGCGCGTATTGATACACAAAAATGCTTAGATGGATAATTCTGTAAAAATAAAATTAGTAAAAATATGTAAGAAATTATTTTCTTTTTTGTTTAAATATATCATAAATCAATAGTACTAGATATAACAATTCTAATGATGCTCTTAAATCTAAATTGTGACAGAAAATGTCTGAAATATTCAAACTTTAATAAAATAGTATTTTACTAAAATCTTAATTTCATGAGAATGAAAACTAGTTTTAAAAAACTTTTTACGTATTAGTTGATATGTGTCGATTTCATATTTTTGACAAAAAACTTAAAAATTGTGTACACAGTTTATCAAAAACAATAGTTTTGGAGTTATTTTAAAAATGGTCTAGCTCACGTGAATAAAATAATTGAACCGAAATATTTTCAGGATTAGTTTATAATATATCAATCTCTAATTTTAGGGCATAAATTTGCAACATTTTTTGTCTTCATACAAATCGATGCACTTTAATGGGCAACTAGCAGCAACTTAATTGTACTAAATTTTATTAAAATGTTTTTATATTTAAGGCATTTATGATCGTTATAACCTTATACCGGTTGGTCAAATATATGGAGGCTAGGTGAAATATTGGACCGATCATAATGAAGTTCAATAGACTTGGTATGTGTCAAAAAAAATAACATATTCTAAATTTCATAAAATTTTATTCAAAATTGCGACCTGCACTTTGCGTAAAAGGTTTACATGGATAGCCTGACACTGGTAGGCGGATGAACGAACATAGATAAATCGAATCAAAAAGTGATTCTGAGTTTAATGTGGGTTTTGAATATTTTTCTGCGCTACAAAAATCAATACAAACTCATAATACTCCAACCATCTATGGTGTTGTAGGATATAAAAATAAAAAATCTAATGGGGAGACGCTTTCAAAAATTAATTTAAAAACTGTATCTGCATTCGAAATGCATTTTTCTATGATATCTGACTTTAGATTCAATATTTTCAATAATTAAAAATAAAAATTTCATTTTGAATTTTTATAGAATTAAAATTGTGAAAAAATAGTGAATTCTTTGTAAATAAAAAAAAAAAATTAAAACAGTTGTATTGCTGTGGGTGTATATATTATGTGTATGTCAAATATAAACCAAATCGGAAGACCTCTGGTCATTTCATCTCATGAAACTCGTAATATAATTCGTGAAAAAATTTATTTTGATTCCGTTCCATCATTTGCATAGTTTAAATAAATACTATGTAGGTGTAAAGTTGATTTTTATACGAATATCTAGATGATTTTTAGCTTCCTTAAAATTGTTTAAATTATTACTTAAGTTGTTTTGTTTAGTCCATCCGAGAAGTTCATTGTTTCCAAACTTTTTTTATTGGATCATTTGAAAGCTCCATTGATTTTTTGTTTTAAGTTTTAAGTTATTTTCAATATCTGAATTACTCCCGCATCCTGAACTTTATGACTAATGACGAGACTATAACAAATAACATTAAAAAATACAATTTTCATGAAAAAATGTCAATATATATATATATATATATATATATATATATATATATATATATATATATATATATATATATATATATATATATATATATATATATTTGTTATAATTTTGTCATTTTTACAAAGTACAAGATGCGGGTGTTAGTTTCGAAGTTATGTATTTAATATTCTATGCTGTTTATACAAAAGAATAGGTTGTTTTTCGTTTTTCTGAAAAGTTGTTCGAAAACACATAGAACTTTTTGTTAACGCACCGACAATATTTATTTGAAAAAAATTCGCATCACCTTATCAGTAGAAGTAACACAATGCGTAATTTATAATTGTTTGTTAATCATATGCATTGTGGTGCACAAATATCACACATACGCACATATGTATGTAAATAATACCCGCATTTAGATCAATGTTACTCATACGTCTTCTTCAGTACACATTAAATGCGTTTAGAAAGCATTTGTTGCTTAAGTTAAAGTTACACCACACACTTTGATAATTGTAACCATAGAAATGTTTTTATTTTGTTTTCTCTGAATCATTATAACTTTTATTATTTTCAGTTAGTTTTTTTTTCTTGTGTGTTCACAATACTTTTGCAATAAGAAATGCGTCAGTTGCAGTTTTGTGATTGTTTTATATTTTAGAAAAGAATAAAATATAAAGAAACATAAAATTTGTTAAAAAGAAGTAAAGTAAAAAATTAAATGAAAGTATATTTAGTTAGAAACTAGTGAAACCATTGAATAACACAATTGCATCATGCTACTTGACAGCTTTTGTTTGTAAACGATCACAACTAAACGAATACTATAGCATAGTAGAATTGGAACAAGAAACCATTTCATTATATTGTTTTAAGGAATAATGTACGTAGAATCGTGTGTACGTATAAGTCATATACACATGACTTGCTGTTGGCTGCTGTTATTAATATAATACACGAGGGTTATTTGAAAAAGGGATAAATAAATTAATTGTATCAAGGAAAAATCTGTGATGCTGCCGTTTTTTTTAAGGTAAGGGAAAACGAGCAAAAACTTTCGTCTTTTATTGCCAATACATTTCTAAGCCCAACCTCGTATGTACGAAAACACGTTGTTGCTATATTTTTTGTCTTTGTCTCTAGCTATTTAATACAATACGAACATAATAGATTCTTGAGAAATGTTGTATTGTTTTTTTCTTTTTTTGTATTCTATTGCCTGTTGTTAGCGAATTGTGTTACGGTTGTTATTTTTGTTTATAGCTCTTCATCTACTATTGAGCTGTTGTGTTGTGTGAAATAATACACACACACTCACATATCATTGCTACTTTTCACTTACACACACGAGTGACTGTATGTGATTATACTTAATGCACAATAATAGACAAGTGTAATGAAAAGGAAACTTGTGCTGGTGCGAATCAAATGGAAAAAAATAACTAAAATATAGAATAGAAACCATATTGTTTTCTCTGTTTTTGTTTTCCAAGTATTTACTGTGAACTAGTTTTAGTTAAATGTGTGTAATTAATATATTTTTATTTATTTGTTTTATTAAACAGAATAAAAATGAATGAAATGAAAGAATGAATGAATGATTTTTTTATTACTATATAACCTTGGACTCATTTTCAATCGAATGCATAGTAAGAAGAATAATTCATGTTGTCAGTAGTAGTTGAAGTTGATGTTATCATTTTATATGCATACCAAAAATAATTTTTACTTTTGTATATTTTGACAGCTTCGTAAATTCAATAATTTTAATAATATTGTATTCATGATTACAATGTTTTTGTTTCAGTTTTGCAATTCAATGTTTATACATTCAATTAAAATTTTAATATAGTTGACTACAAAAATTTTATATTTTTGAATATTTTTCCAGAAACTAAATTTTATTAATATAAAAAATATAATTATTTCTACAACCATTAAATATTATTAGTATTTTTCCTTGTCCTTGAAGTATATTTTCTTTTCAAACTATATTAATATTATTATTCTCATAACAATAAAATGTTATAGATATGGTTAAATTTTTCATAACTTGTTTATTTTTGAATATATTTTTTAAGGTTTGTTTTATACTCTCATCATAATTCTCATTTAGTATATATATGAATTAATATAAGCAGACAAGGTTTTGCTATATTATTTAAATATTATTTAACTATTAAATAATTTAGTTAACAAAAATATTTTTGTATTGGCTTGTACAAAATGTAATGAATCAAATAAATAATTAATAAAAAAACACTTTGTTTTTTCATAGAAAAATTGTTTAAAGAAATTTTGTTAAAAAAATGAACTAAGTAGATCCAGTATTAACCGAGTTATATGCAAAAACACTTTAGATATAGCTTTTTTGATATAGAATTTTGAAGCTTCTATATAAACTAGTGGCTTGTATAGGTTAGGTTAAGTTAAAAAGGGCCGCGTCTTCACTCCTCCACACAGAGACCATTTCGTACATTGCGATCCCTTTACAAATAACAGAGAAAGCTGATAGACAAAGAGAGAAAAAAACCCTAGAAGAATAAAGAAAAAGATTAGAAGGAAAGATATTTAGATATCTTTAGAAATATAAGAAAAGTGTGAAACCTAAGACCCATCAATCAACCCTGACTACCTGTAAGCCACTTTATTCCCATTACGAAATCTATAAGGTTTCTGAGTTCTCTATCCACAATATCATCCAATTCGTGTAGAATATGGCTCCCGAACTACTTCAGTCTACTTCGCTGAAGCCCTACACAGTGACAGAGTCTCTACTGTCTAGCTCCTCCACATCATCACATGTCCTGCAAAAAACTGACGCGCCAGTGTCCCACTTATTGGTCATATTCTCTATTGCGAAGTGACCAGTAATTTCACCAACAACGATCCTTAGATTTCTACGACTCATGCCCAGAAGATGCTTCGAATCTGCTGGTTTAAGACTAGGCCTAACGTTCTAGATACCCTGCAGTCCATTCTATTCCTCTAAGCATGATTCGTTCTTCCTATAGTCCATTCCTTTATGGCCATGACCAAATTGGAATACTAACCGATACCTCAACAACTCCGAGCCCATACGAACAAGCTCATCGGTTATATTATTGCCAAGAATATCGCAGTGACCAGGAACCCAACAAAGTCTTATTCTGTAGGCATCCATTAGCCTTCTAAATTCCTTCCTACACTCCAGCACTAGCTTAGACCTGACACAGTAACTTGTCATTGCCATCAGTGCTGCCATAAATAGCTACCTCAGTGTCCCTTTCAACATTATCCTCCAGTAATTCTACGGCCTTATAAATGCACAGAATTTCTGTCTGGAAAACGCTACAACTATCAGACAATCTAAAAGATTGTTTGATATCTGTTCACATGAAGTAAACAGCCGCTCCTGTGCCTACTTCCATCTTGGAGCCATCTGTGAAGATAGCACACCCTCCATGGAGCTTCTTCGCTCCAGTCCAGAGGCCTTTCTCACCACATCATGCAGAGTACTCTCAACAGACTCACGCTTAAGATAGACGTGTTGGGCGTCGCTGATGACCTGAGTTCCCATGCTCCTCCTCAGATACTGATCGATCAGTCTTTCTATTGTCTTGAGTAGAAAAGACGATACGCTGATCGGTCTATAGTCCTTGGGCTTCGAGTTAGTCGTCCTTCACGCTTTGGGTATGAAAATAATCCTTACCTCTCTCCACCCCTGGGAATATATTTCACTTTAAGGCATTCCTTGCATAAGTTATCACAAATATTTTTTTCGCATAAGTCAAATTGATCAATAAATTTTTCTCATTTTTAATTTAATATTGTCCTACATTTATAAAATGTTTGTTCTGCACTGAAGTAATTATATCTTCTTTGAATATGTGTGAACTTTTGTAAAACTCCAAATTATTAAATTTATTATTTACCAGCTTTACCTATTTACTTTATATGGGAGCTGCTACTTCAGCTATACCTATTCACCCTATTAAAAATCTGATATTTAATTTTTATATCAAATTCAAATTTTCTTAAGATTTTCACCCTAATAGTGCATGAGAAAAGTTATATTTTCTTTTTATTGGGGTACCTCTCCCGTTCTTATCCGTCCTATTTTCATTTCATCAATGCGATATGATAGAATAAATCTTCCCATTAAATTTTTATGCTGTCTCTGTAATAGTTTCTTATATATGCCATAATGAATGTTTACTTCATATAGGTAATACATCTACTGCTACGATCTATTTTAAGCTAATCGCTTCACGCTTTTGGGCCCAAAATATGGGCGTGTCATATGATCAAGATGCAATATAACCTATAACGTTCTACAGTGCAAGCACTATCTGTGCTTCATATTTCATCAATAATGTGTAAAATTGAAAAAATAGATATTTTTTAAAGTAGGTGTAAAGTGTGGGTGTAACGTCCAATCAAGATCTAGTAAAGTCTATAACCACCTCTGGTACAGACACTATCTGAGTGTTAAATTTCGTGAAAATCGGTTGAGCCGTTTAGACGTGATTGCTACACAAACAAACTTACATTTCATATATATATATATATATATATATGATTATAAAATCTTGATTCAATTTCAACTTTATATGAAAATGCAAATTATTATATTTGTAGATTTTTTAAATCTTTTACATATCGCAAATTGGAATAAAGGGGGTCGAAAATGTCACTTTATTCAGGGAAAGATGATATCAATAGTTTAATGTTAAATTTTGTATTTGTATTGATCAATAAGTTAAAAAGCATTTTTGGAATTTTAAGATTTTTTTTTTGAGAGAATTCTAATTTTTTCCCCTCAATTCAAAATCATTTGTTTTTTGACTCAATAAAGATTTAGAGTTCAAATTTCCTTTACTTATTACAATAAAATGTAATAAAATCGGTCGAAAAATTGGGCTATGTATGAAGAAAACTGGACCAAATTCTTGTAAAATTGAAATAGTTGAAACTTGAAATGCATATAACTCGAAAAATATATGAGATAAATAACACATGCAAGTGTATTTTTCAAGGCCTTATCAAGTGCTTTAAGGTGATATAAAAATATTTTATCGGATAATGAACAAAATTTGGCTATTGGTTAAATATTTTCTATGTGAAGGGTATTAGACTTTGATTCCCCATAGCTCCACTCCTTAGATATATGTATGGTCCTCCTATCAAACCTAAAATTTTACTCTCCTCTGCAACGCCTATTTTATGTAACTCCAACCACCCGATTAGAAGTTACAGATTTATTCCAAAGAATGTTCGATTCTATCCCACTTTGTAATATTTAATAAAGCAATAAAGATAAAAGCATAGTGGTATAAATAAAATTGCGACAGGCCAATATGCACGGCATACGCTGCGGGCGGAAATCAGCTTTTCTGTTCTTTCAGGCGGCATAAAAAAATTAATTTTATTCATTTTTTTTTTCAATAATGTAAGCTGGGCAACGATCCCTGAATTTTGGCAAAAATTAGAATACTTGGTTTATTTAAAAATAAATATTACATACAAAAGGTTATTGCGGACACGATTACGATTCTGTAATAAAAACTTTCAAATTCAAAATGGCGGATCCAATATGGTGGTAAAGTTTTTGTTTTATAACTTGACGAAATTTTCAATAATCACATATGAGCGATTTGTGGTACCTGAATACGATTATGGTTTTTGATTTTAAGAATTCGAGAAGGAAATTTTTAGGAATGCTGATTTGGATTTTTCAACAACAAATCAAAAATTCTAAATGGCGGATCGGATATGGTGATCATAACTTTTGTTTTAATTTTTGTAGAAATTTTTTATAATTAAATTTGATAAATATGTAGTAACTGAACTCGAATTTGTTTTTTTGATGTCCGAATTCGGGAAGACGGAAGAAATATGGCGGATTAAAGTGAACTACGATCCTTGAATAAGGTCATAATTAGAATACTTGGTGTAGGTAAAAGATATACATCAATTATTGGATTTTTGGGAACGTTGGTCACGAATCTGAAACAAAAAATAAGAAATGAAACTGACGAACCGAATATGGTGGTCAGCAAATTCATTTTATAACTTGACGAATTTTTAAATAATTACATTTGACAGATTTATGATTACTGAGTACCAATTTCGTTTTTGATTTTCTGAAAATGAAAAGGCGGAAATTATACGTAGCTGAAAGAGATTTTTACCCTATAGAACAATATTGAATTTAAATGCCAAAAAATATATATTATATATTGTTTATATATTTATGAAGTTGTTTATAATAAATTTAATTTAAGGTAATTTAAAAATAATTAAAATAGCGGTTTGAATATGGCGGTCATAAGTGTGTTTTTAATCTTTTCAATTAAGTAGATTTTTACTTAGTATTTTTAAGTCCACGTGTACGAAAAGCTTGTTTGGCGCAGAGAAAGTACGCGTAAATTAAATACGTGTAAGGTAATGTTGAGAATAAATATAATTTAAATTCTGGGACCAGAATTTCTATATATCGTGTAAATTAAAACACTAATTAAATGAAAAATGTTAGTTTGGGACCAAATTTTTTGTATTGTTTCCAACGATTTTCTATATTTCAATACCTATCACATTTTGGCATCGATTTTCATACCATCTTTTATTAGTTGATTTAAAATATAATGGAAATTAGTGGCACTAAAATCACTTATTGAAGATTATCCTTGAATTAATCAGTTTCTTGAGACTGTCATTAGCAGCCAATAATTGCAATCTTATTATTTTATTTTTTTAACTTTTTGTTAGGTCATCTTATTTTTATTTTTTTAATTTTTCTTATTAAATTTTTTCGAAATTCTTTTGTTTTCAATCCGTTTTTGAACAATCAATCAATCAATTTCTTGATAAATTGAGAAGAATATGGAGAAATGAACACAAAACATGAATTAATAAAAATATATTTAAATAACAATTATATTTTTGTTATAATCACAAAAATAAAACATTTAAAAAATAAAAATGAAAAAGTAAAGAAAAACAAAATAATTTTATTTTTAACTGTTGTATTCAATCAAGTTGATGATCAATTTAATTAAAATATAAATTTTTTTCAATTAATTTTTTGGTTCATTCAATTTGCACATTGCTTAGAATTAAGATTTTTTCAAATAATTTTTTAATTGAAATTTTAAAAGCGCTTAAGTGGGAAAAATTATAATTTTCAATTTTTACAATTTTTAGTATTTGATATAATCATTTTGGTGAGAAGTGCAAATTTAAGTATTTTTTTTTTTTTGATTGAATGAATCGTTTTGGTAGTTAAAATTATTTTTTACTTATTTCTGTGTATATTAAAAATTTGTATAAATTTTTCTCTCTACCTGAATTGAACTCTTTGCCAAAAAATCACAGTTGTGGCCCTAAGTAAAATGTGTGAAATTTTTTCATTACTTTTTTTGTTTTTTATTTTTTGTAAGGAAACTAAATTTTTTGAATTGATAATGGTGGCAGCGCTTCGCTGCATACCGCATACATTGGCCCCACCAAAACTGCAAAGGTCATTAAAAATTTTGCATATTTTTATTAGTTTTTAATGTATATTAAGGTTATAACTATTTTTGTGCCTTAAGAGAAATACCTTATACTCAATATTGTTCTGCTAATATATGCCAGTTTTAATCGCGCACTGATCGCGACTTTTAAAATGGGTTTGAAATTATTTTATATTTTTATTTTTATATCTTTTAAATACAGTTCAAAACATTGAACCATTTAAATTTAAGTTATAATTACTATTATATTATTTATATTTCCTACACTTAAATAAGTTTTTATATCAAAGGCAACAGAGCAAAGCATCCAAAACTTAAGTAATTTGGTGAAACTTATAACATTTTTAATCTCAAACAAAAAAGCTCACGCGTTTGGTGCGTGAACTTTTTTTAACTATTGTGAAAAAATAATATCATATTCCTTTATGCCTTTCAATGCTCTACAAGACCTTGCTATGGTATTTTGGATATTTGCAAAAATTGCAAAAAAGTTATAACTAGTATAGAATATTTCGATAAAAGTCGTTTGCTCAAAAATCTCTGAAGGAAACAAACGAATTTTGATAAATTTAACAAGTGATATACTATAGTTGAGTCATCTAAGATATATACTTGAACTGAATCATTTCGAAATTAAAGAATAAAATAATAATTTTTAAATTTTTATATTTGTTAACTATTAAAAATATGAATTTTCAGTCTGAATAAATCCAGGTATTTTTAAAGAATTTATTATTTTTATTTCAGTTCATATAACACAAAGTTTCTTTTTTCTAATTTTGTTTATCATTACTTACGTTTCAAAAGTGGAAAAACTTTTAATAAAACTATTACAATGTTTTATTGAAAAACAAGCTAAACAACACCAAAAAGAATTTTATTATTATTAAATTTGAAATTTTTTATGAATTTAATGACATCAACCTCTTGCTCCCACTCACTCTGACAATCTATGACTTCAATCACTTTGTGTGATGATAAATTTCTTTTTACCTCACCTCGCGAGAAAACATACAAACATAATTTAAATTTAATCCATCAGCCATGCATTTCCCGTCCCGTCATTACAACAGCAACACAATCCATTTCCTAGCCCCCTTCTCCTTAACTTCCGGCCTGTTGAAATCATTTTCATAAGACAAAGCTTTATTATGGAAAAAAATTATATATTTTTATTTTTTCCGTTATTTTATTTTATGCTTTGTTTTTATATCATTTTCGGATTTTGTTGTTTTCTCTCTTATTTTTTATTCCACACACCACCATAGGTGGTTGGGGTATTATGCGTTTATGCTGATATTTGTAACGGATAGAAAAAATCATCCAACACCCACCTTGAAGTATACCAATCGACTCAGAATTACTTCTTGAGTCGATCTAACGATATCCGTCCGTCCGTCTGGCTGGACGGCTGGCTGGACGGCTGGCTGGACGGCTAGCTGGATGGCTGGGTGAACGGCTTGCTATATGGCTGGGTGAACGGTTTGCTGGACGGCTGGTTGACTGTCCATGTAAACCTTATGCACAAAGTACAGTTTTGAAGATAATTCAATGAAATTTGGCACGTAGGACTTTTATGATACAAGGGCGAAACCTATTGAAATTGGTTATGATCGGTCCATTATTTCACCCCCCGTACAAATGTCCTCCCGGAATAGGGGTTTAACGATCATAAATGCCTTAAATATAGCAATCTTTTAATGAAATTCGGTATAAGGTAGTTCTGTATAAGTGTCAACCCTTGTGCGAAATTTCATGGAGATCGGTCAAAAATTGACCATAGCTCCCATATAAAACCCTCTTCCGAAAAATACTTTAACGTGCATAAATAACAAACATATCAGATTTATATTCGACACAAATAAGTTTTATAAAAGTAAAAGTCATAGTGACAAATTTAATGAGGATCGGCTAATAATTTACCATAGCTCCCATATAAGTCCACTTTCGGGAATCACCCTAAAGTGCATAAATTCATATAAATGTTAGTATTAACATAATATTCTGTATTCGTATATTTAATTTTACACTTAGTAAAAGTATCGGTCCACAGTTGTTCACATGTCTAATATAAGACCCCTCCACGAATTTTGATGGACATGTACAATGGTGTGGGGTATCATATGGTCGGGCTTGACCGACTATATCTTTCTTACTTTTTTTTGTACATTTATTTATTTTTGCGATAATTTTGTTTTTGTGTTTTTGTGGCAGTGTGATGGCCCTGATGACTATAATAATGGTGATGTTGATGATAATGAAGTTGAACCGATGATGAGTATGAGATGTTGGTTGTCTACTTTTTTTGCGTGCTTATCTACTAAATTTAGTATTGTTGTTGTTGTTTCTGCTGGTGTATTTTTTTCTTGCTTCTTTTCTTATTACTTATTTTTGAAAATGATGTATATCTTTTTTCTCTTGTTGATTTTTCTCCGTTGATTGGTTGGTTCTGTTGTTTAAACTTCCGTAAATTTTTAGTCAATACTTTTATTTTTATTTTGTTCCCTTCGCCGTCAGTAATGTTGTTGAAATTGTTATTGTTTTTGTGTTGCTCGTTATATCATTTATTTATTGTTCATTTTGTCAAAATTTAAAATTATTTTTGTACATAATTTTTTTATTCACCATGAGACTGTTGTTGTTTATTTAACTTTTATTAGGTTTTATATACACTTTTCCCACTTCACCACAAAATTTATTAATATTAATAACTTTCTTCCTTTTTGTTATCTGGTTTAAGGTCACATTTAAATTTATTATCCATTGGTTGTAACAAGAGATCGACAAGGAAAATTTATTGTATTAAAATATTCTTTTAAATATGTACCATGAAAAGTTGATTGAAATTAAGTTTATTAACGTCGAGTCTATAAATTTTTGTCAAGACAATCGTCAAATGTTTTTCTGAATTGCAATTTAGGGAAAAACTTATATTATAATAAACCATGTATAAAGTTCCAATAAAAATCAAAACGGCGTCTTTTTTAAGCAACGTCAAGACAAAGTTGTCTGTGTTCGAATACTGACAATTTTGTTTTAATGCTGTAATAATACTGATAAATTCTGTCCATATTATGCAAATTTTTATCGTGGTAAAAAAGTTGATATTTGTCATGATAAAAATGTCTCTAGTATAGACTCGAGGTCAAGCGACTTACTCCCTACGAAAGGAAAAAAAAGTGTTTTTGTTAACCCCTGAAAATAAACCAAAATATTACGATTCTATATATGACCTTTCATTTTTAAAAAAAGTTTTTTTTAGTTTTTTGAAAATCTTTATATTTTGTTCCAAAGCAACGCAGAAAAATGTGGTAACGTTTGAAAGATATTTGGAAGTCGCGTCCATTAGTATATAAGACATATCCAAGAGTGACCTCAAAATACGGATTTTTTATTTTTTTTTAAATTTTGTTTATCATTAAAAAAAAAAAATAAAAATGTTTAAATTTCTACTTATTTATAAATATATGTGTATCGTTGGTGTCTGATTAATTTTTATTTAAATATTCTTGCAATTTGATTTTATTTATTGCTTTTAATATTATTTTTGAAATTTTCATAAATATTTTAATTTAAGCAGTTAACTTTTATCAAACGAAGAATTTGGTATCAATATTAACTATGTTTATTAAAAATTTTATATAAAATTTACTGACTGGCGAATCACAAATTTTAGCTTAGATTTAAAAAAAGTAAGAATTTTAAAATTTGAATTTTCATTAAAAATAGCAAATAATATTTTGAAAAATAAATACATGAAAATTATAATATTTTGTGGAATTTAAAAATATTGAGATCATTCTTGGATATGTTAGATATACCCATGGAGGCTTCCTCCAAATAAATTTCAATTTATAGAACGGTTTCTATGCGTTGCTTTTAAAGAAAATACAAAAATTAAAAAAAAAAAACTAAAAAATACCTTTTTTAGAAACGGTCCAACTCACGCACGGTCGTTAATAAAAAAATAATACAATATAAAACGTACCAAGGTTTATTTTCAGGGGGGTAAAAAAACACTTTTTTGGGGAAGTCGCCTTAATGTTTATAGATGTTTTTGAATGCAAACAGAGCGTATAAGTAATATTTATCTATTCAAAACCATAATAATAATACGCTTTCATATACCTGAAACAGATGCAGATTTTTAAACAAATAAGAACATGGTTGTCATTGGAAGGATACTCTTCTTCTTTTATGCTTTTTGTTAATTGCTTTTGAAAAAACTTCTCTTAATATAAACATAATTTGTGTTTACAAAATTTTTTAATAAAAATTCTGTTTTAGCCATATTAAAAGATAATAAAAATGCTTTAAAAATTGTGAAATTTTAATTTTCTAAGAAATTATTAACCTTTTTCCTGGTTTAAATACATTTATTTTCATTTTTTTTTGAAGTTATTATTAATAACATGTAAAAAAGCCCAA
Source organism: Protocalliphora azurea (assembly GCA_932274085.1). Taxonomy (NCBI): domain Eukaryota; kingdom Metazoa; phylum Arthropoda; class Insecta; order Diptera; family Calliphoridae; genus Protocalliphora; species Protocalliphora azurea. The sequence continues at coordinate 4,212,914 of OW026520.1, read as the reverse complement.
AACATGCACTAATTTCTACTTTTGAAGTGGTGAAAATTTTGCTTTTTGGAAGAACTCAATGGTTTTTTGCATGATATAAAGAAATAAAGATAGAGCCATTCTCTCTTTTCATCCCAATACTACCGTTCCGAAATTTGATTGAGTTATTATTTTTCATTGTGCTGCCATATTTTTTCCAAAAAAAAAAAAATCCATTTTTTGGTTTTTCTTTTAATTTAATTTTAAATATTACAGTTTAGAGTTCATGTTCATAATAAATTATTATTTTATCCTATATTATTGTTCGAGTGACTTAGTAATTATTACTTTAGTGATACATTTGTCGCCACATATTCCCAAATTTAAATAACAAAAAATTAAATAATTCTACTGTAAGTTGCTAAATATTTTTGTTTAATGTAATACAAAGGTCAAAATCCTATTAAAAATACTTTAAGTAATCTTTTTAAGACACATGAGATAAATTTTTTGTTAAAACAAATTAAACAATTTTTATAATAATTTCTTAAATATAACTTTCCCTTATTCAAATCTGGCAAGGATTTTTTTATTTGTTTATAAAATACATATATATATATATATATATATATATATATATATATATATATATATATATATTCCTTATATCATAATAATATATAAGTAAGAAAAATTATTGAAAGTATATTGAAGACAATTGCAAAATATTGCGTATAATAACGGCCAAAAATTGTATTTGGTACCTCATTTAAATGCTAAATCAATAAATATAGAAATAAAAGTTTGGTTGTATACTTTTGTTATGAAAACAGTATAAAGGATGTTTGATAATTTTTAAAAATTTGAACATTTAACGTGTGAAAGTTTTTTCTTTTTGATAATAATTAGCAAAAAATATAAGAAGCTTATTGGTATTAAACAACACAATTCGGTAATATTAAATTTGCGCTATATACACATCACTTCCAACAATTTTGGAAATTGCACATTTTGATGATAAAGAGGGTATATATATATATATATATATATATATATATATATATATATATGTTTAAGAATAATTGAAAATATTAAAGACATGCACAATCAGGTTCAATAATTAAAATTGTTAACAATTAATTAAAGAGAATGTAAAAGATAACATAATGCATGCACTATCATGATGAAGAATTTTGTAATGATTTCATTTTCGAGAAGTAAAATTGAAAACAATTATATTTGCTTATAATTAATATAATTATTCATTAATAATAAAACTATTTATAATTAATACAAATGTTCAATAATAAAAATGATATACACCTTTGAAAGGTTTATAATTTAAAATAAAACATTAGAGACTTTTATTTTGTAAAAAGTCAAAACTTAATTATCAGAAATTTCGTTGCATATATTGTCTGTTAATTAATCAATATATTTTATTGCGTTGTATATTTTATATTTTTTAAGGTTTTATAAGACAACTAACAGAATATGGTCAAAATAGTAAAAAAATAAAATCTAAAAAAAAGTCGAAAAAAGTCGAAAATATTCGAAAATGGTAGAAAAATTGAAAAAAAATTGTAAACAGTCTGAAAAAGTCAGAAAATCAGAAAAAGCCGAAAAGAGTCGCAAAAGTATGAAAAGTCGACTATGCCAAAATTGAAAAATGTTGAAAAATTGACTATTTAAAAATTTAAAATTCGAAAAATCGGTTATTTAAAAATTAAAAAGTCGCAAAGTCGACTTTTTATTCTAACTATAAAACCTTACTGATAGAAGTTAAAAAAATTGGATCCATTAGAATTTTAATTTAAAAAAAAATAATGCTTGAAATTAAGCCAAATTACTATAGCCGTAGCATGGTTGCAGCAATCACATGAACGATTGGAGTTATCCTAATATTATTTAAGCATGTTTGCAATGTTTTCTGTGACCATACGCATTCATGATTTAGTTTTCTGCATACGTGTGACAAATATAGACACCCGACCATAAACAAATTTTCATGGACAGACGAACAGACATGTTTAATTTTTATGTCCCATTTATATAAGATTTTTATAGTAGAATAGAATAATGGAATGATATCGATCATTTTCAATAGAATTTTTTTTTAATCCAAGAAGTGATTAACATGTACGGACGAAAGGTGAATCAGAAAGTAATTCTGAATAGATTTTTATACTTAAGTGGAATCAATTAGTTTTCTAATGTGACAAATAATAAAATAACACATTTTTAATGCTTCATACACATAAATAAAATTAGGTGACATATTAAGTATCCACATTATACTAGAAAGAACAACCAATATGTTGTAAGCCTTTCAAATATATTTCCTAAGAAATAAAATTTTTTTAAATTAAGTGATTTTTTCCTATTTAACAAATTGCTGAATCCTTTTAAGAAAACCTACCTTAAATTGATATTCTTAAAAAGGTTAATGGATCAATAACGAAGTGACTCCTTGTCAAGATAAATTCAATCGAAATTATTTTTGATGTTAAAATAATTTTATTTACTACGCATTTTTTTTGTATTTGACAATAACTTTATTTGCTTTTTGTCCTTTACATGTATAAACGAAAACACATACATAAGTGTATACATAAAAAGTGCTTCGTAATATTGACACCCACACAAAACGGTGTTCGTTAAGTATTTCCGTTATAACATGAGCCAACAAATTGATATGACTGGCAGAGAAAAAAAAGTAATAGTACTGTCGAAAAGTGCCAAAATATTTATACTTTAATGAAATGGTGTTGAATGTTTCAAAAATATTCATATCACATCACAGGTAGGAGTAAATCAATTTATTTATGTATAACGATATATTTCCTGTTGATATCCTGTATAAATGGATTTGAATTGCTTTTATTTTATTCCCTTTATTACCCGGACAAAGTGGATTTTCCTTAAGGTTTCCGGTATGAAAACAAAATACGAAGGTTTGCAAAATGAAAAAAGTAGAGTCATTGGTTATAAAATTACTTTTAATTACCATTTTGATAATGAACATATAATATTTAAGGAAGCAAAAATGTTGTAACAAATGTCAGGAAATATTGTATGCATTTGTCTCATAGAAATTTTGTTATCTATCCAAACTATAATTCTTGAGTGTGTAAATTCGAAAGCACTTAATGAGCAACAAGCAATTACTTTATTTTTCTTTCCTTTAATCAAAACAATCACGATATATATAAGGTTTTGCAAAATGAAAATTCAAAATTCTTTCCCTGGAACAACATTTTTCATAAAACAAAAATTTTCTATAGAAATAAAATTTATTGCAAATTTTCTGATTTTTCATGAAAAGAAAATTTTTAAATTTTTCACAAAAAGAAAATTTATTGAAAATTACAACTTAATTTCCAAATTATAAAAATAACTTAGTTGATCGAAATTTGCTATACAAAACGAAAATAATAATACTAATATTGGCAATTTCAGAATAATACACTTTTTAATATATATGAAAATTCGATCTTAAATCCAATATTCTAAAAATTATATTAAATCTACAATTAAAAAAATTATAATAAATTTATCATGTTCGAATATTCAAACTTTATTTCAGAATTCTAAAAATCATCTTATAATATTCTACAATGTGAAAATAACTAAATGACATTTATATGGCTTTAAAGCTTTTTAGGAGATTTTGTAAAAATTATTTAGTTATGTTTTACTAAATGAACATAATATCAGGTACTATAAATAATGAATAAATAACAAATTGTTTGACAAAAAATCGATATAACCGAAAAACCTTAACAATATTTTGTGGAACACTTTTACCATTTTTTTTAATAGCTTTTCTAAATACGCAACAATATTTTTTTTTAGTTTTTATGAAAAACTCAATAAAGAATACTTATTTTTGATTTTTATTTTTTGTTGAAATTATAATGTTAATTTTTTTGACTTTTATTCTTTGATTAAAAAATGACGATTATTTTTGATTTTAAGCTTTTGTTCGAAATATATTTTTCAATTATAAAATAATAACTATTTTTTCTTTTGCTTAAAAATTATGATTATTTAAGAGCGAATAAAAAAAATAATTTTCGAGAAATACAAGTTAACGGTAATTTTATAATCGAAAAATAAAAATCAAAAATAATCATTATAATTGGAGCAGAAAATAAAAGTAGAAAATATTCGTTATTTTTTAATCAAAATATAAAATCGAAAAATAATTAAATTTTGATTTTTTTATACTGCTAATAACCGTTATGGTCCCTGCATAATATAATATTAATGAAATTGATCGAAAAGAAAATTGAAAATAATTAAAATGTGGTAATTTTAGAAAAATACATAACTTTTAACAAGTTTTAAAGTATTGACTAAAAAACAGAATAATAATAATAATAATAATAATAATAATAATAATAATAATAATAATTTTTGTTCTAAAATATAATTTTATTTCGGAATTCTGAAAATTATTTTTTAATATACTAAAATGCGAATATAACTGAATCTTCAAGTAATCTTATGTAAAATATGCCTTTAATGTATTTCCAAAATGTGGAAATTTCTTATAGTAAGAAAGATTATTTACTTACGTTTTGCTTTATGAAAATAATGTAATTAATTAGTGAAGTTTATCGAAAATATAATTTTATGCATTTTCAAAAATTCGAACTTAATTTTGTAATTCTAAGATCAACTGGTAGTAATAATAATCTTCTCAAGAAAATAACAATTTTTCACGAAATTTATTTAAAATATGTCTTTAAAACAATTTTGAAAAAAAGAAATTAAATTCGAAATCGAAAAAGATTAAAATGTTGACGTAATTTCACAAAAATATACAATTTTAAAATGTCCGAAAATTCTAAATTAATTTTGAAATTTTCACATTTTTATATAGAATAAATCTTATGATGTTTTAATCTACGAAGATGTAGAAATTGTTTATGAAAGTTGAGTTAAGTAATTTTTAAAAATTCGAATATAATTTCGAAATTATAAAAATCGTAGGAAAATTATCCTTTAACGTTTCACAAAATGAAATTGATACCTTTAATGAAATTTTTATAATATATGACTTTTAAGATTTTTCGATAACTCGAAAGTCTCCTAATCATAGTGATTGTCTTCTAATTCTTTGCAATATTATTACTTTGATAGATGCATTTAATTTCAATTTTATAAAAATACTCAATTCTAACATATTCGCAAATTATAAATTGATTTCTAAATTTCTAAAATCATCTAAATATGATCTGATAATGTTTTTATATACGAAAAAAAAAAAATCATTTGAAAATTATACTCTAACATTTCACAAAACAAAATTAATAGGTAATTTTTCGCAAATATCATTTTGATATATCTAATATGAGATCTTGAAATACCTATTAAAAGTAAGAACATCCCATATTAAATTCATTGATAATGATGCTATTTTTATTTCACTACCTTGTAATTGTACTTAATTTATTTTATTTTGCTTGTTCTTCTTCGGATGTACATATTATAAACAAAGTAAAAATTTAACATATTTCTGAAAATATGAAATCTGAATTTTTTTTTTTTTTTTTTGAAAAAAATTTACTTCGTTCACACAACTTAACCTGACACACATGTGCAAACACTTACCTAATTTAAATCCTTAAATAAATCTTAACTAATTGTTTTATTTGTCCTCAACCAACATCTAAAACGAACAAACAAACAAACAAAATGAATATGAAATACCCAAAAAAAGTGAAATTTTGTAACCAACATGAATCTCATACCCTAACCTGACCTAGGACAAACAAAAATCTATAGTCAATACAAAAGCATATGAATATTAAATATTCATACACATACAAACAAACAACTAACACACTTACAGACATACATCAGTATACAGTCGGCACATACAAACTATAGAATACAATTAAGAAATATACAACTTATATACATTAAAAATTACACACATAGCTACAAATAAAACATAAATATATTTATATACACGAACACATTATAGTATTGTATATAAAAAGGTATAAAGAAAACCAAAGTAGCAAAAGCTCCTCTTTTATCTCTCCTTATCACTCTTGTTTTTATTTAAAAACATATGTTTAGCCTTAGAGCTTAAAATAAGAGAATTTTTGGGAGGAAGAGAATTTTCTTCTATTTAGTGTAACAAAAGCTTTTTGTAGAGTTTTTCCTTTGCTGGCATTTTTCTATGGCTGAATATGTTTTCTTTTTAAATGAAACGTAAAATTTATGACCAAATATAAACAAACACGGAGTTTGAAAACTTAGTGTTTGTTTATATTTTAAATAGGTTACCACTGGCTTATTTGATACATTTTATAAAAAGTATGTATTTATATTTAGATTTATATATATTTTTCAAAGCACATATATGCATACACATTTATTTATGTATATTTACAAAAGTACATAATTTACATAAAGTATGTATGTATATGATATGTCCTCAGTAAGAAATTCTTAATCAACGTCATTCTTTTTACAGTTTTTGTTTAGGATTAAGGCACAAAGAAAGTGTTCGTATCTACTGGATTAAATTGAAGATTGAAAAGGACATAAATTTATTTGAAACAAATAAGAATTTCGATCTAACATTTCGTTTATGAAAGAAAAGTTAAATTGTTTCCTCCTAATAATATATTTTTATTATTTTATCTTGACCATTTTCTTCCTGTATAATCACATTAATATTATTAGTAAAATTAATAAAAGATATTAATATTATTAGTAAAATAGTAAAATAAATAAGTACAATGGCTTATTTTGACTTTTTTAGTTGAACAAAATTATAACTTTTGAACCAATTATTGGGATAAAAAGAGGGAGTTTTGCGGCATTAACCTTAAGATATTAGTATTGATGAAAAAATAAAATTTCCAACATTCTAAAAATGTTAAAAAAGTTATATTTGAAATTTGAAAAATCAAAATAACATGTAAAAATATACTAAGATTTTTTTTTTTTAATTATAACTTGCATCATTCAAAGATGCGCAGTTTTATGGCATTTTCAGGAATGCTTATAGCACTTAAAAGCGATGATATTTGAACACCTTTTTCATTGCCCATCAGTCGGTCTGTCCGTCCAACCGTTATTAATTTAAACGTTCTGATCAAACCATATTTTACAAATTGTTTTTCCGAAATTCTTTTTTACTGTTTCCATTAAAGTAAAAATAACGATAATTTATCGAGATTAAATTTAGCTATAAATTATATCAACTCATTGTACTTTAAAAAAATTTTATAAAAATCTTAAATTGCTATTTGTAAAAATTTAAATGATTATTTACACGATATTAGTGTTAAAATTCAATGTCGAACAATTAATTTTAAAAATAATTTTTTTAGAAAAATTTCATAAAAATTTATAAATTTTTGTGAAGCTAAGCTAGAAAATTAAAAATTGGAATACTGGTTATAACATTCGTATGAATTTATGTTGTCCAACCTATCCGTTATACCAGTTATACATCTTTTTTTATAACTTTTTTAAAATTTGTTTTAGAATGTTTTTTATTTTTTTAGTTATTATTATTATTACTATTATTATTATTATAATTATTATTATTATTATTATTATTATCATCATTATTATTATTATTATCATTATTATTATTATCATTATTATTATTATTATTATTATTATTATTATTATTATTATTGCTATTATTATTATTATTATTATTATTATTATTATTATTATTACTACCATTAACCAATATACAAATATAATATCTATTACGTGCATACTATATTACATTTTATGAGATTTTTTAAGTGCTACAACAGTTTAAAACTTAGGTTTAATTATACCAAATATCTAATTAGAATGTTCTTAACAGAAACTTATTAAAATGTTTTGAAAATAATGAAAATAATTTTTGTTTTCATTTTTGGCCGCACTCACCACTAGTGTTGCCAGGAGATGAGAAAAAAAAGAGCCTAAGTTGAACTTTAAAGAGTTCAGAAAAGTCTAAATGCCCCCAAAAAATAGGTCCATAGGTAGTAATTTTTTGTAAATTTAAAATTTATTTTTGATTTTCTTAAGATATTGCAATAAATAAAAAACATAAAATGACTACCAACAGAATGACAATGAAAAATCTCCCAAAAAATTCCCATGCAAATTTGGCTTATATTTCTAACGATAAATGACTTAATGTTTCGAAACGATTTTTCGTAATTTTTCAACTACAATTACTTTTTGGTTAAGAATTTCCAAATTTTGGTAGATTTTTCGCTTTTATTATATTTTTTTAATTATATTCGTAAATAGTTTCTATGTTTAATAAAGCAATTAAAAAATGTATATCTATTAACATCCTGCTAATGTGAAAAATCACACGAGAAATGACATAACGTACATTGTAGGCCTTCTTGAGAACTTCATAAACCAGTTTTAAAATTTTGCAATACACCCCTACATCATAAAACAAGTCTTTTTTTAGATAGGTCTCCGTACTAAAAAATGTATACATAATATTGTTTTTTTTATTTTTTTTAATAATCTTTTATGGGAAGTAAAAGGATCCAGCTTTTCAGCCTTTTGTATTTCTTATTTTTATCTTTTTTGTTTTGGTCATATATTAAAATCAAATTTTTAAATAACATCTAGGAAAAGTAAAATTATTTCCAAAACGGCGGTTTATTACTTTTTTATTTTTTTCTATAAACTTTGGTGTAACTTTTTGATGATAATGCTTATCTGACGCAATTTTTTGTGAGTTTCGAAGCAACAATTTCTAGATGTTTGAAATCACTGGATTCATCCAAAGTCAAGAGTAGTCGAAAGTCGATTTTGCAAGTCTGTACTGCTGCTTCAGCGCCAAATAACGGAGTTATTTCTGCATAAAATTATTATGGGCAATGATAAGTCTGGCCTACCAGAAAAATTGCTGTTATCGAGGTAGTGCTCTGTATTATTACGAGCAATTAAAATCGAATTATAGGATTCTCCCATACGAATATAATTAATCTATTTGAAGAGAACGTTGAACGAAAAACTGCCAGAATATTAAACAAGACATCATGAATGCTCAGCCACATGTTGTGCGACAAATTAAAAACTATTTTAATATTAAAACTTCTTTCGCAAGAAAGACAAGCATATTATTAAATTCTTATATTTGCATTTATTTTTGAAAGTAGAGTTTTGTCTTCCTTTTCAACTCTCAAGAAGATTTTCAGCTTCGATTTAACAAAATTAATACATAGAATTTAAGTAATTATTTAAAATTTAGGTTTAAATACAAATATTTAAATATTTGTGTAAAATTGTGCTAAAACAGAGTAAAAAGGCAATGATTTTAACAACATTGTAAGAGATAATCATGCGCACTAGTATTTTCAATTTACCAGTATTTTTCTTACAGTAAAATATAAAGATACTATTTTACACTTTAATAAATAACATAAACTATTATATTAATTAACTGTTATACAACATATTTTATTTAATGTAAAGTATATGACAGTTATTTATTTTGAGAATTTTTTTCAATATAAAGAAAATATTTTGACATTGTGGTATATTGGATAATATATAATTTAAGTTAATATGTACTACAAAGAAAAAAAATCGTATATTTGAAAATTTTTTTCATAAATATTATGAATCGAACATGAGTTTTTTTCTCAAACTTTTTTTATAAAAAATAAAATTTTGTTCATAGGTATTATTAAATTGTTCATAATGAACATTTTAGTAGTTTTGCAAAAATTTTGTTAAATCTTTGTTTTGGTTTTATTAGATTTGATTGCAAGTGGTAAATGAAAATAGTTATAAATACATGAAAATAATAACAACAAACGCCCTATAATGGCAAAATTCCAAGGAAAATCTGTAAAAAAATAATGTTTAGAAATTTGCATAATTTCGCTCGCATTCTGCAGCACATCATTTTGATAAAAAGCGCTTTTCTTTTGTTCCTATAATATAGCTAAAAATCATTAAAACCCTAAAATTTTCCGAAGAAAATTTCAAAAATATTTTACAAATTGAAAATATAAATCAAAATTTAAACAATTTATTTTAAGTCTTCTTGACTTCTGATTCATTTCAAGAAATATAAAAAGCATTAATATTTAAGATATTATGAACTAAAATCAATGAAAGTAAATTCTTGTATTTATGCATAAACTTTTTTCTGTGTATAAAAAAAAATGAGTGCTATTATTTTAACAATGAATTGGTAAACTTCCTGTAACTCTAATTCTTAAATCTAAAACAACAATTAAATTAATGTTTAGGAAACCAAAAGTTTTCGACTTGGTATGAAATATTTTTTAAAAATTAAGATTTATTATTGTTCTAAAAAATTTCGTTTTGTTTTTTTCTAAAAAAAAAAAATTAAATAAATGATTTTCTATTATGTATTGACTTACAAAAAAGTGTATCAAGGTCCGAAAATAGTATGCCATCTTGTGGGTATCACAGAAACCTTGACAACGTTTCTATATGACATGAAAATTCTGTTGCATACGTTATTCCTGTTCAACCCTTAGATCTCCTAGACTTTTGGGAAACTTGTCTAGGGGACTTTGCGAAGAAGTTAGTATCTGAACAAAAGGAAAGACTTTCTTTCAAACAAAAATACCACTTCAACGATTTTTCTTATTCTTAATAAAAAGTAATCTGTTTCGACTTCACAAGAAATTTTTTCTTCTAGTCGTAATGCTAATAATTCAGAGTTTTTCTTTTTAGAAAGATTTCACAGTGCACACTCGTAAATTCCGGCTAAAATTCAACAACATTGTTGTTTCTCAATGTAAATAATTTAAATTTGGTGTACGGATAAATAGATATAATGTTTTATTTACGAACTAAATTGTTTACATATACCGAAAGGGGATGGCCGGCTAAATGTGGACAAAGAAGATTCATGTTAAATTCATACTTCATAAATATCAAAATAATTTAACTATTTTAAGCGTAAGACATTTAAGCTTTTTAGTGATATATGTTTCGTTATAATAGGTTAAGTCGAAGAAAAGATATATGGTACTTTCTTTATATATAACACATTTAATTGAAATAGTTTGTATATAAGAATTGTCTTTTTACGTTTACCGTTAAGAAACGGACCGTAAGCCTTAAATATATTTTTAATATATTTTTTAAATTAACTCTCGGTGTGGTTATGTTACCAACCCCTCGTGGAGTAAAGCAACAAAAATTCATGATCTGAAATGATTTCATGCAGTACCAGCAAGTACACAAAGTTAAATAATCAAGAAAAAAAAAATAATAATAATAATAATAAAATAAAAAAAGTGTTTGAATATAACAAGTTTCTTTCTTTCCTCTGATTGCTGTAATCGCTGATTTTAGCATATATATCCAATTCCTCTAATGTAAACTATAAACACTTATAGAAATAGGACAACTTCTGTTCAATCTATGTGTCGTGTTAAATTATATTGTAGACAAATGGTGAATTTAAAATTTTCAAAATTTTAATTTTTTGCAATTTTTTGATTAAAAAATTTGCACCGTTTCTAGTATTGCAAATTAAAGAATGGAGGTTCCTTGCCCTTGTAATTATGTATCGTTTAAGATACATCTCGTTGATTCCCCCTATATAGCAACGCTATAGGAGTACTAAAACTTAGTGATGAAAAATGTGAATAGCTCTAAGAGGTGCCTTTTTCGCAAAGCACACTCGCATCGTAATTTCAATGAAGCTAAAGTATAGCGTGATAAAAACAAAAACGCTTCTAAATCACATTTTAAAATAGTTACGACGCTTTACTTTATAATTTTTATTTAATCATAAAAACCTTTTACTTTTTAAAATATTTTTTTCTTTCTATTTAAATTTTTTGAATTACAAAAACGTTTTCTTTTTGTTAATAAAAATTTTATAAAAAAAAAATATAAAAAATTTAGTGTTTGTGTTTGATTTATTTTATATCAAACATTAAATTCTAAAATTAGTGACCCTGACAATCGTTCCCGATTAGTGTACCCGAAGTTAAAATAATTATTACCAACATATCGATAAACAGTTCGAAAGAGGAATTTACATCGCTTCCTCCAACCAATGAAAACCTCGAGTTTTTGTGAAGGTACCGCCATTTTGAAAACATTTCCAGCGGTATGGTTCAAGCAAGTTGAAATTTAACTCATTACCGCTGTAAATATATCAGATTCAACAAAATTCTACACTTAGATCTATAGAAGCCAATGATATTATTTTGCAACCACCAGTAACATGTACGACACTCTCAGATAACGGTTACAAGAGTGATTCACTGATCCGGAGAAAAAGCAATTAAAGAAACTCCTACGTAATATTGACTTAGGAGATAAGGAGCTTTCAACACTTCTCCGTGGGATATGCACATTATCTTCTGGTAAAGTATCAAACGAACTTCTCAAGAATCTGTGGATGCAACATTTACCAAAACGTAAGTAAGCAGTGAATCATTAACAAAAGTAGCACTTGTGGTAGATAGAATTGCTGATACGTCAGAATCGTGGGAGGTAAACACCGCACAAATTTCTCGGAATCGTTCTTCATCGGGCAAAAATCTGTAACTTTTGCATCGATAGAGATATTTTAGATTTTTTTTATTTTTTTGTTTGATGGAGAGATGTTTTCTCGAATTTTTCTCCAGTTTTAATTTCTTTAAAATTATTTCAGCAGTTGTTGAGAAATTTAAGGCTAAAGTTTAAGTTTTAATTTTTTTTATAGTATTTAGTATACGGATTTTTTGTTTTTAAATTATAAAAAAGGTTAAAATGAGACGAAAAAACTTTTTAATAATATCCACGATAATTTTGTGAACAGGTTCCCAGTTTATCAATTCTCCACAGAACCGGTTCCACTAGAATCGGTTGTTTTTGGACAAAAAATTACGGTCTTTTAATGTTTATTTTGTTTTTTATTTAAATAACATTAAGGCCAAACATTTTTATTTTTTATAATAACTAGAAGTTTTTTTAATATTTATTTTTTGCTTAAATAATAATAAAATAAAATTATAATTATTATTCATTCTTCGAACGTAACTTGGAGTATCTTCCGGCTTTTTGTGTTTAAAATACTCATCGGATAATTCCTTATAGCTGTAGCTCTTCATGTTTTATAAAGACTTTAAAATTTGATTATTATTGCTTAGATATATTATAGCAACTGAGTTTATATTCGTATACCATTAGCTTTTAGCCCTTTCTTACATTACGTTATACTATGTTCCCAGGTAGCATAAATAAGTAAAATAAAAAAGTGCTAAAAAACTAAAAAGGGCAAAAAGTAAGTAAAATATGATAAAAAAAATCCGTAATAAAATAATAATTGTATAATATACTTAAAATACCTATCACAACTTATAGGGCTTGGTATATTTATATTTGAGTCATTTTATTCATCATTTCATTAATGACGTGTTATCTCGCCTTAATGCAGTTTCTATGTGATTTCCCTTACACTTGTTGCGATTTTTGCTCAAAACTAATTAATACACTTGTTATAGTATTTACATATTTTATAAAATCTATAGAAACAAATTTTTCCACTATCTTAATTTAAATACTACAATTTGTAAATAAATTTTTATAATCAATTACATTGTTTTCAATTATTTAATTGTAAACTTAGAATTTAATAACTTCGTTGTTTACCTTTAGATGAGATACCCATTTTGGTATCTTTCCCCTTTTATCTAGCATGCTAGAAATTAGTCAACATTAGTAATGAGAGAAACACAAGTAGTATTACATACATATGCATATATATTAAATGTAAATTATTCAAAGAGTTAAAAACTCAAAAATCATTATGATTATATCAGTTGTCCTTTTTTTGCACTAGATGATAAATTGATATTTTTATTATCACATACATAATTCTTCTAGAACAATTTATTAATTTTACTGCGTAATTATATGTTCTGTTATCACACCACTTCTTAATCCCAATCATTAACATCTCCAATCATTTATATATTGTGCTTAGTAGCGTAAAGTAGTGGCATTATTAACAAAAGAAAATATTTAAACAAAAAGTGTGTTGCAATAGTCATTTATAAGTTAAATCATCTAGTGGTTATATTAATTAAACTCAATTATTTTGGAAAATTTAGAAAAAATTAACAAGATTTCAACTAAATTCTTATAAGAATCTCAACAAATATTTAAATATTTTAAAATTAGCAAAACTCTTAAGGTAAGAAAAGTTTTATCTTAGATTTGTGATTTTTATTTAACATATTGTTACCCTAAGGTTTTATTATCCAGGTATCCAGGTATTCGAAAGAATAAATTTGTGTAAAACCCATTCCGGCTGTAAATTTGTTGGTGTTCATAACGCCAATAAAGTCTCAAATTTTGAACTGCTCGTAGACAAGGTTCGATAGGTGCACGTGGCCATCACATTGCATGATGCATATCTAATTTCCTCTAAGTTACGTAATACCTTTGAAATTGTTAATATTAAAACATAACCAAACAAATATTAACTTAAAAGCTTTTTATGAAATCACGTTTTAAAAATTTTGTGTAACAATACTATTTAACCTAATCCAAATTTTAAATTACATGTTATTATTTTTTTTATTAATCATTAACTAAAGTAATCATTACAATTTAAATCAAACTTTACTTGTAACTTGAATTTCAAAATTTAAAAAAAAGTATCGAAAATACCGATTATGAAATAATAACATAAATTATATTACAAATTACCTAACTTAATACTTTAAATTTATATAAAATTATATTATTATCCTATTAAAAATATATTTATCAGTAGATAAATATTATAGATTAGCAGAAAAAAAATATTCTGAAATTGATTATAAATTAATGAATTACTAAATTAATTAATAAATTAAATTAAAGTAACATAATATTATTACTATTCAGATCTAAAAGAATTAATTTAAAATTATTTTATAAAATGTTAAAAATTTAATTTAAATATCTACCTATTTAATCTAAAATATTATTTCCATCTATATAAAATCTTAAATAAGTACTCCTAAAATCGTATTTAAATTGATATATAATGGATTTAACCTAAAATTATATTATTTATGTAGTTATTAATATCTATTACTAACATTTTCCTTTTGGTGTAAAACCATCTAGTATTAATATCTTACATTATTTTTTCCCCCTTTTGTTATCATTATTATGATCTAAATTTAGTTTTTTTTTCCATTTCATTCATAATCTTCATTTACAAAAAGAGTAGATCATCTCATCAAACATAAAAAAATCAAGAGATTACAACAGCAACAACACGCATTGACTGCTGGGCCTAACAAATCAATCGTCGTGGATTCATCAATTGCTTTGTACATACATTTTTGTAAGTGATGATTTCAATTGTTTTCTTTTATTTATCTCTTATTAATAAGTCAGTCCGATTCAATGTAGTCTTCTTTATATTTTTACGTTCATGAAATGAAAATACATAATATGAATTGTAAATAAATCTATTAGCAATTTAGTATGCTCTTCCCGCTCACTGAGTACAGATCATGTATATTCTGTGTATAAAATGATATTTTCTTTATATTTATCACTCTCTTTTTTTTGTATCAATAAATTTTTTTTTGCGTAATTTTGTAATTCTATAAAACAATGAAATTCTAAATCTTTTAATAAGGGAAGGACAGATATGACAAAAGTATATGTAAGTATGTAGAATACACATGTCATTTAGAAGGACAGATTTTAGAAAATAGGGTACTAATCTGTGAAGTATTCTGACAGGACTTAGTCAGTAGGGTGGGATCAATGTTCCCCAATTGTCACTCCATCTTGCTTCCTTATAGAATTTGCTAGATATCTTTTTTTGTTGGTTTTCTTTTTTTTTATTTAATATACTCTAAGGTATTTAAGGGTAGAGAGTATGTTACATGTTATGCGCTTCGAAGACCTGGTTATGAGTTTTAATACCTAATTCTGAGCTAGTCCATATCTTAGTTACCCCTTAACTAAGTATTCTAAAAAAAAGGTAATTATTTTGCCTATATTTCTGTATAACAATTTTTATTGTTCGTTCAACATATAGAGCGCGTAACACACTCTGAAATGTTAGCAAAATAGCAACAGGAAGATGAAGATTTGATGATAATATTAAACTCTCCACGAAGTCTATCTTTAAAAGATATCTGATATTCAAATCTATTGCAAAAATAACTACTGACCAGAAAAGACAATTTGAAAGCTACCCTCAAGCTAACGGCTTATTGAAAACAGCCTTAAAATGTTATGAAAAACAAAACTGGGTTGATAATTTGCCATTAAATCTTAAGATTTTGTGAACAACCGTGATTTAGAATATTGGATTTTCTCCTCCGGAAATGAGTTTTGGAGCAAACATACGTCTTCGTGGACAATTTTTTGAAACCTATGAATGACATATGAGGATCAAATTCCAATAATAAAGGGGTAAAACAATTTTGTGAAAACATGCAAATGCTTAAAGCTACTTCTGTAATATATCATTCCATAGCATCTACCTTCGTGCCAAATGCTCTGAAGAACTGCACCTACGTTTTTCTTCGACATAACGCCATAAGGAAACCTTTGCAGCGTGAACATGATGTTCCCTCTAAGGTTATAATAAAATTACATATCTGGGAAGTAGAAAGCTATATCTATTGACCGCCTTAAAACAGAAGGAGAATCTACAGAAAAATCAAGTACTGATGACACAAAAATTCTTGAACAAAACGAACAAAATAGTAATAGAATCAATTTTCGTTCTGGTCGTCGAGTTACCTTCGTATTACCTTAAATAGTCGTTGCTACTAGGGCGCGGGTACTGTGACATACTTATTTAATAAAAATTAAAACTAAGCTTTTTCAAAAAAACAAAAAAAAAAAAAAAAAAAGAACTATAATTTTTGTATAATTATAAAAAGCTTTGAATTTCAGTTTCATATTTTCTTTAGTTTTAAAATATTTTTCATTCTGTTTAAATCTTTTGAATTATAAAAAAATCTTCTTTTTGTTAATAAATTTTTTATAAAAAATATACAAATTTAGTGTTGGTATTTTATTTATTTTATACCACATATTATTAACCACTAAATATATGTGCATTTATTATTGATATCGGATTTAAAGTGGAATTCTTACAATATTTTAACCACTATAACATAAACGGTCATTTCTTTTCCACTATTAAAAATATATCAAACAATTTTATAAAATTAAAAAAAGGCTGTGTATACTTTTTTGATTAAAATTGGTTTAATAAAATGTTAAAAAATCACTATGATCGTGATTGTTTTCGTATCACTTTTAGTTTGTATTTTAGACATATTGATGTGGAAATAATTACGTGTGATAATTTTTTAAAATGTTGTTGAAAATAAAATTTTGGTAATTATTTTATAACTTTTTATCTTAAACCTCCATAACACTATCGTCATTCATTTAAAGTCAAGCGAACAGATTTGTATTTCATTAAAGCCAGCTAATATTGGTACTAACTAGCGTTGATGTGCCACTAAAAAAATTTAAAATTTTTTTGTTCCACAAAAGTAAATGAGCTTGAAGAAATACTCACATAATTATCAAAATACATATGAAACAATGGTTTATTACATAGTAAATTGACAGTTTTGTGTTCTTTTGTTTTTAATGCGAATAACACCTTTATTCTGGATAAATTACATAAATAGTATTGAGATTAATTAAAATATAATCTTGCTTCAAAAATTGTTCGAAATAGATAAATGGGTTGTATAACTTAGTTAGAACGACCAAAATTGGAGGAAAATTTAATTACATGTATTAAAAATTTATTTTATGAACTTCGCATTAAAAATGACTTGAAATTTCCGAGAATCCACCACAAAATGATTATTCTGTGTAATAAAACTATTTAGTTCATATTTAGCATACACATACTTTATACCACCAATAAAACATAACTTTTAATTTTTTTAGTTAAGCAGGTGACCTACCAAATGATGGTTTTCGGCTCTCTTGGGTCCTTCAGGTCCCCTTGTGTTAAATTAATTTTTTTAAATAACAAAAAATTCGTGGATTCACGATTTTAATTTTGTAAATAAAGAGAATATATTTCACAAAGTCGTATTTTTAATTATCCATATCTTCTGAAGCTGAAGTCCGATTTCATTATTTTTTACGACATTAGAAAAGAAACGTAGTTCTGTTTAAATTTATTTTTTAGAAGAATGTATTTACAATGCAGATGCATTTATTCGATGTACTCGTGAAAGCGCGGGGCAGAATTGAGGTTTTTTGGATATAAATCTGTATAAATATTCTAAGCGGTTGTTTGGATTTATATAAAATTTTATGCAGGCATAGCAGAGGAGCGTAGAAATTAAGTTCTGAAGGAGGGCTCTACATACTACTCAAATGCGGGGGTATTGGGGCTCAAAATAGGGTACCGCTTGCAAAATTTTTAATTCTATTAAATTTTAAATATTTTAACATCTTCTTAAAGCCCTCGAAAAACCTTTCATAGCATACACGTGCTATTTACCTCTTATAGTTTTAAAGTTATTTGCATTTGAAATTTCAACTATCTCAGTTTTCCGAAATTTTGGTCCAATTTTTTTTAATTACAACCCAATATATAATTTTGTAAAGCGTTTATCCAATTAGTTAAAGAATTAAATTACCTATCGAATAAAAAAACTTGAACCGGCGAAAATCCCAAAAATAGGATTTTTTAATTTTGTCCATAAAGTTCATATTTGTTGTAGGTATGGAAAAAAACCCTTGTCAAAATCTTTGAAACACATTAGAGTTTTCGAAACTGTATTCTGTTTGTAGATTCATGCTCTGAATATAAAATTTTGATGCAAAATTGGTCAAATTCGGGAGGGTCTGTACTTAGTTCTATTGGATATTTGGGCTTGTTTTTCAGAAAGTTATAAAACTGTAATGTGCTCTTAAAGAAAATTTTATTTTAGATAAATAAGAGTGTAGACACTTTTTCGGCCAAAGAACACAAAAAACGTCATTTTTGCAATTTAAAACTTCAAGATCGTCTCTTTTTGAACTCGAAAGAGATATCGACTTCAGATTTTTCTTTATTCGGTAGATCGTTTTGTTCTTGTAATAATTTGGTAAACATTTTACAAAATCGGACAAAAATATTGGGTTATATATTGAAAAAATTCGACCAAGATTTTTCAAAATTGAGATAGTTGAAATTTTAAATGTAAATAACTTAAAAACTGTAAGCGGCAAGCAGCACATGAAAGCATGTTTTTCACAGGGCTTTAAGAAGGTGTAAAAATATTTGAAAATAGATAATGAATAAAAATTTAGCAAGCGGTTAATAATTATCTATGTCAGAGTTACTCTATTTTGAACCGCAATACTTCCGCTCCTGAGGGATATATGGAGCCCTTCTTCTAAACTATAAATTGTACTCTCCTCAGCTACGCCTTTGTGAAATTTTATGTAAATCCAATTAACCAATTAGGAGTTACAGATTTATATCCAAAAAATCGATTCTACCTCACTGTGCGTTGGTAAGATTTTAACGCAAGATTTAACAATACATTTAGGAGTTCATTAATTTTTATTCAGGGGCATACATAAGAAACTTATATGCCCTAAAAATATTTATAAGTTATAATTTTAGCTGCAACAAACAAAAATTAAAATTTTTGTAAACTTAATTTTTGTTTTTAGAATCATCAGTAAACCAAAATGAAACATATTTATATGTGGAATAATATCTCACTCCGATTCTTAATATTTATTTTAACTAAATATCAAAAAACAATTGCACTTTCAAAATTTTGAATGAAAATGAAAAGTTTAATTTTGTTCCAGGGTATTCTCAATAAAATTAAATCGTATGATTAGAATTAAGAAAATTAATATCCAAATTTAAAATAAAAATATTCCCCTTATCTACACTTCGCTCTAATCAAGATTTTTTAACTTTTCCATTCCTTCTCTTGTATAGTCATTTGGTATTTTCCCCTTAATTTAATTATGTAGCCTTAATTCTGTTTTTAAATCCTTTGAATATCTATGCTAAATTTTAAAATAAAATAAAATAAAATAGTTTTTATACTTTCTTGTACATGGAAACCAAATAAGTATGTATGTATATCTAAATTACCCTTAGTTTTAACTAAAAACAATTCAACCATAATAGACTATGCAACCATAGTCATCATCTTCACCGTGTCAAAAGTTCAAATTAAACTTAAGGGATTACAATTAGTTTTTAAACTAAACATAAAATAAGTAAATATAATGAAATTAAACTTTAGTTCTTAGTTCAAATAAAAGAGGGTTTTAATGGACGTCTACTGAAAAATATATATATTACATTTTGAACTTAGGGACAATTTTAATGGAACTTTAATTCTAGTTTAGAATCTAATTAGAAGATAATTTAAGTATAAATGGGAATTGGGACAAAATAAGAAAATTAAAAATGAAGCTTAGCAAGATTAAGGGAAAAAATATACAAATTTAAAAGAACTTTAGCTGTTTTGAAACAAAAATGAATACATATAATTTTAATTTCAAACTAACTATAAATTTAATAACATTTTATTATAAATACTATTTAACTCAATAAAATAAAATTAATAACAAATATTACAAATAATTCTTCGCATACATATTTTCTATAAATTTTTTCTTTATAAGTTTCTTTATAATATTTTCTTTACCACGATATCACATTGTTTGCATTTAAAAAAGAAATTTCTTATATTTAACTCTATTCCATTTATGAGTTTTGCAACAAAATGTAATTGTTGTTACTTACAACACACAGCTTGTAGTATTTGTATTTCCGTTACCAACGACGTCAAACCTTCAGCTGAATGCTTTACTAAAGCATTCATAATTTCAACTCATTTTAACAATTGCCACAAATGCTACATTATGCTTCATGTTTTACTCGTTTAGTGTTGTACCCAAAATGCATTATGATTCCTTGATGTATACAAATGTGTGAATGTGTGTCTGGTTGTATGTTTCGTTCTGTAGTAAATAAGAGTTGCCAAAGGTGTACAATTGCTTTGGGCAAAAACTAGATATTTATTGAAGCCTTCAGGGAGTTATGAAATATGATTTAATTATTAGATTATTTTTGATAGCAATTTCATGGAATAAAAATGGCCTTTTTTATGTATTAAACAATTCTAAATAAATGTACCTCTACGGATTTTGCTTCATTTTAACTTTGATTAAAAAAATTGTGTATTTTATCAAATCATGTGGGTTCCATAAATCAAACCCTGATGTGAAGAGTATGACTGGAAATTCTAATTAAATCCGTTTTTTTTTTTTTTTTTTTTTGTAGATAACAAGTGATATCCCATCAAATGCGACAAATTAAATATTATTTCGATAACACCAATGCGAAGTGAAAGTACAAAGTGTTTTGCAAAGTTAAGTTGAATTTCGACTTTATGGACTCCTAAATTTCGGATATTATGGAGCACTTTTTTCATTATGTGTGAAAATAAAAAACATTTAAATCAGTAATCTTCAATAATTTTATGGATAATTGTTCTTTTATGTAATGTAAAGCTTCTCTTAAATCTCATGTAATATTATTGTTAAATAATCTTACCCCATTTACGCCCACTTTTCATAATGAGATTGAGTACAGTATATGAGAAGTCACAATATTCAACCGATTTAAGTAATCTTTAGTAAATATATATGTCGTGCATTTTTTTAAAGATGATATAGGATATAATAATAATAAAAATGCCCCGCCCACTTTTTATAAAGGATTCTTTTTTTTAAAGTTCAAATTTGTTTTTGCACATATATCAACTACTCTTTAGAGACAACTTTGAACCAAAATATAAATTAGATTCCACGCCCAGTTTTTAGGCCACTTGCAGTAAAAATCAATTTTAAAACTTTATTTATATACTAAGATAATTCACATCAAATTTGATATACACAAGGAGCAGAAAATATGTTATATTATAAAATTTAATCTAATTGAGTGTATGTATTAATTCCCATCATTTTACATTACATTGCGTTAATAGAATTTTTTTAAGCAGTAAATTTTTGCAACTACGCAACGTGAAAGCACTCTCATTAAGTTTTCCTACTCAGTAATAACAACAAAATTTTTTAAGCTTTGAATACATAAATTTTCGTACCAAAAACCAAGCATTTTGAAACAAGCCATCTTATTTTGGTGGTAGTTTATGGAAATCTTAGCTAAGAAAACTTATCGTAAGTGATTTAGACAATTTAAAACGATCAAAGCAATTTCGATATACATGAATTTGAGTATCACTACTAGAATTGAGGGCTTTGGTACATCAAGACTAGCCATTGAGAATAGATCAAGCAACAATTTAGAAATGTGCAAAAGCACTTTAATTCATCACACGAATTGAAGCCAAGAGACTTCGATTGCGATTTAGAATATTTGAAATACTCTTTCAGTGCCCCAAAACGATGTCGTTTCTGCATCGAATTGCTATAAG
Source organism: Protocalliphora azurea (assembly GCA_932274085.1). Classification (NCBI taxonomy): domain Eukaryota; kingdom Metazoa; phylum Arthropoda; class Insecta; order Diptera; family Calliphoridae; genus Protocalliphora; species Protocalliphora azurea. The sequence continues at coordinate 4,190,511 of OW026520.1, read as the reverse complement.
AGATAGCAAGTGGATCTATTTGATAACCCAAAATGCAAATATCGTATGTAAAAAATCTACACCAAACTTAATATCCCTTACGCCAAGGTCATCTGTTATGAGTTGTTAAAACCGGTTGAAGCGATCACGGAAATCCTGTATCGAATTCAACTAATCCGTTTGAAAAATAAATTGAACTAAAATTGGCCAGAAGGTGCCATCAGGGATAAGTCTAAATGATCTTATTTTGCGCTACTAGTTAAAAGCTCTGATCTATTAACTAGGACCAAGTCTCATAATAAGCCTGTTCAAAGTTGTTTAGTTAAAAATTCTCAGAATTTGTTAGTTACAGCTTTGATGAGGATACTTCTCGGGGCGATGTTTTTAGGCAAAATTGATGGAAAAGTATATTTAATATAAGTATGTGTTTTTTAGTATTAACTGATGCGAAGGACGGACGTCCTCCCTGTGGGTTCTTCATTTAATAAATAGTTTAGATTGGATATGACAGTAATTGTTCTTTCTAAATTTACAGGTAAATCCAGAAGAAAATTATGATTTTTGGTATATAAACCCTTCGTTTGTAATTTACATTGGCTTATTAAAGTTTTGATTGGAGCAGATGAAAATTAATGGTAAATTACTTTGTTTTTATGCTCTACCTGAAATAGTAAATTTTAGTTTGTTTCGAAAGTACGAAAAACATAATGGTTATCGATAAGTCCATCTAAGGAATGAAAATTTTATCAAGAAAAAGGGTAGTCAGAATTTCGAATTTGAGTGAAAAAAATGTTATTTAAAGGAAATGAAGAAACTGGATAATTGGAAATTTTTCCAGCACAATTTCAGTGTTGACGACACAGTTCTGAACAGTGATTATGAATGGCTTTTAATCAGAATTTCCAAACTGAATTTTAAAAAAATGAAAGAACATAAAAAAATTTAGTATTTCAATATAGGGAACATGCTTTTGCTTAGTGTTAATGAATGGCTTTTGGATCTTGTTTAAAAAATTCACGTTAATAAAAATTTTTATATCGAGGGCTTATATTCTAATATATATATATATATATATATATATATATATATATATATATATATATATATATATATTAGAAAATCTTTAGATAGCCGTTATGGAATATATGGAATATAAGCCCTCGATATGAAAATTTTTATTAACGTGAATTTTTTAAACAAGATCCAAAAGCCATTCATTAACACTAAACAGAAGCATGTTAACAGACGGAGATTAATTAATTATTTTGTACTTATTCATATTTTCATTTTGAAATTGAGGTCATTTCTCTTTGAAGAATATCGATTTTCTAATATATAATTTTTAATCCGTTTACAATTTCAGTTTTATTTTGAGCTATTTTTCATAAATGTGTATGCATTGTGTATTTATGATGTATGACAATAAATTTTAAAAATCCTTGGTTTAAATTTAAATTAATGAAAATTATTTCCGTTTGTCCAAAAGTTTAAATTGAAATGAATAAAAGTGATTTGTGTTAGTTTTTACAATTTTTAAACATTTTGAAATATGCAATTTTATTTATCTAAAACTAGTATTTGCGAAAATTCATTATAAACGTAATTTTTTGTATAAATTATTCTTCTTGGAATCATAAAAATGTATTCGTTATTAAAAAATTCGCTATAAACGTGTTCATTATAAACGTAGTTATTTGTATGAAAAATGTCGGTAAAATCAATAGGATTATAGTTCGTTATAACCGGTGTTTGTTATAACAGGTGCTTGTTATAGCCATGTGCGACTGTACATGCAAACATTTTACAAAAATTTTCGGTGCAACTTTTGTGAAATCGCGGTATTAGTATAAGACTTATAAAAAGAATAATTAATTTTTTCTTATTCTTAATTGTAATTTGCATGAACTATTAAATTTCCCAACGCTATGATGTAAATTGAAACGCAAAATTATTTTCAAGCAATTAGATGTATAACAATGTTCGACAAATTTTGGGTCATTGGATATTGCCTCAATAATTCCAATGCGAAATGCGATTACAAAATCTCTAAAAGGTTTTGTAAAGTTAGTTCGAATTTCTATTTTATTGGCTCCTAAAATTCTAATGTTTGGGATTCCTTTTTATTTAATTCAAATAGTATTATGTGCTATTATTGTTTTATACTATATTTTTGCTGGATATCACACTAAAATACTGGTTGGATCAGCTTATTTCGTCAAGCACTTTGCAAAAATATAAATTTTTGAAATCGGACTTGAGTTGTAGAACTTACAACTTCTTAAAACTTTTACATACTCGAGGTGGTCAACTTTGACACCCTGTAGTTTATCTCTTGTTATTACGAGATATTTAAGACATGATTTTTTTGAAAGCCCAAGTCCTCTTCTACAAGTTTTCTACATATTTAAATTCGAACCGACCAGAAGTTTAGGAAATGCAGATTTATTACCAAAACTTTTTCGATTAGCCTTTATGACATCTACATGAAAGGATGCTGGACTAAAGGAGGTGACGTACCAGTATGATCAACTATGATTAATGCTTTTTAAAACAAAGAATTAATCCGAGTTTTCAGATACCTAGTGTTTATGGTGTGAAATACTATCCGAATTAACAAATAATCCACATTAGCACAAAACATGTTATGAATTATACACTGTACTTTTTAGAAATGCCCCCAGTGGATTTCAATTCGCCGTCGATAAATATGATCGGTTTAGTTATGTGTTTGTATCTGCACATGTAATGAAAAAATGCAGAGATATAGTTTGACTATTTCTGTTTTTCGCCCCTGTTATCCGATTTGGAATGTTTCATTGAAAAAATAGCTCAAACCAATTATTATTTTTTTTATTTTATACAAGAAATTAAATTATTGAATATATTTATCTGATTCTTTCATTTGGTATTGGAAAATCACGCTCCCAAAATTAGTGTTGCTTAGAGTGTTTTGTGTTAAAAATAAATATATTCACGTCTGTTATCTAACGTATCATTAACATTTGCTTTGTATATTAATTATACGCATCGGTGCTCATTGTATTCATGTGTAGTGTTGCCAATTAAGTATTTTTATTTTGCTTTCAGCCTCAAAATTTTCGTTTTAGCTTCTAGCATTTTTCTAGCCTTTTTTGATTTTTAAAATTGCCTTAAAAAGGTCAAAATGTTAACATTTTGTCAACGAAGAAAATAAGTTCTTATTTGTTAATACTAATTTTATTTTTACAGAATCATCAATTTAATGATTTTTGTATATTTGTTCACGCAAAAAATCTAGATTATTTATATTTTACAAAAAATTTCGCATTCGGCGCTTCATACTCCAAATCAAAAATAACAACAAATTTTATGGATTTATTATATCGATTATTATAATTATTTTCTAATATACTTTATTAAACATAGAAACTATTTACGAATATAATTAAAAAAAAAAAAATTCTTATATATATGAAAAATCATAAAAAAAATTGAAAATGCTTAATCAAAATGGAATTATACACCAAAAGTGATGAAAAACAATTCAAAATATTGAATAATTTTTCATATGAATTATAACCCAAGTTTGTGTTGAAATTTGCTAGATGATTTTTTTATTGGGTTATTTTGCTGCCAGCCGTTTAATGGTTTATTTGTAAATTTATTTTAATATCTTAAAAAAAAAAAATGTGAAAAACTAATAAGAACGAGAAAAAGTTATTCTTTAAATTTAAAAAAATGCTAACTTTTTCTGGGCTTATATTTTGGAGCATTTAGCCTTTTTTGCTATTTTTGAAAGTTCATTTTAGCCTCTTTTTTTCATCTCCTGGCAACACTGTTCATGCGTAAAGCGAACGGATATATGTATATTAGCAATATCTTATTAAAATGTTAAGTATACGGGATAAAACAAAAATTTTCGAATACCCGACGATCCTCACCATTTCCAATATCCCTGAAATTCGGTATACACTTTCACCACGTCAATACAAAAATTGAAATTATTCAAAAGTTTCAAATTTGTGATTTTTTTTTAAATACATGAAATTTAAATCCGTATATCTTCGAACATATTTGTTCTATTTAAACAAACTTTAGCTCAAATTGATGCCTCATAAATCTAGTTTTTAATTATTTTAAAAAAATGTCATTCTTTAAAAAGAAAAAAATAATGGAATTAGTATTTGTCTTTTTATCAAGAATATTTAAGAAGATAATATTATTCATTCTATATATATATCTTTTTTTAATTTTCCTTAAAATGTAGGCAACTATATATAAACAATTTTGAGTGAGACCATGAGAAAATTAATATTCAGTAAAAAAATCATTTATTTCAGTAAATTTTATATTTTTGTTTTGTGTATAAAAACATGCGAATAAATTTTTCTAAAATCAATATCGTACATGATAAAGGAGAGTGTCCCAAAAAGTTTGGATTTCCATTGTAATGAAAATGTTTTATATTTTCTAAAAATTCTAAGAAAATTATAATGAAAATTGCATCTAAAAAAAGCAATTGCATTAAAATTCACTTCTTCTAAATTTGAATAATTTTCCAAAAATTTTAGTTGAAGATGTTCATTACGTATAAATGGCTTCGTTTAAAAAGAGTTGAAAATTTCCAAATTATTACTGCAATAAATGTTTTTTAAATAAATGTAAATTTTCTCAGCATATTCTCATGATTCCAATCAAAATTTTTCATATGTTGTTGCCAATACGTTAAGGAATATTTTATATAATGGAAGATTTGATTTTTTAAATTTCCTTGATACAAGGAAGAATATTGAATTCATTATCTTTTTTTTCAAAAATCAGTTTGATCCAAGGTTTGTTTTAATCGGACAAATAGATCCGAAGATATATGGATTTAAATTTTATTTATTTAAAAAAATTTGTTGAAATAATTGAACTTTGAAACATGGTAAAAACTAAACTACAACGAATTTTAATATTTCGAAGAACTTCAAATTTTATGTTAACTCAGTGAGTGTGTATACTAAATTTTACCAAAATCGGGGGTGGTGAGATCAAAAAATTGCCTTTAATGGTTCAAAATTTTTTGTGTCAATTATTATTGAAATATTTTTTACGAATATAATTTTAGAATATACACGGCAAATAATGGCAACTCTTCTTAAGCCGTGTAAATATTTTTTTTGTGTATATGAAGTAAACTTACATCTACTGTGTTCTGGTAGCTATTGTTTCTTTCATATTTGTTGTAAAACACCACAATACTCTTCTAGTAAACGGAAAATCTATTTCATATTTTCACAATATTATATATTATATATATATATATATATATGTATGTATATATTTGTAATTGTTTTGATTTTCTCACTTACTTGCAATAAAACACATACAGAGAAAAAAAAAACTTAAGGTTTTGTATATTTCGTTTACTATTTTTGTTAATATTTTGTACATTGCTTCTTTGTTTTCTCTTTGTTTTTTTTTTTACAGTTTTTCATTTTTAATACGGAAGTAGACATTTTTAATTAAAAATAACCAAGAGTTATATTGCCAGCAATATATGTATTTAAATTATTTTATAAACATTAAAAAAGTTCAAAATAACTTAAGCGTGTTTTTAAATATTTTAAACAACTTTTCAATAGTTTTGAGTTTTTATATTTAGAAACTTATTTAATTTCTTATTTTATTTCTTTAACAGCAAAAAAAAGTAATTAATTTTCAGTAAATGAAATATTTACATATTTATTTGCGGGAACTAGGTGGATACTTTTTTTAACATATAGTATTATTTAAGCCCAAGAAATAAAGATTTGTGGCATTTTTATTGTTGACTATAAACACAATGCATTATAGAAAATAGTATTGTTTTGAACGCCTCACTTATTCCATATATTAAGGTTAAGTGGTAGTATAGTTTTTAAAAAGTGTTACGAGTTGAACTATATATTGCCACTATAATTATCATGTTACACCCCCTGGTCAATATAAACATGTTTTTGTATTCGTTTCATTTAAATTTAAAAAGAACATAATTTAGTTTTTACGTTTAGTGTTTCTTAAATAACAATTTAAGATTTGAAAGCATTTGAGTTTAAGAATATATATCATTTTGTAACAAAATGTTTTTGTAATCTATATATCATTTTTATCATTCAAGTTCCTTAATTTTTAATTAAAATCTTCTATAAACTGCATGTAAAAAAAAAACACATTTAAATTAAAACAAGATATCATTCCTTCCATCTCAACCACAACTCACAAATTATAATTACTTTTTTTTTTTTTTTTTGCAAATGAAACAATTTCAAATGACTACAGTTAGTTATTCATGAGCTCAGTGAAATATATTCCATTTTCAAGGAACAACTTAAATTATATCCATAATCGACGAAAGAAAAATTAAGCAAAAAAAAGTTGCCATCCAATTTGTATAACTTTTAAGTATGTACTTCCTAGCAAAATATGTCAATAATAATAAAACATAATTTAAATATACTTTTATCTTTTTCTACATCTTCTTTTGAAATTTGACACATAAAATACATTTTAAATAAAAATATATTTCGTGAATACACACACCCACATGCAAGACACTCAAAAATTGTTAGGCATAAACTCGTATAAGTGTAAAAATATAACAAGTGTTTTTGAACAGGAAGATTAAAAAGAAGCAAATAATTTAGAATTATTTCAAATACATAAATACATATATTTATATAATAATTATATGTGTGTCAAAAATAAAACGTGGATATAGACAACAATTTTATAACTGCCGCGGATGCAATTAAGGAATTTACATGAACATATGTATATATTTATTTATATGTTTTCATGATTATATGAGTACAGTAGGTAGCAATATATGGTCAAAAATATTTTTATCATACAAAACTTGTTACTGATATTCAATGGGCTTAAACCTTGGGATGGTTGGTTTTAACTGCAATTTGTATTCCTAAAATCTGACATATTGATTTATGTAGAAAATACTAAATATCCCGATTCTCTACTTTTTAAATTACTTCCTCACATATACGGATTCCGTATGAATTGAGATAATTATAAATAAAAACACAGAAATTTTAATTGCAAATTTTCAAATTATTATAAAATTTTCACGCTATAACTCCCACTTCCATAGCACTATAAGCCGATTTTTGCTTCCAAAAAGGGCCTATTTCGCATAAACCAAATAAGAATTTTTTAATTAATGTTTCGTATTTTGTTTTGCACTTTTTAGAGGTTAAATTGTAGAACAGAGTTTCTATTTTTACTATTAAAAACGCAAACAAATCAAAATATAAAACATATACATAGAGTTTTATAAAGACTCTATGTATATGGGGGAAATAAAATTCATCAACACAGTTCAATTTTTAATAACAAATACATACTTAGAGTTAACTTGTTATTAGTAAAAAAGCACTTAATACTATAGCAAAATAATATGAAAGTGATTCGAATTTTTACTGTTTAGAAGAAAAATTTTGCCGTAATAATCATATTCATACTCTTCCCGGTGGGGGAAACTTCCGAAAAATCTAATTAATAAGAAATCAACGCGCCTGGAAAAAAAAAAAAATACGCAATATTTCTGGATAATCAAGTAGATGAAAAACAAAAATAAAATACCGCCAGATAATATTCTGGAAGATAATTAAAATATAATTATAATATATATATTATAATTATCTTCCAGAATACATTTATATATATATATATACATATGTATTCATAGCAAAATTATCACAAAATTAATTTAAAAATAACACAATAAAGAAAACTTTTACTTTTTGCAAAGCATACATACAAATCTGAACATCATAGATCACGTAAAACAATTTGTAAACGCTCACATAAAGTACAAATTTTTTACTAATTTTTAGACAAATTTCTACAATATTTCTGTCATTTTTGAATAATTTTTCGACAACTGAAAAAATTTTGACTGCAAAATAAAATAAAAGTATCGCATTAATTTCTTCCGGATGAATTAAATGGGATATCAATAATTTATTGCGGAGTTAAAAATCATATTAGAGAAAAATGGGCGATATTTTGAGGATAAAAGTAATAAAAAAGTTATAATTTTATATATATTTTTTGTTCTTTATTACCTAATTTTCTTAAACTGATATAAATACAATATTAGAAAAATATTGCTTTGATAATTTTCATCCAAATAATGGAAAAAAGATATCGCTTAAATGTCTTCTGTGGAAAATTGCTTCCAAAAGTTTGTAGGGTATTAGGTACTTTTTTACTAACATACCCTTAGAGTTACGTACTCATATCAAAGAGTCGAACTACTTATTTATATTTTGGATTTATGCTTATCTAAAACTTAGTTAAAGTTATTTATTGAAATATTTATATATATTTACGATACAAATGAGCATTAAAACCTTATTGTGGGAACGCACATATTTGTATGGAGTCTTGGTGACATAATAAAGCTATCATATTTCAATAGACTTAGTTCTTGTACCAATATTTTCAAAATTGAGAAATATGTATGTTTATGGTAAGTGTTGCCAGTTTAGCCTTTTTAAGGCTAAATGTAACCTTTTAATTGTGCTTTTAGTCTCAAAAAATGGGAATCAAGTTAAAAAAACTTATTTTCAAATTATAGCACTTTTATATATAACATGAAATCTCGTTCAAATGAGATTTCATTTGTTTCAAAATCTACCCCGTTTACACACAATTTTCTGAAAATTAAATAAATTTTTTTGTTGCAACCGCACAAATATATTATAAAAATCGCACACAAATCATTTTAAAATTAGAAATTATTAAATAAAATTTGTATTCTTTAATTTATTTCTTTAAATTACGCATTTTACGTTTTGAATTTAAACATTTTATAGTTGGTTTATAAATAATATTTAATTTGTATTATTGTCAAAATAATGTGATTTCTACATAGCTAATAGTTGCATTTCTCTAAAACCCTTAAAAAAATAGTATTGGATAATGATATCTTTCAAAATCTAATTATATTTTATTATATTTCCGTAAAATCCCATTTAAAACTAGGTTTTGATTTGTGTGGAAAATCTAATTAAATGCTTATAAAATTAAGTAGATTTTAAGTGAAATCTCATTTAAGTTAGATTTCATTCATATGTAAATATACTGTTAGTTGAAGACTTTATAATTTCATTAAAATTATATAAATGTATATTCGAATACCTCTGTTGAAATTTTTTCTAATATGACTTGTTAATAAATGGAATAATATTTAAATAATTTTATTCCAAATTAATTACATGTAACTGAAAATTGTATTATAAAGAGTACAAAATGATTTGAAACAATTTTATTTCTAAAAATATAAATTTAATATAAAAATAATTTATTTTTAACAAACATTTTAAATGAAACTATTCACAATGAATGGCTATGTTTTTGAGTTTATGTTAAAATTAATTTTAGTCATAACATTTTATTATTTGTTATTTGTGGTACAATAACTTATTGTCCCAGAATATTTGCTAGCGCACTTCTAGTAAACATATTTGTCTTCAATATTTATCAAAAATATTTAAAATAAAAAGAGTAAAAATTTCTTGTTATCGTCGGATAGATTTAAAAAGTGATTCAGAGTCGTCGATTGGTATAATTATGCGTTACTATGCGTTACAAACATCAGCACAAACGCATAATACTCAACCACCTATGGTGGTGTAGTGCATAAAAAAACAACTTAAAATACACTTTTCTGATATATAGCCCCCCCCCCCCCCCCCCTTTTAGGTTTTTACGTTTTTAGAGGCCTTTTCGGTTTTTTGGCAATATCTCGACCACTAATGGACTAATGGACAAACTATTGTCATTCTAAGGAATTTTCCCTACAAATTAATGTATGAAACATATATATATATCCGATAACTGGGGATTTTTAAAAAGTGATTTCAACAGACAGATGGACAAACGGACAAACGGACAGACGGACATCGTTATATATAGTTTGTAGAGTCTTAGATGAATATTGTAGAAATTACAAACGGAATGACAAACTTATATATACACCTGTGGTGAAGGGTATAATAAAGTCACAGGAATAAAATCAAATGAAAAATTAATTCGGCTTATATTAAAAAAGGGCTATCAGCAGATTTCCAAAAATATTTTTTGACTACAAACACTTTATTAGTGCTATCAATTTTGAAAAGAAAATTAATTCTAACATATTTTTAATTTTGGGTTAATACAAGAAATATAATTTATATTAAAAAAAGTGGGCTATTTGCATATCTTCTTTTGATTTTCAAATGATTGTAATGTTGAAACTCTATAAACAGCGCTATCTACCAAAAATTGGCGCCATAACAGCGCTATGTACCATAATAAGTCGTTAAAGAATTAAAGAAACAGTTTGTATGCTCTCCTGAACAATTGGGATTTTGCAGATAACCTTTTTTGAATACAAGCCCTGTATATGTTTTTATTTTAAATATTTGGATTTTATTTTTATTTTAAAACTGAAAAATATAAAACGTATTATTTAATATAATAAATCATATATATTTTGTCATTCACTGTTAAATCATCATATAATTGTAAAATTAAATTAAGAAAAATACAAATATTTTCAATAAACATTCACTGTACATGCCATGATCTCAACTAACTTTGGGTGTCAGAATATCTATAAGAAAAATAAGGTGGCCCAAAAAATTTAAATTAAAATATTTTAAATACTAACGTGAAGGATTTACATATATTGAGTCCATTTTTTCGAAACAAAATGTTTCGAAATGTTAAAACTTTCAGTTTAAAGTGTAGTGTATCTAAGGCCTATATTATATTATTAATATTATTAATATATTATAAATAATCATAACCTTGGCAATATACATGTACGGACATTTGCTTAGTATTTTCTTCTCCGTGACAAAATCTTTGTAGTCTAATGTATACAATATACTCTCATCTTCTAAACAAGGAATCCATATGTTTTAACTAATGTAATAACATCAAGATAAGAATGATTATGATGATATAAAAATATGAGTATATACGGGAAATTAATTTTTGCGTAATGTTAACATTTGAGTACACATTAAAAGATATATTCCATTGACACATACTCATACAAGCAAGGTTCTCAAATGGAGCTTCGCGACCCACAAGGAGTCCGTAAGGACATTCTTCGGGGGTTGAGAAGAGATCCTGAAAAACATTCCTGAGCACACAATTTTTTAATGTAAATATTATTTATAAGTTTAAATCAAAAGTATGAAACTATTTAAATTTCTATAAGAAACATCTTCAAATTAAAGACAATAGTAAAGATATGTATTATTTTGAGCTAAAATGAGTTCTTTTAAGAATCAAATCGCACCAAATGCAAAAAAAAACTATTACATGAACCTATGCTATGCATCGATTGAAAATATTATGCTTGATAAAGGCAACAATGACCAAATAAAGTGATGATGTTTAAAAACACAATATGATATGGCAATTTATCATATTGATTGTTAAAATTTGCTCGAAAGGTGCGCCTTATCAGTGCTCAGTATAAAGAATTTTTATTTTTCTCAGAAGTTTGCAGGCTATAAAAATAAATTGTCTTAAACGGCGGAAAAATCCTTCCAATATTAATATCGATAAAATACCAGATTTATTTCACAAGGAGTTAAAATATAACTCATGCATTAAATTTAGTTTTGAATCAACAGATTTTTTGTTATCCTTGGTTATCCTTCTTTTTCCCTCCTAAGATCTTTTGTTGACACAGAGATATGCATTATCCAAAAAATTTTCTTAATATTAAAGATCTCTTGAAGCAAAAGCAATGTCGCAATTGTAAATATTATTTTTAAATAATTTTATTTTTACATAACATTTGTCTGATTTTTTAACTGGTTAAAGTTGTAGTGGGTCGTGCTTCCATTGCAATGTCAAAGGGGGTCGCGAACCAAGGTCTTGTGAGAACCCCTGATGTAGAGTATCTGGTAGAAAAGTGATAAAGCCCTTATTTACGGCTGAATAAATGAAAATAATTAGTGATTTAAATATTAAATTATTTAGTAATTTTTTATTTTACAATTCTAACAAAATATTACACTTATAATTCTTTTGATGAACTATTTAAGGGATGTAATAATATTGTGACTAAAAAGATAAATGTAGAATAAGCTGAGTAATATTTACATTACTTTTTATTTATAAATGAAAGTGCACTCGAAACGCTTAAAAATTCTTAGACATGAAAAATCTTTATTAGAATGCAATGTGTCGAATGAATTAATTTCTTTAAGGTATTAAAACATAGTATAGAAAAAACAAGATTTTTTTAACCTGGAATTTTGAGTTATAATATTGGTAAACTGTCCATAAAACTCTAACTGTTTGCTATTTATTTTATAAAAGAGGTTTTTTTTATGACATTTGTCTATAGTCAATTGTCTTGGATATCGCTTAGAACACTTGCCATCAATCATACATAGTGAATTTATATTAAGTGCACTACATGGGCCATGTATCATATTCTGTGTAACTGTTTCAAACAGTTCAGGATCAATTGTAGAATCCGGTATTTCTGCAGAAATAATACTATCAATTTCATTTGGTTGAATTTTATCCATACAATAAATTAGAATATAAGCATATGGCAATCCTCTCTTCTGCCATTTAATTGAATACATCCAGAAATCAAAGATTTTAATCTCTGCTTAAATACTCGTGCTGTTATATCATTGCGATCAGTTGGCTACTGTCCAGGCAATAAACAATTCTTAATTATAATCCACTTCGGATTGCAAGTAAAAGTTATAAATACGGACATAATTTCGAACGTATGTCATAGCGTCTTGTGCATATTCATGTGTCGTGGACTGTAGCTGGTAGAATTGTTATGCGGCCAACATCATTTATATTTCCATCATTATTAATTACATCACGTAAATGAATATATTCCTCTGATCGTAATTGTCATTGGTTAAGTCGAATGAATAAAAGCCTTTCTGTTTCAATTTTTGCATACATGTCCACTATGTATTGATGCTACAATTACCGACATTTCAAATTATGATTTTCTATATTCTCTCGAGTTATCAATCTGTACCCATAGTATTCTTGCAAATAATCTTTTTGCTTCTGAACCTGTACTATTAAAATATATTTTTGTTGTAATAGTTCCCCTAATGATTTATATATTTTTGTTGTAATAGTTCCCCTAATATTTTATAATAGTAAAATAAATAAATAAAAAGAAAAAACAAATTTACCAGTTAGTGGATTAATCATTTTCAATTGAAAATGATACCCATCCTCTCCTTGTCAAAACAGTATTGGGTATTGAAGCGCGCCATAAGAACGATGTGTTTCAGAAACACGTTTTAAATGATCATTACGCCGATGTAAAATAATATCTCTAGCTTCGAACTGATCACCAATAATTACAATGGCAACTTCATTTATTGTTGGTGCTTTAAAACATCTTGAGTGCTCTCATACTGGTGTTTTATCAGCTTTTATAATAATTTTGAGATTTTCGGATGACATTTCTTCTATTACAGTCTTAAATAATTTTATTAACTGTACTATGTCATGGCGTACTCCCGAAGTAATTGCGCATCTGGTGTTTACTTTACCTTCAGAATTGCCAAGAAAATATATTTGAAGAAATTCATGTTGCTGATCAGTAATTGGTAATAATGAACCTGCATTGTGGTATATTTGACCCTGGACTTTATATGTTGCCATGAAATTATCATTAACTATTTTGTCAGCACCGAATGAGGTCATTTGGAAACAACTGTTGTATTTTCTAAAATTATTAAGAAAATGTTTTGATTGCGGCGTCGTCTCAGATACCAGTGTTTGTAATGGTTCGGGTGGTTTATTTAGTTCTGGTAATTTCAGTTTAACATTAACGCAACACAACCCTGGGACTTTCTTTTTTGTATTTCAACGCTTTACAATTGGCTCATACTTGATCCATGCTACCAATATCAATATTGTTGTGCGAATTGTAATCAACTGTTGGGTCGTAGTTAAATACCAGATGCATTAATATTATTCGATTAGTGTTATGAATAGCTGTTCTTGATTGCCACGTTGTTGCTCTGTGTAATTTTCTCGTAAACGTGATAATCGATATCTATTTTCTCCAATTTCTGCTGCGCGTTCTTCTTGACTTTGTTGTGAACGTAATATACGTATGTACGTACACGACTTCTTCGTGGCATTTAGTTTAAATATGTAGTTAATTTATTTGAAATACTAACTTTGAATAAATTTCTGTAAAACATTTTAAGCCATTAAACCCAGGTTTTCATTGAATTTTATGTCTTTTAAAAATGTACTAGAAATGACCTCTTATAACGAAAGATAGATGAATTGAAAGTTCTAACAAAGTATTCCCTGTTAAATGATCTAATATGTATACGAAAATAATTGGGTTTCGAACTATACAGAAAAAATAAAATTTCATGTTTTAATACTAAATTTATAATATCAATTATATTTTTTACTAAAATCGGACTCATCACTGAATTTGTAAAATCAAATATTTACATTCGTAAATGTTTTATTGAAAAAGTGTAACTTTTTCTTATTAAAATATTTTTACTATTAATAAATTTGAATATTTGAAAATTTTCATATGGTTTAATAGATTTTTTTTAAGTAAAACAATAAAATTAATATTTAGTTTTTATTAGATATTCAAACAATATTTATTATGGAATTAATAAAATTTTTAATAAAAATTTATTTTTTTTAAATATTGCATACTTTATAATTAAGTTGCGAAAAAAAATATTCTCAAAATATTTGTGCAAATTCGATATAGGATTCATGAAAGAATAAGTATATATGAAGTGTAATGTTGGTATTTTATATAGTTAGTAAAAATTATGGTGAAATAATAGTGTATTTTAATATACATACATACAAAAAAAATAAGAAAATGCTGAACCTTGGACGCTTCTTTCACGTTATATAAATTACCAAATCGACCTAAAAAAAGAAATCCAATCGTTATTAAAATTTAACATTAGTTCCAATTGACAACAACTTACTAGTATTTGATGTGGTTTTGATATCTAAAAATGGGATTTCGATGTGCATAATAAGGAGTGTTCCGGCCAGTCAAAAATGTTTGAAAACGAAACAAAGTTTCCAAATCTGCAAGAAGTGCTTACAGAATTATTGTGCGTAAATCAAACAATAGTTTCCAGTCATCTAAAAGCACTGGGTTCATCCAGAAGTAATGAAATTATGTGCCACGGGAAAGGAAGCCAAGAGACGTCTTAAAGACTCTTACCATGTCTGAAATGCGCCACAAAACCAAATCGTTTTTGCATCGAATTATTACGGACGATGAAAAGTGCATCCATTATGATAATTCAAAGTGCAACCAAGAAAATCCGGATGAAACGAAAAACTGTTCGCGCAGCTATCTACGTATAAGGATGGACATTTCTAAATTAACTCACGGTAATATGGATCTGATAGATACATAAATTTTAATCGGATAACTTACTTCCGAATGTCTTCAAATGTTGGATTTCATATTTTTTGAATTCCTCATTTTTATAATTTTATTTTTTATTTTACTGACATTGTTAAAATACAAAAAATTGTTTTTGTTTTGTGTATTGTTTTAAAAATCATTTTCAACCAATAAAACATAATGTTAAAATCTAATATTTTTTTTTTTTTATAAAATTTTACTTAAAACAAAATACTGATTTATTAAAAAATTTTTTAGCCATATTTTTTTCTATGTATATTTATATTATTTATTTCTTTGGCATAAGAAAAGAAAGGTATAGAAGGTGATAAAATAAAAATTTTGCTTACCAGCAAAAAATTCGTTGGAAGTTTTATTATACTCATCAAGCGCTATCAATGTGCAGATTAAATAATTCCGCCCCCACGCAATGATCCTTAATTTGTCGCATAGAGTTATTCAATCGGTTTCGATGCTATTAATAAAAATGTGGTGGTACTGAACAATACTTCTTTCATACAAAATATTTAAATATTTTATATTTAAACTTTTGTGGAGGAGTGGAAAATATAATACCCAACAGCATATCATTCAGTAGAGGATATTATAAAACGATATAATGTTATTATATTCACCCGTATAACTTTCTGAGAATTCAACTTTTGACTCCTATGAGTATTATCGTAGCATTGTTCAAATTGATTACAATTTTCAATACTGATATTTTTAACCTAAAGCTGCAGTTTTTGAAACCTTTTTTTGAAAAGTTATTCTTAAATTATTTAACTAATTTTAGCTAATATAATTTAATAACATGAAACAATAATTCAATAAAAGATTATGGAAAAACCTGCGAATGGATTTGTATCATATTGAAAAATATTATGAAAGATATTCTCAAGACTTGTGTAAAGTTGTATTTATTTGCAATCAATCAAAAGTTACAAATAAGGAACAAAAGCCGACCTTTTGACTTTTTTCAATTTATGAATAATCGCTTTTTCAGCTTTTTTCAATTTTGGAAAAGTCGACTTTTCAACTTTTTTCGATTTTTCGACTATTTTCGACTTTTTCCGACTTATCGACTACTTTAAATTTTATACGATATTTTCGAGATTCTATGCCCCATTTGACAATTTTTGGTTATTAGTCTTAAAAAAATTTAAAAACATATAAAATGTATACAGCGCAATAAAATATATTGATTAATTAACAGACAATGTATGCAATGAAAGTACTGGTTACACAAAAAATATATTTTTGCGATACTATTTCCAACAGTTAGTTTAAATAAAAACTGCTAAGTAACTATTCCTTTTAAATAAACTAAATTTTTTTCAACTTTTTCCGACTATTTTCGACTTTGCTGACTATTTTAGACTTTTTTTTTTTGACTTTTCTACTATTTTCTACTACCTAGACACAAGAAAATCAATTTCTCGACAATTTTCTAACCAAAGAGTCGTTTTCGACCTTTTTCAATAAAAAGTCTATTATTAAAAGTTTATTATTGTTCAAAGGTCAGAAAAATTTTATTAAAAGGTTTAAATGGAAAGAATATCATAAAATCGATGATTACAATTCAAATGGTGTACTTTAAGGTGGGAATCGAAGATTTATTCTGTGATGTTTTAACCATATACGTAAGATTTTCCTTTTATAAGTTGATAGAAAATAGTTGTGGAAACTATCTAAAGCATTCATTTCAGAGCTCTTAATGCTATTTTCTGTCTCAAAAACTCGTTATTGAACCTAATGTGTTATCTTTAAATATTATTTGAATAATCCATGGCCATATTAATATTATAAAATCAAGTGTGTTTTTGTTTGTATATTTATTTGTTTGTTTGTAACGCAATCACGCCTAAACCACTGAATTGATTTTAATGAAATTTGAAATATGTATGTATTTTGAAGTGAAAGGAACTACAGGATATAAATTAATTTCATATTTATAAAATTGTTAGAAACAGTTGTTAACAAAATTGCTTTAACAATTTTACTTATTTATCGAGCTGAAAAGTAATGAAAATTATATAAACATTTGATTATCGCACTATAGAAAAAAAAGTGCCATAGTATTATAAAATAATTTATTCATATTTAAAAAACAAATTTTTGAACAAAAAAACGAAAATAGTGGGAAATGTTCGAAAGTCTATCATTAATTTTTCTTAGAGGCTGAATTATTTATCTCCATTATTTTCTTTATTTAAAATTAAACAAGAAGTTACAAAAATATTTCTTTAAATACGACTACATAAAGCTTGAAGAAAAAATTTCTTTTATTTAAAATGTTTTGACAAACTCATCTTAAATCCCTTTTGACAATTCCAAAAATATAACCATGATGATTTTCATGATGATAAAATGTAACTGCTGGTGCTAACATTACAACTGACTATTTTAATATGTACTTATACTAATACATTCTTACATACGTACATTAAAAGAATCTTCACATATGTATGGTAATCTGTTAAGATAACTTTCTTAATATTTTGTGTCATATGCACAAGCATAAAAGCCACTATGGTATTTTCCTTTGGTAAAAAAAAAATACGCTTTGTAGTTAGAACCGATGTAGAACGACTATTACGTAAGCTACTTTGAAGTGCTTTTCTAAAATAATAGACAGATTAATTTTTAACATTTTAAACTAAGTATAATCAAGTGTTGCGTTTGAAAAATATGTATAAATCTTTTTAAAGGATATAAGGGATCTCTACACAGTTTAAATAATAATATTATCTTTTTCGTTTAAATAATTTAGGGTATAAATATTAACTACTACTTGTACTTGAATTTTCGAACGCTTATATATTCCACATACTGTATAGTAAATGTTCATGAATTCCGCACATATAAATCATACATATAGCGTATTTAATATACATATATAGTTACATTGCATTTTGAGTAGGTCTAGTGAAAACTGCATAAAAATTGACTTTAAAATGCATATATGTATATACATATGTACATCTGCACTTAAGTATAAGCTTGAGTATGATGGTGATGACGACATTGTCTGTATGCAACTAACTTTAGTTATACCACCATATTCAAAATGAAGATGAAAAGGACTTGAAGATAAAAAGGATTTCGTGGATATTAATGTTAAAAGATATTGTGATTTATGTAAAAAGATTATAGTATATAAATGATAAGGAAAAGCATTATCATTTGCTCATTCATTTAAAGAGGTTGCATTTTATAATGATTACACAATAATTAAACGAAGCTGTAAAGTAGAGTAGTTGAATAAAAGAGATGGTAGTTTTTAAATAGTAGGTTAGTGTTACTATATATAATTTATATTAATTTTATTATATATATATATATATTTTTTTTTTTTTTCTTTTTAATTTGTAATTTATTCCACTTTCGGTCAGTGTGGAAGTTTCGAATGAACTATCTGATTATATACGGAAGCAGGATTACTTATTTTTAAGCATTTTTTTAGGAAATTTAAATAAAAAATATACATTGAAAATATTTAAATTTTTTTGCGACGTATATTAAATTTTGAATATGAAATTTACTGCAATCTTCTTTGGTCGTTCTAATTTAAGAGGCATTATGGGAAAATCCAGCCAAATATATATTTTTTTTAAATTATGTTATTTCGCTTCAAAAGGATTTCATTCATTATGACCCCTTTGGCATAATTCCATTCAGTTAGCATTTCGTCGACTTACTTCTAGACTTAGAAAAGCATGATATTAATTTTAAAATTTGAATAGAAGTATTTCTTTTTATTTGTCTAAATTTAATGTCTTAAGTATTTTTTAGCAGCGTTACCATTTGACTGTTTTAGTCGCCAATTGCCCTTTTTTCAGCTACGTGGAATGGAATGGAACTAAATGGCGACTTTTTAAGATAATATGATAAGTGACAAGATACTACATTGTTTGAAGTATCTCGACCCATTATATGGTAATTCAAACGGAGTAATTAATTATTTTAAGATTGTTTCTTATTATAGTGATGTAAAAAAAAACCGAACAATTTATAAATGAAATGAAACTGTTAAAAACTGAAGCTAATGATAAAGTTAATGAACAACTATTTAAAACTTCAAATACCGAATCCTTTTGGACCGAATTTGGAAAATTAAAAAAATGATTTGATGAATACTTATATTCTAGTTTATATTTTTACTTTGCTTCATAGTAGCGCCTTGGCGGAACATGTTTTTTCTAAATTATCGCTAATGAAAAATAAATTGTCCAAAAAACTTAAGGTCGACGCTTGTGAATACATGATTTCAGTCCTGAATTGGTTAGATGGTAATTTATAGATCCTAGTGAAGACCTCATACAATAGTACAGATAGTATTTTTTTTTATGAAAAAATCTTTATTTTTTTGCAATAATAATTATTATTATAAGTAAATTACTTTCTTATTAATAAAACTGGGTTTAGTAGTTTTTCTCAAAATACAATACTTTTTATCAAATAAAGAAATTTTAATGAGTTTTTTAGGTATTGAAGTAGTTGGCACTTTTTTCCGAAAAATCCTTTTTTGACGACTTTATTTTTTGAATTTCCCGTTTTTGGACACCTTTTAAAAATTCTTAACGGTAGCGCTGGTTTTTAGATTATATAATTGAGAGCAAAACGTAGAGACTAATACTTAAATGTCACCCAATACTGATTAAGCTTTAAATGATATATAATAAGTAAGAATGTTATATTCGACTCGGCCGAATCTTTTACACTCAACATCTGTAACAATTTGAGCCACCCTAATTTAAAATTTTACCTTATATGGGAGGTGGGCGGTAAAGTGGGTTAATCACGCCTATTTTTATTTTCCAAGTTTACATCGATCCATAGACTATATGTAAAAAATTTAGAAGGTGTTCACGCTTTTTTTTAAGAAATATCGGTGGAAAATTATGAAGTGGAGTTGCGACGTACACTAAAAATTTATAGAAATCATTTTTCATTTGTTAACCAATTTTTCCCATTTTCAGTACGATACAAATCTTATATAAAAGAAAACTTGAGTCAAATTTGATCTCCCTGAGAGCTCTTTTGCTTTCAGACAGACAGACGGACGGACAAACATAGTCAGGTTGTTTTAGAATTTCACGAATCTTTTTGGATGGTGGATATAAAAAGTAAAACGGGTAGTAAAAAAAGAATTCCTTGTTACCTAACCAATAAAATTGTAGATCATAAAAATATGCTCAATATCTTTGTTAGAACAAAAACTACGTCATTCTAAATTTATATTATCACAAAATTTTATTAGCCCGGTTTGCTTTGCTACCCTTATTGTTGCGATGACTAATACTTACTTTGTATAGGAGCTTCTCCTCAAATAGAAAAATTTATATAAGATGAAAAGTATAAGGCGGTATCTTAAAATGAACTAAATTTTCATTTGAGCAGGAAACAATCGATAACATATTTTATTTTCACACCAACGCAATGATGTAAAGCTATGAAAATAGCAATATCATACTTACTCCGTTTGGAAAGCTATACAGACGACATTATATATATATAGCATTTTATATAGGTAAAAAAGTTTAATAGAAAAAAAAATTATAAATATTACCATTAAAAAAAGAATAAGATTTTAAAATTTATAATATTTTATAATGAAATATAAAATAAAAAAACTGTGATCATGGTTATATATTATATTAAAATTAAAATTAAAAAGTTGATATTAATGGGTTCTTTATTACAATGAAATTTGATTAGGAAAACACCACAATTTTCATAAAATCTGATCTTATGACTTCACTTTTACAGGGTGGAAATCAATTTAGTTTAAAAAGAAGACTTTTAATAATAAGTTATTGAGAAAACAGCGAACGAATTGGAGTACATAAATTTTTTTTTTTTTTTTTTTTTGATACTCATTTCAAAGTGTTAACTTTGATAATTTTTCACGATTAAATAAATTGAGATAATTACAAATTTTGTTCAACTCTTTATTTAAAAATATATTGGGAATCATAGTATGTTTTTAAAATGTTGACTCATATATTACGAAAAAAAGTAAAAAAAAAAAAAAAAATCTAAAATTCGTATTTTTGCATGTTTTTGTCTATCTCGTAAAATTATCCTCCAAAATTTATAAATTATCAAAATCGGCCGTAACTTATATAAGTTACGAGCTCTTAAAATTTGTCATACTCCAGTTGGTCAACTTTGATATTATGTAGCTCATTCTGTATTATAACGGGTTTAGGAAATACAATTTGCTTGTGAATGATCCCAGAGTTCTTTAAAAAAGCGATGTTTAATATTTTGCTTTGTATGGAGGTACCACTCTCCTGCTCCGATATCACTTAAGTATAAAACTCTCAGACCCTTGCTAAAAACTCTAAATTATTGCTTATCAAATTACTGTCAATCAAACATATTTTGAAACTTTTTTCCCAATATCGGAAAAAATTTTAATTATTTTTAACCCACCATCAAAAAATTATGGCGGGCATAGTGTATTTGGGATTCCGTGTATAATATGTCCTCGTGAAAACTAAGGCGATCTAACGATGTTCGTCTGTCTGTTGAAAGCAGGAGAGAGCTCGGGGCAGACATTCTAAAGAGACGAAATAAAAACAGTTATGGACCAAAACTATAAAAACAGGGTGTCCATCGTAACTCCAGTTTATACCTTTCGGTCGATATCAATAACAAAAAGGCATGTATATCTACGAAATTTTGTGCATATAGTTGAAAAACCAATGTAAACTCGTAAACAAAAATTGGGCGTAGTCTCATATATGGTGAAATTTCAACGAAGTTTTGTACAAATAGTTCAAGGAACATGTAAACTAGGAAACCGAAAATGGGCGTGGTCCGCCCACTTTACTACCTACCACCCATTAAAAGTGAAATTTTAAAAAGTTGAAGATGGTGGGAATATAGATTGGGCCAAGCCGAATATAACATTCTTACTTGTAAAAATTTGTTTTTAAATTTAATATAGTTTACATTTTTTTATTCGTAGGGTAATACAACCACAATATTCTATTAATCTGTTTGGTTGCGAATATAAAAAATTATATAAAATTTCTCAAATTTTTTTTAATTTATGTTATTTTTTAGGGAAATACGATCAATAGCTAAATTAAATTGACATCACGATCTTTTTGATATTCATTAACATACGAGGGTCATAATAGAAGTATTTTTAATCACTAGAGAAAAATATTATGAAACGAAAAAACTTTATTGCTATTAATATATATATTATTAGTAATAGTAGTATTTTACATTACAATTTAAATAACAGATTTCAAATTTATCAAATTGTTGTTGTTTTGCTACAAACAGATCGTATCAGAGGTTAACAGATTAAAAGTAAAAATATTTTCTAGTTTTCTTTATTATTTACTATGGACTTATAAAGCAAATATATATACTTTTTACAACATAATCTATTAACTGAGACCACATTCTAAGAATAATAACATTTTCTGTAAAAACCCAAATAATTTTTTTATTTGCAGTCATCATTAGTCTCTTTCAACAAAACTAAATAAATCATTTAATTTAGTTTCTTTACAACAATCAACATATTCGGAATGACTAGTAAAACCTCTATAATTATTTTAATATTTTTAAATATTTTTCTAACATCCACGAATGCTAATAAAATTTATTATATCGAAAATGAAAAATTTTTAGATTGGCATAAAGCCAATAAAGCATGTGAAGATTTGGGTATGAATTTGGTTAGTATAAAAACTAGAGAGGAACTGGAATACTTAAAGGAATATATTAAAATAAATTATGGTAATTATACAGAGTTTTTGTAATTAATATTCTAAAAAATAATACCATTTTTTTAACAAACAAAATGTTATAGGTCGTCTATATCCCTATTGGTTGGGTGCGTATAGAATAAATGGTCAATACGAATGGCCGGCCACTGGAGAAAAACTTAAAGAATTTTTCTGGCATAAGGGTGAACCTAACGATAAAAGTGGCAATGAGAATTGTATTCATACATGGGAAAATGATTTCGATTGGAATGATAATGATTGTGAAAGAGAATTGCCATTTATATGTGATTTAGATGTGTGAAAATACCATTGTAGCAATTTTTCAATAGAAAAATGGAGAAAAATAGAAGGAGATGCTCTGCAGTCATGAAAATTTGTACTTATATCTAAATTTGTTCGCTAATTTCAAATATAAAATAAAATTTTTAAAATTATTAAAATTTATTCCGATAGGGGAAAATTAATTTTCAAAATGTAAACGTAAGGGAAGTAATTAATATTTTCTAAAATTTTTGTATAGTTAATAATTAACAGCAGACACAATGCAGTGTCGCCATATGAGTGAAATAAATGAAGTTTTTATTACTACTATTTTTACTATTGAAAATAATTTTCAAATTTTGTTCAAAGTTTCCACGTAAGGCATAACAGATGAAAAATTCATACTTTTGACGTCCAAGAATTTTCGAATATTCAAAGCTGTGCTTTTATAGTTCACTTTTTTTTAATTCTTAACTAAGAAAATAAAAATATGTTTAAAATTCTAAAGACTGACAACAGTAGATTACATAAAAATTGTAAATAAGGGAAAATTTGGAAAAAAAAATTTGCATTAAATGAAATAAAGTTGTAGGAGATTTTATTATCTTTTAACCAAAAATGTGGAAAATGTGAAAATCGGAATATATGAAAACTTATTCATACCAATTTTACTTTTCCGATCTTTTCAAATAAAATTGCGTTTTCAAATAAAATTGACCTACGTGCAAAGATATAATTTTGTGGATTTTTTTCTTTTTAAAACAATAAAGATTTTGTTTAACAAATTTCAAGTTCGCAAGGTTATAACTACTGCAATGGCTAAAATATTGAAAACAAAAATATACATTAAAAATACGCAAACAGTTCGCTTTCTATTAATGTTTTACAAAAAAAAAAAAAAAAAAAAATCTTAACTAATTTTCGAATTTATTAAATTCTGCACAATAATCTACTCCTCTATCGCTAACGGTTCATATTCTATGAACCACTAAAATTGGGCACCTGAGCAAAATTTAAACTTGAATAACTTTTATGTACATTATCTGATTTCAACAAACTTAGTATCATTGGAAAGGGCTGAGAGTCTTTTTTATCATAAAGTCATAAAAACTAAACATCTTCCTGGCGCATGGACCTCTAAAATGAAAAAAAAAAATATTCTTAATCCTTCGATATTCTGAAAAATGGTCTTTTAATTTTCATTATTTTTTTACACGATATTTACAATCAACATGTCGTTATAATGTAAACATTTCAAAGTGAGATCTCAATGGGATCAAAAGTTTCACGAATTTTTTTTACTAACTAACACATTTTCTATTACATATTAAGGAGTTTTGAGGCATGTTGATACACTTATTAAAATCATTATTTATTTAAATAAGTATAAAAAAATAATTTTATATTATTCTAAAAGTTTCAGGAGCACATTAACAGATCTTTAACCCACTGTAACCAACTATATAAAATCCAGCGAATTATTTGTGACGATTTAAAAAATTATTTATTCAAATTTGATATATGGAGTTAAAAAGGCAAAAATCTACTAGAATTGTTCATAATCGGTCCATTATTTCACCTATACCCCATACACATTTTTTTATCATAATAGTATTTGAAAACATATAAATATCTTGAAATATGTCGTGTTTATATAATTTCAGTACACATAAGTTTTGTGCAAATATAGATCGTTGTACCAAATTTTATAAAAATCGCTCCATAATTTTATTTGGTACTAAATTTAAAGCAAAAGTATCAGAACACTGAAAAAGATATTAATTTGTTAGTAAAATTGTACACGTAGAGAAAAAACATAGTTACGGCATTCATTAATTTTAATAAAACTGAGTTCATGATAACAATGTTTTTGCTTTAGTTTTATCATTCAATGTTTATATTCTATCAAACTTTAGTATAGTTGACTACAAACATTTTATGTTTTTGAATATTTTTATCAGAAACAAAATTTATTAATATAAAATATCATTATTTATACAAACGTTAAATATTATCAATCTTTTTCTTTATTATTAAACCATATTCTGTTTTCAAACCATATTAATATTATTATTATTCCTACAACAATAAAATGTTACAAATAAATATGCTTTTTACAAACATTGTAGAAAAGTTCATAACTTGTTTGTTTAAAAGAAGATATTTTGTATAATAATATAACAAAATTAAATCAAAATGTGATATCATGGGATAATAATGTAGTAATATGGCATAATAATATCAAGACTTGAACCATAGCATGATAAAACACACCATAAAATCTGATGCAATGTGATTGAATGTAACCGTAACAATAGTTGTTTATAATCATGTTTTTTAAACTGTGACCATATGTTCCAATCATAACATGTTGCTGTTATATTATGGTTACTACAACTTTATCTTTTCTCTACGTGTACTAACTGCTATAGACAAACTCTTATAATTTCTGATTACACTGATATCCCTTTTTTAAATTTTTACACTATAACTACAAATTGATTGTAAATATCATGTCAAAAAATAATGAAAATTAAAAGTTCCTTTTTCAGAATATCCTAGGATAAAGGATATTTTTTCATTTTAGTGGTCCTGTGATAGATAGGAATATCATTGCTTAATAATTATGTAATTTTGGGTTAAAATTTTTGGAATTACCCGTTGAACTTATTATAATTTTTTGTATAGAAGAAAACATCTCTTTTCATAAAGGTAAGAATGTACATTCATTTAAATACGAATGTTCCTAATACAATATAATCGGCTAATATAAACAATTTGTGTTGTCTTTAAATTTAAATTAACAATTCAGTGGAGACAATCATATTTAGTACCAAAGAATACAAAGAAAAGAAACTGACTCAATTTCCTACAAAAATATTTCTCTCTGCTCACATACAATTTCTGCGTCAATTCAACACACTTGTGAGAGAGGAAAACAACACAAAATAAACAAGGCTTTCCTTAAGGTTTAAGGAAAATTGCATACGCGACACATTTTTTCACAAACACACAATATTTTTATTATTTTTTCACACACAATTATTGTATTTTAACTCCCGTAATACGAATATTTTCCACAAACTACGAAAAAAAAATGTTTTTATATTTTTTTTATTTTTTCTATGTTGAAATTTAAATTGAATGAACAATGTTGCTACTTTTAGTATTAAAAATAAAACAGAATTTAAAATAATTTTAAATTATTTTCATATCCATCAACAAAAAGCCAAAAAAAAAAAAAAAAAAATATATGATCATGATAATCATAAAATAATGCTTTTGTAATTCAGTGCCTAACATGTTCAAATAAACATATAAGACCCCCTAAAGTATATACGTTTTGTATCCTCGTGGAATTCTAAGGCGACCTAACGATGTCCGTCTGCCTGTTGAAAGCAGGCTAGAGCTCGTGGCGGACATTATAAGGGGGCGAAATTTGGCTCAAATACTTATCTTATATAAGGTTTGTTTGTTTTATTGAAAATAGGCAAATTTAGTTAATAAACAAAAAAGTTGTGGGTCAAATACCAGAACCATAGGGTGTCCGTTGCAACTTCAGTTCATATTTTTCTGCTGATATCTCTTAAACAAAAGCATGTACATCAATGAAATTTTGCACAAATGGTTCAACGACCAAAGTAAACTCGTGGTCTGCCCACTTTACCGTCTACCTCCCATATAAGGTTGAACATCAAAGAAATTCTCTACAAATATTTTAAGGACAAATGTAAACTCGGAAAAAATAGGCGTGGTTTGACCACTTTACCGGCTTTCAGAATGGATTTTAAATGCAACTAAAACATTTAAAACTTGTTCATTCTTATCTCCTGTTTTTTGGTTTCACATTTTTAATTTTTTAATAATAAAATTTTAATTTGTCAATATTTTATAAAGCTTTAATTTCACACAACAAAAACAAGAATTTTTTTCACCAGAGAAAAAGAATTTTCCACCATAGAACATTATTATTATTATTGTTATTATTATTATTGTTATTATTATTATTGTTATTATTATTATTATTTTTATTATTAGTTTTCGAGTTCACCAAAAACTAAAGAGATCTTTTCATTTCATTCCGAATTGCTAAAATATACTTTCAGAATTAGTTGGTTTAAAGTAGTCATTTGAAGTGTCTATCCGTTTTTCCCAATTCCCTCCAATGAACGATTTCATAGCAATTTTCCTCATTCTTCGAAAAACGTTCCTATTTATATTATGAATTATCTAAATTCCTAATTCAAATCTAAATCAAAGGTTTTGAGCTAAAATTTATAAAAAAAATTAACCGAAGATATGAATCTGGAATTTTAAATGTACATAAATATATAATTCACTATTTCTGTTGAAGTTAAGATATTAAAAAACGACAATTATGGACCTTGTAATGTTTGAATTGTTACTCATAATAAAAAAGAGCTTTTAATTAAAGAATTATCTAAAATACCACTAAATTGAACAAATTCCTTTCAATTCGTTTTGGTTACAAATATCGGAAAATTTTAATATATGTACCAAGTTTCGTTTCTCTCAATCAATTTTGGAGTTTTAATATATTTTTCGTTAAATTTTATTTAAATGTTTCTAATAATTTAATAAATAATTGTATTTAAATCCCGGCGTTTTTATTAAAAGAGGAATTTAATTAATTGTAGAATTGAATCAATAAAATTTTTATTAGATTTTATGAAAATATTCAATAATAATTCTAATTAATTTGATTAAAACATTAACTAAAATTTAACTCAAAACAATTCTTCTAGTTAATTAATATTATCATTTTGATTATTTGATTAAAATTAAACAAAAATTTGATTAATACCTTTATTAAATCTGTGTTAAAATAAATTTTTCAAAGATAAGTGATAGACATGAATGATATATTATCCGGTATGCTCTTAAATATTTAATCTATAATATTTTTTTAATTAATCAATAACTATTCAGTTAATTCTCTGCAAATCGAGTGTATTATTTTATAGGATTTGAATAAAGAAATTACTTTATTTGATTTAATTCTTAAATGATTCAATAAATAAATCCATTTCAAATACATTAAACAAATTTAAATTAATAAATAAAAATTATTACATTATAAATTTAAAATATGCCATAGACATGTAACTCAAGTTTTAAAACAATATTTTATTTATAGTACATTTTATTTTAGTTATTGAAGAAAAAAAAAAACCGAATATGAAACAAATCATAAGGACTCCTATTGTTATGATTTTATTGGAAATACAATAAAAATTAAATATTTTTGTTAAAGAAAAACTAAAGTGATAAATTTTGTCAATTGCATAACATTGTAAAATTGTCCTGGATTTTTGTTTTTTTTTTAATTTTTTTATTTATGTTTTTATTCTCTCACAACACTTTTTTATGTTTAACACATGTATTTGTGTTGCCTACAAACAGGCTGACAGTGTTATATGTTAAACAATAAATTTGCAATAAAGTTCTCTGCCGTTGGCAAAGACCTGCGCTGAAGACTTTTTAATCGGCTTTAGCCGGCTGAAAATACAAAACACTTATAACATGCGAATGTATTTATTGACATGTAAAATTTATGTAAAAATTTTGATAGACATTAAATTTCAAAAAACAATTAAATTATAAATTTAAATATCCTCGGTATGCTGAAGAAAAGTCCGATATGATTTTTTAAAACTTTTAGAACAAAAAAAGAAAAACCGTTTTACTATGAAAATTCTTAACTTTTTTTTGCATTTTTCGTTAAGATATTTTGTAGTTTTATGTTAAAACAAGTAAGAAAGATATAGTCGGTCAAATCCGACCATATGATACCCCACACCATTGTGCATGTTCATCAAAATTCGTGGAGGGGTCTTATATTAGACATGTAGACAACTGTGAACCGATATTTTACTAAGTATAAAATAAAATATACGAATACAGGATATTATGTTAATACTAACATTTATATGAATTTATGCACTTTAGGGTGATTCCCGAAAGTGGACTTATATGGGAGCTATGGTAAATTATTGAGCGATGCTCATAAAATTTGTCACTATGATTTCTACTTATATAAAATTTGTTTGTGTCGAATATAAACCTGATACTGATTTTCAAAAGAGGGTTTTATATGGAAGTTATTATGGACCGATCTTCATGAACTTTGGCACAAAGATTGATACTTATGCAAAACTTCTTTACACCGAATTTCAAAAAATATATATGGGGCCTAGGTGTAATAATGGATCGATCATAAAAAATTTTATTATTATTATCTTATCAGACCTTTTTGTTGATAAGAGACAAAATAAATTTTCAATACATTTCTAGTTAGAAATTATTATGTAAATACTTTTTCATATAAATTTTTTTATAAAATTTCTGCAAGACAAATTCAGTTGTTGTCAATACTGTTTACAAATTTTTGACAATATCGTTTCAACCAGTTGCACATTTTCACTTAGCGTCTATAATGCTAACATGTACTAAATCTTAAAAAGTGTTTAGTAAATAAATTTAAAATAAGTAAGTCATTAGAAAGAGCTGTCAAAGTCATTAAGGAAAAAAAGTTACATGGAGTCATCTCATTCCTTAACACACAATTATGAAATTTTCATTATGATTCAGTTTCCAATTGGGTGTTTAGGCCCAATTTTATTTAAAACTTTATTAAAATTAATTAAGTTCTAGCAGTTTTCACAAATTTAAGTGCTTTTAAAATTCCGGGGATTCCCGGACGAAACTCCCGCGATAGCGGGATACGAAAAATGTCAATAGCTTTTCAGTGAACTAAATACACATGTAGTCACATAAATTGCAAAAGGTGGCAATCACCCTTTTTGTTACAGTGGAAGCAGTGCATACTCTGAAAAGGCGTCATGTTTAAAATTGTGCTTTATTAGCCATTGTTTTGTAATTTGTAATATAAAGCTGGACCAATTTCCCTTCTTGATTCCATTAAAATGAAAGTTTAAAGCAAAATTTCACAAATTTTTAATTTATATTTTTGGATTAGAATGCAGCAAAAATGAAGTTTGGAAACCGAAACGAATAACGGTATAGGTAACGGCATCGGTATTTAATTTATTTTAATTTCAGTAACGGTATCGGAATTTTAAATTATATCGGCATACCGGTACCAAAACTAAAATACAGGTATATACCGTTATTATTTAAGACAAAGAAAAAACATTAAGAATTAAAATTTTGTATATATTTTTAATTAAAATTCATTAAATAAAACTCTGAATTTCATATTTATATAATTTATATCACATGAATATTCTTTGCAGTTTATTTTTTGTGGCTCTTCAAAGTTTATTTTTTTCTGATTTTTTAAATACATGAAATTTAACACCTAAATACCTTCGTACCTAGTTTCAATTTAAATAAACTCAATAAAACTTTATAGTTTTTTCCTTGATAGTTTAAAAGACGTGGATATCTGCTAACATATCGCTAATATCTCGATCAATATCTTCGTGTAGAAAGCTAAGTTTTCCGAATTCAGCTCCCCGAGTTTTATGGTCACCACCGATGTCAATACTTTGATATTGTACTCCACCAGTATTTCAATGTAAGAGTAAGCTTAAAATTGATTGCATATGACAACGTAAAAGCCTCGAAAAACGGTAACACGGTACAGTTAGGCGGTAGCTACATACATAGCCAAGGTGAGAATAAGGCTCAAAATTCTCGAAAGCCAACCAAAAAAATCTCCGCCTGGCTATATTTAAGACATAATTACAACAATTAACATTTTTGAGGCACCACGTCCTTGATAGAGTTACAGAAAGTTAACGTCCACAATTAAAGGATATATAAAAAAGCTTAAAGGTTGTTCTGGCTGTAACTTTCTGAACAATACGTTTCATTTTCTCAGAGAATATTAGATAAAGAACCAAATATAAATGATATAGGAAAATAAGCCAGAATAAAGTAATAGGTTTTAAGCCTAATATAAGTAGTTAAAATTTATTCGTAGAAGTTGTTGGAAAAGAACAAAATTAAACGTCGTTGTCTCAGAAAACAGTGACGTCAAGGAAAATTTTTATTTCTCTATACACTCGCTGTGCCCGACTAACTTTTGGGAAATTCGCACATGTGAGAGTATTCATCAATTTACTCACCCAAATCGTAAAAAGTTCTCAAAAGCTGGGGAACGCAAAAAAATATAATAAATAAATTGTGGCCCAAAAATATTTCAGAATGAGTATTTCTGTTTTGAGCTCAGTTCGTTGACTTTGGGTAACTTCGGCAAGTTTGCAGAACACAGCTACTATATATCGCACAACGGATATGAATTATGTAAAATTATTTGCGGTACAATTTTCTCTATCACTTTGTTTACTTGTATTTACGAAACAAAACCCTTAACATATTTTGGGCGAAAATAAAGCACTTATTTTTAATATTATATCTGTATTAAGCTGATCAATATGGATCGTTTTAGGAAATATATTGGAACACAGATACGAACAACTAAAGGACTTGGAAAACAAAATTTTATAAACTTCTTAATCTCTTATTATTAAAAATAATTTCATCTTACTTAAAGCGAGTAAATTATGTGAGAAATAATTTTGCAAAACTTATTACAAAGAAAATATATTGAAGAAAACGGTATTCGAATATCGGTATTTTTGGAAAATAATAATTTCGTTAAGGGTATCGGTTACTCATTTTAAACGGTATTGAATCGGTTCTTATAACGAAATCGGTTTCCAACCTTGGGAAAAATTAATTTTCAATCCGTCATAAGCCGAAATATTTGTCGGCGGCTTCTCGGCTCAGTCGGCTGTTTTACCGGCTGCCGCAGGTCTCTTGTTGTTGGTACTTTTTATGTGTGATACAACAATTTAATAAGATATATGCATAAAGGCAAGAAATACAATAATGTAAAAATAGCATCCATTTTTCCGTCTTAATAAGAAGAAGAAAAATGTAAACAATGGTTGTTGAAATTGAAATATAATAAGAATAAATTGTAAGAAATTTGTTTTTAATGCTTTTATAAATTGAAATAAATTAAATGTTTCTATACATAACTTTTTCTTATTAAAAATACAAATTTTAATACACAAAAAAAAAAAAAAATACTTTATAAACAAACCAATACTTGCAAACGTAAACCAATTTGACATTTCAGTCGTACACTAAAGAATAAAGCAAAAAATATTCAGCTGATCTTACATCACCTTGTACTAATTACACCATGGTCTGCAATTTTTGATATTTATCTCGATAGAAAATTTGCTAGTCTGTACACGAGGATAATTCTTTTCATATTTAATAACAAAATTATGATTTTATTGTTAAAATTTTGTGATTTCCTGATTAGCCTTGAGTATAAATAAAACTGCTTATTTTTGTTTATGAAGGAATCATATGGTCGGTGTAGATTTCAAAGCAATAAAAATAACTTCTTTTTATTGCACAGATCATAACATATAGCAAAATTTATACTTCTGTCAACAAAAACGAAAATTCAATGAGAAAAAATAATAATAAATATATAAAACAACAAAACATTTAAGAAATAAATAGAAAAACTATACGAGTGGAATGTACATACATTGTACAAGTTCTTGTAAACAAAGAAATAAACTTAAATATTTACATACGTACTTTTTTCTTTAACATCAAGAAAGAAAATAAAAAAGAAGTATTTGTTTAGTAAATGTTTTTACATACAATAAAAAACAACAAGAAAACAAAGTCTTTACGCACATTACATTTGTTTATACAGGCCTACTTACACTACAACAAGATGAGAAAAGAAAAATATCATAACAAGTGTATTTTGATAAACGAGGGTTGTGCTATAAAACTTGGTCAACGCAAGAATTACGATGTATTTCGTGCGATGAAATTGTACTAGCTGCAGGGTGTTATGAAAGGTTTCCTAAGTTACCAACTTGACCTCACTTGAATAATATAAAGACAGTTATTTTATCAATTCTTAGTAATAAAATTTACCTTCAATATAAAATAAACTTTGAAGAGGATGAATATAGTGTCCTCTTAACTAGTAACAAACTCTGGGTCAACAATCACTTTTTAATACATTTCCCCTACCAAAGATTCTCTTTAATTTCACTTCTAAGTCCGCCTTTGTATATATACTATGACTTGTTGTCTTACCGCATCGTAGCTTTCTTTACTAGTATTTTACAATATAATAGACCAATATACAAGGGAAGAAATAGACACATACACACTTATATAAAAAAATAAACTATAATAAATAGCACAGTATGAGATAAAAAGTTACTTAGCTTAAAAGCTCAAGGCTATCACACTTCAATACAATTTCAAGTAGTTCTTTATAAGTATAGTTGTCTATACACTGAGGCCTCGGTCTGCGTTGTTAATGGGCAACGGAGAATTGCGACACAAATTGAAATAATGCAAATCAAATTACTATTTTTATTTATTTATACTGTTCCAGAATAAAAAGATTTCAAGAGAAAAGAAGTTAACTTTTTATAAAAGAGGGAATTTTTTTTTAAAAAGAGGTGAAATTAAAATAGTTACATAAACTCTACTTTGATTTTCTAACCTAACATTGAGAATTTAATCCAATTAACAATTATGAAACTCGTTATATAGCAACGCAAATCCAAATTATAGCGACGCAAAGCGAAACGACGCAAATCAAAACGACTCAAATCGAGACCTGAGTGTACATCTATATATATATATATCTGTCTGTTGATATTTTTTATTGTACAAGTATTTGTATTTTTATGTCTATTTGGCTAAACTTAACAATAAGTCAAGAAAACTTTTTACAATAAATAAAAACATAAAATTCTTTTGTATTTCTATTTTATATTTCATTTTATTTACTTATTGCGAAGGTATACATTTTTATCTATAGCTTGTGGTTTGTTTTAGTTTCTATTTCATTTGTGATATAAGACACTCCTAGCTATTATTTGTACTTTGGTTAAACTTATCTACAATATTAGGTAGTTTGAGGTAGTGTCGTATGTTTTATAACAAGAATAGGCAATAATGGACATTTTTCGAAATAAAATATTACACATAGAGTAGAACGAGGACCAGTCGCCATTTCTTATAATCGTAAACGATATTTATAAATATTATTTTGCTTAAAGAGTTAGACATGTTAGCTTTAATTTAAGTTCTTTTGGTCTTGACCAGTGTTGCCAAGGAAAACATTTTTTAAACCAAAATTTTGGAAAAAAAAAACTAAATTAAGAAAAAAAAATCAAATTTAAAAAATTCAAAGCTGTATAAAAATTAATATAATATAATGTAACTGTTTAGAACAATCTTTATCAAAATGTAGTCCCTGATACAATTTTATAGGGGGTTTGGGATATAAAAATTAATTAAAAAAATTTAATTATTCTCACGTCCTTATGATATGATATCGAAAGCAAACCAGATTGTAATTAATTTGAAATTGCAAAACAGCTAGGTCGAGCAGTAATAGAAAAAATGGTTAACTTACAATTATGTGTAAGTCTTACAATGGTAAAATGTTTTTCCTTTATGCTTCTTGTTCACTGCTTTTGAAGTACTTCACTTAAAACTATATTTATAAAAATTTTTAATAAAAATATGGTTTTAGCTTTGTTAATAAATATTAAAAATATTTTTAATTTATGAAACTTTTATTTTCTTAAAAATTATTAATTTTTTTCTGCTAAAACTACACTTATTTTAATTTTTTTTTGGAACTAATGTTTACTAACTTCCAAAAAAGTGCAGAATATGTACTCCATTCAACTTTTCTAGTTTTTTGCTGGCATTAAATCCATTAGTTTATAAAATATTTAACTTAACATTAATAATTTAAAACTTCAGTAAATATATAAAATAACATTACTTGATAAGAAATATTTGTACCAAAAAAAAAACTGATGCGTCATAAAATATTGACGTATACAATAAGCAATTTTGTGGTTATTTTTTCATGTTTAATATTTTTTTGAAATAAAACTTAATCATCAAATTTTTTATTAACTTAAGTTTACAAAGTTTGATTTTTGTTGTCGCTAAATGAAAAATATACAAATATGATGAAGTCAAAGTTTGAAATAAAAAAAATCGTTCTCTTTTCAACTATAAAGCCGAAATATGCACAAAATGAGGAACATAAAGTTTTTAGAAATATTGCATTGAGCTTATTGAAGAGTTAATTAAATTTACCAAAAAAATATATCGAAAGGAAAACGCAAAGTATTTGTGGTTTTACACAATTGCGGCAAAGTTAAAACTAGAGATTATAAATCAAAAATAAAATGATGTCAAAGTAAAAAGTTTTCAATTCAGTCGATATTAAATACATATTAAACTAAAAATGGAAAAGCTGCAATAGTGTATATATATATATATATATATATATATATATATATATATATATATATATAATTGGGCCAACCGAATTTTTTGCGAATCGAATTTATTCGGTTCCAAATACTAACACATAATTCGGTGCACATTTTCGGTTTTCAAAAATAATTCGGTTGTAGGAAAGCAAATATGTGTAAACACAATATTTATATATTTTATTTCAATACAAAATATTGTTTACAATAATTGCCATAAAAACAGGTTATTCAGAAACACACTAAAAATTTCTGCAAAAACTCTATTGCCTCTTTTAATGTCTACATTCTATTTTGTTCCATTCAAGATGTTTTTAGAAGTTGTTTCATAAAAGATGTTGGTTGCTAAGGCAAGTACATTTCAGCTAAAACTCATCTAAAATGAATAAAAATAGTGTCAAATGAATATTGTTAATCTGTTTAGTGATTGGATTTTTACTTTTGTTCCAAAAAATTCTACCATAAGTACTACCAGGATACGATAAAAATGAAGAAGATGTTTAATTAAAATCAGCACAAAATCCTAGATAAGTGGTATTATAATCCAATACAAGGGTTATATATCGTCACTCCTATCTAGTTAATTGAACTGATTGAAGATTTCAGTTAAAAGTCGAGGAAAGTTGAAAATTATTTTACCTATTTAGCTTGTATTTTCCAATAGTTAGATGTTATTTTGGTACCTTTTTAAGTTATTCCGCTTATTGTGATCCATTACGCCATTAAAATTCAGGCTTGTGTTGGGGATGTTGATGTTGCAGAACTAATTACCTAAAAAACATACCTACATATATTTAATGAGATAATACGTATGTATATACTGGTGGTACCATTATTCTTGGTAGATGCACCTAGTATTCTTCGTACTGTTCTTCATATGCATGTATTTTTAATTTTGTTTTGATGACTCTTTGAATGTTTTGTTAAAATACAAATTTTAAAATATTTGTTTTCAACTTTTATTACAAATAATTTATTTTTAAAATGTCATTAAATTTGACAGAAATATTTACTGAGTTTTTTTTGATCATACCTGTTAAATTAATGATATAAAAACACATGTTGATTTAACTGATTAAATTAACTTTTGTAGTAATCCTAGTTCCATCGTTATAACAGCGAAATATTTACAAATGTTAAAAACTTATAGGTATTATATATTTTTAAAAACTGTAATAAAATATTAGCTATATTCAAAAAAATTAATATCTTCGAAACCGTTTTCCAACTATTCTTTTTTTCTGTGTGTATATATGAAATCCGAATGTATTATATTACTTATGTTAAAGACTTTAGATAGGTCTAGTAACATCCATTTAGCCATTTTAAGGTGTGGTACAAGATCGTTTAATTTCTTTGAAAAGTTGGCTCGTATTTTATTTATTTATTTTTTTTTTTTTTTTTTGATCAACCATCTTCAGCTTCACAAATAAACGGTAACACTCGTTCACAATCATTGTCATTCCAATCGAAGGACTCTCCCCAAATATGAAGAATTCCTTTATATTATCACCCGATGAAATCCATTTCCAAACTCCTTCCAGTCTATAAGCATCCAACCACCAAGGCAAATATTTATCTATAATTTTTAATTAAAGTAAGTCTGTGTATTTTTTTTAAATAGAGCAATATTGAAAAATTTACTATATCTTAAACCTATAACAGATCTTAAGTAATTAAATTTATCTTTATTCCTCACGGTCAACAAAGTCATCTTCATATTTTTACAAAAGTTAAATGCATTTATCCATGTCAGCTAAAAAATTAAGAATTAAACTTCATGTAAAAAACTTCTAGTAGCAAATTATATATAATTACTTACATGTTTATCATTTTCAAAATAGTACACTTTTTTATTCGTATTTTTAGAATTGACGTAATAGCAGCGTAATACAGCTAAAATTATTATTATTTGAATAATATATTTAAACCGTCCTCCGGCTAGTAATACAAACATTCTGTTTAATTCTCCACAATATACTGAAATATATATTTTTATAAATTTTCAATTGTAACCTATTCTAGATAGAGGAGAATAATTTTAATTAATTATCTCAATTAAAAAAAAAAAAAAATAGAAAGTAAGGTAAATACAATTTTTTCAAAGAATTCATTAGCAGGTGCTATAACTTTTTCTCATTCGATGAGGTATTGCAAAGAAAATCTAATTGCATTTTAAACATTTTAAAGTTTAAAGGAAATAAATAAAAAAGCTTTTGTCTATCATGTTCAGTTAGTAAGGCATATGCATTAGTGTTGCCAAAAATTTTTGAAGACTTATGCTAAATTCTCAAAAATAATATGCTAAAATCTGTAAATAGATACACCGCAAAACTGAACTAAAAGGTTACGTAAGAGCATAGATTCGGCGGTTTGCTCATTTGAAATTTATTTACTCGTAATGTTCCAAACACAAAATATTCGTACTATCTATATATATGTATTATATTTTTAAGGGAAATTGTGTGCTCCATAAAATAATCTATAAAACGTTTTAATATTTCAAAATTTATAGAAGACTTGTGTTAAAATAAAAAAAAAAAATGGAAATCAGGTCTACATATTTAGTAAATTTGAGTCCGAACATTTGCAAAATCATTTTTGAATTATAATTTCACTGTATATTTTTGAGGTAAATTTTTTTATTATTGAAAATATTTTTTTTTTCAGATAATTGTCTCATATTGCTAAATTTAAATTTTTTACAAGAACTTAAAAATGTATTATTTTATCTACTTAAAGAGACAGTATAGTGTAGTAAGCATGTTTTTCTCTTCTTGCTTAATAGAATTCGCACTGAAAAATATTTCAATTGGTTCACATATGTAAAGGTTACAAGCTCTGATATGTTTTTCACACTCAGTCAACGCCGTCTACGCTTTAGTTACACACTCTAGCTAAGAATAAGCCTAACTTCTCTGTCGATTTTTCGAGTTTCATCAAAATCGGTCTAGCGGTTTTATTTTGCATTTAGATGAAACTTCTTTCTCTTATCTAGATTTACTGTAAATCCTGTAACTAAATTTTTACCAGAAAGTTTTTGCTATAGGAAAATTTAAGTTAATAGGTAAATCAATGCAAGAAATTTAGTGTAAGCATTTCTGTTCTCATGTTGTGAAAATTATGCTAAAAATATGCTTTCACAAAGTCGATCATGATAAAAAACATGTAGCAGAATTTTTCAAAATAAATATGCAATTTGCCAAATCATTCTTTTAAATTTAGCAGAAAAAATGGCAACACTGATATTCTTAGAATCTACTACATATATAATACTTATTGAAACCTCATAGTGTAATAAGAAGATGGCTTCACAAGCCCAGCTGATTTACAATTTTTTTCATGTGTGTAACGCGCGAAACTGTCAAATTTTTTTGTATTCGTATGTAATATTTTCTGCCATGTTTATTTACTTTTCTTTTTGATTTTCTCATTTTTTGTTCTTAGCATTTCTACATCATGTGCAGTGGTTTTAAATTAACAAAATACAAGCAAAAGTCTCATTATAATTACACTATGTAGAAACCTGTTTGACTCATATTCATACACATTGGATGATATCTTCTATGAAAAGCAAGTAAGTAAATCTAACAATTATAAGGTAGGTATATTTTTTAATTATGACTGATTTGTTTACAGAAAAATATGGTCTATTAAATGATTCATCAAAGATAAAAAATATTCCAATTAATATTTTAATTGTATCAATTATTTAATTAATCAAATTCAAATTTTATAATAATTTTTAACAAAAATAAAATTTAATTATTTTTCTTAAAATAAATATTTTTCATAGGTTGAATTTCAATTAACAAAGTAATTTAATATGTATTATTTGTAATTGAAAAGGGAATTTAGATTTTTATATGTAAAATTTTAATTTAATTTGGTGGAATACTTTGAGTTTGATTAACATATTTAATTACAAAACTATTTGAAATCGTTTTAAAATTCTGATTAATATCTTAACTAAAATTTTCTTGTATGAATTTTTGTTTGCTTTTAGCGTAAAAAGAATAGTATTTACTTATCAATTACTCTCTAAAATATAAATCTTTAAAACAGTACTACTGAAAAAAAAAAAAAAAAAAATTAATCATTAGCCTAGTTAAAACAGGACCAATCCTTATTGGACTGTTGAATTTTCTATGATTGCACTCTGCGTTACCGTTGAGAAATTTTAAAAAGTGTCCAAAAAATTTTAGAAGGGATTTCATAAATAAAAGTCACAAAAAAGGTGATTTTTGAAAAAAGGAATCAAATGTTTCAATACCTAAAAAACTCTTTAAAATTTTTTTATTTGATAAAAAAAAAAAATACTTTTTTTTATTAATAACAAAATAATTTATTTATAACAAGTTAGAAGTATATAGTTGGTCAAGCCCCACCATATAATAGCCGACAACATTGTCTTATATGAGACCTGTAGCCAATTGTGAACCGATAATTCTGTTAAGAGTAGTGTATATTTCTATGAAACATACGTACGAGTATGCATTAAATTATGTTATTTACATACTTTAGGATATTCGTGGAAGTGGACCTTATATGGGAATAATAATGGGTGATCAATTATGGGTCGGTTCTCATAGAGTTTATCACTGCCGCTTCTATTTATATAACACTCATTTGTGTTAAATTTTAACCTGATATTATTATTTTTATTTAATTTATGCCCGTTAAACTGATTTTCTAAAGAGAGGTTAATATGGGAACATGGTTAATTATGGACCACTTTTCATGAAATACAGCACACAGATTTATGTTTATATAAAAGTTATATGTAGCAAATTTCATTAAAATTAAAAATGATAAATATTTCTTCTCTGAATTTTGTCCTTCAAGGGTAAGAGCTCTCAAGAAGTGCTTAAATGTATTCTATAAGCTTACGAGTAGTGAAAAAGAGATATTTCATTTTCCGACACAAATTATATCGAACGATATATTCATCAAATCAAATAAATCATTTACAAAATTAATCATGGAAGTTCCTAATTTTTGGTCCCGTTTACATACACGTTCATAATAGTATCAAAATTTGTTTACACCTGCAATCATAATGCGATCAGCTGTGTAATTGTATGTAAATCATGAATTAAATCATTCGAGGTAATGAAAATGCTCACATCTGAGTATTTTACAGTTTATCCATTTTTCCGACTAAATAACATACGTAGACATAATAAGAAATACTTCAAATCGGTTTTGTAAATATAATCCGACTTTTAGAGTGTAATAGAATAGTGAAGCCAACATCTGAAAGTCGTTATGATAGCGCATCGCTACTAACTCACAAGAACTCGAAAACTAGAATGTTGAGAAACGAATGCCATATTTGAAATCAGCGTCCCAAATTACATTAAAATTGGTCTGATGAGAACCAAAAGCTGACACGAATTTGTAAACTTGTGGATTAAAAATCTGCTTTAATTGTTATATTTTATATATAAAATATTTAATAAATGTCTTATTCATAATAAAAATTTAAAATTTATCAAAACTTTATACAAAAATTCTCCATAAAAATTTTATTAATACAAAATTTATAAATTTAAAATTTTTATTATTAATAAGGCCTTAAGTATTTGAAAATTTTATTTTATATATATTAGTCCATTGTTTGCAGTATTTTTATTTTATAAATTCTAGTTACTGAAGCATTAAACAAATAGAATAAATATATGAAATGTAACAAAATTTGTTCAAGTATATATTTTTTTATTCACATTTTACTGCATAATAATGTTTCTGCTTGGCTTTCCACAATTGCAGCAGGTCATTTAAAATTCGTCTTATATATGGTGGGGCATTTTCATGTTGCAAGTTTGTTGTTGTTTTTCTTATATTTTGCTTAAACAAGTCATAAACAAGCTACTTGCGTTCTACTCATAAATTAAACATAAAATGCGCAAGTTGCATTTTATATTATATTTTTTCTACTTATGTTTAGTAGTACTAAGTATATTTATGTTGGCGGGATTTTATTTTTTGTTTAGTTTTATTTGCTAAAATGAGGGTATTCTTTTTGATTTTGTTGTGGCGCATATAATTTTTATGTTTTATACGAGGGAAAAATATTTTTAAGTTTCGTTATGAATTAATAATTGTATATAGGAAAAAATAAAAAGCTTTTAAATAAAACCTACATACTTATGGAGTTTTTTTTTCCAAATGTATAAAATATGTATAAAGTTATGAATAAATCATAAAAGCAAAGCAGTTTATATTAGAGGAAAAACCACAGGATCATAAATAGTTAATGAAGGATATTTAAGTTAGGTAAGGTAGACAAGGATAAATGACTTATTAAAGTATGTTAACAGTTGCTACATTATAGTATTAAATTGTTTAATGAAATAATAAAAACATTTGTTTAATGTAAAATTTAATTCAACTAATCGATAATAGTTTCTAAATGTTACGCCAGCTAAGGATTATTTAAATAAGAAGTTAATGGCCAAATTAGTTAGTGATTTTACTTAAATTTATACTATGTTATTGTAATTGATTTATTTTTTCATTTAATTTTCATTCATTTAATAGTTTAACTAAATAAAATTTTAACCCCAAATTTCATTTATATTTCATTTAAAATTTAGCTCACAATTGAATGAAATAAGCATGTATTTTATATTGACGTAATTTCTCTCAACACTAGGATAATTTAATTTATCATCATTACATATAATTGTAGTAAATTGAAATGAAAAATTACATTTAACGTGGTTGAAGTGGTTAGCAGTTTTTAAATAAATAATTTGTGCAGTAGCTTAAATTTTAAAGTTAATTGACAACATTTACATATTACGGCACAGCATTTTAATACATTGGACAAATTACATTATTTGTATTTACAATATATAATAAAATGCCGGTACTAAAAGAAATTCGAAAGATATTTAAATAATTGAAAATATGCACATTAGTTTCCTTTTGAAAAAACTTCAAGTGATACATAGTGGTTTCAAAACATATTTCTGGAAATATCTAAATCTGTAATTTCTGAACTGCTTAAGATATCTGAATATAATTTGTAACTCTCAACTGGGAAAGGTTCAGTAGAGTCCAGCATTCATTACAAAAATGCATTTAAA
Organism: Protocalliphora azurea; assembly: GCA_932274085.1. Lineage (NCBI taxonomy): Eukaryota > Metazoa > Arthropoda > Insecta > Diptera > Calliphoridae > Protocalliphora > Protocalliphora azurea. The sequence continues at coordinate 4,147,634 of OW026520.1, read as the reverse complement.
AGAAAAAGAACTCAATTTATTATTAATATTATTATTATTATTTGTACAAAACGTTATAAATTTTATTTTTATTTGAGACTTAATTATAAAACAATTTCTACAAATAATTTTTTTTGCGCTAAAGAAAAACAATTTAATACACTATTTTCAAAACTTACACTTATACACTTTTTTATGGTAAATTCTTTCAGAAAATATTGAATTTTTTGTAACAAAATTAAAAAAAAATAAATTTAATACGTATAAAATATTATATATCTTTGCTACGCCTATATGAAATTTTATATAAATCCAAAAAGCCGATTTGAAGTTACAGATTTATTTTCAAAAAATTTCGCTTTTGTATTACAAGGTACTGTTCACATTATATCATTAAAAACCAAACTTCAAATTTACTTCTAAACTTGTGCACAATTTAAAACATTTTCAAACCCTTTAACAATAATTACATTTGTGAATTCATTCATTAATAAAAGTTTTCAAATAAAAGTAGAAAAAACGGAAAATAAAAAACTCCTATCTTGTTGAATAACTTTTTCAATTAAATGTAAAAAAAAGAAAAAAAAGGATATATATATATATATATATATATATATATATATATATGTTAAATTATACACTTATGTATGGTAAAATGTCATGTCGATTGTCAAACCACACAATGCTTGTGCACTTCAAGCATAATTACACACTTTTAACAAATTTCACACAAATAACAACAATAAAAGTGCAACAACTTCAAAAATAAAATAAAAAACAACAAATGTTACATAAGCACCAGTAATGCATAATGGTTTTGATGATGCCAAAAGCCAACTCACACCGACTTTAAAATCCTTCAACACTCACCGACCAATGCAACAAAATTCAATTAAATGCTCATGAAAACAGAAAACAAAAATGAACATTATAAAAAAAAAAAAAAAAATACATTCAGTAACTTACTTTAACTACACACACTCATGCATACATATGTATGTTAAATGCAGAAATGAGAAAATATAAAACATCCAGGGTACATGTAGAAATTCATCCATTTCATGTAATTATGATGGCCAACATACATGTTTTCACACAAAAACCACTCACTCACCCTTATACATCAAGTTTATGGCCAAAAGGCTAAATCTTGTAGAATATATAATCAGACATGTGTAAATATACGAGTCTTAATGTGAACAAATTTAATTCTCTTGATTAACGCCTCTTCAGAGTTGCATATTGTTTTCTTGTAAATACAATTCAGAGACGAATTAAATGATAAATACTTAGGAAATTTTTACATAAATCGAAGAAGTATTGAAAAGAAAGGAATAGATGCAAAATAACATATGATATGCAATGGGTTTAATTATATAATAATCTTCTGAATTTATAGAAAGAATAAGTTGTCATACAATTACATATTAACATTAGAAAGTTCGAGTTGCAAACTTATTTCTGTTGTTATAATAATATAGTTCAGCGTTGATGAATGTACTAAGATTTAGGTTACAAGAGTTGTTTATCACAAAGCGAGTACACTCTGAATCCATCCGAATCCGAAGACTCTCCAAGTGTACATTTCGCTGAGTTCTCATTTGTCTATTATCGCATGATTCCAGTCAATTGGATATTTCGGAATTTAAAGCCTTAATTGAGCTCTTTATTAAAGGGATATCAAAATATTTTTTTTTTAAATTTCGGTCCATAAGATTTTTTTTTCCAAAATATATTAAAATTTTATACTTTATTTTCTTTTTATGAGTAAAATATTTAGACATTGTTTTGTGGTAATTATGGTAATTTTACAGAATTTGTTAAAAAATTTACTAAAAATTCCTCTTTTGGCTAAATATATGTATGAGACCCATGATTTTTCAAGCGTTTTTAGGAAAAGGAGAAAAATTTGAAAATCTGAGATATAGCCGAACCAAGGCCAGTTTCCACCTCATAACCATCAATAAAAACTACAATTAAAATTTTTCGAAAAACGGAATCGGCCACCCAGATAGAATCTTTTAAAACTCGTCTTCTATGCTAAATAATCGTTCCTTTGAATCTAGATTGGCTTGCCTGTATTATGCAAGATAGTGCCACGAACAATGCGGTCGTGTCCAGTGAACTCTTCGAGCCATAAAGCATACTTAACACAGATACTTCTAATATAGATATTAAGGAAATAATGACTCACATGACTCCCTAAGTCAGTCTGCTTAGAGAGTAGAATTAATAATTCCGGTAATAGCAGAACTAGCCTAATGACCACAATGGACGGTTTTATACCACATATTTTTCAGAATGTTTTTATTTTAGCATGTGCATAATGCACGCAAAGTGTTCCGCATTCGACTTCCAGTATTCCACTTCCGTGAGAACTTAGAATGATGAATTACAACCCGGTACTTAGCTTCTTTTAAAAATTTCAGAGTGATGCTATATACATAGAAAGTTTTCTTTGCCCTATGTTAATAAGATGCATAAAGCTGACTCCATTAGATCCTTTTATCGCATCTAGAATGTTTCCTTTAATAAGTTCAGTGTTGCCAGGAGCTTTATGCAAAGTAAGCTAGATCGATCTTTAAAAAAAGCCAGAAAAGATTAAAAAATAAAACAAGAAAAAAGCCAAAATTATTTTTAGGAAAGTGTCATAAAATCCATGGATATTAGGACATTGAATGTAGGTGATTTTCATAAATATTTAGGCATTTTTTCACTTTTTGGGCAAAATTTCCATTTTTTATTTCTTTTGGCAAATTTTTCATTTAGGTGATTTTTCATATTTACTTTAGGCGATTTTGCTTTAGGTCATTTTGCTAGCAGCCAGCAAAAATCACCGCGAAATGCTGGTGATTTTTCATATGAAATATGAACCAAATTAGTATGGGAATTTTCAGGTCAACTTTTCGTTGAGTAATTTTGATGGCAGCCAGCCGTTTGTTAGTTGTAATTCATTTTCGATTAAGCATTTCAAAGTTTTTGGGTGATTTTTTAATATTTAATATTTTTTTTTTAAATTTTTACAAGCGTGTAAAATGTTTTTAAATATATTTATAAATAGTTTACATGTTGTGAAATATATAAAAAGAATTACAATCGATCTAGTAAGTCCACAAAATTAGTTTAGTTATGTTTTTTTTTTAAGAATTAAGCACCTTAGGCGAAAGTTTTAGTGAAATAGGAAAAAACTATGATGGACTCTGTAAAAATAAAATTTGTTTAAGCAAATAAGAAACTATATTCTTCGTTGCCAAGATAAAAAAATGTTGGCCTTTTTAAGGCAATTTTGAAAACCAAAAAGGATATAAAAAGCTGGAAGCTAAAATAAAAATTTTGAGGCTAAAAGCAGAACAGATGTGCTAGATTTAGACTTAAAAAGGGTAAACTGGCAACACTAAATAAGAAGTACGACGTTGTCGTCCCTTGCGGAGTTTCTCTTGGCATAATTGCATGTGTATATTGGTTAAAGTAGTAAATAGTAACGTGGCCAACTTTATTAAATTTTGACACCATAATTTCTATTTAAATATGACTTATTTGTGCCAAATAGTATCTTGTTATACCATTAATATGGAATTTATGCAGATTAAGTAATTTTTGATGTGACCTTCACAAAAATATGGAGCACTAACTGACCGATCCTAAACAATTTCAACAGGTCTTCTCGTATAAAAAAATCATATGTGACAAATAAAGTTTCTTTGAAATTGAAACTTATAATTTTGCGCAAGAGGTTTACATTGATAGCCAGCTAACCATCCAAACGGTATAGTTTATGGAGAGGATTAGAAGATTTTTTCTTTGCGTTATAAATATTAGCACGAACGCGTAATACCCCAACCAACTATGAAACTATTTTATGTAGTTATTTTCAAAACGAGTACTATAAACATTATTAAGTTAAAACTTTAATAGTGTGTTTAAGAAAAACACACTGGATTTCATATGCTTATTAAATTCTTTTTTGTGACCTCTAAATAAGGCAGCAAAAACAAATTTCTGTAATAAATACACTTAAAATTACGATACTTCGTTAGAACCTAGTGTTTTTGTTTGGTCACTCTTAAAATATAATATTACATATGCTCCATATATATTACACGGAGTATGTACCACAATCTATTTTACTTTCTTTAAAGTAATAAAGAAATAAAAGCTTGACAAAGTAAAGCTCAAAGCAAAGTAATTTTTTATTTGTTCAAATAAATGATCAAAATAAAAAAGGAAAAACAAAAAAAAAAAAAAATGTTTTAAGTTATTTCTTATGAAAAAGTTAGTAATATTTACTTTATTATAATTCTTTTTTTCTTGATAACTGGCCAAAACCAATGTTTTCTAGCCATTCTAATGATTTTCATTACAAACAGCACCCTTGCTGCCGTTGTCTCCGCTACTTTTGTAAATGTTCGCTGTAGTTATATTATTTTGAGTGACAAATAAACAAATACAATGTTTCAAATGGATTTTAAGAACTTTATGATAAAATAATGGCATTGTTTATATAGACAAAGATTTGTAAAATCAGGGTCATTTACATAAAATAATAGAATTAAAATTGCTTCGTCTTATTATTATTTTTTCGTTAAATTTATATTATTTGTATGTAGTAATCAGTGTTGCCAGTTTAGCGTTTTTAAGACTAAATCTAGCCTTTTTATTTTAAACCTCAAAATTTTTTTGTTTTAGCTTCTAGCTTTTTTCTAGCCTTTTGTGACTTAAAATTGCATTAAAAAGGCTAAAATCTTTTTCAGAAAATAAGAAAATATTTTCTTATTTGCTTTTACGAGTTTTATTTTTACACAATCATCCATTTAAGCATTTTTGTGTATTAATTCACAAAAAAAAAAATCGATATTATTTAATTAAAAAAAAAAATTTCGCCTGCGTTGCTTCAATGTATAAATCAAATATAACTTATATATAATTAATTATTTTCAAATAAACTTCTTTAATTTAAAAATTAATTTATAAAATTTTTACAGAAGCATAAAGTCACCCAAAAATTTGGAAATTACTAAGAATTTTAATTCAAAATTATAATTCAAAAATTACGAAAAATTACTTCGAAACGTTGGGTCATTTAATATATGAAATATAACTGAAATTTGTATGGCGATTTTGCATTGGGTCATTTTGCTGGTAGGCGTTCTACGTTTTATTTATAAACTTATTGGAATACCTTTAAAAATTATTAAAAAATTTATAATTCTATACTAAGATCACTTTCCCTTGCAATTGAAATGCAAGGGAAAGTGAATCATGATTTTAAAACTAAACAAACAAGAAAACCCATTGTTGTCTTACAGACCAATAAGTTTGCTTTTTATTTTTTCTAAAATGTTAGAAAAAAATAGTTTTAAAAAGACAATTACCTGAATATGATAAACAAAACATAGTCCGGATTCCTAAATGAACATGGAATTCCAGAACAGCATCACAGAATCGTTATTACTATAACTAACACACTTGAAAATAAGCGTCATTAATCTGAAGTTTTTTGGAGGTCCAACAAGCATTTAATGGAGTATGGCCCACTTAAAAAAAATTTACCGGCACCTTTTTATTTTTTCTTCAGAAGCTATATCTCTAATAGATTTTTTTGCGTAAATGTCAAAGATGAACAACGACGAAGATTTAACGTGTCATGTAGACTCAATCTCAGGGTGAATAAAATGCACCTACCAAAGCCCCCAAATTTGACAGGAAGCCATACCTGAGTACCAGTTTGAAGTCACGTATTTAAACATGACTTCCCTCTTGGGTAGGAGTGGATCCCATCTAAAACTCCTTCTGATCTATGGGTTACGGCACCCGGTTGCAATGCAACTCCATATTGAGCTCACGCTCTACATACCATTTGAGTTTAAACCACAGCCACCACAAAAACCTCCCCAGGGGACCACTCCAACTGTCACCCTGGAACAGAAGTTCCAGGGGCTAGTGGCCCGCAGCAGCCATATACCACTCACACATCAACATAAATGGTTAACAATTACAACACAAACAATCAACTATCGTCATCACGGGCAATTGACTGGCCACATGGTATGACACCATCAAAGGACAAATGAACTATGACAAAGGACACCCTCATGACGTTGGCACCCTCACGGGTGGTTTGTGGCAATATGACAGTAGAAAAGACACCAGAAAGAGGCTATATTATACAGGAGTAGCGAAAATCAGAGAAGGCGAAGCACAATAGCACTCCGAACCACTGCTACAGCCATATATATATATATATATATTCTTATATATATACCCGCAAATCGGGGACAGATAACAGCGACAAGAGAGCAACAAAAGTAAAACACTGCTAAGAAGTCACTAAATTGCTCAAAAACAGCCGCCTCCAATACTCATGTCTCCTTCTCCTCTTAATAAACACCTCAAACAGTCCGCACAGTCGGACAGACCTCTCTTATGTAAGAAAGCGTTGAGTGAGCCAAGTTCCGTCAGTTTAAAACCCAGACTCAAAACAACGCCGAAATCTGGACGTTGCCATACGAATTCCACGTCGCGTATGAATTCATACGTTACCACTTTGCCGCTGTTCATCTCGTCCTCCACCTAGATACAAGACATTCTTCTAAAAGTGCCTTGTTTTCTCTACTCCATTCACCAGATCAGAAGCAGAAACCCAATCATGCTTAAGAAGTGGTAGGCCCTTCTTGACCTTGAAAGCAATAGTTCGACGTATTACTTCCAGATCAGGGGGTGCTACATCTAACGGAACAATCAAATTTATTTGAAATTTAAAATAGAATACCACAGGGTAGTGTTCTTGGTTCCGTACTATGTACGATTTTTACAGCAGACATGCCAGTTACCAATAATGTTACTGTTGCTACTTATGCGGATGATACAGCAATACTTGCAGCAGTAATTGAGAAGAAATACCTAAGCAAAAGAATGTGAAATACTTAAAAATTAAAGATTAAGACCAGGAAATTGTACTGGCTACTCGACCAAAAATCTCAGCTAAATTTAGACAACAAGTTATGAAAATAAATATACGCAAAGATCTAAAAATACTAATATTAAGGGAAAAAATCCAGAGATACTCACATCAAAACCTAATGAGAAGGAGAAAAAATAAATTTTTAAACTGAAAAAAGAAAAAAATATTAACTTTTTTCTGGCTTTTTATTATTATTATTATTCTTTTTTTGTCATTTGGCTTTTCAGACTTTTTTTAAAGTACAATTTAGCATCTTTTTTCTCAGCACCTATCAACACTTGTAGTAGTATTAAACTGTGAATGAAAATAAGTAAATTTCTTTAATGATAGAAAAGAAATTGCTCTAAAGAGTTAAAGACAAAAACGAATTTACGAATTTTATAATTAGGAAATATTAAATTATACATTTTCATGTTTCATTTTGCACTTAAATTTAAAAAATATATTCAATAAAAAAAATAAAACAAGTAAAATTTTATTTCTCACTTAAATCTTTAATTCATTCAATCATTTACTTAATTGATTTCATCAATTTTTTAATTGGAAAAATTTTTATGTTTTTAATTTTTTACACTTTTTAGTAATTGATGTAATCATTTTGGTGAGATGTGCAAATTAAAAAAAAGTTTTTATATAAATGAATTATTTACTAATATATTTGATGATTGGTGACTTTTTCTATGCACTATAAAAGCGAATTTAATAATTACTATATTTAATGTATTTAATACCCATATGCTACCTAAAGAATTCATTGACGAAAGAAACTAATGGAAATTTGTTTATAACTATCATCAAAAAGTGATGGAACGTATATTGGGTTTGTAGTTCCATGTATAGCATATTGAAATATCATTTAAGCATATATATTCTCGATCCTTGTGAAAATCTAAGACGATATAACGATGCCCATCCGTCTGTTTATCTGTAAAATGTATGATGACATTCTAGGGGGACGAAATTTGGCTCAAATTTTTGCCTTATATAAGGCTTCTTTGATATGCTTATGGTAAATGAGCAAAATCGGTTCATAAACAAAAAAGTTATGGACCAAATGCTAGAAAAACAGGGTGCCCATTGTAACTCCAGTCTATACTTTTTGGCCAATATCTATTACAAAAAAGCATGCACATCAAGAAAATTTTGCACAAATAGTCAAGAACCAATGTAAATTCGGAAACCAAAAATGGGTTTGATCCGTTCACTTCCCATGTAAGTTGAAGCATTATGGATATTTTGTACAAATAGTCTAAGCACCAATGTAAACTCGGACAAAAATATAAGCGTGATCCGCCCACCTCCCATGTTAGGTAAAATTTAAAAAAATTACAGATGGTGGGTATACAGATTCGACCAAGCCGAATATAACATTCCCACTTGTTTTTTACTAAAACGATTGCATGTTTTAATTTTAGATAAGTATGATTCGAAATTTTTCTAATCACTTATAACTTTTTCAGTTTATTTTTTTTAATTTCGTCCTGCTGCTTTAAATTCAAGTTGTTTTTTGTTTTTATTTTTTGTGGTTTTTTTTTTGTTTAGTTTATTACATTGTCTGCTGTTTAACAAAAGGAAATGTTGTATATTTTCTAAAAAGAAAAATAATGTTTTATAGAGGTAGACAAAGTCAACCATATTGTATGACATGGAGTCTATTAATGGACACAATGCATTGACTTAAAACAATGGTTGTCACTTGCAATTGCACCAACATGAATAGGAAACGATAAAATAAATTACAAAGATAAAGAATAAAAAAATAAAACTAAAAAATAAAGTAGCGTTAAAACAAGTACAAGAAAAGGATGAATGTGCAAGAAATAAGGAAGTAACTAAGGAGACAAGAAAGACAATTAAAATAATCACGCCCTTAAATTTGTAAACATTTGTTGTAATTTGTTGGAAATGTATTAATTATTTTTATAGGATCTTTTTTATTCTCTGTATGCAGCAAGTCTTAAAATTAAGGAAAAAAGGAGACATAAGACGCATAAATAGGACGGTTAAAGTCTTTAAATAATTTTGAAATTTTCAGATATGTATTTTCACAAATATCTTAAAATCTTAAAGAATATTGGTAACAAAGCATTTCACTGAAAATAAATCTCTTTAAAAAATAAAATTTTTATCTACTAGGTGACTCCTGCATAATATTCGGTATAGATCTGAACTTTAGATGCAGCTCTTAAGGTAAGTAAATTGATTTTTTCAGCTTTTATAGCAATTTGCTATCGTTGAAAAGAAGAATATTTCGGCATCTTAAAATAAAATAAAAGTAAATAAAAAGCAAAGATATAATAAGAATTTGTTTTAAATTATAGCTTGCACTATTTTAAGATGAGCAGTTTTATGATATATTATATAATGCTTATAACGCGCAAAAACAATGTAAACGATGATTAGTGTTCAATTTGGTACTAAATAATTTACTAAATAGTGGTGTCCGTCAGTCCGACGGTTCAACCTTTATTAATGTAAATGTTTTGATTAAATTGTAAAAATGATTTGCAATATATCTTAATGAAATTTACACACAACTTCTTTCCCATGGAGGACACAAGTAGATTTCCTGGAAATTGTGATAACAATGTTTTCCAAAAATTCGTTTTTACTGTTTCTATCAAAATTAGTGTCCACAAAAGACGCCATATTGAAAAATCTCATAAAAATCTTTTGTTGCAACTTTTAAAAGTGCTAAAAATTTAAATTTATTTATAGGATAATAGTCTTAAATTAAAGTCCAATGCCAAAAAATTAACTTTAGAAATAATTTTGTACAGAAATACGTATACAAAATTTAATTAAAATTACATATTTTTTGAAGCTAAGTCAGAAAATTAAAAATATTTTTCAACAGGGAAGGCAAGCTCAGAAAAATTTTATTATATTTTTAGTCCTTGCAATACTGGATATAACCTGCATATGAATTTATGCTCTCTAACCTATACGTTCTATAATTTATACATCTTGATTATTATTGCTCACTTTAATATTAATATTTGTCATTGTCTAATTAAAAAGCGCATATTAAAGGTATGTAATTCTGTATTTCATGATACGAATAATTTATGATAAAAGCGAAAATATACTAAAAATATTACCATATTTTTGCTTGAAAGAACTTTGAATTTGAACGCGCTTACCTAGTTCAACAAATGACATGCCAAAATAATAAGTTTGGGGGAAAGTTCAGCACATTTTTAGCTATTGAATGCAATATTTACTTTACAAAATTCGAACTTTTAAAATTCGGCTTTCTGCTGGAAAACTGTTCGAGATACCCCTCTGTGCATTGTAGATGCTCAAGCCATCCATGTTCTCTTTTTCTTAGATATGTAAGAAGGTTAACTTAAGGTTAATTAATTCATTATTTTATTGTGTATTTCCATATGTGTGTATAAAGGATAGCCCAAAATACTTTTTGTAAATTTTTAAACGCTTGATTAGTTTTTGCGCTATGGAAAAACAAATGATACCTAATTTAAAGCGATTATCTGTAACTTTGACCCTAATAAAAATTAATTTTGAGTTTTTATCCACTTCAGAATAATTTGCGATTTTGTCTCAAAACCTCACTTTTTAATTTGGCCACATACTATTTTATGTGATACATGGACGTGTTCAGTTAAATTCAAAATGTTTGTAAATTATTTTTAAGTATCGGAGATCTACTAAATACTGATTTATTTGGAGTATAAAATGTCTTTAAATGGTTTAGTTATAGCGAAAACATATGACAGCATATTTAGTATCAAAACTGCACAAATTGAAATTTAGGAACATCATACAATTTTCGTTAGTTCTTGCTATATTAATTTGTACAAATTTTAGGTGATATCTTAAATAGCATCATTTAGAAATTCTCCATAATATATTAATCAACCAAGAGGATATTAGCTTTTTAAGTAATTTTGACAAACACCAAACATCCTTATCTGAAATTATTATTATTTAAAAGAAAATAAAAGTATAATTTTTAAGTAATTTTGACAAACACCAAATATCCTTATCTGAAATTATTATTTAAAATAAAATAAAAGTATAATTTTGGACTTTTTAAATAAACGTAATTTATATTAAAATAGTATAATAAAATTTTAGGTAAATAATTATCATATACGGATAAATTATTGTAATTAATTTCATAAGGATTGTTCCACAATTGACCATAGGACCCAAATAAGGCTCTCTCCCGATATTAATTTTAGTGCCGAAGCATGTAGGGTATTACATGGTCGATTTTGACCAATACTGCTTGTTTTTATCTTCTCCTATTTGTCTTGATGCTAAATTTAAAACACAAGTATCAGAACGCTGTCAATTTGTTAGTAAAATTGTACTAACTGCTATAGAGAAACTGTTATAACTTTTGATCCCATTGGGATCCATTATAAAATTTTTACACTACAACGGCAAATCGATTGTAAACATTATATCAAAAAATAATTAAAATTAAATGATCCTTTTTCAGGACAACTTGGGATAAATGATATTTTTTCATTTAAGAGATTCTTTTTCCTTGTTTTAACCTATATGATTTTATGGTAAAGAGGAATATCAGTCCTTTTTATTAATACTAAAATGCTATAATAATGTGCATAGGAGTTACTTAACCTTAAGCTATGTTCATTTTTGACAAAAATGCCCGAGGTGTCCTGCTTTAGAAGTCTTTAAAACATGAACCGTAAATTATATGGAACTGATTCATATGCGATAAAATTCACGATGATTAGCTTAAAGAGCCATTAAATCCAACCAACTGATGTTTAAAATTTTTAATGTTTTAAAATTTAATGACATTTGGTACATTCATTATCTTGATCATTAACAATACTAACACAAAATTTTAATTTAATATAATTAATAATACAATAAAAAATGAATAATTTTATCAAATGGTTCACGGAATATAGCATTTTGTAAATGTAGAAGATTCAAAAATATACAATACTAAGTTGTCCTTACAATATTGCAAATATTTGAAAAAAAAATCTAATATATATATATATATATATATATATATATATATTGTTAATTTAAACAGTATAAGAAATTTATTTCTCCCTCCTCTTCCTTTTTCATTTATTTTCACTTATTATTACTATTATTATTATTATTATTATTATTTTATTTTTTTTTTTCTAATTTGTTTAACGAAGTGTTTATAAACGCAGCAAAACAAATTAGAGCCTGAATCTAAAATTTGTATAAGTTTCAGCAAAAATGTAATTATTGTATGCATATAAACCCAATTTTTTTATCTCTGGTGCAAAATAAAATACTATATGTGTGTTTATCATATATACTTATACTTTCGCTCTTGAATCCACAATAATATTCTATCATATTCAAAAACAAATACCTTTTAACGCCTCCTCTAAATATGAGTTTATAGTACTGCATGTGTACGTTTATTGAAAAATAGACAAATTAGTCAAATTATGTTGAATCTTCCCATTCTAATTGCGTATGATAAATGGCCTGTACTCTTATACTCTATTCAGTATTATTAGAGATGAAAATACTTTCATCTTCATTTTTTTTTTTTCTCAAAAAATCATGTTAAAAATATACTTTATTGTTTTTGATATGTTATGCCTTTATAATAAGTATGACGATAATGTTGATCATACATCTTCCTTTGAAAGTGTCTGCATGAAGAACACATGTAACACTTTCAATTGTGACAGTAGTCATTTGCTGAATATTCTATACTTTCTCTTATATTAGACGGCATATGTTTGTTTACACACGCATATGTAAGAGTTGTATGTATTATGAGTTATGTATACAAATTTTTAGAAATAACAACGTTATCAAGAATGCTTGGTTTATTAAATAACATTAGGGGTGTTGTAATTTGAAAGTACTTTGCTTTGATTTCTTTCAGATTATTTGTTATTATTTCATTCCTTGAAATGAGCTATCTTATGCTAATCTATTAGAAGTCAAATGAGTAGATAAAAATTCAAATCAGATAAATTGAAAGTGTTTTTTTTTTTTTTTTTTTTTAAGGAAAATTTCTTGATTACCACTTATTACGAGAACTGAACATCTTTCATCGAATTATAGTTTTAACAAACTTTCCACCAAAATTATTAACTGCTACAAACTCAAACTTATTAAGACGTTCTTGTAATTCTCCTCTTGGGAAATCAAATGTTGACAGTTTATACACCACCCTAAGAAATATTGCATATATACAATTCGCAATGTACTTTAAGTACATATTATTCAAATATGGCATTATTTTTCAAATATGACATATTACAAATCATATGACATTAGAACATAAGCGACTTAATCATATTTGATGAAGATGAAGATTATGTTGTTGGTTTTGCTCGTATAGCGTCTAATACAACAACTACTACTGCTGCTATAAGTATGACATTTGTACTTATTACTAAACAGTGCTACTACTGCTGCTGTGGTTTACACAATTTCTGGTTTTTATTGCTTTAGTTGTTGGTGTTATTTCTTTGTACTTATTTTTGTTTGTTGATTGTTAAGACGCATTTGCATGAAATCGTTTTATTTTCCTTCTTTGGTTTTTAGACTATGATGACGATGATTTTAATCTACTGGATACTGACAAGTATAAAAGAACATAATTTATAGTTACACCTGTACTATTTAGTGATAAATATGCTTGCCTTAAACTTCGATTTCGAAATAAAACAAAGAGTTAGAGACATATGTTTGGTTTAAGTTGTGGTAATTTAAGTTTAATGCTTATTACAATCATCTAAAATATTACATCATATTTGATTTAGCGGAAAGATAAACCAATTTGTAAATATAAATAGAGAACAGCAGCACTGACATCAATATGCCTTTAGGGAAAAAATTGAGTTAATATAAATTTTACGAAAAATTCCAAACAGTTTAGTGCTAAATCCTGGCTTTTAATGATTTATTCACTTGATTTTTTTAGTTGTCTAATTTGTGTTCTAATTTTTTTATACCATCAATCCAAAAATATGTAAAATCCTATTTTTCCTGTGCTTCAAAACTGTCCGTTTCAGACAACATATTTTGTCATATTTTCATAGAAGATCCTTATCTTTATATTTTACATCTAAGATAAAAACATTGCTTTCCTATATAATTTGCCATTGCATATGACCAATGTGTCTAATTTCTCTTGCAGAAATTAAAAAAAAAAAATAATAACTAAGAAATTGTAAAAAGTGAATGTATTTTAGAAATGATATTAAGAACATATATTAAAATTACAAGGCTTTAAAGCTGATGGTTTAATATCATTTTTGAAATTTTTATTACAATGGAGCTAAAACTATAAAAGATGTATCGTATCAAAATATATAACAATGAACAATGAGTCAAAATAAAACATTTTTGGAAATAAATCTATAACTTTTAATGGCTGGTTCGATCAAAATAAAATTTCACCCAGTCATTGCAGGAGTAGCGTAGTTTTGGTTCCATAAAAGGTAATTAGTGCAGTCCTTTTGATTACAATTAAGAATTATGTAGCTAGGCAATATAATTCGTGTCCATGGTTCTTATAATTGGAAGAACTTAAATATTATTAGTAATTAAATCGTTTTACTTAATGAAATGTTCGGTGATTATTGAATTTATCATTTGGAATATTAAAGTGTGCAATCAACTCCCAAAAAATCGGTGAAAATCCCAAAAATGGGATTTTTTAAATTTTATTTATAAAGTCCAGATTTGTTTAAGAACACAGGAACACAAAATTGCATTCTGTTAGTAGATACATGCTTTGGAATTTTAGAACATATCAACTAAAGTCAAAATTACGATGCAAAATAGGTCAAATTCGGGAATAATTATTATAATAAAGGAAAATTTGTACTAGAGAAAAAAATAGTAAAGAATCTTTTTCGACTAAAAAAACGTAAAAAATTCTAATTTTTGCAAATTCAAAATCATTAATTTTTGGAGTCGGAAAATATATCGACTTCAATTTCATTATATTCGAAATAAAATTTTATTCTTTAACTAATTAAAAAAGTGTTTACGAGATTGTTGAAATTTCAAATGAAAACAAGTTGGAAACTATTGCAGATATATAGCATATGAAAGCATCATTACCATTTTATAGGCATTATCGAGGGCTGTAAGAATATGTAAAATTCAATTTCCGATTAAAAATTACTGATTTATTTCCAAAAAATTTCGATTCTGCCCTACTGTGCAATGAAGGATTTGTACCTCAAAAACTTTGAAAATAAAAGGCTAATGTTTAAGAGTTTGTTAAGGTTGATCAGTATCTGATAGTAAATTCGAAAATCGTGTCTAATACTGTCATTCTCATAAGTAAAGTTCTACGAGAAATAAATAAACAACTTAAGTTGGTTAAATTGTGACAACATACATATTATATGCAGGTTAATGCATAACATTGAAAAATTTTTGTTTTTCCATTATTGAAGAGCTTTGATTAATCTGGGGCTCAGAGTTCTTCTTATAATTATTATTTAAAACTTTCTTAGCTTTTATTGAATTAAATCTTACATTTAGATTTAACTTGACACATTTTTGGATTTTGAAAAAAGTACGCAGCGAGGCATTGCACGCTCGTTGGAGTTTTCCCACTTTTTGGTCTTGGAATCCATTCTTATGATTTCTTCTTTTTCTAAACCAAATTTCGTCTCATTTTTTATTGCTTTTTGATTGCTAAATGAAATCTGAAATAAATAAATCAAAATGATGAAAATAAAAATTCCAAATTGATTTTGTACCTTTTTCTTTGATTTCCCTCTGCATGCGGACGAACGAGCGGATTTAATAGATTCGAACTGTTGTTGAATCTGACATATCTCTTGATGATGCAGTGATAAACAATGATTTTTAAAATTAACGGCAGTGAAAGGTATTACAAAAGTTGTATGTTATATTTTATTTCAACGCACATCTTACTTCTACAAATCCGATTTCCTAATAATTTTCATCCTATAAATTAATAAACATTTTGTATTAATTGTAATAATTAATTGAGATTCATCTCTTTAATGTGCCCTCAATAGCAGAGTGATTATATTCTCCTTTAATATGTATTTATTATTGATATCAGACTAGTGTATTAAAAAACCGAAAGCAGATAATCGGTTTTTACTTTTTAAAAAAACCAACCGGTTTTGAATAAATCTTATTTTTGAGTAATTCCACAGGCCGGTCTTTTCTGTCGGTTAACCGGTATTTTATGAAATGCTCCTTCTTTTATTTTTGTTTGCTAAATCAACCTATTCTTCGCATTTTTTATATTTGCTAATTTAAACTTACTTTATGGCCTTATATATTAAAAGTATCAAATTGTTTCAAAATAAAATTTTTATGAAAATTTAAAATTTTTTGAGTAGTTTAAATAAAAATTTCATATTTATACAATTTGTTTGTTGTACTGAGTCAGGCCCTTAATTATTTGAAAGTATTTTTGTTTTTCATTACGAACTAATAAATCTTTAAGACTAGTTTTTTAAATTTCTAATTTCAGATTTAGGTAGCATCAGGCATAATGAAAGTTGAGATTTGTATATTTATAATAAATTTAAATTAATTTTTATGAACAGAGTCTACTTTAGAAGTAAATTTTATTTTTATTGTTTTTCACAATAATAAGGTGAATTTCAATAAATAAGTAGAGTTGAATCAGAGGAAGCATTATCAGAATTCAACTAAAAAAATACAAAACTTGAGTATTATTCTTTAGCTGCTTTATCAAAACAATATATAAAATTAAAAAAAAAAAAAACGAGAAAACTATGCATAATTTGTTGTTTAAAATTTGTTTAACGAAATGTTAAAAAATCATATATATATATATATATATATATATATATATATATATATATATATATATTTCAACATTTTTATATTTATTTCCCTTTTCTTTTTCAAAATTTTGAACTTGATGTAAATTTTTGTGATTTTTTTTTTTCGTCAGACCAAATATATTTGTTCACAAAGTTTGAAATGTTATTTTGTTTAGAATAAAATAGAATAAAATAATATGTAATATTTATAACTCAAAAATTATTAAGTATTTTCTAAACTTTACTAAAAAATTATTCATCTTCATATATATAAAAATGTAACGTGGCTGAATTACTCATCATCCCACTGTCCAAACGTCTGAAGCTAGAGAAATGGAATTTGGACTGTAGATATTGGCTTTCCGCCAATACACGTATTTTTTGGAGATTCGAGAGTTTAGGTGGTAAAAAAATGTTAAATCGGGTAATATCGATAATCGTATATCTCCTCAACTAATATAGATACAAAAAATTTTAATACGTATCGTTATTCATTTGAAAGATAAGCTGACAGGTTTCCGGTACTTTTTAGGGATAAGACGGATAAAAACCTTATTTTAGTACTTTTTTGCACCATACGTATCATCTGAATCGGTAAAATAAAGGTAAAATTTACATCGAATTCGTAACTTATAGAGAAATGACAAATACAATTTTGGTACTTTTTTAAAATTCTAACATTTAAGGGGTCAAAATTGTACCTAATTTTTGGTACTTTTTTCATAAATCTTTTTTTTTTCTATTTATTGACATACACATATGTTTATTTTAATATGGGATCCTACTACAATTTAGAAATTCATTTGAATACAATTTGGTTACATCTATGGGGGAAAATAAAGTACCTAAAAAGGTGTAAGCGAAAAATTACATTTTATTGAAACTCAATGATGAATTTTTTACAAGATCTTTGTAGTAATTTTTCGTTCCTCCAATGGTACTTTTTGAATTTTTATAATATTGAACGAAGAAACATAAAATTAAAGATGTGAGTAAGAATACAAGAGAGGGAGGGGGGGGGTACTTTGTGGTACTTTTTTTGTTATTATAATGGAATTTTTTTGAATTTTCCATAATACTGAACAAAGGAACATGAAATTAGTATATATGGTCCTGTATAAGTATAACTTCACAAGGGGAGACTTTTTTTGTACTTTTTTTTTTGTATTTTTTTTTTAATTTTGTATAATATTGAACCTACAAATATGAAATTTAAAATATATGGTCCTAAGTGAATGAAAATTCGTAAGAGGGAACTTTGTGTTACTTTTTCGTTTTTCTAATGGTACTTTTTGAATTTTCTATAATATTGAGGGAAGAAACATGAAATTAATGGTACTTTGTCTTTTGTGGGTAAAAATTCAAGAGGAGGAATTTGTGGTAATTTCTGAATTTTCTATAATATTGAAAGAATAAACATGAAGTCAAATATATTTGGTCCTAAGTGAATGAAAATCCATAAGACGGGACTTTGTGGCACTTTTTCCTTCTTCTAATAGTACTTTTTGAATTTTTTATAATATTGAAGATACATGGTCTTATGTGGGTAAAAATTCACAAGGGGGCACGTACGTTTTGTCTTTCTAATGATACTTTTTGAATTTTCTATAATATTCAATCTACAAACATGAAATTAAGGAAAGGATTTAACTCTTGGATTGAGATGGTATAAGACTTTATTAACAAAATATTTAAATAAACTAGAAGATCTCTGTATGTACTAGTCTGAAATTTTACACCTTGGGATTTATTCACTTTTTAGTTACTGAGAATACATATTAGACATGATATCGCTCGTTACATTTATATTTGTCGCAACAAGGAAAAATTGCACAACTCAAGATATGCACACTCAAGATTTCCACAGAAAAAATATTCTCTAAAGTTTTTCAATTCTTTTGTTAATTGCTTTTACTTTAAAATTTAATTAATGTATTTATGAAATTAATTACTTTTTAAATTTATTATACATGTGTTTGTCAAAAACGTAAAACTCTGAAAAAAAAAATAAATAAAAAGGAAGAACATTTTAGGAAAAATTTATATTTATATTATAATTGTATTGTATATTCCATTGTACTAAAAATCCAAATTGAAATTAAGTACTCAGTTTACAAAGGTCAGTTACTACAATTTGTTGTGTTTTGTAATATTTTTTAATGCTCCGATATTATTATAGATAATCTCGTGATTTACAGTAATACTATTCCATTTTCATCTTGGACCTTTAGGGTTGATTGGTTTTTGTTATGTATTGCCTGAAATTAGATATTGTAGATGTCCATATGATTTTTAGAATTCTTCGCAAAGGCCTACGGTGCGTTTATGTCACGAAGTCATGCATTAGAAGTCTCACATCCGTACATCATAATTGGCTTAAAATTGGAATTGAGGATTTTAATTTTCTCATTCCAGATCAGTTAAAACGACTAATGGCTTCTCCAAATTTCGTTAAAATGCTGCTCGTAGTGTTGAATTCAAACTATTCATGGTATATCAAAATCAAACCGCTGCTTATATCTATAAATTTATGTGAGAATAAACAAATGTCATCAGCATAATCGAGAATTCTAGATATGCATCCACACCCCGTCATATATTTCATGTGAAATAAGTTTTCTATTTTTTAAATATATTTTATAATTTTGCAATAAAAGATTTAGTTGAAATTTGTGCATTTTGTCTAGGTTGGCTTTTGTTTCCCTTAATTATTGAATCGAATCGATAAATAAATTATTCGGATTTAAGCAAAATGTCTGCAACAAATGTAATTGATGTAATAATAAAATTAATTAAAATCCATCTAAAATATCAATTATTTTGTCTTAATTAATATCATTATTAATCAGATCAAATAAAAATTTAATTGATATAAGCAATTTCTTAACTGAAATCAATTTTTTTTCTGTGTTTTCATTTCTAAATTCGTTACTTTAATTAAAAGACTGTTTCATTTTATACACAAATAGTAATACATGTAACTTAAAGTCTAAATACGAGTATATAAATGTATGAACTACAATCAAAATTTTTATTTGCATTAAATCGTGCTTGTGTTAACACTATGTTTTTATTGTTGTTGGCAGTTCTTAGGGAAAATACTTGCAACCACATAAAATAAATTCAAAGAAAAAGATACACGCACAGAAAAATAAAAGACACAATTTTTTATCTCTAATGACCTTGAGACAATGATAAAAATTTTAATATATCACTAACTTAATAAATAGAACATTTTAATGTTTTGTTCATGCTTAATTTCATTTGCAACATTAAGCAAATTATTTTCTATTGTGAACATCGTAACAATACAATAGACAATTTTGTGGAACTAAGCAGATTTGGCTGGAAATGACAAAACAAATTGATTTAGGTATGAAAAAAATAAAATCATAAATTTTAGTTGAAACTCCAGACAGAAATTAAGACCATGATTTGGGGCTTTGTATTAGGTCATTGACAGATGTTTCTTTAAAAGGTTTCTTGTTTAGATTTTTATTTGATTGTTGTGTTTAAAATAAGGTTAGAAGCACGTTAATGTAATTATTCACTTATAGCTTTTATAGCATTTAGATTATCATAAATAAACTGTTTGTTGCATTTGTTGCACATTTAAATGAAATCATGCCCCTGGAATTTCCTACAATGCCACTTTTCTCTAACCAATCTTTCATTCTCCCACTGTATGTGAGTGTAAATATTGCACATCCATTTTAAGCATTGAGTCACGTTCAAAACATCATTGTTAACACTTGTCTCTTAAATGGCTGAAGTAAAAAGAAAACAAGGATAAAACAACGACCAAAAACATTTACGCGTTTTAATTCAAAAGTATTTATACTCTTGCAGATTAAAGGCCAACATAAATCAGTGCAACAATATACAGAGCAGCAGAAATAACAGCAGCAATGCGCTATAGTAGTACGTGGTGCTAGAAAAATAAATTGTAAATTTATGTAAATTTTATTTAAAAGGACATACTCCTTTTTTTGCTTTCTCCTCGTTTGTCACACAGCTACAAATACATACATATTTAAGGCTTCTGAAAAGCAGCAGTAGCTGGAGTAAGTACAACTGTGGCAACAACTCAAATATGTTGCATGTTTATCATTAAGTGTACGTAAACGTACTTACGATAAAGAAACAAAAAATGTCATAAATGCTGCGAAATAAAATGTAATACATTTAAATTGGACATTTAATTCTTATTCTTGTTTTTATTGTTTCATCATGAATATTTTATCACAAAAAAAGCAAGTTGCATACAAATGTTTTGCTACATTTTTAATATTAGATTTAAGATACTAAAACCGGACAAATCTCAATTGCTGCCCCCGCTCATTTTATTTCTGTTTTATTTGCAGTTAAAACCATAACTTAGTTTTATGAAAAAAAAGTCTTAAAAACAAGATTTGATCTGTTTTACTTATTTTCTTCTTTTACTTTGACAATACTCTTTTCTTTTAAGACATTGCAAAGTAAAAAGTTTATTATTTTCATTTTTCAAGAAAATTTATGCAAACAACAGAGTAATGAAAAAAACTTAAAATATACGTTGAAGATTTCCTTAAGAAGTATCACAAAAAGTCGAATGCCAGATATACATATATATATAGACTTTTGACAGTAATAGAAAAAAAAAATTTAACATTAATATGGTAACCAGTACCTTGTGGTAGAATCTAGGCATTTATATAGCCATTGCAAAATTTTCTCTTCCTTTTGTTGGATCATACAGTGTGGAATTTTAAAAATACATATGGGGTTAAAAAAATTAAGATTTTTTTTTTTTTTTTTGTTAACGACATATTAAAATCCATTTGTACGTAGAATTTTTTTGTGGAAATTATAGCGGTTTTAGTTGGCAATATACAAAATTTTACAAACTTGAAGTTTATGTATAACTCTGTCTAAAATTATACTCACTACCGAATAAAACTTATGATATTTTCAATTGCCCAATTTACATCATCGTTATTGTGTTATTTGTTATTTTCAACCGAATTAAAATATTATAAATTGAAATTTATTTCATTTTATTTTTATTTTACAAAAGAAAATTAAGCCAATCTTAAATGATTCATGATAAGTATGGAATTATTTAATATTTCTTTCAGGTGTCGCGAAAGCTTTAGACAAGGTATAGCACAAAGGTCTAATATATAAAATTAAATGTCTACTACCACCACAAATTGCTGGAGTTTTATCTTATGAATTAAAATAAAAAACAGCTGCCACAGGGAACCTTCATATTGACAATAAAGTCATCCGTACCGTAAAACCGTACTGAAATCAATTTGGACATATGACATTCAGTTATTGAGAATAGCCAGTAATATGAACATTGATATTTTATAGAAGGCCGAATCACATATTTTTTGGGCCATGATGGGTGCGCCATGGTACATAAAGAATGCAAATATCCATAGAGACTTATAGGTACCATTGGTGAAAGACAAGTTTATTAAGCTCAGTAAAAAATATATTAACAAACTACAATCCAATTGCAAGACTTTTTGCTGAAATCCAAACAAATTCAAGGCTTCATAGAGCTGACTTTCCGCCCCATTATTAGGTAGACAATGAAATCAATTATTCATCTTCTCGTTAGTAATCAAATAGTGTTTGCTTTTTAGTTTTAAAATTTTAAATAGATGTTGTGAGCCCTAAAAATAGACAGATTTAGTATGTAAATAAAACGTAAAAACATTTTTTGCAATGCGTACTCAAAACTTCGTAATTTTTCTGATCAAAAAACAGAATACTATTTCGAAGGGTCATTTGAATGCAGGCTATGTGAAATATTGAACCGATCATAATCAATTTCAATAGGTTTGGTTCATGTATCAAAATACTCATGAGTGCCAAGTTTCATCAAATTAGCTCCACTATTGTACTGTTCCTGTACTTTGTGGACAAAGTCTACCCGTCAGCAGACGGACATCGTTAAGTCGACTCAGAAAATACTTTTGAGTTGATTGGTATACTTTAAGAGGGATGTTGGAATATTTGTTCTGCGCCTTAAAAATATCATCACAAACACATAATTCCCCAACCAACTTTTTATATGTATTTGTGGATATATGTATTTCTGATTCGTAGTGTATCATGATGATAGTAAAGATCAATTGTACTGGTACATATATACTTTAAAAACGTGACCAAAACTTACATAAATCCAAAGCAACTTAAAGCTAAATAAGCAAATTCTCAGTATTGATGTAATCCAACGCAAACTTTGGACTTTCCATTAGCCACTTTTTTGTTTAAATTGTTCTATTCTCATAACTTCAAACGGTATCTAAAAACACTACATGGAGTAAATTCGCCAAGTAATGAGGACAGAATCGTTCGTGTAAATATCTTTTTTTTTAATTTTATTTTAATACTTCAACTGAAAAAACAAAAGTTAATATATTTCATTGAATTTTATGAAAAATAAAATTCGCGAGGTTCCCGGAGGATAAGATTGGCCGGCTTACCAGTAGTTTGACGAATGCTTCCCAGGAAGAGTCTTATGCTCCAAAAACAATTTTTTTCACACTTTAAGTGAATTTATTAAAACACTTGTCATCAATTCTTGTTCACTACTTTCAAGGCTATAGCCTTGAAGCGAAACAAAAAATTTATTAAATTCCAAAATAGAGTCATGTCTACGGCGAAATATTTGATAAAATATTGAAAAAAAAAAACAATTAAACGCGTCTAAATCCGATCAAATGTAAATTGCAAATACTAAAATTTGTTGGATGATAGACGATAAAGGAAAAGAAAATCAATTAGTGCCACAAAAATTAATACTTCATTTTCAATATAATTGGAAATGCCAGATGTGGCTCTTTGGTGAATGTTTTGCTTCCTCTACTCTACCTATAATTTTTAGCTTATCCGAATTCATTCACGAATAAGCCGATTCACATTTGTTTAGGGCACCTAACATAGAGGATCTTATTATTCGAAATATTTTGGCAATCCCTATTATGAGTTAATATATAAAGCCTTTTATATAATAAAGGTCATTTTTGAAACTTTGTTTTTTTTTTTTTTTTTTTTTTTTTAATACAGAAACAATTTTTTCTCTAGCGTTAGTATGACGATAACGATAAATATTATTACTTTAATAATAAAAAAAAAATTTGTGGATAACAAAATTCAAAATAATATTTGAAAGTACATACACATACTATACATACATCTGTACATCTATACTGAAGTTGTGGCAGCAGAAACAACTATAACGACATTAGCTTACCGGTCATTCAAAAACTTCTTACTTTTTGCTCCATGCATCAACTGAAATCAAGAAAGAAACGCAGAAATAGAATCACCAACAACTTTTATTTTTGGCAAAGTTTTATATTGCTTCGAAATTAATTTTTAAGTGTTTAGGTGGTTAGGGGAGTTGTTTGGTTGGCTAGTTGGTTGTTTGGTCTGTTTGTCTCCTTGTCTATCTATTGCCATCTTATAATACTGTGTATAAGTTTCATTTTTATCATTTCGAAGTTTGAAAAAAAAAAAATCAAAAAACAAGAAATGAAAATTCGTCACGGTTAAAGTTTCCTGCTGTTGATTGTATAATCTTGTTTAATATGTTTTTTTCTTGTTATATTTTTTTTCTTTGCAATTTTGTTATTAACGATGAATTTATTATTGTCATAGCGAAATTAGTTTTTAATCATAAAAAAAGTTATAAAGTTGAAGTTTTAGGGAAAATGTTGAAAATAAGTTTTGGTGACTTAAGAAGATTTTATTTCAAAAGCTCTTAATCAATAGGAAATATTATTATTATGTTATCAACTAAGAAGATTATGTATTAAACAGTGACGGATATCAAAGAAAAAATATAAAATTGAAATGTTAACGAAAAATATAAAGATGTGATTGATATTAAATAGATTTTAAATAAAGAAATTTAATAAATAAAATAAATGAATCAATTATAGAGCATCCAATTTTTATAAGTTGCTACTTAAACCGATTTTCTTAAAAGGTAGAAAATTTTATGAAATTTTAGAGTTTCAGGAATTAGTAATTAACATTTAAAGTTAAAATTTATATATCTTCAATTATCAAATTTTGTACCAGCTAGTAAATATATTTAAATCATTTGTAGTTTTCATGAAATATTTAATTTAATTCACTTATTGTTTTTTTATTATTTTTAATTTCCAACTAATATAGAGAATGAAATTTTCATTGGAATTATGATCTTTATTAAAAAATACTATTTACAAAAGCTTATTTTCATTGCTCCAGAATTACTGTAAGACTTATATTTTTCTATGACATCTCACTACCACTTAATGTTTGTTTTATGTCATTTAAGGTTCAAGGAAGTCAAACATAAATGAACTTAGTATCTGTGCAAGCTTTTGCTATTTTTTGTTGTATGTGTGATTATATGTATGTATATTGTTATGATTGTAGTTATTATTGTTATTGCAGTTTACATGAACATACAAATATACTATGTTTTTCTATCATATATGTA
This sequence comes from Protocalliphora azurea, assembly GCA_932274085.1. Classification (NCBI taxonomy): domain Eukaryota; kingdom Metazoa; phylum Arthropoda; class Insecta; order Diptera; family Calliphoridae; genus Protocalliphora; species Protocalliphora azurea. The sequence goes on along the minus strand of OW026520.1, from coordinate 4,122,397 downwards.
CATATTTATGTATTTTGGTCAAAATTTTTACATTTACTTATTGCAACATATTGATAGTTATGAAACCAAAATATGTATAAGTACTTACAACTATAACGACAATAGTATTATGTATGTATATATCGCACATGTACATGTATTCATATATGTATGTACATTAGGGTTATAAATTTCTTTGGACATCAAAATACCATATCACCATCTTATAGCCAATATTGTCCTGATAATAAAAACCGAGTTTTATAATCAATTTGGACAAAAAACTTCATTTAAATGGTAGAACTTATTTATTAGGTTTGGATCAAAATCGCTTTAATTTATATTCCTCTTTCACCTAAATATGAAAATTGTTGCGATGTGGTCAAGTATTCAAAAGAAAATTACTTAGGAATAAAATATAAAATTCTCGCTAGAAACAAATTTAATAAATTTTTGGACATGTTTTTCACCAAGTTAGTAGAAAATGATTTTGCCTTTAAATTTACATCATAAGATATTAATAAATTTAAAAATTCAGGAAAAGGATACAAAATAAAAAATAAAAAAATGAATACATTATTTTGTACGTTTTATTTATATTAACATAGCGATTTGACAGAAATTATCCAGAAATTTTTTGCAAAATTATTTGATATCAAAGGAGATAATGGAAAGTGTTGAAAACTTAAACAGTTTGTGTAGAAAATGTAAATTATTTGATACCGAAACAGTATTATTTATAAAAAATTTTCACCGTGTTTGGTGCGTGAACTTTCTAATGATTGCAAAAAATTAAAAACATATTCCTTTATATTATTCTATATAATACTATACCTTGTTATGGCATTTTTTATATTTGCAAAAATTGCTAAAAGTTATAACCCTAATGTGCATTTGAGCTTAATTTAAAGACAGTGGTGTCAGAGGAATTATTCATATAAGGATTCTTATAAGTAGGTTTGTCGAAATGATAATGCACAGCGATTTAAAAAGGTTAACTACTAGGATAATTGATTATTTAACTTTTAGGAAAAACCAGTTTTCGAGTAGTTCGAATAGTTGGATTTTTGAAAAAAAAAAACGGTTTTTGATTTTGAAATTCCGAAATAATCGGTTAAACGAACGAAAAAAAAAATATATCAATTAAAAATAAAAAAACATTTTAATTAAAACTTCTCAAAGGAAAAAAAACAACAAATCTTATAATATTCAAATTAAAATTTGTTATTAAATATAATTGTTTGAAGAAAGAAATTTTAACTAAGGTAAGAAAATAATAATCAAAAAATAGGCTACGTTTTATGTAATATGTATAGAAGCTATGACTTAGTATGGAAAAGTATGTCCCAATTTTTTCGAAAAAATATGTATACATTTTTCAATAAAGTTGAAAATAAAAACATTATATCTCTTAAAATTGTAACGAGAAGGAAATGATTTATTTAACTTTTTTCACTACAGTTAGTTTATAGGGTAAGAATTAAGCGAAATTACTCACGACGTAATTTTTTTCTAATTTTTGTTGTTTAAATTTTCATTTTTATTTTTTTTCAAGCCTTTGAGGTTTGCGCATTTTCTGTTAGTGCCATTTTAAAAATTTTACCATTTTTGAAATCTACGGTCATGTGAAAGTTATATCAAATACAAATTTACCCTATACATCCACTCCTTATTACTCATTATTCCATGGCTTTATGAGGTTTAATTAATAAATTCTTGACTTTTTCAATTTTAAAAACTTCTGAGGGCTGTGTGTGGCATGTTGGAGACTTGACTAATGCTATATTTTTGTAGCACCATTTCTTGCATATAAAACATAAAATAGTTTAATATTACCTTGAAAATTATATAACCTACAAGCTCCTTGTGGAAGCATATCTTCTTTGGCCGTCAATGGGTTAAAAATGTGACGTGGCCAAAATATTCCTGGAGATTGGAATGATTATACCTACAATATCTGCAACACATTTTTTACAATAATTTTTTAGTGTTGATCTGTGTTATCTAAGAGAGTTCTACTTAATATAATTATAATGATACACTTATTATAAATATTGAATTAAAAAAAACCCTAAAATATTTAAATTATTTATAAAAATGTTAGAGGTTTTACAAGAGTAAAAACTAATTCCATTGATATACGTATTTCATTCAAGATAATTGTTATTTATAATATTAATTTGAACTTATAAAATTATTTTCAATTTAACCTTAAACTATATTTATAAAATACAATAAGAAATAAAGTTTATGAATTTTAATCAGTTAGCAAACTTTTTCTAAATTTTCATTAAAATATTAATGGCCTGATTCAGTACGACAATCAACTTGTTTGAAAATAAAATTTGTATGAAAATTACTAATTTTTTCAAATGTTTTTTGAGTAGTTTTCATACAAATTATATTTTCAAACAAGTTGATTGTCGTACTGAATCAGGCCATTATATTCGGTAAATATGTTTTTTGAAATAAAATGTTATTTTTAAAATGTGTATTGGGTGTTCAAAAAAAAAAAAAAAAAAAAAAAAAAAAAAAAAAAACGATTTATGTTTTCAAAAAACATGCGATTTATTATTAATCACCCTATTTACTACAATACGACTATAAGTTTTCGAATTATCATTTTTTCACAAAGATCTGAGAAAAACTGAGTTAGGATTATTTTAAAAATGTGGACAACAGAATTTGAAAATATTTTCCATAATCAATTTTTAAATTTTAAAAAGTTTGAGCAAACATCGATAACTATCAATATAAATTTCAAAAATATTTATGTATTGCACATAAGAGCAACTATATGGAGACTATTTTCTAAATAACTTTATAAAATCACATATCATTCAATGAAATTTGGATATTTAGTAAATTTTTCTTACCACAGTACATTTCGGTTTATATTTATTTATTTTTTTTTTACATGAGTCCCGCTAACCCAGCTCAGTAGTGGGTTAAATACTGGTAGAATATTAAAATATAATACTTTTTGCTGGGTCTCTCTTTTTTGACTGTGCGACACTGTATTCCATCTAAAAAGTTACACACTTGTAAGCCATTTATGAACACACATGCCTTCGTATATTTCATATTTAATGAATGCAATAACAATAAAAAAGAATATTGTCTGTTATGATTGGTAATAAAATATTCTGTAAATACACATTAGTACTGAAAATAAAATTGCAAGGCTAAAATAAAGTCTTGAAATCTATTTGCTGTAGGCACAAAATAGAAAAGTGTTAAAGATATAGTTAGAAAAAATTTCACTTAATTTAATCTAGTTACGATAAAACTACAAAATGGTGCTTTAATTTAAAGTCTAAATTAAGCACTTTAACGCTTTTTTATCGAGTTTGCTCAAAGATAACAGCTTTGCAATAATTTTGTTATTCCGTTTGAGACTAAAATTTTGTTCAGATTTTTTCTTTTTTGGTACATTGACAGCGCTTTGAACGAATAAAAGCCAGTACTTCAGCGTTTCAAATTCGTTGGCGTGAATCAGTTTCGTAGGGATTAGATCTCATAAGTTATAGCGGTTTAAAGTTGAGAAATTAAACAAAATTTACATTCTCTCTTATGCAAGCAATTGGTCAGTAAATGTTAGATGTAAATGTTATAACTTCAAAATACTTAAGAAAAAAGCTAATCTTATATTCATTCGTATATGAGATTATTTTCATCAGATTTCCAAATACTATGATTGATCCGAAAAATAGTGTTGAGAATCAATTGTTAGTATTTTTCAGATTTATGTTTAATTTAGTAAGATTTAGTAAAGTGAAAAAAATAATGAAAGGGAAGTAAACCGGAAATGAACGGCAAGCTATTTATAATGAAATTTATGCAATAGATTATTATATATTTTTAAAAATCTTTAGCATCAAAAACAGAATATTGGAAAAATCTAAGACATAGTTTTTAACATAAATTACTATAGGTACTAATTTAATTTGTATAAAATATTTAAATTCCTTTAAATCTTAATAATGGCATTATACTGTTGTATTATTTAATTTTTCGTTAGTTCAGTATGATTTATAATGTTTCGTTTTGTTCTTATTAAAAAAATAATTTTCTGTATAAGAAATATTGCGGTAAACCACAAATCCTAGTAATAGCTAATAAAACTAGTAGAAAATAATAAAATAAAATTTATAAAAATATGCAGTTTTGTCTCGTATTTGGAATAATTAATTCATAAGTGTAATAAATTGCTATAATTTCCACACAATTTAAATCTACAGACCATTTGTATGAGTCTTATCAAATCTAGCGAGTGTTTTTATAACATTCACTATTTTCATGATTTATAAATCTAGATTTTCTTACCTTAATAGGCTAATGTAATGGTAAATGTTAGTTCTAGGAATGTTTGGTTTATAGTTTTCTCCAATTTTGGTATGTTCTAGTGCTTTTACTGAATCATCAAATTTTATATCTGTTTTATTAAATTTTCTTATATATGTTCAAATCATTGGTGATTAAATCAATTATTCACTATATTTTCAGCAAAATTGGAAAAAAAAATTATTGAAGAAGATCGCCATTTACTCCAAAATATTTTTAAAGAGCTTAGAAAAAACTATTTTATAAAATGAAGTATTTAATTTTGTACTCATTGATTTAAAAATGCTATTGATTTGGATATATATTTCACAGAAATATCAGCACTTTAAAAAAAAAAACCTTTTCTGTTGTACATTTTGTTTCTTTGCGCTCAAAAGGCAACAAAAGCAAAGATTTTATGGATGAAATATAATTTAGAAATGTATTGCAATAGTGACAAATATTGACCTGTAAAAAGATTAAAAATTCGTGAAAAAATTAAAATTCTCTTTTGCAAAAATTTGTACAAATTCAGAAAAGAATGCTGAAAACATTTTTAATACCATATTTTATGACACACATATTCAATGTGTTATAAAGTTTTTAATCTAGACCACTTTTCCGACACACTTTTCGTTGCCAAATCTAGTCTGAGTAGCAATCTGAACATTATTTAGCATTTTAGTTGATAGATCTTTTCTTTGGTGTATCATATGACGAATTCATTATTGGCTAATATATAATATTTTTTCGACTTGAAGTTGGTTGATGCAGGGTTAAAAAGATTTCGCGCAAAACTAATTTTGTGCTATATTTCAATTTTCAAGTTTCATAAACGGTCTGCATTTAATAAAAAATATAACATATTTAAAATCTTCGGACTTCACAGATTCAGAAATGGATGGAAATATTTACGTTTTAGAGATAATTTTTTTCTTTAACTAACCAGAAAAAATTTATAAAATCCGATCAAAAAATATTAGGTTTTCTATTTAAAAAACTGCACCAAGCTTTTGCAAAATTATGATAGTTGAGATTTCAAATGCATTTAACTTGAAAACTATAAGGATAAGTAGCGGATAAGAGACAAAAATTTGGCAAACAAAATCATGTTAGAAATTATTATAATATTAATTTGGTTTGATTGATTTTAAAATTCCTGTATTTTCCCATATGCAAAATTAGTTTTCCGAATACATTCATGTGCTTAATTGTAGGTATTTAACCCATTTTTAAACATTTATAATGTATAGTGAGAAATTGAATTTAAGTAGCAAGTATCTGAAATTTCAGATCGTGGTAATTTACACGATTCCGTCACAAGTTCGATTTTGGTATTTCGTTTAAAACTTTAGAATTTCTTTCACAATGTGATGAGAATTATTGCATTGCTTATATTTTTCAATTTGAGCAACGGAATAAGTTAAAGACCTTTTAATGAGTATCACAAAAGTTCACTTAACAAATATTTTACTTTAACTCTAATGAAAACTGGGTTCTTCATAAAAAGAATAAACAAATCCTAAAGAATACGTAAAAATATTTATTAATAAAATGTTGTAAAAAGCAAAAAGGCTTGCTGAAAAAGTCCTTTACATATTGTCCTGTAATTGCTTTTTGCTTTTAGTATAATATTAAAAGTTAATATTGCTTTTGTAGCTGTTTTTTTATACTTTTACGTTAATCGCCAAATAATATGATAAAGTTCCTTTTCTCTTGTTATTTCGATATCTCATTTAGGTTCTAGTAATGAAACGAGCACAAACACATCATAACTACATTATAGAAAATAAAGCGAAAGGAATCATAAAAAAGTTGTATGGCTATAAAAAAGAAAATATTGAAAAAGTTTTCATTACTATTTTACGAAAAACTTTGACAATATATCATCTTAATGTTTCTATAAAAAGAAAATGATGTTTGAGAATTAAGAAAATATTTAAATTAAATATCGGAAATCTTAAGATGTTATGATTTGATTAAGTACAGGTTCTCCCGCAGATTTGCACTGTTTTATACTCATAGCTTTAAAAATGGATTTGAATTTTAATAAACTCCTGCTTGTGAGCTACTCTTTTTCGGTTTTAACAAGATTTCTCCAATCCAATTAGTAATAATTTAACTTAGTTCATATTTATGTTAACTACTACTTACATAGTGTCTATACGAGAAAATTTTTTTATGAAGACAAACGTCAAAATTAACGTGAACAGTTGCACAAAAACAACAATAAGGTGAATTTATTAATGTTTTTATACCCACCATCAAAAAATGATGGTGGTATATTTGGTTTGTCACTTCGTGTGTAACATGACGAAATAATCATCTAAAAACGCGTAAAGTATATATATTCTGAGTCCTCCTGAAAGTCTGAAAAGATCTAACGATGTCCGGTGGTCTGTCTGTTAAAAGTAGGATAGAGTTACATATTCTATGAATATCTTTAAAATTTATAATTTATTTATTTATTTTTATTTATCTATTGGTATCTATTTTAACAATTGTTCTTCTTTAAATTAATTTTTTCAATTACTCTTTAATTTTCTAATTATCAAATATTTTCTTTTAATTATTTTATAATTTTCTTTAAATTACATTAAACAATTATTTTTTTTGTTCAAATTATGCTAAGCAAGAACTCATAAGAAATGTAAGAGTTAGTTCTTAATCAACAGTAGAAATGTTTAGTTTAATTTTATTGGTAAAAATAAAATTTGAAAATTAATAAAAAAATTAATTAGTTTTAATAAAATTATTGATTCCGCCAAGTCGAATATAGCATTCTCACTTATTTATATATGCAGTTTGACTACTGTAGCAACCAAAGATAATAATCAACTGTTACCTTGTATAGTTTCGCCTTGATTTTGACGTTTGTCTTGATAAAAATTTATTTAGTATAGACACGATGTTATTAAACTCGTTACATATACGTAGTACAATTAATTTGCAATTTCTCTTTTAGCATTTACTTCCCTTTCTCCGTTCACCTTAAACAGTAATTAAAATATCGATGTTCGATTTTAAAAACAAATACTCATAAAAATCATACACATAAATCAATTAATTAAACGTTTTTAAATAGCACTCATACATGAGCACTTTCCATATAAAATTTTTCCATATTACTCCTAGGTGTTCGTATTTACTCTTGATATATTCCTTACATGTAGTAGATATTCTGCTCTACTGAATGGCAACATTATGGCAAAGTCATGTAATAAGCCAATTTAAATTCTGTTCTAGTAACATAAGTTTATTAGAAAACATTTCTTTACTAATTTACAGAATTTTTAATTGGCATTAGAGTTTTTACTTTTCTTTATTCGTTCGTATTTTTTTTTTCATCTACTAGCAAATGGAATAGAATATTGGTTGGCAGAAATGAAAGTTTTTGTATATAAGTAAATCTTTATTTTATTTTTTTCTTACGTTCAATAATATTCAGCATTGTAATGCAGACATAAATGCAGGATATCCATTTAAATTTAATAGAGATGTTTAGAAACAACAGTGAAAACTAAAAAAAAAAAACTAGGAGAAGTATTACAACAAAAAATAAAGTTGTTTAAAACACCAGGTAAAGTTTTGTCCTAGTAATTAGAGTAAAAAAAAAAAAAATCTGCTGTGGCAATGGTATGAAAGAAAAAAGGTGTTTGTTACTGATTGAGTGTGTTAGTATTTGTATTAATGTCTAATCTGATAAACGCACATAAATTTACATTTAAAGAGCAGCTAAGGACCACAGTAATAAAATTTTAGATTGTAATAATTAAATAAGTTTTTTGTTAAACTTAGTTTATTAAAAATTATAAAAAATAAAATGTTTGTGAGGTAAAAGTTTCTAATGAAATCGTATTAAAAATAAACTAAAGGGCATTTAAAATATTTAATTTTAATATACTCATACTTATTAAATAATCTAGTTAATTTTTATTTAGATTGAAATTATTATTAAATTTGGAAAAATTTCGAAATAAACCTTATGGGAGTTAAAAAGTAGTAAAACAATTCAAAATATCAACAAATTATAGTTAAATTACCGCATTAAGAATTGTGTAAGCAATAATATATCTGAATAAGTTTAGGGATCTTGTGTAAGGTTTTCTTATAGATGATGGCAGAGACGGGGGGATGTAATTAATAAAAAAGGCCAATCTATAAGAAAATATTAAACTATAATTACTCATGTAGGAACAATTATAATTGTAGGAATGAGAAAAGAACAATAACAAGATTAGTGTTAAAAATCCATAGGTTAGCTGGCTGTTGCGGCATAAATAAACTCACCTTTTTTAGGTTACCTTTAGGAAATAAAGCTCTATGTATTCGGTTGATTTCAATTCAAGTATATGCAGGTTTATTGTACTTAACAAGTTGAGTTGATTTCAGGAGGTAAGTACATATAAATAGTAAGAGATACGTTTACAATCTTTCTAGTTGCGATAAGTATAACTTCTAGGTTAAGGTAAGTATAATTTTAGGTTAAGTATAAGATTTAAATTAAGATAATTATAGATTTAGCGGTAAGTATTTTAGATGATGTGATCTCCTTGATCCGATTTTTATCAATAACATTTTCTTTTACAGAGGGCACACAAAGCGCCGCCAATTTATAAAAATCACACTTAAAAAAATTAAATGTCTTATATTAATTGATATAATAATTAATATAAAATTTATAATTGATAATTATAATTTAAGTATCCAACTAGTTCGGAAAATATCTTAGCACCAAAGCTTCATCTAAAAAATTGGCTAATTACGCAATGTATAATAGGACAATGGATATAGGCTGATATTATTATATATAATTTCAACTCACCAGTTTGTTGTCAGTGTACACGATAAAATTATAGAACAACTATATTGTTTAAATAGATGGATAAGAAAAGTTTTTGAACTAAAAATCATATTTCCGGTATCTTCTAGGATTTATCTCTAGACTTCAAACAGGAATGTACTAATGCTAATGTATAAAACAAAATTAAATCGACAGATTACTAGTTGATGGGAAATGTATGAAGCTGTCAAAAAATCTTCAGAAATCAATAGTTTTCTTAACAGACACCTCAAACTTTTCCACATGTTGTAATTTTAATACTTGTGCTCTCATATTTATTATTATTATTTTATTATTTTTATTTATTTATTATTTTTATTTATTATTTATTATTTTGATATCAGGGGTGGAAAATGAAAATATTTTTCGGTATGTACTTCTTCAATCTTTGGGGCACATATGTCATTGCCAGTTATATTGAAAACGAAGTAATAGTTTTTGTGGCACTAATTGATTTTATTTTCCTATCGCAGATCTTTCATACATTAAATTGTGATCTTTTCGTCGAATCGAAGATGTACGTGATTAATTGTTTTTTCAATACCCTCCCAAACATTTTGCTGTGGGTATTTTATTACTAAATATAAAAAACCTTCATAGTTTTTGGGATTTAATAAATATTTTGTTGAGGGTTATAAACTTGATAGTAATGAATCAGAATTGACAACAGGTATTTTAATAAATTCCTTTAAAGATTGCAGATTTTTTACTGTACATATAAACTCTCTAGTGTTTACAAAATTTAAACAAACAAATTTTGGATCTGCATTATTAATTCGATTTTTGTTCAAGTAATAATATAAATTTAGAGATTTAAATTATAAGAATATATTTTCTAAAAAAGTTTTTAGTAAATTTTCTATACGGAATTCTTCCCAGAGTTTAATCTAAAATTAAGGTAGAATAAAATTGAATTTAATTGCTGTGAGAATAAGCTAGTTTTGGCGCGTATTTCGCTGGTTTTTGCTTTTTTATTTTTCAATTGCGGTATTAAAATAAAAAACATCATATACATATAGGTAATTGATTCAGCCCCCATCACTTGGCAATCCTATTTCGCGGTTCGGATAGTTTCGTCCTTTTTGGTCACAACAACAAAGTTTAATAGTGTAAACACTTAATTAAACTTATACGTAAGCAAATATTTATTATTATTATTATTATTCTGTATATAAGTATATATTTATTGTTCTTTATATTCATTACAATCTTTTACCCATCTGTATCTCATATATATTTATTACATTCTTTACCCGACTGTATCCCATTTACCTTATTTTTCACACTACTATATTAACGTATTCACTTTAGCTACAAATCATCATATTTACAATTACGATTATAGAGAGACAATAATTCTCATTCAGCTTATAAAATTTTAAGGTTAGATGAAGTAGTTGCGATTCAAGCTATAGAAGAATTTTTCAAAATATCGAGACAGCTAATATTACAATGTAATTTTTCTTACTTCAAAACAGCTGATATTGTAAAATCAGTCACTGTTTCTCTGGTACTCGGATCAAGTCCGAGCATCAGGGGGATAACGTGCATAGCATTTTAGTTGCCTGTTTCGGACACAGCGGCTTTGCTCCGTCTGTATCGGTCAGTCCCGATACCACAATTTCGGTTTTCAGTTTCGGCACTAAGATCTCGGTTGCTAGTTTTTGGCATTGCAACTTCGATTTATAGTTTCGGCACTACAAATTGTTTCATCACTGCAAGTTTAGTCATCTATCTCGGGATTATAACTTCAGTTGTTAGTTTCCGCACTTCAACTTCGGCTGTTGGTTTCGGCACTGCGACTTCGGTTGCCTGTATTGACATTTCAACTTCGGTCGTTTGTCTCGAAACTGCAACTTCGGTTATTAGTTTTGGCACTGCAGCTTTGGTTGTTGGTTTCGTCACTACAACTTCAGTTGTTAGATTCAGACTTCAGTCGCTGTTTTGGAACTAAGACTTCGGTCGTCTATTTCGGTACTTCAACTTTAGTTATCAGTTTCGGTACTGCAACTTTGCTTGTTAGTTTTTGCATTGCGACTTCGGTCGCTCGTTTTGGCACTGTGGCTTCGATCATCTGTCTTCGCACCACAACTTCGTTTGTTAGTTTTGTTACTGTAACTTTGGATGTTAGTTTCGGTACTGCGATTTCGGTCGCCTGTTTCGGCACTTCGGTCATCCATATCGACACTAAAGTATCGGTTGTTAGTTTCGGCACCGTGTCTTCGATCGTGGGTTTTGGAATAGCGAATTTTATCAGCTCTTTAGATTAGGTCTGAAATTTGTAATCTAAATTTAAGAAATTGTATTTTATCTCTAAGTATCTATCATAAACAATCCTGCTTGTTGCATAATACCCGAAGGATTAGAATGCAAATGACCTAAAAAATAACAGACTGAATCTGTAAGTATAAGCGTGCTGCTAGTAATTTTTCTAACACAAAAGTATTTTTCATAATTCATTATTACCGATAACGAAAACACTGAATTATTAAATAAAAACACACTATATATATGGCTCCCATTTCCATTTCCTTCCAAGTTAAAGTGACATTTTAGCTAAATTTTTAATAGATTATAATTTTTTAAGCAAAAAAGCATATATTTCGGAAGAATTTAATGTATTTTAAGCGTTTGATCAAAGGCCAACATTCATCACAATTTCATAATTACTTCTGAATATCAAGTGTAAATTAAAATCGAATGTTAGAATAAAAAAGTTATGTTCCACTATAAATAAGTATATATATGATAAATAATTATAATTATATAATTATAATTATTTTACGTATCTTCAAAAAAAAAAAAAAAAAAATTAAACGAATTTTTAAAGAGTATCAAATAATTCGCGGGAGTACTATGGCACTTTTGAATATTAAGTAGTATATAAAAGGTAAAATCATATTCATTTTTCCATCTCTGCTTATTTCTAACATAGATTGACATAGATATGAAACACAAAAAAACTCAATTGGAAAAATTACTCAAAACAGCACACGTACTAGAATTGTTTTTGTTTCCAATAAAAATTTTTAATAATACATTTTTTGACTTAGGTTTTTTTGACAACCGACTTTGGTTTTTATGTGTTTTTAATGAGTTTAAACATCACAGTTCACATATTATTTTATTGAGTTTTTACTTTTGACTTGTTTATTTGTAAATTTCATTCATAATTTATAATTTTTTTTATTTTTAAACTGTTAGATAATTTTTACAAATTCTCTTTTCAACAGATTTCTATATACCAAAAATACCAAAAATTTCTTCCCTGCATGGAAATTTAGTACGTTTTTTGTGTGCTAAATAATTAAACATCTAGAATCGAGATGTTTTTGGCTTTGAAATATATGAAAAAACAAATCAATTTGTTTGTGTTTTTTGAGAAAACGACTCATTTTTCAAAAAACCTCTATATGTGAACAAAAAGAATAAATGAAATAAAAAGTAAGCATGTTTAATTTGCGCTCAAACGGTAAAAGTATCCACCAACCTTGGTATTTAGTAAGCGTTTACATGATGATATAAAAAACGGGGTCTAAAGAGCGTTAAAATCGACGCCTTTATGGAGATTTTTAAAAGATTATGAAAACTGCTACAAGATTATTTTTAAAGGTATTGATCTATAATATATTAATACGAATGACAAATATTGCTGTTAACTGATATGATAGCAAGTTTTACATAGAAGATCATTAGGTTAGGTTAGATTAGGTTAGATTAGATGGGCAGCTGCAAATGTAACTATACAGCTCACTTGGATCCTATTGGTTCCGCTGTGTTACCCTTATGGATCATGTGAATCTGTTTTAACATGTCCGAAAATAGGTTTGAATCGAACCAACCTGACGCACGAAAAAAATATTTGATTCGTCTAACATCAATTGCAGAGAGATCAGTTAGGTCGGGCATATACGGACTGCCAATTTCAGCAGTTCTCATATTTGTAAAAGCAGGACAGTGACAGAGAAAATATTCTACTGCCTCTTCTGTTGGGAATACAGTAATCAATATTGTCAGGGATGTCATCCGAGATTCCCAAAATTGTCACATGGCCATAGCTTCTACCATTACATGCACCTATAGTACTGAGCCTACTCGTCGACATGATGGCGATATGTTTGACGATTAGATCCACTGGCATCCAGTTCATCAGAACAAATAATGCCTTGGATGTTGTCGTACTTAGCGCACTTGTAATTAGTACCGCTGAACTACGCAGAACCTTTTCGGAGATTCCGAAAAAGGTGGATTTTTTCATCGCTTTCCACCATACATAAGTATAGGCTGGATTAGAAGAGCATTAAGAAATATATGAAATTAACTAGCGAAAGAATGGAACACTATGATATCTTTGAATAAATCTTGAATTCGCTTAATGAGACTTCATCTATAAAAAGTCGTGTAGTATTATTTTTGCGAAACAAAACCATCTTTACAGTAGTGCAACACTTACAAAATTTTCAAGATTATTCGGCTCTTCTTTACTAAAAATTAGAGATATATTAGCAGCTTTCTGGTGTTAAGCGCTAAAAAATTTTGATAATGGTCGTGTTAACATCGAAGAGTATAGGTACGAGTCCAATGCGGTTATGCTATTCGGCCCAGAAGACTTGTTTTTGATAAAATATGATAAAACATGTTTAAAGACTCGAGGTTGAATGAATATGTTTGGGCTTTATAAAGAAACATGACACCTAAATTTCAAAATAAACAAAAAGGAAATTTTTATTGATTACAATACTGTCAAAAGTTAACAACAAAGGTGTAAGTAATTTCTTGCAATTAAAAATTTTATGTCAGTAACCAAAAAAAAAAATAAATAAATAAAATTTCTTTTGACAGCCATAATACTCATATAACATTACCTAAATAAACCAATTTTTAATGAAAAATAAAAACTTTAAAATAATATCGTCTATCTTTAAGCAAGTAATTGAACATTTCTATTTATTTCCGCTTTATTGGTTTTTAGCACTTACTATTACAATTAATATATTAGATTACTAGGTCAGATTATTATGACGTTAAATAAATAGCCTAGAAATAGCATACCCACATACAAACGGTCTAGGTATGCAAACACACTTAGGTACAAACATATATATATATATATATATATATATAAGGTTTTCCAAAAGAATTTATATTGCAGCCAAAATCTAGATAAAATTTAGTTAATATGTATAACATTGTGTATAACTTAATTAGGAGCAAATGCAAGTATGGCCATTTAAAATTGTTTTCCATTTTCAAATTAAATGATACCAATAAAGGTCATAGGAGAACAAATGGACTTAATTTTAATAATTTCTAACAATACCAAAGAAGTAATTATTTAAAAATCTTAATTTGTTACAAATATATAAATATTAAAATGTGGTATATAAAGCAACTTTGTAGAAACAAAAATTATCAATTAGTTTAATTGAAATAAAGATAATAATAAAAAAAAAATATATTTCAACTTAAAACATTTATTCAAAATCAACATTAATTAAAGTTTTAAATGCAATAAAATAAAATAGGTTGGAAATAGAAAACTGATGATTTTCAGCAATATTTGTTATATTTTTTCTTCTTAGAAAAACTAGTTTAAAGTTGATGTAGGAAATTTTATTACCTTTGAGTATTATTTGTGTTAGCGGAATTTGATTTTTAAAAGAAAAGACTTTTTATTTGTTGAAGAGGTTCGAGTATTTCTTATTAATGAGTTTTTAATTAAGAGAATACAGAAAAATTGCTTTAAAACAACTGTAAAAACTAAAAAATTCATACGAGGAATTAATCCCGGTTTTATTCTGTTCCGCTAGCTTATACTTAAGTGCAAATTTAGTTAGGAAACATTTGAGCTAAAGTTCAAACTTAAGTAATGTTTCGTCTTATAGTTTAAAACTTAAGTTGACAAGGAAATAAACAAAGAACTTGAAGCTTTAATGTATTTACCATAGGGTGGTCTCAACTTTCTAAACATTTCTTTCCATTTCATTAGCGAAAACCTATAAATATATTTTATTTATCCTAAAATGTTTAATCTTAGTTACATTAATTTTTTTTTTTGTATAAATATCTTTTAAATTAGTTTACTATTTGCTTATGGTAATGTCAAAAATCATTATAAATATCAAACATACTGATTTAGGTAAAATATTTTGTTATGCCATCCTAATGTGGCACCAAAAATAAATTAGAAAAATCAACAATTAAAAAAATAAATAACTTAAATGTTGTAAAGAAATGCGAAATATGTACTCATAAAGAAAATAAAAATTTAGAGCGCATCTTGAAATTTTCTAAAATATAAAATAATTTTATTACGGGATGAAAAAATAATGCTTAAATCTTCAATCAGAAAACAATTTTAATAACTTAAGTACGAATGTCCGCTGGTTCAGCCGGACGTCTGGCTATCCATATAAACCTTGCGCGCAGGGTACAGGATGCAATTTTGAATATTCAAATTTGGAAAGTAAGATCTATTTTGAAAGAGACACCAATCATATTGAAATTGGTTATGGTCGATCTATTATTTCCCGTAGTCCCATAAAAATTTCCTCCCGCTTTAGGGTTTTAACGCTCATAAATCGTATAATTATATAAATATTTCATATTGATTGAGCATAGCTTCCATATAAGACCCACTTCCGAAAATTACTTTAACATGTATAAAATTTATAAATGTGAGTATTAGTATAAGATTTGGCACAAAAATGCCTTATACAGATATTAAAAATATTGACAAATTCCGTTACAATCGGGTCGTAATTGACCATAGTATCCTTCTAAAAAGCAGTTCCATTAGAAATTTATTTTTTATGTATTTGTAGTATTTAAATATTTTTAAAACTTGCAATATATCCCCAAACCAATTTTTCATACTTCGCGGCTTTCAAATCCTTTATCTCGAATACCTGTTTTCGAATTTAATTTTTTTTAACAGGCATTAGTAGGAAAAGAACTTGCTCTTTTCAATAAGTAGATGCACATACATATGTATTCATAGCAAATCTGTGCAAGATATTAAGGACAGTAGCTCAATTTTTTTTCATTTATTTATTCGTAGTTTTTTTTTAAATTTTGCAGCCATTTTTAAGGTATTTTTAAAGCCTTGTTAATAAGACAGTCTATACTTAGGGAAGTCATTATTTTAAATGCCGTAGAGAATTATACTTTTAAATATGGCAGAAGGTCGGCTATGCGGAAAAACTTTCACTAACGAAGCCAGTGTTTTAATTACCACAGAGAAGAAAGCGTTTTGGCCAGCCTCAATAAAAATGAGAAACAACTCCCAAATATAAAAATACATACAATAACTCCCATCAGAATTTCATTAAAAATTATTTCGTGCAGGAGATTTCATTACGAAATAACTTCCCATGGACAAAAAATTAAATAACTTCCTACTAAGCGGGTGTTATTTCATAATGAAATAAAACCCAATTTGTGTGGCAAAAATCTTGTGAGATATTTAATTTTTTTGCTAGGAATTATTTAATTTGAGAGTTATTTTATGGTACCGACATTTCTTCACCGAAAACTTTAGTAAATTTTTATACACAGATAATCTACATACATATGTATTTATAATTTGCCATTCATTTATCTTAGTACTATATGCAATTTATTCAACAGTAAGAAGTATTCATCATTGGTTAAAATCAAATTATATAATTTGCCTAATAATTTATATGCCAATAATAATTATCATGTGTCTCTGTAAAAGATGTTGCCCGAAGTTATAAATCTATCTTTTTTAAAATATTCAATAAAACTTATTTATGAAAAACAATTTACATTAAAAATACATTAAGACTGCAGAAGAGAAATTTGTTCGGTTTTCACCAAAAATGAAACGTTAAAATTTTATACAATTTTTTAAATTCTTATAAAACAGAAATGTTACTATGAATAACAATTTTTCAAAATTTCTTATTAGCCTTTACTAAAACCTTTCATAAATTCTTTAAAATTATTATGAACCCAAATATTGCCGCAAATTCAAGTATTAAATTTAATATTAATATTTACTTTAAGAACAAGAAAAAATAATAATAATAATAACAATGACAATAATAATAATAATAATAATAATAATAAAAATAATAATAATCGTATTGATCTTCTGAACTCTGCCAAAATATTTCTACTAAAATTAATTTCAAATTTCGAACCTTGCTTTTGGCCTCAAAAACTTCAGCATTTTTGTAACTTTTTTTTTTATAATTTGTTGTTTTTGCCATATACATGTAAGTATATATTGGGAATTTGTTTCCTGTTTCATCTAACTTGTAATAAATATATATTCCATGATGTTTTAATGAAAATATCTTTTAACTAATGCTGCTTTTTAAAATATCAATTCATAAAAATTTTGAAATTGGTCAACATTTTTTAATATAAGACTACAGTTTAAAATAATAAATAAATAAACAAATAAATAAATAAATAAATTTCATAACTTGAAAAAATTTTGCCAAAACCAACTATAATTAATTTTCAATATATAAATATATTTAAGAACAAAGCAAATATTACACATACGTTTAGGTGTGCACGAAAATAAAATAAATATTAATCATACGCACCAGTTTGCTCTCGTAATTTTATATGTTTTATGAAGTTTGCTTTTTTATATTAGTGTGCAGTATAATACAGGGTATTGTACTCTTAATATACTGTAGTGAACAAAAAATTCGGAACTGAGATGATATTTTATCGTATTTAACAACTAAATAGAAGCCATTAGTTGATAATAATTAGTGTTCAAAGCATTTATCTTTCTAAGAAATTTCTCCTCTATTAAATAGTTTTAATATTTTTGAAAATTTAGGAAGAAATTTACAGTATTTATTACATTTTCATTTATTTAATTAGGTTTTCAAAGGCTAATCGCTTGTTTTGTAAATTGCTTCACTCACTTTGAAAAATTTCCCATGCAAATTTTTGAAAAGCAAAAACAATTTATATAAAAAATTTTTCAAAGTGAGGTGAGGTGTTTTATAAAATTAGGACCTAAATTTCGCTTTACTAGTTTTCTTGAAAATGTTTATTATAACAGGATTCTGCTTTTAAGACAACAATTTGTCGAATAGTTAGTGGTGGCAACTATAGGAGATAATAAAAAATCTAGAACTTTTTAGTAAATATCAGAGGGCTATTCCCAGAGGAGCTTAGATAAGAAATTCCATTAGCTGTA
This sequence comes from Protocalliphora azurea, assembly GCA_932274085.1. Lineage (NCBI taxonomy): Eukaryota > Metazoa > Arthropoda > Insecta > Diptera > Calliphoridae > Protocalliphora > Protocalliphora azurea. The sequence goes on along the minus strand of OW026520.1, from coordinate 4,104,059 downwards.
GGTTTTTACAGCTGTCCAATGGGAAGTCACTGGAGGCAGTAGGCTTATACTGGTATCCGGGTACATGCCATGCAGGGCGGCCGAGCGTTCATGGTTCTGCGATGTGATGCGAATGCTCACCACTACCAATGGGGAAGCAAAGACATCAGCAAGTGGGGTGAGTTAGTATTTCAATTTATAACTGGCTGTAATCTTCATATCAGCAATAGGGGTAATGATTCTACATTCAGAAGCCATATTCTTCTACACGAACGGTAAGAGGTTACGGGTAAAGGACTCAGCAACTTTATAAGGTTCGTAATGGGGATAAAGTGACTTAGAGGTTACCAGGGTTGATTGATGAGTCTTAGGTTCCACACTTTTCTTTTTTTATTTCGTTATCTTTTTTTCTACTCTAATACTTCATTCTAATAAGGTTTTTCTCTTTCTTCGTCTATCAGCTTACACTGGTATATATAAAGGGATCACAATGGACCGGATGGTCTCTGAGTAGAGACGTGAAGACGCTGCCCCTTTTTAACCTAACCTAGGTCTTTAGATCAAAAAGAAAGAGATAGGAATATTCTACTTACAGGTGTACAAAATAAAAGTTGTGTCAGAAGAAATTGTAAGTTGCGTCTTAATTTTTGTTTAGTCCAATTAAATTGAAATTCGTAACAATGGAATGGATGAGTCTAAGTTCAATATCCGGGGATTTAGAGGAGAAAGTTAATCCTAGGTACATATATCTGTGGTATTTGTCAAAGTATGTAATTTTTTCATTCATCAACGATCCCAAACATATGTCAAAGATTGTTAACGCTTGACAAGTAGACAAATTAATTAATGTAATATCGGAGCTACCACAATCTCCACATCTCAACCCGATTGAGAACATGTGGATGACTGCAAAATAAAATCAAAAAAATCTTTAAAAAATATATGTATATCTACAATCTTTTGACTACTTACCTCTCTCTAATTAATTAAAAGATTTCAATCCATTAGAATTTGATGTTAAAAAATGCTTAACTGTAAAATTTTTAAAACCAGAATTAAAAAAAAGATTTAAAAAAATGATTTGTGAAATTTGGCTCCCTGATGAAAATACAAAATCAGTTTTCGATAAGATTTGGATAGCAAACAATGAGTATTGCAAATTTAAATTTTATAAAGCTAAAACAGACTTTTAAAAATATTGAAGAAAATAGAAAATTATTCCGCGTATCTCCACCGAATATAAAATTTTTTATGTCGCCTGGAAGCTTCAGAAAGCTCTGGAAAGAAAAAAAAAATGCTTAGAGAGTTATATATAAATCCAGGTATTCCATTAGTATTTGTTGGACGAATAGTTTTATAGGTAAGCCAAATTTTAAATTTCTACTTCACCTGGGAGCTCCAGAAAGCTTTGAAAGAGAAAATATGCTTAGGAAAAAATATATATAGGGTGTTGTTTATTTCTTAATTTTACAGAATTTTTTCAACCCCATATTTTACATAAAAAAACCCACAACAGAACAGAACATACACGTACATATATTTATTTTAAGACTCCTATAATAAATGTCTAAATTGCAATTCTAAATGTAAAAATAAAAAAAGAAATACAAAAATAAAGCAAGTGAGAATTTTATATTCAGCTTGGCCGAATCTATATACCCACCATCTATAAGTGTAAAGTGTTTGAACCACGCCCATTTTTTGTTCTGAATTTATATTTGTCCTTGAAATATTTGTACAGAATTTTATTGGAGTTTCAACTTATATATATTATAGAAATGTATAAACTGAAGTTACAATGGAACCTTGTGTTTTTAGTATTTGGTCCATATTATTTTTTTTTTAATTAACCGACATTGCCCGTTTTAATACCAAACAAACTTTACATACGAAAAATATTTGGGCCAAATTTCGTCTCCTTAAGTAGTAACCCCCGAGCTTTAGCCTGCTTTCAACAGACAGACGGACATACGGACGGAGATAGCTATATCGAATCAGAATCTCACCAGGACCCAGAATATATATACTATATGGGATTTTAAATACTTTTTTTTGACACATTACACACGGAATAACAAACCCAATATACCCACCATCTTTTTGATGGTGGGTATAAAAACGAGAAAACCTAGTACAAATGCTTTCACGACTACACACACACACATTTTCCGCTTATATAATTGAAAATGCCTTTAGAAAAAAGTATTTAATTTATGCTAAATAACAATTAAAATGCAAGAAATTCAACAGTTCTTGGCTGTTAGTAAATGATATGCGCCTTGAACAAGAAATACAACAGAAAATAAAACAGCACAAAAGAAAGAGACGAGAAAAAAATTGTCTAAAGGAAATGAAAGAAAACTGCAGAAGCAGGAATAAGAAATTTAATGAATGAACATAAAATTTATAAAATACAATTCAAATTCTACAAACCAACTCACACGATATGCTAAACTCATAGGAGGGGATTTGAAAGCGATTTGGGGAACAAAAACGTTAACAAATGTAAATTAATAGTATGCTAAGGGTTAATTTAAACATGCACTTGACATTTGTATTCCTTAAGAAAAAGGATGACAATTTGTGAAACAGATTTTTTAAATGTTTTTCTATCAAAATCATTAATACAGTAAAAAATATAAAGGTTAAAAAAAATATTAAGTGCCAAAGTATTCTTAAAAAAAAAATCGTAAATTGAAAAGAAATAGAGAAAGGATTTGATTTAATTCCTAAAAGTAAGTAAATGAAAAATAATAGGTAATAGATTATAAAATTGAAGAAAATTATCTGCTATTTGGCTTACATTACCTTTTAAAAAGAGAAGGCTAAATATTTTAAAATTTACATAAAATCCTTAAATAAACACTCTTATAATATTATCCGCATACACGTGTATTAAATTAATTTTTCTGTAAAAACTTCACGCTAAAACCAAATTTAATTACAATGTGTTTAATTTATTTTATTTATTCTTTTAACATATAAATGAAAATTGTTTTCTTTTCAGTAGCATGCAAATTACATGTTATATTATTTTAACGTTTTCATATAAGTGAACATACATAATGTTATTAAATTATTTTCAAAAACTGTTATTTTCCTAGTTATACGTCTTTTAGACTTAAAAGTGAAAAAAAATTGAACAACAATGAATTTAAATTAAAGTTAATTTTCTGACACGCTACACGTTTATGTGTTTTTTTTTATATGTGTACTACCCTAACCACTAAAGTCATATTTGAACTTTAAGAGGTTGTATTTCTTACAAAAAATTTCCGATTTTAGCAATTGATAAGATAATTTTGCTGTCTTTAAACGTGATAAAATTTAGTTAATTATTTTCTAAACTTTTACATAAAAAGGGAAATTTTGAATATTTTTTAACTACCTAAAATTAATTATTTTTTAATTTGACCACTTCGTACAGCAAGAGAAAAAATTTACTAGCTTGATGTTACTTGACATTTAGCTATTACCTTAGCACAAATTGTTTTTAAATTGGTACACAATAGATTTCATATAATCGGATGATTATCATATTTTTTAATCGAAAGTCGTTTACTAAAGATAGTTTGATGTCTATAATATAAATTCTGTCTCTACAGTCTTGGTTGAAATTAGATCAGCATTAGGAATATCTAGATGCTATAATAATTTTTTAGTCCTTTTTTTTGTTATTTTTGGTTATTTTTTACGGAGTAATGTTAATGTATTTCACAAAAAATGCTATGAATGATACTGACACAGTTACATTTTCTTCTCAGATTTCTTGGGTTATTCACTTGATAGCTTGTCTTTTCTAGAAAAAAAAGCTATTATTATCCTTCGTAGACATAAAATACAAAATCTGGATAGTACCATTTAATTTTATTCTTCTTCTAAGGTAAGTTTTATGAATTCCCTTTAAATGGTGAAAATTTGGATTAATCAGCAATAAAATTTTGTGCCTATTTTATTTCATATTTGTCCATTATAATAATTTTTTATTATTGACATTATAGTTTAATACCTTGTGATAATATCTAAAAAAGGTAGAATTAGTTTTTTAGCATATGTAAATATGTTCTTCTTTTTTGTTAACTGTTTGCTGATATCTCACTTACCATGGACCATGTTAATACCATGTTAATAAGCACCACTCAGCCACTAAATTTTTTTCACAATATTTGGTCAGTTCCTTTACTTAGCTATATATATCGAAAATCGCAATATGGTGTTAGTATCATCAAACTGCTAATGTGTTATTAAGATCTAAATTCAATCTCAATCTATCCAAAGATTATATACAGTTTTAACATAAAAATTCTCAAAGTATCGGATTTGATTTTTTTTACTATATTTTTTACTAAAAAAAAAACGTTACAAACCAATTAAAATCTGATGCCACTTTATATTAAACAAGACTTTTTAGAGGGTATTAAGTTTTAATGGTCAAAATTAGGAATATATAAATTTAGATTGGTAAATAATTTTCGTTTTATACGTGAACGTTTTCAAAATAATTTACTAATTTTTTATTGAGTTTGAAAACAGCAGATTCGTCTTTCAAATAAGTGATCAATTGTTAAAATCGGATATTGTTTGTAAAACAGTTTTCTAAATTTCAAATATGAATATTTTGTATAGGTGTTTGAACTTTTAGTGGTTAGGGTAGTATATGTCTGCTAGGCAACTTGTTGAGACGAAAGTGATGTTTTAGGTAATTCTTTTCCAAATTCCTCCACGCGGTGAATATGGTATTTAGGCACTATGGTTCGAAATTGAAATCTATTTCCAATAAATATTTCTTGACTTACAGTATTATCTTCATATGATAAAAAAATAAAAAAATATTTTATTTTAAATTATTAAAAATTGTAATTAAAATTCAATGCTAATCATAAAATAAATATTTTATAGTGAGTCCATAAAATATCCTTTGGCAAAAGTTCTCATAAAATGAAAAGTTGAAAGAAGTAGTATAATATTTTTAAAGACTAATATTTGTTCTAAAAAATTAACATAATCATAATTTTATTATAATAGCTCTGAAAAATTTGCAAATATTTTACAATTTATTTTATTAAGACCTATTTTCAAGAGACAATAAAAGAACTAAAATCAATTACTTATATTGTTGTGAATACCGTTAACGAAATTTAATATTAATAACTATTTAATAAGTACACAGAAAAAAATATTCTATAAAATTTTTCAATTAATTTATTATTTCATTTAAAATTGAAACTTAATAAAATACGTTTATTAAGGTAATTAACATTCTAATTGATTTAAATTTTGTGATATAAATCGTAAAGAAATAAAAAAAGCATCTGGATACAGAATGTAGTATTAGGATTCCTAACCGTTTGGACTCCAAGTAAAATAATAAGATCATTGTATATATATTTTCTCGTCAAGACCCATGTTTTGTATCGCAGATATATTAGGCTTCCTTTTGGAATAATTTATATGTATAAAAGATAAGTTTATACCGATTACTTTCAGGATTTCCTCAAACAGGCATCATATGTTATTTATTGTTTTTATATTTTCATGTAGTCCCTGAGTTTGTTTGCATACTTAATGATAATTCAAATTCCATTTGTTGAAGCGTTCCATCGAATTGATCGCACCTAATATGACTTCATGGAATTAACTTGAAATATGAGATAAATATATTTAGAACACCCTCCAACAGTTACATAACATACATTCGATATACTACATACATAAATTAAATACGCTACGCTCATTATATACAATAAATCACATATGTTGGTCTTCATATAGAGCCCTTACCACAAAAATATATTAACATAAAATTAGAACCATTTACATCGTCTATAAAAAATTCAGATTTTAAGAAACAACAATTTTATCTTAAATGGTGTAAGAAATCACAAACTGTAACAGATTAAGTTAAACATACAGTGGAAACAGTTTTATATGGGATTAGATAAAGATGTCTAAGCTATTCAAAAAATTCTTTTTTTGTAAACAGAACGACGCATAGTGGAAGCTTTAATTTTTAAAGTATATATTTTTTATTTATCGATTTTCTTAAGCTTTTAAAATACCAAATTAAAAAACAAAAAATATTTTGAAAAAAAAAAAATAATTGTTATGGTTGATTTCATTTTTCGAGAGAATTTGTTTAAAATAAAATTAAAAAATTATACTTTTAAAATATTGGGAAATATATATATTTGAAATTTCAGGTTTTTGATGTTTTTAAAATGTGTGTGAACTTTGAGAAATTAGCGAAGAAAAAGAGGCTAAATTGAATACTAAATAGGACAGAAAGCTAAATGGCTCAAAAAATAAAGCCAGAATTATGTTGTTGTTTTTTAAATTAAAAACGATTTTTTCCCGATTCTCATTAGGCTTTGATATTTCTTAAAGACATTGTAAAAAATTACACAATGAAAAATCGTCCAAAAAATTCGCATACAAAATTATATTTCATATGAAAAATTATCCAATTATTTGAAGTAATTTTTCGTAATTTTTGAAATATAATTTATTTTTGATTAAAAGTTTCAAAATTTTTCGCTTTTATAAGATTTTTTTTTAATTATATTCATAAATAGTTTTTATGGTTAATGTACATATATTAAAAACTATAATAGCCGATTTAATAAGTCTACAAAACTTGCTATGTTATTTTCTATTTGGATAGTGAAGCGCCGCAGGCAAAAGTTTTTTTTTATAAATACAAAAAAATGCTTAAATCGATAATTCTGTAAAAATTAAATTAGTCATAGCAAATAAGAAACTTAGTTCTTCATTGTTTTAATACTAACATTTTAGTCTTTTTTAAAGCAATTTTAAGAATCAAGAAAGGCTAGAAAAAAGCCAGAAGCTAAAACGAAAATTTCAAGACCAAAGGTAAAATAAAAAGGCTAAAATTAGTCTTAAAAATGCTATACTGGCAACACTGTATATGACGATAAATTTTACAAATAGTGATGACGAATTTTATCTTCTACTAGCCACTATAAAAATTTTTAAAACCGGTTTTTTGTGTTAAAAAATAATATTTTATTTCAAAAAACATATGTACTAAATTTAGCAAAATTTTGTTATGTTTTATAAATTGAAATTAATTCTATAAGTTTGAAAAAATATTATATAAATAATTATTTACCTATAAAATACGCATATCAATGGTATTAGTTTTTCTCTTGTAATAGCTTTAACATTATTACAACCAATTCAAATGTATAAATATTCAAAAATTCAATATTTGAAAAATTAGCTTGAATAATTTTTGAAAATAGTTGTATTTGAAAGAGGTATACATGCAAAATCTATTTCGAAAATATTGAGACACACTTTTTATATATTAAGTCATAGCTTGTGTATATCTACATAAATATTATAAAATCAAGTGTGTGTGTGTTTATTTAATTGTTTGTTTGTCTATGACGCAATCACGCCTAAATCATTGAACCAATTTTAAAGAAATTTTAAATATAGATCAATTTTAAGGTGGAAGGAACTATAGGAAGTAAAACTAATTGCATATTGATGAAAATATAGAAAAAACTGAAGTTTTTTTAATTTAAACTTTTTCTGGAAGTTTTAATTGAAGGGAGGTGAATGGTCAATGCTTCGACAATGCTTCAGCGTACTACTTACATGATACATCTTGTGTAACCTGATTAAACATCAAATTACTTCTAAAATAAGTTTCAAAGAAAAAGGTTTCTATACGTGAATAAATGGCCACTGAGTTTAATTTTTTCCTTTAGTTTCGTTAATATTTCTGAGAAACTATTTTGAGAGAAGACGAAAAAGATGTTGGTTATTTAGTGTTCCCATCTTTATACCCACCATCAAAAAATGGGGGTATATTGAGTTTGTTTGAGACTGAAAATGGACAAAATCGGATAACATCAAAAACTTATGAGCCAAATATTAGAAAATCTTAGTGTTCTTCGTATCTCCAGTTCCCACCTTTCTGCCGATATCTCTTAAACAAAGGCGTGTACGCCAACAAAATTTTGTACAGATTATTTAAAAATCGATAAACTCGGAAACCCAAAATGGGCGTGGTCCGCCGATCTCCCGTATAAGGTTTAATTTTAAATTAGGGTGGCAAAAAAATGTGCAGATGGTGATAGTAGATTCGGCCGAGCCGATATTTACTATTTATTTTTTATACCCTTCACTACATGTGTAAAGGGTATATATAAGTTTGTCATTCCGTTTTTAATATATATGAATATATATAACGTTCGGAAATCATGTCAAAAATGTTCAGTTCAAAAATGGCATAAACATATGCACTTAGAAATATCAGTATTTTATTTTTTTAGAACCTTTCTATTAAAATCCGGTAAAATCGGGTTCAAAAAAGGCTGACATATATAAAAAAAAAAAACAGTTTTTTGAATCAGCTTTTTGTTTTCTAAACAATTCAAGGACTTGATTTTTGTACAGAAATTTTGGAATCATGTTTTTCGGAGTTTTTGGATCCGTGTAGGTTACGGATTTATACAGAATGAAAATATTTTTCTAAACAACCGAGTTATTGCATATCTATTTTTTATTTATTACACGTCTGCTTCTCTTATATTTGTTGTACTGAAAAAACAACAAATATAAACCATACCATGGATGGTTTTTTGTCTTTTTGAAGCACTTATGTATATAAGATGGGCTCTTCGTTCTTTCATAGAAAATTCGGACATTTTTTCTGAATTTTTGTGTTGAAAAAATTAACGTAGTCGATCCGATTTTTGTGCCATTACGAATTTTCCAGCTTCCATTTAAGCTATGGACTTCATTCTTGCATAGATCTAAATATATATTCTTTTTGTTTTGGAATTTCCGATTTTTTTTAATGGAATTTGGTCTATAAGTTTTCAAAATAGCCCTTTTTAATTAATGTTGTCTTCATTTGGTATTGTTCTTTCATTAACTTTAAATATATTAATTTTTCATACGAGTGAAGAGTATATAAGTTCCGGCATAGCCGAATATAGCACTCTAACATGTTTTTTAGATTTACTTAGGTTTCTCTTATGAAGGATATTATAATTAATTATATTTAAACTGAATTCCATTTTTTTTTCAAAACCTTGTATGTTTACATTTATCTTTAAAATTACTCTTTATTATAAACTAGAACTGAGTTTCATAAGACCTCTAATTATATTGAAATACCATTTGTAATTGTTTTGGCTCTTAGAAATATAAAAAATTATTCACATTTTTTTGTTAAAGCTTTTGTAAAGGAATTTAGAGACAATATTTGAACTTGTGATCTTCAACATTAGAAATAGTATTGCATTGGAAAAGACCATCTGTTTATATTTCACTTTTTTCGCTTGTCTTTCTTTTTGTTTGTCTTGCTGCAGTATCTCCGTTAAAAGTCATATTAAATGTATAAGAGATATAAAGTATCAGAGAAATATTGGCATATACGTATATTACATACATATGTATGAACATGAACATTAACAACTACATATATAAACATTTTATTTCAATATTAAAAATACTTAAGTATCAAGAAGTACCACATATGTTGCTGGCATATTTGTGTGCACTTATCAAATGACAACATTCAAGTTTGTCTTTTACTATTTACTATCACCACTACATACTGCTGCAACTACACAATTACTGCGTATATAGAGATATATAAGTGTATGTTATACAATATATGTTATTTGATACTTAAGTATTTGTATCCGTTGCCTGAGTGGAGGTAAAGATGCAAGTGTATCTTCTGTATGAATAAGGATGTTATTTAAAGGAATGATTTATAAATTTAACATCATTTGGCGAATTTCGAAGAACTCAACTTGAAAAAGATTTTTAGGAATTTAATGTTGATGAATGATCAAATTTTTTTCCAGAGATTTGATGAAAATTGCTGTAGTTACTGGTGGCTTTCATTCGCTACTGTTTTGCATTATTATTTATTACAACAAGACACAAAATATTAAGTTAATTATTTTTCTTTAAAATCATCCTTTCAGTTAACTGATATTTCGTTAGAACATGAATAGTAAAAATAAACACAATATTGTGCATATAATAAAAATGAGTTTATGCAACATGCATTTTGTCAGATGCGAATGTGTAATGATATGTGAAAATATTAACAAGTATAAATTATAAAATTTTATAAGACGATATACTTAGTATTTCGTTGTTGCATGTAAATAAAATGATAATGTTATGAGTGTTTCGCGCTAAATAGGAAGAGGTAATGTACGAGAATTAAGTATTAAAGTAATATCTATATTTCATTATTTTTCTTTAATACAAATATTAAAAGTGACAAAATATTCTATTTTGAAATAAACATAAATAAAGTTAGAATTTTTGCATGTAAAAGTCTTTGAATAAAATGGGGGAAATATTACACTACAAATTATTGTTAGCGTATTTTAGTTATTGTTGAAGGAACATATTAGAATTTAAAGTTTACTATATAAATGAAGTTAGTTGTTTCAAGTCAAAATTATTATGAATTACTCAAAATTGTTTTCTACTCTTTTTTATCTTAGCTTTTGCAAAACAAATTTGAATTAGGTGCAGATCACTTTTGTGGCATTAGTTTGGTGTATGTTTTGTAAATTAAGGAATACTTTGGATACCTTCATAATTATAATTCATTCTAAATTTAGTTAATTTGCATAACTGAAGTGCATTTCTATCTTATCAAAAGACTTAAAATAGTCAAAAATTGCTCTTATCCATACCAAAGAAGCAACAGCCTGTATTTTTCTTGTTTTGCAAAACCATTGTGTGAAAGATAATAAGACTTCAAACTGGATAAAAGTACATGTCATAAATTCCTATCAACTACAATGCGAAAAGCCGCTCCGATTAGTAACAGAGATCAACACTGAAAATATCGCGGAAAATGTGTTGTGGAATCAGCATCACGTCTCAAACTAACTCTTTGACGAGAAAGATAAAAGCTTCTTGCTAAAAGATAGAATAAATATATTTTGTAGAGTAAATATAGTGCTACAGAAATGTAGTAACAATTGGTCTCCATTTGGCCCCATTTAGCCCCTAGAAATTTTTAAAGTTGAAGGATTTCAAATTTGCTTTATACCCGCATACAAACATTTAAAAACGAGTTACAAAGTGAGGGTACGGAGAGAGAATTTGCATATGATATAAAAAATTCATAATCGTAGATTGCGCTGTCAAAAAATGTACGGACAGCAAAAAAAAAGTATTCGATATATAAAGGATTTCTAAAATAAAAACTATAATCAATATAAAGTATTGCCAGATATATCGTATGAGTAATATTGCTCATACGATGCGATGTTACTTATATATTTACACACTAGTTTGTCTTGTTGATGAAAATTTCTTACGAAGACCACTCAAATGATGCGTATATTTGCTATGTGTTCTAACTAAAATTTCTAACTAAAAATACTTTATTTATTTATTTTTCATACAGTTATATTCTACAATTTAATTTCCTTACTATCCTTAATTCTCTTAATAAAAGATTTGAAATTAATGTATTTGAAAAAAATACTTAAAACAAATATAATTAACAATTAATCTCAAACTTTGAGTATTTATTTTGACAAATATTTTACTAAAACATGGTATACGTAAATGTAAAACTGACAAACTTGTCGTAAATTTATTTTACCTTTACTAACACAAATTTATTTTGGTAACAAATTTTGTTGATTTGCTATTAAAGTGTGACAAAAAATGGGTGTAAAGCATTGACTTAATAATTTGGAGAACGGATAGTGTTTGAGAAAAGTATGTGGATTGCTTGATGAAATAAAAGTGGCAAGAATGAATATTAAATAAACCTGGTTCTGTATCCTTTATAGTAAGGCCAATATGACTTTACGACTGGGAAAAGGATTAGTTAGATATAAAAGACTGACTTATGATAGCCATATACTAATATTAATTAATGTTATTTATTCAAAATGGATTTTAAATATTTTTTTTCTACTTTTTTTTTCTACTTTTTTTAAGTTTAGTATTAACAATAAATTTGTTGTTTCATAAAATATTTACTCATAAGCAAAAAATATAACAACATTTTCCTTTATTTAATAAATAAGCTTGAACATATTTTAGACTTTTTTCATTATTTTTTCAATTTATGTGCCATACTTGGTGTTTATTGTTTTGGAAAATTTATTTGACAAGTCTCTCATATGGGTTTCTTTTCCCATACTTTTCTTTGAGCACATGTAAAAGTATTTAATTGAACGTAAATGTAAAGATATTATGGGCAAATGATGTGTAGATATATGAGTATTCTTGTAATTTGTTATCCTGTGCTGTATGTTGTGGTGTTGGTGTTGGTTGTAGGCTCATGTCTGTTTTTATGATATTAAACATATTTTTTATTCTCGTACTAGTAAATGAGTATGTATGGCAATATATAGTTTGGTGTTAATTGTTAGTTATTTTTATATAATAAATTTGTTAACGAGTGTCTACTTTATCATGTAGGTTGCATGTTAAATTTATTATATATTTTGTTGGTTATTATTTTATTTATTTTTCTTATTGTTTGTGTTGTGAAAAAGGTCTTTTTTAATGTTGCTGTTTATTGTTTTTTTTTCGTACCCTTGTTATTTGCTGTAAGTAAACTACGTTTTGTGTAACAGGTTTATTATATTGCAATATAAATCACCAACAGAATTTATATTTTAACAACATTATTTTGTTGTTTAATTTTTTGTTGCCTTTATTGCGATGAATTTTTTGGCTTAAACCACAAATTATGAACACAGCTCATGTAAATGTGTCTGGGTCATGGTGAATGATATAAAAAGAAGAAGGAAAAAGATATAATGTTTATATTCCCAAATATTAAATTCATACAATTTTCTTTTGTGTGATAATATCAAATATATGAGGAATTTCAAAATTTTTCGAAGCTTTGAAACCGACTTTATAGCGTTTTATATTTCCAAAGTTTGTTTCAAAAAAACAGGAAAATTGGTAATTGATTTTTAAACCTTATAAAGTAAACATTCCAAAATTTTAGATCATTCAAAATTTAGATCATTTTAAAAAAATTTACGTCTTTTAGATTCAAATTATTAACCAACCGAGAGAAAACGTTTTGGAAATTCATACAACATATAAAGCAAGTAAGTGTTTTACTATCTGGTGAAAAGCTATGCGGTGAAAAAAAAATGTAATAAAAAATGCCATTTAAATTTTGGATTTTTCTTTTATAGAAAAATTTCACGCACAAGTGAAATTAAATTTAGAGAACAGAATTTGAAATTCGAAGTAATTACCTATAGTTTGAGGTATATTTCGTTGATGCCAGAAAACCAGGCATGGGATATCACTATCACAAACGTCCATATAATTGGAGTAAAAGTTTATAAAATGTATGTTTTTCGCTACTGAAAAATACCGCTTTTCGCGTAAACAGGGGCTTTAAAATTTTGTAAAGTTCTAAAATGATATGCACTTTTTAAAAATTCCACCAAATTTTCAAATTTTGTTTCGCATTTTTTAATATAAGATATGATATCTACCTGTAAGGAATCATCTTAATTTTTAAAACTGATTATGTCAAAAAATTTAAGAAACATAATTTCTACCGGCTACAGCGATATTCCTCTCCAAACACATTTCGCCTGCTAACAACTACCACGAATTATAAACTAGAATAATATTGATTAATGAAAGTATTTTATTTATTTAATATTATAATTCAGGTCGCGTCCAAATATCTTAAGGACTTATAATTGTTTGGAAAAAATATGTTCTTAACCTCAACACATATTTCGCATTATAGTTAGAATTTTAAAATAACAAAAAATATTTTCCATGTAAAACTTATCGCTAAATAAGATTTTTCAAAAATTCACTTTTTAAGAGCTAATCTCTTTTCCTTCCAGTTAAATTTGGTTTAACTTGTTAACTTATATTTTGAAATATGTTTTTCTTTTTTTTTATTTATTTAGCTGTGTATTTTATGACGGCACTAATTTCGGTTTAATGGCATAGATTATATACCATATGATCTATTATTGAAAAACAATATTAATGTATTAAGATACGTTTAACTAATAAATGTGTGTAATCAAGATCGTAAAACCTAGCCCTAAAAAACTAAAATTGCGCTTTTTGAAAGGAATATTTTCATGAGTGGTAAGATTTTAACGAATATATTTTTCAAACCAGTACTGCTATTCATTCGATTTTTTCAACAAAGTATAATAAAATATATCTATTGTTACCCAATATTTTAAGAGATTTTCAACCAATGAAAATTTTTTGCTACTTACAAAATTGTTCAAAAAATAAAATTAAAATAATTCTTTTCAGTGTTCTTCGACAAATATTAGAAATTTAGTAATAGTTTTAACATATGCTAATAGCAGTTTAGATGTTTTATGAAATCGTGGTATTTTGGCTTCGATAAAGTAAAACCTCTATTTTTCAGATCTTTTTTGAAAGTTTCAAATTTAAACTTTTGCGCGCATTGATAAAATCGATTAACTTGAACAAACCTCGCTTGCATAAATATTAGTTAATAAAGCCACAAATCGATGTCGATGTTATTTGAAAATCTCAAATTTTTGTTTAAATTCCTCATATAGCTAAAAATTTTGGTTTTAAATATATTTTACGAAAATATTTAGTTTTCGAAAAATTAAGATCTGTTTTGCTTTACTACATTAATAGACTTTCAAACTATATGAAAGAATACATTAAATATTTCATCGCAAGTTTAGCTTTAACGTAGCTCCCAAAAATAATAATAGTTTTTAAGGAATTATTTTTGACAGCATTAGAAGTTGTCCGATAATGCCTTATTTATTATCATATCTGTTAGTAATCTGATATTATCAAAGTTGGGAGTTGGGAATTGCCAATTGCCGTTTAGTTTTGGCTTTTAGAACCATTGTTACCAACACTTAGTGACCAATAAATGACTATATTCATGACAAAAATCACTGAAAAGTGTTTAAAAATTTATAAAAATTTTTAAGTCAAAAAGGCATCAATTAAACCAAAAACATATACGAGTATAATTCCTTACTTTTTACTTTTGAATATGAATTCCGGATACATATTCAAAATTGTGTATATCAAAAACTTAGTAAATTAACTTTTTTTTAGAAAATTTATTAAACTTCTAACTAATGTCTTTATGTCTTTTTAAAATAATTAAAAATTTCTGAGGAATAGAGGTGTTGATCGAAAAATTTTCTAAATTTCTTCAACTCTATATTTCAAATCTGAAAAAATTTGCATTTTAATATAAATAGTAAAAAAGTCTAGTAAAACGACTAAAAAATATCTCATGGCTAATTTGTTTGTTTTTTTTTACAAGCGATAAATATAGCACAAAAATTACTAAATTAATACCGCTATTTAGAATTTAATTATTAAGCGTCTATTATGAAAAGACCAGTTGTTTAAAATGTATATGCCAGGAAGTTTTAATGCATTAATTTCGACGTTAATATGTGTATGTGTAATATCTTGAGAACAGATGTTCTATGCCAAAAAGTTTGTAATATATATACAAATGTATATGATAACAAATTTATAAGACAACACAATTGAAGCATGAAGTTTTTGTTTTTGTCAAAATAACATCTGTAGACCCTTTTAGAGGAGGAAAAGTCAGTTAAAAAGAAAGCAAAAAAAAAAAACTATTAGCACTAAGTTTTCATTTTACATCCATAATGCGATGATACAATATCTGTAAATATATTTTAATTTTTATTAATGTATATTCTTTGAAATTGTCAAGTCCTTTTCAAAGGAAATTTGAAGTCCTGGAAAAATATTATGGATGAACAAAAGTGATATGTACTTTTGTTCATCCATAATATGCAGGTTGTATAATAAAAAAATATGTTTTCAAAAAGTGTACATTAGGGTTGGCTCCACATTAGGGTTGATCCCACCTTAATGAAAGTTTGCTTCATTTTAGCATATTATTTGTAAAAAAGTTTTATGTTATCTTTTCGCGAGCTGAATCAGGCGCATTTAATGGCATAGTTGAAAAGATTTGTAAATAAATTTAAAAAACTTCAAAAAATTTAATTTCTTTTCTTCGATCGAGCTCGCAAAAATAATAACAAAAGTTTTGAAAAACGGTATATTCAAATTAAATAAAATTTCATTTTAGTTGTGAACATCGATAAATTAAGTTCTTCATCCATAAAAATGTACCCTCGGGTATATACAATTAATTTTAAGTTACAAAATTTACTGGTTGGTTGGTTTATGAGGTAGCCCGTAACCTTACGGGCAATCAATTAGACTCGTTAGAGTCCATTTTAATGGAACCACACTACTCGCCAGGTGAATGAGTTACATTGAGTTTGTAATGAGATAGAAGTGTAGGGAAGAACAATGAGAACATAAATTAATTAGATCTAGCCTGTAGCATTGAAATATTTAATGATGTCACTGAGTCTAGTATCAGATATCTCACACAGGTTGTCTAATTGGTACCCTCCCAGAAATTTATGTCTGCTTGCGTTCAAGGCTGGGCATTCACAAAGAAGATGAAATACTGTATCCTCCTTCCCGCAATTGCCACAACTAGGCCAATATTCATTGTAAGGGAGACCAAGTCTGCTTGCATGTTTTCCGATCGTCCATTGACCTGTAAGCAATGCTATTAGTCTCGAGATGTCTTTGCAATTGTAGTCTAATTCCAAGATCATTAGAGAAGACACCAGAGGGTACAACTTGACCCTCAGGAAGTCAACATGCACCGTCACCGCAGTTCATCTTTGAGCCGTCAGTGTATATCCTAGTTCCAAATTGTTCAAGAAGATTTCCCCTTCTTCATCCACTCCTGGTGGGGAATAGGACTTTAATAGTATTTCCGAAGTCCATCTGGGGAATCACATAGTCGGTAAATTGATTGAATTGCGGGGGTATTAAACTTAATATCCTCGAGTACCCATACGTTCTTGATCTCCATCTTTCCGTTGCAGATAATCTTATCGCACTATTAACTGATGATTCAATTATGTATAGATCTATAGGTGTTAGGTGCAATATAGTATTCAGAGCTTCTGATGGACTAGTACGTAATGCACCTTTGTATATTGTAAAGTTGATTCACCACATATCTCTTACTAGTAGCGGTCCACCACACAAGAGATCCATATACAAGAATGGGCTGTACTATTGTAGTGTATAACCATTTTGTCAATTTTGGACTCAAACCCCATTTTACACTGAACATCTTTCTACAGGTGTAGTATGCTACCGTAGCCTTACTAACCCTATATTGAATGTTCAGCTTCCATGAAAGCTTGGAGTCCAAAATAATGCCCAAGTACTTTACATTATCCGACAAGGTGAGTTCACATTTTTCTAACCGTGGTAGTCTGAAGCTCGGAATCTTGGTCTTTGTGGTGAAAAGTACCAGATCTGTCTTGCCCGGATTCACTCCTAGTCCACATTCTTTGGCCCAGTCACTGAGTGTAGTCAGAGCAGTTGACATGATATCACTTATCACGTTCAGAAACAGTCCTGATACTAGTATCACCACATCGTCCGCGTAAGCCACGACTTTCACTCCCTTGTCTTCCAATTCACACAGAATGGTATTAATGACAATAAGCCACAACAGCGCAGAAATCACACCTCCTTGTAGAGTTCCACGCATAACTTGTTTGGTCTTAACACTGTTGCCTAAATTCGCAATGACGATTCTTGTCTCTAGAATTGACGCCAGCCAGTTGGTGATATAATCCTCAACTCCTAGTTCGTGCAGAGCTCTCTGTATCGCCACAGTTGTGACATTGTTAAAGGCGCCTTCTATGTCCAGAAAGGCAGCCATAGCGTATTGTTTAAATTCAATGGATCGCTCGATGACCCTTACGACCTCATGAAGAGCCGTCCCCGTGGAGCGACCTTTAATGTAGGCATATTGACTTCCTGAGAGTCGAGTTGTACCCTCTAGACGCTGCCTTATATGTAAATCTATGAGTCTCTCCAGAGTTTTCAACTGAAACGATGAGAGACTACACAAAATTTAAATTATGTATTTCGAAGTAAATGAAATTACTTTTTTATATTTAATAATTCCAAAATTAATAATTAAAGTTACAAAACTTCCAAATTACAAGTTATGTGGAAGCAAAATATGTAGTACAAACACCTATATTAATTTTTGATAGAACTTTTTTGAAGCTTTTGCTTAACTTTTCAACAATTTTAAGTTATATCTCCTTTAGAATTTCATGAATAAAAAAGCAGACCTTTTTAAACTACAAAAAAATCGATGATTCAATAGTATGAATATTAAATAAACACATCATAATTCTTTTCTGTTCTCTTCGGAGTAATTTTTTAACACTTCATTAAACAAATTTTAATTAAAAAATTATGAATAGATTTTTCTCGTTTTTAAATTTAATAAAATTATTTTACATATTTTTAATATTTGACAATCAAAAATTTTTTAGTTATACTAATGGACAAGAAATGACTGTTTATGTTATGGTAGTTAAAATTAAGAAGCTTAAAAATACTGTAAAAGTTCCACATGTAACCTATACAGACGTATATAAAATATACATTTAAGAAGCTTAGGTAAGCTATAACATGTTGCTTGTACAGAACTACGGAGCCGAGTGTTTTCGACATTTTCACATACACAACATGAAGTTTAATGAAGCTAAATAAATGAGAGTGAATAAAAAGAAAAAAAAAATCATTTAGTTTTGTTCTAGCCTTCAAGTTAAGTTAGTTAAGCAAAATCAAAAACAAAACACATAACAAAGGGCGTAAAAAAATATATTTTTTTTTTTTGTATACTAGAGATAACAAACACATTCGCAACAAAGAAATCAAATACACTAACATATTCAAATTTTTACGTCCTCTCTTTGTGCCTATTGCTGCTGTACAGTATGCAGCAACTAATATACTAGACTAATATCTATAGCAACTAACATACTTCAAATAACATGCTACAATAATTAAAAAGAGTAATATTCCCTTATTATTTTGCATAGTCTAGCTCAGCCTTGTCGTGGGAAGGGACGAGGGAGGTGAATAAAATAGTAAACATTTATTTCCAAACGACATTATGTATGTTTTATACATTCTCCCACTTAAAGATGTTATACTATCTATCCATTACAGAAATGACAGAAACAAAGAGAGATGCTTCGTTTTGTTTATTCCATAAATATGTTTTATTCAAAAAGGAAAAAAATATAACAAAGATATCTTACAAAAGAAAACTAATACTATTATCTTAAACAGAACTAAAGTGTTATATTAGGTTTAGAAAAAGAATTGTCAAAACATAATTTACAAATACTGCTTCGTTCCTTAGGTATTCCTATATTTCTTTACTATTCATTCTATATTTCTCAAAATTTCTGTTTATATTATTTTATTTGTACATATTAGTGGAGATTTTTCTTTACTCTATTTTTCTTTATTATTGTTTTGCTTTAGCCCAGTAATAATATAAATTCACAACAACATATTTGTTTACAAATTACCTATTTTGTTATAGTGCTGTTTTAAAAAGGTGGAAATTTACATGATTAAATTATTATTATGGGCCGTAAACAATCATGTTTTGTAATTTCTCTTTCCTTCTATTTTGAAGTTTAACTCCGAGAATATTTATTTGCAAATTTTATTATGACACCAATTTACAGAGAAAACAAAAAAAATTTTAATTAAATTTAAATGTAATAAAAATTAAAAGGAAATCGGATAACTGAACTAGATTGATGGTTTTAGAATCAAATATTTATTTTAACTGAGGTTGATTTTTTTTTTACTTTTTTGTAAAATAAAGAAAAATTTTAATTTCTCATTAAGACTTACTTTAAATAAAAAATGTATGTTAGATAACTAAGAAAAATATAAACAAAATTACTTAGTCTACAGACGGACATTAGCTGTATAATTCTATATATATTAATAATCATTACATAAAGGACAGGAACCGACAGACGAACAAATTTTTAAAGATATACTAAAGTTGTACAATCATAGACGAAGTTTTTATAATATTGATGGACTGGATGGAAAAAATATAGCAAATAATACTCTCAAGAGATTTGCGGCTTTTTTAAAAATAAACGGCGAGATGTTGGCGCAAGTGGAAACTTGAAATATTTTAGTGTATGAATGTTGCTAACACGTGTGGATATTCTTAGGAACGTGGTGTTGCGTAATAGTGCCTATACGTCCTATGATGAAACCGCAAAATCAGTATTGTTTGTTGTAGGCGTAGTAGAATCGCCAAATTTAAGTTCTCTGTTGGACTTTGAGTGCACTTAGTTGGACTTTTATATGCACCTCCTGCTACGATGTTGATGGACACACGTGGACAGGTTGACTTTAACAACGAGAGACAAGTAAAACGTTCTGTGTATATTTAGTGTTTACTTAATTTCAGTTTACTTATGCACTTAGTTTTTTTTAACACAAGTTTTATTAAGTATGACAAAATGCAAATATTAACAGATTTACTCAATTATATAAGATTAGAGCTTCCCCATAACAATTTCCACTTTTTTTTAACAAAAACGTGTAAAAGATACTATATAGTAATCCCATTTTTGACTTCCCACTCATCCGCCACTGAATTTTCGAGTCTCGAAAAATAATACCACAGGGCTGTATTTTACACCTCAAGTGCCTGCTTTATTAATTAAATATTTAAATTAATAAATAAAATTAAAATTATATTTTCCATACTACAAAGTTTTATATTATTGAACATAATCGCAACCACTAATCTATTTAAACCTTCCTTTAGAACATAGAGCAAAAAACAGTGTACATACATTTTTGAGATTTTTTAACAGCATTTAATTCGATTATGTATTTTTTACATCTAACCACAAAAATATCTTTAAATGATGTTAATAACTAATAACTAAAAAGTAGCATATATTAATTATATAACTATAAAATTTTCAATGATAAAAATACATACCCAAAAATGTTAAAGGTTGTATTAAATTCAAATGCGTTATTATATTTGAGTATCACTTGATTCCGATATAAGCTATAATAACAGCTGTAGATTGGTATACATTTTCACCGATTCCAATTAGCGCATTGAGTGAAATATTAAATACAACGCGATCTCAGGCCATTAATATTTTTATGTACTTTTTTTTGCAACCTATTTTTCGCTTAACTAAAACATAATAAAATAAATATAATTTCATCTAAAATGTAAAAAAATTCTAACATAAAGTACGCAAAATTTTAGAGCGATTTTAAGGAGTTATAATTTTTTTATAATTTAATACTTTATCGCTCCATAGCGATTTTAAAATGTAATTTAGAAACATTTTTGATTGCGCGATATTTTAGCTTCATTGCAATTACGCTATGAGTGTGCCTCTCGAAAAGGGCACTTCCTAGAGTCATTCACATTTTTTCTCCCCAAGTTTGGGCACCCCCTATAGCGCTGCTATTGAGGGCACAAACGATTCATAACTACAAAAGCAATAAACAAATTTTACAAAACTCGAAACGATGCAAATTTTGTAATCGAAAAACTACAAAAATATATATTTTTTTTTTAATTTTTGGTTTTACCACTTATACACAATATAATTTAAGACCAGTCAACGACACATAGATGAACACAAGATGGCCTATTTCTACAAGAGTTTGCAAATTACGTTAGAGGAATTGTATACTTATGCTAAAATCCTCATTTTAAATATGTATTTTTTAAGACATAAATTTTATTTTCACAGTTTTTTGGAAAAGGATTAAGTACATAATTTAACATATTCAAGATATATTCCATTTTGGAAAAAATGTATAAATTGAAATATTATTTAAAGAAAAGATTAACTTTATAAAGGCAAAAGAAAAGAAAAGCATATCGATTTGAAAAATATACCAAATAATTTTCGTATGAATTACGAATACATATACACAGTAGGTAGTTAAAATTTGTATACATACAACTTTTAGTTTCAGTCTCCTGAAAAGTAATAAAAATCATTTATGTAGTTATTTATACTATGCTAGGTAGGAGACTTATGACATTAAGACACTCTGTAATATGTCGCTTAACTGACCAAAAGAAACTTGTTCAGTATCGATTAACACTTTTAACAAATTAAAATCGGGTGTATATTACGGTGTTTGAAATATCGATATTGGAAAATCTCACTGTGATCAAATTACTTTATTTGACTGCTATTTACTAATATCTTCGTCCAGACTTTAAGGGCTAATAACTTTTATTATACGTGAAAAAATTAGTACGGTTAACTTGTTGACATTTGTTATTATTCTCACGAACTAAATTTTGTTGTAATCGCATAATAAATTTTTCTTAAAACTAAATTTTAACAAAATTTATGCAAATACATTATTTAAATTTATAATCAAAAGAAATAATTACTAGGAGCGCAGGCGAATTGGAAAATTAAGTTTTTTGAGTCATAAAAAATACAGAGTTCATGATCACTGAAAGAAAACCTGATAACTGAAGAAGAAGTTGATTTACAGACTGTAGGATTCTATACGAATTTTAAGAGAAAATTTTTACATCTCTGGATGGAATATGACTCATTCTTTAAATTTCTCTTTATCTTTTGTTAAAAAAGTTAAAAAAGCTGGTCTGAGAACCCACGAAGTAAAAAAGGAAAGTTAAGAAAAAATTTGAAGTTAAAATAGAGGACGAAAATTACTGAGACTAATTTTTTTTTAAATATGAATGCTGCATAAACGATGATAAAAAATACGTGCTGGTAAATTTTTTACAGCATATTGGTCATGAGTTTTATATCACAGATGCTATGAGATATGTATCAGATACATAAACTTTTGGTTTGGCTAGACATTTGTACATATTCATAACAAATGACAACTTAACCAGCGAAATTTACGCAAACGAGTGCCGTCATAAAAGCTTCCCTCCTATCATTAGAAAACACAACGAATTTTAATTTGTTTGGTCTCATCTATCTTGCAATTATTACAACAAAAAAGTAACTGA
Source organism: Protocalliphora azurea (assembly GCA_932274085.1). NCBI lineage: Eukaryota > Metazoa > Arthropoda > Insecta > Diptera > Calliphoridae > Protocalliphora > Protocalliphora azurea. Next base: position 4,081,123 of record OW026520.1, on the reverse strand, counting down.
GTAGTATTAAACAAATTTGGTCATATTAAAAAAGTATTTAAGAAATACTTAAAGCTAAATTAAAATAAAATAGAGTTTAAAAAGAAATAAAACGAAAGTAAGCGAAAATATAATAAAGCTCTTATTCCAAAAAATATTAAATATTTTATTAAAATAAATTATATTATAAATCATTATTTTTTTAATTTAAAAGTTGAATAGATTAACCTTTAAGAAGATCAAAATTTTAAAAGAATTTGATCCATTGGTTTCATACTTATAATCTGAATTGTATGTACTAAATTTTTAGTGTACTAAGGACTATTTTTAAAATTTTTTGCAAGCACAAGTACCTTTTTTCTTTCCAAGGGCTCAATTATTGCATCAACTATATGTTCAGTAATTAACTGCATGTACTACTATTCTTTCTAAAGAATTTGTCTGTAACCGTAATCTATAGATTATAGATTATAGAATAAAATCCGCTAAAAGTTTTAACCGGCCATAAGCCTTTATTATGTCATTGTCTTCCACATCATCATTACCTTTAGCATTTTACCATAGATCTTAAAAATAATTTTATATTTTCTTATCTCTTTTACATACCAAAAGTTTGACCTTTATGAAAAATCCTTCCTGTTTTTAATGAATGCAACAGTAAAAAAATCCTTGTGTTCTTTGTTAACTATTTTCCAATAATAAAACTTTCATATTTTGAATCAGCAGTTACAGTTTCCTTTACAATAATATTTTTTATGCATTGTATTTTATATTTCAACATATAACATTGTTTCCTTTTTAAGCAATTTTCCACAGAGGCCTTTGGATGAATATTGTGATAGGAGTATATTAAATTTGTCTGAACGTATGTTACTGTGAAAATGTTAGAAAAAAGTTTTTTATAACACGAATTGAATACTAAGTGCAATGAAAATACTTTAAGAAGATCATTTGGAAGCTGATTTGTCAAAGATTAATTTAATTTAAAAGATGACGTAAATAAAACAAGAACATTGTTAATTAAATGCAACCCTGCCGATTATAGCAAACTTTGACAATTTTTCAATACTTATTTCTTAAATTTTTTGCAATAACCTCTGATACCACATACATATTCATCATATAAAACTCTGGTTACAATTCCGCTCTGCACTCATACACACACAATAAAAAAATCTTTATAGACATTCACATGAATATTAATACATTCATCCATACATTTACTTAACAATTGAATTAATTCATATGGACCATCATCATCAACAGCAGAGAAGAGAATCGAGAGTTCTCAACGGACACATGTAAATACAGCGTTGCCAATTTAGCGCTTTTAGTGCTAGGTTCAACTCTTTTTAACAACCCAAAAAGCGAGTTTTTTTTTTCTGTTAGAGCTTTTTTACTTTCAGTAATATGTCCATTCATAAATTATTAACATAATGTAATTATGAAGTGACCGCACATCTACAAAATCAACAATTGCTTGTATTTTGTTAGTGTAAAACTACCGCACAAAATGTCAAAATGCTACGAAGAAAAATTGAGTAAAGGAAGAATAGGAAGAGTAAATGAATATGGTAAAAAAATTTACATAGAAATACAAAAAGAATTTGACAACTTCGGCTTACAAGCTGGGCTGAGATGGGCTTACAAGGTCACCTTCTTATTATACTATGGATTAATAAGTAGATAGTTATATGAGAGAAAAACCTAATTCAATTGTAAAAAAACCCTAATTCCGCAACAACAAAATACACGTAGTTATTTTTGTTGGTTCAAAAAAAAAACTCTACTTTACAGTTTGTGCGCAGTAAACTGCTATGAAAACCAAAATGTAGTCACATATATTTTCTTTTTGAAAAAGAGTATATTTTTTTAATTTAATTCGAAGTTTTGACGAACACATTTTTACGACCCTATTAGTTAATAAAAAATAGTATCTTAAAGCCTGTGTAAACCGGTGAACATTTATTTTTCAGTAAATTTAAAATTTTACTAACTCACAAAGTTAGAATTTTTGACAAAATTATATAATTTTTTGGCGTTTTAAAATTGATAAAAAATTTCAATATTGTAAAATATTTGGAAAATTAATATTAAGTTTTATACATCTTATGATTTCATATAAATTACATTCTTTAATATACTTCATATTCATTAATAAATGTCCATTTCCAAAATAGAGTATTGCTTTTAGAATGGATTTAAAATGCAAGAAAGAAATTCATTCAATTCAATTCATTCATATCTCTTATTTTTTTCTTTTTTGTTTACAAATTTTTAATTTTTTAATGATAAAATTTTAAATTGTCAATATTTTATAACGTTTTCATTTCACACAACAGAAGTAAGAAATTTTCTCATCAGAGAAAAAAAAAATCTAAAAAATACACCTTCAGAACTCTTTTGTTTAAAGTGATAATTTGAGGTGTCTATTAAACATCTGTATCAATTCATTTGCAATCATTTCAATTCATTCTATTTCTTTTCAATTGTTGACTGCTTTTGCTTTTTAAACTTAAAATCAATTCTCTGTGCGTCCATATGTATTGAAAAGACAAGGAAAGCAAACAAAAGGAAACAAAATTAATTGTGCAAGGACTCATACATTTTAGCGACGAAAGATTTCGAATTGAATTGAATTATATGTGGAAAGGCAACAAATGCAATATTGTTATTTGTTTTTTTTTTTATACAGAATTTGAAATAAAAGAAAAATCAAAATTGAAAAAATGTACATAATATATGTAATTAAAAGTAATAAGATAAATAGAAAATAAACTTTATTTAAATTTATATATTATTTATTCTATTTCATTTATTTTAATTTTCTTTTTATTATGTTACTTTTTTAAATTATTTCACTTACTTTATAAAAAGTATTTTTTATCTATATTTTTATATAAAAAAGTGACTGCTTGTTTCCAATAAGAACTATCCAAGAAATATCCATTCGATATCCTAAGTACCACTACCTTTCTCATCAAATAATATAGGGTATCAAAAACTACTAAAGTATATAAGCATATCACTCAATTAAGAAAAACGGATTTCATAAAATTTGCAGCATTTTTTTGGGTTAAAAAAACTATTTATTTTTTCTCTTACATATCACAGTCTAAGACATTCTGAAAGTTTATAAAGTACCACAGAAGAACGAAAAATTGCAAAAAGAAACTCATAGGGTCTTATTCACTCAGAATGGTTTATATTTAAATACATATTTCTACGTTCAATATTACAGAATATTCAAAAAGTACCATTAGAAGAACAAAAAAAGCACTAAAGCATCCTTTTTAGAATTCATACCCACATAGTACCATATATCTTTAATTTCATGCTTGTACGTTCAATATTATAGGAAATTCGAAAAGTGCCATTAGAAGAACAAAAAAGTACCACAAAATCTCCCGTTGTGAATTCTTATATAAATAGGACCATGTATCTTTATTTTCTTACTTCTGAAATAATTATTACAAAAAATTCAAAAAGTACAATTAAAAGAATCAAAAAGTACCACAAAGTTCCCTTTTGTGAATTCTCACTTAGGACTACATATACTTAAGTTCATGTTTCTGGGATTAATATTATAAAAAATTAATCAGTGAGTTTGAATAAAGTGCCATTTCTCGCTTTTACCCTTTTTTGGTACTTTTTTCCCTCATGGATGTAACATAAATTTGGTATTTTGTGAAAAATTACCAAAAATAGATTCGATTTTTAACCCTTGAATGGTCGAATTTCGAAAAAGTACAAAATTCTTATTTGTAATTTTTCATAAGTTATGAATACAATATAAATGTATATGTTTACTGGTTTATAAGATACATACGTATAGTGCCAAAAAGTAGCAAAATTCAGTTTTTGCCTATTTTCTTCTAAAAGGTCTGATTTTCAAAAATAACTTAAGTAACATGCATGCCATTTTCGGTGAGGTGATTTCGTGAAATGTTGAAATTTTTATAAAAACTTCAGTTTTTCGAAAGTTTATCGAGAAAAATCAAATTTTATCATTACAACTACTTAAAAATTAACATATGTTTTATTTCTTTAGCAAAAAATAAAACTTGCTTCATTATTTTTTTGAATAATAAGATTAATCAAAGGTTTTGAATTAAAATTTAAAATTATCTGGTCGAGGATAACAAGTTTTATAAATTTAAATTCTAGAAAAAAATCTGTTATGATTCAGGAATTTTAAATGTAAATAACATTTGAATTTCTGTAATAAAAATAACAATTATAAATTTTATTTAATTCATTATATGTGCTGAAGTTAACGTATTTTAAAAATAAGAGATATGTATCTTATAATGTTTAATTAAAATTAGATTTTAATTAAAAAAATTACCTAAAAGCGCTAAATTGAAACAAGATTAAAAGATTTGTTTCGATTTAGCGTTTTTTAGCCCGATTTGGTTACAAATAGTTGACAACGCTGTGTAAATACTTTGTATACAGAAACTACGAGTGTATATGTACGATGTTCCCAAATGATTGTATTTGTATATATACGTGAGTTAGTGAGGATATGTAAGTATTGGCATATGTATGTGAGCGTTTTTGTCCTTATTGAAATGTGTGTTTGCATAGGTGCATGTGTAAATACATTTGTTAAATTGCCTTGATGACATTTTGTTAAAATTTACTGTTCCACTTTTAATGTTTTATTTATACGCGTACGTTACTAGTTTTTTTTTTTTTTTTTTTTGTTTTCTCATTTGTTTCATTATATGTACAAGTATGTTTGAGTGTGGTAATGTACATATGTATGTATATATGTAGTTGTTTGTTGAATAAGGTTTAATTTTACGTTTTTTTTTGACGTTTTGCCTACGTTTCGGTTTTTGTACCCTACAGCGAATCGTGACATAGAATATTAAATATTGCTTTTTGCTTAATCCATATAGGAATATGGATATATAAAATGATCCGATCCGTTATCTAAGAAAGCAATAACAAAACCCAATGTTCTTCTCCTCAAGCTCCCTATTGATTTCTGCAAAAGTTATTTCCATGTTATGAATGTCTTGCCTCGCTGATATATTTTCGGGTGATGACCGGATGCCGTATGCTAAGCATTAAACTATTTTCATTTGTTAATTCTTTTTCAGTCTTAATATTCAACGTACAAGTCAATTGATTCAACTTATTCATATATTGCTTTAATGAACATTTTGGTTAAATAAATTGAATAATTTTAATGAACAATACATTGAATTAAAGAACAAGTAACTTGATTTTAATGAACTTATACGTTGTCTAAATGAATCTATACGCTGCAATTTTTAACATTTCAATGAACGTTTGCGTTGACTTAAAGAATCAATAACTTGATGTGAATGAATTCATCTATTATATATACAATAATGGACCTGAACTCTACTTTTGGTATTTATTTTATTTAAAATAAAATGATATAAATTATATTACATTCAGTTAATATACATATACATAGGTAAAAATAAAAAAGCACAATTAATATAGTTAATATAAATATAATACAATATTCATAGTATATTTTACTAAAAATAATCTAACAAAACAACAAATTTCAAGTGATTTAGTCAAGCTTAGATGACAGCTTACTGATGCGATCGTGAACTACCTGTAGGCTGTCAATAAACATAAAAGCATTCTAAGAGTTGCTAATTGTATATTTTACAGAATACTTGTTGTTGTATCCATATCCACGTAAACGCCACATTAATATGGCAGCAGCAGAAACAAAAAAATATGTTTAAATATTCATTAACAAATAATATTAATAGCTAAGAGATTCGCCGAAATGACTAAAATTTTTTTAAAATTTTTTAGCTATTTGACTCTATTTTTTATGAAATGTTCCGACAAGTTATGCAGAAGAAGTTTACGATCGCCAAATGTAGAGTCTAAATCTTCGTCAATCTGTACTATATGTTTTAATAAATATTAAATTTAAGTAATTAATATATCAACACATAAAAATAGAAAACCTTGCTTTATGTACATAAATATAATTAAAATATAAAAATTCAAGCTTTTGAATACACCCAGCCTCGATATGAGTCGTCTTGATTTGCGTCGTTTCGCTTTACATCGCGTATGAAACTTCAATATATCGACTTGCGTTACTATGATTTCAATTTGCATCGCTACATAAGTAGTTTCATAGCCCTTAATAACAGGTGTTATGGTATTAAAGATAATTTTAACAGAAAAAAATGTATTAAATTCTCCGTGTTAAGTTAGAAAATCAAAATAGAATTTATATAAGTATTTTAGGTTCACATTTTTTACAAAAAAATACTCCTTTTTTATTAAAACTTAACTACTTATATTCAAATATTGTTATTCTAGAACCTATTGTTAAGAAAACACTATAAATACATATTATTTTTTCACAGTGTTTTTCTTTAAAATACGACATTTCTTGTTAAACGATAAATAAAAACTAGGTTGTTCTCTTTTACATTTTTGTATTTCCCATTAGAAATTAGTGAATGAGAACTTAGTTAACAAAATATTTTTTTGATTCAAAGTACTTATTCGTTGAGCAAAGCTTCTTCTTTCTTAAATCAAAATATTAGTACTTTTAATCAATAAATAGTGCATTGAATCACTATTTTTATGTTTTGTTTCTTCTTGTTCTTCTAAATCAATATACAACTTAATTGCACGAAAGTAAAAGTTCTTTAAGTTCAGTGAAAATGTTCTATTATGAAAAATATAAACTTGTTCTTTAAATTAACGAACTAATGCATTAAATGAAAGAACTGATTCATTAATTTAATTCGGTAATAAATTTAACGACTGGTTTCAATGCACCGCTCATAAATAAGTTGAATATTTCATTGAATTTCAAGGAATATTTTTATTTAAACAACGAATTCGTATGTTTAATCAAATAATTATTGAAAAAAAATGTCACTCAACGTACTTCATTCTTTGAAATATTTTATTGTTTTCAGTATATAATAGAAATATTCTAAAATTAATTTGCATATTTTGTAGTAACAATTGAAACTTCTGTCTCTTGAGCAATTGATTTCCCACAATAAGGGCTTTTGACGAACCGCATGTGTAACATCTTCTAAAGTACACAATACACAATTCATGAATACATAATATGAATTTGATTCCTACATAAATATTCGGCTTCCGACTTTTTGACAACTTTGTACAGAAAAAATTATTACTTTATATTTTCCAATTAATACCTATTTTTCAACAAAGGAAATAGTAAAAATAAAATTCGAGTAAAACTTTGTTCTCTTTTAAATTTTTAATTCATTCAAACATCTAATTGATTTATTTAATAAATTTTTTAATTGAAAAAATTTTTCTGCTTTTAATTTATTGCAGTTTTTAATAATTGATATTATAATTTTGGTGAGAACTGCAAATTTAAATCAAATTTTAATTGAATGAATTATTTTAGGAATTGGCGACCGTTTTCTGTATGGATAGTTAGATAAAGTTTGTTTTCTGTATCCATTTCGTGCTTAAAAGGATCATTATCCTCGATTCTCTAGTTATCAAGCGTATCTATTCCGGTAACATGGCGACCAATAGCCACTCTCTTAGTACTTGAAACAGTAACCTGCCTAAGTTCTAACGTTACCATTGGCGATTTAAACATATCTGGTAATTTATTAAATCTCCACTCCAAATACATAACTAAAAAGTACCACACATAGTCGTACTTGATAACTAACGATTTTATTCCCCGTTTCCGCTGAAGTATTGAGTATAAGCAAATATGGTTGTGTTTGCGCTTCACTAAAATAATAAAGCATTCACTGTACAATTGGTAGCATACAAAACTTCTATACATTAATATATGTTTGTGTGTTCATGTTCCTTTTTTATTTTATACTGAATTCTTATATGGCTATATACCATATCGTCGCTGCTCCGACAAAAACAGTTATGTGTATTTTATTAGGTTTTCAGGGGAGCTGTTTTATTTTATAATTTGGCAAATATCAAAAACAAAAATCTGGCTGATTAGATACAAGAGGGCAATAATAAAATCTTTGAAAAAACTACATATGATTCATTTTGTTAGAATAATCTTAATAAAATTATTTTATGATTTAGAATATTTTTTCACATAACTGTTTTGGTTGTTAAAACTTTAATTTGAAAATTTTATAAAATTTCCAAGAAATAGCTTATTAAATGTGGATATTTTTATTTACTGTTACGTTTTCTCTAATAATGTCCTTAATATTATAAAATGTGAAGCAGCATAAATAAGTTACAAAGATTATAAGGATATAATATGAATATGAAATGTAAATTATTATATAAAAGCCGACTGGTGTATGGTTCTTTAATTAGATTTATTCCGATAAAATCATTTTGTTTATATTTTAATTTTTTATTAAAGGTACTAGTATATAAATTAGAAAGATTAGAATATAAATATTAATTAAAAATTAATAAGGTAGTGATTTAAATTTTCATAGAATACTTGGAAATCTTCATGCATATTTTAAGAATGTAAACTGTTAAATTTTGATTCCTCTATTTTGGGTTTTTCTTCATATAAAGAGGAGTTTGAGGTATTTTTTTATTTTTTTTATTTTTTTGGTTACAGTCTCCAGTCGTCTGGGTGTAATGTGCAAGGTTAGGCACATTACTACATTTTCTTTATATAAAATTTCTGTAATACTCTTCTTAGAGTGTTCTCCAGAGCTTTTACCAGGTCTTATTGAATTGAAATTTGCGTAGTATTACCATAATTATTGTGGTTGCTCTTTTTTTATTGTAATCAAATTTAATTTTGGTCCATAAACTCGAAAATAAATGAGTGTCTACTTAAAAATTTTACAAGTGTAGGGAGGAGCGCTATGTATGTCAACATCATATAATTTCTTTAAGAATTTAAAAATACCGCTTTTTGAAATATAGTGGTTTGATTTTTTTATATGTACAACTTTGACCTTTGAACATTTCATAAAAATAAACTTTATAAATATCGTTGGAAAGGTAATATTTTACTATAATATAAAACTAAAGCCGGAAATCTGCAATCTGTATTTCAGAAAATTAAACAAGTAACACTTTCTTAGCATTTTTTAAAACGCCAAATTTTGGGCCAGAATGGGCCTTGGGTCTAAAAGTTTATATTTAAGAAACACTTCCAATAACCAATATATGTAGTGAATTCCATTAAAATCGGAGGTGTCAGATCCAAAATTGGATGCTTTCTGTTCATTTTGATATGGAATAAGTCATTTATAAAATCTGTAAATACTTTTTTTTTAGTTTAACGTAGTTATTGACTAGTTAGAGAATTTTTATTAAGAATGGTTTTATATTCTAATAAAATTTTGATAAAAAATTTAAAGAAACTTGCAAAAAAATTTTTTGTTGGAACAGTTGGATTTTGCTAACTTCTAAACAAATCAGGATATATTAAAACGGTTTGGTAGGCTCATGCAATACCAATAAAGGTTCAAAATTATGCAATAAAAAAAAAATAGAAAGTTGTCAAATAACCGATCACGTCAGAGCATCGACGATATGTATCTACATACATAGTATGTTTAACAATGGTGGTTATCGATTTAGTAGCACTTGATATGCTTTTTGTTTTTTGGTTGTTGTGTTTTTTTCACTTTAGATATTTGACAAAGTAGTTGAGGGCATGTTGTCATTTTGTTTAAAGACTTTTTAACAATACACTGCACTTTTAGTGGAAATCTGGATTTTATGCGTTACATTTGTTTTAATATGAAAAGGAACGAATAGCTCAAACTATTTATTGACGGCATTAAAAATGTAAAGTTTAAGTATTTTAGTTGATTTCCGCTTTAGTGTTTAATAATTACACTCATGTAGTTTTATGTAAAAGTAAATTATAATAAAAACTTAATGAGACAATCTCACAAAGGCATTTTAAAAAACAATTCGATAAAAATTTCTTAAAGTAATTAATACAAATAAAATTTTGTTTAAATGTGCAAACTATTTTAGTTATATTTTAATTATTTTATAAGCAAAGGTGTTTGTTTACCCTTTGGTTATAATCTAAAAAAATAAAATAAATTTTATTTAACTAAATCTTCAAGTACATACTAAGTATATCATAAATCTCTTTTAAGGGATTGTTTAAAAAAAAAGTACATATGTATATGATTTGATCTCTGTTGAAAATTGACAAAGCTATAATTTTATAAAACCTTAATGATTCATATTTCATATAAAATATTCTTTTACTCGAATATGTTTTTTTACAGAAAGCAATGCACTATGGTATCACGGACCACTTTTCTTGGCCAAAATTAGATTTTTTTTTTTTGTATTTTTGTTAATGTAATAACATAAAACTCCAGAAAATAAATTTTTTTTATTTCTACTCTTCTGCTATCATAATACAACAGTTTAAAATTGAGTTTATTAAGCAAATATAAAATATGTATAAAAAATAGGTACGTTTTTTAACACTTTCCAATAATTTTTAATTTTTTAATACAACAATTTTTAAAAAATGCTCATTATGGAAAATAAAACCAGTTGGCATCAAGGATAAAAATTATGTGTTTCATACAACCCAAAAAAATTGGGTTCATAAGAAATTTTAATTTTGAATAGCCCCGCAAATTTTCGGTGAAAATTGATAATAAAAAAATCAATTGAAACAAATTAACAGATATCTGGGAAATATTCTCTATTTTTTCTGGTTCTGAGATTTTTTTCGTTTTTTGAGAAAATTCATTTCTTCCGAATAAGTTATTGCAATTAATAGTTTTTACGAAGGTCAAACCAATTGCTCTCAAAGGAAAATACAAGCCTTTGGACGCAGTTATAAGTGAAATATATCCAAACTTCCTTTAGAATGACTTTTCAACCAAAAAAAAAAAAAAAATAAATAAGTGTATTATGATAGAAAATAAATACATAAAATCGCTTTAATTTCCACCCAAGCCATAGTTCGTTCATACGAGAAAAAATATAATTATTATCAAATTAATACTTTGATAATATTGACTAAGAAAAGAGGTCAATGAAACCTTAGTAAAACGTTACAATTAAGCTTCCCCAATTACCACTTTTTAAACTGCCTTGACACTTTTTTTGGCCCCTTTTTAAAATTAACTGAATATATCACTTTTTGACATTGTGTGCCACTATTTTCCCCTTTTTTAAAAAATTAAATTTCTTTGACACGTATTTAAAATAATGAATAAAACAATATAAATGTTTTGCATCTGATACATATTTCACACGCTTTTACTTTTCGTGCTTTTAACATAGATAACAATAATTTTTAATTTTAGGATTTATATAAACTTGTTTTTTTTTCGACAAAAAATTTTTTAACGTAGATTAACGTGAAAAATATATAAAAAATTTGGAAAAACTTTTAAGTGCAATATTTTGGTGATAACAGGTAAATGATTGACTGGAATTAAACCCTAACTTTTTAAATGTTGTACAGTCCACTGTAGCAAATTCTGACCAAAAATCTGCATTATTAGTCAGTGTAAATAATTCAAATTTGGTACTCTATTAAAACCAAACTAAATTTTTTACGGCTACTGAAAGGGCATGGTCGGTTAAATGAAATTCATGCTTGATAAATATTAAAATAATGAAATAAATATACATGAGCTCTTCAATGATAAAAGTTTCATAAAAATCGCTTAAGTAGAAGAAACGATATAGGTGATTCAAATAATTTATATCTAATTAGAATAATTTATATTGTTGGGAAATTTTCGAAAATATAATAATATTTAATACATTTCTTAAAATAAAGGATATATATAGTTAATTTTGTGTTGTTCACTGTTATCCTTTCTGGTACATAAAAATTACATAAAATTATTGCAATAAATTAGTAAATTATATAATATTGCTTCAAAAATTATTTTATGAATTTTATATTAAAAATTGTTACAAATTTCCATTGTTACACTAAAGGTAGTGTTTTGTGTATTACAACACTCAAAGTATGTTTTTTTTTTTTTGCCTTGATTATACTAATTATATTATAATTAACATTACATAATTCTTTATTCATAATTTTTTATTTCTAGAAATGCTGTGGTAAGAAAGGTACCAGATAGTAGCAGTTTAGGATTGTACTACCTTATCTAGACTCAACCGCTGAAACTTAGTGCAAAAAATGTCTGGTCCATTTAATTTTGGGTTTAAAATTTTAAATGATAACAAAAGAAAAAATCCATAAATGTACCAAAATGATAATTTTATGATCAGTATTTTACAATAGAAGTTTGAAAATTCTTAAAAAATGTAAATTTTCAAAAACGTATCGCATGTCTAGAAATTGTTTTTACATTGAAAGAAAAACAAGATTTTTTGAAAATATAAAATTTTCAGCTAGTGTTATATATCTCAACACGAATAAGTTAACTAATATACTTATTAAAATATAACATAAAAACATATAAAGATTTAAACTATTAAAACTGGAGCAAAAACTAAACAAACACAAAAATGTTCATGTCGAGAAATTATTTTTACATTTATAAAAATTTAATATGGCAGCAGATGTCATGAATAACTGCTTGGTGAACAAAGCAGTTATTGAGTCATAATCAACTGGAATCTTATGTATTCTAACAATATTGCGGTGTCTTATTTCATAATGATTTTGTAATACCTCTTAACTACTTACTTCTTCAAATATGGGCACAAGTTTAATGTAGGATTCAAATGTGGACTCTGTTTGTCCCTATGTGCTTGGAGTTACTAATTCAACCTAACTTGAATTTTGGCAAGTTGTCTTTTATGAAATCAGATTTACTACCATTTTTTATTAAACGAGCTTTCAAATCCTTTAAATATTGATCCATATTCATGCTATGTTATAAAAAATACCAAAGTTCTAACTACTTTGAATGAAATATATATGTTTGTATGTATAAGTATTTAACAATGTCTTTTAAATATAAAGGTATGAATAAATTTATTTCTTTTTTTGCTAAATTCTAAAGGATTTCCAAAGATTTTTGACGGTTTCCTCCATAAACATTCAACAAGTATTTGAATTCGTTCAGTATATTTCTTATTGTTTCTTGAACTATAAAAATAACACACTCTTTCTGAAGTCCTTCAACAAGAGCCCTGGTGGACATTTCTTTTTTTCTTAACCGTTACACGGTCGCTCAGAATTTAATTTCATTAGCCAAAATTTTAATTTTATGTTAACACCGATATTCAAAATTTTTTGTCATTCAATAACAAATGTACAGAAACTAAGGCGGGCAAAAAATTAGATCAAAATATTGGTAATTGTGGCCGTGTCATGCTGCTAAAGACAAATTTATGTTATTTTATAAAAAAAATTGATTTTTGAAAATTTGATCAGAAATAAATTATCATTACTCGCAAACTATTACCAATAGTTTGTAGTATTTTTTCCTGTTATGTTGGCAGGATAATAGTCTTTAGTAAATGGTATGATGTGTCACAGTACCGTTTAAACTTGCTGTGTTAATTAATGTTTTCTCAGGTTGTATATTTTAGTCAAATTTGAATTTTAGTGTAATAGAACTTTTGAATATCAAAAGGGCTTAGACAAATTTTACTACACTTTAACCCCATATATACTTTTGTGCCTGTATGGTCCCGTCTGTAGAACACTCTTTCCTTTTGAATGAAATTACTATTTTTATATTTTTGTTTTACCTGCTTATATGACTCAAATATAAATACACGAAGTTGTGATAGGTAGCTTAATTTCTCTCAATCTCTCTCTCTCTCTTTATATATATATATATAATCAATAGCATATGAATCTGGATTATCTCCGCTACATACAAGAGTACGATTCATTGAACATTTACTAAAAATCGGTTATGATTTGGATTTTAAACCTACAGGATCATTGAGAAACAGCGACACCTATAAAGAGTTAAGAAGTTTAAAAAAGTATCATGTTCAGGACGAATTTGTGAAATACGGGTTGATTATAGATCAACTAAAGCAAGTATTAGGCAGTAGAGGTTCTTTTTAGATCCCGAAAGAGCATCTGGAATAACAGGTGTTATATATACAACCAAATATCCATGCAGATATATAGAAGCAAAACGGCAGCTAGATGACAGAAATATTATATAACTAAAAATGGACTATATGCTGACTATTTTCCAACCGAATGAATAATAATTTTTATTTAAGTAAAAAATGAAAAAAACATTAAAAAAACTTTTAGTTATTATAAAAAATAAAAATTTTAATACTTAATGTTATTGAAATAAAAAACAAACTATACATTAAAAAATAGTAATTTTTTGTCCAAATAGAAACGGGAAGCTGTTCGCAAAATTATCCTGGGTATTATTAAAATGTTTATACATATATATATATATATATATATATATATATATGAAACTTCAGTTCATACTTTTCTGCTGTATGAATGTACGACATCTATTACAACGACATTCGAGGATCTATATAAACTCGAAATTTTGTACAAATAGTTTTGGGACCAATGTGAACCCTTAAACGGTTATAAAATTCTCCATTATTACATTTAACTTGCTTTATTTAAGATTTATTTTCCTTATGCTTTTTGTTTTTATTTTTTTCCATTTTCTTTCGCTATACGTAGTTTATATACATATTTATTTTTTACGTTCTCTAGTAGTTTTATGTTACATTTCCATTTTTAGAAATTTTTGTCGTTGGCGTTTAAGAATTATATTACGTTCGATTAAATCAGTCAATCTTTTAATTAAAATTTGCTGACTTGTTGCCTTGACAAAATGAAATTCTATAATATAGTTTTCGATACTGTCGTCTTCTATTTTTGTAGCTGCATTTTTTTCTGTTTTTTTTTTTTTTTTTTTTGTAGTTTTTTTGTTACAGCATGTGTGTGTTTTATTTTATATTTTTCTTTTCATTTGTTGGATTTCTTTGTAATCGATTTAGTTTGTCTGGATTAAAAAGATAAATTGTAAGAAATTGGTTTCAGTTTTCTCTCTTATTATAGATTTTGTTTTAAGAGAAATCTACTATACTTTTTAATTAAAAAACAAACAATTAGAAAAATGTATTGATTCTCATGTCAGTGCTTGCATAAAGGGGCTTCATGCATAAATTTATAAGTAGGTATTATGTGAGAGAAAAAAAGCCTGATTTAATTGTCAAAAAACCTAATTCAGGCAACAGCAAAATACATGTAGTCACATATATATTGTTTTTTTTTAATGAGTAATTTTTATTTTTTGAAAATTTAGTTCGAAATGTCTCTCACATAAACTTCTAGTTGTATTCTATGGCTCAATATTTATGCATAACATTAATTTCGTGAAGTACATTTTAAAGAAAAATTACTTTAAGTTATAAATATTTCTTTTATACTGAATACGTACAATAAAGTACATCTAAAATATTAGTTTTTATAATATCTGATTTTGTTGTTTTAGTTTATTATTGAAGAAATAACAAAGACAAATAAAATCAAAAAAATAAATTAAAAAAAAAATTGCACAATTACTAAAAAAAAAATTATTTTCGATTGTGAGATAGGAAGAGATGGTTAAAGTATTCTGTCATACGAGGTCAAACATTAATATATTAAACTAGATGAATCCGACAAGTACATATAATCTATCACAATATTTCTAAAATTAAACATCCTTCTCTCATTTTATCCTGGTTTTGTTCATTTAGTTATTTTTATTTTGCAATTAACTCTATGATAATCTATTCTTTTTACCCTAATGATGCTCACATTAACTAATTATAGTAGAAAAGTATTTGTAGTGATTAGCTTGATATATTTGAATTTTAATATCAATTAGCTAAATTATTTGTAATTAGTACAAAAAAAAAGAAAAGAAAAAAATGATAAAATATAAATGGATATTTTACTACAGTATAAGAGATAATATGAATAACAAAATCTATCTAAATTTCATATTCTTTTTATAAACTTTTGCATTACTTTTTTTTCGAGTTTTATAAATTTTTATTTAGCTTTTCTTCACTTTTAATTTTTCTTTATTTTCTCTTTTCTAGATTTTACCTTTTTTAATTTAAATTCTTTTATTTAGTTTTAACCATAAAACACCAACATGTCATTCCAAATACCATTGATTGATATTTAAAACCAATCATCACATTATTCTCAATCTGAATGATTGTCAGTGTGAATCTATCATGATACCGCAGCAGTAAAAAAACACGATATTTATCACCATTGCCACTGTTGTTTGTCAGTTGACGAAGGTGTCATTAATAAAAAATAAAGATAAGAGAAAAAACTCTTAACCGCAAAAAGGAGATATAGAAAGAAAATAGCAAATTCTGTCTATAACGAATAGTAAATGCACTTTATTAAAAAATTTCAAAATGAATGAAGTTTTGAATATAAAATAAGATCTGCCAAATGTGACTTAAATAATATGGCCCACGGTGATAATGACTTTCTGAATTTTCTTTCATTTTAAATTTAGTACGACTTTTCAA
Organism: Protocalliphora azurea; assembly: GCA_932274085.1. Taxonomy (NCBI): domain Eukaryota; kingdom Metazoa; phylum Arthropoda; class Insecta; order Diptera; family Calliphoridae; genus Protocalliphora; species Protocalliphora azurea. Next base: position 4,064,710 of record OW026520.1, on the reverse strand, counting down.
CACCGATTATATAACTAAAGATTTTGGTATTCTTTGTTTATTTAACATCAAACAAAATCTGTTCAAATACTGGATGTACTTTACTTACTTCATGTGGTTTTCATATCGTTTTGAAAAAGTGTTTTTGTTTTGTGCTTGTGCCATTTGTATGTGAATTTGTTTTTATCAGGAAATGAAACATGCAACTGTACAGCTATCCTGAATGCACAGTTATTCATACATAATTGTACACAATAGGGGAAAAAATAAACATGTTTGTAGAGTTTTGTTGTTTTTATACACCCTACTATTTAAATATAGGGATTTTTACTTAACGAATTTATATATTGCACATTTACTTTAAGAAAGTCATAACTCAAAAGGCGATAATTTTGATGATTATATTAAACTTTATATTAATTAAGCTCGATCTTCCTTCTATTAAGGTAATAGTAATTTAAAAACTTTTTCTGCAAAATTGCTTTTTTGAGTTAAAATAAATGAGCAGTATGTATAAGCATCGTATCATATCCAACTTTACACTAGATTAGAAACTGAAACATTTTCAGGATTTTTTTTCGAAAACAAAATTGTTTAAATTTTGCAAGAAATTTTTTTTCGACATTTTTTTTTTTTTAATTGAGTCAGGAGGTTGGTGCCGCAGAATTGTTGTTTTAATAAGCTACTGACACTAAATGCTTTTATTTTATTACGTCTTTAATATTCTCCACACTAATTAAAGGTTCCAACAAAAACTTTACTTACCTAGAAGAAGAACGGACTGCAGATTATCAAGGGTCCTATGGCCTAAACTTGATTCTGCTATATCAAGTTTAGGCCATACAAATCTACTTATAGGCATGAAAAGAGAAAATCTGAAGACTATGATAGATATTCTGACAGGTCATTGTCTCACAGGGAGCTGGGATAGAGGTTCCTCCGGTCTTTGCAGGATGTGCGAAGATAATAAGGAGCTAGAGACGGTAGAACATATTATATGTCACTATCCATGTCTACAACTAAGTAGGCAGAAATGGTTAGGCAGTCGATTCGTTGATGAATTGGACAGTATATCGAGGATCAATCTCGATAGATTGATAGGATTCATCATGGGAATAGGCTGGCTAAGAGGGGGTCGTTGGCTTAGAGCGAACGATATAGGGCGGTAGCACTTTTCCTTTCCAGGTTTTTCTATTCTTTTCTACACTTTTCTTGGTCTCAGCTTTTTTCTATTATTTTCCTTTCCTGGTCTTTTCTATAATTTCCTCTACAAACTCTCTCTAGATACTCTACGAAGGGACTCACAATGGACCTCTAGGTCTCCGAGTGGATGCATAGGTACTCTTCTGAGTACTTTGCAAGTCTTCTTTTCCTACCTACCTACCTACCTATTAATTGGCTAAATAACTAGATATATTTTTCTCGTTGTCTAAAAATTCACGATGCACAGTGGCTCTGCAACTTTTGAATAGATAGAGAATTATACTGTGCTGCAGGGAAGGGGTTCTCACAAATTCTTGTTTCGCGATTCCCTTTTGACATTGCAATGCAAGCTCAGCACACTCCAACTTTGAGTAGTTTAAAAATCAGCTAAAATGATATGTATAATATAATATTTTTAAAAGATATTATTAATAATTGCAGCATTTTTTTTGCTTTATGAGTACTTTAATATTAGGATACTTTTCGCATAATTCTATGCATCCATAAAAGATTAATTCTTTGTTTTGATGGGAAAAGAAGCATAAATGATAATTTCACATAAATATGTTGATGAATATTTTTCTGATAGTTTTAGGGTTTCAGAACCAACAAACGGATAAACTTTGCTAAATTGTAAATAAAATCGAAATCAAATTTAACTCATGAGTAAGATTTTAAATCTTTTTGAAATAAATCTTGTATTTTTTCACACTAAAACGATTTTTGCGTCCTTAAATTGTAAAATCAATTAAGCAAGTTTTCTTTTTATAGCCAGCGAAATTCTCTGCGAAATAAAATACTTGAGTGATCAGCATTGAGATGACAATTCTAACAAGCTTATTCCAGAGATATTATTTCATGACAAAAAAATTCTAAAACTGCAATGAATCCACTTCATAGAGAGAAGTTTTTGACATACATTACCATCTCTAATGTATTTACAAAAAAAGATGGTTTGCGTGAGAAACATTGGTGATTTTATTACATTAAAGTTAATCTTTTATCTTTTCAATTAATTATTCTCTGATTTCCACTAAAATATCATAAAGACTTCTTATTGTATCATTAGAAAGCATCGCCTTTTTTATATTACCAATATTATTGTTGTCTTTATCAGGCATAATATTTTCAATCGAAGCAACACAAGGGTTCATTCATTTATTTTACTTACTAAAAACTGAAACTCATTTTAGAAAATAAAAAGTATCTTTATTTTTGTCTTTAATTTTGGAAACGTCTTTCCATTTTTTATAGTTTCCTGCTTTCATTGGAATTGTTATTTAAACTGCTAAAAAATATTTACGTTAAAAAAGAGATTTAAAATTCTATTCTATTGTTAAAGTCAACATTGTTCTAAAATAGAAGTTTCGCTTTTTTCGCACCATAAGAATATTTAAAAAACTGTTTCAAAATCTTTTTAAAACTTATACATTGAAAATTTTTTAATTATTTTTCAATGAATAGAAATAATAAAGAAATTAAAAAATAAAATATATAAAAATATACAGAAAATTTCAAAACAACAAAAGCCACAGGCATAGAATATAACTAGAAGTTTATGTGGGAAACACTTGAAACTAAATTTTCAAAAAATTACTAATTTTTTTCAAAACACTAAAACAAAATATATGTGACTACATATATTTTGTTGTTGCATGAATTAGGTTTTTGTAGTACACTTTTCGTGTTTAAAATCGACTTTTCTACTTTTATAGTTAATAATTGTACGTTCAATGATATTTTTGTCAGAATTATTCTCGACCCCCTGAAATATCTTCACGTACCCCATGTGGATCGCCGACCCCCATCTGAGAACCGTTGCTGCATAAAAAACTTAAAAAATATAAATTATGTATGCACGAACAAAGCAATCAAATACATTGATTTATTAATAGACCCCTAGCGAGGAGACTGTTACTCCAAATTCCCTCGAATTTTTTTACATGCGTTTACATTAAGCATTCTTTTAGAAACATTAAAAATATGTTGTCCATAGGAAAATAATGGATTTTAAAGTGAAAAATATCACCACCCTTTTGAGAAAAATCACAAAAATTCGCAATTCTTTTTTAATTTTCTTTTTTAAAATAATGTAGGTTTTTCTCGAAACCATTTACACGAAAATTATTTAGAATTTTATGCAGAATGCAGAAAATATTTTAGGGCTCAAATTGAGCCCGCCAAGTAAAAAAACTAAGGAAATGGGTAAAAATTTTACTTTGGTCGCAATTTCTTAAAGTAAAATAGATATCCCACAATTGAAATCATACTTTTTGTAGAGACTTATAAAGATCAATCAAATCATAAATGAAAATTTTGCGATTTTTTAAAAATTTTTATACCCAAGGTGACAAATTTTTGAGGTCCTCCCCCTGTCCCCAGACCCTCTAAGAACCTGTGCTCCTCCAAATCAATTTTAATATATCTCGGGATTGGTCATGTGAAATTTCATTCCAATATATCCAGTAGTTCTAAAGTTACCGAACTATTTCCTAAAAAAAATCATTTTGGGACCATTTTGCAGAAAATATAAGCAACGAAATTGCAGGTTACGTACAAAAATATATTTTTAAGATATTATTTCCAATAATTAGATGATGTAGTTAAAAGAAAAACTGCTAATAAACTATTCATTTTAAATGAAAAATATTTTTCAACTCTTCGCAAATATTTTTTACTTTATCCGATTTTTCGACTATCTGAAAGTAAGTAAATTTCTCGACAATTTTTAAACAAAATAGTCGATTTTGACTTTTCGAATTTTTCAAATAAAAGTCGATTGTTCGATAGTCGATTTCATGAACCCTAGTGCTCTTCTAAATCTTTTTTTAAGAATTTATAAATATTAAAAAAAGCATTGAAATTCAATATCATTTGATATCAATACACAAGCTATTGCACTTAACAATTGTATCACTTTTGTAGGGTATCTTGTTATCTGGTCATTATGATCTTACTTGATATTTCCTAAATTTTTTTTGTTGTTACTACAAAATGCAACTCAACGTTTGTAAATTTTTCTTGTAGTTTTTTATGCAGCTACTATGGAATATAGTCATATACGGAAAACACCATCAACAATAAAAGTACAGAAAGGGAAACAAAAATTATATATGAAATGCATTCAAACAAAATACAGTTACTTACGACTACAATTAGCTTTTTTTTGCTTTAGCTGTTGCATTTGTTTTTGTGTTTTGTTTTAAATACATACTTACTTCCGTTAGTTGTATTTTATATTCCTTAGACAACAACTTTTTGATTAATTGTGTGTTGTGTGTGGTTTTTTTTTTTGTTGTTATTTTTATACATACACTGTCGGGCAAAATAAAGTGCTGTTTTCTACTCTTGCTGTTTGATTCATAATAATTGTCTTCTAGGTGCATTATGCTTACTTTTTTGGTGTCCAGGTATTTGTCGTATTATATTATTTAATTTAATTATAAAGCAAAGTTTTTGAATTATCTGCACTTTGTGTTTGGATGAAAAATGTTGTATTGGTCGTGGATTTTTTTCCAACGAAATAAAGTGACACTTTGCTATTTTTTTTCCAATTTTTTGTTACAGAAGTAGATATTTTAACAATGCTCAATTCTAATATTCTATTCATTAAATTCTATCCAATTTATTATTACATTTGACATTACATCGTCCATTTTATTACAGATAGATACCTTAATTCCACATTCCAGGCTGGAAAAATAAAGTAAAATTAATATATTTGTCTTTGAGATGCTAAATTGTATAATGTTAGGTTAAAAGAACCTTTTCGTTATGAAAAATAGCAATTTGGAATGAAATTAGAATTGGTGGCGCAGAAACTCTAATACTATGGAGTAAGGCCGTAAGGTATTGCGATTCTCGCCAATTCTCTTTGTGTTTCATAATCCAAAGAGATAAGGAAAGAATTAATTACCTTTTCTAAGCAAAATTTACTTCTAAGTGTTGCTAATATAATAAATCGAATCGTAATGAAAAAAATAATCGTTAAAACTATACTAAAAATCATACTAAAATAAAGTTTTTTAAATGAGTGAATCCAGATTTTATTACAAAATTCTAAAAACCGTAAAAATTTTGGAAAGAGCCATTGAGAAGATTGAAATTTTAATTTTTTTGTAATAGCAACTCGTATAAGTAACATTTTCTTAGAAATGGTACTTTTTAAAATCATTTGTTTGATTCTTGTCTGGGTAGTTAAGGTAGTAGTATTTAAAATTTCTTCCTTTATATTTCCGCTTACGTAAATGAGTTTCCTCTAGCAAGAATTGCGATATCGTTACGATGTTACCTCATAGTCTGAAGGTTTCTGCCCCCTCAATTTCTACTAATTTTCATTCTAAATTGTTATTTGGTATAACGAGATGGTTCTTTTAACCTAATATTCTAAAATCTTGTATTTTAGAGATAAATATATTTATTTTACTTTCTCGGTCAGGAATTAAGAAATCTGTCTGTATTGTGGTCGAAGATTTTACAATAATATTGGCGAATATATTCTTATTTGTCAAAAGTGATAATAATTTGGATAGAATTTTATCAACAGAATATTAAAATTGAGCATTTTTAAAGCATCTACCTTCCATTTTGTAACAAAAAATTGGAAAATTTGAAGCCCAATCAAAATATTTAATAAAGTATCACTTTATTTTGTAGTACAAAATCCACGACCAATACAACATTTTTCTACTAAACACGAAATCCAGATAATTCAAAAATTTCTTTTGTTTATTAAATTAAATAAGATAAAACGGCAAATATCGGGATACCAAAAAAGTTATTTTGTCCGACAGTGTAAGTATATGTAAATGTATTGTGTATGGATACGTAAGTTTATGCCTGTTTATTGTGATAGTAGTTGTTGCTATTTCTTAATAGGGAAGAGTTGTATTTGGTATTCTTTTATATGTTTACACACACTCTCGCATATTCTCATAAAACATACTTTCATACACAATATCTAAGAAGTGATATGAAAACAAAAGAAGGAAAATGGTAGAAAAAAAGTAACACAAAATAAAACAATAAATTTGCATAAAACATAATTCACTAAAAAGACATTTATTTTATTTTTCTTTTTTGTTTTTTTTTCTTTTTTTTTGTTTTATGTCAGAAGTGGGTGTATTTTACGACAATCATAAAAAGCTGGCATGCATATGTATGTGTGTACATATAAGAACTCTTTATAACTATTTTAAATCTAGAGTCTTTGAGTTTCAATCCAGATTTTAACTATGCTTAGTTGCTAGAAATAAAAGGAAATATGTGAATAATAGTTTAATTATATAATAAATAGACTACATTTATAATGCACGATTGATTAAAATGAATGATTGTGAATAAACATAGTAACAAATTAACTAAAGATTTAAAGGGATATTAAATTGGCTTTAAAATGAAATGTATTGATTTGTGAATTGTAACTTTTAATTTATACGCAGAAAAAAGATATATTTTAACATTGGTCACTGGAATAATTTATGTTAATAGTAGCAACTGTATTTTGGTTGGAGTAATCAAATATTTGTTTCCGTAACCATATTATTTCTGCTGTGAACATAAAATATGTTGGTCGCAACTACTAATATTATGCTCTTCTACCCAATTCTTTTATAATGCTCTTTTGGCCAAAAATATTCAAATATTTAAAAATATTTGTTCTTTTAACTTGGATAATATATTGTTTTTTTTTTTTTCTATATGTCTATATGATTAATAATTTGATTTAAAAGATATTTGACTTCAAAATTCTAATTTATCATTTTTCACTTTGACTATTTTTTGTTTTTACCCTATAACTTTTAATAAAAAAAATTCGAATTTTTTTTAAATATGGTGAAATTCCTTACAATTTTTAAAATTAGGCTAAAAAAAAAATTTGATGTTCTTAATTCTATAAATAGAAAAAATTTTTTTAAATCAAAATTTTAAAACGAGTCCCAAAGATTGCAATTTTTTTCAAAAAAAAAGTAATCTTATATATTTTAATTTTTCTAACAATTTTGTTAAAGAAGTTCAATATTTTCTGATGTTTTCTCAAAGTATGCACCTTAAGAAAGCATGTAAGTGTAACTTTGGAAAATTTTAAAATCAATTTTCGAAGAAAAGTTCAACCTTTTGGGCCTTTAAATGTACTTCTGCGAATTAAATTATATAAGTCAATATGTTTTAAAGCTTTTGTTAAAAATTGTGACAGCCTACCAGTAAATTTGTACCGAAATCAATAATCAAAATTTTTTATATGCTCACAAATTTAAACTTTTCTTCCAAAGTTCATTACTTTCTACCCCTGCTGGATGTAGAATTTGCATGTTAAAAATATTCCAAAATTGCACTTGCACGCTTTCTTCTTGCACATACTTTCAGAAAATGTTAGAGAATGTTGAACTTAACATTTTTTTAAAAAGTAAAATATAAAGAGTTGCTTTTTTCAAAAAATTGCAATTTGTGAGACCTGTTGCATAATTTTGGATTTAAACTTTTTTTTTTTTTTTTTTTTTTTTTGTGGAGTATCATATGGTAGGGGTCAATCGACTAAAATTTTCTCACTTGTTTTATTTTGTACTTATATTTTTATGTGTTAATATTTCTCCAATCTCACTCCTTAAACTATTAGATTAAATTATATTATTTTAGCAAATAATTTTTCGCATTTTTTAAATAGATTTTGTTGACAACATTTTCTCTTCCCTTTAAAAATTCATATTTTATTCAAGTGTTAACGAAATCTTAAAGTAAGAATGTTTTCGTATACATACATAAATGTGTATGTAATCACGTGTATACATTATTACGTATAAGTACTTATGTATGATTGTATGTATATAAAATCGCTTGATTAAGTACTTAATCAATTGTAAGCTGTTAAAATAGTTTCCACAATTTATTCACATACAAATAATTTCGTACACATGAATACATTTTAAATTTCAATAAAACTACAACATTATTTGTAATAAAATTAAGGAAAGAAAATGAACAATTCATACAAATGCTACATACAGAAGAAAAAATTTACGTTGAAAATTTTTTGAGTATTTATTGATTTGCTCCGTTTTGTGGGTATTTATTTTTAAAGACATGTTTATGGAAGAATAGCTAAATTTAAGAAATATTTGGTAGATTATAAAACAGGGTATTTTTTGGAACAATAATTGTTGAATTTGTTTCAAATATCATTGGTTTAAATAACAAAATATAATAAAGTGAAGTAAAAACTTTACATATTTTAACATCAAATTCATAGAATGTCATTATTTAAGTGACATTGTGTTCAAATAGCAATTTATGTCAAATGAGTTAAACAATTTTGGTGAATATTTTCCTTTAAAAGGTAACTTATTTATCCCATTTCTATTTCTTACAAAAAAAAAAAATCGTAGCACTGGGAATTCACCAAAACTACTTTAAAATTTTCCTAATAATGTGTCCAAGCCCTTTACTTTTATCGTTTTCTTTGATTTTCATCATCTTTAGCAAATACTTTCTTTACCTTTGTCAATTAATTAAATCACAAAATGTAAATTGACGTTTTCTTTTACGTCTTACATACTTTGCTTTTATTATTATCAATGTTGGTGCTGCGGCTGTCGCTGATGTTTCTTGCTCTAATATTTCATTTGAAAGTCAAATTTAACCCTAGGATTATCATCTTGGCCTGTCCGTACCAAATTTGATTTGAAGCCCAATATCTTTTATTTAGAGTATAAAGTCAAAAGAAGACGAAAATTATATGTATAACTGAGATCCACTGAATCGAATTAAATAAATTTCGATTGGAGTACAATAACAAGGAAAAAATCCAAAAAAAAAAAAATCAAAAAAGAAAGTTTGCTAAATTAACCTCCTGGTCTGACTAGATCACAATGATCTCTTCTTTTCGTAAACATGTTTGTTTTTGTTTGTGCATGCACGATCATGATAAAAATAATTATGTTATGATTTTAAAAGTATCAAATGTCCGAATAAAACATTATATATATATATATATATATATATATATATATATATATATATATATATATATATATATATATATATATATATATATATATATATATAAAATATATTTATCATCATTAATCATGATGTTGTACATGTAGCAAATAAACCCTATCAACCAAACTGAGAAAAATATTTAAAGGAAACTGAAAACTTAGAAGTACACATATTACAGTAAAAAAAATTCCGAATGCACGGTAAAAGTTTTGCTGAAAATCTTTCAGGTTTTTTTTAACCAATAAGAAATTATTTAAAATTTAAAACTTTCTTTCATAAAAAAAAATATATTAATAGATGGTTAAATTGGTATAATTTTTCTAACCAGAATTTTATACATTAGTTTTTCGTGCTCAATTATAAGTATTTCGATCACAAAATATGTTTTATTTTGGAAAGACATATTTTCAATTAACACGATTAGGAATAAAATATTAAAGAAAGTTTATTAAATAAAATAAATCAAATAAGTAATTAAAAAAATCAAATTTCAAATTAAAAACAATAATGAATAAAAACTTTAATCTTGAAATTATGCACGTCCAAATTTATAACTTTTTCAAAGTAAAAAGCCAAAATGTATAAGTGCATACTTGTTAAAAAATTTAAATCACTGAAAACCGGTTAACTGATTTTTTTCAAGAGTTCAAAAGATTCAAAAGAAGAGATTTTTCGGTTAAACCAAAAACCGGAATTTCTAAAAAAAGTCGGTTTTCTTGAGTATTACCTAAAGATCTTCTTTGGCAACTGATTTTCTAAATTCTTAATGCTTAGGGGGAGTGTTTGAATTGTAAAAGCGGACAAAATTATAGCAGTACAGTGAGGCAACTAATCTTATACTAGCATTGTAGCCTTATAAATATCGTTGTTATAAAATATCACCATGTCTTTGATCGATTAAATTCTATTCCTATGGTTATTTATTATTCAAAATATATTTAATGAACTTTATGAACTATATAACATAATATTAAGTACTTCAGGAGTAAATATTATTTTTAAAATGTTCATAGTACTCTGTAGAAAATGTAGAGTTGCTATTATGTGAAATGGTTGCAACAACTGTAGATGCAAACTTTAATTCACAACAGAAATTTTAATATTTTCCGAATCAAAAATATTAAAGTTGTTCATCGTCACTATTTCCAAAACATGACATCATTCCCTATTTATTCTCTTTCTTTTCAGTTACATAAGCTATCTATAATTTTTATTATATTTACCAAGTCACATGAGACTTCTAATTTTTAGTTTTCGTTTTTGATCTCCTTTTCTGAGTAAAATTACATAAAAAATTAATTAAAGTGCTGTTAAAAAGCAAGTTAACTGACTTCAAAAGACCGTTAAAAAAACGATAATTAGAAAAAAGCAGAAACCGACAGTGTTTGTAAAAAACCGGTCATCGTATATTCAAAACGAATTCAAACAGGTGACCTCAATCAGGTGATTATTTTTTTAGTACTTCGAACTGTTAAACTCCATATAAGCACAATTTTTGATTACCCGCTGAAGTGTCAAACTCCATGTATAAAAAAAAATCATTTCGCCATGCTCTTGTAGTAAATGTGTCAGTGATTATACAACTCTATTCTTATCTTGTATGTATACGATACACAATGAAAATTACATTAGGATTAGAAAATATAATGTAAAGTTATATGTTACACAAAGGCGACTTGTCACCTTACAAGGTAAAATTATAGAAATCAGATACAATTTAATACCAAAAACTAATCATAAAAAGCATACGATATTGCTTTAATTCTTGGACATTGTAAATAAGCAAAATTATGTACATATTTACCATGATTGCCAAGCAGAGTACTATATTTTGTTTAATACAAAAAAAATAATAATATTTGTCCACTTTCCATACATATCATTAATAAATACATATAAAATTTTTATTTAATTTTGTTTGTTGCATATATAACTTTTTATTAATATATAAAACTACAAACCACTACAAACAAACTCAGGAAAATAGTATTACCGTGAATAATTCCTGAGTTTGACCAGAGCCAGTGGTCAACTTAGTGCTCATAAAGTTATAGATAATCCTAGGGTTAAATGAAAAGCAAGTGACAACTGTTAGCTGACTGAGAAATTGAACAGAGTGTGAATATTTACTAAGTCATCAGGACAATCGGTAATAAGAACAATATAAGATGAAGAAATAAAAAAATAATTTTTGAGCAAGAAATGTTTTCACAGTGATGCCAACTGTTGGAAACACAAACACGCAGAAATTATAGAAAAAAGTAATAAAAATGGCTAAATTAACAACACTTTCTTTTTTGTGCTACAATCATGACATGTTTTGTGAAAAAGGGCAAAAAATTGGTTAACATTAAAACTACGCCTCAAAATATAAAATATTTGCTATTATGAACCTCGATCCAAAATTTTTCAGTTCTTTTAATAACCTGTAAATCAAACAATTTTATTTCTTTAAGATAGTTTTAAAAAAAATATGTTTCTTTACTATTTGTTCTCCTTAAAAATTGGAGCTAGACTTTATATGCTGTGCGAAAAAATATTTTCGGAACTTAGTGCAAGCATTAGGATGTGAAATATTATTTGAATTGTCAAAATAAATTAATTAAATACTGAGCAAAATCAATATTACGCCATTAGAAAAAAATCAACTTAGTCAAACAAAAAGTGATCGTAATATGCAAGAAATTGGAAAAAGTAAATAGGCGCTAAAAGGGCTAAACGAAATTTTTATAAGCGCTAGATATGCACGTCTTTTAGTTTGGAACTAAAAAATATTTTTGACGTTTTGGACCGCTAAAGATGGGCGAAATCTAGTCCAAAAAAGGCTAAGTTGGCATCACTGTGTTTTCAACCTTAATGCAATAAGAAAAAATAGAGAGAGTCAAAAAAAAAAGAAAACTCTAGAAAAAATGGTTTTATTTATCTTCAGATTTGAGTGAGAGAAATGTAATTTATAATTTTACAATTCTAATTTTAATGACTAACTCTTGTTTTAGAACAATTCCATTTTTTTTCAATTTTAATTTGCACCTTTTTTATTTTTCTTCAAAACAAGAAAACAGAAAAATAGATTTTTTTGTATTTGTTGTAAAGTGCTAAAGCAATTTAAATGTAAATAGAGACAGAAAAAAGAGGAAATACTACTGTTTGATTTTTTTTATAACATGAAAATTTAAAAAATTAACGTGCTACTAAATGGGTAAATATTAGGGTATCCAACCGATTAACCATCATTGGGTTATCAAATTAATTTTGATCGGTTAACTGTTTGAATAATTTAAAATTGTCTATTTTCGAATAACGAATAAACCGAAAAATTTGCGTCGAATAACCGCTTAAATGAAATTTAGTTTTCTGGAGTTATAAAGTTAGAACATTATGATAAATTTATGCCAACTACATTTTTTCTTAAAATGTCTGTTATATCCCAGCAAAAATAAATAAAAGTCAATTTGAGGTAAGTGCTTTTTCATTACCTCCAAAGTTTCAATAAGTGTACGTTTTCTTATGCTTAAGAAATAATTCAAACAGGATCCAAAAGTATTACTTAAAAGAGATTCAAATGAATTATTCTGCTATAAAATATGGACATTTGGTTGTTATTTTTGAAAATACTTGTTACACCCCGTAAAGACTTTTTGGTTTTCGGTAGTAGCAACTACTTATTTGAGTAGTTTCTTGGTAATGAGGCGTCATTATTGTTTGTTTACATATCCTGTATTACATAAATAAGTACTCAATAATATAATAGCACAGTAATACAGCAGTTACGTGGATCAGTTTATTAACAAGCAGAAAATCTTCGGCCTGTTGCTGTAAGTTTCTTTCGGAAAACGCGAGTAAAATTAAATAGTTATTCAGGCAAAAAATAACCAGTTTATATTTATATCCAATTATACTTGCTAACTTACTATAAAATTATACTGTTTTGAACAAATGAAAAATAGTGTTATTTATGCAGAATTTTTTTTTTTTTTTTATTAAAAAATATGTTTCTTTATATAAAAATTAGAACTTATTTTCTTGTGCCGATAAAAAAGTATTTTGATGTTCATTACAATTTTGCAAGAAATCGTTGACAGTGAATAGGTATCAGAAAATAGAACATCTTCCAATGTCAAGCCTATATGAAATTCACCTATTTTTGTTGGGACAGAATTTTTAATAAAAGGTGACATGATTAAAATTTCATAAATACTTAAACTTCAAGCAATAATTTTGAAAAATACCAATATTAATTTTGACTTTTATGACAAAAATCATTCACAGACAGAAAAGAGACTGATTTCTTAAATAAAGTTGAATTAGGAGAATATTTTGTAATATTAGGTCAAAAAATTAATTTTTTTTCATGCAAATGTGCGAAAGAACTAATAACGTGAACCCTTTTTTAAAGAATTTAATCAAATTCTAAAAAACAATATTAAATACCATAATTAGGGTTATTTATATGTTTTACATGTATTGATAAGACTATTCGGTCAATCGAATAATTGAATTAAACTTTCGTAAATTGTCATAAATAAGTATCTCCTATGAATTTTTGTTAAAAATTACTTAAGAGTGTAGTAAAATTTATTTCTTCTTGGACTGCGTATGAGTATTTTTTAAAAATATATAATGCTTATATATAACCTTAATATTAAGAATAGCTAAATAGTATTTACCCTTTAAAGTGTGACAATACATATTCACAATAAAGCAGAGCGTCACCCTATTTCGTCATCATATATGTCGCATACCAAAAATACTGCGTTTTTTTTTTTTTTTTTTTGAGTAAGTAAGCTTATTTGATATTTATATAAAAATTTCTATGAAAGCTAAAATTCTTTGTAACTTCGTGAAATAATGGATTTTTTTAAGAAAGTAAATGTCTACAAAAGTGTAAGTCCTTTATATATTCACAATTACTTTTTAAATCATAACAATGTTTAAATTCAAATGATTATCCATCTTAAGTGCACTCTTTAAGGCTTTTAACTTTTATTATGCGTGAAAAAAATTTGTAGCGGAAAATTTGTAATGTAATGGATACTCATAGTAACTACGTCAGATAATATAAATTGAAATAAAATATCTTGAACAGTTTTTTTGTTGTAATTGTTATGGTTATTTTTGTTTTTCGAAGAAAAATGGGCCTAATTAAAACTGTTTGTTGTAACTTTTGCACTAAAAGCTACAAATAAATAAATAAAATTGCAAATTAAAGTATAATTTTCAATGCGGCCAGCTTAGCCTTCTTAAGGCTAAATATAGCCTTTTTATTTTGCTTTTAGCCTCAAAATTTTCGTTTTAAATTCCAGCTTTTTTAGACGTTTTTAATTTTTAAAATTACCTTAAAAACGCTAAAATTTTAGTATTTTAGAAATGAAAAAAATATTTCCTTATTTATTATTATTTTTACAGAATCATCCATTTAAGCATTTTTGTGTATTTATTAGAAAATGAAAAAAATTGGGATTGTTTACATTTAATAAAAAATTTTACCTGCAGCGATTCATTCTACAAATAATAGTGCCTTACCTAATTTTGTGGAGTTACTAAATCGATAATTAAAATTATTTTTTAATATATATACTTCATCATTAATAGAAACTATTAATGAAAATAATTAAAAAAAAACTTATATAATCAAAAAGGAATTATAGTTCAAAAATGACGAAAACTCACATCAAAACATTGTGTAATTTTTCATATGAAATATATCCCTAATTTTTATAGAAATTTTTTGGGCAATTTTTCAGTGGGCATTTTTACTGGGTATTATTTATAAATTTATTACAATTTCTTTAGAAAATTTTCAAAAACTGTGAGTACGAGAAAAAATAATTTTTTAAATTAAAAAAAGCTTTTATTATTAAAAAAACAAAAACAAAACCTTAAGAAATTGAAAAATGACGTTTTTTTTTTTTTTTTTTTTTTTTTTTTTGTTGAAAAATTAAAATTCACAAAATATTTATCAATAATATCCCCCAAATTGACATTTATTTAAACAATAAAGAAAAAATTGCACTTTAACCTTCAAGTAATAATAATACTCACATATGTAAGTTATGGTGGCTCCGCTCTTATGGAGAGAAAATATGATATGGATGTTTTCATCTCAAATAAAAATTTACGTCATTCTAAGACACCGTTTCTCAAATTTTTTATACTGCATTATCCTTTAGTAAGCTAGATCAAAATCATGGCTGTCAGATACTTCTTTTGCCAGCTCCAAAATTAAAAAAAAAACCAAAAAATCCCCACTCAACAAAAAAGATGTTTTATCATTCAAAATAATTAACTTTTTTGAAATAATTTTTAGATGAATCTTTCTAAATAACCATATATGTTTGTATCTCAAAAATAAGTACATATATGTTATAGGTATTAAACTATAGATTCACCTTTAAAATTAAAATTATTCAACATGTCAGATTAAATTCTTGCTAACAGATTTTATTTAATATTAACATATTAATGGCCAAAGTAATAACCATTAGAGATATTTGTGCAAAACATTTGTTTTACTATTGTTTATACTTGATGTATAAAAATTAAAAATTCTTAAAAAATATACATATATTAGGCTCTCTTTGCGGAAAGTATATTTAATTGGGAGCAGTATTTTAGGATTTACCAGGACGACACTTTTTTACAAAAATACGAAAACTATACGATAAAGATCTTTTTCCCTACCGGCAGCAATATAGAGCAAATCAGTTTTTTTTGATTTGTTATCTATATTTAGGGCCGAGGAATTCGTAATAAAATGAATTTGCGAACGTGAAAAGCGATAATTAAAATAAAAGATGCAGCCTTTTCGATTTCAACAATAACTTCTTTATTTCCAAAATCTTAAACTACAAACGATCGTAATAATATGAATAATAATAATAATAATAATAATAATAATAATAATAATAATAAAGGCCACGGTATTTTTATTTTATATTGAGAGAAAAATAAAAGAAGTTCACCACCAGTGTTGCCAGTTTAGCCTTTTTGAGGCTAACTCTAGCATTTTTATTTTGGCTTTTTTGATTTTTAAATTTGCTTTACAAAGACAAAATGTCAGTATTTCAACAACGAAGGAAATAATTTACTATTTGCCACTACTAATTTTATTCTTACAAAATCATCCATTTAAACATTTTTGTGTATTAATTCGCACAAAAATCGAGATTCTCCAAATCAAATATACAAAATTTAACTCAATTATTATAATTATTTTTTTTTTACAACCTTCATTAACCATAGAAACTGTTTATATATATAATTAACAAAAAATCATATAAAATCGAAAATTCACCCAAAAATTTGTAAATGATTAATCAAAAAGAAATTATGATTCAAAAATAAAAAAATCAATTCAAAACATTAAATTATTTTTCATATGAAATATAAATCAAATTTGTATGAAAATTTTTGGGCGATTTTTCATTTTGTCATTTTTTTGATAGCCGTTTTATGTTTTGTTTATAAATTTATTACAATATATCAAAAAATAATGAAAACAAACAAAGTTTTTAAATAAAAAATCTATTAACTTTTTCTAGCTTTATTTTTTGGAGCATTTAGCCTGGCAACACCCTTCACCACTAGTAATGTACAACAAATGCAAGATGTAAAACAATAAATAAAATATGTACATACATTGAATTCTTCTTTACAACACACTAATGTTAGTTATGAGATGTAAATGCAAAATAAAATAAGAAAACAAATAAAAACTAACGGTTGATTACCAAAATAAGTTACAGTGGACCAATATAACAAAATTAATATCAAATTACAGTGGGATGAGTGGCTTAAAAATATTAATAAAATTAAATACAATCAAATTGCTAAATTAAGTAGAAATGAATAAAAAATAAAACATTAATTTCTACAACATAATAAATAAATGTTATACAGTAACGCAACATGCCGGCCCCTTTTGAAAGGACATTTTCAAGATGAGCAAAGTAGAGCAAGTCACTCGAACACGATTATCTCTTCCAAACACAGTATTAATGATTTTACCCATGAACCATTTTTGTGGGGAGTGACTATCCTCGTGAACAATTACTATGGAAATATTGACAATTTTATTATTGGAGTTACTTCATTTGTTACAAGTCTGCTTTTCATTAATATAATCGTGCGACCATTTTTTCCAAAAATGTTATAAATTTGTTTGAATAATAATTAGATACAATATTTGAGTTTTTAGGATTGAATAGGAACAACTTTAACTGAAGCAAGTTATAATTTGCACCCGCAAAATTAATAGCATCGTCACAGAATATATCTGTGGGAAAACCTCTTCGTCCAATGAATCCTTTCAGTGCGGCAATGAAGGCGTCTGTTGATAATTTAGAGACAACTTCTATGTGGACTGCTTTAGTTGCGAATCAAAAAAGAACAGCCATATACGATTTATTTGAGACCTTTCCTCTGTTTCGGAAATAAGTGTTGCCTGGACCAAAAGAAAAAAAATCAACGGCGCACCTAGCGAAGAGCCTTGAGACGCTCTACGGGCAAATTTTCCATCATCTGTTATAGCCAATTTGTTCGATAACGAATGCATTGTGGGTACAAATTGACGATGCGGAGACAAAAATTTCGTGAGTTAATAATCCAAAATTTCTGGCGAATTAACGACATTAGAGCCTTAGATCTAGCATGATAGTGGATAATATGTAGATTGCGTACATAATAATTGAAGAAGTGATTTTTACTGGGCAGAATTATAGGATGTATTTGACATTCAGATGTTGATGCTAACTCCAAGCGACCGGAAACAATACAATATAAGGCATTTTCTTATTCTTGAAGCTGCAAAGAATAAGAATTAATAATACCAGTGTTTGGATTTATGAATAAAACGAAGCCTCTAGGCTTCTAGATATAAACTGTAGAGGCCAAGATAGAATTACTTCGAGACACAGTTAATTTTTATGTTTTTATTTATCGATTTCTTGTTGATTTTTTTCGGACAACTTATACATTTTTTTAATAGGCTACTGAGCAGATATAGGACGAGAAATGTTCTTTGAACCATATCGATGAGGAAAGTTCTTATATACTTGAGTCTCGAGAAACAATATCAGCAGGAATCAAATGTGTTGGGATATGTCGCCAAATATAGCCATTAGTAAGGTCCAGAATTTCTGATAACCTGTTGCCAATAAAACGGATAATGTTAACGAATGCTGATTGAGCCAAATTAAAAAATTAAAAAATTTTTAATTTTATAAAATTTTGAAAAAATTATAACTACGTTTTTAGTATAATTTCTTAAGAAATTATTTTAGAAAAATTTGTTGTATCTTAATAGATACACTAGGTAGTCGCCCCTAACTGAAATTATTAAGAATAATTGCAAAAAAAAAGAAGAAATGGCTTTATAAATTAATTTATTATGTTTAAGAGCTAAGGCTCTGGGATTAAAAAAGATCTTAATTATGAACTGTATTTCGAGGAAAAAATTTGAAATCATAATATACTATACGCGTGATTTTCAATTGGTTGTTCAGTATTGAAGATGAGTTTAAATTTTTTTAATGTTTTGCCTGCATTCAGGCTATTAATGTGTATTAACTGCTCTTTTTTCAACGAGACTCTGGTGTTTAATAGTCTCACCGTAGCTTTGTCAAAAATTATATTTCATACTGTGAAGCTATTGATTAAAAACTTTCTATTTAATAGCTTTAAAAAATCATATTATTAGAAATAGAAAAATTATTTCGAAAAATCTAGGGCAAATTGTATTGACCTAAAGGAAGATTATATTGGGAAATAAACATTGATTAATTTTCGGAAGTCATAAATCATATAATGTATTGAAAAGAACCTTTATTGAATTGAATTACTGAATAACGAAAAAAATGGTCTTTGAAATCAGGCCAAGTATATGCAAGTGTTCAATAATAATAAAAATAAAATAAAAATATGGAGTATGCAAATGCAACAAATGTATTATATTGACGATATTTTACACTTGCAAGTTAGACCGTGGACATTTAGGATGCTGAGTATTTATTCAAAATATACATACATGCGTCTTTTTAAACGATTATGCAAAATTGTTATAAAATTAAAAAAACGATATCACCAAAGCTTATTATGTTTTTATGCTGATGATTTTAAAGCGTAAATATAACGACTTTAAATTCGCCATAAAGTAAACAAATGAAATTACTAGCCAACATTTCATAACAACTTACGCGTTACCCTTTCAATGAATTGTTGTTTTCATAGCTAAATATTACATACCGAAATTACTTGCATATGCAACTTTATACTGAAAGGGAATTTAAAATTCTTTGAGTCATAATAGTTCTTGCAGAAGGTATTAAGCAAAAAATAAATCGAAAAAAGAAACTAAACAAAAAAAGTGAAAAAGGAAAACTTTTACTAAAGTGCAATCATATGTGTTACATTTATTTTACATTAATATTTCAATAATATATCAGTATTAATACTGACCCAGCAAAATATATTGGAAACTTTTCAAAATTCACAACGCTTTCATTGAATACTAAGTAGCTAATGCCCACAATTAATTATTTCAAATCAGTAAATACTTATAACAAATATAGTGATTTTTTTAGAAGTATTGAAAAAAATAATGTTTGTAAACCTTTTAATGAAGCAGTTCATATGAACTTTTTAAAAAAAAAATAGATTATGTCATTTCTCTAATGAAAGTCTAACACTAAAAGAACAATCTTCCAATGACAACTGCATGTTAAATTCATTAATGTTTCACCAAAATTAGAAATAGTTTGCTTTGTTTTGCTGGGGAACGTTATGCAAACACATGATATAGCAAGTAAAATATTCAATATTAAAAGTATTTAAACAAAATTCTTTAAAAAAAAAATGCAAGCTTTCTTAAACTATAAAAATAACTTTATAAGAAATTGATGGATATAATACTTATTTTGAGGACATTTTTTAGTAGTCCATTTTTTATTTTATTGAACTAGTTTGCATTTTCAATTACTCTGCTATTAAAATTACAATTCTACATCATTTCCTTTTCTTAAATACTTTCTTCATATAAACTATGACATTGCTTTTTAAATATCTTAAAGTTGCTTAAAGTTTCTTCTTCAATTTTTTATTTATTTATTTTTATTTTATACGTAAAGACACAATTCATCTTAAATCCTTTTTATTACACTGCAGCAAGTCTATTTAGTTGTTCATACATTCATGTGTGCATTAAAAGCGGATTTTAACTGAGCCCATTTTCGACTTAACACATGACCACACTTTGAATTATTTCTTTATAAAACTTTGGCAAACAACAGCGTGAAATTTTGTTTGTGGATAAGGTGGATTAAAAAGTTTCTGCCTTATTTTATGGCATATATGAAAGTTTCTAATGATGTTAGTATGTAATTGAATTAAATTGGCGTTGTGATATTTGTGTTTGAAATGTAATAAAATGTAGAAGGACATCAAAAGGAATTTATGAGATACAAAAATTACTGTGAGTAGTTTTTAATAATTTTTAAATTTTATAAAAATTTTGAATCGGTTCTAGAAATGAATAGTTTACGTATTTATGTCGCAATATGAAAAATGTCTAGGAAGCTGGTATAAAGGGTCCTTCAGAATTCCCGACGTTTGTGGTATTTCACAGGTTATAAAGTATCTGTTATCATACAATTTCCAAACAACATATTCGAATAGCTAGCCGACATGTAATCATTAACTGGAGAGACTTTGATATCAACATTGGTTCTTGAAGCCCCGTCATCCTTAGTTGATTGACATTCAACAGTGTATCTAATATGGGTGAAAACTAGGTTATTCACACGAATATTGCTTGTGCGATTAATCGACAAACAAAAATCAAATAATTGTTCGACTAAATTAAAATGCAGAATTTCTAGGAAAAATTTATCCGATTAATTGAATAATTGAATAAAATAGAGTTTTTTTTAATTTTGCTTGAAAAAAACTATTGCAAAATTTTTATAGAAAGTATTAAAATTAAAAGTGGTACTACATTTATATATATATATATATATATATATATATATTTGCAGAAAAGTTTCATCGTCTAAATATATATATTTTTCAGGAATTTACAAATACCTTTTTTTGAGATACGTAATCGAGAAATTTAATACAGCCATTCAAATTCAAAGACATGTTTCAGGTATAATTTTAAAGGTAATTTCATTGCCTTTAACTGTAGATCTCGATGAACGTAGTAACATATATATTTTGGAAGATATTCGTATTTTATCTTATTTTAGAAGTATTGTAAGTCGCGAACCATAGCGGAATTCATGCAAAAACTCTCCATTTGCATCACCAGTATTAACGTTAATATTCTTGCAAAATTTAATTAAATTTGGATGATTTGTGGAAACAATTGTCGATATTTTTGTTTGATTGTAAACTAGACAATACAAATTGAAAAAAAATATTTCGTACATATTATAAAATTTTTTTTAATAATGCACAAACTATTGCGAGTCACAGAATTTTGAAATATTTACCCGTGAACTATAAATCGCGAGATATGGACCATTTAATATTGAGAAAAAATTTGTGTTGTAAGTTATGTTAAAGATAATTTTGATACCTTTAATGTGACATCCCAATGTCATAAACATTTTTAAAGATATCAATAACTTTCCGTATACAACCAGTGTTGCTAGGAGACGAAAAAAAGAGGCTAATTTTAACTTTAAAAAGATGTCAGAACAGGTTGAATGTCACAAAAAATAAGGTCATAAAAAAGTTAATTTTTTCTTTAATTTAAACACCTATTTTTTTTTCTCATTCTCATTAGTATTTTGATGTATTTTTTTAAGATATTGTAACAAATTTATAAATAAAACATAGAAAAGCTGCCAGCAAAATCACCCTGGAAAATCGCCCAAAAAATTCCCACACTGCCTAATGGTTTGAGTGATTTTTCGTAACTTATTATAGATTTGTTATTACGCATTTCTAAATTTGTGGGTGATTTTTCGCTTTTATAAGAACTTAAAGAAAAATAAAATTATGTCAAATTATGTTTATAAATAGTTTCTATCATTAATAAAAAAAAAAAATTTTATAATAATCGATCTAGTAGGTTTATAAAATTACTTGTTATTTTTATTTTGGATAAGGCGAACATTTTTGGTAGATACAAATAATATAGAATTTATGTGCGAATAAATATACAAAAATTCTTAAATGGACGATTGTGTAAAAATAGCTGATAAGATTTTTTTTACTTTGAAATACTAACTAACGATTCTTTGAAAATGGCTGATAAGATTTTTTTCTGTTAAAATATTAACATTTTAGCCTTTTTAGGGCAATTCTAAAAATCAAAAAAGCTATAAAAGGCTATATTTAGCCTTACAAATACATCTTCAAATCGCTATATATCGCGAACAACTTTATAAAATTGTCTGAAATTTTGTATCAGTTTTAGTTTTGACGAGTATAGATATAATGACTCGATTAATCTTTGATCAGTAGCATCAGTTAATTTTGTATATTTTTTACTTTTTTACGAAATAAATATTTAAATTTACACATTATAATTTTGATAATTTCTGAACTAATACTAATGTTTAGTATTTGTCGAATAATCAAATAAGGGTTTTCTATACAGTTGATAGATAAGTTAAGTTGCCGAATTGTAGCCCTTTTTGAGAACTAAGATTTATGCTAGAAATGTAGTCTCAAAAAAAAAAAAAAAAAAAAAAAAAAAATGCTTAGGCCATTATTAATATTTAATTTTTCTTTGAAAATTACAAAGATTTTTTGTGTTTTGAGCATATTTTTAATTTTTTACTGAATATTTAATGCTTGCAAAACATTTTTTAGAGCATATTTGAAGTTCCTCTGCTTATTATTTATGGCCACAATATAACGGTGTACATGAATAATTTAATTAATTATACTAAGAATTTATTAGATATATAGCTGGTAGGTAAATAAAAAGGTTGTATCCCACTGCTAGCCAAAGCCAATGAACTTCTGAAGAAATTGAATTGATGGACAAACCACTAAGTTCGTTCTCTGATTTAAATGCCAGACAGGAATTACATTTAAATTCAACTTCTGCAGATTTATGGGTTAACTTAACCCTTACTACGAAAAAATCGCGTGCTGTTGCTTTAGTGAAGTGAACGAAAAGGGGCGGAATGTTTACAACGTAAGAGTCAAGACCTACGTTGTAAACATTTCAAGACGAAAACTATCACCTTTTGAAAACTATGTATGTCCGTCTTTCATATTTTAGAGACTGCAAGAAACAGAATAGACTCTAAACTAGCCAACATTTCCTGACTTGATTTTAAAATTTGATGATAAAATTGAACGAAATATCATGGAGAAACAAACATTTTAAGATAGTTTCAGTGGGAGACATACCGAGATAACCTAGAAATTGGATTTTTATAATAATACAAAAGAATAAATAGCTAAACATGCTAATAGTTTCGAACTTACAAAAAACTAGAAGATTCTGAGAATATATAAACTATGAGTACAGGCGGCAGTATAATTCTAGCAGTGAACCTGGGAATCTTGAAATAGGTTATCAACATAACGATATGGCCCTGATACAAGAGGCACGGTTAAATTGAGATTAAATAATAAGTTTAAAAGCTGATTTTATAATATAATTTATTTTATGAATCGAAGTTAATCAATTTCTATGATCTATCCAATAGAAGTCCAATTCCTTGGCTTTGGTTATTTAAACATTAAATTGATCATCTTGCATCTCCTACATATCGTGTTCCCTTTAATTTAATTATCTATTAACTTAAACATACACACATTCTGGAGAAAAGCTCAATCATTATTTTTTGATTATTTTCATCCATTTAAAGCTGACTCTAACAGTTTATATTTAACGCGGATGTATAACAACTCTTCATTTAACTGTTCTCTAAATTGACACTGATTGATGAGTAGCAGAGAAGAGGCTTTGATGACTTTGGTAATTGAAAGGGAAAACTGATTGTGTATATTTACATCTAGTTTGGTATAAGTGTTGGTTAAATTAGAAAATATTGAAAGGGTTGCCCTCGTCTAAATGCAATTTCTAAAACAAAAAAAATAATAATAATTATATTGAATTTAATTAGACATTTTAGAAATATTTCTTTTTATTTTTCCCAATAAAAAAACAAAGCGTATTTAAAAAATTCTTTCTCAAATTTGTTTCTAAACTCATAATTTATATTATATTTTTCTTTGTTAACCCTACGTTTTTCACCTTTCAAGGTCTTAAAAAATAAAACAACTGAAAATGTGAATAATAAAACTTCCAAATGATTTAACATTTAATAAAA
Organism: Protocalliphora azurea; assembly: GCA_932274085.1. NCBI lineage: Eukaryota > Metazoa > Arthropoda > Insecta > Diptera > Calliphoridae > Protocalliphora > Protocalliphora azurea. The sequence goes on along the minus strand of OW026520.1, from coordinate 4,040,234 downwards.
GGGTTATAATAGTCACTTTTTATTATTTCTTTGTATTTATGCAAGGAGATAAATATGTATGTATGAATATTATATTGAACACAAATCAAATTGGAAAAGGAAAGCAATTTAAAAATAAATAAATAAATGATACTAAATAGTCAATAAAGCAATAATGAACACAATGATTGATTTCAACTGGAAATTTCTATGATGGAGTAATATTGAATTACTGACCCTAAAAAACTAGGAGGAGAAAAACTATTTAAAAAATGTTTGAGTTTTAATATTAAATTTGGAGAAGAAAAGGAAATATGAAGTATAGCATAGAAAGCAGCTAAAAAAAAAAAAAAAAACTGAGAGAAACTGAAGTGAATGAAAATTTTTCTGTGATTCTATTTGTTAAAATTTTTTACTTAATTTAATTTAAATTACTAGTTACTTGACTATAAGTTTAGAGAATACCTAAAAACTAGATTTATAGTATTACAAAAATTTATTACATCCTATACTGAATAAGTCATTTTAAGGTAAGGTCAAATCGATATACATTGGATAAATGTTGAAGATAAATTCTACAGTTTTCTCTAAATTTTAAATATTAGTTGATTTACTTAATTTTTGTATGCTGATATGTATGAAAAGCTTTCTGATATTTTTACATCTCTAGATGTTCCTCAGAATTGAGTCAAGTGCTTATTTTCATCTTGTAACTAATAGAAATGAGGCTAAAACTTTTATATTTATGGTAATATTTTTGCCTTAACATGTGATCTCTCATAGAATAATGTCTTTTATTTTTGTCAGAAAAGAAACTACTTTAAAAGAAAATTTCTTCATTAGAGAGTAAGGTTGAAGTGACAAATCTTACTTTATCAAGCGCCGAAACGTTAAGTCTGAATAGATCTTAAAAGAAACTCATACAAAACAAGTAAGAACAATATAGTCGGTGAAGATCGACCATGATATCCTGCACCATCATGCTTGTGTATCAAAATTCGAGGAGGGGTCATATATTGGACCTGTGACCAATTGTGAACTGATACTTGTATTAAGTGTAATGTATATTTCTATATATATTATCAAGTATTTACCAATTCTCATAAAATTTTGCACTGTACTTTCTACTTATATAAAACTTATTTGTGTCAAATATTATTTGATACTAACATTAGTAAGTGATTTTCGGAACAGAGGTTTATATGAGAGCTATGGTCGATTATGGATCGACCTTTATGAAATTTGTCATGACGATTTACTCTTATATACAACTTATTTGTGCCGAACTTTTAAATATTTATAATCGTTAAATCACTATTCTGGGAGATTAGGTGAAATAATGGACTCATATGGTTAGTCCAATAGGATTCGTCCATGTACCGAAGTAATTATTCGTGTCAAATTTCATAAAATTATCTTTGTGCGCCAGACGCACGAACAGTCATCGATAAGTCGACGCTGAAAGGCAGAGGTCCAAATATTTTTTTCTGTGCGTTAGGTGATTTTTAGAAAAAAGTTTAATTTTTATCTTTTAATAAAAATAAAATTTCTTGCGAACTTTTTTTTAATATATTGACGGCATTTAATTTTTAAAAAATATCTGCGAATATCTTCATATTCTTGTAATATTTTATAAAATCTTTTTTGGGTTTTTATTTATTTATTTTTTTATATTGTTTATTATTTGAAAATTACCAAAAATTGGTTTTTGAAGATATTTGAATCATTTTTTGAGAAATGAAAATTAAAAAACTGATATTTATTTTATATCAGTACATATTTTGTACATATAAAAAAAGTTGTTAAAAAGTTGATTTTTTTCATAAAATCTGCGATCCTGCATTCGGTTAGCCTAGGCGGAAAGCGATTTAATGTCAAATTTATCAAAATTTGCTTTCCAAAATATGTATTTGCATACCCATGTAATTCTAGACATTATTATTAGTTCAGAAATTATCAAAATTATGGTTTCATAAAAAAAAAATATTTTTAGAACATTTACTGGTGCTGTTAGGACAAGTTTAAAAGCAATGTGCCCCGTGAGTTTTTCAGATCAATCATAGCGCTCAGAAATCTGATGAAATGAATCTCATATACCTATGAATACAGCATGAGATTAAGTTTGTTATAAGTATTTTAAGGTAATAACATTTACATATCCATTGGTTGGATAAGAGATGCTGTTTTAAAAGAAAATGTTTAAAATAAAAAATTTCCCAACCAAGTAATTTTTTTTTATAATATGTGGTGAGTATTTTCGAATTTCAATTTATTGAATATTAATTTCAACAAATCTATAATAAAACTAAAGTCTCCAAAAACTAACGTGACGAAAATAAAGTTGATTTAAAATTTCATGTGAAACAACTTACCCTATAAGCAAAATAATGAAGAAATGAAAGAAAAATAGGCAATATTGCTAAATACTCATCTAGGTGAAAAAAAGAAAATAATAAATATATAGAAAAATTATCACTAAATAAATCTTGAAACAATATAATAATGAAAATCTTGTAAAGCACGTACTTAATTCTTAATATCATAATGCATGAAAACTAAAGCGCTCGCATAAAATATAAATTTTTTAGCTAAAAGATAAACAAAATTCTTCAATATTTTTTTCATTTTTGGTAAATTTTTTCATAACTGAAAAAAATTGTGACTAAAAAATAAAAGTATTGTATTAATTTCTTCCAAATGATATCAGTGGGATATTATCAATTTATTGCGGAGATGATAATCACCTTACTGAAAAAAGGCAAAATTTTGAGGAAAAAATTAAAAAAAAAAATTAAAATTTTTATCAATTTTTTCTTGTTTATTGCCCGAATTTCTTAAACTGATAAAAATACAATATTAGTAAAATATTGTTTTGATGAATTTCGTCCAAATAATAACAAGAAAATATTGCGTCAAATTTTTCTTAGAGGATATCTTCCAAAGACTTGTAGGGTTATAAGTAAATTCGTTAAACCATAGATAAACAAATACATAGATTTCTGATAGAAAATAACCCTAATTCAACAGTCAAAAACTTAATTCATGCAACATTAACGTTCCTCTTAGATATCGTTCTAGTTATATTATATGCTTTAAACTCTTGCAAGTACCATGTTTAGAGAAACTTCAAACTTTCATTAATATAAGGTGTTACAAATAGCAAAATGTTTGCTATAGAATTTTAAAACTAGGATAATATTTAATTTCCCGTTTTTCCGGGAAAATCAAAAAATTCCCGAGAATTCCCTAGAGTATTTTGACGAGAAATATGAAAAAATTGTATTTCTTAACATGGGGTCCAAGAAAACTTCACCTAGAAGTAATTAATAATATAATATGATAACTTTTCAAAGTATTGTCAAATCATTGATAAAATCTATGAATTTGGTTTTTAAACGTATTTATTTGGCTATTAAAAATATCAAAATTAGTAAACAAAAATATTATGAAGTTATATAATACTAATACTAATAGTTCAAGAATGTGACGAAAACATATTAAAATCTTAGAACATTTTATATTGCAAATTTCCCATAACAAATTGTATCTGTCTCATAATTATAAAGTTTTGATTTCTTATAAGTACTCTCATGTAACATGTAAAAATCCAATATTTTTATGATTAAGTTTATAAATACGAAATATATGTTCATGGAAACCAATATTTCATTTAATAAATTCAAATTAATATAAGAATAAAACAACAAAAATATCAATGCATTATTTATTTTAAAATTATTACATGAATTTATAATGACTTGTTGATGATAATATAATGTTTTTAAGACTAGAATTTATTTATTAAGAAAGAGTTCGTATGAAATTTAATTTCATACGAACTCTAATTTTTGGAATGTTTGATACAAATGTATAAAATGTGTAAAATTCATATAGTAAAAAGCCATTAAGGTAAAATTCTAAAACATAAGCAAAATTCTTATTTATAATTTATATACTTCAGGATAATTTAATTAAATTATCATTATTTACAAATAAACAAGTACTTTTGAAGGCAAAACAAAATATTATTACTTGCTAAGGATTGAGATGAGTTAAAACAATATTTTTTCATACAAATTCTTTTGAAAAATAAACACAAACATTTACCAAATAAAAGTTTAGCTAACTTCAATCCTTATTACTACTGACAACAACAGCTACAAATAACATTAGAAGCACTCTAACAATAATTATCAGAAATACAAAACAAAGAGTGATCATAATTGCTAATGAAACGTAAGCAAAAAAAGTTTTATGTATGAATTTACAAAATGCTACAAAAACCATACATACATGTGTGTTTGTTAACGAAAAGTCCTTTATGAGTTTATAAAGTCTTTATGTTATGTACACACATTTGTTGTGCGTTTTTCTGTTGCTTTTGTGTTATGTGTTTGCAAGTATTGTTTTCCATTTTTATTTCTTTTTCAGTATTTGTGAGTATGTTGAAAATTTCCTCATTAAATAAACTTAGCGGTCATAATATTGTTGATGATGGGTTTCACTTACCAACAATTAAATTTGTGCACAGAACTAAAATAAATCCCTTAATTGGTAACCATAAAATGTACGAATGCATTGTATTCACAAAACGATTTCATCGTACACTCTTACTGTTTGATGTTGTAATAGCAATACATTAAATAACCCAATGAACATCTTTAAAAATAAATAAATTATGGAACAATAATAATATAAAATTCTGATTCTAATTTTGAAATTAACAAGTATGGTCATATTCGGCTTGGCCAAATCAATAAAAATTTTTCCAAACATAAATAATTTTGTGAGAAGTGTATTCACATTGTTTCCCATACATTTTGTCGAAAGAATTTTTCGTTCGAAATCGTGAGACGGGCTGAAAATCTTAAATGCATTAGTTATTTTGATATGTTTATTATGGCTACCACATCCTCTGGACTTCTCCGTCCTATTCTCATCTCAATTGTGGAACTTGATAACAAATTCTAAAACCTTAAGACTTTCACTGTAATAGTTGTTCAGATATGTGATTATCAATATTTAATTTATATGAGGGCTACGACTCCACCTAGACCCACCTATTCTGTATTCACTCCAGATGCAAAAAATTTTAAGAAAATTACTCCTTAAAAATTTAAAGACTGTAGCTGCAGTAGTTCTTTAGTTATGCGATTATTACTACATAATTTATATGGGGATTAGAGCTCTTCCTAGGTCTATCCGTCCTATATTCATATCAATTATGGAATTTAAAACAAAAATTATACCCACAAAATCAAAAATTTTATCAATATTTATTTGGTATTAGGGCTACGATTTCTCCTGAGTCTACTCATTTCCTGATAATCTCAATTGTTGAACTTGATAAGAAAATTATTTCCACAAATTATTTCTTTAGATATGCAATAAATAATATTTTCTTTTCCGGCTCCAACACAAAATATAAAAGTATATTTTTGGATTTTTATTCTTAGCCACTTTTGCAAAATTTTGTTGTATTACAATTTTTTTTTGCTCTTATGGCTTGTCGATTCTAAAATGATTAGATTCGGATCAACCGATTTTTTGTCATTTTTATTTTATGCAACGGAGTTACAGCGGACACCGATATATTGTAGTATTTTGGTCATAACTTGTTTGTTTATAATACCAAACAAATTTTATAAATGAGAAATATTTGAAAAAAAATTTGATCATCTTAGGTTTTCACGAGGACTAAGAATATATACCCTTTATAGAGTCTTAGATGAATATTTCTATATACTGCAAATGTAATAAAAAGCTCATTATTTTTTTTGGTTGGTGGACATAACAATTTTATGATTGCAAAGACTACTCTTTTGATTTCCTAATTATTTATAATTTTTTAGGTATTCTACCCCACTGTGCAACGTGCGGATATATCGCAGAAGAACTGGGGAACGCGATTCAATGAATTGATTCATTCAGATTAGCAACTTAAATAGTGTCGTTATATACATAGAAACCAAGAGACTTCATTTACTGTAAAAACTTCTAGCCTCAACTGCACAGTCGAGGCTAGAATTTTTGCCAAATTAACTGGCGAAAATTCTATGGTTTTATGTTGAGCATATAGAAAATTTTACAAATTTTACAAATTGCTAATGTATATTATATATTATACGAAAACATTTTTTATTAGAGTTTATTACAAAGAAATGCTATTTAATATTGTGATCTTTTTTAACCCAAGTATATTTTTTGGACCACAAAATTTTTATCTTTTAAAATTTTTTAATGTGCCTATATATATCCATTAAGCATTAGAAATACTACATCATTATACCAATTATGATCAATTTCGTGCTGTCCATGTGATGTGACTTAGCAAAATCGATTTGGCTTTCTTGCTTTCTAAACTTTAAGACTATCTACTGCGTTGGCTGTTTAGGGCACATCAACGAGACAACACACAAACCCCGCCCAAGAAATCAAAAAATTTAAAAAATTAAAAAATTGTGTCAACAAAATTCGATGTCATGTATATAATTGTTGAAAGTCTGTAGAATTTATCAACAAAGTCCGATTAGTTTATATAAGATCGAATGAGATCATTTTTTTTTTTTTTTTTTTTTTTGAAAACTTTAAACCCATGGTGCTAAATTTTTGCAGTTTAAAGTCTTGTAAATTTAGATCTGTAACTCAATTTATTTACAATAGTATTACCACAAAACTTATTAGGGATAAAAATCAATTTCAGCCAACTTAAACATTTTTTGACAATGGACCAGTATATTCCCTCAGAATCGCTTTAAAGCTTATAAATTCTTGAAATAATTTGTTATCGAAATGAAACTCTATGAATATAAAGTTGTAAGTATCAGAAAACTGTTTCACAAATTATTGTCACTTAGGCCCATATTTGACCCAACGTTCATATTATAAATATAAAAGAAAGTGCAGAAGGAGGAATAAGCTTCTGATCTTTTTTTCAAATTTATAGCTAGAATTCATTTGAAAATTCGAAATATACCCTATTTATATTTATATATGTATTTTTATATTTATATATGTATTTTCTGTTATGACATAGAAAATACAGCTGGCTCCCAACCGCCAGTTTGATTTCGCCAAACCGAGATAAGAAGCGAGGTCTCTGATTGTGGATAGTAAAATGTATAATTTGTTGTTTGTTATTTCGATAATATAGAACGTTTTATACTTAACTTTTAAATTTATTGTTACACAATTCTAAATGGAATCTCCCAAATAGCTATGAATATGTATTGTCCATATTCTCTGTAATTTAATTATATGTAATCATCTTATATACATATGTTAATATTTCAATACAAAGCTTTTGCTCTTTTCAGTTTTCATCAGGGATGACAAACATAGTATAATTGTACTTCTTTTGATCTGCTGGTACAGTGGTACTACCATCACTCATTTGGTACAGTTCGATTCGGTCTTATTTATATATTTATTATAATAGTTCTTAAAACCAGCCTTTATAAATTAACCTTTAAATTTTATTAATAATTGCGTTCATAAAGTAATAAATCTGTAAATTTGAAAACGTGGTCTGATGATGCAAAAACATGTATTTCTATCTAATTAAACTTTTCTATTTTGCAAAATATGTAGATCGCCACTTCAAGAATGGGACGTACCGTTATAAACCTTTCATTGATTAAATTTTTTTTACAGTTAATTGATGGGAATTTAAAAATAGGTGTCCTAGGATATAAAATATTTTCAGAATATATAAGTTTGAGAAAAACTAAACTTATTCAATTGCTTCCACTTTGTAAAATAAATAAGAAAACAAATGTTGCGTTAATAAATATTTAATAAATAGCAATAGAAGGTATAGCGGAGCAAAGACTAATGAAAAATTAACTACATAATTAAGATTTTGTTTCCAGACATATCGAGAGCTATTTTGGGAATTCTGTCTATTCGTTAGCGAAAGCCTCCTACTAAAATATTATAATAACAAAAGATAGAATTGTAGTTAATTTATATACCCAATATAAAAATAAAATTATTTAATACAAAAAATTTGATAGATTATAATTAAATTTATATTTAAATGTTGGTAATTAAAATATATTGACATAACTGGTACCGTTATGGCCGAAATGTACATTTTATTTTTATGGTTAGTATATTTCCCATATTTTTTAAAAAAAGCTAGAGTTTATTTTTAAACAAAGCATCTACAACTACTTAATTTCAACGTAATTGTTTACTGGGTATAAACATGAGTGTAACTAATATTTTGTTTTTGTTTTCTATTTAATGTTTGCTTGCATGAGGGTTCTCAATTTTTTTTCCTCATCAAAATACTATTTTAGTGATAGTAGCAATGGTGGGGTTTTCCATATTTGCTTTTAAGTACGTTTTGTGGCAAAGAAGCAGAAAAACACACAAACTTATGAAATACATACAAACCAAAATAATGCCAACAACTAGTAAAAGAATCATTTTTAATTTGTAAAATAAACAAACAATTAATTATTTTATGCAGTCACAGTGTGTTATTTTGTAAGAAACATTCCCATATAAAATAAAAGAAGCAAGTACAAGAAGTGTTGTGATTACACATTAAGATAATATTTCAATTATGCTTGGAACTACATGTTAAATAAATTTTCATTAAGAGGAATTAAAGAAAAAAGTTATTTGATTTTATCTAATATTTTTGGAATATTTTTGTGCTGAATGTATTTTGAGAGATGAAATTTGAATATTATTTAATTAGAACTTTTAAAATATTTAAATTACACTTCAAAATTAATATGATTTGTTCAAAATGAATATGATTTGTTAGCTGTAAATATTATTTATAGAAAATTTTTAAGATAAAAACAAATTTATTGCAAATTCTGTTGTAGTAAGTTTCATGAAGATATATATATTTCTTTAAAAATATTACAATAAACTTGAATTGTCTTATATTCCGTAAAGTAGTTATTATTTGTTCAAACAGTTGATGTCAGACATATTTTTAGTATTTTATGACCCCTTAAAATTACATTGCTGTAGAGATAGAGGAAATATACTCAGCCCTCTATAATAAGAACATTCATCACTATTATCAGAAATGAAGTTGAAGTTCTTATTAGTACACACATAGAAAAAAGAAAATAGATCAGCATTATCACATACAACATTTTTGTATAATATTAACGTTGCTGCAATAATTTATATTATTGAGTAAATCATATTAACCACATCTTTTTGTAACCCAATTATATTGACAGTAAACAACAAATATATCCCTCAAAATAAAGAATCAAAAATAAAAAAAAAAATCTGTGACTTCTAATTTTTTTCGTTGGATTAACTTGAAATTAAACATAGGCATAGCAAAGGAGTGTACAATTTCAAGTTTGGAAGGAGCTCTACAGTCCCTTAGGGATGGAGCTAAGAGGGCTCAATGTAGGGTACTTCTAACATAGAAAATTTGTGACCTCTAGCCAAATTTTTGTTTCTTACTCGATTTCAAAGCTTCTTATATTTTCTCAAAGCCCTTGATAAGACCTACGAAAAATATGTTTGCATGGGGTATTTACCTCTTATAACTTTTGAGTAATTTGCAGTTGACATTTCAACAGTCTCAAGTTTGCAAGATTAAAGTCAGTTTTTTTCTACATATAATCCAACATTTTGTATATTATTAAGAATTACGCCAGCTAGACAAGAAAATTTATTTGAAAAAAATTTAGTCCATACTTTTCTGATTTTTGGAAATTGTAAAAATTTGGCTTTTTGACAAACAATAAATATTTTATCCGTTATAAAATCTTTGTTAGTTTAGATATTCTAACGAAACTTTCAGTCATTTTTGGATTTTTTTTAATTTTGCCCATAAAATTAACATTTATTGCAGGTCTCGAAAAAGCCATTGGCAAACTCTTTAAAATACATCAGAGCTCCCGAAACTGAATTCCGTTTGTAGATCCATGCTTTCCGATTTTATAACATATAATCTAAATTGAACACTTTGTTAGTTTTAAATTTTCAAATCATTTCCATGAAGATACTTTTCACAAAGGTATAAAATTATTATATATTCTTAGCTAAAATTATCTTTAAGAGAAAAAAGGTTGTAGATACTTTTTCGGTCAAAGAAGAAAAAAATCTAATAATTAAAAATCGAATATTTTTATACTCAACTTATACTTTTTTTTAGACGACAGATATGTAATTTTGTTCTGTAACTAACTCCGGAAAAATCTAACAGCGTCGGTCAGAAATATTAGGCAACACTGGACCAACATCTTGCAAAACTGAGACAAAAGTATAAGAGATAAATAGCGCATGCAAGCAATTCGTAGGTATTATTAAGAGCTTTGATAAAATATAAAAATCTTTGAAATCGGGTAAGAAACGAAAATTTTTATAGCGGTTAAAATGTTCTATGTCAAAGGGCATAAAATTGTAGTTCCCATGTGAAATTTTATGTAAATCTAACGAGCCAATTAGAAGTTTCAAATTTATTTCCTAAAGACTGTGCAATCGTTTATATGACCCAATTTTATTATCTTATCACATTCTTGAACAACGGTTCTCAAATGGGGGTCCTTAATAACATTTTAGAGAGGTCGCGAATACCAAACATATAAAAATATTTAAAATATTTGATATTTAATATTTAGTAAAATAAATTTAATTATTTTTATGTTTTTATAAATAAATTTGTAATAGACAAAAAAAGGAAAATTTTAGAATTTTAAAACAATTGTATCGAGATAATATGGAAAAATAAGGTAAACTTTTACAATAAGGTATAGTATGTCCAAAAACTTTCTTATAAAAATGTTCTTCGTTAGTTTAAAAGTTTCACTACGATTATGTTGTAGATGTAGTCAAACATTAGGTGGATAATCTCAAGATGGCCGTTAAAATTCAGTAACATGCATACGTCAAAAGAACAACATATTGGCGAGACATTCATGAAAGTGCGAAAGAAAATCATTGATAGTCGTTTCTTTGCTATGCACAATAATAAATCGATGATAACCAATTTATTTTTACTCAAATCGAACGAAATATACGTGGAAAATTTAAGGGTATGGTTACCGCTCGCTGAGGCAAGGTGAATAGTCCTCCTTGACCATGCTATTTGGCTCCTTTAGACTTTTTCGGGTATGGTTCTTTGAAGTCACAGAGAAGAAGAAGCTTTCGTAGAAACTATATTAAAATATACTATTCATTAGTCTACTAATTGATATTATAATCGGAGCAAGGACATGATTACCTCCCATATGTAGCGAAATTATAAAAAGCGTTTTCTTCTAAAATACTGGTCAGAACTTTTCCAAAATTTATATTTGCAGTTAAAAATAGACTATTTCTGAGTCTGATAACTTGTATTTTACTAGGAATAGCGAAATTTAAAAAGCGAATTTTCAGAAAAAATACCGGTCAGAACTTTAAGGCAATAGAAGGTGGTTTAGAAGAAACTTGAAACTTGTTACAATTGTAATTTTGAACCCTAAGTAAATAAATGCAAAGTTTTGAAAAACTCGGTGCAAGGGCACCATGTTTCACGAAATTAAAAAAAAAATAAATTTTTCTAAAATACTGGTTAACACTTTATAACAATTTGCGATAGACATTACAAATAGATTTTTATGAGTTACCTACAAACCCTGTCATCGCCTTCTACAACTTTTGCACCTACATTTTCTATTTAGATACAAAATTAACTTGCCCATACCGCTCTAACTTTACCCGATTTAGTGAAGCTCCGGTGCAAATTTTTTATCTTTAATATTTTTTAATGCTTTATTAAATTTTAAAGTAATATCGATTTCATATTAGGAAATATTTTAACATGAATATTTCTTAGACTGTTGATTAGGAAAAAGAAAATCGAAAATTTTTTTGAATGAATTTCTTTTCTGTGGTTTACATATATAAAACTCATTCAAGGTTACAAAATCAAGCAATATATATATAAATTTTTATAAATAAGAAAATCCTATATATGTGTATATTTAAAATTTCTAATTGTTTTATAAATTTAATAATTTTTATAGCTTTTGCATTTTAATTTAGCAAAATAAATTACGTTGACATTAAGAACTCTTTGAAGTTAAAATAAAAACGATTTAATATAATTGCGATGAACCTAAAAAGTTACAAAGCAGTTGCACTGAAACTGCGGTAAGTTTCAAATTATCTGTAGAAAATAAATAAAAAATAATCCTCTTATAAAAATAAAATCACTTTTATTTCAAAAATTTTTTTAATTTCTTTTAAAATCCGTTTAAATTTTTGGGGTACATGTTTATTTAAATCTGCGTAATAGGTCGTTTCCATTCTAGGAAATATATCTAGAAACAAATAGTAAGAAAATAACAAAATATATTAGTCAGTTCTCGCGCAAAGAATTTCAAATTATATACATATGTATGCGTTTTTGTAATTAAGAGAAATAAATTATAAATATTTTATCTATAATTAAAAAAATAAAATAAAGTAAAAAAATAAATACATTTAGGGGATTCACATAGTGTCATAAAATCATACGTCCCTTAATAATAGCAAGATACGACTGTTGTGATCAACCCCTCATAATATAGAGTGTTATTTTGAATTTAAAACAGCCACAAAAAAAAAAAAAAAAAAAAAAAAAAATAGTAGGTAGTTTGTGCGAAAAGTACATTTTAGATGTTGTGATCGCATTTTGTTTATTTGTTTTTATATAAAATCATCTCTTTTATTTAAATAAAATAGCACAATAAACATAGCATACAAAGTTTCATTATTAAACCATATTTTAAAACCATTGTAAAATTTTTGAACATTATGACAATATAACATGACATATATCTTGTGAATCCTCCAATTGTATATACATAAATAAAATGTTTTTACATTTTATCCAATACTAGAAATTGTATTACTTATTCTTACTAATTTGCGTTGCCGGTGTTCAATAATAATAAAATGTATTTTCCATAATTTGTGGATATTCTACATTTGTTAATATATCTATTATTTAAATGACGTGTAACTGGATTTTCATTATTTGCGGTTGGAAAGAATTAAAAAAAAAAAAAAAAATAATAATAATTAATTTCATTGATTATTTATAACTATTTAAGTGTTTATTATTTTATTTACGTACTACTATAATAAAAACAATCATGTATATACTTAAAAGTAAAAAAAAAAAAACAAAATATTTGATTCTCTTTGATACAGAATCTTTAATTATCACTTTTGTTAGAGGAGGTAAGAAAAATGTAAAATGCAATAATTCAAAAGATAATACAAAAATGTTTGCCGAAATTAGGTTATATATAGAAATGATTTTATTAAAATAAATTTTATTAATTAATTATTTATTATAAATAAGAAAACAAGCTTTGAGCTTAGTTTATCTTTCAATTTGTCGTATATAAACTTATCTTGTGTATAATTTAAATTTTAATCAGCAGCTCTCAATTATTGTGTTGTGTTTATTAATGCCGTAAATTATCCATTTCTTTATGTTTTTACTGTACTTTTACCCATAAACTTGATTTACTTCCACTTTTAATTCGCTCTCTAATATTTGACGTCATGAGCAATCAAATGATTCATAGTTTAAGTTTCCAGCTTTTACTTATAATCAGTAAAGTTTACAAAATGCACTCTGGAAGTATTTAAATTAAGTTAGGGTTACCATAGTGACTTATAAGAGCAAATAAAAAAAGAACTATTTTTGTTACAGGTGTAAAATTGATCGTGAAATTAAATCAGTGTGTATTTTTGCCATATTATTAGATAGAAGTGTAGCATCCATTAACATACATATTTTGAAGAATTCGTGATTTTGATCACCATTTTAATTTTTATAACATAAAGTTGATCGTCACTGAAGAAATTAAGCATATTAAGTCAACTAACACTTTTAAAGAATAGATTTTAGCTGCGAGATTTGTCTGTTTTTGACTTTAAAAAAATAGTTACTTTACTCAACTTTTAAACCTCTTATATGATGTCATATGAAAAATTTATATATTTTAAAGTTAATGAAACAACAACAATACTAAACAAATAAAGACAACATTAATTGGAAAAACCAATGAAGACAAAAAAGGGTATTTTGTAGATTTATGGACCGATTAGATTGATTAAAAATATTTGTGATCGTTCTATATAAAAACGAAGTCCGTAGCTTATATAGAGGCTTTGAAAAATCTAAAAATGCATTTTTGCCGATATCTCGGGTACTAATGGACGGATTAAGTTCATTTTTTTCAGCGCAAAATTTCCAAATATATGGAAAAACGAAGTATAAAATATGTATATCCGATATCTGGGGTTTACTAAAAATTGTCTTCAACCGATAGACGGACTGACGGACATCATTATATCGACTTCCCTATCAATAAGAATCCAGAATATATGTACTTTTTAGGGTCGTTGATGAACATTGTAGAAATTATAAATGGAATGACAAACTTATATATACCCTTTACATCTGTGGTGAACAAATTATTATGATATATTTATTTATTTATTATTATTATTGTTTTTTTCTTTTTTTTTTGTATGAAGGATGTACAAAATTACGTATTATTTAAAAATGGATTAAAATTGAAAATGAAAGATCAGTAAGGCTTTTGAATGCTCACATAAAAAATTCTTTGAAAAATTATATATGGAACTATCCATCAGTGTACTATTTTATTTTGGGAAAATTTTTAATGCTATTCATCGTTAATATTTGAATGTATAACTATTTCGCAGTAACATCTAAACAATAAATAAACTTTTTTGAGAATAAGTTAAATTATCGTTACGTATAACTTAAAAATATTTAAGAAAAATATTTTATTCTTAATGAAAAGAAATCATGTTAGATTCACAATATTTTATAAATAATTTTAACATTTATAACTTTTTTATGGTGTAAAAATTCTTTACTATACCTTATTTGAAAGACAATTTTATACATAATATAACATTTGCACACAAACTCTTAATCATAAAATAAAAAAAAAAAATCACTTTTTGCGATGTATGAAGATGCTTTTCTGGAACAAAAGTACTCAAAAAATTTTAATTTTTATTTATTTTTTCCAGGCAGTTAATAATTTTGTTGTTATACACTAGGAAATTTAACGGAAACCGGTTGGAAGTGCGTCCCTTATATAAACAAGTGAGAATGTTATATTAGGATTGGTCATATCTGTATATCCACCATCTGCAATTTTTTTAAATTTCACATGGGTGATAAAGTAGGTGGATCATGCCCATTTTTCGTTTCCTAGTTTACATTGGTTTTTGAACTATTTGTGCAAAATTTCGTTGATATACATGCTTTTTTGTAAAAAGATATCGGACGAAAAGTATAAACTAGAGTTACGTTGTACGCCTTGTTTTTCTAGTATTTGATCCATAACTATATCAAATAAATCTCTTACAAGACAAATATTTGAGCCGTATTTCGTCCCCCTAGAATGTTCACCCCGAGCCCTATCTTGCTTTCAACAGACAGAAGTGGGTATAAAAGCTGATGGGTGTGTGCATAGCTGTGTTTTGTGAATTGTAAAATTTGAATTTTTAGATACGAATAGCTTGATAAATAACAGTCACAGTTAATGAAAGCTTTAAGAAATAGCAAAAAAAATTTTTTTAAATCGAATGAGAAACAAAATATTGATAAGCTAATGCGAACAACGACCGGTCCATATATGTATAAACATAGCTTCTATGTGAGCTTCCGTATGCTTTTAACGCGCGCGACGGCGTACGGTATAAAATGGTCGGGCTTGACGGATTACAGTTTTTTATATGTGAATTACTTTAAAAACTATAATAAATGTAATATAAAAATTATTCACATATTAAAAATTTATGGTTAAAATATAATATAATATTATTTTTACACATGTAGCAAAATTAGCTGGAGCAAAATCAATATTACTACTAGGATTTGATTGGTTTGGGGGAGAGATATCTACAGTACAATTTCTATAGGACACTGTGTGGGCAATAACAACAATAAACTATTTAAAAAATTATTTTTGTTAAAGAAGTAACAAAAAGTAAAATAAATAATAGTATCTTAAAAAAGTACGAACGATATGTTTGATGTATTTGTAATAAAGAAAGAATACAATTTAATTTTTTTTTGGTTCAGAAGATTCGTAGTGTATCAATTAAGTACTAGTTCAAAGATTCAAAACCTACCAAATTATTTATATTATTTTTTAGTAGGGAAAAAATGCGACTAATAAAGCCTGTGAATTCTCGTCCACATAGAAACATATATATTCAATTATATATTGTAATATTCTCAATATTATAGAAAAGTCAGTAAATACTATTAGAAGAACGGAAAAGTCCCACAAAGTCCCCCTGGTGATTTCTTACCCACATAGGATCATGTATTATTTATATTTAATTTCATATTTCTAGGTTCAATACTATATAAAATTCAAAAAGTTCTTTCAATATTATAAAATATTTCAAAACTACTAATAAGTCCCTTCTTATTGAGAATCCAAAATCATTTAGAACCTTATGTCTTTTATTCCATGTTTCTAGGTTAATTATTAAAAAAAAAATCAAAAAGTACCATTAGAAGAACAAAAAAGTACCAGAAATTTCTCTCTTGTGAATTCTCACTCACTTATGACTACATATACGTAAGTGCATGTTTCTAGGTTAATATAATAGAGAATTCATTATTAAGTTTGAATAAAACGTGATTTCTCGCTTTTAAAAAAATTTTATTTCAATGAATTTCTAAATTGTAGTGGGGTCCCATATTAAAATAGACATATGTGTATGTTAATAAATAGGAAAACATATTTTATGAAAAAAATACCATAGGTAGAATTTTTACCACTTAAACGTACGAATTTCAAAAAAGTGCCAAATATGCGTTTCTTTTTTTTATGCGTTATTTCCCTAAAAGGGTCGATTTCCCAAAAGGTTGGAGACACCTTCCCATTTTTGAATGAATAATGATAGGTATTAATTTTTTTGTATCGGCCTTTATCGCTTTTTTACTCTCTAAATATTCGGGAGACCAACCTACGGTCCAAATTTCATTTCTATAGCTTCAGGCATTTGAGCAGAGAGATTACGAATCAGTCAGTCAGTCCCGTTACTCTTTCTTATATATGTAGATAACCAATTTCTGATTAAAACATAATTATGTGTAAAATTTCATTAAGGTATCTTACAAATTTTGACATGTAGTCGATTAGAATGTCTGCATTGACGATGGATGGATTTAGTCGATTTAGCAAATTAATTGTTACCAATTTGAGATATAACTGTACATCGTATAGTGCACAGTGAATCAGTATCATTTAGACATAAATCTGTAACTTCTAATCAGCTAGTTGAATTTACACAGGCGTAGCAGAGGAGTGTACAATTTAAAATTTAGAAGGGGGATCCCACATATCCCTCAGGAGTACAGCTATGGCGGCTCAAGTAGGGTACCTCTGACATAAAAAATATTTAAACGTTTGGCAATTTTTTGCTTCTTATTCGTTTTCAAATATTTTATATCTTCTTAACAATGTCTATAAAAGACACGCTTAATTGTGCTATTTTTCTCTTATAGTATTCGACTTATTGGCATTTTAAATTTTAATTACCTCAATTTTGCAAGTTCTTGGTCTAGTTTTTTTCATATATATGTCAGTATTCCTGACCGATTTTATTAGCTTCTAACTAGCTAAAAAACAATTTTATCTATTGAATGTAAAAAAACTTGAAGTTGATATCTTAACCAAGTCCAAAAATAAATTATCTTGAAATTGAAAATTACAATAATTTCAGTGTCTACACTCTTTTTTCCCTAAAATGTAGTGTTCTTTAGAAACACATAATAATTTTATACTTTTCTGAAAGGTATCTTCACATGGATTATTTCAAATAGAAACCTATACCAATAGGTATCCCTTCTAAATTTGACCTATTTTGTATAAAAGCTTTGAATTTAGTCTATATGTTCTAAAATCTTAAACCATGAATCTGCAAATTGAATGCAGTTTCGGAATTTATAATGTGGTCTTAAGAGTGTGCAATCACTATCTCGCAGACTTCGAGAAAATGTGGACTTTATTGGCGAAAAGTGAGAAAACACATTTTTTGATTTTCTTAATTGTTTTTTGCAATTGTGTGATTCCTTTTTCAAAAATCCCACTGTGTAGTGCTGTAAGTTATAATTAAGAAAAAAATCGTGGTAGGTATATTTTTACTTGCCTATTTTTAAATGTGAAATATAACATTTTTAAGGTTCAGAAATCTTTCTTTTTCTACGATACCAATAAAATAAAACTTTACGGTCTAGATAACGCGTAAAACACGTATTTCCGCCCCTGTGTGCAACATTTTGATATTTTCGAATTTTTATAAAATGAATATTATATATTTTATATTATTTTATTTTTATATTATATTATTTTAGTTCAGTTCGATTCAGTAAAGTAAAGGTATTTTCTTCTTAAATATTTATTAA
Source organism: Protocalliphora azurea (assembly GCA_932274085.1). NCBI lineage: Eukaryota > Metazoa > Arthropoda > Insecta > Diptera > Calliphoridae > Protocalliphora > Protocalliphora azurea. The sequence continues at coordinate 4,021,819 of OW026520.1, read as the reverse complement.
AACTTCCGCGACAAACTAATAAAGTCACTATTTTTTTGTTCCATGTACAAAAATGTTCATTGGGTACTTGATGATACTGCTAGCTAAAATGTATATTACTAAAAGGTGCACTATTTGGTATCATTTACTTGACATTTGATCTTTTTATAGACAAAAACCCTGAAAATTTACACTTTCCAATGATTCAAAATTATATGGTCAGTTCACTTTTTCCAATAAAATTACATTTTTGGCAATTTATTCCTTAATCATTTTTACGTATTGATTTTTAGAAGTGATTAGGAAGTGAATAAGTCCAGAAGTGTTTATAGAAGCTCATCCCTCCCAGCTTTAAAAATGTCCACTTTTACTAATGCCACTGAATTATACAGTCGTTTTCAGAGACAAACGTGTACATTTAATCCTAAAATAAGCTAAATAAAATTAACATTGAAAATGGAAAAACATTCAGATTGCTGCATAACAGATACCCTGAGATCTTCAAAGTCCAATGGTTTTCACCCTTTTTTGCAGCAAAATTGCAAATTTCTGCGAATATCGCCTATACAATGGCAAGATAGTAGTTGGTAACTATTGCTGCGATTTTATCGATTTTAGTTAAAAGGGAATGTTAAAAGTGGATTAAAATTTTATATTAAAAAAAAAAAAGATTCCTCTATTAAATCTTTTTTATAGCCAAACGGGCTATTGTAACCATCAGAAAAAAATTTTTTATCCAAAGAAAAAAGAAATTCTTAATGATAATTAAGGCAGTTTTTAATGAAGAAGAAACCCGAAATTTTTACCTGGAACCACTTACCTAACATGACTTTTTCGAGTTGATCTCAAATGAGAGTCACTCTAAGGTATCGCCTTAAAATAATTAATAACTTTGAATACCGGCGATAGTTTCTAACCAATTTTTACTACATCTAGGTTGCAAAAGCGCTAAAAACATCCAACTTTTCTGCCAGTAAATAGTAAAAACTATTAGAAGTAGATCCACTGAGATATGGCTTAATGAACTTGTTGTGTCCGTTATGCAGCAATCTGAGCGTTTTCCAATTCTCAATGTTAATTTAATTTTATTTAGATCGTTTTAGGATTAACTGCGAACTTTTATCTTGGAAAATTCAGTGGAATAGGTAAAAGTGCAAATTTGTTAAATTGGATGGGATAAGTTTCTAAGAAAACTTCTCGAATTAATATAATTCACTGGAAAGGGTAAATTTTCAGCGTTTTTGACTATAAAAATAATAATAAGTATTTTAGCTAACAGTACCATCAAATACCCCTTGAATTTTTTAATGTACGAAGCAAATAAAAGTGCCACGCACCTTATTCCCCATTACCAAACAAATGGTAACACTTTAAAAATCATATTCATAACTTTACAGTACTAAAGCTTAAAGCTTGTTGTTTACCAAGCAAAAGCTGAGCTTAAATAGTATCTTCATAAAAATCTCAAACTCAGTGTTTACTCGTTTTTAAGATCGTGCGCTTGTGGTTGCTAGAGCTGAATTAGTAGCGTGTAATAAACTGGTCGGCGTGTGAAGAATACACGTACAGAAGAAGAAGAATCACAAACAACAACAAAAAATAAAATTAAAACGTATACCAGTTGCTAAAATCTTGTACTATCATCGACTTCATTAATATACAGAAAGAGATTTTATTTTTTTTAATATAATTCTTATTTTATTATTTATATTTTTGAGATTTTTTTCAAAGATTCCATTTACGAATTTACCGGGAATAAGTCTATAACAAATTGTGATCTATATAAAAAAGTAACTTGAAAAATTACATTTTATTTTCAATAACATTATTTTGTGTTGTACACAACTACATGCAATAAAAAAAAAAAACAAATTAATTAATTGAAATAAAAACAAACAGTACAATAATGTTGTTTTATAACAAAGGTGAGAACTAGTCACAAATTAATTTAGGTTATTTGCTGATTTTTTTATGTATATAAAAAAACTTAGTCATCATCATAAAAAATTAATTCGTTTAAAAAATACCCAAAAAAATTTTTTTCATACATTAATTTTAAACAAAAACAATATAAAGTGTATACAAATTGTTGATTATTGATTAGAGTTTTTCATTAATTCGTGTTAATTCTGTACTCCTTGAACCAGTGTTGCCAGGAGGCGAGAAAAAAAGAGGCTAAATTGAACTTTAAAAAAAGTCAAAAAACACTAAATATCCCCAAAAAATAAGGCTAAAAAAAGTTATTATTAGTTTTTTGTTTTAATTTAAAAATACTGTAATAAATTTATAAATAATATATAGAACAGCTGCCAGCCAAATCACTTATTGAAAAATCTACCAAAAATTTCCATACATATTTGGGTTATATTCCCTATTAAAAATTACCTAATGTTTTGAAAAATAAATAAAATTCTGTTAAATTATGTTTAAAAATAGTCTCTATGATTAATAGAAAATAATTATAATCAATCTAGTAAGTACATTAGTTGTTATTTTGGATTGGTTTAGGAAGCGCCGCACGCGAAAATTTTGGCTAAATGTAGATTTTTTTGTGCGAATAAATACTCAAAAGTACTTAAATAAAATTAGTATATAATTTTTTTTCTTCGCTGTTGAAATAATAACATTTTAGCCTTTTGAGGGCGATTTTAAAAATCAAAAAGGGCCAGCATTTTGAGGCTAAAAGTAAAATAAAAGACCAGATTAAGCCTTAAAAAGATCAAATTGGCAACAGTGCTTTAAACTTATGGTATATTACACTTTTTTGGAAATAGTTTTGTAACTTTTTTTTTGGAAATAATTCTGTAACTTGTGAACCATTAAAGATATCTGAAAAAACTTAATATGGCCAGAACTGAGGGGTTTCCGAGTGGAATGGGAGGAACACAGTGCTGGTTAGAGGGTATTGGGTGGACCTCCAATGCTTTTTTGATATTCTCAATAGAAAATGCGTATAAAGTAAATCCGAAGACGATTAAGGCAACGGCCACCTCACAAGCCCTATCCAAACTTTGTAAATTTTCAACAACTTTTTTAAATTTGTTTGTAAAATTCTCGAAACGAAAAGCTGCCTCTATATGTTGGCAAAAGACACAAAAGTATTTTCTGACGGACAACTTTTATAACGATATGACGACGATTTCAATGAAGAAAGAAAAAAAATAATAATTTTTGAAAGATGTTTTCCCCAGATTAGGATGTTGGACATTTTGGTACGAAGAAGTGGGAATATGATTCTTGCAGCAATATTATTTAGAATTCTATGAGGAATCTAGTGAATACTTCAAAAAAATTTTTAAATTAAACTCAACATATTTAAAGAATGTAAAAAAAGGTCAAAAATGAGGGAAAAACTTATTTCGACCTAAAAATCTCTTAAACTAAAATATATAATCTACTCATGTAAGCGTATTTTTTTAAATGATTTTTTGACGACTTAAAAAAAATGGCATACCCGAGATAGCCAACTTTGAAAGTTCACTCTCTACTCCCAGAAACGCTAGGGGATTGTGCTCCACTAAATCAGCTCAAAAACACCACAACTCTAGCCGCGTCAAACATTATTCTCATATCTTTGACGGATCATAAGTTACAGAATTATTTCAAAACAAAAGCGTTAACTCCAAAACTTGCAAGGTTTATCTATTATTTTTTTTCCAGATATAAGTTCTATATATAAGTATTTGGTATCTCTGAACTGATAAGATTGTGCAGAATAACTGGTAGAAATAAGTTAAATATGGTAACATTTCTTCAGACGATGACCTGAAAAACTTAAAATTTAAGAATATTTTTAGAAGTGATATTAATATTTGGACCTCACTAAAATTTAAACGAGTAGAGATCTTCAAATGAAATTTTGATAAGATGTAGACAGAATTAACTCAAAATCAGATGATTTAAAATTCACCCACTACTTTGTACCAAAATACCCAAAATCCCAACCCGGAAAAAACGTATTTCAAAAATTGGCTTTTTCTATTCAAATGGTCACACTTTCGTTCTAAGAGGCGTCCGCAAGAAACAAATTTTGGTGTTTTTAATCAACTTATGGAGGTATTTAGTTAACATAATTATTGTTTCATCGCAGCTTTGCGGTTTGAGAATTTTGCAAAAAAATGTTTTAAATTTCGGAAAATTTACAAAGTTTGAATCGGTCTTGAAGAGAGACCGTTGGCCCAAGCTCCTTTGGATTTACTTTTCACTCATCTATGTTATACTTTTCTCTTGAAAATATTGAAAAAAAATATGTAGACCAGAACAAAAAACCAATTTTATAAGTAGAAAAATATTGTCACCTTTTTTGAAAAAAAAAAATATGAAATTTTTTTAAAGATTTAATTCAAATTAATATTGCTTTTTATCTATTTTATTTATATGATTCTTGCAGTAATATAGTTTAGAATTTTGCAAGGAATTCGATGAATATTAAAAAAAATAAGGCCAGTATTGAGCCCGCCAATTAAAAAACAAACGAAAAAACGTTGAAACCCAAGGAGCGTTAACTACCGCAATACTTGTGGAAGATGGCCCACCACAATTTTTACCAGTACCTTGTTATTGAACAAGCTAAAGTATCTGTATTCAGTTCTTCTTCTTATAAAAATGTACTTTAATCTGAACAAGCAAAAAAATTAAAACAAAAAAAGAAAAAAATAAATCTAGAATTCTGCTAATGAAAAAAAAGAGAAAAAACTAAACAAATTCATTATAATATTTTACGAATTTCAGAAATCAGAGAATTCAACCTTTGAACATATATTTTTTATAATTTGGTAGACTGTCCTAGAATTCTTATCTCCATAGTTTAGATAATTTTTGAACTTTTGGCTGCTTTGGATAGGCAGGGTATTGTTAGTTTTAGCTAATATTTGAAAACGTAAAAAAATTAAACACTTAAAAAAAAATTTTTGATTTTAGGCCTTAAAAAAGAATATTTTTTTTTTTTTTTGTTGCACATTAAAATTTGTTTAAATATCAAGTGACTCGAATGCATGTAGAATTAGTTTTCGTTAATTATTTCGTACAGCGAGCACAACAGTTATAACGATTTCGAGTTTGACATATAAAATTTTTTACAAACTAGAAGTTTATGTATAATTCAGGTAAAAATTATGCGTAATATCAAAATGTACTAAGTTATTGAAATAAAAAAGTAAAATATAAAAATTTTCTTTACACTAAAAATCACTATTATTAATTTGCTTTGAACCTGTTATTTCTTAATATATTATACGAAAATATTTTATTTTATTTGTTTATTAGAGTTTATTACAAAAAAAAAAAAAAAAAATGATATTTAATATTGTGATCCTTTTTGGTCCATAAAATTTGTATTTGTAAGCATTACAATTACATAATTATGTCAATTATGGTAAATTTCGTGCTGTCCAAGTGATGTGCGTTAGCAAAATCTATTTTGCCAAAAGTGTCCTGTTTTCAACTATTAAATGACATTTGTTTTAAATTAATGGTCCAGAACAATTATATTTATTGCCGTTCTTATATCTATATTCCAAGATTTGTACTTGCAATTTGCTATATAAAAATACAAAAAAAGTGCAATTTTTGCGTAATTTACAAAACAATTATACAATTTTTTATTAAATTTATTTTTAATGTTTCTTCGATTTTATTGTGTAAAATAGTAAAATAATAAGTTCACGCAGTAATCCGTGCTATTCCATTAGAAACTGTGAATGTTGAATAATGAATAAAAATAAGAGCCAGAAGTTAAAATGAATTCCAAGGTTGCTATATATAATTTTTTCTAAATAATAAAATAAGATTTATAAGATTTATCCTAAATTGTTTCCAAAATGACTATATCTGGACAGTAGAATAACAATTCTCTTTGTTCCACTCTTGTGCACATATTTTTTTCTGTTATCGGTTTAAATTAAGAACAAATCGGAAAGGGGTTTGAACTGGGGCCAATAGTTAACCATATGTTACGAGTGTCGTATATTTCTGTGAAACATATATTTTCATTATATTATGTTATTTATATGTTTTAGAGTGATTGCTGGAAGTGGTCCTTATCTGTAATCTGTGGTTAATTATGAACCGATTGTGGTAAAATTTAGTACTGTGGTTTCTACTTACGTAAAAGTTATTTGTGTAAAATATTAATTTGATACCAATATTTGTATTGAATTTATGAACATTAAAGTGCTTTTCGGAAAAATGTTAATATTGGAGCTATGGTTAATCTTGGACCGATCTTCATAAAATTTGCATTTACACCTACATGAAACTTATGGATGCTAAATTTCAATTAAATATTGTTATATATAAGGCTTTTATGACCTATCTAGGGGGGACTTTTGTATGAGGTCTAAGTGAAATAATGGACCGATTATAACTAATTTCAATAGGCTTCGTCCCTGCACCATTAAAGACATATGTGTCAAATTTCATTCAATTCAAACCATAAAAAGGTGATAAAGAGAATTTTACATTTATATAGAGTTAGAAACCCTAAACATTTATGCAACCAATATAATTCTATCTTGAGAAAAATTGATTTCTTTTCAAAATTTGGTAAAGAATTAACTGAAACAAGAACAAAAATTTAAGCCAAAATATCGACTAAGATGATTCTGTCAGCTAGAAATTAGCCAAAATAAGCCACTCTCGTTCGTAATAAGTAGTCGGTTGAGGTGCAAAACCGGCTTTGACCTCTAAGTAGAATTTATCCTCAAAGACCGATTAGTTTATATAATATCGAATAACATTAAAAAGTATAAACGCGCGAACAAAAAGTGCAGAAGAATGTGAAAAAGTTAAGTAATTCGAAGTCTTTTTTCAATTTTTTGAATTTTGAACTACAATTATGATTATAAAATGAAACCTATAGTGCTAAAATTTTGCATTTAGTTTCAAGTACTGTGAGTTCAGATATGTAACCCGTTTGTTTAAAATAGTATTACCACAAAACTTACTAAGGATTTAAGTCAGTTTCATTACGTTTAAATATTTTTGGTATGGACCCTATATTTATGAAATGCTTGCTATACCTATATGGACTTAGATATTTTGCATCAGTTTAACTACAAATATCTGTCTCTTCGCCTGTCTATTAGTTGGTGAAATTGTACCATATAGGATATCAAAGAATCGGCTTTATATGAGTGTTTTGTTTCTTTAATTATTTTATTAATTACTTATTCTATATAGCCATTTTAACCACACAATATGTAGAAACAGATATATGTATAATAAGGTGGCCATAAAATGTTTCTAACTCAAATTAAAATTCAGTTTACTTTAAGATACCGTTTCTAAATATTTTCGCCCTAGAATTACCTTTTCGTGAGCTGGAAAAAAATGAAAAAGGCCCATTATTAATTGAAAATAGTGAGTTAAATATTTGCAAAGAAGTGTTTTTGTTTACAATGTGTTGTATACAGTAAGCGATTTTTTATAGTGAGTTACAATATCAAATCGCTCTCTGATCATTTATTTCTTATCACTTACTTAAATGCTTAGGAATTTTTTTGTATTTAGAAATTTATAAACAAATTTTATTTAAATAATCACACATACATCCTCAAGAGTACTGATAAATTTAACCCTCACATTATCATGAACTTTCTTTAAAACCAAAAAATAATACACAAATATGACATTTAGTTAAACAATGCAATTGTACTCGTATTTGACTGTAAATTTCTGATGAATTAAGAAGTGGTTTAAGAAAAAATTGTGGGATTTCCCATAAAATATTTATTTATTGCTTATGTCTTTTATATAAATAAATTGGATATAATTGGAAACAAAAATAAACTACTTATCTTTTGTCTGAATAACTAGTTATTTTTGTTCGAGTTGTCCACATATTCATGTAGTCATTTTTAGACTGTACGGGTCTCAAAAATATGTACGTAAACGAAAATAAAAAAAAAAAAAAAAAAACTAACAGCATCAGAACTGGGTTAAACCTACAACCTTCTGGTTGTTAATCCAGCGCCAACATCCACGTGATTGCAATATTACTTTGCTGTTATACTATTGAGTACTTATTTATGTAATACCGAGTAGGCAAATAATAATGACGCCTAGTTATCAAGAAACTACTGTAATAAGTAGTTGCCATTACCGAAAGCAAAAAAGTTTTTGCTGGGTAATTATGTTGATGTTTGTAAATTCCATTCAGTTTTACTTAGAAAAATTGGCGCTGCAGTCGTGATATTATTCATATTATAAAATAAAATGTTCTATAAATAAAAAAATAAAAAAATAGAAGATTACTACTAGAGTATTCATTTTACATTTGGCAATTCATTCTACTTGTTTTATAAAACCATTGCTTCTCTGTATTTATCTAATTTGTGATAGTTAAATCAATAAACCCAGGAGTACCCCCTGAGCTTGTTAATGTGCGGATATCATTGTAAGACGGGTAAATTAAAATCAGGGAAGGCATATTTTTGAATCCAACACAAATTCTGAATTATTTTAAATAAATAAGTTCAGCGGTTTTTAACGTAAGGTATAATTTCACTACTTAACTTAACTTTGAGTCCAAATCCCTTCTTTACAAAAATTTTAAATAAAAATAAATTTTGTATAAAAGTAGCAACTTCAAAAATACATAATTCGCGCTTTGGACACTTTCCAATATTCTAAGTCTTTTTTTTTCATAAGATATGATTTGTTTACCAGTAAATATGAAAATAATTTCTTCAATTATTAAGCATTTATTTTCATATTTTTGTTGTTCTAAATTGGCCAAATGTGATACTGTGCATGCTAAGACTCTAAACTTATACATATCGGCTGCAATGTCATTCGTTGAACCAACAATACGCTTTCTAAATCAAGTTTAATTTTTTTAAGGTGACGTTTATATATTTGATTTAATTTTTGTTACTGAAAAGTGACCTTTAACTTCAACTATACATATACAAATTCTGTTCTTTTTACTGATTTTTTTAATATAATTCTAAATTCCGGTGTCACTTGTCTAAATACAAAACCTTTATATTTGAAACATTCTATGCAAATTTTGCAATAGTTGTTTTCAAGCAAAATTAGAAACTAAAATTGAAACATCTTTAAAACTAGTTAAGAAGGGATTTTCTTAGAATAATTTATAAATTGAATTATTCGATTAATCGACATAATTTACTCGAGTAAATTTTTGTTCGAAATTCTTAATTTTGATTTAATCGAACAATTATTTGATTTTAATTTTTCGATTAATCGAACAAACATAATTCGAAACTATTTATATTGTCATAATCCGGCTAAGATATTTTTTAAGATGTTAAGCTTTTCGGCTATTTAAATCTCTTCATTCAAGTTGAAGCTATTAATAATAAAATTATCATTAAAAATCTCTTTTAACTCTCAGTTTTAGCTTCAATATGCCTACTACTACAACTTTTATCCCATATAAAAGCACAAGGTCCCCCAGTATTCGCAACACTATCTTCACCTACTTCTAATCCTGCAAAAGTTAACGCCAATAGACTGGGACTACAAGACTCTATACAAATATCACAAGGAGCTGAGAAATTTTCTTTGGAATTTCTTAAACAAATATCTGATGCACATGTTGCTGTGCCCAATCGCAGTTACATGGTTTCACCATTTGCAGTATGGTCACTAATGCTGCTTTTAACTGAGGGAGCTGGCGGTAATACTTTAACAGAATTACGTAATACTCTACATATTGGTAATGATCAGAGTGCTGTTAGGGCAGCGTATCATATAATATCACGGTATTTAGCGTAAGTAAGAGTTTATTTTGAAAATATGCTAACATAAATATTTAAATACGAGTAGTTTTTATTTTTAATACTTTCATTCTTCCTACAGTGTTAATACCACCACTATAGAGGTGGCCTCCTTTAATGCTTTGTTCACGAATATCAATAAACCAGTGAGTCGTGATTATGAAGATATTATTGAACGTGATTATGCTTCAGCATTAATTCCTGTGAATTTTGATGATGTGAATAATACTTTTACGAAAATTAATGAGGACATAAGAGTTGCTACAAGGGGCTTAATACCGTATACGGTGACACCACAAGATTTTCTAGATGCCAATATTTTGATGGTTTCGTCGTTGTACTTTAAGGGAAAATGGAAGGTGAATATTTTGCAATTACTGTAAAGTGATTTAGCTTAAAAAAATCTAATAACCTAAATCTAAACACGTGAAACTTGTTTGATTTATATACAGCCAAATACATCTAATGAGAGATTGTTAGTTATTGCGGAGTTAAAAGGGATAAGATAAGGGGAAAACGTATAATTTGTTGTAAATTATAAATGAACAAAATAAGAAATAATGGAAGAAAAAGATAGATGTTTTAAAAACTGTGAATAATTGTATTCAGGTACCTTATGAAATATTTTGTGTTTAGCGGAAATAGTTGGATTAAAATAAAATTTAAAATATATTTTCCAACAAGGCTGGCAACAGATTGAAAAAAGTAACGTTATTTGTATTTTGGATTATTTCGGTAAGGGTATTCTAGCGGTAAAGGTATTTTCAATTATTTCAGTAGTGGTATTTTAGTGTTATCGGTATTTCGAATTATTTCGGCAACGATATTTTAGCGGTAACAGTATTCGCAGTTATTTTGGTAATGGTATATTAAGGGCAAAGGTTGTTTCAAATATTTCACAGACGTCGGTTCACAACCATGAAATATAAACTGGAGTCAAGCATTAAAAAGTTGAGCGGGAATAACCATAGCATTTTTATAAGTTTTATTTTATTTTTATTAAAACTAAATATTTTTTTCTCGAACTGTTTTATTTCGGTAACGGTATTTTAGCGTTTGTGATATTTTGGGTTATTTTGTAAAGGCATTTTAGTGGTAATATTATTTTGAGTTATTTCAGTAAAGGTATTTTGGCGGTAACGATATTTCCAATTATATCGATAACGATATCTTATTAGTAATGGCAGCTAAGCTGAATAGGTTTTTTAGCTGTAAGGGTATCTTAGCGTAATGATAGCTATAACGTAATGATAGATAGATGATTTATATATTTTGACAGTTGATAAACGTCATCAACTAAATGTCAAACGCGATCCCTTGAAAGATAAATTGTACTTGTGCAGACACACTTTTCTAATTGTTTGTGAAAAATATATATATAAAACTTTCTGTATTTTTATAGGAGAAAATAGGAATAAATTAAGCAAACTCCGCTTCTATATGTTAAAATTAGGGAAACTATTCTGCGAAATGTTTGAAATACTGTTTAGTTTTTTGGGGCAAAATCTAGTCTTTTTATTTTGCTTTTAGCCTACACATTTCCGCTTTAGCTTCTCGTTTTTTCTAACCTTTTTCGGTTTTTAGAATTGCCCTAAAAAGGCTAAAATTTTATTTATTATTTCAACAACAAGGAAAACAGTTTCTTATTTGTTTCTATTTAAGCATTTTTTGTGTATTTATTCGCGCTAATTTTTTTATTTAACAATCATTTTTAGCATGAAGATTTACTCTTTAAATAAAACATAACTAAGCTAATTTTACGAATTTACTTCACTAAACATAAAACTATTTATGAGTAAAATTAAAAAAGTATTAAATGTAAAAATTATCCAAAAGTTGAAAATGCTTAATCAAAATCATAAACTATGAAAAATCGAAATATTGGGTATTTTTTCATATGCAATATGACCCAAATTTTTTTTAGGTGATTATACCCCACACCAGCATAGGTGGTCAGGGAGTCAGCTTAAAATGCATAAGTTCATATAAATGTTAGTATTAACGTAATATTCTGTTTTCGTATATTTTATTTTACACTTAGTAAAAGTATTGGTCCAGAATTGTCCACATGTCTATTATAAGATATGAGCTTGACCGACTATCTTTCTTACTTCTTTTTTTTATTAATTTGTTCGATATCTTTACAAGATATTAAAATCTAATGAAGACTAAGAAATAAATGATTAAACTAAAAATAATTCTAACTTTTTCCTGGCTCTATCTTTTAGGGCATTTAGCCTTTTTTAACCTTTAGTGGTAGTGGTAAGCAAGATATTGCATGTAGACCTGACAAAATTTATTTTTTTTTATATATATAGACAATAAATAGTCATTAGTAATAGGACATAATTTAAAACGACATTTTTTTCTTAAAAATAGCTAAGAATTCACCAAAAAATTAGTTCCATTATTGTTAAAAATTTACCAAAAATTTTTTTTATCAAGAAAGTAAGCAATCAAAGGCCCTATCTAAAATAAATACCTAAGAAGCAGAAAAAATCAAAAGTTAAGAACTGCGTTGAAATTATTCGTCGTTTTGAATAACAATTGCGTAAAAAGTATTTGTATCTTAAGTTTTTTTTCTTCTCCTGTAAAGTTACGAAAATTCGAGATACGACTTTTCTGTGTTAAGCCATCTATATATGTGATTCTGAGTGAGGTAAGAATATTAAACGCTATCCCCTAAGAAAAGACTTCTCAAAATGGAGATTGATCTTTATAACATCATACCGCCATAGGTGGTTGGGGTATAAAGCGTTTTAGTGTAGTTCGTTTCCAGTATTGGATACAAAATTCACAAAATTTTATTCAATTTTGAATTCCTTCTTTGTAAAATTGCATGTCAATAGATACTTAATAATTTCACTAAATTTCAATATTTTATTTTATTCTTAGCATCCTTTCGAAGCTTCCAAAACTCGTCCTTTACCCTTCCACGATGAAGATGGCAAAGTTTTGGGCAATGTACAAATGATGACACAAATGGGTATTTTTACCTATGTCAATGTTAAAGAGTTAGATGCTCATGTTCTCGAGTTACCTTATGGCAAAGAAAATCGTTTGTCTATGTTAATTATTCTACCAAAAAGGGGTAAATTATATGCTAATATAAAAATTTTAACTTCATTTATAATAACAATGTAATGTGTATCTCCCATTGCAGGTGTCAAACTCAACAAGGTTGTGAACAACTTGGCAACTGTTGGTATCAAAGAAATTCACAAAAAACTACAAGCTGCTGCGCAATACTATGACGACGATGATGACAAACCAGAGGTAGAGGTATTTTTACCCAAATTCACAACAGAGTCCCATTTCACATTAAGTCCTATTTTAAGAAATGTAAGTTTTTTTTCTCTTAAGTATTTTGTATATTGATTGACAATTAATTTATATTATATTGTCATGTAGATGGGTATTCAAGACTTATTTGATTCGTCCCGGGCAAATTTGGATAAGATAGCCAGAGATAATTATGTTTCGAGTATTTTCCATGCTACACGCATCATTGTCAATGAGGAGGGTACTGAAGCTGGTGCTGTTACAACAGCGGTTTTAGTTAATAAGGCATCGCCTACACGTTTCTATGTTGATCGTCCATTTGCCTATTTGATTGTGGAGAAGACAGCAAATGTTTTATTATTCGCCGGCGAAATAAAATCTAATGTTTAAATAAGTGAAATAAAATATTTACTTAAATCAATAATTCTACGAATGAAAAAAGTGAGTTTAATTTTGTGATGTGAGTATATTTTGGCATCCATTTGTGTACATGAAATTTTTAATGTACTTAAATGCTCTTTAAGGATTATTTATATTTATAGAATTTGTTAAATTAATGAAAAAATAAGCGGCTTAAGACAATAAATGGCTAGTTTTAAATAGTTTAATCAGCTTTAAGTTAAAAGCTGCTATTTGAACTTCATTGTTATTATATTAACCTTTAGAATACTTCTTTTTAATCTTAAAGATTATAATCTTAAAGAAAATACAATGGGCACAGAATTTCATTATTTTGCTAATATAACACATTGGTTAGTTGGGTTTGTTAAATTAATTAAAAAAAAAGAGCGGCTTAAGACAATAAATGGCAAGACACGTATATCTGTATAGGTATATTGTGCGCTCTCAGGGAAATAAAGTTCCCTAATCGTAAGCCATATCTATTGGGTTAGTTTAAGAAGCTCGTTTTCTCGATATAGTTTCTCAGAAATTTCCAAGTGATGTCTCTGAGACCTTTCAGATTTGGTATTTTATCTCATTCAAATTCTTCGTTTCTTATGCGATCAATCGCTTTACATTGATGTAAGTAATATCTCGTCCCTTCTTCGCACGCTCTACATTCGTTACTCCAATGCGATATCTTAGTTCCGTGTTAATTGGATTATTTAATTTAAGATCTCTTTTGTTTTCTTAATGTTTGGGTTTCCCCATAAGATATCACAGTCGTTCTCCCGGTATTAAAATTTTGCCAGACTCTTGCCCATGATTTTATTTCAGTTTTAAATTTTTGGAAAGCTTTTGTATTTTCCACAGTGATGGTATTCAAGCTTATGTCCATATTGGATAGCTTGCCAACTTTTTCGTCCCTGACAATACCATGATATCTTGGAACCCAAAGTAATATCGAGACCAAAAATTACTATCACAATATTTTCAAATTGAAATTTGACTGAAGAATAAGAAATATTTTTTACGTTATTTAATGACTGCTATAGTCGACAAAAAATTTCTATCTATTGCTCAATAACTTTCATTTTTCAATTTTTATGTTGCTTAATAACAGTTATTATTCAAACTATTTTTTTCGGTTTTTCTTAATTAATGTCTTTTGAAATAACTTTTTAACTTTGCCTTATAATAGTTATTTAAAAAATATTTTTAATAATTATTTTTCAATATATATCTTTTACAATGCTTAACATTTAGTTGAAACTTTTATTTTAAAAGAAGGCTTTTTTCTCTTAACTTATTTTGTCAAAATTCTAAATAACTATTTATGTAAAAAACTTTGCCATTAACCGCATACTAAATTAGTCAGAGTATAAGTAAATTAACTGATACAAAAATGCTGTAGTGGTCGAAAACGTGCTAACAAAAATGCTAATTTTATTGATTTTTTACAGCTTCAATAACTGTTTGAATTAATCATTTCGTGAGTTTATTCATATATGTTTTTTGTAGCTCAACAACAATCCGCTAATATGCAGAGATAGAGGTTAAAGGTTAAAAATCTGTAATCACTCATTTTCCTTTTAAAAGTCGATTTTTTTATATAAAAAACATAAAAGTCGATTTTCTAGCTAAAATGACAGAGATAGAGTCAAAAGGATAAAAATCTGTGATCACTCATGTTTCATTTTAAAAATCGATTTTTTATATGAAAAACATAAAAATCGATTTTCTCACGAAAAGGGCAGAGATAGACGCAAACGGAAAAAAATCTGTGGTCACTCATTTTTCCTTCTAAAACTCGATTCTTTTATATGAAAATCTAAAAATTGATTTTCTAGCTAAACGGGCAGAGATAGTGGCAAAAGGCCAAAAATCTGTGATCACTCATGTTTCAGTCTAAAAATCGATTTTTTATATGAAAAATATAAAAATCGATTATCTAACTAAAAGGGCAGAGATAGAGGCAAAAGGACAAAAATCTGTGATTACACATGTTTCCTTCTAAAAATCAATTTTTTATATGAAAAACATAAAAAGCGATTTCCTAGCTAAACGGGCAGACATAGAGGCAAAAAGCCAAAAATCTGTAATCACTGATATTTACTTCTAAAAATCGATTTTTTATAAGAAAAACATAAAAATCGATTTTACTGCTAAACGGGCGGGGAGAGAGGCAAAAGGACAAAAGTCTGTGATCACCCATATTTATGAAAAATCATTATTTCCTTCTAAAAATCGATTTTTTTATATGGAAAACGTAAAAATCGATTTTATAGCTAAACGGGTAGAGATAGAGCCAAAAAGAAAAAATCTGTAATCACTCCTATTTCCTTGTAAGAATCGATTTTTTATATGAAAAACATAACAGAGATGGAGGCAAAGGGACATAAATCTCTGATTACTGTTATTTCGATTTTTTATATAAAAAACATAAGAAGCGATTTTATAGATAAACGGAGAGAGATAGAGGCAAAAGGACAAAAATCTGTGATCACTCACATTTCCCTTTAAAAATCAAAAAAAATTGGACATCTAAGTATAGAAAAAGTTATGATCAAATAATATTGATTTAATGATTCCAAAATATTAAAGCTATATGAAAAATTGTATGAAATGTATTGTATATTTAGCACCAAACTCATATAGATCATTTTGGTCCACTACCATCTTTAAAATCTAAACGTAAGCATATCCTCGTCGTCATAGATGCTTTTACAAAATTTGTTCGACTCTACCCTGTAAATTCAACTAGTTCGAGGGAAGATTTTGTGTTTCGGAAAAGTATTTCAACTAGTACATTAGATCAAAACGGATTGGGGATCCTGTTTTACAACTCACGAATTTCTGGCTTTGTTCTAAAAAATAATATAGAACATATCAAAGTTGCAGTTCCTTGCCCTCAAATTAGTAGATAAGTTGAGACAGTAAATCGAGTCACTGAAGGCATCTTAAGTAAAATAAGCGATTTGGCGTAAAATAACGCGGAACGATTATTGAGGAATGGACGGAATAAGTAGACGATAAGATGATTAATATATTTAGGAATTTAGTGTCACAAAGGTCAAGGGCGTTGAAAAAATTTTACGATCTTAAAAGCACAACGAGGACTATTCTAATAAGAATTATGTACCTGCAAAACAAAGTTATTTGGAGATTATGTTGTAGTCATGAGTATTGATAATACTATTGGAAAAAGCTAAAAATGTATAGAAAAATATCGTGTGCCTTTCATTGTTGAGAAATTGTTATAAATTGATCGTTACATTATAAAAGATATTGATAATTGTCAGTTCTTTCAAATTCAATACAAAGGTATTAACTTTTAATATATAAAATAAATAGTTTTACAAAAGAAATTTAACAAGTTATATATTATATGCAAGTTAGAAACATCTTATTTAATTTGTAATGTAATATAATTTATATAATTTAATAATTTAACTGAAATAAAATGAATACGAAAATAATAAAACAGGCCTATTATTGTTTTATATTTTCAAGGTATCGTTTCATTAGATTAACGTATAAAGTCAACGAACTGTTCATTGAAATTATTCATTTTATTCAACGAACATGTTCGTTATAACAAAGTACGATTAAGTTATATCATTGAACTTATACGTTGAATTTTAAAACGGTATAAATATTAACGTATGTCAATACGTCGTTTTAACATACTTGTAAATTCGGTCACAGTTAAGGAACAAATTCATTGAATCAATGAATTTTTTCGTTGTATTTGTGTACCTTTTTGTTCAGTGTAACTGCATACCAAGTTTTTCCCAGGCTCTTTTTTTTAATATAAAACTTAAGAAATTATCACATATTTTTGGAAAAATATGAAGTACTTAAAAAATAAAAGATAAAAAATAAAATTTAAACATAATAAGTTTTTAGAAAAGCAATAAAATATTGTTCAATAAAATTTGGACAATGCACGTACGTAATACGTACGTACTACGTCTATAAACAAGCTGGAAGGAAGTATGATATCAAACAAAATTTGTAAGAAGTGCATTATTAGTAGAGTTTTTAATTTGTTGACATTTTTCAACTTTCGAAAATCGGAATTTTATTTAAGGTATTCCCCGGAATTTCCGATTTTTCGGGAAAAATACAATATTATTCAGAAAAAATGAAAATTAAACAAACAAAGCTATATTTTACGCATATTTTGCACGCAAACAAACATATCAATCTACTTTTAAATAAAAATATTTTTTTGAAGATACCTTTTTTAATATAATTATACAATATAAAATTAAAAATAGTTCTTAATAAACGTTTCTGTTGGGTAACAAATAAAATCTACATTTATTTTGTCATTTCGCTATTTCATAGTTCGAAAATTATTTTTTCAGGTATTTTAATAAACTACCTGGGTGCAAAGCAATGTAATCAATAAACAGTATACTCAATCAATGTTTTTTATAGAATTTTTTTCGCAAATGGTAAGAATTCATATTTGTGGTAGTTTTTGATTCCCGAGAATCCCGACAAAAAATCCTTGGAATTGGGGGGTGAAAAATTGGCAAAAAACCCTAATTATTAGGCATAAATTTTTCCTAAATGTATGATATGCTCTCTAATAAATTTTCATGTAAATTTACTCCATTTATAGTAGGTAACTTGACTCCTTCTACAATTGGAGTAGAAATACACGTAGTGTATGTAAGGTTACATTTAATCTACTTGTAGCTGCCAATATCATATGCATATGTTGAATTAATGAGTTTGTTATTCAACAAACCTAACCTGATAAGGTTCCATATTGCCACCTAAAATGAAAAAGCCGCAACCACACTTTTAATTTTTTATAGCAGATGCAAAAAACATTATGAAAATGCACAACCACAATTTTAAATTTTTTGCAATTAAATAAATTTTTTTAATGGTTCACTTAAAACGAAAACAGGTGAAGTATAAAACACTTCTCAAACCAAATTTTTCTTACATGGAACTTTTGTTAATGTTGATGCCATTTTTAAAGATATAAATATGAAATTTTTTGTGTAGACGTAGTTTGGGTCAATACGTTATAATACATTAAAAAACCAACATTTGATTTTTAATTGATTACGGCCTTTTGCATTTTAGATTCAAGGATTAAAAATTAATATATATTTTTTAATAAATTCTTTATTGTAAGAAAGGAAAATATAAAAAATATAAAATACCTTTATAATCACAACTTAATTTAATGTTTTAATAAACATAAAACTTTCTATTTATCAATATAATTATTTTACCCCGTTTTAGTAAACATAAAACTTTCTATTTTTTTCTTCTTCTTTCGATAACATTATAATTATTTGACAATCCTCACCTTGAAATGCATTTATTTTTATCCCTTAAGCAGAATTGTTTTGAGAATCCTTGATACAGTTTTTGATTATCCTTTTTATCAATTTTCGTAGCAGAGCAAAAGAATTCCATATCAACATTTTCTTACAACTTTTGATGTAGTAAGTATAAAAACTTCATTAATTATTTTGCAAATTTTTATAAATGCCAGAAACCTTTAAAAATTAATGTAGACAAACAATGGATATAACTTTTATTAAGTTCATTTAAAAAGTTATACCTTAAATAATTTTGTAAGAAATTTAAGAATTGTTTAAAATTGACAGTAAGTAAATAAAAGCTCTATTTTAGTTAAATGAACACAAACAATTTTTAAATTTAATTTGAAACATATTTTTTTATTTTCAATTATTTTTTTTATATTTTACCTTCATTAATCAATTCGTTGTAATGCAGAAATACCACATTATTTTCTAAAAAAAAGCGCATTTTCAATATTTTTCGGATTAGAGCTGAAGAATCAAAACAAAAACGTTACGAATTTGACTATACGAAAATTTTCACCTCAGAAAAATTTCTGTGACATACCTGTATATGTCGGTTTTCATGGCTCCGTGAAATAACTCTCAAACGAAATAAGTTCTGACAAAAATATGAATAACACCCAAACTTTTTACCATACAAAATTTTGTTATACTCGTATTTTATTATGAAATAACCCCCAGTGCGATCGAACTTATTACATCTTTTCCCATGGGAAGTTATTTCATAATGAAATAACTCCTTAATAAAATAACTTCTAATTTCTTGGTGGGACTTTTCGCTTGGGAATTTTTTCATTTTTATTGAGTCATTTCTAAAGGAAGTATTTAAAACTCTGGGTCTGCTAATGAAAGTATTCCACATAGCCGGTCTTCGGCTGGATTCAGAAATTTACCTCTCTCTCTCCTCTCTCTCTCTCTCTTAATAAAGCATTTATAAGTAAAAACGACTTTACAACTCTTAAAATGTAAGTTTTCAGTTATTCAATTCGGTATTTTAAACTGGGAATTATTTAATTTTAGAATTTATTTCATAGGCAGTTTTTCCTTGAATTTGGTACTAATTTTTTATTATGACAAAACTCCAAAATATTGGGAAATATTTAATTGTTTCTTTTGGAAGCCATTTCATTTTTTCAGTTTGGGAGTTCTTTAATTTTTTCTGTGACTTAACTTATTGGAAGTTATTTCATTGGGGCTTTCTTCATTTGAGAGTTATTTGACGGCGCCGGTTTCTTTAACATATTTTTTTAGAAAAATGTATTGGAAGTATAAATATTTATGAAAAGATAAATATTTTAGATGACATTATTTACAATTTTTCATGCTTATGAACTAAAAAATGTTTTTAGAAAATATTTCTATAATCTAATGTGTTAATTTTTTTGAATTAAAATTTTTAAAAATTTGCATATTCCTAAAAGTTTTAGTCCTTTTTGCAACATTTTATAAACGTCTCATGGATAAAATATGATATGCTGTCATTTGGTCCAAAAACAAAACATTAGAAATTTGTTTTAAAAAGTTAGAATATTTTTCTAAAAAAAATAATATTTCAAAAGAGCGCAAAAATGCGCAGACTAATTGTCCTAATATCCTAATTTGTGAACCATATATCTGAAATCAGCTCACTTACAACTAAAATTCAAAATTTTTCCCAAAATTAATCCAATTTTAAAACCTCTTTGCAAAAATTGTGTAATGACACGTAGTTATCGTCTGCATTACATAGAAGTAGTTTAGTACATACTTGCTTGTAAGCTGGTATGTAAATAGTTTTTTTTTTATAAAATTTGTGGAAATGCTATCTTTTATTGATTTTTTAATTCAGTTTACCAATTCATGTATTAAAAGAGCTGATAAATATGTACATCAAAAAAGCAAAATTTGCTTACGAATTAATTTTTTATACCCTTCACATTAATGAATAAGTTTGTCAATTTATACTGAAGTCTTAAAATATACATCTAAGACCTCAAAATTAAAAATATTCGTGATTCTTATGATTAATAACAAGTGAGAATGTTATATTTAGTTTGGCCGAATCTATTTGCAACTTTTTAAAATGTCACCTTATATGAGAGGTAGGCGGACTAAGCCCACTGTTTGTTTACATTGGTCCTTGTACTATTCTCGCAAAATTCCGTTGATGTTTCATCTTATATAGGAGGATTTTTGCTTTCCGAGTTTTCAATCATCCTTGAACTATTCGTGCAAATTTCCATTGATGTACATACTTTTTTGTAAAAGATATCGGCCGAAAGTATAAGATTGAATTACAACGAACACCCTATTTTCTATTATTTGATCCATAACTTTGTTTATGTCTATGAACCAATTTTGCTCATTTTCAATACCAAACATATATTTGATCCAAATTTCGTTCTCCTCGTTCGATACGAGTTCTATCCTGCTTTCAACAGACAGATGCACAGCCATCGCTAGATCGTCTCAGATTTTAACGAGAATCCAGAATATATACTTTATAGCGTCTTAGATGATTATTTCGACTTGTTGCACATGCGATGGGTATAAAAATAACATTATTTATAATATTTGTGTGCCTGTCTGTGTTTAAATATATTTTTCAAAAATAATAGTCCAAGGAATACACTCTTTTTTCAAGCACATATGTGGCATATAGCCTCGGGAATATTGGTATTGAAATTTAACAAAATCCGTTTAAAATTTTCTACAGTAACCTCAAAATTTTTTCAAATTTCGTCGCCCAAATTGAATAATATTTTCTATTTCACATGAAAGAGTATGTAAATATTTATCTATGAGATTAAGTAGTCTAGAGGAAGTGTTTTAGATTACAAACTCTTAAGACTAAGTTCGTACCTCTGGGAGTCCTTGTAAGTTTCTGTTTTTCTGTAAAAATTATTAAAATTTTCATTATTAAAAAACAAAAAATTATTTTGACAAGAATTCCTTGGCATGTATAAAACAGTATTATTTAGCTTGGAGTTGACTTTTAGACTTTTGATATAAACAAAAAAGATATTAAAGTTCAACATATCGATGTCGTATACCGCTTGGGTTAGTAACTGAAGAAATGTAGGTCATGAGTTTGATTCCTGGTTAGGGCTACGAGAAATTGTTTTATAATTTGGTTTGAAATATAAAGCAAAAATTTAAAACCTCAGATTGTGAACTATCCAAGTGTCCTTCTATATACTTAAAAAACTTCTATTATATTCACCAGGATCGAACCCATAAGCACATTTAAAAACTCTTTGCTCCGAATTTTTACCCCTAGGCAATATGGCAACTTGAAGATTCATATTTATAAAATACTTTTCATTTATTTTGTTAAAAAAATAAAAATTTTTCAACATTTTTGAGTTTAAAATATATTCAACATCGTGTTGGAAATTGATTTTTATACCGTTCACGTATATACATGAGGAGCAAATAAGCACTGAAATATACAAAAACTACTTGAACTTTAATACAAACTATTATATACCAAAACTAGGAACTTTATTTCAACGACTTTTTTATAAGTGTGTCTCGAAGTACATTTATTAAGTTATTTACATGGGATAACTCCAAGAGATATTTTTGGAAATAACCCTTCCATAAGAAAAATATTTTTTAATAAATTTATTTCATTTCTTTGGAAAGTTAATAAATTAATTTTTAATTAATATTTCATATTCTCTTCTTTTTATAGTAAATATGACATTCTCTATGTGTCTCATATGTTTAAATTAGATCGATTAATGATAACTGTTATTTTTAAAGTATGATCCCGGAAATCCCGGCATATCGAAATTTTTTTCCTGCTTTCCCGGGAAATTACATTTCCTAGTATAGATGGTATAGTGGTAGTGTTCAAGATATCAAATTTTTTCAAGTTTTGGTTCGTATCTTCGCAGAATACCATTGATTTTTTTATTTATTATTATTTTTTTTTTTTTTAATGTTAGGATATTTTTAATGTAATAGTAAACTTAACCAGTAAACCAAAGTATGAGAGTTGTTTTTTTTTTTTTTTTTTTTTTTAATGATAACTTCACTTTAATTGTTTTTTAGGTTTCTTAATATAGATGGTAAATCATGTTTGATACATTTGTGTCTTAGGGCCAGGCTTTCTGAGACCTATTTGGACAGAAGTTTCCAATTGTTTTTTAAGTAAAACAGAAATAAAACTTTTTTAAATACTTGACAAAAGCTATCTAATAATTTTAATTTTTACAATAATTTAATAATTTAATCCCATATATAGTTTTTATCCTATAGTTAAAAAATCAGAAAATTTTAAAATAACTAATTTAAGTTCAAGATAGTTAATTCCTAGTATCTGTATCGAAAAAAATTTTGGTAGAATACTGCAAACGAATTTGCAATTTTTTATATCTCTTCTTTATTCGGCTTTTCAATGCACATGGTTTAAGCGATCTTCCTATATCATATGCCCAATAGTTTTTGTATTACAGGTTTCCAATGTCATGGTTAAAAATATGAAATATACTTTCACAGTAAAGCAAACATTTTAACAAGATTTGATATAAACCCATTCGTTATGATTTCTTTAATTATATTTTTTCAGGAAAAATGTTTTATTAAGTTTTTTTTTTTTATAAATAGGTATAATAAATTCACAATATTTGTAAACTTAACAAAAATTTTTCAATGAATTTATATTCCGAATTTGTATTTTTATGCAATATAGATTTTGTGAAGGGTATAAAAGATTCGCCCCAGCCGAATACAGGACTTCCACTTGTTTTAATGTATAATAGTTTTCAAAATATTAAATTTTTGTTTGTTGTTAAGTTTTGAAATTAAAATTTCTAAAATCTTTTTAAGTTTAAAATAAAAATAAATTGAAAAAAAAACTGTTTTTTATATCTTGACATTTAATTAGTTATTTGTAACCTAAACTGTATATAGTGACTCC
Source organism: Protocalliphora azurea (assembly GCA_932274085.1). Classification (NCBI taxonomy): domain Eukaryota; kingdom Metazoa; phylum Arthropoda; class Insecta; order Diptera; family Calliphoridae; genus Protocalliphora; species Protocalliphora azurea. The sequence goes on along the minus strand of OW026520.1, from coordinate 3,998,168 downwards.
AGTAATACTTCAAAATCAATTTTCTTGTAACAATATGTAAGTAGTAACATTCTAAAATGCCTACTTGAAATAATATGTGATAAGTATATGCCTCTAATGTTATCGCCCTTTTAATTAAATTAATGGGTTATTGTTCATTATATGGCAACCAAAGATTTTGTTGGGATGTTTAAAATGTTATATTTTTTTATGCATTTTCACCCACAAACTACAGCAAAAGTATGAAACTTTCGGTGTAGAATTTTATGTAGTTTCAGAAAATATCAAATTATCTCATGGATTTTTCAATTTTAAATTTGAAGTGAACCAGTTTTGGAATATTCTAACCTACCCATTTTTCTACAGTTGTTGGTTCTTAAAAATAAGCTCACGAAAAAATAAATTTTCTTAAGCTTTTGATGATTTTTATTTTCATTTATTTTTTATATGTAAAATGTTTCAATAAAATAATTCTGATAAATAACTAAGTATTTACCAATATTAACCAATAGGTTGTTTTAAGAATTTAATAATCTTTCTACCGGTTATCCTATATCCTGCTTATTATAATAATTTAGCCTAACTAAATCATGTATTTCAGAGTTATATAAATAGTGTAATAATGCTATAAATATTCACATAAAAATTCAGTATGTTCTCAATTTAAATAAAAGTTATAGTCTTCTATCAAAGTAAAATTAAAAAAATCATAAAATGAAACAATTTTATATTATAATCACTTGTCACTCATATAACTATTCCTTCTATTTTTTGCAGCTTAAACCTGTCCACTTAGTTATGATTATAGTTTATACAGATATATAGTATATTTTTTATTGCAACTTAAATCCACTCAGCCACTATAAAAACTTGACGGTTTTTATATAAATTCTTACAGCAAATACTATTGTGGCATTAAAGTTGCTGCTGACAATAAATAAGTAACTAATACACAAAAATAACAAAAAGATAAAACCAGAATGCAATAAGAATCCCCTCCCGTAGGTATAGAACATTTTTGTTAAATGTTCGAGAGTGCACGTAATCCATAAAATAAATTCATTTTAGACCATTTTTATGTCATCGCACAGATGTTGTATGAACTGTAAACTGCACATTGGATAAATATGTATGTACTATTTTCGCAAACAGATACATTAAAACATACAAATACATTTCCTAAACTGTTGTACATAGTTATATCAGCTAACTGCCAGTATATATATTATGTACTTAGTAATACTAGTAGTTATGCGTTTGTTCTTTTTTCCATTCTGATGCTGCTACTGATGTTTTTGCACAATGTATTTGTTCTTGTAATGTCTACTTCTTTTCGTTTTTTTTTTTTTCGATATATGTACATGGCCTGTGGCGGTAGTGGTAGTGGCTGTTACAGATTACAATTGAAAATCTGAGATTTGTTACAATTCAAATCCTTTTAAAGATTTACGAGAGGATCAATAGTATTTGGATTGTGAGAAATAAAACTATGATTTTTAAATAAATGTTATACAAGTACCAAAAAGTATCTAATATTTAAGTACTAAGTTGGATTTAAATAGGATTTTTGAAAGAAGTTGCGATGCAGTATGAAATGAAAGTGTTAAATTTTAAAATTTATTTGAAAATTAATATAATCTTCGTATTATTCGTTAATATCTACATCATTATTTATTCGGTAATCATGTGAAAACGTCGTAAATAATATTATTAAATTCTATACCAAATATTAATAGCTACAATGAATTATAATTGTGAAAAAATGAAAAAATAGATAACATTAGTACCATTTCTTTAAAATAGTCAGTGTTGCCAGAAGCTTTATAAAAAGGGCTAAGTTGAATACTAAAAAGAGGGCAAATTCCCTAAAAAGATAAGAACAGAAAAAATCTTATATTTGTAATATAAAACAAGTAAGAAAGATTCAGTTAGTCAAGCCCGACCATATGATACCCTATACCATTGTGTGTGTGCACCAAAATTTTGGGAGGGGTCTTATGTTAGAACTGTGATCAATTGTGAACCGATACTTGTATTAAGTGTAAAATAAAACGTAACAGAATATTATGTTGATACTAACATTTATTTGAATTTAAACACTTCATGGTGATTCCCGAAAGGGGGCCTTACATGGAATCTATGGTAAATTATGGACCGATCCCCATAAAATTTGGCACTGCGATTTTTTATTTTCACTTATATAAAACTTATTTGTGTCGTTACCAACTTGGTTTGGAAAAGGGTTTTATATGGAAGCCATTTGAGGAAGGGTCTTGTATTATAACTATACCAATTGTGGACCGATACTTTTAATAATTGCAAAATAAAATATACGAATGCAGAATATTACTTTGATACTAATTTATGTACTTTAGGATGATTTCCGAAAGTAGGCTTATAAGGGAGCTATAACAAATTATGGACCGGTCCTCAAAAATTTTTACGCTGTGATTTCTATTTATATAAAACTTATTTGTGTCGAATATTAACTTAATACCAAGGAATGTAATGATTATGAGTTTCAAAATAAAACTCAACAAATAATATTTTTTTTTATTTTTATCAAAAATAATCATTCAAAGTTGAGCAAAAAATAAAAATCAAACATAATCAAAAAGTTGAGCGAAAAAATAAAATCAAAAGTAGTCATTAAAAGTTGAGCAAAAAATAAAACATAAAAATAATAATTAAAATTGATTTTTTCAATAAAAATCAAAAACAAATAAATCATTCCGGATTTCGATAAAATTAGTTCTGAGTATTACATTTCTGCATTTAACACTTTTATCCGGTCGTTCCGTGAACCTTATTTTTTTGTTTAATATTTCTAATATATTGATTATTTTCTGTTCTTAATTGTAAAAGTTAAAGTTATTTTCGGAAGAGCTTTAGTCAATTATGAACCGATCTCCATGAAATTGGACACAAAAATTTACACTTACGAAATATTTCTTTGCACCGAATTTCATTAAAATATTGCTATATTTAAGTTATTTATGACCGTTAAACCCTATTCCAGGAGAACATTTATAGAGGCTAAATGAAATAATGGACTGATCATAACCAATTTCAATAGACTTTGCCATTGTGCCAAAATTATTATTCTAGCCAAAAAGTTGCAGATGGATAGATTCGGATAAGCTAAATATAACATTCTTACTTGTTATGATTATAAAATGGCTTTTCACTTTAAAAACAATTGTGCTTCATTGTTTGGTTTTTTCACAGTTCTGATAGCAACTTATCAATTAATTTCAGCATGCATAATATTCCCAACGGAATTACCCATACTAAATATAAATAAAAAATTGTTTAACAAATAAACATTTGCAAATGATATGAAATGATTTTGCAAACAAAACAAAAACATAATATAAAAAAAGAACGATTTGAAGAAAGAATATATTATATAACCATCTATAACATGTAAATGATGATTTGTTAAAATTTCCAGTTGCCTGATTATGTTAGAAGTAAGAAACGAAATGTTAGAAGTAAGGGGCGAAAATGATGAAGGAGCAGAAACATCAATGAGAAATGTTTAGTAGGACACAGATACACACAACAAGATTTATGTAAACAATTTATTTGTTCAACTGAAACTAACAAAATCCAAAGATGAAATAAATGGGCTTTAGGTTAAATAAATCTAGAGGAAATAATAGAAAATAAAAAAATAGTAAAGAAAAATAAAACTAGAATATAGGACTACAATTGTGATAAATTGTTCGCAAATATAAAGAGGTTTTAATATAAATGTTTTTTTGTTTTGTTAGAATTATAAAGATAATGGTAAACGATTTGTTAATAGTTTCTTCTTTTCTATTTAGTGAAAGTAGAGTAATTTCTCAGGGGCGGATTATAATGCAAATGCATGTTTTTCTACAGCATTTAAAAACTACCTTCTGTAGTTATATATCCGAATCAGATATTTTACTAATAAATGGCATCGATTTGTTAGTGAATATTTTTTCATATTTAGTTGGAAATGCATACTTTTGCATATTTTTCTTAATAATGCTTATTATTGCATATTTTTAAATCTTTTCACTTCTTTTTACTTTTTTCTTAACATGTTTTTCTCAGGAAAAGAAATATCACAGGAAACTCTAATCAAGCCCTAATCACAACGTTGAGTGGAGCAACCGAAAGTTTTTGATTAATATTGTATAAATTGAAAGTGTAAATCACGAAGCAATTGCCCGTATGTTTCATGAGTCAGTTAAATTGTTGGAGGAGGACCTAAATAAAAATCAAATTCTCTTATATTTACGATTTTTTATCCAAAAATGTTGTATATAGCTTGCTTAGTACATGCATTACAACGAGTAGCAGAGGCAGTGCTTAATAATTTGAAATCCCCTACACGCGTTGAAAAATGAAAAGAAAATTTTCCCAATTTGCCACTTTCTCCTAAACCAGTTATTACAACATGGACAATTTGGCTTGCTGCTGAAATATTTAAAAAAAGCTGTAGATTTGTTGTATGATAGCGACTCTAAAGCTATAAAAAAAGTTAAACGAGTATTATCTTCAAGAAATATTAAAACTAATCTCTCATTTGTTTGATTTCTTTTTGAAACTATTACTAATTTAGACGGCTTTGATTCATTAAAAATAAAATAAATAAAAAAAGAGTGAAAAAATTAAAAGTTATCAAACTCAATTATTTTACGTTCATATAATGTCTCATGTCCCGTCACATTTGTTGACGTAGAAAGATAATTATCTATGTACAAAATTTCTTTTGCGCCACGTTTGAGACTTTAGAAAAAAATATGTTTGTTTATATAAATAATAGGCTATATAACCAAGGTTTTAATAAAGTTAATGTCGGGAATATAAGTTTAAAAAAAATTAATCTAAGGATACAAATTTAAAAAAGTACAAAGAGTTAACTTTGCTATCTTAAAACATAGCTTTAACTCTTAAAAAAATGTATTGCATGGACTACTTTTTTTTACTATTATTATAGATAAATTTTTCTTTAATATTTTTATTTAATAAATTTTAAGAAAAAAATAAAAGAATGTTTTTTTCAATTTTAAATATAAATGCATATAAATCCGCCCTCTACAAATAAATACACAAATAAATATTTTCATAAAATTTATTTATAAGTTGAACTACTTATTTCAACTAATATAAAAGAGGTATGTAAAATAAATTAAATTTTTTTATTTGTGTATTTAAATTGTCTTTCCCAGTATCATGCCACAAATTGTTTAAATGTTAAAAGCACTATATTTTTTACTTTTTTAATTTTTTTTTTCATTTTTACTGGTAAAAGTAATTTATTTTATTTAATGCCAGACAATTTTTATTAAATATTTGCCAATCGATTTTATGACTTAACAAATTTATTGTCTTTAACAGTTGCATTTTCGGTTAAAATTTGTGCACTAAATGCGACAAAAAATTGGCAATAAATCAGAAAAATTCATATGCATTTTATTGCCATACATTTATGGCTGACAATAATAAAACGATGTTGGTCTAAAGTTTAAAATATGTATATATAAAGCAGACAAACACTTTAACATTTTTTTTAGTTTACTTTTGTTTCAATAATTTATGGAGTTAAAGGTTCAAACAAATGAATGGATATGACCGATACCAAATATGTTGTATGTGTTTGAGAAGAAAACCTTACTGTGCTGCGAAATTGCGTATAAATCTTAAATCAGGGTTGACATAACTGAAACCCACACTTACAGATGGATTTATTTATTCTTTATGAAATCTCAAAATTAAACAAAATTAAATAATTAACTGAAAAACTTTTTTTATAAAATAAACGCATATGTCTTCATCTTCTATACAAATAAATAATGTCATGTAACTAATTACTTCTAAATATATCATAACATTAATAAGATTAAGAAAATAAGATAATAATTAAAACAATGTATATTATAATTGGTTTTAACTTTACCCATCCTTTATGCACAACTTTTGTGGTTAAAATCTCCCTCATCCTTCTTAAAGTATATGAAACTGTAACAATATTTAAAGATTCATTATAATTTTTCATTTCAATATTATCGCTTTATTCCATGGCAAACGTAATTAAAAAAGATGTTTACTTCCGCTTAATACAAATAGAAAACTCTAAGAAAATGTTGTTTTGTTTATGTTTAACTTCCGCTTTGTTTTCTTTCAACAGTTTTTTGAAGAAAACATTTTTATGTTATTTAACTTGTACATTAAACTTCTGATTTCTAAATAATGATGGTTTTAAAAAGGAATTATTAATACCGGAAATGGTCGGCATGGCGGGTGAGCTTTGTTTGTGTACTTCTACTTGGTAAGATAAATTACTAAAGGCATTCGTTGAAGTGTATTAAAAAGAAAAAAAAAATTCATGAACACATGCCTACTCTGCTAGAAATTTCTTATTTCTATAGATATAAAAACAACAAAATATGTACAAATTTGCAGATATATAAAACAATATTTTCTTATAAAAGGAAATTTTGTAATTTTTTAATTGATCGGATGTCACGTCCATATTTTACACCCAGTTTTTTAGACCAGAGGAGGGGTGTAGTACCACCATATAAAGCAAATATTCATTATGACATATATAAGGAATTATTACACTTAGAGCCCTCAAGCAATTTTCATATAAAATTTCGAATAGGGTGAATAAATCCAGGGGTAGTAGTAGCTCCCATGCAAAATAAATATACGTTCTCGCAATATATATATATATATATATTATTATTTATTATATACATATATACATATATATATAATAAATTTAATTTCAAAAATATTTATTTATATAAAAAAGTCTGTGTTCAAAATGATATGTTTCAAAATATGGTTAAATTTGATGAGTTTTTTGGTAAAATCTCATTACAAGCTAGATTTTGAAAATCTGATTAAAATCGAAGATTATGTAGATTTTGCTTGAAATCTCATTTAAACTAGATTTTGTGAAAATGTAAATGGGATATTAGATAATATTAAATTAAATAAATGAATGACAATATTAAATTAGAAGATTCGGAAATTTTTTTTCTTAATTTTTGTGCTGAAGAAATGAGCTCAATCGGTGCCATTTTTATAAAAATTGTGCTAAAAAAGTGCAAATTTCTTACATAAAAGGGACACGTTTACTCTGTGACTGATAAAAAATAATTATATCTTATAGGATTTATAAGAATACGTGTACCACTTATTTAAAATTTTAACATAATATAAACAAAATGGTTAATCTCAGTTGTAGACCTCGAGTTGTGCTGTTTTTTTTTTATAAGCAAGTAGTTCAGTAGTAGTCCTGTGCAAGTATTGAGTATTAACTTTTGAGTACCGAGTGTCTGTCTCTCTTTTTTGGGTACTCAATACTGTAAATTTCTATAATTTCTGAGTTTAAGTTTTTAATTATATCGTATTAAAAATATAGCGGCTAAATTATAACTTTATATAAAAATGCAAATTAATTTTTAAATATATGAAAATAATTTTTCCATTTTTGCTAACGTTGAATTATAATTAACGATTTTGTATATTTTGTGTTTTATACAAATAATTTTATAAAATTTCCTGATAATCGGATAAATATATTTGTTTTATTTTTAAATAAAAGAGCATTAATGTATAAACATAACAAGTCCGGATTCCTTTACGTATTCCGTATTGTTAAATTAAACAAAAACTTAGACGGCAATGGAAAATGAGCAACAATTTTATTTATTTTATTTTCATTTCTTTTTCCTTCAAACTTTTTCAATTTTGTTTACGAAATTCATATACATTAAAAAAAATAGGGTAATATTTTTTGAGAGAAAATTAAAACAACAAAAATCCCGGAGAGAATTTAAAATAAAATTTATTTTTTAATTGAGCCACATTGCGCATTTTTCACGCAAATTTGCTGGAAATTTCTGGATCGGGCTTGTTATGTTTATACGTTTAATTATAAATTATATTTCAATTTAAAAAATTCGTTAAGGATCGAGTAGTATCGAGTGGCCAGATTAAAAGTATTAAATAGTATCGAGTATTCATTTGCCAGCATTATTTAGTTGACAACAACAGTATTATAATAATTATCAGTATTGCTGTTTTTTGTATATGCAGTCAGCAGGGATGGAAAATGAAAATATTTAAAAAAATATTAAAATGGTACTTTTTCTAAAATTAAAATTTTTAGTATTTTATTTACTGCAATCAATATCATGCCAAGTATAGAAGCTTAAGAAATATCGTTAACTTACATGCCTATTCACCAACAATATTGTGACTAAAAAATAATCATAATACATAAGTTATGAATATAGTCTTAAAATATCTATACATAAGCTATTTTTTTTTTAATTTTTAGTTTTCAAAATTAAGACCTGGTAATAGACAGTCTATATACCATACGAAAACATAAGTAATTTTGTTTTTAAAAACACAATGCATATATATTTAAAAAGCCTCTATGCATATATACAATGTTCTTACTCACATTGTGTACTAATTGGATTTTGCTGTTTTTTTTTTTTTGTGAATTAGACATTGGTCTTTGAACATTTTAAATAAGCATGACTTGTGACAGAATATGCAGTTATGACAGAGTCACATGAATAATAATTTTTTAGTCATAACAAAATTGGAACTTTTTTAATAATTTTTGTATTGATAGCCATATTAAATAAATATCATATTACATGATCTTTATTTAGCTTTTATTCAAGGAAAATAATATAATAAAATATGAATACATTTGTATCTGTTCTTGAAACAAATTCAAAAAAAAGTTTAATCGAAAGAAATTTTCAATGATAAATTCCTTAAGCTTTAATTTTTTACCATTTTAGATATCGATAAAGCAAAAATTAGTTTATTTGTACTGTAAACTTAAATTTTCTTATTATCCTTTTTAACTCATAAGAGCATCAATAGACTTCATGCATTTGGTAATCTAAATTTCACAATTATTTCCGCATACCAAGAGAAAGACATGCAAGTAATTCAGAATCTATGACGTGCATACCACGTCATAAAATGCTATTGCCGTAATTTTATTAAAAAATTAAAATATTTAAAATTATATTTAAAATGCAAATGCATCCATTTGTACCAAATATCTTGGAGGAGTATTACGGTACTTTTGAATATTAAATAGTATCAGAAACGTACTATCGTATCAACTTTTCCATCCCTGGCAGTCAAATATATATATGTACGCTTATAAGTTGTTATGTTATGTTTTTTTTTTTTTTTTTTTTTATTTAAGCAATCTTTGCTTGTGAATGAAATGTTTGTATTATTTTTTTTTAAGTATAAATGTAAAAAGATTGAAGCATATAATTTCTTTCTATTTGATGGTATAGTGGTGAAGGGTGTAAAAGATTCGACACAGCCAAATATAGCGCTCTAATTTGTATTATTACTTCTACTTTAGATGTTATTAGGCATTCATTTTATTATATCGTTCATTCGCTGCAACGTCGTCATAAATAAAAAAAATGTTATTTTTCAGGAGACGCATTTTTAGTTTTTTGATTTATATATCATGAATTCCAGGAGAAAACGATGAAAAATGCCATTTTTTTACTTTATGTCCTGCTATTTTTTCAATTAAGCAGACATTTACGCTGTGAAATAAAATTGATATATTAATTTTATTTTTCTAATCTTCGGTAAAAACTTACGATTTTATTCATTTTTATTTATCAAAACATGCAAATTATCGAGGTTTAAATAATCATAACTTTCTAAGTTGCAATCCGGTTTCATTAAAAAAAAAGCGAACGAGAAAAAATTAAGTTCACTTTAAATCCCATAATTAAAAAATAATACTGTTTAAAAAATGTATCATCGAGTTTTAATTTTTTCATGCAAGATTTGTTAGAAATTACATCAGATGCATAAATGCATTTGCATATTTTTAAGAGCATTTTTGGTAGAACTTTTTCGTCAAAAATTTGTAAAAAAGATATGGTATATAAAAATATACACTTTTTCTAATTACTTATATATATTTTAGTTTCGGCACACATTTCGTCCATTTTTCGGAAATAAACCAAAAAATATCCTATACAAAATTTTATATTTTAAGCAGTAAAAACAAGTTTTTTAAAATAAATGAGTTTTTTTACGGGAAAATTATTCAATCAATTTACCAATTTTCAAGTAAATTTGAAAAACTAAAAAACGCTTTTAAACGTGCATTGAAAAAATTTATCAGAATTGGAGATGAATTTTTTTGAAAAAAAATATTTTTCTATTATTATGATATTTAAACAGGATTACGTTTCCTTTTTGATGCAGTAAAAACTATAAAATTGGACCTTAGCTTCAAAAGTTATGGATAATAAAAATGCACCTTTTTGTGAAATATTTTAACTTTTTGTAGAATTAGAATCGTGAATAAAACCAAGAATTTTGAAAAATCAAAACAGTTTTTTTTTTGATGGTATAATGTGTGTGTATGCTAAATATGAACAAAATCTAAAGACCAGTGGTCCTATCATATTTGGTGTTTCATGGAATTCATGATATATGCCAATATCGAAAATTTTAATTCGTCTGATATTGAATTTAATCCTTAATAAAATTTGTGGTAATCCAAACAAGCGGGTAACTTAAAGCTAATTGAGTGCAAAATTTTAGCACTATAGATTTCGTTTCACAATTGTCATTGTTGCTCGAAATTCAAATTCAAATTTTCGATTCCACATCGGCTATTTGCTGTTAAGCAACTATTCGACAATTACGTGGTAGTTAAATATTTTTCTAATTTTTCTGGTTTTTGGACAGAGTTTGTGCACCTCTCAACGGAATACAAATATAGAAAAACAATTGATAGCTGCTGTAATTAAACATAAGTTGTGCTATGTTACGTTGATGTGCTGTAAATAGTCAACGCTGCAGATAGTCTTAAAAGTTGGAAAACAAGATTGGAAAATTTTCTCTTAGCATATTTGCAGCATGAATTTCTGCGTGTACTTCGTTTTTTTTTTACAAAATCTAAAGTTCACACAAAGCACATTTAATTCAAAAATTGCAGTCGTTTAGAAATAGTATTATCACTTAAAAATGCATTCGTAATGCATATGAAATTTTTGCATGCATTTTTGAAAAATTTTTGCCCTTTCATTTTTTCCTCCCTCTGATATAAAACAAATTATAATGTTTACTAAAAATTGCTATACTTATAAATTGTTCTGGGAAAAAATGATTCGCTACTTAAAAAAATTTTTAAAATTCTTTAAGATTTGTTCATAGAAAATAAAATTTTTTATGTTTTATTTATTTATTTACTTTTTTTGTGAGTTTATTTTAAAATTAAGTTTAGTCATAACATTTCATAATTTGTTATTTGTGGTAAGATACTTTTTCGTCCCATAATAATTGCTAATGTACTGTGTAATTAATATATTTTTCTTCAATACTACGCAAAAATATTTAGAAAAAGGGTAGAAAAGTATTAAAAATGCATCTGAAAATGGCATTCTTTAATAAAAACGTTATTATTAAATTATGCAAAATCGTTTACACCATTCATTGTAATGAGCTTAAAACTGATTCTTAAATCAATAAAATCCGACTTACTACATAAAAATAAAAAATAAATAAATTAGTGACAATAATAAAAAATTAAAAAACAAAAATGTTATGAAAAAATTATAATTTTGTATGAAAAAACTTTTCTAAAGAAATATTTAAAATAGTAGATCACTTTGTCCCAAAACAATTATTATTACATTTTATAGTAAAGATATTGATTTTAAACATATTAAAAGAGAATTGAAATCGAAGTGTGGAAATTTGTCAAAAAATGCATTGTATAACTGCAATTGCATTACGTGTGCATTTTGAAATAAACAACTTGGCTTTGCATTATTGTCTTTAAGAAGTTTTCTGTTGGCTTTCATTAAAGCCTTGAGACATTAAAATCCGTCTACATCGAAAGAAATATTAGCATTTAAAGTTACGTACTTTTTCGGATTTTTAATTTTCAGAAAAACATAAATCGTGAATAAATTGGCGATTTTTTTGAAATTGAAGAAAATAATAATGAAAAAGGCTAAGTGACTCCATAGGTTATATGCGTGCCAAATACAAACCAAAAACTGACATAATAATATAATAATCTACTCATCTATACTTACAAACTACACTATGTTACATTTTACGCGTATTAAATTCTTTATTTTGCAGCACCGAGTAATTTTTATAATCATGATTGTAAGGTGATAAAAATTTTGTGTAAGTTCACACTAAGCAATATTTGACGCTAATATTAGACAAATAAAATTATTTGCAATTAACTAAAAATACCGCTAGTGTGAACATCGTGTTAACAGGTTGTAAAGTATTTGCAACTATTTTGAACAAATTTTTGTTTGATCTTACAATATAAATGTAAGATCCAACAGCGGAAAACAACGGGTGATGTGGTGGACGGCTCGAGTTGAAAAAATTCTTCTTTTTATACATTGGTGCATAATACAAAAAACACATATCAATTTTTTTAATTAACTTACCAAAAAGGACCTAAAAATAATAAGGTGCTACAAATTAATCTTTTAAAATATTTATTGACCACTTACGAAACTAATAACAAAAAACTTAAAATGTACATTAATTTTTTTCATTGTAATTTAGTTGTTTAATTCCATTTTTTATGGATTTTTTCTATATATGCACTTAAATTAATGAAACAAATTAGCATTATTAATAATGTCTTGATGAACCTTTGTTTTGGATAACTTCAAAAATTCGGTCTGGCATTGATTCAACTACTTTTTGAAGAAAATCAAAGTCAATTTCTTCCCAGGCTTGCTTGATTTTTAGTTTTAACTCCGTTATTACCATTATGGTTTCATTCTGTGCATTTCTTGAGTAAACTTTACGGGCCATGTGTCTCTACAGATTCTCTATTGGATTTAAATCCGAACTGCAAGCCGGCTAGTCCAATAGTGAAATACTATCTTCATTAAACCACGATTTAGATTGGTTCGAGACATGGATTGCAGCCTTATCCTATTCGAATATGCAATCTTCATTATAAATTACACTATTCATTTTAGTTGGAATAAAATATATTTATGAATTTCCTGTAACAAAAAAGGCTGCCCAAACTATAACACTGCCTCCACCGAAATTGCGTTTCGACAGACGAATTTCGTTAAACATCAAATCATGCCACTCATCTGTCCATTTTCTTTATAATACTGTTTTGATATTGGCTTTTCGAATAACTCCTTCTGAACGGTTACTTTTTCATCGAATTTCTCTGTTAGAACAGAATTAAACATGAATTTGATTTTTCTGGTCTGTAAGAAAGGTTCCTTTGGGCATCCTTTAAGCTTATGAAGTTTCTCAATTAAAACGAAAATATTTCCAGTAAACAGAGATGTTGCCATCAGAAACTTACCTTAAGTGAAACAAACAACTATTAAAATTTAATTTTTTTTTGCAAAAACTTTTAAGACAAATTTTTCTCGACTGCATTTATAGGAATATTCCATTGAAATGATCACCAATAAGTTCTGATTACTAAATTTAAATTAAAAGCCAGAAACAAATATTTCTTGCATAAAAAGTACCGAAAATACCTCAAAAAAATGCTTTTATAGGAATATGCACCATTGTATACACAAACTTTAAATTGAGAAAAAAGAAATGAGCAATTTATATTTTATCTATTTAAATATATTTTTTTTTTTTAATAAAATGTTCAATATGTATATATTTTTTATTATTTTATTATTATTTTTTTTATTTATTTTTTATACAGCTGAAAGTGGCGTGCAAAGACAGTGCAAAAACAGCATTGTTTTGTGAAGACAGTGCTCTTTTGTAAATAACGAGAAAAGGAAACAGGATTGTTCTTGTGTATAAACGTAAATTACTTATAAAAAATTTTAAATATATATTAAAAAAAAAAAATGTTTATTAATGTGCGTATTAAATCTTGCAATTAATCGATTGATAATAATTCGTATTATCATAATATCTAAATATTATAATATATAATATTTGTATTTAAAATAAATAGCATTTTCACTTACATTAAATAAAAATGCTACAAGCATTACCTTGATATCCACATATTCCGAAATTCTATCAGATAGTTATTCTAAATTGATTAAAACAAAATAAAAAATAAGATTTTTCCTTCGTTCATTTATTAATTGACGTCAAATAAATTTATGGTAGCTGTGTATTTGATCAAATAATTTGGAGTTAATAACTTGCATCTAATCGATATTTGATAGCTGTTTCATAAAAAAAAAGTCAAATATATGAGCGTAATGTGCAAAAAAATCAAATCTGTATTTAGTCGCAAAAAGGGTTGTTTTTAATATTTGTGTAATTTGAACTTAGCTTAACACTTTCAAAATAATTCAAATATTTTGGTTAATCAATATTTGTGTTCAAAAATGACTTTTCTTAATCCAGTGATGAAATTTATCCAGATTCAAAAAGTTAGTACAAATAATTTATTTAATTTTGGAAGAATGATCAAATTTGAAATACTACACATTGGAATAAATTTCTTCGTTTATTTTTTTTTCTTTTATTGAATAACTACACAGACAATAGAAATTTGGTTGTGACTACCGAAGTTTTTGCCAATCGAATTTTGTCTGTTGTATCTACTATCCTATAAATTCGTTTACAAATACTAAGTAGTGGGGTTGTAAGTGCTGAAATTATTAATAGTGAACTGAAAAAGAGTGGATCCTGGATTCGAATTATTCGATTGAAAAAATAAGGGTGGTAAGTTTTAAAAATTATTGTATGTATGTATGTTTAAACAAAGATTACTTATACCTGATTTAAAAACCAAGTTGTCTTTGTTGCTTAAACTGTTTGCAGATGTCAAGATGTGCCGTTTTTTATGTGATCATATTCCACGGTTTTTGAAAATCTAGAATCATAGATAGCGTAATTGAATTCTATGTTTTTATACCTAACAAATTTATACTTACCCTTTTATAATACTAGTATAGATAATTTTTTAGTTACAATAATATATTTTATTTTTTAACGCCAGAAAGAATCTACTAATTTTTTAATTGCAAAATCTAAATTTTGTAATTGATATTATCATATTTACTTATTTTTTATTACAACCGAATTTTTGAAATTAGACAATTTTATATGAGTCAATATATCCGAAAAGATAGATTTGAAATAAATAATTTTACACAAAAAAATTTGTTAATTGCAACCATTAATAATCAGTAATGAAGCAATGATAAATATTGATTAAATTAATTTTAAATCGACAAATATTGGTTATGTAAAGTAATTTGATAGTTATTGGAACTTCAATATCATTTTGATTATGTTATTGCTGCATTAAAAAGGAAACGTTTTTTTTACAATTATAACCGTTTTTCAATCGATATTTTTTCTATGTGTAAATATACGAAATACGCATTTTTTTTAGTATACGCAATAGTGCAAAAAATTCAATTTCAGTATTAAAACAAGTTAGGAAGATATAGTCGACCCCACAATATGATACCCTACTTGATCAAGATATGCCGTTTTTTATGTGATCATATTCCACGGTTTTTGAAAATCTAGAATCATAGATAGCGTAATTGAATTCTATGTTTTTATACCTAACAAATTTATACTTACCCTTTTATAATGCTAGTATAGATAATTTTTTAGTTACAATAATATATTTTATTTTTTAACGCCAGAAAGAATCTACTAATTTTTTAATTGCAAAATCTAATTTTTGTAATTGATATTATCATATTTACTTATTTTTTATTACAACCGAATTTTTGAAATTAGACAATTTTATATTAGTCAATATATCCGAAAAGATAGATTTGAAATAAATAATTTTACACAAAAAAATTTGTTAATTGCAACCATTAATAACCAGTAATGAAGCAATGATAAATATTGATTAAATTAATTTTAAATCGACAAATATTGGTTATGTAAAGTAATTTGATAGTTATTGGAACTCCAATATCATTTTGATTATGTTATTGCTGCATTAAAAAGGAAACGTTTTTTTTACAATTATAACCGTTTTTCAATCGATATTTTTTCTATGTGTAAATATACGAAATACGCATTTTTTTTAGTATACGCAATAGTGCAAAAAATTCAATTTCAGTATTAAAACAAGTTAGGAAGATATAGTCGACCCCACAATATGATACCCTACTCCATTGTGTATGTACATCGAAATCCGAGATGGGGTCCTATAAGGAACCTGTGGTCAATTGTAGAGCGATACTTGTGTTAAGAATAATTATTTCTATAAAATATACGTATTCATTATATTATATTTCTGCTAACATTTATATGGGATTTATGCACTTTAGGGAGATTTTCGGTAGTAGGACTTATAAGGGATTTTAAACAAATATTTATAATTATACAAAACTTACTTGTGATGAATTTTAGGGAGGACGTTTGTATAGGGACTATGTGAAATAATGAACCAATTATAAACAATTTTACATAGTTTATTCTTTGGCTATGTATATGTACCAAATTTCATCAAAGTATCTTCAAAATTGCGATCTGCAGTTTGATTGCAAGATTTACATGAACAATCAGACGGACATCGATAAATCGACTCATTTAGTGATTCTAAGCTGATTGATATATATTAAGGTGTATCTTGGACAAATATTTTTAGGTGTTACAAACACCATCACAAACGTATTATACTCTTCCTATATATGGTGGTGTAGGCTATAATGAGCAAAAGTAGAGGATCTCGCTTATTTTAATTTTATTAATTATTAAGTTTATATTTTCATTGTTGTTTTCATCTACAATTTCAACATCAATCTAACAGAAGTATTTTTTTAATTGTTTTGTATTTACAAAAAATTTATATATTTTTTATTTATTTATTTTTTTATTTTTGCTAATTAATAAAAAAATATATAACTTCAGACATGCTTAATAAACAATAAGCCAATCAAGTATTGGTTAGTTAAAAAAAAGTTAAGTACTTCATTGCTAAATTGGGTTAAGGGTTGCTGGTAATTAGTTTTTAATACAAAAAAAAGAAAACTAGAGTTATTTATAAAGAAGCAAAATAGCTAAAACTTTTTGAATATCAAAGGAAAAACTGTTTAAAAATAATAATACAAATAATATACGAGAACGGATGGGAAATGCGTTTTGTGTTTTATTAGCACTATCAAAAGTCAAAAGGTGAAAAGTGAGGTATTTACGTTGTTATTGAACATTTCAAGAACTATGGTTAATTTAATGTTTAATTTAAATATCTTGAAAATTGGATTTTTTAACTTATTTAATTAAGTTTATATTTTATTTGTGTATCTTTAAATTTGGAAATTAAGCTTATTTAAGATTATTGTGATTTAGCTTTTCATTTTACACTAGATTTCTTTTAATCTGCCAACAGAGAAATGTTTTATAGACAATACCAAAAACTAGCACATGGGTAATTAAACCTTTGTTTGCTCTTTTATTTCATATTTTTTGCATCATATATGATTTTATATGAATTTACAGTTGTGATTTTATATATTAGAACAACAAAATTAAGACCCCATAATGTTTATTTTATTGATTTTTATAAATAGGGGAATAAGACTCAAAAATTAGCAAAAACTAAAACTACAAAAAAAAAAAAAAATCACTAATGCAATAAATAAATTAAACATCTATAATAAGTTGTTTGCCACCACTGTTTGCATATAAAGTAGTTGCTGATATATTTGTTGGACAAGAATTCAAAAACTATTCATACTTTTCCCAAAAAGAAATAAAAAGAACATTACAGAAGAAAAACATTCTGCATATCCTTTTGTCTTCGCATGTGTATTGAATATGTTTGTATTCATTTATATGAATTTTTTACTATTGTGCCATTCATTGGCTCTGGCATGGCATATCGTCCCATTGTTTCCTATACTACATGTACACTAACATATAGACACACAGTGCAACACTCTGAAATATTTCCAGGCATGTGTCCGAGATTTTATACAAAAGGATTGAATTCAGTTTTTGTTTCACATATTATTTTCTTTTTATTGTAGAGCAGCAAAAAAGAGGTAACATAGTGTAGCTTTTGTATTAAAGATAAGTAATTCATAGAAAAAGCTCAAAAAAAATAATACATAAATGTCTGAGTTAATATAAAATTATTTCTCTTTACTTTTATTATTTTTTGTTGCAGTTAGTTTTTTGTACCTTGTATTGTTTGGAAGGAATAACTGAACAAACAAAAATTGTTCCAATATCCAAATTCCAAAAAGAACAAATATGTAGAGTCTAAATGAAATATATGTATTTTTTTTATATCGAAGAGTCACGAAATTAAAATACTTTTGTATTTCAAATTATCGTTGTGCCCAATATTCTAATGTTTTAAGAGATATTTTTCATAGTTTTAAGACCATGGAACTGTGTGGATCTGTAAATGATTACCACTTTTTAGGTTTATTTTAGTTAGTTATCATGAATGAATATCCAAAGGGGTTAGAATTTAATCTTTAGCATGTTAAAGTATTGCTTGCTGCAGAATTCTCATTATACCATTAGTTTTACGTACCTGTCCTAGGCTTTGTCTCGAAGAGGATCCTTATACATTATATGACGCTTCCATTATTTATGGCACTCTGACAGTGCAGAGAATGCAAACTTTTATCATATTGCTCATATTAACTTCAATTTGTGTGCAAAAAAAACTCTGTTTCTTAGATTTTAAATATAGTGGCGGTGCCCTCACCCAAATTCCGTCTTACATTTTTATTTCTCCTGGGAGAAAACCTGTAGAATACTACTTCGGTCTTAACTATATCTAAGACCAAGTGATGAGTCGTATTATGATCGTTTTGACTTCCCATAAAAATGTATGTATCATTTTGGTCGGCTTCCATACTCGACTCATTGCAACGTTTGTGACATTTTTGTTTGTAAAGTACCTTACCGTCGATTTTGACATATTTATATTTTTTTTAAGGCCTTTATGGGTCATAATATTTTGGAAAATTTTAATGTGGTTATTGCAGTGTTTAATTTTCGTTACTGAAAATTTATAATAATTTATATATATATATATATATATAGACATATAAATATATATGTCTATATATATATATATATATATATATATATATACTATATATATACTATAAGCCATAAATACATTAGTGAAAGTTTTTAATATTTTACCCATTTACATATATATATATATATATATATAGAAACACCCAAGGTTCTAAATGAAATCGGTGAAAAAGTATACCTTCCAATATGCAGCAGTTGTTATAGATTGTATTAGAATCATGTGGCAATCAAAAATAATTAAGCTTTTGCAACTTTTAGCATTTTTGGGTGTGTAGTTTTGTCATTGAAAAATTTATTTTACAGTTCTAAAATCAATATTTGCAATTTTTTATTTATTAATATTTTTTAATCTTTAACCTGTGTACACTTTGTTTTTTATTCGATATTCTAAAGGTTGGTTAAATCAGATTTATGGTCCCGATTATATACACTATTATGAAACGTATCGATCTTCATTTAATTTGTATTTTGTATGCGTCTATATAGGCTACATATATCTATTTATTTTTATATCGGACTTAAATTGAAATTTTTAAATTTTTTTACTTTTTTTGTTTTTTAACTACCATATAATCGTTTATGTTATTTCTATAATGTTATTAGGTTATTTCTTGTCCACTAATATCATTAAAAAATTTTGGTTTTCAGATATTAAAGTATATATCAGCAAATGTTACAAAATAAAAAAAACTTTTTGTTGATTAAAACTTTTTAATGAAATGTTACAAAAATATTTACTTTCATATGAAGATTGTTTTCGAGTCTAAATAAAAATATATAAATTGTTAAATTTTTCTTATCTATATAATATAAAATTTTATTAAGTATTGACGCAACTTTTAATCAACCGTGACAAAATAAACTGAATGAAATAAGTATATATTATAAGTATTCAGTAGGAAATATCTTATGTTGTTTTATGGTGAAGCTGTGTATATATATATATATATATATATATATATATATATATATATATATATATATATATACATATGATTCTTATACAATCTATAACAACAGCTACAGCAGCTAAATATATATATGATTCTTATACAATCTATGACAACAGTTACAGATTGGTATACAAATTGATATACTTTAGCGCCTTGGGTATTCCTCGACGATTTATGAAATATTACAGACACCGCGATCTCAGGTCATGAATACTTTTTATGCATTTTTTTTTTATTGAAACTCACTTTTCGCTTAACTAAAATAAATGAAATGTACTTATTATAAATATAATTTTACATAAAACAAGTATGAAAAAGATCGATTTTAAAGGGTTTCACCACTTTTCCATAACACTGGCTAACGGCAGATTGATTGAACACAAGTTGGTCCATTTCAACAAGTATATGTGGTTTGAATTGGAGGATTTGAATACATAAGCTGAAATCCTTGATTACAAGAATCAAAATAAAGAAAAATTTGTTATTTTCAAACACTTTTTTTGTATTTTTTAACTTGAGTCTTTTGAGTTTCATTTCAGAAATTGCATTTTTGTTGTTTTACTTCACCGAGTGTTGTTAACATAATTACATTAAAAGTTATTTTAAAAATCAGAATTTAAAATAATTGAGGTTATAAATATTAGTCTGTACCTCTGCCGTTTCGGACCAGAAAATCATGCTCAACTATCAAAATTTATTACGGAAATCATTGCATCCAAATCCAGATATAGACTAAATAATAATATTTTTATAAATAATAATAATTTTAATTATTTCATATTTTGGAATTTGACCTTCTATTTTAAAAGCGATCCTTTTCCAATTGTCCTAAAAACTGCAGAGTGTAGTTTTTAAGACATGAAAATCGCAAGTACGGCTTAGTCATAAAAGGCATTGATGCAATTCTTCTTTGAATTTATTTAGTGTGATGTTTTATTAAACCTACATAGTTTTGTTCGAAATTTTTTTAAATTTGTTTAACAAAAGTCAACATTCGAATTATCTTTCAGAAAAAAAACTTATTTTGCAATAATTAAGGTTAAAATTTATTTAAAACTATTTCTCAAAAAATTAAAAATTTGTTTATACACTTCTTATACAAGCGATCTAAAACATATTAATGGTCTGGGGAATTCGTAATAACTTTAACATTTTTTAACCGATTTGTTCTTTTTATATCTTGCTTGATAGACAATTATGTTTAAATTACGATTATTTTACAATTAGTATACAAAGCAATATATTTAAAATCAATTTTTTTTAAACTGTAGAACTGTAAAAACGATTTTGTTTCATAATCTCACTTTTTAATTTGGACACATACTAATGTGTGAGCTACACAGAGGTTTTCAGTTAAATTCAAAATATTTGTACAATAATTTTAAGTAATTTAATCTATACGATCATAAAAGTTTAGTTAATTCTGGCTATATTAACCGGTCATTCAGAAATTATCCGTAACATACCAGCAAATAAAGAACCGAAAGATTACCAACTTCTTAAGTAATTTTAAATAAATTTTGTCCAAATACATCTTGAGACGTGTATTGCTCTAAACAATACAAAAACTTGGACTACCACGCTTAGATATAATTTCTGTGCAACAGGTTTTGCATTACTTTATAATTTATTGATCAATTATGTATAATATTAAACGCGATTCAGATGATCATTTATTAGTAAATGTGTTTTAGTTCAGTTTTGTGTAAAAATATTTTGCAACTCTCAATTTTCTAACAATCTCGGTGGAAAAAAAAATATATAAAAAATGTTACATAAATCCTATAAATTTGTATGATCAATTAATTAGATATAAATTTAGTTACAGCGAGCTTCTTTTTTATTTAATAGCCAAATTTATTGTAAATTTAAAATATATTATTGTTTCTCCCGACTGAGTGGGTAAGAATTATCATTGGTGTCATTTTAAATTAAAGCATAATTTTTACCCAGAATGTCCACAATTTTTTTCCTCCGACCAGTATAATATATTACATACATCCTATTTCTAACAGGTAGGTTGCGAATTATGAATATATGAATATATACAAACATACATACCTACATACATACATATATTTCTTTTTTCTTTTTTTTAAAACATAATGAAAGTGTTCCAAAATATCAGAAGTTTTGATTCCACAAAATCGAAATGCAAACCAGCCTTTGCATTGGAGTCTAGCTTTCGCATTGGAATAATTGAAGCAATATTTAATAACCCAAAATTTATCGCATAGTGCAATTGGCGTAGCTTTTATATAAGCTCTCTCCCGAAAATTTGTTAAAAGTACACATATATGTGTGCATGAAGAAATAAATAAATAAATAAACAAATTTTTTTTGCGTGAATGGTGTATTAGAGTGTCCCGTAGAAATAAATTTTGTAGGACGATCCCTTAAACGATTCATATTAATGAGAAAAAAATAAAAAAAAAAAAAAATTAAATTCATCTTCAGCTCCCTACTAGCGACTGAAATTCGTGAGTCGAGAACATTTTGTTCAAAAGAATGCTTTAGGTTTTGTCTCGAAATACATATCAAAACTCTCGCAATTTAGAGTCGGTTATGAAAAAATATTAACATATATATGTTAATATGATTATGGTCTAAAACATGGTTTTAGTACGTCATGAAAAAAGAGTTCGATATATTCTTTTTTGCAAAATAGATAAAAATTTAATAATTTTGTTTCTTTTATGTGTAAAATATTAAAACCTTTCACTAATATATAGGACACATAATAAAGTATATTCGAAAAATGCACAAAAAAGTCCTCTAGCGAAACAAAATCCTAAAGGGAAAAAATTTTAAATATTCCTTCCATAACAAGCTGAAAATTTAGAATTTTTTAACCTAATTCATTAAAAATTTTTGGCCAAAATATACCAGACTTGAAATTTTCAAACGCTGGTAGGAAACTGAAGATGAATTTTAAAAATTGTTTAAATAGATTTTTTTTTTTTTCGTATTTAGGTCATCAGCAGGCATCGTTTAGGGGGCCTTCCTACATTGAAATCTCAGAGAAACGTTTACTAGGGACAATCTAAAATGCATTCATACTAACATAAAGTATGAATAAATTTGTTACAGCAAAGTCCATCTACATGCATGCATTTTATCTTACCAGCAATTCAAAAATATTTATAATATTTTGGTTAATATCATTGTAAAATATAATTTCATCTCAATGTTATTTATTCCATATTTCTCCAGTTGGTTAACCCGAGGGCAAAAATATTTCTATAAAAAACAAGCACTATTAAATTTATAGTCTTAGATATCTACAAATTTCAAAAAAAAGTAAAAAAATAATAATAATAAACGTGAACGAATGTTTCTGGTTTTCTTCATCTCTTCATTTTTGTCAATAATTTTACAAATTATAAAGAAACTGATAACAGAACTAGTGGTTTTAGTTTTTTCAGCTTTTTGTGTTTCAACACTTATTCATTTCCTTCTTATCTAGACACCATGGGACAGTAAACATTTCATTTATCCTTATAAAGTTAAATGTTGTGTGTAAGAAGTGAATATTTAATACTAATCATATGCAACCTGTTAAAAAATAAGCAGTAATACCTGGTTTATAACTGATAAATATTTAAATAAAAATCATACACAACCGTAAGGCTTAAGTATTTAAATAAACATTTTTCTTTTACATAATTACTAATTTTGAATTTTGTTTACTCAGTCCATAGTGCTTGGTTAAAATAAAATATGGATATCAGGAAATTGTCAACCTAAGCAAAATTTTTAATTGAACAACAACTACATTCAAGTGAAGCTCCAACATTATTCTAAAAAGATAAAACATCCGGTAAATTACTTTGAGATGAAAACAATTTACTACAACAGGTTTTTAATTAAAATTGTGCCTGAAGACGTCTCCTATAGTTGTATAGTTTAGTCAACTTAGCTTTTTTGTGTTCATTTTAACATTTATATTTAAAACAGCTTATAAAAGAACATTAAGGGTTGTTTTTGTAGAAAACGCCATTTATTTTCCTTTTTGATAACCGAAAGCGAAAACTTCAGAAAAGTTTGCTTTAACAAACAAAATTTTTGTTTAAATTAGTTTTTTAACTCTGAAGGCAAAAAAGTATATAATTATAAGATAATCTTTTTTAGGATTATTATATTAATTCTTCTAATGAATACATGGGCATTATTACTGCTATATTTCTAACTAAGCTATATAATATACTGATAGACAACTATATATTTATATTTTAAATGATTGACAACATTTTTTTACCCTCCACCGCCACTAGTGATCAAAGAGGGTATAGTATCCTGGTCGATATGAAATTCTGAGTCGATTAAGCTATGTACGTTTGTCCGCCTGTCCGTCTGTGGAATAATTTTCACATCCAAACTACTAGCTAAAATGAAATTTACCGAGATTGTTTCCTGTTTTTCTAAACAGTTTGATATTTTAAATCAGCAAAATCGGTTTAGTAGAAAAAAAGTTATAGAACTATATCTGGAAAAAAAACCTCTAATACCGACGATATTTCATTAAAGTTTTATAACTTAATTGATAAATTAGTTTATAGTTTTTTACTGAACTTTTTCATATAGTTATTTACAGAATTTTTGCATGTTCGGCTTAAGTTCACTGAACAATTGTAGAAGAATAGAGTTTAAGTTTTATTGGACAATCGGCAGAATGGAATGCATTTTCTGGTTCGCCACGACCTTCATCAGCACTCTTCACCGTCTCACCGTGGTGTTCTCTACAAACATCATCTTTTTAACGCACAAAAATAAAAGTCGATTGTGGTGTAGTGAGTAAGTCGACAGACTGACAAATATAAGCATTATAGTAATGTGTGGGTTCAAATCTCAACCGAGTGAAATATTTTTTGTTGTGGTTAAACAAAATTAGCATCCAAAACAATTGTTTTGGTACCTAAATAATAACTGGTGAAAATTTAGACATCGCTAACACAATTGCAGAACTAGAAAGAAATATTTTTGCGGATTGTTGGAGATACAAAAGTCGTAGATTAATAAAAATTGGCAAAATGTAAAGATAATTAAAATAAAAAATATTTCTATGAACATTTTTTTCTTTGAATTTTACTATGTATTTTATGGTGAAAGTGTTTTATAAATATAAAGACACTGAGCTAAAAATTTTAAAATGCTTAAAATTGAAAGCACAAAATATAAAAAGAATATAAATTAATAATGAGTATAAAACTATACATTATATTTAAAAAGCTTTTTTTTATTTAAATATTGAAAAAAATTTCACCGGCATTCAGTTCACCAGTGTTACCATCATTTTTTAAAAAAGTTTGAATAAAAATGATATTATTCTCAAATTTAATAATTTTTCTATGAAAATATAAACATCTGACCACACAATAGTCAACGCACTAACAAAATAAGACGTTGTTGCAAGGAATACAAAATAGATTAAAAAATTGGACAAAATGATTTTATGGCGATCCATAGTGAAATATACAAAACTCGTTCACAAGATTTTGTCAGTTAATAAAACAAATGATGCATGTATTGTTTTTTTTTCCACAATAAAATTATTTATATTTTCATGTTTTTCATTTTAAATTAAGATGTCTTTTTATGATAGTCACAACCATAGATAGATAGTCGTAGTCGCATGAAGTAGAAGTTCTTTCGGCCAAATCACCAATAATAGAGAAAAAAGAGAGAATTTGATTGTCCTGTACTATTTCTTCTTTCTTAATCTCCTCTTCGACATTTACTTTTTTCTTGTTCGTCTCTTCATTGTCGTCTTTCTCTTCTTATTTCCCCTTCTTTCTCTTTTCCTTCATTATTGCTACTTCCACAGCTTGAGTATTCGGTATCTGGAATTACTCTAAGTCATTTAAATTGATCTACTGTTGATTCCAAATTTCTTCCCCTTCGTTTTCTGACATTAACGAAGATAATGCTCAGTAATACTACTAGTTCGCGAATCGCAACTTTCTTCTTGTTGATGACATTTTCTGGAGAATGTGAATATGACCAAACACTTAAATAAGAAACACTGTTTTCAGTTTTGCAATCTGAATACATTTAAACTTTCATTAAAATTTCAACTATTTATTCCTAATAACTAATTCTTTTTGATAAAGCATTACAAATTTTTGGCAATTTATCGCTTTTATATGAATTTTTTAAAATTATATTCATAAATAGTTTCTTTGGTTAGTAAAATATATTAAAAAATAGTTGTAATATCTGCGGCATCAAGAAAAAACTACATAACTTAAGATATGCAAAAATCTTGTTCTTTATATCCAGTTCTATGCTGTATAAGACATAAATTGTGACTATAGTCTTAAATTCCTTATTCACAATCTAAAATTTCATAATTCTTAGATTTCAAAATTAAGATCTGGTATGCAGATAGCAGTGTTACCAGTTTAGCCTTTTTAAGGCTAAATCTAGACTTTTACTTTGCATTTAGCCTTAAAATTTTCTCTTTAGCTTCTAGCTTTTTTCCCGAATGATTTACCAGATTCTAGCACATTTTTTTTTTAGGTTTAGCATAAGACTTAAAAAAATCTGTCACTGGCATAAAATAAGCTTTTTAAATGAAATTTTTTTATTAATACCTTAATATTTTTTGAACTAAAATCGTGGAAAAATCTTGCAAACAGTACGTCTTCGATGTGTTCATATATGATATGATTAAATAAGACCAGTGTTTCCATGAGGTAAGCAAAAAGAGGCTAAAAAACTTTAAAAAAGGCCGATCCAAAACATAAGGTCAGCAAGAAGTTAGCATTTTTTTCAATTTAAAAAAAAAATAGTTTTTCATATTTATTAAAGACATTGTAATAAATTTAAAAATGAAAGTTAAGTTAAAAACTTGAGTTTCATTTCATATACAAAATTATTCAATATTTTGAATTATTTTTCATTATTTTTGGATTATAATACCATTTTTATTAAGAATTTATAAATTTTTGTATGATTTTTCACATTTATAAGTATTTTCTTTTAATTATTTTAGTTAACATTTTCTATAGTTAATGAAGTATAGAGAATAATTAAATAATCGATAATAACCCATAAAATCCATAAAATTAGTTATGTTATTTTGGATTTGGAGAAGGAAGCGCCGCAGGCAAAATTTTTTGTCAAATATAAATAATGTAGATTTTTTTGTATGACTAAATACACAAAAAATATTAAATGGATGATTTTGTAAAAATAAAAATAGTATTAACAAATATAAACTTATTTTGTTCGTTGATAAAATGCTAACGTTTTAGCCTTTTTAATGCAATTTTAAGAACAAAAAAAGGCTAAGGCGGCAACATTGAAAAACAAATTATTACATACACATTAGAGTGGAGCGGGTTTTTTTCTATTTAATATGCCCTGTATTATTAATAAATGTTCCATATTTAAGAAAAATTTCTTGAAATTCTTATGGTGGCGCAAAGCAATTGAAGATTGAAAAATTTTTTTGTTTAATATGCAATGTTCATTAACTAAAATTAACTAATATATAAAAAATAATAATAAAAATAAGTATTACCTGGTATTTACAAAATATTACATTTTGCTCCCATTTATTTTTCAAACATTTGGAAACGAAATTAGTTGTAGTAACACGTACATACTATATTTATACGCACCTCTTAATTGCAATTGATAATATTGACAAATGAAAATTTTTCTGCATAAACGGTGAGTAAATATTTAATTTGCACTCTTTTACATGTAAAACCTTTTCGTTTAAAAATAGTAAAAGTATATTTATTAAGCTTTGGTGAAGGATAAACTTATTACTGGTCAGCACACGTATTTGTAATAAAATATTGATATTAACTACTATTTTTTTTATATAATTTTAAAGAAATATAAGTTTATCTGATAATTTGCACTAACCAACTAATGTTTTTATTCTAATACGTGTTACGATTACGTTGCCAGATATTTCTTATACTAATAACTCCCTCTTAGAAAACTGAGCAAAATAAATCAATGACAACAGTTATAAGTTAATTTATTAACCAACTCATCAAATATGATGTTTATTGACTAACCTATAGACACCAATATACATATTTATATGTACATATATATAATTAATATATTTTAAATGAAAGAGTAATTGAATGATTGAAAATGTTTTAAATGGGTATATTACATGCATTTGCTAGTAATATTATGTTTATATTAATTTATGTTAAAACGAATGTACTAATTACATAAACCACATTACAAATTCTAATTGTAAAGCCACAAAATTTTACATCAATTTAGAAATATTCATATTTATTTTATTTACAATGATTTGGAATATGGATATAAAATATTTAATTCAAAAAGTTAATAGGTTTGAGAGATAATGAATACTATACATATAATTTAATAATCTTTATTATCTTTATTTGTATGCAACATTATTTTTAAAATGAATAATTTTATTCAGATGAAAAATAAATATTACAATAATTTTGATTTTTATATATTAGTATAGGTAAAGTATATTAAATCTTTAAATAAATTAACTACTTAATTTTAAGTCTTATAAAATCCTATTAATATTTCATTACTGTTGAAAAAACTAAGATACTTAAAATAGTAGAATACATCGAACATTATTAAGTACTGAAATCAAAGTTGGAAACCGAAACGAATAACAGTTTCAGTAATGGTATAGATATGGATAACATAGAAAATATTCAAAATTTTGAAAAAACTATTGCATTTCATCATATGCAGACTTGTTAATAATACAAATCTAATGGACGGTTATTTGTGTAATATGTTTGGAAGCAAATGATCTTTTTCAAACTATTAAAAATGTAAAAAATTCACGAAAGATATTTTGTGATGTACATATAATATAAATTTATATAAAATACTTTTATCTAGTTTTTTTTTTACAAAATATATATCTGCGTTAGGATATGGGTGCGCAAGGCGTAACATTGAAATTTTTTTAATAGTATTTTCCTTTGATTTTTTTTTTCAATAAATGTGACTTTTTTCTGTGAAGAACGTGTTTTTCCTAAAAATTATCCTTCAATGAAGCTTTGAAGAAATCAAGTGTGAAAATGATGCATTTGTTTGACGATACTGGTAACGTTTCTAAATTAATATTCTTCGTTTAGTACTTGTAATATTCCTTTACAACAAGATATGATTGTTCATCATATAGAATACAGAGAAGGAACATTTTTTATAATTTTCCTTTCGAAATGCATTTTTGTTGAAAATTTTGGTCTGCTTCATCGTAAATAGAAATGAGAATAAGTGCAGGTCTTCCAATATTCAAATGTAAATTCCTAACACAATAAGTTTTAATTATCATGACAAAAATCATCCTTTAGTACCAATAGCCAAAAATAAGATGTTATGTTGCCACTTCTTCTGTGTAAAATATGTGCCTATGTATGTTTCTCATTAATACAAAATAGAATTTCTTTAAGAAAATTTGCCAATAATAACTATTTTTTTTAATTTTCTCATTTTCTTCCTAAAAAAATTTACATGCAGCATCTGATGTGATCATTCTGCCCGACCTAAGGGCAGAAATAAAATTGTATATAATAGGTAAATTTTCTTAGGC
The DNA here is from genome assembly GCA_932274085.1 of Protocalliphora azurea. NCBI lineage: Eukaryota > Metazoa > Arthropoda > Insecta > Diptera > Calliphoridae > Protocalliphora > Protocalliphora azurea. The sequence goes on along the minus strand of OW026520.1, from coordinate 3,968,624 downwards.
ACCATAAATATATAATTGGTAATTTCATCAATATCTGAAGCAAAAAACATTGCCGGTAAATTTGGGTTAATTGCTATAGTAAAAGAAGCCTGAATAGCTTTTAAGTCTAAAGGTCTCAACAGTCTTTATATGAGGTATCATAACTATAACGTAAAGTTCCATGTAAATATGTAATAGTTATTCAAAACGCAAATACGTATGCATTAATTCACTCACCTCTTATGACTGCACATGAAAATTTTATCCCTTTTATTTTGTACATCTGTTTTTAGTTCATTTTTCAAATTTTTCAACTGAATTTTTACATTTATAATTAGTAAAAATTTATGTGTAAATTATTGTTCAAAATGACCAAGTTGTGAGTTTGATGTTTTGTTTAATCGAAAAAAGCGAAACCCATGTTATTATCTTTAGATTTGGATTCTTCTTCTTAATTCTTGACTTTTTCAAAAATAATCAAAATTAAACGTCGTTATCTAATAAAACAATGATGCCATAGAACATTTTTATTTAATTCTATATACTCGCTGTGTTCGGCTAGCTTCAGTGAAAGTTTACAAATTTACCCTCTCAAATTAAAAACAATTCTCAAAAGCTGGGGAATGCAAAAAAAAAAAAAAACAAATTTGTTGCCCAAATCATATCACTTACACAAATTTTGTGTTGTGAAACGTATTTGGGTAATTTTGAGCAAGTTTTTGGGTAACTTTGGTAAGTTCGTCCAGCACACCTGCTATTTCTAGCACAAAATATATAAATTACGTAAAATTATTTGCGATATAATTTTCTTTACCATTTTGTTGACTTGTGTTAAGAATTTTTAGGTATTTATTTACAATAATAAACCTAAATATCTTTTGGATAAAAAAATACCTACTAAGAACTTGCTTTTTAATCGCTGACAGATAACTAAATACAGATTTGTATTTTTTTAATGTTCTTCCTGTATTGAGCTCATCAATACAAATCGTTTTAGGAAATCCATTAGAACAAAGAAATAATCAATAAAAGGACATTAAAAACAAGACATAAAACATAAATGTTACATTAAATAAATTTTTATTATTAAAAATATTTTTATTATCAAAAATATTTTTTTTTTCATATGAGAAATTATTTTTATAAAACATATTACAAAGAAAATAGTATATTTTAAAATACCGAAACAAAAGTATGGGCATACGGTATTTGAATAGCGTTATTTTTAGAAAACAATAATTTCGGTAATGCTATCTGTTACGATAATCCATTTTAAACGGTATTTAATGGGTATCGGTATTCAAGACTAAAATTCATTGGCACAAGTTTTCTAGGCGGGCTATAGCCCTTCAAAAAAAAAGTGTATTTTTAAGTTTAGTCTTTGATTTTAAATTCAAAAGAGGTTATAAGTTTCAAATTTATTAATTTTTAAGAATAGAAAACACTTCTTTGAAATAGATCAGCCAATGGAAAAACTTAGAAACTGTAAAAGAATTTACATCATACCTTGGACAAATGCCTTAAAAAATATGTAAACGATCTTTTGTATACACATTACAGTTCAAGTGTATATTGTTCTGTCCTGTATTTATTTCAGATATTGATGACTATCGACCACTATATACTACTCGTACCCTTACAAGAAATTCTTTCCAATTGTACATTTTGAGAGTTTTTTATCTCACAATATCGGTTTTGTACAGTATGTTTGAGCTGTTGAATGGTTTTTTTTCATGTACACCAATCGATCAAAAGCACTAAGACAATCTCAGCTGTACTTTCCTGAGAAATTGGGTTCCGCAGAATAATGTGTAAAGCTGAAGCAAGTCGGCTCGAACTTAAAATAAATAATGAAATGTATTCTTATGTTCACAGAAAACTTTTTTAATGTGTATAATAAGTGCCACTCTTTACACTTTAATTATAATAAAAAACATTTAAGGAAAAATTTCTTCATAACGCCTTAAAATTACGGGTACAATTTTTATAGAAAGCTACTATTAAATTTTGTGTAGGTGTATATTCATGCACACTAAACAAAAAACGACTAGATTAATTATGTAATCAAACTCGTGTTTGTTTGATAAATTTTGGGTTCAGAGAAAAATTACAGGAAAAAATAAAACAGATCTTTGGCACAAGCTCTTGTAACCAAAATCTGCATACGATAAACTTTTGTACTTGCAAATGACATTTTTTGGCAATATTTGTTCCACAACGGCATTTTGGCATTTTGTAATTGTACACTCAAGTTGATTAAAAAAAAACTATTGAATTTTTGCTTAAATAAGTGTGAGCGTTAAAAAGGACAATTGAAGCATGTACGTGTATAAGGGCGTATAAACCCAATTTTTCAAAGATCGTTCATAATATTACTTTAATATCCAATATACATCTATTTATATAAAAATAATTTAAAAGATAAGTCAATTTAGCAAAAAAAAAAAAAAAAAAAATACTTTAAAGATACGATATTATAGAATTTTTACTTATCTTATTCTATCTACTATTTGGATTTTTAGGTGTTTTTGAATTAATGCAGTAAACTCCATTATTAGATTGACGCATGAACTTCCGATTTATTTACTATTTATTTATATTGCAAAAAAATTTATTATCCCAAAAAAAAAAAAAAATAATAATGAAGTCAATAAGATCCTGAACTTGTGATCCAGAATTAGTGCAAATTCGGATAATTTCCAATGAATTTAGCATAGGCTTGTCATTGGAAAATGTTTTCTTTATTGATAATTATTCACTGAGTAGGAAATTATGTTCACGATATCACGTAAAATTGATTTTTGTTCTTTTTTTGTCAATTTAAGGAAACAACTTTTAGTTTTAGTATAATTCAAATATTTTTTATTAAAAAAAAGCACGCATAACGCAAGCATTTAAGTAATATAACAAGATGATCTTTGATGTGATTTTGTTAATAATTTCTGCAAAATTTATTTGAAAAAAAGTATACAATATGTATTCGATAAAGTCCAATCGTTTGATACCCTACACTATGCGTTTTTAATATTTTCAGGTGGTGGCTTTTCATGGGATCTATGGTCAATTGTTGACCAGAGCTTATAAGATTAGATGGTGTAATTTATATTTCTGTAAATCATATGAATATATTATATTACCACGATATCACCATTTAGATGACATTTAATATGTGCTTGATTTCCGAAAGTATATGGTTAATTATGGACTAATAGTGATGGAACTTTTCCTTAGGTTTTCTACTTATATAAAACTTATAGTCGTCAAATATTATTGTTCTGCTAGCATTAGCAAGAGACTTATGCACTTTAAAGTGATTTTAGGAAGACGGGCTTATATGGAAGCCATGGTCAGTTTTCTAAAGATATTCGAGAAATTTTATGCACTGATTTGTGCTTATATACAGCTCGCTTGGTACAAATTTTAATTAAATCGTGATCAATACAAATCATCCATTACTATTAGTGATCTATAAAAATATATGAATATAAACCCTTATTCCAATTTAGCTCTTTTTCAGTCACAAAATTGGGTATGTTCTGATCCCTATTTTTTAGTGATACTTTGCATATAGATAATAGAACTTACCAAATATTAAAAAAAAAAACATGAGAATGCTCTTAAGTTTTATAATTTTATGAAGTTTTTGTCATCTCCCATAAAATGTTATTTATGGTTTATACGCCCTTATACGCATCCATGTTTCCATTGCTTAAAAGTTGTCGGGATATATTTGAATTTTAGGAATAATGTCGTAACAAAAATGAACATTTCTACTAAAATAAAAGAAAATGCAGGAAAGTTTATAATTGAATGGAAATAGTTGAATGAATATGATAAAAAGTTTTTAGTTCAAAGAAGTAATTAAAATTTTGTTTTTGATTGCTAAATTAAATTTTAAAAAGATTTTCAAGTAAAAATTAAATAAAACTTGCTGATGGAAACTTTAAAATAAAACCTCATAAATTAGAAAATGGTTTGGTTAAAGTAAAAGTGATTATGCCAGTTGTAATGAATTAAGTCTTTTATAAAATTGTATTATGTCAATCGTTTGAACTAAAAGAAAGTGTAATAAGTAAGAAAGTTATAGTCGGTCAAACCCGACCATATGATACATGCTCCAGTGCGTATATGCATCAAAATGCGGAGAGGGGTTTTTCTTATACTTGTAGCCAATTGTGAACCGATACTTTTACTAAGTGTAAAATAAAATATTCGAATATAGAATATTACATTGATACTAACATTTATATGAATTCATGCACTAAGGGTAATGCACGAAAGTGGGCTTATATGGTAGCTACGGTAAATTATAAAATTTGGCACAGAGATTCATATTCATATTTATGTAAATATAATAACAAAAAATAATGGACCGATCACACCAATTTCGATAGGCTTCTTCTTTCCGTCAAAATAATTATTCGTGCCAAATTTCATCAAGATATTTTTAAAATTGCGAGCTGAAGTTTCTTCACAAAGTTTACATGGACAGACAGCCAACCAGCTGATCAGACGGACATCATTAAATCGACTCAGAAAGTGATCCTTAGTCGAACAGTTTACTTTGAAGTGGGCGACCGAAGATTTTTTTCTGTGCGTAACAAACACCAGCACAAACGCATAAAACCCAACCATTTATGGTGGTGTTAGGTATAAAAAGCAATTGAAATGAAATAAACAAACCAAATTCCTGCGATAGGCTTCTTCCTTCCGTCAAAATAATTATTCGTGCCAAATTTCATCAAGATATTTTTAAAATTGCGAGCTGAAGTTTCTTCACTTAGTTTACATGGACAGACAGCCAACCAGCTGATCAGACGGACATCATTAAATCGACTCAGAAAGTGATCCTTAGTCGAACAGTTTACTTTGAAGTGGGCGACCGAAGATTTTTTTCTGTGCGTAACAAACACCAGCACAAACGCATAAAACCCAACCATTTATGGTGGTGTTAGGTATAAAAAGCAATTGAAATGAAATAAACAAACCAAATTCCTGCTGTCTCCAATTTATTTATGTTTCAATTAAATTAAAAAATAGTTTCGATTATTTTCTTAATTGTATAAATTACACGGTGCTACAGTGAAATAATACTTGAAATGTAAAATAGTGTATTTTGGAGATATGGGTGAGTAGATTATTATAGCATGTTTCGAATTTTTGATACACCTCCAAAATCGGGAGTTATATCCTAACAGCCGATTTTTCCGTCAACGCGGTTTTAAAAATTTGTACCTCGAATACCTTTTAAATAATTTAAGTGTTCTAAAGTGCCTTAGAATGAAAAGTCCTTACCGTATTTAAAAAGTACATACTCACTTTTATTCACAGCAAAACTGTGTAAGATATTAAGGACATAAATTCATTTTTTTATTTTTTATTTGTATTTTTTGGATTTTACAGCCACTTTTCTCATAAAGTATGGGTCAAGAATGGCTGTAAAGTTCAAAATATACATATAAAAGTTAAGAATTGATTTTTTGATAATATCATACACAGTTTTGCTACGAATATTGTATGGGTGTACACTTTTTAAAAAGGATAAGGTCTTTTCTTTCTACTGCCATTTAAGAAAATTAAATTTGTTAAAAGTTTTTCGAGATAAAATTTTTTAAAGTTACGGGGTACGAGAAATCGAGTTTTCGTATATCGTGAATTCTAAAAATGTTATAATAATCTACTTACCCTTTCCTACAAATTACAATATATTATAATCTGTGGTATATAAAACGAGGTTTTTGATATTTTAAATTTAAACTATACACAAAAAATTCAAAGTCTTCTTTCAATTGCGAAAAATATATATTCAGTTGTTTTATTTATCAAATTTCAACCTTTTAAAAATTTTATATTCAATTGCTCAAACTATCACTTAGCGAAATATATAATAATTAATGCAATTGCAAATGTAATTGAAATAATTTTAAATCTTCAATAAATCGTCTAATTGATAAATATTTTTTTTATTTATACAAACTAAACTATTATATAAAATTTTCCATTAATATAATTATTTAGTTTTCTGTTATAATTTAATTAAAATTTTAATTGATTAAATAACTTTTTAAATTAGTTATAAAGGTTCTCAAACAAATTAAATTGATTTCTGTTAAAATAATTCAAAATAAAAATAAAAAAACAGTAAAAAATAAACACATATCTGTTTATCAGTTATATATTTTGTACTTTACTTATCGATTTAAAATCTATATTTTATGTGTATACAGTGGTGAAAAAATATTTCATAGAAACAAAAATTTTTTTTCGGGTGAGAAATAATCCAGGAAAAGTTATATTCCATAATCCAAGAATTTGAATCAAACTTATGAAATCTATGGGCCCCAGATGTGTTGGATTAGTGCGAAATAAGGCAGGTTCTACCAAATGTTATATAAAAATAATTTTAAAGTTATTAAAAAGTTAATCTATATAGAGTAAATTTCTAAATATTTCAAACAATTGGTATAAATTTGTTAAAGTTAAAGAAGGGAAGAAAAAGTTGTAGAATCAAGAACAATTGTTTACAGTTAGTACTATACAATAGTATTTTGAGGGCGGAATCATTCCAATAGCATTTAGTGAGTGTAGCAAACCTTCCAAAGGATTTGCCGCTGATAAGTCCAATTTTTGTTTTACGACCTTCTAAACTTTTCTCTTTTTACAGCAAAATAGTTTCAGATAAGTTGAAAAAATAATATAAATTTAATTTCCAGCTGAACTGCTTTTGCATAAATATTTAAAACATTTAACGGGAAATATTTCATTAGAGCTTTCAATAATCTGCAGATATTTCCTTCGTCGAATTTTACTAGAGATCTTCGAAGGTAAAAAAAAATTATGCGGCTTATCTAAAAAAGTTAAATACAAATTTTTTTCCACATTTCCTACATAATCGCCTTAAAATATTCAATGAAATATTACATAAAATCTTTAACAAAATTACTAATAAATTTTTCAATTTATTATTTCAGCTAACTCATAGTCAAAAATTACGAAAATTACTACTATAAAATAAGAAAAAAATTATTGTTAAAAATAAAAATTTTCAACAATAATTTTTGTGCTAACTTTTTTTCATATGATATCAAATAACAAATATTATCGACATTTTTAGAACACTTTTGCAGCAAATGTGTGATAAAAAAAAATAATTGTTAAAGCTCTAATCTAAGGTGATCCAGGCTATAAATTTCTGAATTAAATTTCTTCTTTTCTCAACGAAAACAAAATTAAGAAAAAATCAAGAAACCAACAAATAACCTATCATTAAGCCTGAATAACGTCATAGGAAACCATACATCTCTGCAGCATGATATATTTTTGAAAACTTATCATAAGGTTAAATGCCATATAACTTTGATAAATTTTTTGGATTTACACTTCTAAGTTTTTCCAAATATGTGGCACTAGAGACAGGGAGCGATCTTTCCAATACAATAAAAATAATAGAGGCAACAATAAGAACTGATAGAAACAATAGAATTCTTACCTAATTGCATACAGCTTCCAAGAATGCAATAGCGTAAGTTATTGACTGAGTATGAAAGACACACTTCCTTACCACAGTGCTTCTGAGAAGCACTAAAATCCATTTTCATTGCTTCTTCTAGGCGAATCATATCGAACAAAACTCATCAAGGAATATGCAGACACCTGAGCAGCCGTTGAGGCTTGAAATAGGATGCCTCAGACATAAAAAATGTATAACGACTTGCCAAATTTTTGCATTTTCTTAAAGCCCTCGGAAAACATGCTTGGATCACTTTTGTTTGTTTATTTATTCCCACAAACAAAACAATTGAGAAAGGTCAAAGCAATTTAACCGAGATGGTCGAATAAAAAAAGGTTAGTACTCGTGAGAGTTTTGTAGGGTAAGAAGTTTCTTGCATTTAGAAACCCGTTGATTTTGATTTTGGTAGCAGATCAAAAATTAGCACCATATAAATACTGGCGAATAAAGGTCCACGTCCTTAAAGGAGCTGTCACGAAATAATATAATATTTATAGTTTTCTAGTTATTTGCGTTTGAAATTTCAACTATCTCAATTTTTCAAAATCTTGATCCAGTTTTTTAAAAATATATCCCAACATTTTCATTTTTTCAAGTTAATTAAAGAATAAAATTATCTCTCGAATAAAGGAAGTTTGAAATCAATATCTTTTCCGAAGCCAAAAATAAATGACTTTGAGTTTTTAAATAGCAAAAATTATGTTTTCTTTTGTATGTGTATGTTTTTTTTTACCGAAAAACTGTTTTCATTCTTTTTTCTATAAAATTAAATTTTCTCTTAGAACGTATAATAAGTTTATATTTTTCCGGAAGGTATCTACACGGAGATAATTTTAAAATTAAAAGCCAGCCTAATCAACTAATAGGGCTATGTACAAACCCTCCCGCATTTGACCTATTTTATATTGAAATTTTAAATTTAGATATGTTCTGTAATCCCAAGCGTGATTCGAGGGACATACAACAAATGTGGACTTTATGTGCAAAACTTCAAAAAATCCTATTTTTGGCATTTTGGCAGTTTTTTTACAAAAATTTAAATTTTTTACACTCTATTTTTTTAGTGATAAAATAAAATTAGTTAAGAAACTCGTTATTGTAACAAAAGAGAAATTCGTTATTGTAACAAAAGAGAAATTCGTTATTGTAACAAAAGAGAGAAGAAGAAAATTTTCTATCGTGTCGAGTTGAACTTAAGATAATATTTTTACTAAATTATTTAATAAAAATATGTATATAAATGTATAAATTTCAATGTAAATGTTTTTAACTAAAATATATTGACAAAATTGTTACTATTATGGTCAAAAAAGTACACTTTATTTTTATGGTTGATATAATATAAAATAAACCATTTTCCATCCAGGCAATCACAGCATTAGAAGACGTATAAAATCATTGTTGCTTAGTCAAACTGTAAGTTTATTTTTTAGTCTTTTTTTTAAGTTTCTTTTATTGTTGTGATTGTTGTTAGTGTTGATGTTGTTGCATGTTTGTATGTTCTAGTAATCCTCATAACAAGAAACTTAATGACCTCTCTGCTAGTTGTTATGTGACATAATTCCCAGCTTAGCCATTACAAATGAGTTCTGTTTGTAATAGAATATGTATATGTTCATAAAAATGGTACATTGCTTTTGGTTAAGGAAACATTCTAATGGAAATCAGTTAAATATCCAACTATACAGTTGAATAACATGTACAAGTATCATAACACTAAAGAGATGCTGGATAGGATAAAATATATAAATTCTTAAGTATAACAGAAGAAATATGAATTCAACTAAAAAATGAGTTGGATAAACTTAAGCTGCAATTGTATCACTTTTGTTTGTTTATTCCCACAAACAAAACAATTGAGAAAGGTCAAAGTAATTTAACCGAGATGGTCGAATAAAAAAGGTTAGTACTCGTGAGAGTTTTGTAGGGTAAGAAGTTATTGAACTCATATTTGAAGTGTATTTATGTGTCAAAAATTAAGAAATTTACATAATATTTAGTAGTGAAAAGGGTATTTTATTTTTTCAAGAAAATTTAATTTGAATTATCTAAAAAAATACATATTCAATCATGCCTATAAAGAAGAGTGGTTGCATGAAACAATTTATAGATTTGAATTTTTAAACTAATATGCAAAGTTTCTTGCATTTAGAAACCCGTTGATTTTGATTTTGGTAGCAGATTAAAAATTAGCACCATATAAATACTGGCGAATAAAGGTCCACGTCCTTAAAGGAGCTGTCACGAAATAATATAATTTATCAAATAGACAAACAAATTAAGAGTAGAGCATATATCCAGACATTCATATATAGATATATTTGTGTGAAAGTCCATACCATTATACAGTCAAATACTTATGTACTTATATGAACATACTCAAACATTTGTATATTGAAACAATTAAATAGAATTACTCATGTGTGACTGACTATATAAAAACTATAGTTGCCAGATAAATTTAGTACAAAATTGCCAAAAAAAGAAATAGAATCATCAAAATTATCAAATTGAATATTTCAAATTGTCAACATTAAAAATTATGATTTTTATTTTTTATGCTTTTTTATGAAAAGTTTGTTTTATTTACTAAATATTAAATTTGAAAGAGATTAATAGAAACTACATTAATTTTATATTGTCGGATTGATATGTGTAAAAAAGAGAATGAATATGTATGACATTCATACAATAAATAAGATATTTACTTTAATTAGTTATTAAAGAATATGGGCCTTTTTGAAAGCTTCTTAAAATATTTAATGCCAAGGTTATAAAATTATAATTAATTAGAAACACTAAAAAGAGGTTTTGGCCTTTTTCTTATTCGCCGTTTCATAGTAACAGCAAACATAATTGAATCGATTGTAATAATTACGAAAAATGTGTATATAAAAAAAATTTTAAATATTTCCAAATTTCCTTTTAAGAAAAATTGTCATATTTGGCAAATCGTCAACAGGCCAATTTAAGCACTAAAAATTGTTACAATAACGTTAAATTAAATCTGGCAGTGCTAAGAAGACAATGATTAAATTAATGCTTAGATTAAGTCTTATATATACAGCTTTTATTACATAATTAAATATTTTTATTTCATACAACAGAACACTATTTTCTGTTGTAAATGCATATCATAAAATAGGATTACGGATATAAGAAAAATTTTGCATTTTAATCATTTTTGTAGGGGATTTTTTTAAAAATATTTTTTCCAGTTATTTAACAGAAAACTGAAGTTTGCATAACAATAATAGAAAACAATTGATAATAAGTATTTAAAAGTGTTTATTGATTTTTATTTACATATTAAAAATAGCCAAATATACAACAAAAATACAACAATGTTTTTTAATAAAAATTTAATTTATAAATATTTACAAATTTTTCTGTCACATCATCTTTTTTATGGCACACTAAAATTCATTTGTATAATTGTAAAGTGATTAGAATGCATGTAGAATCAGTTCGCGTTAGTCATTTCGTGCAGTTTTAGTTTAAACATATATACATATTTTTACAAACTAAAGTTTATGTATAAATATCACACATTTCATTTAAATAAAATGTGTAATATTTTCAGTGTTGGATAGTATTAGTATGGAATATTTTGGCGTTTCGTATTCAAATTTAAAAGCTTTTATTATACTAAAAATCATTTTTCGAAAAATGTGGATCGAAGTTATTTCTTCATATATGGTACGAAAATATGTATTATTAGAGTTTATTACAAAGAAATGATATTTAATATTGTGATCCTTTTTTAACCCAAGTGAATTTTTTTGGTTCATAAAATATTTAACATTAGAAATTTTTTGATGCGCCTCTACATTTCCGTTAAGCATTACAAACTGCAACTCTTTATACGAATTATGATCAATTTCGTGCTGCCCATGCGATGTGCCAAATCTGTGCAAAATCTGTTTCGACAAAAGTGACCAGTTTTCAACTATCAACGATATTTGACTTGAGGGTATCACAAGCGATGATGTTTCTGTTAAAGAATACATTATGATAATCTTCTCCATCCGGAAAAATCCGTAACAATTTCGTTTATTTGGTGAGTCCTAAAGAATGTCATCTATTATGAGCTGTTTAAATTTGATGAAATTATCACGAAAGATCTGTAACAAACACAATTGATCCATTTAAAGAGGGCGTCGTACGAAAAACATACAAAATCCCTTTAATTTTTTTGCATTATTTTTTAGTTTACATTAATTTCAGTTGCTGAATTCTCAAAATAGTTTTTTCGATAACTTTTTGGCAACTGAAATGGAGCTGCTATTCATAATATAAATTTACTTGTAGGCTTCGTTGCCAGTAGGCAACCTAACTGAAGTTCGGTTGCCACACGTAATTGACCTATTAATTTTCCTAAACTCTTTAGTCTTTTAAAATGAAATATTACAAAGACGAGCGCTTTTAAAAAAATTATACTAATTTTCAAGCACAGTATAATTGAATACACTTTTCTAATATATAGCCCCTTTTTAGGTCATTAACTTTAAAAATTTATTGTTTATTATATTTATTAAATTTATTATATCTTTTAAAAGAATAATTCTAACAAAATATAACAACATTGGTCCTATTAAACAAATAAATTGTTTCAAATAATTAATTTATTCATGAACGTTTATTTCATTGCGACCGAAATCATTAATGTTTTACAAACATCAGCACAAATGCATAACGCCCCAAAATCCTATGTTGGGAATAATTACGTAGAAATAAAACAATAAAATTTTATTAACAAATTTTGAATAAAATGTCCCTTTTCGTTCATATTAACTTTTTTGGAATAATTGCGAAATACTGATGTCATTCCATGTAAAATCAACCAGCTGATTTCCACACCCCTTCCAAGTTTAATGATCAGTGTTGCCAGGAAGTGAGAAAAAAGAGTCTAATTTGAATTTTAATAAAAAAAATTAAAGTCTAAATACCTCAAAAAATAAGGCTAGAAAAAAGCTAATATTTTTTATTTAAAAACTTATTTATTTTTATTTAATGAAATTCGGCAAGAATACTAACCTTAACACTAGTAACGAAAATACCGAGTTGTAGCATGATTTTCGAGATAGTTCGCGATTTACAATACTTCTAAAATAAGATAAATTTTCTTTATAAAAATACAATAGCTTCCAAAATATATATGATATGTATTGTTAAAGGTAATAAAATAAAATGATACCTGAAACATGTTTTTATGATATTTCGCGGTCGCGTATCTCAAAAAATTTTACTTTTAAATTCGTGAAAAAATAAATGCAAGTGAAGCCTTTCTGTATACTCTCTGTAGGTATTGTACTAGAAGTCTCAATGACTTCTTATTTATTATTTTGAGTACAAACAAAATGGTATTTTTCATATTCCAAACCTTATATTGACATCTTAAGCGAGACATTTGTTTTACATTTTCAAATATGATATAAACTTTTTATTTTTAATTTTAAATGCTGATATTTATAAATTTTTTCAGCTAATCATCTTCCAAGTTTTAGGCATGTAAAACATGTGAGCAAAATATGAATGTATAATGAAATATAGTAGCCTAAGTTCAGACATCTCGATTGAAATAAAAAAACATTGTTGTCGATAGTTTTTGATATTTTTTAAAGATATTGTGATAAATTTATAAATTAAACATAAAACGACTGGCGCCAAAATTTCCATACAAATTTGGGTTATACATATATCATATGAAAAATGACCCAATATGTTTTGTATTATAATTTTTTTTAATTATATTTATAAATATTTCCTGTGGTTAATAAAGTTTATTAAACAAATAATTGAATGTAATAATTGATTAGATAAGCTCATAAAATTATTTAAGTTATATTTGATTGGGAGATTGAAGCGATGCACACGAAAATTTTAATTAAATATAAATAATCTAGATTTTTTTGTGCAAATTAATACACAAAAATACTGAAGTTGATAATTTTGTAGAAACAAAATTGTAAAAGCAAATAAGAAATTATTTTCTTCTTTTTCTTTTCAAGTGCTAAAATTTTAGCATTTTTAAGGCAATTTTAAGAATCAAAAAAGCCTAAAAAAAGCTAGGACTAAAACGAAAATTTTGAGGCTCAAAGCAAAATGAAGGCTAGGTTAAAAAGGTTAAACTTTCAACACTGTTAAATATATTTGATACAATCATTACTTTTAAAAATTTACATTTACAAAGGTGTAAATTAAAATAAAATATTTTAGGAGCTCATTTTTCCATATTTTGTGAATAATTATCCAATAAGCAAAATGAACAATCGCACAACAATTTGGGTTATTTTTCATAATGTAAAATAATATTATTATTATTTTTTTTTCTCCTGTAGTAACACGTTTTTAGCGAAAAAAATTTTTTCTCAATAGCCGGAAGGGTTATTAACACTTTGGTTTTTACAAAAGCGAGTTCTCTTACATAATTTTTACTTTTTAAATCAATATTTTCACCAATAAAAGCATTATCATTGATTAAGAACAAAAGCACTATCATTGATGAAGGAATAAAAATCGGAAGTGAATTAGGGATCTCTGATTCTGATTACTTTTTTTTTTCATTATAGATATAGTTTTAATGCTGAAAATGTTGATGCAAATATTTTTATATATTTATAATATGCCATTTACACCAAAGAAAAATTAGTATTTTTGACGTCAGTCAGCTTTTGTTTGAAAAACTACATAAATTTCTTTAGTTTTGCTATACAAGTCAAAAACTATTTTCGTGTAGTTTTTGTTGAAAACCAAATAAAAATGTTTTAGTATAAACGGAATATTACTATTCCAAAACTTACATATTTCCCTATAAACTAATTTTTTCGTTATTAAAAAAAAATGCATAAAGGAAAAATTATGTTAGCGAAGCCGCTTCTGAACATACCATAGTGTTTAAAATCCCTTTATTTCAAACAAACTTATTTTTTTTATATATATATTAATTCAAATATTAACGGTTTTTTGTAACCTTGAATACATTAAATTATAAGTAACGAATAAGTTATTGTGAATTATAAAGCTTGTAATTTAATGCTTACAAATCGAAAATTTACTATAATTTTCTATTACCTGTATTTTGTGAAGTTTCCCTTTTTATAAAATGAAGTAAAATACACACTTCCCTTTGAACTGTCCAACGGTGAGCATCAATAAAAATTTAAATATTTTTACTTCCAACTCTAATAATTGTATTTTTTTCTTTTTCCCACCATCATACTTTCTAACCCTACCATTTTATAATTTTTCATCCCATGAAAAATTATAAAAATTTCGAGTAAAAAGTGAACCTACTCAGCGAGTCATTAATTACAGTCCACTACATCTAATTTTACCTAACTCCAAGAGCACCAAAGTTCACATTTTATTCATGGTCCTCTCACCGTCTCTATAAGAGAGCATAAGAAAAAAAAAAAACACCACCAAAAAGAAAAAAGGAAATATGTCAAGCTCATCAGTATACGCAAGATCTTCAACCCGTACAAGACAACATCAACACAACCGGGATCCGGATATACACCAATGTATGGTGTGCAAACAATACCACGCTTTAAGATTCTGTCGGAGATTTCTGAGGATGAACGTAATGCAAAGAACTCGTGTAGTTTGCCGCTACCGGTATTGCGACAATTGCCTAGCCAGGAGCCATGACCTGAGGGCTTGTTCTTCTCCAGATACGTGCCGCAAGTGTGGTAGTTATCATCACACGCTATTACATCCTGCAAACTGGCGAAACAAAGATTTATGTAGCAGAATCAACATACAACGCACTCGGAGAGGAACCACCAACAGGCCTAACAACAACTCAAGCAACCGTCGCAATGTCCAATCGTCATCAAGTGATATTTCACCAACAACAACACGTCAAATACCAGCCGTTCCTGATCAACAAATCATATCGGAAGCCATCCGGTCCCTTGCGCAAGTGCTTTGTGTTCAACCAAGTGCCAAGGTTGCACAAGAGCAAGGGGGCCGGCATGTTTAAAATCCCTTTATTTTAAACAAACTTATTTTTTTATATATATATTAATTCAAATATTAACGGTTTTTTGTAACCTTGAATACATTAAATAAGTAACGAATAAGTTATTGTGAATTATAAAGCTTGTAATTTAATGCCTACAAATCGAAAATTTACTATAATTTTCTATTACCTGTATTTTGTGAAGTTTCCCTTTTTATAAAATGAAGTAAAATAGACACTTCCCTTTGAACTGTCCAACGGTGAGCATCAATAAAAATTTAAATATTTTTACTTCCAACTCTAATAATTGTATTTTTTTCTTTTTCCCACCATCATACTTTCTAACCCTACCATTTTATAATTTTTTATCCCATGAAAAATTATAAAAATTTCGAGTAAAAAGTGAACCTACTCAGCGAGTCATTAATTACAGTCCTATTTTACCTAATTTTACCTAACTCCAAGAGCACCAAAGTTCACATTTTATTCACATAGATTTTGGACAAAATCCGGCCATTAAGAAAAAATTTTTCAAACAAAAAAAAAAAAAAAAAAATAAAAAATGAAAAATATACAAATCATATAAAAGTATTAAGTAAAAATTATTTCCTTCGAATAATTGACGCTGACCCAATGAAAAACATACGTTCTTGAGGTGATTAGGTTTCTAGAAAATCTGAGATAAGCTAAGCCGCCACATACCCGATGACCAAATCTCTGTGGAACAACTTCCACTTAAGAAGAAAGCTTCATCATAACCAACATTTTTTTTATAAGAATTTCGAAAAGCAAAGCAGTATTTTCATTTATTTGTTTCAAATTAAATGTCAGTGAAATGTAAATATGTATAATATGTTATAAAGCAATGAAAAAATTTCCATGGAATCTTTTTTGCGACATTTCGAACAAGAATAATAAATTTATAATATGATTTTTATAAGTACAAATTTTTATTTTGGTTAAAATAAAACAAATGAACAATCGCCTAAAATATATTTCAGAATTTGGGCGATTGTTAACAACGAACAAATGCCAAAAATGTTAGATATGTAAGAAAACCAAAATGTAGTGAACAATCGCCAAAACTTAAATTATCTTATTTTTGGGCGATTGATCATTTAAAGGTCTTGGGGGATTATTGGTGAGGCCTTAAGATCCTGGCATTTTTCTTGTGAAAATAAATAATATTTTTGCATTTTGCCTAAGCATACAATAAGCTTAATAATCTCAAATTAGTGAGATACCATAGATATTGTTTGGTGACTTAAGACATTCTAAAAAATACTGTATTATACCAGAGCGGTGCAATCGGATAGAATATGGTTAGAGGTCTCTTCGTACCTTTCGCTAAACCTAAACCTAAAGTTATTTAAATTGAATAGAACCTATGGAAATATGTCAATAAAATTTCACGTGGCCAGAGACGAGATGTTTTTGAGTTGATGTGGATTAGTATAGATTCCTAGCGGGTCAGTGTGGTATGTCAGTTATGCATTTCTTTTAAATCGCCAAAAACTCATTTATAATATCACAGAAAAGAAATTTTACGTATAGATAGTCCTTGTAAATCTCTACCAAAAATGCGCTTACATGTGTAGGCTCTTATAGTTTAAGAAATATTTAGGTCAAAATTATTTTTTTATCTTATTTTTTCCTCGTTTTTTAGTTTTTTTTTTTTTAATTTTTGGGCTCAATATTATTTTTTAACATTCACTGGATTTCTCACAAAATAATATAAATATGTAGTATCGGTAAAAAGATATATTAATCTGCCACCATATTACTTTAGCCAAAAAGGAACTGTGTTGAGTTATAAATATTTAACAAGATTGTGGCTTATCATATTAGAAAAAGTAAAATATTCAATAAGAACATTTAATTTTCAAAACAAGGTTTTGAAGTGAGAAAGTTGCAAAGTATAAGTTGCAAAAAACTTTTAGATAATTTTTAAATATCGTCAAAATAGCACAATACTGTTTTTAACTGTTTTTAACCTTTATAATTTTACAAAACTTAAACTAAATTTTTTGTTGTTTCAGCAAAACATCTTTTTAAATATTTTCATGTGACTTTTTTAAATTCATCTATATTTTTTCGTAATCATGTCTTTTATGGTTTTGCTACGTAAATTATAAATATTAAAATAGGTTTTGTTTTATTCGCAAATAAAAAAGATATATTTATAAATATATACAGCAAACTAACATTATGCATCATCTAAAATGCATAGAATTTTTTAACAAATAACCAATTTTGAAGTATATATTTTCTATGTATATATTCGCAACTTTTTTTTCGTCTATGCAGAATTTTTGTTGCGCACTATTACATAAGCTTACATACACAAACATATAAATAGCTCTGTACATAATGTCGTATTCTTTTTGAAATCAGCATATTTATATGCATGTGAGAATAGAAAAAAAAAGAGATACAAATACTAGTACAAATAGAAAAAGGAAACGGAAATGTTATACCGTACTCGTTAGAATGCATATATATTCAACAATAATTGGGAAACATCTGAGAATCGTGAATGAAATATTAAGTACAAGAAAAGATGAAATAAAAACTAAATTAGAATAATAGCTGATTGAAGTGGAAGTGACTGCGGTCGACTTTGAAGAAGTTTCGTTTTGAAAAAAAGTTTCGTTTTGAAAAAAAGTTTCGTTTTTACCTGAAAAATAAAAATATTTAGAAATATTATAGAATTTTAGGATAAATTGCATAAACAGTTAAAAACAGGGGATAACAAACTACGAAGTCCAATAGTTTTTTTTAGCCAAACAAAATTATTAATCAATAAAATATTGCATACTACTGAGCAGAGTCGCCAGATACTTTTTTCGACAACCCCAACATTAAAAAAAATTTACCCAAAAAACTCCCAAAATCAGGCCACTGACATAAGTAGTGTTCCAATGACCTATCCTCATCTACACACATTATACGGATTGTATCATTCGTTACTACAATGCAACTTATGTGAGCCTATTTAATTTATGTTGACCAATTTAATTTATGGGATCCTTTTGTCTTCTCGTTTTTTGGGTGTAACCATAAGATGTCAGTCGTTATCCCTACATATGATTTTAGACAGACTCTGACGTGTTCATCTCTTGATAATTCTTTCCGTTCAGTTTTAAACTTTTGTAAAGGTAATTGGTTCTTGCAGACTAACTTAGCATAAAAGAGAGTAATATTAATCCTTATTACTATATACATTTTATATGTAAAATTAATATTTTTTCGTGTTTTAGTTTATTCTTTCTGTAAAATAATAAATGCTACATATTCATTTCAGCTAAAGATATGTAACTTTATTAATATTACGATGAAATATTTAGTACTGTTCAATTTTTTCTATATTTTAGAATACTTTTTTTTAATACCATTCTAAGAGTTTTGCTGAAATCTTTATCACAAAAATTATCACTTGTTATTTTAGACAAATATAAAAATATTCATGAACATTTATTAATATTTAAAGTAAAAAAATATAACTAAGGTAATCAATCACACATACATATAATTTGGTTCTTTATCAAAAAAATTATTCGTTTGGTTTAAGTCCAAAAACATAAAAAATTGAAATTTTTCACGTCAGCTACGATGTATAGTTTAATATTAAACACATTTTTCTGCACCATGGTTTTATTTAGTTTGTTATCAGCGAACGAAACTTGTGCATTTTGTCCAACAAAAGCTTTGGAACTATTAAGATAGTGTTAACAATTTTAGTTTTTTATCGAATCTGTTACTATTCTTACTAATTATAAATATGGGAAAACGTTCTATAAAATATCTCCAAAAAATACTCAAAACAATTTTAGATATCTCCGAAAAATTCCTCAATCTCCAAATTAAAATTTTAATCCTTTTCAGAATTGAGAATTCCACTAAATTAGGGTTAGAACTCCAAATATAGCAGCCCTTCTGCTGAAGAAATTTATATATTAATATATTCCCCTCGCTTTATATTTAATTTATTTGATATTCTTTATATTGTAAGGTAGAGTGCACTTTATAAAGAAACCATTGATATATACAACTATAAATACTTATATTATATATATTAATGTTTCTAAACATGTTTGAAATTTAAACATAAATTATAAAGTTCTTGCATAAAAAATATGATCATGATATACTTTATATACTTATACATATCCCAGCAAATTAAATTGCACAAAACTAACATTACTAGAAAGTTATTTACAATAAAGACTGGTTATCATTATTGAAAAAAATTAATTTTAACTCATAAATATAAATAAAATTGTAATATCTATTCTGCTTTGAAATAATTTATATTATTTATATATCAAGCCTTCGACTTTCAGACTTGTAGACTAGCTCTCTACCAACTAGTCTACTGTGACATTCAATCACTTTAGATAAATATAGTTCAAATTAAACAAATCATTGAGATATCTTTCTTTACTTCAAGGCAATTGAATATTTTTGATAAAAATGAAATAACGAACTTATTATTGATAAAAATGTAACAATATGAGGAAATATGTGTAACGTTGTATAGTATTTTATTTGTAAAAACTAACAAGAGATTTTAAAACATAAAAAGTTTTCTTGTTACAATAAATTGTGTTTGTATATCTTTTTACAAAGTCGCGAAAAAAATGTCATAAAATACACTTTGAGAAAAAAGTACTTTGCTTTTAAGATAATATATTTAGCGAAATATTTTTAGGAATAACTACACAAGTTAACAACTTTGGGTGAACTTTTCTTATGTTCACGGAAAAATGGTCAAACTGATAATAAATTCTGAGGGGTGAGTATATTATATGTTTCACTAACTGAAATGAATGATTTGATTTTTTGTTTGAATTAAATAAAATAATAAATTTAGTTGAACACATTATGGTCGGAGGAGTTACATACATATGTTTGATATTCTAACAAACTTCAATGTAAACGGAACCAAAAATTAAGCTATATTCATGATTTTGAAATCAATGACGTAATATCAGCTAAACCAATGGCCGACAGAATATTTTAAAAATGTTTATAGTCCAATAAAAAATATATTGACTACTATAGCCGTAAACATTCCCACTTAAAATGGTTAACGGATAGAATCATTGCTACTCCCATACTAAAAAATTTTAGTTTGAATTTCGGACATATTTTTATAAAAATGATTAATGATAGACGTGGCAGGATTTAACCACACTTATCTTAATGCACTATTTGCGTTGCAAGTTTTTAGCCATTATCTTAAAAATTTGGTCTAATATTTAAAAAATTGCTAATATGAGGCACTGCATATTTTTTTCTAATATTTTAAAAGATTGCAAAGAGTCGCAGCCAATATTATCCAATATAATTTTATATAGGTTGTTTTATGCACCAATCGTATTTTTAAATTGGAACTCGATGGAAGTTTCTAGTTCGTCTCCATTAAAAATGGAATTTCTAAAATATATTTTTTTTTCAATATTAGAATTTATTATAAATAAAAAACAGTTTTAATAAAGATATTTTTGTGTAAAAATTTATAACAAAATAATTTGGATACATTTATTAATATATACAAAAAATCATATCATTATGTGGTTGAAGTTAACATACTTAACATTCTTAAAATTTGTAATGTTGAAAATCAATAATTCGCGCTATAGACACTCTTTAATATTCGAAGTGTTTTTTCCATAATAAACGATATGTTTACTAGTAAATAGGAAAAAAATTATTTCAATTACTGAGCTATTATTTACGTATTTTTGCTAATTTGGCAAAATGAGACACAGTGCACCGCACTCGGCAAAAATAGAAGGAGTTACATATATATGTTATGAAGGTTAAATATATATATATGTTATGAAACTAAAAACTGCGATATTCTCCATAAATTAAGGTAAAAATCTGAAAGTTGGTCAACGCGTGTTTGTATCTTCTAAAGCTTTGTCCAATCGGAGCAAGAATACTTGCACCTGTCATATATGCTTTTTCTTAAAATCGTCATAAATCAGCGAAAATTAATAATTATCATATTAAAATTATTCTGCCTATCAGTGCCTTTTAGTAACAAGAACATTCTCACCAAGTTTCGTTGAAACTGGTTTAGTAAATCAAAAGTTCCAAAAATTTGAAAATTGTTCGGAAGAGTTGGTTGTTGGGGCGTATACTTGTTTTAGTTGATTGATATTAATCATACGCATACATTGCCAAACTTAATATTAAACAATTTTGAAGATAATTCAATGAAATTTGGCACGTGGGACATTTGTGATATAAGAACAAAGAATATTGAAATTGGTTATAATCGGTCCACTATTTCACCTAGCCCCCATATAAATGTCCTTCCGGAATAGTGATTTAATGATCATAAATACCTTAAATATAACAATATTTTAAAGAAATTCGGCACGAATGAGTCATACATACATACAGCATACATACATAAATACATACATACGTACTTACATACATACATACATAGATACATACGTACATTAATACGTATTTTTTGTAGAAATATCAAACACAATTTTCTACAGATCCTCCTCGAATTTTTTTGTACATACACGATGGTGGAGGGTATCATATAGTCGTTCTTGACCGACTATATACTTTTCACTTGTTTTATTTTACTTTCGTAAAACATAGTTGTGAGTTTTTTTTTGGTATTAAATTTAAAAAATGAAATTTTAAGACTATTTTTATTATCTCAAATTTTGCCTACTTTCAACAGTAAACACACAAAAATGTATCCTTTTAAGGAATAACGCCCTTTCATAATTTTGGCAATATTTTTCTATTATAATAAGTCATTAATATGTTAAAAAATTTTAAAATACACTTTTTTCATTTCTAACCATAATATTTACCCATTTTGGAAAATAAATTAAACCCCCTAGTTAATTAAGAACGCGTTTGTAAAATAACATTTTCTATAATTTTTTTACAAACTAGCAACTGTTCTTTTTTGGTTATGAATTATTGCATATTATAATATTCCAAAATATCTCAAAACTGAAAAAAATATTTGAACACATTTTATTATTCTTTTTTGTCTTCTCAAAATTTGCCTCTTTTGAAAAATTTGTATTGATTATTTAGGAAACATCTCCTCTGCAAAAGAGAGCTTTTCTCGAGTTTAAGAAAAAATTTAAGAAAATAAACTTAAAACTAAAACAAATTTTAACATATTTTCCTCTTTTATTATACTTATACTAGAATCCTTGATTTTTTTAAAGTAAAAATCGCCTTTGCAAAAGAGCGTTTTGCTCGAATTTAGAAAAAAGTGACAGCTACGCTTTTTGATTATCATCTAACCATAGAACGCTAACGATATTTTATTATATGATTAGCACTAACGATATATACATTTTACGTACACATGACTATTTCTCTAATATACTTTATTTGTTGTGGTTTTAGCAACTTAGTGCATTTTTAATATTTATTTGTCTATAAAAAGACTTAAAGTGAAAAAAAAAAACAAATTTAATAAATAAGAATATAACCCATGTTACTCAAAATTTTTGTTGAAAAGAGTACAAAAAATTATTTTTCGTTTTTTAAAAACATCTGTCGGGTTTTTGTGAGTAAAAAGGTAAGAACTGACGTTTTTCTACACATTTTATGGTTTTTTTAACGCATTTACAAATTTCATTAATGTCAAATACAGACAATCGTTAAAATGTAATCGTGAAACGAAATTCGTTGACAACACTATAAATATGAGAAAATTTCTACAACATATACGTGTGTTGCCAACACCACTCTCACTAGAATTACTCGATATCCTCAAATAATATACCAATGATGGAAACATTATTGTTAATTTAATTCATATAAATGGTAGTATTTATGTAATATTGGTATACTTAATTTTACACTTAGTAAAAGTATCGGTTCTCCACGAATTTTGATGGAAGTGCACAATGGTGTGGGGTATCATATCGTCGGGTTTGACCGGCTATACATTTCTTACTTGTTTTTGTTTTTTTAATATTTTCTAAACAAAACATTTTTAAGTAAACAGAAAACACATTCGAAAAGTAGCTCTGGGTTGGGGAACAACTCTCGCGTCACCATAATTATTTTTTAAGTACAGTGAGGCGGGTTTTTGTTGTTTAATCTTCGAGAATTTTGCGTCTCACCCCCGCATTGACTAAGTGTTTGTGGTCGTCTAAGTACATCGGTTTATAGTTTTTCGAGGCTTACATTTGTCACATGCAATAGATTTTGTTAACATAACTTTTATAAGATTGGATTTGGTGCAGTATCACACAAAGATAGACGAGTACTTAAAAAAAACTCATTTTAGTCTGGGTAACACTCGCTTGCCTGAATCTTCACGTTTTGCACAAACAGGTCACAAAATGCCTCAAAAATATATCAAGATTTTAATTATGAAAAGACAGGATAAAATATAATATGGTATTTACCAGAGACTTGAGATGTTGAACATGACGATATGTTCTTACTTTTCTTTTTCTGTCTAAGTTTTCAACACATTTTGCTTTCCTTTATGTTGAAAATTCATAGTGTACGTTATTACAATTATTTTTTTTTCAACTATTAGATTAATTCATTGAAATGTCAGAATTGACTACTTCCTCTACCAAATTAAAAATATTTGCCGAATACTTCAACTTTTCCGAATGAGGTTTCCAAATTTATTTGAAGTGAAGAGAAGGGAGAATAGTATGTATATAAGGTGAAAATAACAAAAATATTACTAAGGATTTTGAGACGACACCATGAAGAGTTTGTTACTGTTTGACTCAGTTTGACCGCTCTTCATTTGCGATTTATCATTTTATTGAATAAAATGGCCACTCTAATATAGCAAAAATTATATTTTTTTAATATCAGAATAGTTTGTGATATTAAAAAAACCAATTTTGAAATAATAAGTCTAATTTCGATTTCAGAACCTTAAAAATAACTATTGGTTACTTCGGAGTAAAACCATATTTACTTGTGTTATTAGTTATGAGGTGAGAAAAAAAAATAATAATATTAAAAAAATTATAACAATGACTCATAATTTGTGTGACATTGATCATAATGGTCCCTGCTCTTATTGTACTTCAGGATAAATATTATGCAAAAGTATGAAGTAGACTTACGAAGTATAACTAGTTTTTCTAGTATTTGGATCATAACTTTTTGTTTATGTATTGATTTTGCCCATTTTCAAAACCAATAATCTTATGTAAGCATATGTCCGAATCTGTGCAGACAGTCAAGCCGCGATTAAATTGCTCTGGGGTCTATTTTCAACATCCAGGCTGGTAAATGAGTGCCGCACATCTCTGAACGATATGCGAGATATTCAAATTTGGAACTGATCTGGGTAAGGGGTTCATCTTCGATATGAGGATATGAACCAAGTTGTTGGAGTACTGCTTACGTCCTGCAGGTCAATAATTCTGCGACATTTAGAGAGGATTGCACAAGATAGATGGACAAATGAATCCATATGTTCTACCTCAAGGCAAATATTGCCTCATTGTGATGAATCTCTGTTTAACTTCATTTAACTGGACTACCAAGGCATCGGTTACGAACTCTGGTCGTCACAGAGCATTGAGATGCTGGGAGACAAGGGCTCCCTTTTAATGAATTCTGTAGAACATGTCACGAAGAGGAGGAAAAAGAAACGGTGGAGTATTTCTTATGCCACTATCCTATTCTCACTGAGATTAGGAGTACTAATTTTGGTTGTCCGTTTATGCATGTATTATCAGATCTCTAACATATTAAAATCAGATGGATCAATACTTTCATACATGCATCAGGCTGGTTCGATTCGAACGCTGTTATGGACACGTGAATTAGTAACACGTGATCCCTCAGGGATCACTAAATTGAACCCAAGTGAGCTGTCTTCTATTGATTAGTCATCTGCCCACTAAACCTAAAACCAAAGACCTAAAATAAGCAAAAATTTGAGGCAAATTTCATCCTCCTAGGTGGTCCAACCCGGGCTCTATCTTGCTAACATACGAATAGCTAACATAGCTAAACCGTCTCAAATTTTCACAAGAAATCAGAATATACATACATACTTTACATAGTTTTAGATGATTTCGACATGTTGCACACGGATTATTTAGGTGTCTCCTTTTTCCACTTACCTTCTTAAGCAAAGGCACAGTAGTCACTCAATTCCATGATAAACTTACCAGCCAGGATGATCAAATTAAGGTATGGTACTATGCTTCCACAAAAATAGAATATAAGTATGAAACTTAATCCGATATCAAAGTACATATGGGTTTAGAAAGAATTTTTACTTTGTAGTTTATTTTTTTCCTCTGTTCCGGAAGCTATATCAAATATAATTTAAGGCAAAATAACAAGATTTTTGATATCATTATCACAAAATTAAAATATGTTTAAATTTTCGCAAAAATAATTTGAATCTTACTTCAGGCTTTAAAGTACTTACTTTTCTATCTAACACAAAACAACAAAATTGATAAGCAAATATACTAGTATTTTTGACTGTACGTAACTTAACTATTTGCAGTTGATTTTTCGATTTTTTTATTTATTTAACAGTTTAAATAACATCACATAATATCGGAATTTCGTAATAGGAAATTGAATGTGTGATAGATATACTATGTTTCACATAAGCTATACAAAACAAAGAAATATTTCTGTGTATGCTTACAAATACACAAACACCAACATGTCACACTAAACAATACAAATGTAAATGTATAAATATATAATATATTTGTATTATACAAACCAGAAAAATATATACATATAAATATTATATGAATGTATGTATGTATGTGTGTTTATAAATAAGCATGTATACTATACATATTGTCTATCGAACTAAAAATGACAAATACTTTTGCAAATTCCGTTTTTGTGCTGAGCAAACAATGTCAATTTCCGTCGAAATTAATATCACGGAAGTCTCTATTTTGTTTGTGTCACTTTACATACGATGTTCGTGCCGACGGGGGTTGTGTGAGAAATCAGGAAGATAATAAAATTTAGCTCACAGTTTCTAATATAAATTGTTATTCAATATGCTAAAATAAAAATTTCATTCCCAAATAAAAAAACCTTTTTGTATTTTTTTTTTTTAGAAAAAATCATTTTAAATATATATAAAATTTTTTGCATTATGTTTATCTAATTCATTATACAATCCTCGTGTTAGAATTTTATTACTGTCATTTGTTAGTTTTGTATATACTTCTTTCATTTATTGTCGTTATTATTGCTGTAGTTATGGGAGTTGAAATTTTATAAAACAGCATTCATTTGTGGAGTTATTGATATTGTTTCTAGATAAAATAACAAAAAGATATGTTTATACAATTGGTTAAATTGTTCTTTCTCATTCCATGTAAAACTGATCAAAATACTGGTTGGAAATTCTGAAAAATAAATAAAATGAAAAACTTCAAAAATTATAATTTAGCTTATAAAATTTTTCACTGTTTGTTTATATTTTTTCTGAGTTTTCTTTTACAGTTTTGATGTAAGCAGTAGTGTTAAAAACTAATTATTGTTTTTACAAATTGAACATGTCTGGTGTACTTAGATTCAACACTTAATTATATTTAATTTGTTCATTTTCCTTTTAAATCTCAAGCTAATGAATATAATTAAAATTATTAATGAGATATATCTAAATATTTATGAAGTTGTAAAACCAAACACAAAGAACTTATCAAAAACCATTTTCTAATTGCCAATTATGTGACAATAATTATACTCAGACAGACATAAAAAATTTTAAAATGTTACCAGACACATTTTGTTTTTTATTTGAATGTCTGAAACTTTATAATCGTACACTCACTCAATGACTGTCTATAAGAAAACTAAAATTTCATTTTAATATCTCTAAATTGCTTTGATGATAAGTAAGATTACACAGGACAACAAAATCTGAAAAAAAAAATGATATCGCCAATAGTTCTACAAAATTCTTATTCCTTAGGCTTGATATAGTGTAGAAATTTAAATGAAACTTTCCATTACACCAAAATTTTAACCCATTAAAGATAGTTTATTCAAAACCATTTAATCGGCTTTATCTTTTTAAAAAAACCCGCCAGTTTCGAATAATTTTTATTTTTGAATAATTCGACAGGCCGTTTTTTTTCTGTAAGTTAAGCGTTTGTTTTTATAGAATATATGCTTTCTTTTATTTTTTATTAAAATCTCATTTAGCAGCTGATTCAGAACATCAATCACATTGTTTGAAAATTAAATTTGTATGAGAATTACTATTTTTTATATTTTTGTAGTTTTCATAGAAATTTAATTTTTAAACAATTCGCTTATTTTACTGAAAGTGCCCAGAAAAAATTTCAAAACTTCTGCTAAAATCATTAGTTCTAGACCTGTTGTAATCAGATTCTTTAATAACATTCTTAAGACTAGTGGTTTCGCAACCTATTCTGGAACTGATGGATTAGAACGGTATTCTAAATTTGTTTTTTAAGAATGTTTTCGGGAATTAATGGTTTAAAACTGGTTCTATATTACTTTTATATCAAATAAATTTATGGTTCCCAAATGGCGTCTTTGAACTTTTTAAACAAATTAAAAGAAATCGAAAAAAGTGAAACAAAATAGACTTAAAAAATTTAAGTTCATTTAAAAAATAGCCTTAGAGTAACGCTCAATAAAATAAGAACTAAAATAAAAAAAAAGATTGATTTTAATCTGGTTCTTCCAATGTTTCCTAGCGCTTCTACAGAACTGGTTGTGAAGATGACAATTTCGAACAAAAACGAGTACAGGATAACGTATGCGGAAAAAATTTTAACAAAAATAAAAATTATATAATTTTTCTTAAAAAAATATGAATCATATATTATTCTTAATATGCTGCTTTTATATGTGTTCAATATTTGGATCACGTTTCTGCAATTTTGGAGAACTTTTGAAGGACTTATTTAGCATGAGTTTGAAAGCTAGATGTTGGAAATTTCTGAACTTGTTAATTGGGTAATACATCCTAGTTTACCTTAGAATCTTGTTGATATGATTTTAGAAACTCTTCTCTGTTTAAATTGTTGCAAAACTTATTAATCGATTTTAATTTAAAATTATTTGATTTTTTTGATTTTTAATTTTAGCACATTAATTTTTTTTCTAACTTCCCAAAATCAGTCTGTCGTTATATTCAGATAAATAAGTAGTTTAGAAGATACATTTTTATTGTATAATATATCTCGATATTTCTTCTTATGAAATTCATCGACACTGCGTTACATAGCTTAATATATTAATCAAAAAATGCAGTAAAATTAAAATTTTGAAAAGATAAAAGTTCGCCACAACTTGACTTTGGTCCATACAATTTTTTATTATAATTATTATTTTTTTCTAAACGTTTGGCCTTAATTCTTGTACATTGCCCATCAATGGATTTATATCTATAAAGAAAATACATGTCTTTGACACTCTTTGCCATCTGCGTTAAAATCATGCTTTGTGAGGCAAATATAAAAGTAATCCAAAACATTACACATTTTTTGTTCATGTTACCAATTTAAAGAAAATGGAGCTCCGATTTTCATGCAAATTAGCATATTATAATGGGAAAATAATTAGCTCTCCAAAACGAATGATAAAATATCGTTATCATAAGCATACTGTTATTAAAAAATTAAAGTCAAATTAGATTTTAGAATTGTTGCAAAAACATATTCGCCTCAAATTGGCTTTTTTGACTGCATTTTATCCATTTTTTTCTATCAATGATCCTATATCTATCGAAAATAAATTTTTCTTTCACTCTCGTTATCATCTGAGTTAAAATATATATAATTTTTTGGTGATGTATATATAAAAATAATTCCAAAAATTACAAATATTTTTTCGAAGTAATAAATATTTTTACTTTTATGAATATTTTGAAGAAACTAAGGGTTTGATTTTCATGAAGTTTTCACAATAATATGACAAGACCATATAGCCATCCAAAATTGATGATAAAGAATCTTTATCGTTAGTACAAGGTTTTTAATCAGCACCGAAAATTTTGTTGCAATTTTATTCCATTTTTTCCTGGATATTTCTCATTCTATACACCTCATTATCATATTTAAATCATGCTCTGACAAACTTTCAAGTTTAGTTTTTTTTTTAATTTTTAATTTGTGATTTGAGTAACACCAGACGCACTGAAAAACATATGTATATATATACATATATATATATATATATATATATATATATATATATATATATATATATATATAAATTCAATTTGAGTTGAGACGTTTATGACCAGAAATATTTGACTTACACAAAATGAAATGAATTTTATGGAACAGAAGAATCTTTATTAGCATTCAGTTTAAAAAAATACAATTTTTTTAATATAATCCTCTAGTTGCAGAAGAGCAATATGTTCTATGTGTACTTTATTTAGTAAAAATAATAAAAATTTAAAACTTATTTTTATTTTAAATAAAAATCAGTTAACTTGTTTGTTAAAGTAAAACCGTATTCGAAACATATTTTTTCAAAAGAGATATTGTTCGAATAGCTCCAAAAAAAACTTCTGAAAAAGTTGGTTTTTTGAATACACTAGTTGACGACCAAATAATATATGCTTCTCTATGGAGTTTTTAGGTTATATAACTTTCCAGGTAATAGTTGGAGCAAATTCTTCACCACTGTTTCCAGGAGGTGGAAAAAGGAGGCTAAATTGAACTTTAAAAAAGGTCAGAAAATGTCAAATGCCCCAAAAATTAGGCTGGAAAAAAACTAATATTTTTTATGGTGGATGATTTTTCGCTTTTGTAACAACTTTTTTAAATAATATTCAGAAATATTTTTTGTGGTTAATAAAGTTCATTAAAAAATAATTACCTGTAATGATTGATTAGGGAATTTCATAAAATTACTTAAGTTATATTTTATTTGGAGATTGAAGTTCCGTAACCGAAAATTTTGGTTAAATATAAATAATCTCGATTTTGTTGTGTGAATTATTACACCAAAAAGTTCTTTAATGGATGATTTTGTAGAAATAAAATGGTAAAAGCAAGTAAGAAAATATTTCCTTCTTTGTTGAATACTAAAATTTTAGCCTTTTTAAGGCAATTGCAAAAATAAAAAGAGGCTGGAAAAAAGCTGGAAGCTAGAGCGAAAATTTTGAGGTCAAAATCAAAATGAAAAGGCTACACGGGCAATAATTTTCTTCTCTTATGTTTTATAAATAAAAAAAAATGGAATCTAGTATAAGTCAAGTCTCCAACTTGCCACACTTAGTCCCAAGAATTTTATAAAGTTGTAAAAATCAAGAATTTCTCAATTAGCTCCCTAAAACCTTTTAGAAATCAAGTGCAAGTGGTGGGTGAAGATGGGAAATTTGTATTAGATATAACTAACACATGACCGAAGATCTCAAAAACGGTACAATTTTTAAAATAGCACTGACAAAGAATACCCAACATTAAAAGTTTGAAGAAAATAAAAATCGAATTTAAATGATAAAGTCAACAAAAAATTTTGCTAAATATGATGTAGAAAGTTAAGTGAAACATTTCCATCATGTCGAAATTTTAGGAGATATAATATTTTTATCTTCAGCTTCATTGAAAAATGTAAGCATTTCGTTTTCTTATTAGGATTTGAGAAAGTACTATTTTTCGTTTTTTCTCACACTAAGATGCAGCAATAGTCTGCCAACATAGTTGAATTCCATATGTCTTGATATAACAGCGTTTGGTTCCCCTTGTGCATCGGTTATTGCTCCCATATTTTAGGAGATTTTAACAATATTAAAGACTTCTAATGGCTAGTTAGGGCAAGTTGGAGACATGGCATGTTCTACACTTTTGTTATACTATTCCTTCTCTGTAAAAGATGGATGCCTAATTTACTTATCCATTACTCAGAAATTTATACAACCTAAACATTCATTAGAGGTTCATATTTCCTTTGACAATCAGTGAGATAAAAGTGTGACGTCATAGAAATATTTCATTTAACCTCCTTCACTATATTTAGTCTAAGAAGTAAGTATTAATCTGAACTATTCACGATGTATATTTTTTATTTTTTTTGTAGACTTTATTATTTAAACTTGGATTTTTATTTTTTTATTTTTTCAAAAATTTGGTGTACGCATTTTCTGTTAGCACGATTTTAAAAATTTTACCATTTTTGATATCTACGATCATGTTTTAGTTATAGAAAATACAAATTTCTCCTCTACATCCACTCCTTACACCTGATTTTATGTAGTTTTATGGGTTAATTGAGAAATTTTTTATTATTGCAATTTTAAAGACTTCTAGGGCCTATGTGTGGCAAACTGGAGATTTGAGTTGTACTACATTTTTATAGCACCATTCCTTGCCTATAAAACATTAATGATTAATTTGCTCTACCTGTTACCTAGAAAATTATATAACCTAAAATCTTCTTAGGGAAGCATATTTTCTTTAGTCATCAATAGGTTAAAAATGCGATGTGATGGAGAAAAATCGAAATGTTACTGGTGATTGGATTAAGTAAACCTACAATATTTGCAACATATTTTTCACGATATTTTTTTAGTGTTGATCTGTGTTATTTACTACAAAATATATTTTCTACGCATATGAGTATGTATGAGACAGATATGAGTTTTTCCAATTAATGGAAGCAGTGGGATAGTTTTTATATCCTTTTAATTACCTCCCTCATGAGAACGTTGTAATCTGTCTGTTGTTAACTTTACTTTTTTCTTTTTTGCTTTGGTGGTTAATATATATGCATATTACGATGGATTAGTTGTTTTTGTCAAAAGACGTGTAGCAAAAATATAATCTATGAAGAATTCTAAAAAATTTTTCCCAAGAAACTAGGTGTCTAGAATCGAAACCTAGCTCCCGTGCCTAAAATTAAAAACTACTCTTTTGGAGGACCAAAATTCCATGGAGAAGAATTTAAAAATACTTTGTTGCATATAAAGCTGAGTCTTAATTCAAATTTAAAATTTTTAAAATCGCAATACAACTTGATATTGCGTAAAACTCTAATTCTTTGCCACCCGGATAACAATTTTGCCGCTATGTGGTAGCTTAAGTGTCAGCTTCTATAGAGTCTTATTTCTTATGGGCAATTTATTTCAAATTCTCTATTCGAAGTCAGTCTCTAAGGTACTGTATTTAAAAGTCGGTAAAACAAAAGGTTACCCAGATACATCCCAACTACATTCTTAACCTCAAATTTTTTTTCCCCACTTGTAAGGTTAAGGTGGTGAATGGCCAATTAGTGTTAAAAGATGACACTGGAGGAGAGCTCCAGTGCCCATAAGAAGGATCTGGTTGTATGCTAGTCTAGTCCATGTAAGAAGTCACTGCATAGATATTCCATCTCCTTACATGTCTACGAGTGAGATCAGCATGTGGATCAAATTAATAAAAACAAAACAGAACAAAAATGATGAGGGAGGCTACTCATTTGACCTTCTGGCCCCTAGTTAAGAGACATCGGTCGATCTCTCACAAGCACAGCACCTTACTGCCTTCTGATACCTCAATACTAAAAACTCGTCCACTAGACGCCAAGAAAAGATGATGAAGAAAGACATCCTTAAATCAAGATACGCTAAGACGGTTTAAATTCTAGAATGCTAAAGGTGCCCGCATGAACGCGGTGATGAAAATCAAGTGTGGTATATTCTATCATAAGTTTATGATCTCCCTATCCAGCATATTCAAAGCTACCACAGAAGAAAGCGCGAAGTGAAGCGGAACCGATGTCAAACATACCTCCGTATAAATCGCCCAAAAGGAGGAAGGTCAACGAGAAGACGACTATTCCAAGACCAACAGTAACTTCCATGACAACAACAACCGGACGTCCCTTCAACGAAGTGGTGAAGGATTACCTTACTGTCATTCTGGCGAACGAAATAGATGAAGTTGAAGCTACTAACTCTCTATTTACAGTCATAAAGCTTTCAGAACCCCCTAGCAATAAACAAACTGACGCTTAAAATCATCAAAAAATATCTGCAGTACTCGAAATGTACTGCAGATAATCTACGGGTGGTTACTGCGCTGGACGCAGGAACCCTGGGTTGCCAACACAGAAGTGAAAGGATTCTTGTCATCAGCATAGTGGTGAGCCTAAATTTTATTGTAAAAAGAAACAATAAAATTTTTCTTTGTACGCAGCTTAGCTTAGTAGGTCGTGATGCCAATGCCAGGTACACAATCTGTGATAGCACTGAAATTAATGAAAGTTGTGAATATATCTTTGATTTCATTAATACTAATAAATTACCGACATTCATTTTTCCTAATTCGGGTAACTATAATGGATAGGGGGACGTGCTGGATGTTACACTCATAAATGGTAGGTGTAGGATATCAACTGACAGGTGGAGGTTCTCTAGTAAAAGATTTTTTTCTGATCGTTATTGGATTCTCTTCAATATTAGACTTCAAGACATCGCACATCAGAAACCTAACATCACATTTCAAAAGACCAAGAAGAACCGCCTGTTTCAAGTTTAATGGATTCATGCAACACAAATTAGCAAAAATACTAAACATCAAAGATTCGATCGCTGGTATCGAACAAATAGAAGAAAACTTTAGAAAAGCACCCGAAGTTTTCTGTCCGAAACAAAGGCTAAAAAAAGCTTTTCTCCATAGTGGAACTAGGAGCTATCTGAACTAAGAAAAGAAACATGTAGAGCCTTCAATGAAAACTTTAGTAGTAAATTGTGGCATCCATACCGCTGTCACATACCGCTGCAAAAACGCTATAGTGGTCGCAAAACAAGATCAAAGATTCAGCTAGATTCAGAAGAATTCTTGCTAAGGGACAATCAAGTCTAACCTATATTAAAATTATGAATTGCACCTGGTTATAATTATCAGAGGAATCACTTGACATCCTTATTAATACTCACTTCCCAGGCTGTAAGGACAATTCACCTATAGCAGCAAAGGCTGTTAAAAAACAACAGAACATAACCACCACTGATAGAATTTCATGCTCAACTGACAGCTTCTCCTCCTATAAGTCACCTGGTCCTGATAGCATTTTTCCAAAGATACTGCAAAGTGCAGAAAGACACGTCATCCCATAGCTACGCAACATCTTTATGCTTTATCCTTCTCTCAACTATGATCCGGAGAACGGGAGAGAGATCGTTTTTATATCAAAAATCGAAGAATGCGAAAGACTTTCGACCAGCAGTCAACTCTCATTTCTTAAAGGTCGATATGCGGAGATAGCTCTATACGAGGTCGCTAGACTTATAGAGAGATCCCTGGAATTCCGGTAATACGCAATGGCAGCCTTTTTAAATATTGAAGGAGCCTTCAATAGCGTACCTACCCGTGCAATTCAAAATGCTTTTACCAATCTAGGTATTATGTCAGCAACTGGCTGGTATTCATGTAAAATTTAAGAATAATTACGGCAAATCTTGCTAACAGCACTATGTCAAAGCATGTGGACAGACGAATATCACAGGGAGGTATGATCTCTCCACTGCTTTGGCTTATTGCCAATAACTCGATTCTTATAGAACTAGACAATAAATGGATAAAAGTCACTGCTTATGCCTATGAGGTTGTGATATTGGTGTCTAGTTTGTTCTTAGATGTGTAGGTGATATTATATCTACTGCTTTAGATCTACTCAGCAACTGGGCAACAGAAAATGGTCTAGGAGTTAATCCAAGCAATATTGAACTGGTATTATTTGTAACAAAGACAAAGATACTAAACCTTAGACTACCGCGTTTAAAGAACTACGAAATTCCTCTTTCAACAAATGCAAAATATGTGAGCATTATTCTAGACTCGAAACTTTCATGAAAGTTGAATACTCTACATAGAGTACGGTAGCTTACTACGACTGTCGTAAGATGTTCGGTACACAATGCGGACACGGTGCACAAGTCCTGTTATATAGCATCAAAATATCATCATACATTGGAATTGCAGGCGCAATAAGTAGCTCTGAATATTATACTGCACCTCGCTCCCATTGACCTTCATATAATGGCCATATCTGCCAGCAGTGCAGTTAGGTTCAAAACGTGCGGATGTTGGAAACCAAAAAACATATAGTCATGCGACAATCTTAACCACATTGTTATCGATCCTAAACCAACCTTCTGACTATGTTATTTCTTGTATGAATTTTGATAGAGCATTTAAAGTTTACCTTTTCTCCAAGAATGAATAGCGAAGTGGTAATCCCTTAGAAAACTGTAATGTACGAATTTATACCGACGGTTGCAAGATAAACTCTGGAGTTGTATCTGGAACTTACTCGGATGATCTGGAGAAACATTTTTCGTATTGTCTTCCTGACGGAGTGTATTTCAGGCTGAAATATACTCCATCTATAGAGCAAGCATGACACTTCAAGACAGAAATATTCGCGGAAATATTGCAAATTTTTTTCAGCAGCCAGGTGGCACTTCTGTCTCTTAAATCTTTCACTACTACGACCATATTGGTCAGTCAATGTAGGGAAGAACCGATTAGATTACGTCGACTTTCTGATATTAACTTACTCTGGATTCCTGCGCATGGAGAATATTTTAGTAATGAATTGATAGACGAGCTAGCTTGATTAGGATCTACTTTTAATATTTCTAATGCGGTGTTAGTTGCTTGGGGCTATTAATAGCAGTATATTTATGTACTCCTTGTACAAAGCTGAAAACAGGTGGCGTAATCTCGACACATGCAGGATCGCCAAGGTGATTTGGCCCTCCTATAATAAAACTGCACAATGCAACTCATAAATCACAATCGCAGAGATATATCGAGATTTCTGACAGTATTAAAAGGCCATTCAATGTTAGGAGTACATGCAAGCCTACTCGAATTTCCCTTCAACGACTATTGCCGCAGCTGCAAGGATACGCAAAGGAGGAAACAGTTTGTGACTTTCTATACGAATGCCTACTGCCCAGACAATCAAAAGACATAAATTTCGGTGATTGTCGACTTTATCATTTAAATTTAAAAAGTATAAAAGATTTAAAGATTTTTTGTGAAAGGAAACCCAAAATTGACAAAAAAAGAAACGACAAAAAATAATATAGAAATAAACTCAAATATTCTAGAAGCACAAAAACTCTTGAAAAGTAAACTTATATTCGCAAAGTGTTAGAAGCTTTAGTCAAATACGCATTTGTTCAATATGTTTCATTTGAAAGAGGAAAAATGAATGAATGAGGAAACGGAATTTCTCACTCTATCGCAAATAAAGTCCACATTTTCCCTGTATCTCAGAGGTAGCGATTGCAAACTCTTAAAAAAACATTTTAAGTTCTGAAACTGTACATTCATGTTATTTTTTGTTGTTATAAAATGGTAATATTTTAATTATTCCCATGAAAATTATGCATTTTGGTTTTTTAATGCAAAATGGTAAATTCAGTAATTTGAAGTATGTTTTTGTCGAGCAAATTTTTTGAAACGAAAAAGTTTCAATACAAAAAATGAGCATATAAGTGAGCATCGCACCTGATCAAGAACAGTGACATCCAATTAGACCACCGTGAGTAACTGCTATTTGTTTTGTCATGTTCAGTAACTTTGATAATGAAAAAAGATTAAAAATGTCGTATCGAAACTATACGTGAGCCAAAAGTTATGTCAGTTGATGCGAAAAAATGCATTAAATTTTTGGTTAAATATGTCTTAAAAAAGTATACTTTAAAGGAGCAGTAACAATTTAATTTAGTATATTTTAAAGATCATTTCGGAGAAAGTACTATCTTTGTGCTTAGCTATCATAAACACATAAATAAATCACAAAATTTTACGTGATCGTGTGAAGACAAGGGGCTTGGTATTCAATATATATATATAGATCTTATAACTTGCAGGTTCCTCTGAACTATATTTGTGACAAATTTTGAGATTCCATTTAGGGGATAGGTAAAAAAGTAGAAAAATCAAGCAAAAAATTTGTTAGATAAAATAGGGGCATAGTATTCAATAAATTAATCGTATAAGCTATAATTCATTGATAACTATATGAGTGCCAAATTTCATGTAAATTGATTCAGTAGTTGGGTAAAAAATTAAAAAATTTAATAAAATAATTTGATACAAAAAGTGGGCTTAAAGAGCTGTGGTATCCAATAAGTAGGTCTTATAAATCTATATTGCCTCTGAAATATATGGTGTGTCAAGTTTAATATGAACCGATTCCAGAAATGGTTAAAAAAAATAAATAAAATTAAATAAAATATTATTTACACAAAAAGTGGGCGCAAAAAGGTTCGTTTTATCCAATCAGTATCAGGAGTAGACTAATTTTCCTTCCGTGTGACGAAATATCTGTATGCTAAGCTTCTTGCACATCAGTTTAGTTGCTTTGCCGTAAAATATTAACAAACAGTAACTTCTGTATATACTAGCTTATTCCGAAAGCTTCGCTGTCGCTTTTGATGCGATAACTTATATTCAGTTTATATAGGATACTTTTTATACTCATCTGCCGTATTCAAATTTTTATATGAAATTATGTTATCAGTAATTTACTCCTTCAGATGTCCGAAAATAAATTCTATTCCTCATACGGAGGCTACCCCTCCTGATGGCCCTAACCATCCTGTTTTATTTCATCAAAGCAATATGATAAGAAATTAGTTTCCACAAAATTTGAGAGCTCTCATTATAATAGTTCTTTAAATATGCCATTAGGAACATTTGATTAATGTGGTGGGTATAATTTCCCCTGGTCCTACCTATCCCATTTGATCTAAACTTATGAAGGTTTCTTAGAAAGTTATTTATACAAAATTTTAAAACTTTTGCTATATTAGTTCCTAAGATATAAGATATTTAATATTTTCGTTATATGGATGTACCATTTACCTTTGTCCTATTCATCCCACTTTTATTTTGAGTTTAGTGGTTGATGAGAAATATATTCCCGTAAAATTTTAAGATTTCTGCTGTAACAGTATTTAAGTTATCCGATAATTATTATTTTTTGTATTATATATACTATTTGCATCTCAGTTATGTAAATTGACAGTGGAATTATTTCCGAAAAACCTCAGGACTTTGTCTATATTAGTTCTGGATATATGTGATAACTAATATTTACTTTGTATGTGGGCTACCATTCCCCCTGCTTCTATCGAAAAATAGAATAGCCTATTTTATTTTCGGGAATTACAGATGATACTGTGCAAATTCCAAGAAAATCAGTCTAGCGAATTATAAAGCCCAAGAAACCAACCAACACAGATTAATTTTTACATATAGAAGGATGATAGGAAGGATTATTTGATTTGTCATCTAACAAATTGGTTATGTGAGATCAAGTTCCTTCTAAACTACACGCGTGTCAAGTATGAAGTTAGATATCGTTTTTAGATAAAGTGGGCATAACAAGTGGTGTGACATCCAATCAAGATCTGATATAGCCTAAAATTCTTTCTGGTGGATGGACTATCTCTTCCGAATTTCATAAAAATCGATCTATTAGTTTTGCTGTAAAAGACAAACAAGCAAACATTCTCTTTTTTCATATGCAAATTTAATAAAAATTTAAACTAGTCAGCTTTTAAAATACTCTATTATTGGTAAATAAGTTTATTTATATATCAAAGTCATTTATATACAGTACTTATAATTCGCTGTATATCTTTTAATATTAAAACATACCACTAAATTGTAAATAACCAATATAATGTTTCTTTTAAATTTGTCTTATTTTATACGACTTAACCGCAAGTCTTTCTGTACGCATTACTACTAAACTATCTAAATACTATGAAAACTACAAATGCTATACAACCTTCAGTTACTGAAAAAAACCAAAACAAAATACCAACTCGAGCAGTCCAGTAGCTAATAGCCCCTGTTAAATATGTAGTGATAGTGGTTTAGTGGTATTCTGCATATTCGAATACCAAAAGGGATGTAACTTAATAGTCTTTGTTTAAAAATTTTCAAAGTTTGTCGGCAATTTTAAGTTAGTAACAACAAAAAGAACATAACATTAGAAACAAAACTACAATGACAACAATAACTTTTACTACTGTATATTGTCTTCTTCTTACTGCTGAGGTTTTTGTTGGTCTTATTGTTACTACTTTTCCTATTTAAATTACACCAACCAAAATGTCTTTTTGTCTTTTCTTGTCTTCAGCAAAAATGTCCCAACTTTTATTAATTCTTCTTAAGTTTTTTCCTCTTTTGCAGTAAACAAAAAACTCTTGCCATATTCCTTGTAAAAGTATATGGCTATCAAATAAAAGCCAAAAAACATGGCTAAAGTACTATTATTTTCAGTTTTATTTTGATTTAAACTTGGTTTTGTATTTACAAAATAAAGAGATAATGCGAACAACCCCAAGTAATCCCCATTGTGCGAAAGTAACATAAAAATAAGTTTTTATATGAAAATTTCTTAGTAAATAGTTAGACTAACCCTCATGTATTAATTTTTGAAGTCATCATCAACGTTACCAATTTCGTATAGAATAATAGCTAGAGATTTTATAGTTAGAAAAGTTTTTAATTTTAAATGGTTTCAAAATGGTATCAGTATAATTGTTAAATTAAAATTAAATATCTTTTGTTTATATTCGCGGAGTTTATTTTATTTAAAGGTTTTATTATTTTGTTTTCCATCAGTAAATTGAATTGTGGAAATTTTGGTAAATTATATCGTTAAGAACTTAGATGTTGAAGTGGAAAGACACTTATATGGTAACATTGAAATTTCAGAATTGGGAAAATATATTCAAAATAAATTATTTATTTTTATTTCTTTGAAAATTTAATTAATTAATTAAGATATTAAAATTAGGTATACGCTATGTTTAATATAATCAATATTAATCATATGCACAGAAACCCTAATATGATACAAAATCTTCAGAACTATTTCTATGATTCTATATGAAAAGTTACTACTCAAAAATCTATTACGCATTTTCCATAAAAGTATAAAATTTTTTAAACTGTAAATAATCATATATAAAATTCTTTTAGTGTTAAACCAATAAAGATATTAATTTTTCTAAAAATTTGACATAATATGTATAATTCATACACTTAATTATTTCATAAGTGTTGTGGATATTCTAATTATTTATTTCATAACTTTTGTAAACAATTTACATTTTCAACATGTTTTCCATTTTCAACATACGCATTACAATAATGAACTTGCAACCTATTTTAAAACTTTGACGATCAACCATTATTCATTTCTAAAAATCACAATTTAATTTTACACGCAAAAACAAACAACCGTTTTAACTGTTTTCCATTTAAAACTAAAATAATAGAAATAACGAAAAGGACGTCATACATACTACGTAAATACACACAAAAGCACACAGAATAATAATATTGTTCATAATTATAATTCATTTAAATTCATCAAAGAAAATAATCATTTAAATAATTTCATAAATTTAATGATTTATGGTAAAGTTTATTACTGCTATTTAATATATATAAAAGTGTATTACAAAATGAGTGTATGTGATTTTTTTTTGCTGTTTAAATGAAAAATATGAGAAATATTGACAATGAAAACTGAGTATTACTCGTACATAAATCCAACAAACAAGAAATACAACAATAATATCAAAAAGTCAAATTAGTAGTCAGTGAGGCAAACAACGAAATAAACCAACAACATATTATGCCAAATAAAGCGAGTGAATGGAAAATTTTAATTCAAACAATTAGAGTTCTAAGCTTTCAATTTGCATAATTTTATGTTTGGTTACGCACTTTGTATTTTCGTGTGTTTATTTATGTGATTTTCAATAAGAGCTGGTGGTTTTTATTCATTACATATGAATTTATATGTATATATATGTGTGTATGAGGGTATCCAAATATTCGGGGTTAATAGTTGATCGGTTAGTAATCGATTAATGGCAATTTTTCAATTAACCGAAAAGTCTTAATAATACATGTAAAACATACATTGTTCGAAAAAAATAATAGGGATGATATACTCCTTCGTAATAATGGGTTAAAAATTTTTGTATAATAGACATATAATATTAGTATACTGCTGAAATATTTTAAATATAAAAATATTAAGTAAATTGTTTTGTTTTTTACTAATTTTTTTATAATAAAATTCTTATTTACAAAAAGTTGAGAAAAGTTCAGAAATCACTTGGAAAGTATAATAGGGACAGTCTGTGCAAAATTTCGTTAAAATTACTTTGAGTTAAATTTTTACACTAACTATTTTACAGTGTTGAAAACTAAACTTAAGTGATATTTCATTTTTCATATTGTTATATACTTTCAGTAAAAGTGTTTTAAAATTGATCGTGGAATACATTTCATTGATAGGGATAGAAATGTTATATTTAAACTGAAAGAAGATGGAGTATCAATTTGAATAAATTCGCAAATAGTGAAGTGCTCAAAAGATAGTATGCTCTAACGCGATTTACGCAAAAAATGCGATGAAAATAGAGTAAGAAAACTAAAAACCTCAACTCCTTTTGATCAAATTTTAATTCGTTATTCAAAAAATAACCCCTTTGAGTCATCAAATAGCCTTAAGAATGAATTATGTGCTCCAGTAGCAACTCGTATGATAACAAACAGGCTCAAAGAAACTAGACTTAAGGGACGTAATTCCAAAAAGACACCACTTCTAGAAAAATTAAATATGCAAATATGTAGGTTAGAATTTGCCAGACAATACATTAATCGACAAAATTGGAACAACGAGCTAAGGTCCAATAAAACAAAGATTAATTTCCGTTTCCGTCAAACACGGAAGCTTGTTGTTGATATGGAGCTGTTTTTCATCGTCAGGATCGGTCCAATTGTATAGATACAAGGAAAAATACCGTTGACTATTTATACTTTCTTTAAAATAAAATTCCAACTCTTTTCATTCGCTCAGAAAAAAATACTATCTTCATACATATAAATTAGTTCTGAAGAAAATTCTACTTACACATACAAGGAGTTCGGTTTTTTTTTGAGCGAGTTGGACTTCAAGTTTTTTTCTATGTATGTCATTAAAATTTTAATTTTCGTCAACAAAATGTACCTAAAAATACCAATATTAATTTCGATTTCTACGATTAAAAAAAATCATTCTCACACAGAAAAAAAGAGTTGTTTAAAAAAAATATTTATTAAATAAAGCTAAATTACGAGAATGTTTTGTATTATTAGATCCAAAACTGCAATTTTTCCATAACAATGGATGAAAGAAGTGAGAAGATGAACCCTTTGTGAAAGAACTTGATATACATTATATTACTGAATAATTATTCCAACAGATTAAATACTATAATTAAGGTTATTTATATGTTTTACATGTATTATTAAGACTATTCGGTTAATAGAATAATTTACCATTAATCGGTTGTTATAACCTTTACTTAACTCAAAACTATGTGTATGAAATTATCATTTTATTAAACATTCTACTCTAACAAATAAAGAACATCCTAAAAAAATCATTTATATCTTGAAGTAGTGAAAATTTTGATCATTTCTAATGAACTTAGCGTAGACTTGTAATTGGAAGATGTTCTTTTCTTTGATACCTATTCACTAAGAAGTAAGTCATGTTCACAATGCCATGAAAAATTACATGAACTTCCAATTTATTTTTTATTGCCACAAACAAATTAGTTTTAATTTTTATATAAACCAACATATATTTAATAAAAAAAAAAAATATATATTCATAACATTATTTTTCATATATCTAAAACAATTCTTTTTAGTAACAATTATTTGCAAAAACAACAACCGAATCTCAGCGTTTTGTAGCAGAACAAATCAATAATAATATTTTTGGATACTGTTTGTTTACTTTTTAAGCAAAAGGAAATTTAGATTTTTGATACATAAGAGGTTACGAGAAAGTACTTACCTAAAAATTACTTTTATTTATTTTTACT
Source organism: Protocalliphora azurea (assembly GCA_932274085.1). Lineage (NCBI taxonomy): Eukaryota > Metazoa > Arthropoda > Insecta > Diptera > Calliphoridae > Protocalliphora > Protocalliphora azurea. The sequence continues at coordinate 3,925,286 of OW026520.1, read as the reverse complement.
GGGATATAACAAACATATAAAAAAATGTAGTTGATATAAATTTATTTTAAAAATAAAAAATTTTCTAAATTTATAATTTTAGAAATAAATTTCGGATAACTGGTTATTCGACACAAATTATTAAATTTATTCGTTATTGAAAAATAGTTAATCGACCAAAAATAATCAGATGACGTTTATTGGATTGGATACCCTAGTGTTTATCTCTGTATTTATGTGAATGGGAAAAGTTTGAATAGTTTCACAGTGTAACTTTATTGGCAGTTAGTGAAAGCATAAATTACTATAGGGTACATTCTCGAATATAGAGCTGAATGTAGACTAGAATTTATATTATAGTATAAACTAGACTGTGGACTAGACTGGAAGCTACAATATCACACTAACGCAAGACTAATCTTAGCTGCTCTACATTTTCTGCATCACACTAAACATGGATTATATTAATAGTTAATAGTAATAAAAAATCTAAATCTACTTTTATATTAAAATAATTTTTTTTATAATCTGTATATAATTTATAAATCAATCAACATAAAATTATTAATAAACCAGTTTTCATAAATATAACATGGTGTCAGGAGTATATAATTTTAAATAAAATAATTTAAAAAATATAAATAAAATGAAAAATTGTGTACAACTGAAATAATGGGGAACGGAAAACAAGTATTTTCATTTGCTACTTTAATGGGAGTATACTGTCCCATTAAAGTCAAAAAATTCAAACATAGCAATGGAGTGGCAAAGCTAGAGCAAGCAGTTTAAGATTTTTCTTTTAGTATCTAGAAGCAATCAACGTGGAAATGAGTACTACGTCACGTTGCTATTGAAGGTAACAAATTTTTTACACGAAAGCAAATATTAGATGAGTCAATAAGTCAGCATGCAACAGCGTTACAGAATTTGAGCACAACTTGTGAATTTTGGAGCGTTGCTAGACGATTTAGTAAAAACCATCTTTATATGTGGACTGTCTCCAATTAAAAAAAAATGTATCTATGAAAGGAAAACTTTTAAGTGAAGGCGACATAAAATTGGAAAGATATTGGCAAAAGCATTGAATTGGCAGGAGAAAACACGGCGGAAATCCAGATACAACCTGAAAATGTCGCAGACGTTTTAAAGAACAGAAAAACTAATCTAAAAAAATAGTCAACCAAAAAGTGTGGTAAGTGCGGAAAAACACATATGTATAAATGTCTAGGAGAAGGTACCATATGCCCTATTTGCAAAAAGCCAAATCATTTTGCCAAAATGTGTTTCAAACGACAACATGAACAACAAAAAAGAAAAAAAAATAAGAAACGGCAAATATTATATGAAAAACGTCAATACAGAAGAAAATATCAGTTCACAATCTGAAGAAGGAGAGAGAAATGAAACAGACGGAAAAGTTATTAAAGAATGGAACGTGAATGTAGAGCTGGACTTTGTGCAAAAATACTGTCAATTAGATACCGGCACACAAGCCAATTTGACGTCAAAACAAATGGTTCTTAAGCTTAATATTAAGAACGTATTTATTAATATTTTAACTTTTAGTGGAGAGAGGTTACCGATTGTAGGTGAAGTCGAAGTTGAGTTAAAATTTAGGGATTGTATAATTAAAACAAGATTCTATATTTTAGATATCAATTGTAGTGTGGTATTAGGACTGGATATAGCGGTTGAAATGGGATTGATGAAAATGGTAAACAGTATTAATAACGAAGATATTTTGACAAAATACTCTATGCTGATTGATGGCTTAGGCTACCTAGAAAATAAGTACAGATTTCAACTTAAGGAAAATGCTCAGCCAGTTGTAAACCCTCCTCGTAAGTTACTTTTTACATTGTTAGAACCACTTAAAAAAGAGCTTGAGAGGATGAAAGGTTTAAATGTCTTTATCGAAGAAAAAGAACTAACGGAATGGGTTAATACAGTTGTTCTTGTAACAAAACCAAATGGCTCGTTGAGGTAGTACTTGGATCATAGAAATCTAAGCAAAGTCATTGTTAGGCCTGGGTTTTCTTTTCCTAACATAGATGAGTGTAAATCTCAATTGTTAGTTCTTTAGATGCAAATTATGGTTTTTGGGTGGTGCCTTTGTGTGAAGAGTCATCAAAAATTTGCACTTTCGGCAGCTTTTGCAAGATATCGTTTTCTTCGATTATTATTTGGAATAAATTCTGCACCAGAAATTTTTCATATCGAGATGGTTAGAATATTTTCTGATATAAAAGGTGTTATCATGTATATAGATGATTTCTTAACTGAAAGATCATAATACAATTTTGTGTCATTTAGTAAAGACATGTGCAAAATTTTAAAAAGGAAAATAAAGTTTATTGAACATGTTTTCAGTGAAAAGGGTGTTAGGCCTGATGAGAGAAAGGTAAATTCTATTTTAGGAATGCCAGTACCAAAAAACGCTCAGGAACTTCAACGATACTTGGGTATGGTAAACTATCTGGGTCAAATTTTAGAAAATTTATCCGCGAAAAACAAACACTTAAGGAATTTATTAAAGGAAGACTCTTTATGGCAATGGGGTAAAGCACAAGATGATGAATTCAACAATTTGAAAAAGGAGATAACAAGTGGTCCTGTTTTGATATATTACAATCCCAATAAACAGATAACTATGAATCGATGCCTCAAAATTTGCAATGAGGCGAAGGCCGTTGATGCCAGTCCTGTCATTATTTGTATTTCTTGTAAATTAATTTTGTACTAAATAAATAACAATAAATTTGCAATGGACGCTGTTATTATGCACGATACAAAGCCCACAGCGTATGCATTAGCATCCTTAACGAATTGTCAAAGTAATTATGCTCAAATAGAAAAGGAGTTATTTGTTATCCTCTTTTTATGCACATGTTTTTAATAATATGTCATAATGGCATTGTAGAAACAGATAATAAACCACTTGTGTCACTTTTTAGAAAACCTTTACATAAGATTTCAAAATTCATGATGAGGCTTCTTTCATATAATTTGACGTTTGTAAATAAACCAGGGAAGTATCTTCACATTGCCGATGCCTTGTATAAAAGATGAAATTAAAATTATAGATGACGTTCTTTGAAAGGCAATAGGCTCATAATACCCAAATGCTTATATGTTGGGAAAGTTACGCGAAGGACATTTAAGTATTCAGAGGTGTAAGAATCTTGCAAAAGATTCAATATTTTGGCCAAATATAAATAATGATATCTATAGTATAGTATCGGGTTACGAAACTTGCATTAAATATAGAAATGTTAATCCCAGAGAAACTACAATGGCACATGAAATAATACAAATTGCGTGGTATAAAGTGGGTACAGATTTATTCGAATTTGATAAGAAATGCTATCTACTTGTTGTAGATTATTTTTCAAAATATATGTTATAAACATTTAAGATAGAGTATACTACCTGTTATGATTTTGAAAACGGTCCACCTTTTAATTCAAAGGAATTTAGCAAATTTTGTTTAGATTGTGAAATTACTCATCAAACATCTAGTCCATATTTGCCAAGATCTAATGGCCTTGTTGAAAGGTCTGTGCAAACAATTAAGAAAATGTTAAAAAAAATGTAGCGAAAAAGGTACTGATTATTATACTGCTTTACTACGTTATCGTGCTACTAAGAAATATAACATAGCCAGCCCTAGCGAACATCTTATGTTCAGAATCCTAAAACCAAAATTGGCATCCATGCTAAAGTCTCTAAAACCTAAATAAATAACACCTAATAATTTGAATAATTCAAAAAAGGAACAGAATATTGAGATATTTAGCAAAAATAAGGAAAGGGCAAAGAATCTAAGATCCATTGACGATTTATTGTAGTTGACGTGTCTAAGGAACCTAGATCCTACTGCGTAGAAGATAATAAGAAGATAAGAAGAGTCACAAAAGCCAAACTATTACAATGAATATAAGAAAAATGTAGGCAAACATGGCAATGGTAATACACCTGATGTAGTTGAGATAGCTAAGAAAAATACAGTTATTTATCGCTCAAGATCTGGCAGAAAGGTAATGCCACCACTGAGATTAGCCATTGAAAATTATTTATTTTTTCACTTCTAGTTATTTTAAATTTATATATTTTGTAATTAATTTTATAGATTCTAATTATTAATTAATGTATAATTGAGTTTATATATATATATATGCATATATTTCTAACTTAAAAGGGTAGATGGTAAAACTTTTTTTGGTTATATATGAAATATTAAAATACAAGCTTTGACAGATCCACTGCAAAAAAATAGATTTCCTTTATACAAAAAAAGTTATGGCCATTTAAAAATATATGGTAATCACCAGGGAAACCACAAATATGCTCTAAAAAAAGGGGTTTTATGCGCATGCAGTAAAAAAGAAAAAAATGCCCTTAAAAACGCAAAAATATGCGCTAAAAAAACAAAAAATATTTATATTTTTTTTAATAAGAATTATGTTTTTCATTAAAACAAAATATTTTATTAATATTTTATTAATAATTATAAAATAAGGAAACCTAAAATTTATCAACTGTGTAAAAATTGTATTCCCCATTTTTTATTATATGACATAAATATGGAATTGATCTTCCATTTACTTATCCAACTAATTCTAGGCATTATTTTGTTTAGAAATAATCAAAATCATATGATTTCATTAAAAAAAAATGTTTTTACAAAATTAAATAATGCTTTTTAGGCAAATTTAAAAGCCATTACGTTCCTTATGTTATATTTCTAAAATAGCTTTAATAAAGATCTATTAAAAATAGCGTAAGATCAATTAATCTGTTCTTAAATTTACAATCTTGTTGCTACAAGTCAAGCTCCCCAGCGATAAAATGGTTTCCATTAAAGTTAATTTTAAATGCTAAACATTTTCCGATTTTTTTTTATAAAATCAAAGTAAAAAAAAAAATCCCATTAAGTATAAAAAATATTTCACTAAAAAACGCTAAATGTATAAATATGCCGTTAATGGCAAAATATGCAAAAATAAAAATCGATGCCAAAATTCTTTATTAGTTCTGAAACGGATAAATATTTTATCGATGGCGTTAGTCAACATCCAAAAAAAAAAAAAAAAAAAAACACGCATTTTCATATTTGTGAATTCCCTTTTTATCACTTTCAAAGCTATAGAGTTGCCGCAGTTTTCAAAAAAAAAAAAATAAATAAATAATAAATAATAATAATAAATAAATAAATTTCATTTTACATGCTTGCATATCCTCCTCTACACATGTACCAAATTTTATCCAAATCGGTAACCAAAGGTCAACATTTTTAAAATTTTAAATGAAATTACTCAATTATCAAAACTCATTGGTTTTGTTTTTAAATTATTTAATGAAGCAAATTAAACCATTAACCTTAAATCCTAATCTAAATTGGCTTTAGTAAATTTACAGTATAAATTGCTAGTAAAATGTTATTCAAATTTAACTTAACCAAACCAAATAATATTTAATTCAAATATGTCCAAAAATAGATACAATATATAAATAATATTGTCGGCTCAGGAAATGACTCAATCAAATTTATTTGTCATGTTTACTTTCGATTAGTTTCTAAAGCTCAGTTCGAGGATATACCCCATTGATTTTACTAACTACACATACTTAAGGAATGTACAAGCTGTTTCAATAAATTATTTTGACATTTCTTAGATAACAAAAAAAAAAAAAAAAAAAAAAATAAACAGAGACTATCATTATAGGGGGAGGAGTGGAAAATATAGAAAGTATGTCTTTATTATCTACATTTTTACAAACAATTCTATTTACAGCCCTTTTATGTTAATATTTTTTTGTGTACAGCAAAATCTAAAGAAAAAAATCTATACAAAAAATATACATAGAAAAAAAGAAGAAAATATTATAACCCTAACAATCAATACAAGATTTATGAGTTTAATGCCAAGTATTTTGCAAAAGAGTTCAACCAATTTCAAAAGCTGCATCTTGTTTGGTTGAATGTATGGGTCTAAGGGCGAGAGTGATTTGAAAAGTGATTAATTTTTATAAAAATTATTATTATACAAATTTCAATAGTAAGTCATACATTTTCTTTATGGAGGTGATTTTATATCTAGTAAAATGATTAAGAAATTGTTTATAATTTAAAAGAACTTTTAAGGACGGTTTCGCTTATATGTTTATATGCAGATATTTTGTCATATATTTATACTTATATACGATTGTACGTAGGCTATATTTGTAAGAAATTCCTCGTAGACTCTTTATTCTTTTACATGGTTTTTTGGTTATTTTATTATAACTTTCACGCTTGCACAAACTCATACACACTTGCTAATGCATATCCACGTTAGTAATATAGTTTTTTTCTTTTTTTGTAATATTTGTTGCTTTTTTAAAAAAAAGTAAAAATAAAAATTTTTTGTTACTTTTTTAGAGTCTGTACAATTTTCGATATCGATATCGTTTTACTTGTAAAAATCTATAAATTTTACGAAAATACAAAATACCATAAAACACTTCTGACAAAAATAAATACATAAATCGCTAGCATTTTAAGCACAACAACAACACTAGAAGATACAACAACCAACGATATTCAACGCATCTGAACAACCACACAGTTGTTGTAGTAGTGTGGTAGTACTACAACTACTTCTATATAATAATATAATGATTGTATGCGTGAGTATTGTAGCCAATGCTAGTGTGCAAATATTTTTGGGTATTGGAGTAAGTTGGTTTTATCCCAGTTGACAAGAAAAAAATTGTGGAATATTCTTGTAATCCATTTTTTGGTTTTACTTGAGGATAAGATTTTGTTAAATAAAATTATTTAGTGGATACAAATTCAACACTCATATATAAGCTTTGACTAAAAGTCGCTTTCTACCCTTTTAGTTTTTATACCCTACGCCACTATAGGTGGAGAGGTTTTGAGAGTTTGTGATGATGTTTATAATCGCCTTTGAATCACTTTCTGAGTCGGACTTAGCGATATCCGTCCCACCGTCTGTCAGCTCATATAAATTTTGTAATCAAACTAAAAATTTTAATTTAAAAAAAAGCAATGAAATATGGAACCCAAGGAATCTCATAGCCCCCATACAAATGTCCTCCCGGAGTGGGGGTCGAAAGCACATGAAAAATTTGAATAATTTTTCTCCCTAATAATGTTAAGATAACTTGAAAATAATTTTAATCGACATCTGTGGCAGTTTTGTTTTTATAAATTGGACAAAGCGTTCTGGAATTGTACTAGTATGACGGTATAATAAGGTGGTCATATTAGTCATCTCCAATGTTACAAATTTAGCCTTTTTAAGGCTAAATCTAGCTTTTTTTGCTCTTAGCTTTAAAATTTTCTTTTTAGCTTCCATCTTTTCTTATAGCTTTTTTGGTTCTTAAAAATGCCTAAGAAATGCTAAAATTTTAATATTTAAACAACGAAGAAAATAATTTCTTAATTAATACTATTAATTTTATTTTTATAGAGTCATCAATTTGAGCATTTTTATAACCATCATCAAAAAGGTGTGGGATATATTGGCTGTCATTTCGTGAGTTGCATGTCGAATAAATCATTTAAGACCCCATAAAGTATACATATTCTGGGTCTGGTAAGACTCTGAGTCGATCTAGCTATGTCCGCCTGTCCGACCACCTAGGTGGACAAAATTTTACTCAAATATTTCTTATATAAGGTTTGTTTGGTATTGAAAATGGGCAAAATCACTTAATAAACGAAAAACTTATGGGCCAAATACTAGAAACACAGGGTGTCTGTTGTAACTTCAGTTCACACTTTTCTACTGATATCTTGTATAGCATGAATGACAACGAAATTTTTTACAAATTGTTCGAAAATTGATATAACCTAAGAAACCAAAAATGATGAAACTTTAAAAATAGTTCAAGAATCAAAGTAAACTCGGAAACAAAAAATGAGCGTTCTCCTCTCATATAAGATAAAATTTTAAAATGTTGCAGATGGTACACAAAAAGTCGAATTTTTTTAAATATAACCAAACTTTTTTCAAACCATTACTAAAACGAGTATTATAATTATTTTTAATATACCTTATTAATCATAGAAACTATTTATGAATATAACTAAGAAAGTGAAATTAAAGGTTGAAGGTATACAATTATGAATTACTTATGGTGTAAATATCCGCAATTCATACGAAAATTATTTGTTATATTTTTCGAACCGATATGTATATTGAGTATCAAAACTTATAGCAAAACAGTAATGATTTTGTTATTCCATTTCCAAAACATTATGAAAATAAAATATATGTCTTAAAAAACTACATATTTCAAATTAGTATATTAAATTTAATTATGAATAAAAGGAAACAAGGACATATGAAAAAAAGCATTAGCGAAATTTATAAAATTTTTCATTTCGAAAAAAGTAAAATCAAACAAAATATGTTGTTAAGCAAAGCACTATGTAATGAGTTACAAAAATTCTAAAAATTAAGAAAATGGGAAACGACATAACTTGAGTTTTGTAGTTTTTCCTTTTGGCCACAGAAATGTTCAGATAGTAGTTTTTATTTATTAAAAATTAAAAGTGTAAAGAATAAATTTTTTGGAAAAAATTTGACAATATATTAAATTTGTGAAATTTTACCAATCCAGAGAAAAAAAAAGATATTTTGAAGTTAACAGAACCATCTTTAAACATTATAATTGTAAAATAACAAGTGTGGGTACTCGAAAAAACAGAAATGTGTTCATAATTAAAATCATAAATTAATTAATTCTTAAAGTTTTAAAACCAAAAAAAGACGAAATTTAAAAATTAATGGGAGTAAATCCGCCGATAAAAATACAAAAAGAAGATCTGGTTATCTCCGCTCTGAAAGTTCTAGAAAGAGAAAAAATGCTTGGAGGAGAAGACAGTCTTCGCTCCTTGATAGAAATTTCAAAATCTGGCTCCGTTAGAATTTGTAAGACGAACAGTTTTATATATTTTATGCCATCCGGGAGCTTCAGAAAGCTCCAAAAAGAGAAAACATGCTTAGGAAATTATAATATATAGATATTGGAAAAAAATTGTATGCGCAAAAATTACAAAAATTTTTTACCAAAAATTTAAAGCTGATTAAAATTGTGATTAAGACATTCAAAGACACTGTTTACGGATTAATTTTGAACTATATCTGTAGACTGTTAAACAAATTAATCAAGTTTAACATTTTGTATGAGAGTGAAAAATATAATAATCTTTATATAAAAAACCTTAAACTGACTCAGAAATTGATTCTGAGTCGAAAGGTATACTTAAAAGTGGATATTGAAAAATTTGATATAAGTTTTTATATTACATTATTTTGTTCCATTCTGTGCTACTTATGTAATAAAAGTAAAGTCTATTTTGTACTTTGCTTATAATCACGAAATTTATTTCAATTAATTTATTCTTGATTTTAAATTTAAAGTATAATGCTCTCATTTTGTCCCATAAAATGATAATGAGGACACGCGCGTAAAGGCGAACAAAAACTTATAAATACCCCATTTTGCTTAAAAAAATATATTGTTTATAGATAGGCCAAACACAAAAAGTGTAAATAAAAAAAACTAAAGGGTCACAAGACTTTTTTTTTAATCTACAGATAGCCCTTTTTAAATATAAAATATAAGACCTCGATACACAAGTATACAAATTTTCTTGGCGACTCTTCAAACATTTTCTCTATATAATAAAAAGACTGTACTCTAGATTATACATATTGTAAATCAGCGTTTGAATAACTAGACTTTAAGTAGCTGTAGCAGCAAAAAATAGCTAAAACTCTAGTTTAAAAATGCTTAAAACTTGTAGTCGTTCATTTTTATTTGTTGTCAAAAACTAAAATTTTGAAAGTAGTATAGCTTTTTTTATAATTTTATTACTACTGCTACCTTCTTTCTTAGTTTTAAAGGCAGTAAATAGAGTAGCAGTTAGCAAAGGTCAGAGCAGAGGTAGCAGAAAAGGTAGCAGTTGAAGTAGTTTAAAAAAAGTGAGGTAGCTTAAAAATATCAATTTAAAGTACATAATTCAAAATAAGGATAAATATAGTTGTTCATTCATTTAATATTTTTTACATATTAACATTTCTCATTTTAAATTTAGTTAATATTTATCAATATCGTATAAGTTTAAAATTTTGAATAAAATTCCATAAAATTAATTTTGAAATATATCTTAAAATTAAAGGAATATTTTTTATCTTTTGTTTTATATTTCTATATTATTTAGAAAGTATTTTTTGTTTTCTTTACATGGTTACTAAATATGTTGCCACATTTTTCACATGCTTCAATATATCATTATATGTTGTAGAAAGACAATATTATGATTTTTCTAGCAGCATCATTTTTAAATAAACAGTACTTTTTTTTTAATTTTAAAACTTATTTATGAAGTTTTATTAACAAAAATTTTAAATTGAAATTTAAATTTAATTGAAAACAATCAACAACATGACAACGCTATGCACTTACCAAATGTAAAGTTTAATATATTGGTGCCCTTCATTTTATAAAAATACTAAGGTTGTCATCTGGGTTGTCAACATTTCGTAAAACAAAACTATTGTGTACAAATCAAAAACGAAACCAAATCCCCGTTCTTAACTTACAAAATATAGAGTTCAAAAAGCGATGTTTACATATTTTCTTGTTTTTATAAAAATATTATTTTTACTTTGGTAAAAGTAAGTACAATACAGTTAAACTAATAAAATTTTTTTTTTTTATTATGAACAACTATTTTTTTATATATTAATTTTTTATAAAAAACTTGGAAAAAAAGAGTAAAATATATACTTAATTCTAATTTTGAAGTAGTGAAAATGCCCATATTTAAGAAGAACTTGGTTGTGTTTCCTCTGTGTTATTTAGGAGAACGTCCTTTTAGTATTTCGTATATTTTATATAAGTTTCATAAATATGTGAAAGTACGACAGTAAAATTTTGAACTTTAAATATGATTGAAAAAGTAAAAATATTCAGTTAGATCTACGCCTACTACTGGTTTCCGACTTTATATCGATTCTCGAAATATCTGTATAAAATTTCGTTGTCGTTATATTATGCATTTGTTTAAGAGATATCAGCAGAGAAGTATAAATTGAAGTGACAACGGCCACCATGTGTTTCTATGATTTGGCCCATAAGTTTTTTGTTTATTAAGTGATTTTGCCCATTTTCAATAGCAAACCAACCTTATAAGATAAATATAAGAGACAAATTTCGTTCCCCCCTAGATTGTCCCCCTGAGCCCTATCCTGCTTTCAACGGACAGATGGACAGACGTATGGACATAGCTAGTTCGACTCAGAATCTTGCCAGGTCTTAAATGATTTTGTCGACATGTTACACACGGGTTGACAAACTCAATATGTTGGTGGGTTAAAAAAGTTTTTTATTTTTTAATTTATAAAACTTCTTGTCCGATTTATAAAATATGTAAATATAATAAGAAAAAATTAGTATCCCATACACTAACAATCTTTATGACAAATTAGCCTAAAGATTTAGTTATTAATTTAAATCTCAAATTTTATTTATTTTATAATTAATAATAAGTCCTTCATATTATAAAAGAAAGTTTAAAAAATTCAATAGAATAATTAATATATAACATAATAAAGTAATACGACAATATTCACACATATTTTATAAAAACGGTATAGTTCTAAATTTTATTATAACAATGTATTGTGCTCACTTTTGTTTATATCTATTTTTCTCATTGTTTTATGTTTATTGCTGCTTCAAGAACTTTTTTATACTACCTATTAGCTACCTCTCCTAAAGGTAGCAATAAAAATAAAAAAATATATATTGTGGAGTAAGTATTATAAAAATTGAACTACAAATATTTTTAAAACTACTGTTTCATTTGGACCACATGTTTTATAGCTTCTGATCCATCTCAGGTTTTATTATTACTTTTTTTTTTTTTTTTGAAGTAACAGTATTTGTAGAAAGTATTAGACTACAAAAAACGATAAATGCTTTTACTACCAATACTGGAAATTTTCTGTGGCTGTAGTTTTAGCCAATCCAAAAAAACTTGGTAGCAGTTGGAGTTTTACGAATGCTCTTATAAATAACACATATTAATCATACGCTATGTTGTGTAAGATAAATATACAAATGCAAATGAGGGATATCATTTTAAATGCAAATATTTTTTATTTATTTATTATATATTTCAGACAAAAACAGCAGAGCATTATTAAAAGTATACAAATCTTGTAACAACATTCATTTTAAATACATACAAATTTATACAAATTTGATTAAATAATTAGTTGTTATATTTTATTTAACTAATTGTCAGAATCCTAATATATATATATATATATATATATATATATATATATATATATATATATATATATATATTATATTATATATATAAAAATAAAATTAGAAAAAGTATAAAAATATTATAAATCTCTACACCAATATATATCAATTTGTCTACTGGGTTATACCAGCAGTGATGAAGTGATTTTTATTTGAATTCCTGTTAAGGGCGGGTGTTCGTGCTTAAATGCTTTTTTTCATATTTGATATAGACAGACAAAATTACAAACGAATATAACACGCATACCCATTTTCACTCATGTAGCGGACCACAGTATGCTGTAGCTTAAAATTCCCTAGAGGTTGTATGTAAGCGGAATTTTATTTTTTTATAATTTTCTATTCTATTTTTATTTTTTTTGTGCGATTTTTTTATTATTTTTCCAGTATTGAATCTATGAATATTTAGCATAGAAATTGTATTAAAGTCGACGAAAAAAATATATATATCAGAAAGACATTTCTGCTGTGTTTGAGTGTGTATAGGAAAGATTTTTTCTGGTAACAAATTTTATGCTGCATAAATTTTGTGATATATACGAGATTTAACACATAAATGATTTTATTTGGTAACATTTCTCTTTTTTTCACTACAAGAGTACTATTATTATAATTTATTTTGTTTTCTTTTTTTTCTGTTAGTTTTATTGTATATCATTTTTATATTTTTGTACTTTAGGTTAAATTTTTTGAAAATCAAAGAAAATCTATGTTAAATGAAAATGTTTGATTGGGGTTTAGCGGCATGTGCTAAATCAACCATATTTGACATAACTTTCGAGAAAGAGTTATAGTTATTAGAGAAAAGTTAAAATATGAAAATTTGAATATAAAAACATAAATTTCATAAACAAGTTTAGCAGGAAATAAAAAATATAATGCTTTAAGCAAAACGAGGGCAATAATATGAAATAACTTATATTATGACATTGTTGCCTTAACGAATCATTAAATTTGATTTGAACGAATTTATAGTACAACGCAATATAATCGACAATTAGCAATTTGTTAGTTAAAGGAAAATAAACTTTGGGTTTAAGAAACTTGTATATTTATAAAAATTAAATAAAAAGGAAAACTAATGTTAAACACTTACTACAACAAAGCCATTCACTATATTTTCCTCTAGTATTTTCATATTTATTAAAGCAATATGGCAAAGTGCAAATAACACTTTAAATAATTAAAACACGTCCTTATTACCGCAACAACTAACCACCTGTAATTACTTAACACGAACTAAATGTTTGTACTAAAAATCAACAGCTCTACATCATCAGCATCTGAATCAGTGACTCAACATGGCAGCAGCAATAGCATCGTCATCATCTTCGTATAGCACATATAATAGTATAACGTTGGCATCCTAATAATATCAGGATGTAGCATTGTAAAGTAACAGTTTGAAAGTCAAGAGCTGCAGCACGTTATGGCAAAAGGGAATGCATATTGTTGCAAGTAACAAGTAAAATCTACTGCTGTGTGCAGTGTGATAGTAGCAGTTGTTTTACACTTACTTAACACGAAAAATGGATAATGCGACTAGATAGATGATTTTTAAAGTTTATATGGATAAATGGACAGAGAACTGACAGTTGTAAGCAGAAAGGATATGTTATGGTATTGTGCGCATATATTTTCTGGTTGTTGTACTATATAAGAACAAACTAGTGATTTTCAAATAATTTTTTTTCATTTATTTGTTGTTGCCGCTCTTGTGTTTAGCTGCACTGCAAATATGAAAATAAACTAGAAAAGCGAAAAAAACTCAACGTGATGTTAATGGCAACGACATAGTACCTTCATTATAATCAACATTATCACTTATGTTCTTCTTTACAATAGGATGAATGGTTTTGACGGACATTTAGACAAGGACATATGAATTGCAATATCACAATGTTCCCCATTGTAAATAACAATAGCATATAGAATACATAAAAAAAGGAGACGGTCATGATTTTCATTATCTTAATAGTCTCTAAGATCGGTGTTTAAATTAAGGTAGATAACAGGATTTCTTAAAGGCGAAACCAAATAATATAAGTCTACTGAGACTTGTTTAGCAAATAGTAATATAAATGGTAGGAAAATAAATAAAATTGACAATTATTAGAATATAATGTTAAATGTAAACAAATAAATACTTTACGTGTTTTTTGGAATTAAAAAAAGGGGATTCCATATCAAGACGGACAGCAATCGGATTTAACGTTTCCAGTGAAATCTACTAGAGATATTGTCTACTGAAAATGTTACTGAAATTATTAACTTTTAGATATGGTGTTTTGAAAATTTATTTATTAAAAGCTAAAAATTTCACAAAGGTACACAATTAACTTCAAATAACTTCTGGACTACAAAATGCACATAATGCTAATATTTTTTTTTGTACACTTAAAAAAAGTTAACTTTTTTCATAAAATCTGCACTCCTGCATACATTTTTGCAGAGGCGGAAATCAGTTCGGTGCCAAAACGATGAAAATGTATTTCGTAATTAAGCAGCACAAAAAATTTAAAAAACCTCGCACGAAATTTTTCTTTTATAAATCGATAAACATTAGAGTGATCGATTATTCGACTTTTTGAAGAAACTGGTTTTCGAATGGTTCTAATAGTGGGAATGTTGAAAAAACCAGTTAATTTTTTCGAAATTTCGAAGTCAGTAAACTGGTTTTTTTGCAAAAGTAAATATTTCCGTTAAGAGAACAAGTTAAGATTTGTGAAGTATAATTATTTTATGAAACAAGTTTTAATTAAGGTTAGAAAACAATCACCAAAAATGAAACTAATATGTACAGAAACTATGACTTATTATATAAAAAGCGTGTCTCAATTTATTCGAAATATATTTATATTTAAAAAAAATGTAATTAGTTATTATTATTAATTATTTTAAGAATGTTAAAGGTATTACAAGTTTAAAAACTAACTCCATTGATATGTGTATTTCAGTAAATATATATTTATTTTATTTATTTGATTAAACTTATAGACACTATTTTCAGATCTGATGATTTATCGTTATTTTTATGATTATTTTTTCTAAAAATGTTAATGATTTGACAATTTTTTTCCAAATTTGAAAAATTTTTTCTAAAAAAAAACCAAAACTATTTTCAACATTTTTTATATATTTTTCTTTAAAAGTAAATTAGTTGGTATCGATGCTAATAACTAAAATAAAAATCTTGCTAAATTTGTCAATTTAAATGGTTCATTTATAGAAAAAATTTTAGAGAACCATTATAATATTATATTCGATTCAGATATGTACACTTTTATTTTACAACGAAAATAAAAACTTCAAAAAAAGTTCTTGTAAAATTTGTATAAAAACTTTTAAATTTATAATAAAGGCATAATAAGTCCTTAAATAGCAGTACTACGTATTTCATAATTTTAATACATTTTTAGAATCGCTACTTACTTAGTTTTTCTTGGAAAGTCATACAAAATTAAATATTCATCATTTTTATGCATATATTATCAGTCTTAATAGATACTACTTGAGTTTTATATAGGCTGACAATATCAAATTAATGTAATTTTTATTAACTTCTTTTTAATGTAAAATTCTATCATAAATAAAAATAAATGTTTCATCAAAAAGCATATAAAGTATTCAATAACACATAGGGCACCTGAACTTTGGTGTTGACGATTTCAAATAGTCGATTTGACTATTTGGATGGTTCTCTAACAAATTTATCTGGCAATCATTCTTTTGGAATTAACTAAAATATATTTGTAAAATATAGAAAGAAATTAGCTTTTTAAATATTAATCAATTAAAAAATTTTTTCCAAATTTCCATTCAAATATTATTATTTATTGCATAGGATTTTTTCAAGTAAAATGTAGCTTTTAAGCCCAATTTTATATGCTTATAAAATAGATTAGGCAATCGAAAAATGGACATTTTTAAAAAAACCCTTTCACATTTAAAGCGAAAATCCTTTTCGGTTGAAAAACCGAGTCGATCATCCTAATAAACTTTATTTCTTTTTTTTTCAAAAATTCACCATTTTGTGTAAATTTGGATCAATTTAAAATTTCTTTATTAACCATTTATTAAGTCTTGTCTTTTGAAATATGAAAAAAATATATTTTATTAACAATACTTTGAGAAAAACTTAAAAATTTTACTATATTTTTGTAAAAAATGGACATATTTCATACTAAAGACTAGGAACGAAAAAATAGGTACATAGTTTACAAAAATGAACTCAATAGGTTAATCTTTTGAAATTTAAGTTTTAAATTTAAATGAAAATAGATTTTTTATTAATTTTTACTAAAATATTTAATAATTTTTGAAATACCTTGAATATATTTATTGTGTTTTCGATTGCTTTTTTGTTGGAACGGGTATATTTCTTTTTAAAGCATATTTTATATTTTACGCAGCTTTAAGTGTTCCTTAAACATTTTTTACTATAAAACAGTACATTTAAAATGGACAGAGTGTTGGACAGTTTAATGGATTGGTCTCACTTCTTACATAGCTGCACCATTTGCTTGATATCACTCAGCTAATTTTTTGCTGTAATGATGAGATGTAATATCAGGTCAGAAAAATTAGAATTTGTTATTTTTTCTAATGAAGGAATGTAATATTTTCCGAGAACACTAATTTTCTTATATTTCTCTATTGAAAGGGCCTGTTGTTACGAATAAAGTGCTTTTTTCCTCACACATACCAGTGTCTTGCCAGACCAAAAATTTGCACGACAAGTTTGCTTTTTTTACACGATATTTATCCGATTCATTTCTTAAAATATCTGCGATATGGAATTCCTGACCAATACTTTAATTGCCCTTTAAACGCATTTATATTTTTTAAATTAATAATTTTCGTCCTGTCCTTTGCATCCACATTTTTTCTAGCGTTCCTACTAGGATTTATTTCTTTGTGTATCTTCAGGATACCTTTTATAAACTTTTGTGGTAAAAGATATTGAGCAGATTAATAAGTGAGTCGAACTTCATCCATAGATGTAGAAATTTTCTCTTAAAATACTTATTATTTTGTTTGCCGCCTTCGGTTATCAGTGTTTCTTTTGGTTTCTTTTGACCTAAACACTGAATTTCCCAACTCACCTCCACTCTAGCAAGAAAAACTAATTATATTATTACAAAAACACTTAGCACGTATTTACTGATTATAACAAATGTAAATAAATTGACTGTAGAGCTTTATGCCCAATAAAAGTTATAAACCTTAAAGTGTGCACGGATTTTTCGTCCGCAGTCCGTATTTAATTTCAAAGTGCTAACTTTGAATATTTTTCTGGGGTAGATGAATTGAGATAATCCAAATACTTTTTCAATATATTATTTCGAAATATACTATACATTCCAGAATATTTTAAGAATAATTATCAGTCATATACCTCGGGAATTATTCCCGAAAAACAAAATAAAATCATGGCAAAAAATAAAAAATTCAAAATTCAAAATTCAAGCATTATTAGTAATAAGAATCATTGTTACTAATAATGATTCTATGCCACAAATCCAAGTAGTAGTCATGTTCCTTTTCTAACTCCTAATTCAGATAACTTTATTCCGCCTCTTCATACTTTAAATGCTTCCAATTGTAATTCCAAATGTAATTTCAACAGAGTCGACTTTAGTTACTCCTACGGAATCTAATTTAATAAATCCTGATACTAGTAGGCCTTTTGAAATTATTATACTAACTTCCTTATATTGAAATATACCAAAAAAATCTTTGAAATCTGGCTCGATTTGTAGAAATTTCGATTTTTGTAACTTTTATATACTTGGAGTGGTTAACTTTAAAACTTTTAGCTTATGTCGTATTACTAAAGAGTGACTAAGAGATAATTTTTTTGAAATCTTAGGTTCTTCTTAGGGCGATAGACGCGGTTTTCCAACCGATCTTAAAACTGGTTTTTTCTGTTTAAGTTCTTTTCAGCCTCTTCAAATTGTTCATTTTTCGAATATCGAATTAACCTGTTTTTTTAAACACAATAAACCGGTTTTAAGAATAATATTTTATTTCAAAAAATATATGTACTAAATACTAATGTTTGAAAATTTAGGAAAATTTTGTTAACTGATTAATATTCAGATATTTAATTTCTTATGTTTTATAAATATAGTTTAAGGTCAATTTGAAATTAATAATAATACTAAGTACCTAGTTTTTCTCTAAGACATAAACTTTTCTCTCTAAAAAATATACAACTTAAAAAAAATTATAAAATATTTACCAAAATTATATCAACCCAACATGGATATGAAATAAAAAGAAGGCATCGCCTCAATATAATATAAGTTTTCATTTAAAATTTTCAGTACAAAATATTGCAAAGAAAATCTTTAAAGTATATAATTAAATAATAAATATAATATTAAAGTGCTAAATTTTAAAAACGGTTCTTCCTAGCTTTTTATACTGCAGCATTTAAATTAAAGATATTGTACTGCAGGGATCAGTAGAATTCATTTATATATATATATATATATATATATATATATGTTGGGTCGATATAATGTTCATAATTATTTTATAATATTCTTAAAAATTGCTCATCCTTTGAAAATTTAAAGGCCTTTTAAAAGAAAATTTGACATCCTGGAAAGAAACTGGGTACACAGTTTTACCACTCATTGCTGAATGCGAATATATATGAAGATAAACAGTAAAAGGTAAAATTTTCAAAATGATATATTAGGTTGGTATAGTATTCAAAAATAGTTTTATACTATTTAATGTGTATCCTTCGAAATCCTTTTGATAGGAAATTTGGCGTATTGGAGAAAAATTGAATAAGTAGTGTTCAGTTTCGAAAAAAATTAAGACACGATTTTTCCATATTAACCCATCGTTTATGTACATATTATATAAAACTTAATCTCATTTTCGATGATTATTTTCTTACCTTAATTAATTTTTTTTAAATAAATATATATAACAAATTTTAGCCTCAACATTAAAAGAATTGAGTTTTTTTTTTTAGAGGAATATGGTCTTTTTGTTGAAAAATTTAGATCTGCGAAAAACCGAATTTTTAAAACAGCAACCAGTTTTTTTCAAAATTCCAACTATTCGAACTATTCGAAAACCGGTACTTACAAAAAGTTGAATAAACGATCACCCTAGTCCTTATCTACAACTTTACCATACATTTTAATTCGATTCGATCAGTATTTTAGGAGACCGCAATTTTTTTTGCGATCTCCCCCACTGCGCGATAATTACAACCGATGCGTATGAATAATATTTATTTATAAGTTGTATTACTCATACGTTACCATTTAAAGTCGTTGTTAAAACATATGTTTTATTTTAATAGAGCACACACAGTTTTACTTTTGATAATAGACATTTGTGGTAAATATTTTTTTTTTTAAGTAATTTTAATATTATTTCTTTATATTCTTTTTTATCTTTTTTTCATCATCAAAAGTATCCAATATGTTTTGCTTTAATGTCAAAAAAAATATAAAGCATAACTGTATGCATGTACTAAAGTCTTTAATTTAACACAGTAACAGAACAGACATATACCAATAACAATTCTAACCGTAACAACATGATGTACAAATAGTTACTAGTTTTACAACAACTGTACACAATATAAGCCACAAATATATGTGCAATCATACTCGTATTACCGCAAGACCAAAACAGACTGAAGACGCAATCACTTTCAATTATTGCCTCATAATATGTAATGTCTATATTTTTGTTTTATTGGATACAGTGGGAGTCAAACATAAAAGAACAATAGCAAATATTTAAGGAATTTTTGAGAACATAGAAGATCTTTTGGGAAAATTAAGAACAAGGTTAATTATTATAAGTTTAGTTTAAGTTTTTGATGAAAATAATACATACTTATTTAGATGGAAAAAAATTTAGACTTGAAAAACTGGAAGCAAAAATATCATCATAAAAAGGGTTGTAGTAAGAAGTTTAGAAAATACTGTTTTGTTGCCAATAACCAGTTCGTATGTTTGCTTTTATTTATGCAATATAACAAGTGTAATAGATTGGTATTGCTTATGATAAATATACCTGTATAATACTTTCAAACTAACAATGCAGATACAAAGGTACATATTAAGTCCCATTTTCTTATGTGTGACATGACATCCAAATGTTATTCGAATAACTTTACAGACATTGTACATTGGGGCAAAATAGGGGGTTTGACGACATTAACTAAACCGTAAATTTTTATATCAGGATATTGGTATCATTGAAAACAGAGAGATTTCGTGTTCTTAAAAATGTTAAAAGAGTTTTAAGTCACATTTAAAAACCGAAATGAAATACAAAAATTTACTGAGATTTTTTAAAATTATAACCTGCATTATTGTATGATGCGCAGTATCATGGCATTTTCAATAGTACATTAAGCGATATTATTTATTCATCTTCAAGTGTTTAATTTGTCATTAAATAATTTAGTAAACCAATTTAACTGTACCCGTCAGCCCGTTTAAGCATTATTAATGTAAACATTCTGATCAATCAATACTTGACAATTTGCAAGATATCTTAATGAAATATGTAACATAACTTCCTTTCCAAAGTGGACTCAATTGAAATTTATAAAAATTGTCTTAAAAATGCTTTCCGGATATATGTACGTTTTACTGTTTCAATTAAGGTGAAAATTAAAAAGTGGTTCGAAGTGCTTTTGCTTATTTTCAAGATGCAGTAACTCAGAAACTAACAAATATATTTTCAAAATTCTTTCATAACCTAACTGACTTATACCGAAGTAAATGTGTGTAAAATACTGTATAGTTCGGAGTCATACTTGATTTTAATAACAATAAGTATATAAAAAATTTATTCTTGAATTTGAAACTAAATAGTATAAATTTTATAGTTGGTACCATTTGTAGTTGTTGTATTGCCCTAGGTACATCTTTTACAAGACTGCACAGCTACTAGTTATTACTACAACTTCCTACTGTTGAAATAAATACAAGCACATATATCTGACTGAGTAGTTATTTCACAGTTTATACATATATACATATGTATGAAGATCCAGAAAAATAATACAAAAAAAAACAAAACCAAAATAGAAACAAATGAAAAAAAGTAGTTGTAAATGTATGTTTATGGCATCCAAATGCCACATGCACCATCAAGCATATGAGTATCTTAACAATAAGCGTACATATGTAGGAACCGGCTTATCTGCAAATGGCAATATAATTTTCACATGAAATTTAAGTACCAAAGTTAAGGGTAATGCACTTCTGTTTTTGTTTTACTTCATTTGATATTGGATTACAGAAACATATATATATATATTAATAATTTAATTCAACGAATTTTTTCCAGTCGACTCCATTCTTTATTCTCTATTGAGTTTTTTTTTTTAATTTTTATTTAATTTATTTAGATGTTGTAATTAGGGTCAGTATAGAATATTTTTAACATTACTTGTAATTTGGTAATAACAATTACTACCTTGATAATTTAAGGAAGGAGTTAAAAAATATAAAATCATGTATTGCTGGCATTTTTTAAGTATAAATTTTTATGTAAATTTACATTCAAATTAATTCATTCTTGCTTACAAAGCCTCTCCACGAAAAAATTTAACCGAATTTTTTATAAACTGAAAAGCCACATTTAAGCCTCAATAAAAAATAATTCATTCTAATAAAAACTTTTTTAAATTTGCCCCTCTCACTAAAATGATTATATCAATTTGTAAAGGCTGTAAAAATTAAAAACGGAAAAATTTTTCCAATAAAAAATTTATCAAGTTAATCAAGTAGGTGATTGAATGAATTAAAAATTTAAGTGAGAAATAAAATTTTAATTAAATTTTATTTTCTACAATATTCATCTAAGACCCCAAAAATCATATATTTTCTTTATCCTTATTGATAGGGAAATCGATATAACGATTTTCGACGGACAGTTTTTACAAAGCCCCAATTATCGGATATATATATTTTAAATTATAGGTGATATTCATTAGAATGATATCAAAAAAACCTGCCCATTAATGGTCAAAACGCATTTTTGGACTTTGCGAAGCTTCTATATAAGTTTCAGAATTGGTTTTTTGTACAAATCTGGTCACAATTTTGAAAATATTTTCAATGAAATTTGCACGCAGCACTTTCCTGACACAAAGACGAAGCCTATTGAAATTGGTTATGATGGGTAAATTATTTCACCTAGCCCCAACACAAATGTTCTCCCGGAATAGTGGTTTAACGATCATAGTTGCCTTAAATATATAAATATTTTGATGAGAACTGATATAAGAAAGTAGATCGGTCCATAATTGACATTAGCTTCCATATAAAATCCCCTTCCGAAAATCACTTTAATATGCATAAATCACATACACATGTCAGTATCAAGTTTATTTTCGACCACAAACAAGTTTTATATAATTAGAAACCACAGTGATAAATTTTATTAGGATTGCTCTATAATTTACCATAATATGAGAACCCTTCACGAATTTTGATGGACTTACACAATAGTGTGCTGTATCACATGATCGGGCTTGACTGACTATATTAATTTTTACTTATTTTATAATTACATTATGATACATATGTTTGTGTATAGATACATGCTTGTTAAAAAAAAAAAAAACAAAAACTGCACCATTACAATTTTTCTATTTCCAACTAAAAAGCATCCAAACATTCATATAAAATTATAATGCGTATGTATATACAAATAAAAACTATTGCAATGATTTTTATATACGTTTGTATGTGTATATTTTCAACAACTTTTTCAGATTTTTGATTATAACTCGATTGTTTATTGACCGTTATAGTTAAATCCAAAAACCGAAATTTTAGAAAAATATTTAAGATTTGTAAAAAAACAAATTAAGAAGCTTATATGGAGGATTCACAGAGTCCAAAAATATGTTTGAAGTGATACCTCAGTTACGCTTGAACCGATTTTGTTCATTTCTTCTGTAAAAACATTTAAAAAATTCCGGATTTCTTATATAAAAACGAAGTGCCAGCTTATATAAGGGCTTAGAAAAGTCGAAAACAAATACGTTTTTAGAGGCCGTTTTGGTTTTTTATTGGTATCATTTTAAAGAATATTCTCTATAATTTGATGTTATAAAAAATATATACTTGATAACTGGGGCTTTCTACAATTGAGTTCAGCAGACAGACAAACATCGCTATATCGATTTCCCTATCAATAAGGGTCCAGAAATTATATACTTTTTGGGGGTTTAGATAAATGTTGTAGAAATTACAAATACCTTTACACCTTTGGTGAAGGGTATAAAAACGGTATTTTTCAAATTCTTAAAAAATTATGTAATGTTGACATAATTAGAAGTTATGGACCAAAATGTATTCTAATTAATAATAACTTCTTAATTGTACATAATTTTTTAATATATTTTGAAACTTCAAAGATCAAAACTAGATTTATAAAAATAAAACGATTATATCTCCAAAAACGAAATTTTTTAATTCTTAAAAAATTATATATTGTTGACACAACTCTTTTCCATACTGGTGCAAAATTTCAGATAGGAGACTCCTTTGGTTTCGAAGTTATGTAGCAAAAAATATTCTAAAGTCAAATTTTGTACATAAAATTTAATTTCAAACATACTTTGAAATTTATTTTTGAAAATGTTTTAAATTTTATACCTTACAGTTATGCAGGTTTTGTTTGACGTCTATATTTTGAAGAAATCATTCACAATCACTCTACAATATTTAATGTGTTATATATTCTATAAAACTTATTAAATTTTGTAACTAATGTAAATTGAAATTTTAAATTTTTCATTGTTCTATTTAAATTTTAAAAATATTTATTTTCATTAAAATCTCATTTTTGTTGAGCACATTGTTGTATTTTACTAACACACTGACAGGCAAACAGAGTTGGATAACTACATTTTTCAAAATCTAGTAAAATTTTAGGTGATTTTGGTAAAATCTTATTACAGACTAGATTTCGATTTGTATGAGAAATTTACTTAAAATCTATAAAGTCTCATGTAGATTTTGTATAAATATGGATGGGGCATTACATACAAAAAATTAGCTTTTAATATTTTCCACATTTTCTTTCATAACTGCTAAACTAAATCAGTGTCCAGATTGAAATTTTACAGGAGTAGGGAGAAGAGTTATGCCAACATTGTATTAGTTTTTAAGAATTTCTTTCGATACAAATAAGTTTTAAATATTTTAAATATCGTTATAAAATAATACATACATAATTAAATTATAATTTTTAAATACATTTTATACGTTATTAGCAATTAAAAAATTACACCTTTTTGAAGTTTCTAGCGTTTTTTTTTGGTTTTCAGACCATTTGTGTTAAAATCGATTGTTATTATTGTACAAAATTTCAATGGCATACATTCTTTTGTTTAAGAGATATGGGGGAAAAGTTATTACGATATCATTACTGACACTAAGTTTTTCTAGTACTTAGGTCTTATCGTTTTTGTTTGTTACAAAATTTTTTCCACTTTCAATTCAATACAAACCTTATATAAGATAAATATTTGAGCCAAATTTCGACGCTCTAAGTGGTCCGCCATGAGGTCTCTCCCGCTTTCCACAGACAGACGGAGGGACGCAGAATATACTCGTACACAGTGATACTAGCAAAATTTTTCTTCAAGTGCTCATGACGAAAAATTTTTAAAGCAGAATTAAAAAATTATTATGCTTATTTTTGTTTACAGTATATATAATAAACAGAGAAACTTTTTCAAGCTTTTCGCTTGGAATATAAGCTTTTGCATATTTCAAAAATTAAAAAATTCTTGCATATAATGTACACAAAAAATTGTTTTATTAACAAAAATACAATTTTTTAGATTACATGTTGAGGTTTTTTAATATTACGTACATATCTGTAAAGAAAAAGATATTGACGAATCAAATATGACTATCGCAATATAAGTGCATATATTTTTATTTTTTAATAAAAAATCGTAAATCATCCGCATTTTAAAGTTAAAAAATACATATTAATGCATATTCACATAAGAAAACATAAGAGTTTGTAAAATTTTCTATGCATATTTCTGTACATAATATCCAATTTTTTTCGCGCCTTTTCAAGCGCATATTTAAATTTTTTCGGACATATTTAAACTTGTCCTGGTAGGAACAAATAAATTTAAAGACATAAATTACTTTTGAATTACAAATGAATGTGCGCCATCGAAATTTTGTACAATAATAAGAATCGATTTTAACTCGGAAACCAAAAATGGTCTGAAAACCGAAAAAAACGCTAGAAACTTCAAAAAGGTGTAAGTGTTTAATTGCCAATAACGTCTAAAATTTATAATTTATTTATATATGTATTACTTTTATAACGATATTTATAAAAAAGGCTATTAACGCGGATTCAACTATTGGGCAAAAAATAAGTGAGGGTATAAAAAGTTAACTTGAATTAAGTTCCTTTTGACTTTTTCTTAATATTTTAATGACTTTATTACTTTCGCATATATCCACTATTTTGTTTAATGATTCTGTCTATTTATTTGTTATTTTTGCAATAAGTTCATGGCAGACTTCTACTGATATTTCGTATCAGATTAAAAAAAAAGTTCGTCCTTGTTTGTTTGTTCGCAATTTGCCTTCTTACCTCTTTTGCAACGAAATTCTAAGTGATTTAAATGTCATTATATTTATATTTGAAGTATGCTTAGGATTATTATGTCGATTTATCCATCTGAGACGCATATTTTCTTCGGTTTATGATAGCATGGTATTCTATAAAGAAGTTTCTGTATTGGAATCATGTCATATTGTCTGCTATTCGATGTATAGGATCAATATCGTAAAATGTAAAACATCTCCGGACCATTATGATTCTTTCACCGTACTTGAAAGCCTTTTTAATGCTCGTAAAAACTCCTTGCTCTTGGGTCGTCGCACATTCCTAGCGCAGTCGATTCCAAACAAATTTGTTTTAGTTTTGTCACTCCTTAGAGTACTGCCCCATTTTTTGACACCCATCTGGATAGTCAAATTTATCTGACTCATGGCTAAAGTTTGTCCTATCTTTAATTCTTTTTTTTTTTATCGGAGCAATGAAATTCTTCGGGCTATTTTTCTTCGTTAACTGTTAATCTTTAATGAAGTGTTCTGGTATGAATTACATTTATATTTTTATATTAATAATAATGCGATTGTTAGTTGTTGTTGATGTTTTATTTTACCTTCCAAGATTTTCCTTTTATTTTATGGGGCAATAAAGCAGATATTAAAGCTACACTTTTTTATGACTTAAGCAATTTTCTTCAACTCACCTGTACAATGCTTGCTCCGACACATCTACTAAACATTTTTAATTTGTTTTGGTATAAATATTTGGGATTTACAATAAAATTACAAACTTGTTAAAAATCTGACCAAATTTTTCAAATTAGCAAAAATAATAAAGTGTATTTATTTTTTTATTTATTTATTTATTCATTTATTTATTTATTTTCTAAACACTAAAAGTTCCAAAGAAGAAAGAAAACTCTAATTTGAAAAGGGTGAATCTTTTTGCTTCTATGAACAGAATAACCACATTGAAATTTTCAAATTATGATGAAATTATCATTTATATTTACAATAATATCGTAAAGAAAATATTACGATTTTATTTCTATAACACATATTTAAGTTTTTTGTCCATATATGTATATATGCTTTATAGAGTGTTAGAAGAATATCTCGATATGTTACAAACGGAATAACAAATTCAATATACTCCTCCACCCCCCGCCCACCAACTTTTTGGATGATAAATATAAAAATCGATCAAGAGTACTAATCTACTGATCCTTTATAAATAGTATAGTCTAAAATTATTCTCATGATTATTTCAATTCCTTTGTCATTTTATCTGCGATCGACTAGGCTAAAATAATTTATCAATCGTTATATTTTATTTATATTAAGATCTTTTGTTGAACGTTCTGCTTTCTGAAAAATATGTAGGTATAAACAGTTTTCGAGTTTAAATTTTACTGCAAAAATAATATATAAATAAAAGTTGAGTAAAAACATTTCTTTAACACAAACCCGCAACAACCACTTTATATAAGAGACTAAAAGAAAACCTTTTAAATGTTGGAAATAAATAATTTTAAATTTAACAAGAAAAACTTAAAAACCTTAAATGCAATTGACAGAATAATACTTTATACAGCAAATTGTGGGAGGTAATTTTTAAAACAATGGAGTTGTTATAAAATTCTTCTATTGCAACTTCATAACAAAGGATGCTGCTAACACAGCTATACAGACATGAAACGACACAAAGAAGTAAAGTGATGACAAAACCCAATGGACAAATATTTAAGGAAATGAAATTGCATTAAATTTTGTCAAATACAAGTGTGTTAATATTTTAAAATTATAAAATTTCCTATTTAAATTCAAATTAATAAAAAAGCTTTAAACAATGTTGAAAGAACTATTTTCTCTTTGGAACAAAAGCAGTTAACTGGACACTTCGAAGACAATTAAGAGATTCACTGGGATATAGCTGGTGACACAATTGAAATGTGAGCATACCAAACACAGACAAACTGTAAGCAACGAAAAAACAACAAAAACACAACAATACATTCAACTTCAATACAAACTTAGTAAAATGCTGTGTAGTTTCTTTATCTATTTTACCCCTTTTTGGTAGCAAACAGTTTTACAAGAAAGGGAATAAAAAACATAATGGAATTCTGCTGAAACGAAATACAAAAAATAAAAACTGACAATAGAATAGGAAGGACAAGTGCATATTATAAAAATACCTTATTTGTATCTGAGGTAGATTGGTTGTCATGACAAAACCTAGGCAGACAATCAACTATGGCAAGCAATAACTATCAACCAAACATAAACTTACTCATGCTCTGATTGAGGAAGAATGTTGTTACTTTGGTAGCAGCTTCTGTGTTATACATTGCTAATGTAGTTATTGAAAAAATAAAAAAGACATTTAAGATATTTTCGCAACAACATTGCAAATTTAATAGGAATTCTTTCAAGCAATAAATATTTGAATAAAATTACCCTTATACTAAATTTAAATAAGATATTTAAAGAAAATATAATACACTCGTTTTTAATACAAGAGATACTATGTCTGAAATCATTGCAATCGGATATTAACTTAACAAAGCTCTTTCAGCGTTTCAAATGAGTTATCCACTGTCTCAAAACATTTTTAACAAGTATTGAAATGTATTCTTCCTATTTTTCTACCCTTTTCTATATAATGTAATCTTTTATATATATTTTTACTTTAATTGGAACAAGGAAACTTCTAAAAACTAGAAATTCCAATTAAAATCTTAACAAATTAAAAACTTTTTAACGAATCATTTTACCATTTAATAAATTCCTTACTATTTTTCCTCAACTCTAAAAACGAAAAGTCAGAAACCAAGATTTCTTCTGTTTGTTTTGTCTTAAGCATCATATTCTTTATGCAGCTACACTACATTAACAACAAATGTAAAATGTATGATTGTACGTAGTTATAACCATCATCCTCTAATTTCGACCTATACACTAGACTAGTCCAATTTGCAAAAACGTTTAAAACATGAACTGGCTGCCCGTGTTCCATTCGACAAAAGAAATAAATATTATATATATATATATATATATATATATATATATATATTATTGAAAAATTATGGCGACCCTTAAATATTCCCCGATTGGTAAAATTTTTGCTATGCATCAGGGGTAGCCCTGTCGAGCTCACCAAAAATAAAAAAAAGAAAATTACATCTGCAAATCCAATATATTTTTGTACCAGTCTACTGGTACACGCATAAGTTTTCAGTGCACTTACATGTACTACGATTGTTTGCTTGCCCTAAAAAAGGTAGGAACATGTACAATGTTTGCATACTTTACATGAGGGTTACATTTGTTAAGATGAATTTCTTCTTCTGCGTGATGGATACAATAAACGTTGCATCATTCGTGGTAAGATGTCATAGTTTGTGGTCAAGTCAATGTGAACAATGAACAATGAACAATGTAGTTGATATTTTTACAGAAAAAAAAAACGCAATTTCAATTGAGTCAGTTAATTTTTGTTCTAATAAAATCAAAATTATTCCTTGACCATTCTTATTTACTGTTTTATAGAAGTGATTAGTAAATAAATTATTTTGATCCCAGAAGTGTTTCTAGGAATTAATTCTACCCAGCTTTAAAAATTGCACAATTAATACTAAAATGAGTTGTTGTTAAAAGTTGGTTTCATTTATGATATACACATCCTAAGCTTCTGGGAAATTCGCAGAAAATTTTATTTTTTTTTATTCTTTAATATCCTGACGGGTCATTGGAACCATCAGAAAATATTTTTTATCTTAAGGAAAATCTAAATTCTTAATGAAATTTTATACATTTTGTAATGATGAAAAATTATCTAAATTTTAACCTAGTTCCACTTATGTGACATGGCATCTTCGAGCTAATCTCAAATGGGAGGCACTGTTATTCGTCGCCTTTTAATAAAATTGATAATCTATCAGTAGTCGTTAACTACCTTTTTTTACATCTGGGCGCAACAAAAACCTAAAAACCTATTTTTTTTCCCACAAATGTGTAATAGACCCACGTAGGCACGGTTTTAGGAATCAGGAGTGCACAGTGGGGCAGAATCGAAATTTGTTGGAAATAAATCTGTAACTTCTGATATATATATATTCTGAAACATATTCCCCTTGTCGATTCGTGCTTTGGGATTTGAGAAAATATGGTCTAAAATCAAAACTTTCAATTAAAATGGGCCGAATTCGGGAGTGTGTGTACAAAGACCAATTGAGTTATTGGGCTTGTTTTTTATCTTAAAGTCATCTCTGTGAAGTTACCATTCAGAATAGTGCAAAATTATTATATGTTGCTAAAGAAAATTTTATTTTAGATAAAAAAGAGTGTAGATACTTTTTCGGCTAAAAAAACACAAAAAGTCGTCTTTTTTGCAATTTTAAAATTCAAAATCGTTTATTTTTGGACTCGGTAAAGATATCGACTTAAGTTTTTTTTATTCAATAGATAATTTTGTTCTTTAACTAGTTAAGAAAAAAGGTAATAAAATCGGTCGGAAATAGTAGGATATATATGAAAAAAACTGGACCAAGAACATGCAAAATTATGGTGCTTAAAAATTCAAACGCAAATAACTCGAAAACTATAAGAGATAAATAGGACATGTACGCATGTTTTTTATAGGTCTTATCAGGGCCTACAACAATATATAAAAATATATGAAATCTGACGAGAAACAAAAATTTTGCAAGCGATTAAAAATTTTTTATGTCAGAGGTACCTAATTTTGAGTCCCCTTAGGTCCGCCCCTGGGGAGATTGTTGTGCCCCCTTCCAAACATAACATCATCTGCTATGCATATGCCAAATTTCATGAAAATCTAACTGGCCGATCAGAAGTTACAGATTTATTTCAATTCTGCCCCACTGTGGAGTGTATTATAGAGCAATCTGAACGTTTTCCAATTCTCAATGTTTTGGAAATCATTTTAGGATTAATTAAGCACTTTTATCCTTAAAATTTACCGTATAATTTGGTGAAATATATAAAAGTGGAAATTTTTAAAGCTGAACGGGATGAATTCCTATGAAAACTTTTGGAATTAAAGCAATTCACTTCATAATCACTCCTATAAATCAATAAATAAAAATAGTCGAGGAATAACTTGTCGAAAATTCGATTTCATTTAAAGAAAAAACAATAATGGCCTGACATTATTACTTATTTGAAAATGCAAATTTTTTGCGTTTTTGTCTATAAAAAGATCAAATGGCAAATAAATCGTAATAAACGATGCATATAGGAACACCTTTCAGTAATAAGATTTTGGCTAGCGGTTCCACAAGATACCCATTGAAATTTTTCATAAACACGAAAAAAAAGAACAAAGTGATCTTGTTATTTTGTCGCGAATGTTCATAATTTACGAAGCATATGTTTAGGATTTTTATATAAGAAATTAAAGCTATTTTGTGTTAAAAGAACGGAAAGGAATTCAAGTTATTTACTTTTTTTTTGTATTCTGATTTTAACTGTTGCATAAATTTTTATAAATCTAAATAAATTTACAAATTTTTGGTTTCAAAATACCAAAATCTATTATTACTATTATTATTATTATTATTATTATTATTATTATTATTATTATTATTTCATTTAATGCTATTTTTTCATGCCTTTCCGTAATAACTAGAATATTTAAACATTCAAACGTGCAAACATTCTATGAAGATATATTTCTACAAGAACTCCACTTTGTTCGACATGGGATATCCTGACTATTTTTCGATTTATGGTTCAGGTATATAAGCGCAAATTTTTGATTTTTAGTGCATGAAATAAGCTCGTAGTAAAAGTGAATACCAAAACTTTCTGAATTTTTCTTTAAAAAAAAAAAAAAAAAAAACATTAAAATTCTTAACAGATTCATTTGATTTTGATTCGCCCAATCGTTATAAATTATCAAACAACATTTTAAAATGAAAAGAAAAAGAAATTAAGTTTTATTTTTAAAATAATATTTATTTAAATTTAGAACTTCAAAGATAATAAATTTTTAAATTTTTTATTTTTTAAGATTTGCACGCAACAAAAGAAAATTATTGAACTTAACTCTGATTTCAGAAAATGAAATGCACGATATAATTGCATCATATTTGTTTATGGTAGTATAAGTGATCCCTGAAAGAATATACTCGTATTCGTTTTTTATTTTTCGCCTACATGACATTAGAATTTGGTATTCTAATTGAGAGTTCACAACGAAAGGATATTTGGAGATGTCAGATGGTAAATTGTAATATGGCATAATTGCAAAAGCTGTAAGAACTGCCGTTAGATGTGGTTTAAAGATGCAGTTGATAATTTTTGTATCTACAGAAAAAGTTAAATAATATCTTACACATAACGATTACTAATCTTTGTGATTATTAATTTTATAAAAATATTATGATATCCTAATACATATTCCTATGATGTTGGCCACTCACTGTCATTAAAGTGTAAACTTTTATGTTTTTTTTTTTTTTCAAAGTTTGCTAAAAGTTGTTGAATAAACTCTCGCCGTAATATGTGTTTGGTCACAAATTGTATTTAAAAACTTTAAAATTTTTTTTATTTTATTTTGTTTTATTTTTTATTTTAGTTAGTTTTTTCTCATATTGTTGTAACTCTACTCAGATCTACTCGGGTTTCTGTCTTAAAGAGTTTCCATAAAGTTGTTAGTTGCTGTTTGATGAGAAAAACTTGATATGATTTTATTGGAGTATAAATAGAAAGTTGTATAAATACAAAAAATATGTCAGTGTAAATGTGTTGGCGTGTTGGTATATGTTATTTTTGCTTTTAACAACTTAAGTGCGTAATGAAATGTTTAAGAGACTTACACACACACTCTCAAACTTACCTTAACAAACAACTGCGTATATAGAAACTCACGTGCATATGTTTTTTGTTGGCAAGTGTGGGATACTTTTGTAACAAATATTGAAGTTTATTTAAGTTTTGGTTGAAAAGTTATTTAAAATTGTTTTTAGTATTTAGTTGCATTTAATGAAATTGGTTTAGTTTGCATGTTACGAGTGTTTATGTAGTAAGAAACTATTAAATTTTGTTGTTGTTTGAACTCCTACTTGGAAAAGACTCAATTTGTTTGAAGAAATAATCTTAGATTAAAATAAAAAAGATAACCATTTATTCGAAGAATAAAAAGTTAGTAAACAAGGAAATTTTATATTTCTAGTTGTACATTTTATTGAAATTTGTAAATTCTTATTTCCTTCATTTTTAAATTTAATCAAGATATTTGCATGTTTCTGAAGAATTATTTTTTGCATTCGTTTAATTAATTAAAAAATTATTTTAAATTTCATTTTTGTTACTCCAGCTGGAAGAATTTCATATTATGCTTAAGCAGTAGCAGTAATAGATTTTTTATTATGTTCAATTACAAAAAATTCTATTTTGCACTTGAAGCATTTTCTCACTGCTCTTCCAAATGATGGCACCTAAAGAATGCTAATTAAATTTTTTTTTTTTTTTGTTCACAATTTTAAAATGAACAGAAAATTAGCAAAAAGTTAAAAAATCTTTTGCACAAATTTTCTAACAAAACGTAAAGGATTTAGGATGATTACCAAATTTTTTGTTAGAGTTTTTATAATAAATAAGTATGCATGACATAAGCATGGTTCGCATAGAAGTTTGCTGTAGCCATGCAGTCAAAAAAATTTGATTAGAATTTGTATTTAATTAAAATTGTAAGAAAATTGAATACAACCTATTCAAATTATATTTATTAAGAAATAATCGGCTATGCGCCTATATGTATGCATATAAGTTCAGATGTGTGTAAGAATTAATTGTACGTATCTGCCAAGTTATCTTTAATCCAGAGAAATCAGTTTCCAAAGTAATAACGACGTCTTGTTCACGGACACCATTCAGTTTCAATAGTATATTTACTTCCCATGTATTTAAATTTTACACTACATGGTTAAATTAACAACGAAGAATTTTAACAGCATCGTTATCCACTTGACGCCATATCGGTGTCGTATTACTAAATAAAATTATATATTCAGTTCCCTGGAATGTTCTGGTTTCAGTGTAATTTCTCGTAGTGATAGTAGAGGTGCAGGAGAGTTTAAGTTTTGAGCTCGGACCTATAAACTTACGAGTGCGTGTTCGCAGGTTTCCACCTTGGGTATAAAACTTTTTGAAATCGATCCTGATTCCTTATATTTTAACCGATTTCAAAGATTTTTATAAAAGAGAATTCTACTGATCGAGATCTACAAAAATCATCATTTAAGAGATATTACGCTACAAAAAATAAAATGTTTATATTTTTGGCCTGCCTTGGTGAAGTTTTTTCGCTACAGTGGGTCCAAATTTCACCCGATCTATTAGAAATTTCTTCTATTTTATTAACAACAAATAGTAAAATTGTGCAAAGAAAGAATATTAAAAGAATATTTACGGAGTCAAATGTTATGGACATTTAAATTTGCATCAGATTAATATTTATTCGAAATTTTCTACATACCCACCCACTATTACGCTTTAATTATTCCATTATTTAAATGTATTCAGTCAGACAAAAAATATGCACATTTTATAATTCAATTTTCTTTGAAAATGTTACCTTTTTTCAGTTTATAACTAATTCCGTTTATGGTCATGTTTCCTAGAATTTATGTGAAAGAGTGTGTTGTAGTTACTGTTATAGTTGTACAGACACTGGAAGTAATATTTGTAATATGTTAGATTGTACGCTCTGTTTATCAAGGTATGTCAACAGGGATA
Organism: Protocalliphora azurea; assembly: GCA_932274085.1. Lineage (NCBI taxonomy): Eukaryota > Metazoa > Arthropoda > Insecta > Diptera > Calliphoridae > Protocalliphora > Protocalliphora azurea. The sequence goes on along the minus strand of OW026520.1, from coordinate 3,890,580 downwards.
TTTGTTTATGTTTCATCATTTCAGTTGAGTTTTTGGTTAATACCAATGTAATAACAACACCACAACCACAAGTGCGTCATCATATACAAAATATTCAGTTCTATACAACAATAACAAATAGCTGCAATTCACACACAATGTTGACCAATCAACCTGACGCCCACAAAAACCAAACAAGAAATCCTGGACTGATTTATAAGCGATTGAGTATATGAGTAGGTTTATATGTGCTATTTACAAAAGGACATGATTTTATTTATACGTCTGTGTACAGTAGCCGTATATAGGCCAGTACAGATTTGGTACGTACGACTTGGAAAATACGAATGTAAATTATATGTATGTTTTTAAATAGTAAAACGTATGTCTACGTTTATGTCACTTTGTACTAAAATAAATGTTAGTATTACTATTTACAGGGACACCGGATATGAAAAAGATGATAAAAATGTTGGTATCAATCAAAATTTAAATTTAAGGCTTAACTTATGTTTAAAGTCTTAGAATGATTTTATTGGAAAGAAATTTAAAACGTAATGATTTCTTTTTAGAATCACCAACGAAATATTCATATTCATATTCTATGATACTATCTGTATTTCCCCGTATGGGTACGTATGGGACGTATTCACTATACTTGTACCCTATCAATATTTTCTATCGAAATTTGAATTAAACCGACACGTCATGTAGTTAATAATATTCGAATATGATATAATCTTCTTATCGAAGACGAATCACCGTTCGGGAAGAAATGTGTCGTAGTTCTAGTACTTTTTTAATGCCACTATTTAGTGTATTCTCTGGGTATCGAAATACTATCATTTAGAAGTGTAAAAAAGTACATCAAGAAATTTAATGCAATTGTATTATTTTTAGTAAATACTTTTAATTATAATTGAGCTAAATGCTTACCTTATATTCAAACACACTGTAATAATTCACTATAATTTTAAATTAAATATGAAATATTTAAAGGTAAAAAGGTTCTTTTCCTGTGCTCTGGAATGTAAAAAGTCGCCTAAGTTAAGTTTTTTATATCAAAATTCGATAATAATATGTTTTATTATTACAAATTTGTGTGTTTTCTTCTTTTCCACTAAAAAGACACTTTTTAGTGGATAGATGATAAAACTTTCTTTCAAATGCTGTCAGGATAACCATTTGTGTTTTAGAGTATTTGTACGTTTTCGTATGGGAATAAATATTTATTTACCGATAGCTTAAATTAATTGTAGTTCACAAATAATGATCCCATATATATATATATATATATATATATATATATACGTTATGCTATTGACTATGTGTTAGTGAATTTATTTATGTTAATGCATACACATGTTTTTATATTTATGTGTTGTTTGTCCTTTTCGGTTAAATTATTTAATGATAAATTGTGTACGCTTTTATCTGTTAGTTGTCATTTTACAATGACAGAATGGTTGTGTTTTATAGACAAAAGAAAATTACTCATTTGGTTTATTTATAGGTGAAAACTTGATTAATGAAAATAAAGAACTAAATATTAAATTTTAAACAAAGGTGTTGAAAGATATGCCGAAATTGTACCTAATATTTATTTAAGAATACAGAATTCACTAAAAGGAAATCCTGAATTCAATTGATTACGGTGACAAAGCTCGAGTGCATACCACATTTCAGCGCATGCAATATCAATCGATACAACTGTTTCTGGTGCGGCTATAGGAAGGTAGATACTAGGGTTTCGGGTCCGGGAATTCCCGTGCGGTAAATTCCGGGATTAACCGTCATAATACTCTCGGGAATTTCCAATAACTTTTTTAAATTTTCCCGGGAAACGGGAAATAAAATGTTCTCGTAGTTCTGAAATTCCATAGCAAATATTTTTCTATTTTTACACTTTATATGAAAATAGATTGACCCTTAGTTTAAGGCATATAACATAACTAGAACGTTATCTGCAAATTCCAAACCCTAGTCGATATATTCCCAATCAAATTTGTTCGATACCAAGTATTAACGCATAATTCGGTTGGTATGACCATATGAATTCGGTTCACGAAACTGTTTTTAAAGGGAATTCTGTTGTACGAAGAATGTTTTTTAACCCTAAGTGAATAATAAAAAAAATATTCTGTCTTCATAAATTAATTTCATTAAATCTAAAAACATAATATAAATTTCATGTTAAAAGTTAAATACTGGAACAATACTGCTTTAGATAATTGGTTATCCTCGATAATGTTTTCGGTTTATTAATGAAAGCTTTGTATAGTAATATTACACAATTAAGAGTTGGGTTTCACTCGGTACAGTGATGCCAGGAGGTGAAAAAAGAGGCTTAATTAAACTTTACAAAAGGTTAGAAAAGGTTAATGACCCAAAAAATAAGCCAGGAGAAAGTGAATATTTTTTATTTATTTTATTTTTGTTCTCATTAGTTTTTGGTAGTTTTTTAAAGATACTGTAAAAATAAAAATAAAACATAGAAGGCTGTCAACATTGCTTGGATCGTCATAAAAAAGGCTAAATTGAACTTTAAAAAGGTCAAAAAAGGGCAAATACCCTAACATATAAATCAAAAAAAAAAAAAAACTTATAATACTTTTAATTTGAAAACTTATTTTTTTTCGCTCCCATTAGATATTGATATCTTTTAAATGTATTGAAATAAATTTGTAAATAAAATGTATAAAAAAACGCAAAACAATACCCATACAATTAAGATCATATTTCATTTCATATTTTATAAAAAGTGCCCTATATTTTGTAATGATTTTAGTAATTTTTAGGTTTTAATTCATTTCTGATAAGCAGTTCCAAGTTTTTAAGTGATTTTAATAACTTTTAATTTTTACAAGCATAAATAATTTTTCTAAATTACATTTAAAAATATTTTTTATGGTTATCTAATAACTAAATAACGATATAGTGCCTATTATGATATTATACGGTATTGCTAAAAATTATTACAATTTCAAATATTTTGTTTCCAATAAAATAAAAAAATACAAATATATGAAAAAAACTTCAAAATAAAAATATGCAATTAAAATTTTTTCAACAAACGGAACCTTAGAAAAGATCAAAAAGGCTAAATGTCCCAAAAAATAAAGCGAGAAAGAGGTTAAAATTTTTGTTTCAATTAAAAAACTTATTTCTTATCGTTCTCGTTAGTTGTTGATAACAAATTTATAAACAAAACATAGAACGGCATAAATCGTCTGAAAGATTCACATATAAATTGGATTATATTAAGTTTTAAAAACTTTCATCATACGAAAAATGACTCAGTGTTTTCAAATGACTGTTTTGCCATTTTCTCCTCTTTGATTAAGCATATCAAAATTCTTTCGATGATTTTTTCGCTTTTATATTATTCTTTTTTATACCCCACATCACCACAAATGTTTGAAGTATTATGCGTTTGTACTAATGTTTGTAACGCACAAAAAGAATCATCCAACATCCACCTTAAAGTATTCAAATTGACTCCGAATCGCTTTTTGAATCTCTCTAACGATGCCCGTACGTCCGTCCGTCTGGCTGGCTGAACGCCTGGCTGTCCAAAGTACGGGTCACAATTTTGAACGAAATTTGGCACGGAGGACTACTATGACAAAAGGACGAAGCCTATTGAAATTATTTATGATCGGTCTATTATTTCACCTAGCCCCCATAAAAATGTCGTCCCAGAACAGGGATATAATATTTCATAAATGCCTTGAATATAATAATATTTTAATGAAAGGAAGTTTTGTATAAGTTTCAATCTTTGTGCCAAATGTCATGAAGATCGTTCCATAACTGACCATATCTCCCATATAAAACCTTCTTCCAAAAAAATATATATAAGTAGAAATCGTAGTGATAAATTTTACTAGAATTGCTTCATAATTTACCATAGCTTTCGGGAATCACCCTAAAGTGCATAATTTCATATAAATGTTAGTATTTACGTAATATTCCGTATTCTATATTCTTCTTACTTGTTTTAATTATATTCATGAGTAGTTTATATAGTTAATGAAATATCGGAAAGGATTATCATAATAACATCGTTTGGTTTACCGGGTAGTAACATAACCCAATAAACCAAACGATATTATTATGTATCGAAACAATATCACATATGTGATTAAGTGTATTATAGGTGATAATCGTTAGTTTTTACAGACTAAAGTATAGTTTTCCCTGTGATATCTTTTTTCCATGAAATTATGATATCCAGAAGTAGCGGTAATAAAATCGGCGTAATCTAGATTTTATTCTAAATGATGTTAATACGAAAAACAATGCTAAGAATAAATATTCTAAGCTAAAATAAAATAATATCCTAAATATACCGTTTGTATTACATAGAAGTAGTAACTACTTAGTAACTACTTATTTATAAACTGGTATGTAGTTACTTACTTATGGTAGAATTTTTGAAAATTTATTAATTTTTGAATTAATATACATATTTATGAAAATTAAAAATTTGCGTATGCATATTCATATGTAAATTGCAATTTAAAAACATTAGTTGGTTCGAAAAAGGAAAAAACTGATTATTATATTCTGACATTTAATTAGTTATTTTTAGCTTAAAATTAGTTCCTATTGTTTTCACTTATAATAATTTCTGTGATACTTTAAATTCAACGAGTTATTGAATAGCTTAGAAGTAATTAGTTTCATGTAATGTAATATTATGAGATAAACAGTTACTTTTAATTTTATCAACATGTTAAAAAAATGGCTTATTCAGCTAATGTATAAGTAATGAAGAGACATTATATTAGCTTCTTAATTGATGGTAATCAAAGGTTTTCCCGTGTTGCTCACAAAATTTTTTATAAATTTCGGTTACAAATACCGAAATATTTGTGGCATCGATCAAATTTCTGAAACTAATTATATAAAAAAGTAAATTGGTTAACTTGATTGAATTTACTTTTGTAGTAACCCAAACTATATCATAATAAGAATTAAATTATTATAAATATGAAAAACTTGTAGCCTTTAGTTATTATTAATAATTGTAGTAAAATACAATTTTTATTTTTGAATACTATGATGTTGTAACCATCTTAATTTAATTAAGCTTATCGAGTAACTCAAAATTGTTTTGTAATTTTATTTGATCTACAATTTATGCAAGTTCGTGTTGAAATTCTTTACTTTTGAATAAAAACTTTAGGCATTCATGGTAGAAACGGTAGTATATATAATGAAACAAAGCCCACATTGCGATGCTGCGCAATAAAACATAAGACACCCTACTAACATCAATAACCACACTCGCACTATTCTCGCGGTCAAGAAGATCTAGAATTTAATTTGAAGTGGCCATTCTACATCAAAATCGAAAACGGATCTATACTGTAAGATGATCAGATTGAATAGAGTTTTTCGTACACTGTCAAAGTCAGCTTCATTTGAATATGTATTTCGAATATTGCAAAGTGTGTTTAATACAATGGACATCATACTCCCAGAAAAAAAAAAAATAATAATAATTATCGCAGTAATTCATTAAGTCCAACAAATGTTTATATTTGCACCACTCATCAAAATGATTATGTCAATTATTTATAATCAGTATTGCCAATTTATCCTCTTTAAACCATTTTTGACCGTTATTGCATTTTCAAATCAGTTACTTTACTTATACAGGAAAATTTTTATGACCTTTTTTTAGTTTTTAGAATGAATTTTGAACAGACTGCTTGTGTAAATCTCAATTTTATTCTTTCATCTTAAAAGCAAAAATAACAATATCAAATAAAAGTCTAACAATAACTATGAAAAACTTAAATTAAAAAAAAAGTAATAATAAATAAATTGTTGAACTTCAAATATTTAACAAGGTGGCAATTCATTATGCTGTCCACAGTATAGTAGAACAAATAACATATTCGTTTTTAGGAATTTGCGTTATTTTAGCAATACTGAATATACATATATAGGATATTTACCAACATAATTTTGCTAATAGTCGGGCTACCATTTGTGAGGTATTTTTTTATAAATAATATTTTTCCCACTTATGTAAATTCAAAATTACTCTGATTGTGTTTATTTTTTATTTTGATTTTGAATTTTCTTTCAAAAATTTTCATTTAGAAATTGAATTTCTACAGTAAGTTTGAAAAATAATAATTGGAGTAATAAATATTTGGAATGTTTTTCCGTCAGAAGTAAATCTTGTAAATTTTGTGTCATTATTAAAGTGTGGAAAAGAAAAAATTTGCAAATATTACAAATAATTTGAAAAGAGGTAATTTTTTAGTGGATTTTTCTTTAATGTTAGATCATATTTACATTTAGATTGTTGCTCGCTTATTTCAACGAACCTGCACATTTTTTTGCTCCAGAAAAAAAATCACTTCAGGAATATAACCAAAATAATTTAGAAATGCTGATGGTTTGCTTATCGGTGACAGCGTATGTGGTGGTCACATAATAATCTTTTTTTTTCAAAGTTTATTCAAATCTTGTATTATATTGAAAAAAGACATATATTACATCACGCCTATTAAACTCTAAACAACCTGAAAGAAAATTTAATTTTTAGCTAAAGACATTATTTCTTTATTACCACCAACATCAATTTTTTGTTCAATTAAATAATTTTTCTTTATTAATTTAATTATTTTTTCTAAATTTTAATAACATAAATTATATAATTTAATTTCCTAATATGTAAAAATTTAAAATATAAAAGAAACGTAAACAATACATATCCCTACACATATACACCGACATTCATTTAAACCATTATACTTCCAAAAAAAAAAAAAAGGAAAAAGAAAAAGAAAAATTTACACACTATAATCAACCCTATAAGAAAAATAATACAAAAATGATTCGAATTCATATTGCTTTGAAGAAAAATTTTATTGCCGCCATAATCATATTCGTTTCACCCATCGAGAGAGATTGTGCGCCATAGGCGATACATCTAAGCAATAATAAATCAATACGCCTGGAATAACAATAGGTAATATTGCTAGATAACAATCTGCGTGAAAAAAAGAAGATACCACCAGATAATCTTCTGATGTAATAAATATATAGAAAAATTATCACTAAATAAATCTTGAAATAATATAATAAAGAAAACTTTTATATCTTTTAAAGCATGCATGCACATACATAAATCTTAACATTATAAAATACGAAAACTAAAACGCTCACATAAAATTTCCATTTGTTTTTTTTTTTTTTTTTGCTAAAAGGCAAAAATAAATTTATTCAATATTTTTTTCATTTTTGTACAATTTTTCGACAACTGAAAAAATTGTGATTGAAAAATAAAAGTATTGTATTAATTTCTACCAGATGATCTCAATGGGATATTGTCAATATATTGCGGTGGTGATAATCGCTTTACTGAAAAAAGGCTATATTTTGAGAATAAAGATAATAAACAAATTAAAATTTGATATATTTTTTGTTGTTTATTTCCTAATTCTCTTTAAAGTGTTAAAAATACAATGTTAGAAAAATATTGCTTGACGTTTTTCATCCAATAATAAAAAGAAATATATTTTCCAAATGTATGTAGGGAAATATTTACAACTAATATGAATATTTGAGTATAAAGAAATATTAAACTGATACCTTATGACCATAAACAAAAAAATTTTCAAAACGTTCGTATCAACAGTCATTATTTGGTTTGAATTGGTAGGTTGAATTTATTAATTTTATAGAATAAAAAATATACATATTATTTTGTTAATATTTGAGCACAAAATTATAAAAGATATATCAATACAAAAAAATAAAAAAAAAGAAAAAAAAAACAACACAACAAATTAGTTCTAAAAGTGGATTTTTTTAAGTTTTATATTTTAAGATTGAATCAATTGTTTTTAAATAACTTTTGAATTAAAAACTACCATGTTTTTAATAAAATGTACTTAAAATTGTTTAATTAGATCCACGGAAGGTTTAGATAGTAATTAGGTAGTAAATTTTGGGAAATCAAGAGAAATGATAATAGACAGCATGGTAGGGATGGGTATTACTTTCTTTTCCATTTATGACTATATTCTAATTCGAGTTAAATAGTTGTAAATGCTACCTTAATATTATTTATTTGTAACTATTTTGGTCTGCATTTAAGCAGAAAAAAACATCCCCCATGTTCACTGAGCACAGCTGGATTTATAGGAAGCACCTTCTCCGAGTAGTAAGACACTGTACGACCGTTTAACATTATCCCTTACTTTTTTAATTAATGACCAGAAGCTTTTATTCAACTGGAGGGAATCTAGTGTGAAGGAAGACCTTTTTGCGGTGTGAACCAGTAACCATGTAAAATGCAAAAACAGTTTAAAAGTTTCATATCTAAAGCAAAGCAAAAATTTTGAACTCTTAAAACTTTCCTAAAACGTGTTTTCATATAAAATTAAATTTATATTATGCGAATCAAGCCTAACATGGATCCAATATGGTCCTAATATGAATACAGGAATCTGTTGCACCGTATGTAATTTTATTTACAATCATGTTCCATGATAAAGTCCAGAGAATATTACTTAAGGGTCAATAATATATAGGATTCTCTGTGACATGAGGTAAAAAGTTTTGAAGCAACAATAGAAGTATTTTGTTTTTTTTTTTTTTTTTGTTTTGAATACCACAAAATTTCTACATATACGGTATATTTTATAATTCCCTTCGATCCTATATAATTATATTAAAATTAATTTTTTTATACATAAACTTCCTGTGCTGCATTCAAATTCATTTATCCATTAAACAATTTACAACCTCAAGCCCTTTCTAATAAATATTAAAACTTTTTGTTTCTTTAAACAAATCTGTTAATATTTAATGATACTTTTTTGTAACCTTAAGATCATAATTATATAGATTTTTATTATAAAATAAAAAAGTTTTTTAAAAACATTTTTTCTTATGTACCTGACCTTAACTTTACAAGTATATATTTAATATCGTGCGGTTTTAATTTAAACCTTAAATAACTTTTCCATTCATTTCATTTCATTTTTTTTTTTTTTCTTATTTTTTCGTTTTTATTTTCTTTACAAAGCTTTGAAAATAATCACTGAAGTAAATAGGAAAACACTGTGCCATATCTTTAAATTGTTATCTCTTTGGCTTATGTATTTAATAACTTCCATCTGAGGTACATCAACATAATTATAATATTTTGTTGTACTTGAATAAAATATGAAAAGGAAAAACACAAAGTTTGGGAAAGATAAAGAAAACATAATAAAAACCAGCAAAGAATAAGTTGAGATATGTAAAAACAAAATAAAGAAAAATGTGCTAGTAAGTATAAAGAAAAAAGAAAAAAAAGCCATAAAAATGAAAACCAACAACATAATTACTTAAGCTGTTATTATGTTCAGGTGACCGAGGTTTATATCTTTTCAACACATTAAAGAATATAAAAAGTATATTTTGCTTATAGCAAATAATAAAACAAGTTGCAATAAAGTTTACTTTTTTTATTTTTTCTTATTTTTTAACAGGAAAGACTTTATAATGATTATATCTTTATATTCATCATCCTGCTGAGTTTGAATGTTTTGCTATCATAAATATGTTTTTTTCTAATTTTATTATTTTTTTTAGAAAATATTGTTTAGTAAGTGTAATAAATTGAAACAGTGATAAGTAGGTAGTGATCAACTCCAGTTTAATTTTTATATTGTTGCTTTTGTAAAGGACTATGAACGTCTATGATCGACAATGTTAAACAAAATTTACTAATAAATTTTTGCCAAAACGTTAGAGAAATTATATGTAAACGCAAGTAAATTATATTGTTTATAAAAGTGAATGGGAATAAAGGATACTTGTAAGTGACTAAACTATAATGAAAAACGATTGACAATTCTATATTCGGCTATGCCGAATCCGAAATACCCTCCACCAATCACATAGTTACACATAGTTTAGAAATAGCTCTCTGAAACATAGTACTTTACTAATTCAGTTAATTTTTTATAAAGTTGTATTCTTGGTTATAATAAAGATAATAAATTGCTTTTTGAAACTTATAAACTTTTGGTAATAGACCTGAAAAAACAAATTTCCTAAACAATAATATTATGAAAAGTAATAAAAACTTCATGTTTACCATACGTCTGGAAACAGAAACATATTTACGAAGAAATAACAACATAAAGGATTCTAAAACTGCATTCCGTTGTTGTTCAGCTTTCTCTACATAAATTAGTATGGTTTTCCAATATGCATTTGATAAATTTTAAAAATATGAAACTAAAATTAAATTTTATAAGATAATCTAGAGCAAAAATAACTAAAATTTGTGATGGAGGTAAAACTTAAATCGTAATTTCTTAAATACTATAAAATCGTAATTACTTAAATAGTCTTTAAGAAACGATTATTTTAGTCGAAAAATTCAGATTTTATTTTTTATATTTAAGCAAAAATAGAAAAAAAAAACTGCAATCACAAAAAATATATTTTCCATAAATAAAAAACTTAAAATTCAGTACATAGGCAAACTACTTATATTGTATACATAAGGAAAAATCACTTATATTTCTCAGGAAGAATTGATTTTTTAAGATGAAAACTAAACAAAGGACAAAAATTTTTACTTATATTTTTTACCAACAACCGATTGTTTGGATGAACATCTAAAATTATGTAAGTGCTTTCAAGTCTAAACTCTATTGGATCGAGTATAATGCACAAAAGATGTTAATTCTACCTCAATGCAAACAGGTTAAAAATATTTTTTTTTTTTTTGCAGAAATTTCCAAACAATAATTTAAGAAATTGTAAAAAGTGAATATATTCTATAAATGGTAACAGACCAAGTAATCGATAACACATATGTGTAGAAAACCATTCAGTGTCAATATTGAATCTGCCCTGTATGAGTTCAAATTCAATATTGCGTGTTAAAATCATTAACGAAAATTGATATCAGCGTGATCGTTGAGAATTTTTTAAAAGTGTCCAAAAAAATATTTTTTTTTTTTTTTTGAAAAAGGGGGCTTTAATAACCAAAAAACTCCTCAAGATTTGTTTATTTGATAAAAACAAAGACAAAAAATTTTGTATTTTAATAAAAACTACTAAATTCAATTTTATTAATAATAAAATAATTTATTTATAATAATTTTTATTATTAACGACTTAAAAATAACGATTTATCCATAAATAGAGTTAACATAAAATTCTTTTTACTACTTAAATTTCTGTACGTTTATACGAGGTCTTCACTGGGACGCCAGTCTTACAAATACCCGTCTAACAAATTTAAGACTGAAGGCATGGATTCACAAGTGTTGACCTTAAGTCTGTTGGAAAATTTATTTATTATTAGTGATAATTAAGCCAAAATAAAAATATAAATTAAAATATAAGTATTCATCAAATCAATTTTTTAACATTCCCAATCCGGTCCAAAAGAATTCGAAATTTTATATTTTAAATTAGTTGTTCGTAAATTTTATCATTAGCTTTAGTTTTTAACGGTTTCATTTCATTTATAAATTCTTCGGATTCCTCTTTTACAGCGGTATATTGTCAAAAAATCTCAAAATAATTAACTATTTCGTTGAAATTAATACGTAATATGTCGAGATATCTCAAACTACTTAGTTTATCGTCATTTAGCACATAATCTTTATCATTTTAAAAAAGATGCCAAAGAAGTAACTCTGATTGATAACGTATTAGTATCAAGATGAGACAAGTTCAGTATCGAATTGTTAAATTACACTATGTTTTCTATTTTGTGTATTTAAAACTTGTAAACAAACGGTATCAAAAAGCCGATACCGTAAGTTACCAATTTGACCGCAACCGTGGTGGATTTTGAATTAGATTTCCCTTAGTGTATGTTAAACAATATAATATGGCAATATTGACAGCTGAAAAGGCATTAAAATTTATAGCTTAAAACTACTTTTAACATTTTTGTTAAAGTAGAGCTAGAGTTATAAAAGCTTTATCACAATATCAGAAAAAATATACAGCAATGTTGAAAATATAAGATAAATTGCAACCTACGATATGTATTATAATTAAGATCTTTATGTTAAATTTTGTATAAGTCGTATATTTAACGTTAGTTTTAAGTTTCGTGATCATATGGATTGTTTATCAAGATAACCGATTGCTTTGAAAAACGAAAAGTTAAGCTTGGGCATAAACTTGCACGAATACTATATACTATATGTGTCAATTTAAATAGCACCAGCATTTTTCAGCGAACTCTTGCAAAATCGTAAATTTTTTTTCAGTCAAATTTTGGTAAACCTTCACAAACAAGTAGAAGAAAATATTATGTTCGAACCTATTAGGCAGTTTCGCTTATCAAGAAGAATCTATAAACGTACAAAGTAGTTAAAATAAAACCAAAAACAAACAAGTTAATATCATATTTAAAAAATATATTTACTGTGATGAAATTATGCATTACAGAAGTTTAAGCAAAAATTATTAAAATCCGTTATAATAAATATTATTGTTAATTTTAGATAAAATGACTTCGATACAACATCCAAAAGGCACTAACAATTCCTTTTGAATTTATACCAGAAAAAGTGGATTTACCGAATTCGCTGCTTGTACAATTGATTGTAATTTATCGATTATTTCTGTTAATCTTCATTTGTCTTATATTTGTATTAAACTTATCATTTATCTAAGCGCTTCGAGAAACATCTCATGAGGGTGCCAAACCTTATATTGAGCATTATCGATATGAAAAATATAGATAAATGCAAAAGGCCGTAGACAGAAAGTATATCCCTGACTTTCTCGCTTCAGCCTGCCCAATGGATCTTCCAATCAAGCACATATCCCCAAGAGAAGTTCGGGAAGAAATAGATCATTTAAATATAACAAAAAATTCCGGGTATGACCACATAAACTTGCATAAAATAGGTTTATTATTTCTTACATACATATTTCATGCAATACTAAGAACAAGTCATTTTCCATCGCAATGGAAATGTGCTATAAGTATTATGATACCGCAGCCAAATGAAAACTGCATTTCGTCATATAGACCTATAAACTTGCTGGTGATATTCTCGAATATATTAGAATGAATATCTATGCGTAGAATTGTGCCCTTGGTGGAAGAGTTTAATATGATACCGGACCATCAATTCAGATTTCGCCACAAGTACGGTACTCATTACTGAATCCTTGGAGAACAAAAAAAAAAAAAAAAAACACGTTCAATAAGCCTTCGATCGTTTTTGGTACGAAGAATTAACTTAGCAAGTAAATCGTTTCTTATTTTTTGTACAAAACTAACTCGACAAATTACAAATTACTTACAAGATGAAATACTAAAGTTGCAAGAACAGAATTGTGAATCAGATAAAATATATAATGAAATAATACCACAATCGAATTGCATCAAATAACTTGGAATTTATGTGGATCTTAGACCCATAGATACCCATAGAAAAATCATATTAACAGAAAACGACGACAGCATGACAATAAATTTACCAGTACTGGTTATGTCATCCGAAGTCTTCCTTGAGTGTTGAAAACAAATTGCAAATTTATAAAACCGTCATAAAACCCATTTGAACTTATGGAATACAACTCTGGGGAACTGCTAGCACCTCCAATACAGAAAATCTTCAACGTTTTAAATCAAAAACTCTTTTTGTACCTTCCATGTTATATCAGAAATAACATTATATATCACGATCCCAACATCGCTAAAGTTAAAGACGAAATCAAAAGACTTATAAACTTGCTGGCGAATAAGTGAACATCGTAATATATTAGCTACTCGTATTTCTCTATTACACGAAACCAATGAAATCAAAAGATTGGATCTCTCGTTTACAAGTCATAGAATACAAGTAGAAGTTTATGTGAGAGGCACTTCGAACTATATTTTCTAAAAATTATAAAATTTTTTTCATAATACAGAAACAATATGTATGTGACTACGAGTATTTTGTTGTTGCATGAATTAGTCTTTTTGACAATTGAATCAGGTTTTTTTCTCTCACATAAATATCTACTTATTAATCTATGATAAAGTTATAATGATATAATATACTAACTTAAATTGTTTATGGTATATTAAAATTTTATCAGATTTGCATATTATCAAGTAGTATATCATAAAAAAATGAAAAATGTATCAAAATGTTAATTTTTCAGGAAAACTCTGGAAAAGAAAATTGTTTGTAAACCATTACACAGCACACGAGATATTATTTTCATATAAGAGCTAAAAAAATCATTGTCTCCAATGCGTTAGAATGTGTGGCCGAAAATCATTAAATGTTAAAATTTTTCTTAATAAAATTTCAAAGAATTTTTCACAAATTTAAAATAAAAATTAAATTCTAATTTATTTTGTTCAAGCATTCTTGAGCATAGGCACAAACAAAAAATTTTGAACACGGACGAACCTCACCATCTCCGATTTCGATGAAATTCGCTATACATACTCACTACATCAATACAAACAAAATTCAAAGTAATTCAAAATTTTCAAATTCGTTGAGCTTTAGATTTTATCATGGTCCAAAGTTCACTTTTCTCAGAAATTTTTTTAAAATACACTAAATTTAAATTCATATATCTTCAGAGCTATTTGCTGATTTAAATAAACTTTGGCTCAAACTGAGCTTAGTGCATATATAGTTCTTATTTTTTTTTTGCAAAAATGCTATTTTTGAAAAAAAGGATAATGAAAACATTTACTAAAAGATTAATTTATTTCAGTAATAATTTTGTGTGTTTTAATATAATTCAGTTTTGTTTATGAAAATATGTGAATAGATTTTTCTAAAATTAATATCGTATATAATAAATGAGTATGTCCCAAAAATTTTGGATTTTCATTGTAATTATAAAGCTTAATATTTTCTAAAAATGCTAAAAAGTCATAATTCTAAGGTGGTATATTCAACGAAACTCCATCTAAAAACGCAATTGCACTAAAATACATTTTTTAAAAATTTAAATAATTTTCCAAGTATTTTAGTAGAAGATTATAACAATACAATTTAAACGCAGTGCAGTGCTCTCCGAGTAATTGTTGTTTATAGTTACATATTTTTATGATTTTTAAAGTTTTTCGAAATATCAGTAGGTTAGGAAATTTTACGATTTCGCAAAACTAAATTACAAACTCTTAAATAGATTCCTTAGGACAGCTTAAATATTCTTCATCAATTGAAACAGTCATTTAGAAATAAAAATATTTGCATTTGGCTGAACTGAGAATTCTGGTTTCAAAGATTAGTTTTTAAAGTTATTTGTATTATTCCTCCAAGCTATATTTAAACTAATAAGATATAATTTTTAAGTATAAAACGAAATTTTAAACACTCTTTCATACATATACGAAGTATTTCGTTCAAAAAACATTAGAAATTTTCAAATTATTATTGAAATAAATGATTTTCTTTTTTTTTTTTACGAAATATTAATTTTCTCAGCATCACCTTATGGTTCCACTTCAAATTTGTCATATGTTAGTACCAACGCTTTAAGAAATATTTTAAAGAAAAATTATAAAAATGAAAGATATGATTTTTCAAATATATTGATTTAATTATCATTTTCTTTTCAAAAACGGTATTTTTGCAAAAATAAATAGAAACGAGATTTACTAAGCTTCAGCTTGAGTTAAAGTTTGTTTAAACCGCTCTGGTTCTGTGTATATGTGTCAGAAGATGTAAAGAGCCTCAATGGAACTGGCTTCATTCTTGGAAAATAATGTAATTAAGAAAATAATTTCCAGTATATTTTTTATTGGTAATATTTTCCAGCTTATTGCATGGTATTGTTTATACCAAGTCTTAATAGACAAAAGCATTTTTAAAAGTTCTTATTTGAAATAAATAGTCCACATTTTTAACCTTTAAGACTTTTCTCCGCTTCAAAAATTTTCTATTTAATACATAAATTGACATACCCTCATCACTTAAAATGAACAATGGATAGATACACTTACTCATAACAATATATTTTTAATGAATTATATTTAACAATTTTGCAATCATTTGTGTTTATAGACACCAATAATAATATAGCAAAATATTAGAACATTTATTTTATGAATATGCACTTAAATGTGTTTTTAATTTGCCCCATTATATAAAAATTAAAATGAACAATATTACGTGAAATATATTTGCACATTTTATCTAAAAATCTAACATCAAAGATATTTCATAAAGTGTGAAATTATCACGTACTACTTCAGAAAAATACATAAAGAATATCTGACAATACATACTTACATATGTTAAGAATTGCAAAATAACGAAAAAAAAAAAATAATAATAATAAAAATAAACGAAAGACAAAATAATACACAATAAAAATAGAAGGGGAGGAGGAGTATGCTTAAATGTCTTTAACAGTAGCAATAGAAATACAATATGAAACGAGCTCAGCCAACAAGCAGTTAAAGCTTGAGAAGATATCACAAAAAAGGGCAATACACGCAATATAGCAACTCTTAAATCACACATATGAGTGGATGCTTAAAGCACCAGCTTAAGGGGTTATCTTTGTGTACAATACCAGTTGTTTCTTTCAATTTTTTATGATTTTATCTGAATTTTATTTCCCTTTTTTTGTGTATACAAATTCTTTATTATTTTTGTGTATTTTTTTTAAATATCTATCGTTCCCTGTACTCGCTTGTATTTTATACAATACAACTCAAATACACTCAACTTAAGAACATTCCTTAGAAAATTTGCTGTAACAAATAAAAGAGAAGCAATAGAAGTAGTAGAAGAATAGAAACAATTGCTATAAAATGCTCCAAAGTATACTATAGTTACTATAATGCTGACATAAAATGAAACAAAAGTACATATTACTTACTGTTAGTGTATAGTATAGTATAGTATTTGTTGCCTTAAGGCTAAAATTTGAAATTTAGTAATTTTTATTGGGTTGTTGCAAGAGTAGTTAACGATTTTCTAGATAAGGAAATTATGATTTCACTATTACTATATTTCAAAGAAAAGACAAACCTATAATATTTCTTACAGATCAGTGCAAGGACAAAAAAAAAAAACGTAGCCAACATATGATCTATGGATCGAATTTGGTGATATTTAATAGGCAAAATTTTCAGGGCTTACTCAATATACTGAAACATTCTCTAAATTATCTGAGATCTTAAAAAAGTTAACTTTAACAGAAGGATAGAAGGACTTTAAGATGGGCATTTTATTTCGAAAACCCAATTTCTCCAATCTAACAAATATTTCAGTATGAGAATGCAACGTTAGGTACTTTTCAAAGAAGTTAAGAGATGTTAACTTATAATAGGGAAATATTTCATTGTATCCACTTAATAAATAAATAACTATATGTATGTTTATATATTTGTTTATAACTGGAAGATATTATCATAAAAAATAATATTTTTACAGGAAATACATTAAGCAAAATATAAACTTAAATAAGTAAAGAAACCCTTAAGCGAAAATTTTTGTTTTAAATAAAAGAACGTTTCACTTTAAATTGCAAATTTTCAAAATAACAAAAAAAAAAAATAAAAAATAAAGGAAGAAAGAAAAATACATAAACAGATGGTTAATTCAAAAGGAAACATACAATTAATATAAGGTTTTCAATTGATTTCACTGGTATACACTGATTCTGCGGCACGGAATTTCTTAATAAATTAGGATGTACGTTATTATGAAGCATTAAGCGTCCAAACCACTTTTTTTTGGAATTGACTCTGGTTTTCGCGATAAAACTATTTGTAAAATTAACGAGGTTTCACCATATATTGAAACATATCTCGAAAACGACTTGTCTGATTAGGTTAAATAAAATATTAAAATATTCGAATTAAAATTGCTTTCAAGTTATGCTCACAGATTTTTTAATACCCTCGATAGTTATAGAGATATTAAGTTTAAATTCTGAAAAAAAGAACTTAAATTCGTACAAAATTTTAAAAAAATCATAAAATTTTGAATTTTTATTCTTTATTCGTAAAGACAAATTTATAGCAAACAAAACAAAACATATTTTGATTTTATTCACAAATTAATGAAAAATTAAAAACAAATAAAATTTATTTTGTGAATTTTTTAATATTTCTATGTACTTTGTAATTTGTGAATAAAATCAAATTTTATGCATTGATTTAAATAAAATATATTTTGTTTTATTTACAACAAATTAATTTTTATGACTAAAGATAAACTTTGCATTTTTGACATTTACGAAATTGTATGATTTTTATTTATTTTATTTATTTTCTTTTTTTTTCTTTTGAAATTTTGCTTGAAATTTAAGTTTGTTTTCAGAAGATAGGCCTAATGTCTCCATAACTATTGAGGGTATTAAAAATAATATGAGTATAACTTGAAGGCAATTTTAATTCGAATTTTTTGATCTCTTATTTAACCAAATCAGACAAGTGGTTTTCAAGATATGCTTCATTACTAGTACAATCTCGTAAACTTGGCAAATAGCGATTTATCGCAAAACCAGAGCCAATTAAAAAAAGTGAATTAGTGGTTTGCTAATTTATAATAATTTGCACCCGAATTGACTGATATATCCCGCGCCGCAGTAAAAAATTTTCATTTTATATCCCTGTGTTATTCAACTATTTACTCATGAAAATAATGTTAATAAATCTACTTGATATAATGATTTAAAAATTTTTAAAAGATTTGCAAAAAAACAAAAAACAATTTCAAGTCGCCTTATTAAAAAGAGGTCAGTTAAACTTAAATAAATCTTTCTTGTACTACACTCTGCCACCAGCTCTGCCAATTCGAAAAAAAAATTATTTAAATTCATTCTCTTTATTTGCTATCAAGTAATAAATCTTTTATATAAAATACTTTCGTTAGCAATAAAAACATTAACTTCTCTTTACTTCAAGCGACAATTAAAATTAAGAATATGTTTTATTTGTCAATTTTTGTTTTGCGTACCCACTTAGCGAATATGAATGAAGCACACAGTTTCCACTGAAAATTAAATTTTAATCAGTTTTAATAAACAATTATATTAAAAAAAATTAATTTTATTTATTTATTTTATTTGTTTAGACTAACGTCAATCTTTCATTGATATAAGGTGTTCAAAATTTTTGCTATAGAATTTTAAAAGTTTTCCCGGGAAATTTTAAAAACGAATTCCCGGGAAGTTCAGGGAATTCCCGAGAGTATTTTGAAGGTTTAGTTGCAAAAGGACATTTAACCTGATGAATAGAAATTTGTTATAATATTTTTAATTATTTCAACAAATTTAAGGAAAATTGTTAGAAAAATTCTCTAAATATAAAATTTTTTAAGTGGATGGAAATTAGTCACATATTTACCCACCATAGCGTTTTCCATTATCTCAGCGGATTTCGTAATTATAAAAAGTCTTATTTACAGATTTCCTTGAGAAACTAAAAGTTTCCTATACAAAAAAGCTTATATGTATTTATATATTGTTTAATTTCTTTTGACATTTGAGGAAGCCAAAAGATATAATATTTATTTTTTTAACATAATTTTAATAAGTATCCTAACGAAAATTACAGAAATCCAAAATTAAAAAATGGTGCCGAATTTTCAAAATAAAACTTTTTTTTTTTTTTGTTCTTCTGAAAGGTGATAAACAACGTATATAGGAATTTTTTTGTCAGGTCACCAACGATATAATTTTTGGAAACATTTATTAATTTTTTTCTTGTTAATTGTATACACTTTTAATCTTTCATATGTTCTTTAGTTTCACGTGTACAACGATTTTTTCATGTGTGAAATTTATTAAAGAAAACGATTTAGCAAAGTTAAGTCTTTTTAGTTTCATAATTTTTAATATTTGTATTTTATTATTTGTCGCAGTAAACATTTTTCATAAATTTTTTCAAACTTACGTTAGAATATTATATTGCACTTTCGAAATACATTATCTCTCTCTTATTTGTAGAGTTATTTTAATGTCGCCTTGGGGAACTATTAATGATTATTGAGACAGTTTTTAAGTGAAACATGTTATTTTCATTACTAGTTATAACATTATAGTTTATAAAGTTGTACTTAAATTATTGTCTGTTCTTTTAAATGAAGATAGTATTGAAAAAAGTTGTATACGGTTATAACAAACCGTATATATACGAGTAGTATAAAGAAAGTTGCGAAAAAAATTATATACGGCTATGACAAATCGTATGTAGATAGTATCTTTTTTTGAAAAAAAAGTACGTGCAGAGTAAGAATGCAGTTGAGCATTCCCAAGGCAAACATATTATGCTATTCTAGAATAAGGTAGAACAGTATAATATAAATAATTGCGATAAACATATTTTATGTTTGCAGTAAAAATAATTTGATTACGGATATGTATGTTTGATTTAAATAACCTTAATATGGTTGCTGTAATTTTATAAAATTCTCCACTGACCATAATTTTATAAAAAGTTATATTTTTTTTTATTTTAAAATTGTTTTAAAAAGTACATTTTTTTAAAGTATTTTTTAGGTCTTCATATAGAACACGATGCTTTGTACGGGATATAAGTGATTACAGATCGTTCCAACTAATCATGTTTTATTAAGGACATACTATTTTTTAATAAATTTTAACTTTTAATCTAACACGTTTATTTAACGTTTACAAACATAATGTATAATTCCCTTAACTAAATACTTAATCCAGTGACATTATCTTTATGATCTAAAATTTACATTTTAATTTTTTTTAAGTTTTTTCTCAAAGATGTTTTTCTACTTTTTCCTAAATGTTACGTGGAAGTTTTATGTGCAAAATGAAATTAAACCACAACAAAAAATGGTTCATTGACGTTAATTTTTACAGAACATTAAAATCCCATAAATGACATAAAGAATCATCGTCGTAATCATCATCATCAACATAAAAATAAAAATAAAATGGAGTGTAAAAAGTTGAGTCCATCTCATACAGGTGCTGTTTATGGTTCTAAGTAACTCAGAAAGTGAATAACAGGATGTTTTTTGTTTCTGTTGTCAATTTGTTTAGGTGGTGGTTTGTATATGTTGGCTTTTTAATTTGTTCTCAGCTTTTTATTATAACAATTTAAATAATTAACTTTTTGTGCTATATTTATTTAAACAGACTGCTGTCAAAAAATTTACTTAATGACAGTAAAATTACATTAAATGTCATAGAGTCAATTTTGTGGTGAAAATTATTAGAGCAAAAAATATATATAAGAAAAAAGAAATCGTTGACGTTGCAAATTAAGTATGAATTTTGGTATAATAAAAATCAACATTTGGAATAATTTGTATTATTTTTTTACGTGATATTAAAAGTGAATTAAACAGATTACTGGGATGATAAGTTTGTTTGGTAATAATACGTTTTATAAAAGATATATGTATTAGCGAATTGTGAAGTAACAAATTTGAATAGAGTACATACATACATACATACATTACCGCAAGAGTAGTAACGACCCCATGTACCCTAGTTTTGGCAGGTATGTCGAAGTCCTGTGACAGCGCGAATGGATACCGCCCTAAATTAGGTATTCATCCACATGGGTACCCCTATAGAGAGGGGTAGTTAGAAGGTTGACAACTTAGTGGATCCCTAGTCACCACATCCGAAAATCCAGGCGCGACGGTACCCAAGTTGGGCGGCTTCCTGGTCAGCGTCTGTTTCCAGGTTAGAAGCAGCTGGTACAATATCTTGCGGCTAGGTAAAAAACGCAAACCCTTAAAAAAACTATAATGGAAAAGAATAAATTAAACGTTACGGTGCAGGGAGTAATAAACCCAGTACCGGCGGCTTTGGAGAGTGTGAAAGCAGGCTCTCGGTCGTCGAAATCATATTACTGCAATACTTTTAACTCGGCAGCACACCTGGCTGAATTAGAAGTTAAAGCTACAGGCAACACAAACAAGGAGCGGTGGAATGTGGAAAAACCCTTTCGTAGAAACTCCGAAATTTCAAGGTCACCACCATCAACACCAAATGTTATAACGCAGATGGAGCATACTACGCCTATTATTCAGTCTCCAGTTCAAGTGCAGACGTCCTCGGGGAATACTCATTTCCTAGAACTTGGAAACTTAATAACAAGATTCATAGGATTTATGAAGGGCAAGTCTAATGTATAATGTGCAGGCTAGAGCCATAAAATAAGGTACAATAAAGTTAGAGATGAAGTGTCTTGCGATAAAACACCTCATGTCCCTGAAAAAAAGGAGCTGGAAACACAAACTACCCCAAAAACGTGGCCACCAGAAAAGGATCTCAAGCGAAGTAGAGAATCAGGAGAGGTATCGCCAAAACCCCAATTAGCTAAGAGAAGGAAGCAGGCAAGCAACCCGCAAAAGAAATTGCGGGTATGAAGGATAATCCCTCAGAGAAATCCAGCACCAGCGAAACAACCAATGCATGGAGATCGGTGAAACCCAAAAAGAAACCTCGAAAGAGAAAGGAAATGAAGGAAGTTATCATAATTTCAATGAAAGGAGAAGCAAGTTATGCTGATATATTAAAGCATATGACGTCAGATCCTAGCCTTAAGAATTTGGGTGAATGCGTTTCTCGCATAAGGAAATTAATAAGTCCAAAGAACGTCAAAGACTTCCAAGGAAAGATAGAAAGATCGGTAGGATTACAGGCAAATATCGCATCGCACACTCCGTAGATTATGATTGAATATAAAGATATCGATGAGATTACAACAAAAGCAGATATTAGTGAATCCCTTAACGACCTGCTAGGAGTTTCTGAACTAAGGGAAATTAACGTAAGGAATCTAAGGTGGGCTTACGGTGGCACACAGATAGCAAGTATTATCTTACCGACAGAACTTGGCCGTAAAGCCCTCGAAATGGCGAAAGTCAAAATTCGATGTGCAGTAATTCGCTTAAAACAAAAGGTGATTGTCAAAAAATGCTTCAGATGCCTAGAATTTGGACATATTTCCTCATCGTGTACAAATCCTCAAGACAGGTCGAAACTGTGTAGAAGGTGTGGAGAAGGCGGACATATTGCGAGGGACTGTACCAAGGATCCAAATTGTATGTTCTGTAAAGAAGTTGAAAACGCGGATACAAAACACGTTTTTAGGCGGGCTCTTAGTAAATTGCATTAATGAGATTTTTACAATTAAAGTTTGTGAAAGCAGGACTTGCTTTCACAAACTATCTGCGAAAATAGAGTTGATGTCGCCATTCTTTGTGAACAATATAGAGGTATGAGCAATACTGTATGGGTGAAAGATTCAACAGGTAAATCTGCAGTTTGGGCATGCAGAAATAAAGGAATAGAAGAAATATCCGAGCACACAGAAGACGAATTTGTAAGAGCCAAAACTGGTAGTATTCATATATACAGTTGCTATGCCACTCCTAGTGCAACAATTGAAGAGTTTGAGAAGATATTAGATAATCTGCTAAGAGACTCAGATAATCATAATCCAAAAATTATAGTAGGAGACTTTAATGCATGGGCTGTTGATTGGGGTAGCCGAAAAAGAAATACTAGAGGACGTAGTTTACTCGAAGCGATTTCTAAGCATAACCTAGTGCTAGCAAATAGTGGAAATACACCAACGTTATCTACTGGAGAAAGAAACTCTATCGTGGATCTAATATTCATGAGTAGTTTCTTGGAAAGGGATATGAATTGGAGAGCCAGCGAACAATACTCTCACAGTGACCGTCAAACTATTATATTTTCAGTCTATAACTTGCATAGTAGACATCCTTCTCGTGAAGAAGATGCACCAAAATATATTGGTTGGGCCTCTAAAAGACTTAAAAAAGAAGTATTTACCCAGGAATTTGGAAACAACTTTGAACTGAATGGTACAATGAAATCTAAAAGGAAGATAATATCCACTTTACGCTGCTCCCATATGGTCAGTAGCTCTGAATGTAAAGACCGCAGCGAGGATAGATATCTTGGCTGATGAAGCCAAATGCTTGGATGAAATCAGAAGAGACCCAAATCAACTAGACACTCGTGTACGTAAACTTGAAAGAAAAGCTTCTATAAGACAATGGCAGAGCAGATGGGGAGACAGCCGCAAAGGAAGGTGGACTTTTAAACTAATCCCGAGAATAGATATATGGCTAAACAGATGACATGGAGAAGTTAATTACACTTTACGCAGTTTTTCTCAGGCCACGGAGTATACCGAAGTTACCTGTACAGATTCGGGCTAGATAACTCCTCATATTGCCCTAACTGTCCAAACCAAGAGGAAGACCCAGAACACGTCGTGTTCAACTGAACACGCTTTCGCCACGATCGACAGAAAACAGAAGAAGTCCTTGGATGCCAACTGAATCCGCTAAATATTGTTGACATCATCCTTAATAAGAGAGAAAATTGGGATGTAATATCCTCAATGATTAAAAGTATCCATGATAAATTTAGAACGGAATTGAATCTGAGGAAATCCCAGACACCAGAAGTAGCCTAGATAAGGCTATCCTGCCCTGCGATGCAATATCGTTATAGACAGTTCCGCAGGGTTGCTGAATGACGAAGGAGGTGGTTTTAGACGGTATGACTCCGACATATCTAATGGTTAATCTATAATAGTGAGAATCTTATGAAAGATTTCCATCTGCCTAATGAAAAAATAAACATACATACATACATACATACATACCAAATAACGAGAAACTAAGTTGGTTGAAATATCTTTAAGATTGTTTCAAAATATACTGATGTAAAAAAGGTTTTATAAATGAACTGAAAATGTTTATGAACAACTATTTAAAACAACAAATGTCGAATCTTTTTTAAACGGATTGGAAAAATTAAAAACTAGAATTGATGAGTACTTATATTTTAATTTATATTCTTACTTTGGCTCTTTGCAGTGCCTAAGCGGAACATCATTTTTCTAAATTATCACTAATGAAAAATAAATTGTCCAACAGATTTAAGGTCAAAATTTGTGAATCGATATTTTCAGTCCTAAATTTATTAGACAAGGATTTGTAAGACTGGAGTCCAAAGTAAAGACCTGGTACTAAAGTACAGAATTTGAATTAAAAAAAGAGAATTTTATGTTAACTATGAATAAATCTTTATTTTTGCAATAATAAACATTATTATAAATAAATTATTTATTTTTATAATTTTTTATTTATTTTATATTTTTTGTTTTTATCAAATAAACAAATTTTAATGAATTTTTTTATATATTCAAGCAGTTGGTCTCATTTCTTGTTTTCAAAAAATTCCTTCTGAAAGAAGTCTTTAAGTCTCTAAGTGATTCTTGGATAGGGTCTCTTTATGGAAGTCATAGTCAATTATGGAATTATACTTTTTAAATCTACATTTACCTACATATTAATATTTTTACCTGATTAATGCACGTTTAAATAATTTAGAGATGATCCTTGTATGGTCAATTATAGACCAATACTAAAAAATTTATGCAATAGTTTGAGGTTACAAAAGATTTTATTGGTGTTGAATTCTGCAAGATATAAGAGATTTATAGGATTTATATCCTGTTCTGGAAAGACATTCGTATGGAAGTTGTGATGATTTTAAAGAAGTAATACTTATATTTTTTAAAATGTTCACAACAGTATGCTTTACGAGCAGATCAAGAAACCGAACTATTGTTAAAATTCATAAAGGCTAAAAACCGTTAGCGTTTATTTTTTTTACTACTTGTAATCATACATGTAAAAAATTATCTGCGTATTTTTGAGGTATTTCCAAGTTTCCTTTTAATCTAAATATAAAATTAAATAAAAATGTTGTTTTCTTATTGACACTAAAATTTATTTTACTATTTTCCGTTTTCTTACCTTTTCAAGCAAAAGTTTAATTATATATATATATATATATATATATATATATATATATTTTTTTTTTTTTGTAATTTCTCTTCTTTTACTAGTTTTGCTAGAATTTCAAACGAACAAACCTAATAACTTAACTAATTTTATAGATTTACTAAATTAATTATTATAATTATTTTTAAATATACTTCATTAACTACAGAACTACATATGATTTAAAAAATTCATATAAATGCGAAAAATCAGCTAAAAATTTGGAAATGCTTAATCAAGAAGGAATTATAGCTCTCAAATGGTACCAAACCACTTCAAAAAATTTAGTAGTTTTTCATATCAAATATAAACAAAACTTGTATGCGATTTTTTTGAACGATTTTTCATTGGTTTATTTTGCTGGCAGCTGTTTTATGTTTTATTTATAAATTTATTACAATTAAAAAAAAATCTCAAAAGCTAATGAGAACGTGAACAATAAGTTTTAAAGCTAAAAAAATGGCATCCTTCTGGCTTTATTTTTTTAAATATTTAGCCTTTTTTAAAGTTAAATTTCGACCTATTTTTTCTCATCTCCTAGCAACACTGCATTCTATGCTTTATTGGGTTAATAAAATAGAAATAAAAATGTATATATTTGAAAAGAAAATAAACAAAAAATAAAAAAAATATTGAAAGAAAAATAAAAACATAATTAAATAAAAAATCTTTGTATTACAGTCTGAAGTAGTTAAATATTTTTCTTTCGGATTTTTCGACATACCTATAAAAAACGTAATATTTTATTTTTGAAAAAACTCAGAGATTGCGTTTTATTATTGATTTTTATTTAAAAAAATCAAAAGTAATTTTTATTTTTGTATGATAAAATAAAAATCAAAACAAATTTTTATTTTTCAAACGATAAAATAAAAATCAAAAGCAACAATCAAAATTTGATTTATTTTTTTAAATTTACAACATGTATGGTCTCTGGTTTGAAAAAATGTCCATATATAAATATAAAATCTATTTTATAACTAAAACCATGCTAGAATAAATAAGAAGGTGCAGTTATTAGATAAAACATTCTCAAATTTATTTTCATTGAAAAGTCAGTCATAAATAAAACAAAAGGGGATATGAAAAATGTTCATGCAAAAACTTTTTTGTATTCGGCAACTACTTATTAAAGTAGTTTCTCGGTAATGAGGCGTCATTTGCCTACTCTGTATTACATAAGTAATTACTCAATAGTATAATAGCACAGTAATATTGCAATTACATGGATGAGTTGGCTAGAACGCAGGATTAGCAACCAGAAGGTTGTTGGTTCAACACCATTCTGATGCTGTTAGTTTTTTTTTATAAGAAAATGTCTAAAAAGATATTTTATAATAAAACAAGTTTTTGTCAGTTAGAAAATTACGTGCGAAATTGTGTACTGAGTAAGACGTTAGTCATTAAAAATAAATGGTTAATTGGTGTCCAAGTTCAAATCTCACTGACGACAAATTTTTTTTTTTTGTTTTTTTGTTACTTTTGGTTAGGTACATATTTTTGAGCATCCCTAGAGTCTAAAAATAACTATATGAATTTTTGGTAAATTCGAACAAAAATAACTATTTATTCAGACAGAAAATAAGTAGTTTATTTTTGTTTAAAGTTATACCTGCTAGTTTACCAGGAAAGCAAAGTTTTTGCTGGGTTGAAGCAAAATTCAAAAAAAAAAAAAAAAAAAATGAAAACAAAAATATATTTTCAAATTAAAATTATAACAAAGTGAGAAAAAAATTAATAAACTGAATTTTATGTTAAGAAGACTAATGTGCGTAATGAATTGTGTATAAACTATTCTTTTAAAACAAATATAATAAAATAAAAAATATTCAACATTTTAAATGTAAAACAAAGCATTTTTATATTTTTTATTTGCATTTTTGGTTCTTTTTTCAATTGCTTAACTTTACAAGACTTGAAAATGACAAATGCCCCCAATAATTCTACCTGGTTTAGTTATATCATGACCAAAACTATAATGCAAAGAAATAAAGGTAAAGGTTTTCTCTATTTTCGTTGCCACACGTTTGAGCGATTTATATTTTATTTGGTTACCATGTCTCGTTAAAAATTTTTTCTTGGTACATAAACTGAAATATAAGAAAGATAGGGATTAAAAAATATATCAGCCTTGGTAATAAGGATTATCTAAAGCTCTTGATGATATTCGTCTAATATTTCTGTAGTATTACTATATATCTTAAATTAAATTCAAATCTTTAATAAATAATTTAAAATATTTTTTATATTTTATTTTTAAAAAATCCCACTCATTTATCTTCCATTTTATAGACATGATTAAATACCACTCTAACCTTCATGGATAACCAAAAGAAAGAGTATTTTTGAAAAATAATAAAAGAAAAAACTTTTCAGCCATTTTATAAAATTTTCTACTTAGACGATTTGATTAATTCAATGAAGTGAGTTTATTTCTAAAACATTTTTTGTTACTTTTAGTTTAGATATACAAACACATATTTACTTTAACAAATACACATACGATGCCAAATTGAAATACATACCCGGCAGTTCAATGAACTGAGTACTCGTTGTAGAAGGAATTCGATAGAACTACTTTCTAATGGTGTATCTTTATTTTAGTAATAACGCAAATCTAACAAAATGACATAGCTATGTAATTTCTGAAGGGTTTACTGCCACTTTATATACCACTAATTGCTAATGATTATTATTACTATTCGTGGGCGAAGAATTGTTACAATTTGTGTTTTTTTCTTTTTATTTACCTGCCTTTATAGAACTTCGCAAAATCCAGTCATATCTACAGAAATTATCCCAATTGAAACTGCAGGATATATAAACTTTTGCTGTTATTTTACTTCACAGACATCAACTCTTTTTACAACTGTATGCAACAAATACTTTGTATGAGAGAAACTTTTGAAACTTGATTTTTGTTTAGTTAACTTTTGAATTACACATAACCAAACATTTGATGATCGACCAATGATTTTTAAAACAGTGTATTGCTGAGGAAAATAAACACCACACACTCGAGAGAGGAAAACAATTTAAATAATAACACTACTGGTGTAAGCAATATATTTTCTGATATATCCTAGTAATTTCTTTTAGTTGTCACTATTTTGATGGTTTTTACTGTTGTTTCAAAATTGACACTGATTGATGACTAGTGATAAGTCCGCGATGACTTTGATAATTGAAAGAGAAAATTCAATGTGTATTTCTAAGTTTTACAGAATTTTGCTTTTTGACGTTAGACACACACGTTAGAAAAATTATTCAATAATTGTATATGTTTCTTTTTTCTGGTATATTTCTTGTGTTTAGCTAAAAGGGTAATAAAGTAGGGCTTTTAAGGGAATTGTTTTTTAAATTTAAAATTTATATATATAGATAAAAATAATTTTTCTTAAAGTTAAAGAAAACTTAAAACTTAGTATAATTTTACCACAATTTCCAATTAATATTTTTTCCTCGTAAATTCATTACAATCTCAACATTACTTATAATTTGCTATACATAAATATTTACACATGTTGATTTTTCCTAACCGTGATTCATTCAGATTTGTTCCACCAAATCGAAGTATTATACGCTTCTATGAAACAAAGCACGTTTTTTATTAGCCACAAAACAAAAAGAACAAAAAATTAAAAACCAATTGATTTATAGCTTTAAGTCCTTATTAGAAGAATAGCGTTCAGAAAATCGAAAAAAACATCGTTATCATTTCACAAACGACAAAAAACAAAAGAACAAGAGTACTACAAGAAGGTACAAGTAGAACGTGCTTAAAAAACAACTCACGTAATAGCATTGTCTGCATTCATAATTTTTTTTATTTTTTGGTTTTTGCTCGTCTATAAACATTAAATGTTAAAAACTTATCGTCTTGTTTTATGTTTATAATAAAATGATAAATTTTAAATGAAACTGTTACACTCCAAAGATTGATAGATTTTCAGGGGAGAGTGTTCTTTTTAGTATAAATGAAATAAATCAAACATTAAACTATATTATGTTAGACAATAAAGCGAAAAGATTTTTAAATGGTTTCTCATAAATTAAATTATTTTTATTTCCCACAATTTCATTAAATACAAATTTAACACAACGCTAAAAGCCCTTAAAGCAAAATAGACAATAAATCTAATAAAAGAAAAATTTATCTTTGAGATGACAGAAAATTTAATTGGGCTACATAAAGATCTGTGATTAATAACAAAATATTGTACTATATAAAGGTCTGAAATATAAACCTATAACAAATAAGTATTATATATAAATCTACAAATAATACAAACGCTACAAAAGCTTACAATTAAATATAAAATTAAAGTATACTCCTTATATGTTACTCAAATTGTCAATTTTTTAATATGTTGTTGTACAAACAAATCTTACGTTTTACTTTTTATGACGTTTATCATCATTAGCAGTGTTGCCAGTTTAGCCTTTTTAAAAACACATAGTCAATCATCTACATAAGGCTGAATAAGCAAAATAAACTTTCAGATTTTTTCTAGCCTTTTTTGGTTCTTAAAATTTCTTTGGAAAGACTAAAATGTTAGTATTTTAGCAACGAAGAAAATAATTTCTTATTTGTTAATACTAATTTTTTTAATTTTAATATTTTTTGTGTTAACCAAAAGAGTCTAAATTATTTTCATTTGACAAGAAATTTCCCCTGCGGTGCTTCATTCTCCAAATCAAAAATTACATAACTAATTTTATTGACTTACTATATCGATTATAATTATTTTATAATATTCCTCATTAGCCAAAACGAAATAAAAACCACTAAAATAACTATTTATGATACATTCTGTTTAGCAAATTTTAGAACCGTAACTTTTATATATAATATGCCGTTTATACCAAAAAACAAAAGCTTATTGGTTTTTGAAAAACAAAATTTCAAAAACTTTATGGTTTAAATACATTATTTCTTCAAAATGTAGTTTTTGTTGAGACTCACATTTCTTGGATATTTTTTATTTCCGCTCGATTTGCTATTTCTTCGATCAGAGAATACATAGTTTCAATATTAAAACATATTTTAAGAATTTTTAATAAATTATTTATTGTCATAATTTCATAAACAAAATAAATAATTTCTATAAATTCGAAAATTTTTTTCTCTTTATATATAAAAGCTAAACAGGATGTATCATAAATAGTTATATTTGGTTTTCAATAAAAACTAGTTAAAAATGGTTTTTGATTTGTATGGAAAAACCAAATAAATTTAAGTAGTTTTTTATTAAAAAAAAAAAAAAAAATTTTGTTTGGTGTAAATGGTGTAAATGTTTGGTAAATGGTGTTAGTAGAAATTTGTGACCGATTATGGCCAAAAGGCTAGGTTATGAAATATTATTGAAAATAAAAAATAAAAAAATATAAAGAGAAAAAATAAAATTTCAAATTTATAGAAGTTATTTGTTCTGTTAATAAAATTATTACAATAAATAATTTATTAAAAATTTTTCAAATATGTCTTAATATTGAAACTATATATTCTCTGATCGAAAAAATAGCAAATATAGCGGAAACGAAAAATATCCAAGAAATGTGAATATAAAAAAAAACTACATTGGGAAGTAATAATGTATGTAAACGATGTAGTTTTTGAAATTTTGTTTTTCAAAAATCAATTAGTTTTTTGTTTTGGTATAAACGGCATATAAATCTATAAAATATCTATGATATCTATAAAAAAAATACGAAAAACGAATGAAACGAGAAAATTAAATTTAAATTAAAAAACTTTAACTTATTTGTGGCCTTATTTTTTGGAGCATTTGGACATTTTTTAAAATTAATTTTAGATTTTTGTTCACCTTCTGGCAACACTGATCATTAGCTACATATTACAAAAAGAGAAAAAATATATTACAACTTTTCTATTTTTTTATTTATTTTATAGGCTTTTATATTTCAAACCGTCAATATTTTAAGCCACAAAAGTATAGATCCGATTGATAGAAGAAATGCATAAAACCTGGTAAAACTTATAAACGAAAGGCACTAGAAAAATGATGTACGTAAATTTTACGTATTTTATGTGATTTTTTTTACTTTTACATTTCAGGTTAATAGAAAAGCTTAACAAGGACCTAGAGAATGCGATGAAATTTCGTTCAGAAAAAAGTAAAAAAAAAAAAATGAATTCCAAGCTCAAAAAGTACAGAGACTCCTAAGAGTTATGCTAAACATGTTCGACCACGTAATGCCACGTTGTATTAATTTCTTCAAAATAAAATATGAGCCATTTTAAAGCTGTGCCTAAGCTTTAGTCAATCAAGGTTAAAAAAAAATTAAATAACGAAGCTGAGAAGAACCCTGACACAAAGAATGGTCAAAGCTCCTTAATAAAATAAAAATAATTTCAATACTTTATGTTAGCCTGGAATATATGTACGTTATTGCTGATATTTCTCATGTTCCAAGCTAAAAGTTTTCTATACCGAATGATTGAGAAAATGGAGTTGAATGAATAATAAACATTTACACACAATTTACTCAAAATGCGACAATATATGTGCTTGTTTTGCTTCTTTAGTCTGAATAAACTCAAGCATAACAAAGGGTGTCATAAAAAGACACTGATAACATTTGTAACATGCAGCAGTGTTGCCTCCCCTTTTTCAAAATATAACTAAATGGCGACTTTATGTGACGAATGAGGAGAAACTAATTGTTTGAAATATATCGACATTTTATATATTACTTCCAACGAAGAAGTTAATATTTTGAGAATGTTTCACAAAATGGTGATATAAAATGCTGAATTTTTTGAAACGGATTGGGAAAATTAAAAAATAGATTTGATGAATACTTATATCCTAATTTATATTTTTACTTTGGTTCATAGCAGTGTATCGGTGGAGCGTCTTTTTTCTAAATTATCATTAATGAAAAATAAATTATACCACAGATTTATGGTCAATACTTATTAGCCCATGCTTTCAGTCCTAAATTTGTTAGACGGGGATTTGTAAGACTGTAATCCGAGTGAAGAAGTCGTACAAAAGTACAGAAGTTTAAATAATATTTCATTTTCATAAAATGTTAACTATTTTTATGAAAAAGTCTTTATTTTAACAATAATAAAAATTACTATAAGTAAATTAATTTCTTACTAATAAAATTGAGTTTAGTAGTTGTTCTCAAAATGCAAACGTTCTAGTTGTATTATGTGCTTTGTAAACATGGTACTTGTAAGAGATAAATACCATGTTTAGAGTAGCTTTAATCTTTCATTGATATAAGTGGTTAAAAATAGCAAAAAGTTTGCTATAGAATTTTAAAAGTACGATAATATATAATTTACCGTTTACCGAAATTTTTAAAATTTCCCGGGAATTCCCTAAAGTACCTTGACGGGAAATCCGGAATTCCCGGACCTCTAACCCTAATTAAGACTGAAAATAAAGACTGTAGAAAAAAAAAGGATATTTTTCGCTTTCAAATTTGACGTGCAATTAAAAAAACTGGGTACTTAAATAAGTTTTTTTAATTTACTTTGAGTAATTAATTTATATAGTATTCTTTGTTTTGAGTATTTCCAAATACAAATTAATTGTCCTTGTAACATAAATTTCTTTACAAATGAAAATATTTTATTTATTCAAGATTTTATCTCTTTAGTGTCCTACGAGAAAAAAACACATATTTTCATACTACAAAATTGATTAATGAACAAATTATAAGAAACTTCATTATTTTTTAAAGTTAAAAAAGAGAAAATACTTTTCTTTCTTCTCTCTCTATCTCCCTCTCTGAAAGCATAATTATAATGTTGTCTTTCTGTCGAAAAAAATCACAGTATTTTTTTATTGTTTCTTTTTTTTATAAAAATTCCATTGAATATTCTCAAAGTCAATTATTTATGCAAATTTTAAATACAGCACTAAAAACACCAACACAATTCCGATTGTTTTCTCTGATTTCAATTTGAGTTTTAATTACAAGGATTTGGGAAAAAATGAATGAAAATTTACATAGAAAATGTAATTACAAGACATGACCACAAGCCAAGTAAAATAATCTAACATTTGTAATGTGTAGAACAAAGTACACATCTTTTGTCATATTGGGAAAAAATCAATAGTGGAACTCATTTTTAAATATCTGTCTGGTTTAAAAGAAGTAGCTGAGAGGAAAAAAAAAATAATTTAAATAAAACACTATGCAGTTCGTAATATTATCAAATTAAATAAATTGTACGTGTTGTAGCAAGTGTATTGTTGATACTATAATAGACAAAAAGAGTCCTTGTTCAGCAATGACCTGGGAATTACATACACTTTAAAATTTTTCAATTTTTTTTTTTTTTTTTGGTGTTCTTTGCAGGGTAATTTGGTACATACTTTAGTCATATATTTTAAGATAATCGTACTGTCAATATAAAATTGACGGACTCAGACACTCTAACTGAATTTGTTAATATTTTTTCCTACTTAAAAATAATACTGAATAACCCTTAAGCTAAGTTCACACTACGCTAATATTTGACGATATTTGAAAATATTTTTTTACACAATGTGAACAAAATGAAATATTTTTTAGAATTTTGTAAATTTATTCGAGCTCAAGTTCATTGAATAATTGTAGAAGAATACATTGTAAAAATTTATTGGACATTCGGCTTAAAGTTACCAGTTAAGTACCTAACCATAACATATGAAAATAGAATTCACAGATTCTATTTCTCGAAAAGTTGTGAGTTAAACAGATGTCGTTTACAGAGAACAACACGGTGGAAAGCTGAAGAGTGCTGATGACGGTTGTGGCTGACTATAAAATGCGTTCCATTGATTCAGTGAGATTGGTAACAGTTTAATTTTTGAATGAGGGATTTTATCCGACAACAAAATAATAACATAAAACAAATTCATATTGTAATAACTTTTTTCACATTTTTTTTTATTTGTTTTTTCAATACACTTATGGAAATTTTTTAAAATATAAACAAACTTGACATCTGAAATAACTAAAACAAAAAATCAGCTTGGTTAACAACTTTAAATATATTAATATGTTTTAATATTTAGCCATAATAATACTTGTTATATAGGTGAAAGTGGCGTGCAAAGAAAACAGTGTTGTTTTATGAAGACAGGGTTGGTTTTTAAATGACGAGAAAAGAAAACAGGGTTGTTCTTACGTATAAACGATTGATTAATCGATTGACAATATTTCGTATTTCTTAAATCTATCTAAATATTTTACTTTGTAACTTTTATAAATATTTGTATTTAAACTAAATAGCATTTTCACTTCACGTTAAATAAAAACGCTGGAAGCATTACCTTGACTTCCATATGTTCCGAAATTCTCTCAGAAAATTGTTCTAAATTGATTAAATAAAAAATAAGGTTTTCCTATAAATTCATTTAATAATTGATATCAAATAAATTTATGGTAGTTGTGTGTTTAATTAAATAATTTTTAGTAAATAATTTGCATCTAATCTGAACAGGCTTAAAATATTTTTTCTCTTTCTCGTATTCCACGATATTTGCTAGCTCTTTCGTCAAACAAAAAACGTCTAATAAACGAAAAACCAACGCTGTGTTTAGTCTCAAAAATGCGGGAAAACACAATGAAATATTGTGTGATAAATATTTGCGTAATCTGAAGTTAGCTTTGTGTTATAAAAATATATTTTAATAGTTCTTTCATCTAATCGTATACGTTACAAACTTAAAAAGTTATGCTACATTCTCATACTAAATAAATTAATTAGCTTTATAGCTTTAAAAAGGACTTTGTTTAGCATTTTGTTTAACCATCACTTTAGCATAAAATTTTATTACAAATAGAAGTTAAATATGTTTATAAAAAGGAAAAAAATCATAAAAGAAGAAAACAAAAGAAGTATACTCGTATCAGTATCGATATTTTTCTTTTTTTTTTTATTCATACACATACAAACATAATTTGTTGCACATGTGTTTAATGTTTGAGTGCAATTTTGTCCTTTTTGTTTAATGTACTTTTTTGCAATATATGTATTGTATACCATTAAATATTATTTTTTTTCTCTGATTAAGTAGTTTAAGTGCCTTTAATATATATATTAACTTTTTACTGATATTGTCTCTTCAAGTACATCACAAACAAAAAAGTTGCTGACAAACATTCGCCAATATGTTTCTAGTATACTTTTATTGACAAAGTACTTTGTAGAAAAATGTGCTAAAAATGGTAAACAATATAGCGAAATAATCGTGGGAGAAAAGGATATTTGAAATTTATTATTATTATTTTTTTTTTTTTTTGGTTTTTATAGCCAATTTAAAAAATCACAATTTTCATTAAAACTTTCAATCTATCTATTTTTTTAACACTTTTTAACATTTTACTAACGCTTATAACAATTTCATCTACGCCTCTGATAAATTGTACTTATATTAACATATATCTATGTATATCACCAGAACTCTGCACATAAATGTACTTATGTACATTGTATCTTTAAAGCTTTCCTACCATTATAGTTTATAATGCTAAGAAAAGTGTGAGTACGCTGAAAAATTGATCATTTAAAAAACGACTTATAAAACATATATATATTTAGTCATGAAATATCTGCAGATCTCATTGAATTAAGAATATTATTTTGTTTGCTATTTAAATATGAAAATTATTTCGTACACGTACTTTACACTACAACTATACATATACTTTACATACACATACTTTAGCCTGTAACCATGCACACATTATACTTTAAAGGACACACTTAAACATGTGCTATTAATAAACGTCACGGCATATAACTCAAAGACTGAAAAAGTGTTATCACTAAATTATTTGCAACGTTTTTAAGGGTAAGCTTTTTATGTAAATATACAGACCTGTTCTGAAAATTATATTGCGGCAAACTGATTTTATTTCACCGGAAAGGAGTTCTAGACACACACATTTTCTGTTTCTGCCGTTATAAACTTCTTGCTGATTTTTTTGTGAGAATTTCGTTGTGATATTTATATTAAATAGATGAAGTATATATCTTGATGTGTTTTTATCGATTTTGCTAGTAAATAGGGTCTTTAACATTTAGAAACTAAAAATATTGCAATTTTTCAAATATACCTCTGTTTTGTAAACAAAAATTGTGTGTTGTTCCTAATTTTCCATTTATATTTTGTTGTCGTTTTTTCATATTAATAGGTGCATTTGACAAATAACTATTCGAGGTTAAAAATTGATCAGTTAATACCCGTTTAATGGCAAATTATTCGATTAATCGATTAGTCTTTGTAATACATCTAAAATAAATAGTTAACAGGGACGGGATTTGAAAATTTTTATTTAGTGCCAGGTTGGGACCGAATATGTACAAAGAAGTGTTGAAAAGGGCCAAGTATAATTTTTAGAGAATTAAACCAATTTAAAAGAAAAAGAAAATATGAAATCTCTTAGTAGTTAAACAAAAATTTGAGACAGGGTCATCAGAATTTGCTGAAAGAATATTAAACCTCCAAATGAACAACAGTAAATTGAAATTACTAGTATATAACATAATTCATGAAAAAGTCGGAGTATTGCGCATTTGAAATTTATGAAAGAGGATATCAATATAAATGGCGGTATAGCATCATGTTCCATTGGCCGTAAAAACTTTAAATTTTTCCAAGATGTTAAAAATAATGTCGATTTCATAATTTTAGATATGTATAAATCTATCTCACCAAAAAGACTTTTGGACTACCTTAATATATATACTCGCCCTGGTGTTCTGTATGAGATTTTAAAATTAAGGAACATTTCGTGTTAGAGAATTTGTTTTATTTAATAATCATATCTCGTATCTTACGCCTCGTACGTTTGAAATACTTGGTCCTATAATAAAATAATTTTTACTTGTTGTTATATTTATTATAATATATCGAAGGCCTATATTCAAATCTTCTATATCAGGATTTCATAAAACTGCATTTATTCTTGACAGCAGCGCTTATCTATGATATAAATTTCAAATGCAAATTCATAATTATTTTCCAATTTTATTAACGTTTTTGTATTCCAAAATAAATTTTTTATTTTTTAGTGCAAAATCAGAGAGCAATTATTTTGTTTTTTGACAATAAAAATAAAATATACCAATTCTGACTAACTTATACATGATGAATATGAATCTGGAAAAAAAAAGAAATAAAAAATAAATCATTTAAATAGTTTTTTAGATATATAATAATAAATATTCACTTTGTATGGCGACTACTACCCCTATAAAACTACCCTACCTTTTTACATATCAATTGTGAAACTTGACAGGAAAATTATTCCCACAAAATCTCATGACTTTCACTGCAATAGTTCCATAAATATGTGATAATTAAGATTTATCTTGTATGGGAACTAACACTTCCCCTAGATCTGCCCACTGTATTTTCATATCATTATTCATGATTCTAAATAAAGAAATTATTCCCACACAATTTTAAAACTTTTGCTCTAATAATTTTTCATTTAAGCGATAAATCATTTTTACTCCAATAATAATTATTTTGTTTGTATGGGGAATACCATTCCCTCTGCTCCGATCACAAAATAAAGCAGTCTATTTGAATTTTGTTGGTTTTTTATGTTTACTAACTAGTTTAAAAACTTTAAAAATCATATGTTAAATATATTTTTTAGAATGCAAAACCTCTATGTTGTTATTTTATTTACACATATTGAATAGTTTAAAAGTGAAAAGCCTTTATCTCTCTTTAGAATTGTCAATATTGTAAAATATTAATAATAAATTATGTGTAAGATTTTTTTCGTAATTTTAAATAAATATTTTAAAACAAATTTTTTTGAGTAGTTTTTTCTTTGCTCTCCTGAAAAGTTATGTTTTCCGAAATAGAGGTTTTTGAAAGTAGGCCCCCGATATATTATAATACATATTATTATATATTACTGATATACTTATGTGAATTATTATTTCATTGTAATACTGTCTTAAAATTACCTACAGTAAACGTATATCATTCAGCGAAATATGGTGAAAATATTTAACTTAAATTAGTACAAGAAAGTGCTAAAACAGTTTCCAAGAAGGTTCTAAAAAAGTTTCCAAATGCGATAGTGCCAAAAATGGCACAATTATGCCAGAAATACTATCAGTGATAAATAACACTAAATTTAGTATTTAATATGTTGAAATAGTTACTTAGAAACATATTGTAAATCAAACTCTTTCATAAACGGTTCGTCCAATCAGTTCTTTTGCCCTTTTTATGAAAAAAAATGCAATATTCTCCTAATTTAATTTATAAATTAGTATTTTTAACTTTTTCTTTTTGTGAGTGATTTTTTGTCATAAATTTGAAATTAATATTGGTATTTTTACGTGTATTTAGTTAATGAACAATTTTTATTACTTACGGTCTAAAAATTCTATAAAAAAAAAAACATCCAAAGAATTCAATGAGATTCTGACATAGTGGTCCAGAATTAGTGCAATTTCGTAGCATTTCCAATGGATTTAACATAGGCTTCTTATTGGAAGATCTTTTTTTTTTTTATAATTGAGAGAGAAGTCATGGTCACGATTTCATGTAAAATTGCAATGAACATCCGAATTCTTTTTTTACCCGCGCAAGGAAATTACTTCTAATTTTTATATAAACTAACATTTTTAATAATAAAAAATATGCATAATATTATTTTTCATTTGTTTAAAACTGTTTTTTTTTTTTTTTGTAATAAGCATTTGCAAAATAATAACAGAATCTCAAGGTTTTGTAGCAGAATAATTAATTTTAATCTCTTTAATAATATATCATTTGAATGCAGTCTGTATTACTTCTTAAGCACAAGAAATTATTCCAACACTTACTCGATCAAAATTAATCGGATAACCGAATGACGATTAGTTCATTGGATACTCTATCAGCTGGCTTTGTTTTTTTAAATTAGAAATGTTCATAAAATACAAAACAAAATTATATTTTTAAACTAAATTAAAAACAATTTCTTAAATTCAAAGATGTACAGGCCTAAATGTAAGCAAATGGCAACAATAAGTAGTTGTGAACTATGAAAACTTAATTGTTTTAGTAGTTATATGTTGTTTGTCAAATTGTAAGTTTTGCGAGCTGAAGAATTTAATTCATCGGGTTGTATTTGGAGGCCGGTTCTTGTAGTTAACCGACCGAGAGACGAAGAACTTATCTCGTTGGATTATATTTAGTTTATATAGTAGCTTATACGATTCTAGCTAACCGCTTGAGTGCCGAAAAATTTATCTCATCAAATTGTATCTTGTAGACGAAATCTTTAGTTAGCCGACCGAGAACCAAAGAATTTATCTCGCCAGATTGTATTTAGGATTTAGCGTACTTCACATGGTCTCAGTTAACCGATTGAGAGCTGAAGTATTTATCTCATTGTATTTTCTTGTCAGAAACCAATATGTAGCCGAATTAGAGAAGAAATATTTATTTCGCCATATTGTATATAGTATTCAGCTTTCATTTTCCATTAAATTTAAATTAGCCAACTGAGAGCCGAAGAATTTATCTCAATCAGTTTTAGCAAAAAAATATGTAAACGCAGTTAGTCATATAGTCGTGTCATGAAGGAATAAGGGAGCTCTGTGGTAACAGTCAATGAAAGCTGAACTTGAAAGAAACTGGGCAGACTGAGTGTACCCCAGCTGGAAACAAAAACTGCATTATTTATAAAAATATTATTTTTTTTTTAATTAAATCAGAAGTAAGTTATCATTACTCGCAAGACACTTTTTTTGTTAGGTTGGTAGGATAATAGCCTTTAAGAAATGGTATGATGTGTCACTATACCGTTTATATCTTCCGTGTTCTTAAATGTTTTTTCAGGTAATGTATTTAGTCAAATTTGAATTTTTGTGGAATAGAACATTTGAGGGTCGAAAGTAGTTAAACAAATTTTACTAGCAGAAGAAAGACAAAAGTGTCCCCTTTAGCCCCATCTATACTTTTGTACCTATCTGGATCCAACTGTAGAATACTTTATCCATTTGAATGAAATTACTTTCAAAATGTTTTCATATAATACATACTGAAAATCAGTTATGAAACAATGACACCAATAAAGAGTTAAAAAGTTTAAAAAAGAAACATGTTCGGGACGAATTTATCAAACATGGGTTGATTACAGATCAAGCAAAACAAGAATCAGGCAATATGAATGATGGGAACGCAGCAAGAAGACTCTTCCAGTCCTGAAAGAGCATCTGAAATAACAGGTGTTGATATAAATCTTATTTCAAAATATAAAACAATTATAGATGTACTTGTGTGCAATGCACAAATTTATGCTAGAAAATTTTGTGATTATATACAACTAAATATCCATGGAGAAATATATCATGTGCAACAGTTCAAAAAAATCTTTATCTTGGAGGAGATGCCATTAAGCATTATTTAGTACCACTTGGAGATCTATCAAAGGAATTAGAGCAAATGAAGCTCGGAGTACAACTACCTATGTTATCCCTTATAGTTACTGCTGTATTATCATATTCCACTTGATCTGCCATTTCAAAATAATCATCGTCTATTGTAATATTTTCCTCGTCAAGTTCTATAGCATACGGGTATGTGATGGAAATCGATTTCAAAACGAAACGAATTAGAATCGAAAAAATATGTGATGTATTTATTTTCTCGTTTTCTTTGTTGAAAAAAATTACGCTAAACTCACTTTTTATCAGATTTTATTATAAACTTTTAAGAGTTCAACGGAAGTAA
Source organism: Protocalliphora azurea (assembly GCA_932274085.1). Taxonomy (NCBI): domain Eukaryota; kingdom Metazoa; phylum Arthropoda; class Insecta; order Diptera; family Calliphoridae; genus Protocalliphora; species Protocalliphora azurea. The sequence continues at coordinate 3,849,071 of OW026520.1, read as the reverse complement.
TTTCCTTGGTTTTCAATAGTGCTGTATCTTGTAAAACGATTGATTTTCATCACACACCTGAGAGCTTTTTATTTTTATTAATTTTCTTTTTAACTATATAAATATATAAATAAAAAAACAAAAAAATAAATAAACTGTATAAATAATATGAAATTAAAAATATATACAAATTGCATTAATAGAGCCCTCTAATTTTACTTTTATAAAAATATCTTATGAAATAATCTATATCAGAGCATTTCAAAATATTATGTAATGCACAGCGGGAAATCCCAGGAATTCTCGGGATTTTTTGTGTATGCAAAATGTTTAAATCTTCCTATTTATATGTGGTTATTTTAGTATATAATGTGTTTTTAAATTTCTTTTTATACGGGTTTAAACATCTTTAAGGAAATATTTAAATAAATTTGAGAGTTTCTAAGTCCTTCATGAATTTTTGTATAATAGATAGAAAATAAAATAATCCTATTTATGAGAATATTTTAAGTAGAAAAATTATGTTCTTAAATTTTTTTCCTTTTGATCAAAAGCAATAAGTTACAAGTAAGAAGTAAAACTCGATATTTAAAAAAGTATATTTATGAAATGATTTGAAGATATAATTTAAACGCATGTGAAATTTATAAAAAAAATCTTCTTAAAATATTTGAAATCCTCAAACAACAATTTACGTTTTTAAAGCACCACTGCAAACGAGGGCCTAAAAGTGTCCAAACTATTAACCTTTTATGAATTTTTTTTAATAAATTACAAAAAGTTCACTTATAGGATCATGCAATTTAAATGGTCCAATTGTCTAAGAACAAAACATATTGTAAATTAGTTTTTGAGCTCAAGTTTTCCTTAGCTATAGATTAATGGAGTAGCATAAAAATAGAAGGAACTTAATTATATTCTTGTATGAGAAGAACTATTACTTATAGAAATGGGTTATAAACCTGGAAAGAATAGGGTTTCAGAAATCTGTAAAATTTTTTGGAGTCTTCTTTCGTAAAAATAACAAGGGAAGTTTTACCCACAGTGCAACATAAAACCTAAATCAAAGAACCGACTTTCGAATGAGTTGTCAGCAAGCGAAATGTGTTTAGAGAAGAATGCTGCTATAGCTGGTACACGCAGAAAAAAATATAAGATCAACATATTATAATTGCAACATAAGGTCACAGCTAAAAATAGAAATGATAATAAATAAATAATCATTACTGCGTACATCACCATAGGTGGTTGGAGTATTACACGTTTGTGCTAATTTTTGTAACGCATAGAAAAGTTCTACAACATCCACATTAATGTCCCCCCGGAATGGAGTTTAAACACTAAAAATGGCTTAAAAATAAGAATATTTTAATGAATTTCGGTACAAGTATCAGTCTTTGTACCAAAGATCGGTCCACAATTGACCATAGCTTCCATATAAACTACTTTAATGTGAATAAATCCCACACAAATGTTATTATCAAGTAAATATTCATAAGTAAAAATAACTTTGCTAAATTTTATGACAATCGGTACATAATTTACCATAGCTCCCATACAAGCCCACTTCCAAGAATCTCCTTAAAGTTCATAAAATCATTTAGATGTTAGTATCAACGCAATATTCTGTATTTGTATATTTTATTTTACATTTAGTAAAATTGGCCACGGGTGAAATATAAGTCCCTTCCCGAATTTTTGTGCTCTTACATAATAGTGTAGGGTATCATATAGATGATCTTGAACGTCTATATCTTTCTTTCTCGTTTATGTTATGGTTCGAATTTTTCATATTATTTTACCATCTTGTAATATTCGTATCATCTTATAATTTTATTTATTTGTAATATTATATGCTGTGCAAGATAATAAAAGATATTTTTTAACTAATCAATATCTTGTAAATCACACCAAATATAACAAAACATTGTCTACTTATGTAACTCATTCATTCACATAAAATTTTTATAGTCAACTATATTAAAACTTTAATTCAATGCAAACATTAAATGATAAAACTGAAACAAAAATATTGTTATCATGAACACAGTATTATTAAAATTGACGAAAATTAGCAATAAGAACATAATATTGTTGTAGTGACTATTCCGTAACCATGTTTTTCTCTGCGTGTATAAATGATGTTTCTTTTATTTTTTTCACATTATCATTTTTAACTATTAAAATAATACCTTCAGATACTTTTTGATGATCTGAATTCATACCTGGTCTTAAGAAAAGAAAAATGCGGAACAAATTTTGAAAATTTGAAAAAATAAAAATTTTGCATTCTAAAATCTTTTAACGCCCTTTTGACTCGGAAGTGTCATTTATTAAAAAATTCTGTTAGCGCGGTATTTTGGGCAATTTCTATAAAAGCGGTATATGTTAATAGTGATAAACATATATTTTACAAACATTTACGCCAATTATATGGAAGTTTGCGATGATGGCATCCAATGCTTGGTTTTCTGTCATCAATGAGATATATCTCAATTGTAGAGTGTCACTTCGTCTTTAAAATTCTGTTTTTCAACTTTAATTTTACATATGTAAGTAAATTTTCTATCAAAAAAACTGCGAATTTTAAAAAGTTTTAAATTTTTGGTTTAAATCTTCTTCAGATAACTTGTTATACAAAGTATGAATTAACTAAGTCTTGTCTCAAGGATATAAATTGCAATGAATCAAAATATAGTGAGCAAAAAAAGAAACAACTTGTACACCAAGCACTTCTATTTTTAGATCAACGTTATATATAATACTTTAAGCTTTCCAATTGAAACAAAATGTTATTAAAGCACAAATTATTTAGCTTTCTATAAATTATGTTTAATTTGTTTAACTAATATTTCTTAATGGTTAAAAATAATATATTACATAACTTCATTTTTTGAAAAAAATACAAGTCTTACAATTATCCTGGTAATGTTTTACATGCTCTAATTCAAGCATGAAAGTTAAATTTCTGAATTTGGATCAAATTTTTTAATAAAATTAGAGACAAAGAACTCATCATAACATTTGCCTATTATATTTAAATTTAGAAATTTTGAAAGCTCCAAAATTCTAAAACCTAAATAAAAGTTCAAAAACTTAAATTGGGTGCTTTAATTAGTGCTTGGTGAACAAGTTGTTCTTTTTTTTTTATCACTATATTTTGATTCATCGCAATTTATATCCTTGAGACAAGACTTAGTTAAAAAAAGAAAAAAAAAATATCATTTTGCAATCATTCCAGAAATTCTCGCATTGACTTTTTCAATGAAAAAAACTAAAAATTTTTGCATATATACATCCAAATATGCTTATGAGATTGTTACAGATGATAAATTCTAAGTCAAAGTATATGAGTGCGAAACGAAAAAGCATTCAAGAGTTGTACTCCTTCCAAATTTGTCCAACTACACAAAAGTTGTACACGACTGAAGTATTCAAAATCAGACGGTAACTTCTTTCTTCTGAAATCCAAACAATTTGCTAGTGAACGTTCGAAGCAGAGATGGAAAAGTTAATACTATAGTACTTTTTTGATACTATTTAACATTCAATAGTACCGAGAACAAAAAAGCTATTTATTTCTCTTATTTTGCAAGTATTCAAAAATTATTCTTTTTTATTTAAAATCACGACTAAATATAAAAGTAAGATTTTTTTTTATTATTTTACAATATTGACGATTTTTAAAGAGAGATAGATGGTTATGCACTTATAAAATATTCAATGTGTATAAAATAATAATATAAAATAATGATATAGTGGGTTTTTAATTGTAAAAAATACATTCAATTACCATAGTTTTTAAAGTTTTTAAATTAGTTAGTAATTGAAAAAACCAACCAGCAGAAGGAACTAATAACTATTATTGGAGTTCAAATTTTTTATCTTTTAAGCGAAAAACTATTAGAGCAAAGGAATAATTTCCTTATCAAGAATTATAACTGATATGAAAATAGGGCGGGCAGCTATAGGGAATGTGTTAGCCACCAAACAAGATAAATCTTAACTAACGTATATTTATTATTTTAATTAATTTAACGCATATTTTACAAGTAACGCTCGATTTACGCGATACTTCATTTATGCGATTTCGTTATAACACGATTCAATAATAGTGACCATTTCTTATTGCGAACTTCATACAACGCATTTAAACAATAATGAAAGTCTCTGAATTGCACGAATCATGTGCAGAAATAGTGAGTGATTGAACAAAAAATTAAAAAAAAAAATTGTGATTGCTTGGAACAACCTGAAGACAAATCCCGTAAAAGTAATTTTTGGCTTTCAATGGTATTTTCATGAAATCAGGTGATTTTAAAGCCACTGAAATATTTTCAACATATTTTAAATCAATTTATAAAAGATGTTATGAAACTCGATACCAAAAGATCACATGTGTTGAAATACAGAAAATCGTTAGAACAAATATAAAAAATAAATAATTTTATGTGCTATCCAAACTAACATTTTTCATTTAGCTGCTGCTTTAATTTATGCGATGTACAGAAGTTCTGGAACCAAAATATAATTTTATATTTATTCTGAACCATATTTTACTAGTTTATAATTTACACGTACTTTCTCCTGTCCCAACAAGTCGCGTAAATCAAGGGTTACCTGTATATCTAAAGAACTATTCCAACAGTTTAAATTTCTGGCCAGATTCATATTCAAAGTGTGAAAATTAGTCAGAATTGATATACGTTATATTTAGATTGTCAAAAAATAAAACAATTATCCAGAGAGATAGAGGGTTTTGCACTAAAAAATAAAAATAAAATATTTATTTTGTAAGACAGGTTAATACCAAAAAGGTTGATAAAATTGGAAAAACTATAAATTTTCATGTAAAATTATAAAATAAGGACAAAACCTTCATTATAGAAACATTTGAGTTGTAGATTTAATTTATAAAATGATTACTAAAAACTAAATAAAAAATAAAATAAATAATAAATAACTGTAAAAAAATGAATTTTAGTACCCCGAGGTTGAAAAATGTGCCATTTGAAATTTATTGTAATACGAAAAAATATTTTAATTTTCCATTCCTGGTTCGAAGTATCAAAAAACTGTTAGTTGTGAATGGTACGCAATGTTTTGTTTGCCAAAATCGTTCAAATAAAAAAGGAAAATTAACTGCCAAATTGGTCGCTTTTACAAATTGTTTGGAAAAATTCTGCCAATATTATCAGTGTAATTTTTGGGTTAACTACTGCTTTTTGTTCGATAACAGAAATAAATTGTAATAAAAATACATGTTTTTGTGGTGCTTTAATCATAGTGAAAAAATAACTGGCTTAAGATTTGTTTAAAACGTATGCATTAGAATATCCATTAACCTCATGACTACTGCTCTAGAATGCAATAATGCTATTTTTTTTAAGAAATATTATTGCTTTACATGCTTTTTTTATAAAATATTTATGTGAGAAAATTACTAAGAAGGGTGAAATTGTTTACCCTTTCACTGTTATTGAAATAAACTTACGGAGAAAAAAGTCGTACAAGATCTATTCCTTAAAATTGACCTCTTCTGCCTTACTTTTGTTAAATTATAATTCGTTATCAGATGTCTTTGAAATTCAGGACATTTTCACTTCAATTTTATTTAAAGAGCATAGAAACTTGTAGCTTTTAATAATGATTTTATAAATTAAACCTACAACTCAAATGTTTCTATAATGTAGTTTTTGTCTTTATTTTATAATTTACTTTTATCTTATGCCAACAATTTTATTTATTTATACAATGCAAAAATTTGCTCAAATGCATTTGAAAATTAATGAAACATATTTAGAGAAAAATAATTTAACAACTTCAATTAATTCCATACAAGAATTTATAATTAATGTAGAATGATATTAAATGAGCGAAACCAAAAAAGCTTTCCAACTGTGATTCTACTTAAATATGAATGTAAAAAAGAAAAATCATTAAAACTAAACCATCTTTATTACTTTCAAAATTTATCATGTAGAAATTCTTTTGTTTTCTTAATTCGAAAAACAATAAAAAAACTTTTAAAGTAAAAACAGAATAATAAAATTGTTTCAGGAAATAAAGAAATTTAATGTGCACCCAAGACTTAATTAACGGCATAGAAATTTAAATGATTGACAAAACTACAATATTTTGCTTAAAACATGTGATGCTGTAAATATTAAAAATATTTTCATCTTAATACTTTGATTTCGAATTTAAATACAACTTATTTCAACTTCCCCAATTTATAACTCCGTATATCGAGTTTTTTTCTTGCTTGGACTCAAACAATTTTTCCCTGTTAAACGAAAGAATACATAAAGATTTATGACATTTTTATTGTTTGTAATAAAAATGCAACATACTGTTACTAATGTTATAGTTGCGCTAAATTCATACCATTTTTTTATGTTTCTAGTCATTTTTATATTTATTTTTTTCTGTGCGTAAAAAAAGACGAAGTAAAAATAAAAATTTACTCCCTCAAAGAGTAAAACTATTTGTAGGTTATTGTATTTTCATTTTTATATTTTATGTATTATATTTATACATATACGAATGAATGTATATTGTTTCCATTTATACTCTGTAACATTTATCATGCTACTTACAATATGTATTAGATGTTTTAATAAGTAATTGGCTAGTTTATATTTAACTTGGCAATATGCTTTTTATTTTTAATGTAAACATTATTATTTTATGCTTATATTGTAATCCCAAAATAATCATTATAAAACTTCTATCTTTTAGTGTTAGAATTACTTTCTCAATGATTCTAAAAGCTTTTTACTTTTTTAATGCTTCCAAGAGAATATTGACGTGTCTTTTTCTGACTAACAAGTATCGTATTTATCTTTAGTTTTTTTTACTTAGTTTATTTTGTATATTTCTAAAGAATGTACAAATTTTATTTTCCACCTAATATTTGTAGTTTTTGTAAGTGCAACTGAATGATACACTAATAATTTTAAACAAAAATTCAGTGTAACAAATAAGACTTTTTGCGGGAAACAAACGAATAAAGTCACAAATGCAACATAATTCAGTTACATTTAATATAAACAAATTGCAGATATTTCGTGCAGTTTTATTTATGCATTTTTTAAAGAATATTTTCACAGAAATAGAACAGTATAGAAATTTTTAAAATATAAATAATTGTTGATAATTTAAAGTAAGTAGGAGTTGAAAATTTTTTACAAATTTTAATAATACCTACTTTATTTTCCTTGATACATAATATTTAGAAAAATAAAAGTTAACTTTCATTTAAATTAACAGCTAACAATTTTTTAAAATTTAATTTGTATTGACTAATTTCAGAAATCCCAATGACTTCATTTAATGCATAATTTACCTGCTGGTTTGGCTGATAGTCAATCATTCAGTATATAATTTAAAGCTTGTGTGCTGTGACCTTATTGGGGAATATGACTCATAAAATCTTTAATCCGTTGAAGGAGTTCTACACTGAAAAATGCTATTTTTTAGGAATGAAGTACGTTGAATAAAATTCATTGATTTTTTCGAAGAATTCTTTGATTCAACGTACGAAGTCGTTGTTTCAAAGAAAATATTCATTAACATTCAATAAAATATTCAACGCACTTAAGTACGGTACGTTGCAACCATTCGTAAAATTTATTGCGTAATAAAATAAATAAATCAGTTCTTTGATTAAAGAACACGTTTATATTTTTATAATGAAAGACCATGTTCCTTGTTTAACAAAGGTTACCTTGCATACATTCGCACTAATTTTTACGTTTGTCTTCATAAAAATTTGTGTAATATAGACTCGACGTAAGGAACCTGTACGTTCGATCAATAGGCTTTTACGTAGGCTTATAAGAACAAAACATTAAAGAAAAAAACGGAACATAAAAAATAGTATACATGAAAACAGTGACTCAACCAGTGCACGTAAAATATGTTAAAAATGGAGTTTAATTGAACATTTTTTAATAAACTTTTTTTAATAAAGTTATACAGAAATAAAAATCATTAGTCTAGGTTGTGTTGTTTTGGTACATTGAGCTTTCAAAGTTCCAAATTTTTTTATATTTTGGAAAAAATGGGCAAAAAATGAAATTTTCATAAATTTTCGGAGTATTTTTTCTTTTTTTTAAATAAAGAGTCTTTTGAAGCAAAAATTTAAAATTGAGTCATCAACTTTAGATACTAAGGTGTTCTTTTATCAAGTATTTGTTCTAGTAATTTTGTTTTTTTTTTCTTTTTTTTTTTAATTGTACTAAAATATACTAATGTTAAATTTTCATGGAGTGCAACTTAAAACGTTACAGGAATTTTTTGGAAATAGTACATATTTTCTACTTTAATATTGTGAAAAAAAAATCGTTCGCATATGTAACCAAATTTTAGAAATTAACATTTTTGTGAATACCCAACAAAAAACACCTTAAGTGCGGACTTTTTTCTTTTTATACCTTACACCACCGTAGGTGGTTGGGGTATAATGTGTTTGTGCTGATGTACGATATAACGATGTACGTCCGTCTGGCTGGACGGCTAGCTGGCTGTCGATGTAAACCTTGTGAAAAAATTACGGGTCGCAATTTATATATAAGTGGTCGGAGAAAGACCGTTATATGAACCCGGCAAGCAAGCTGTCTGAATATAGCGGAAATAATTTTTATTGGATCTTAGTAACTCCTCTACCAGCTTTCCTTTTCAATTCGATCCGTCCAGTAGTTTAGAAGACATAGATGTGTTACCAATCCTTTTGCTATTCCACTGTTCAGCAATACAAATTTTAAAGAGTTAATTTTTTAATTTTTATAACTTCACACAGCCAGGTTCATTAAATTATTAGTTTAATTAACAGTAAATAATTAAAAATTTTCATTCCGTATTTAAATTGTAACTAGTCTATATCTATAAACTAGTCTATATCTGGCCATTATGATGAATTAAATATAAAAAGGTAAATCATTTTTTTTATCCTCTCCAAACTTAAATTATACTCGTAAATAACAATAGTTTAAATTTTGCCTTATGGTTTTTTAAAATGAAGTTTATATATTAGATTTAATTTATGTGATAGAAAACATCGAGATAATTAATTCGAATAAATTTTTGCTTAAAATTTGTGATTTTGATTTAATCGAACAATTATTTGATTTTAATTTGTCGATCAATTGAACAAACGTTATGTGAGTGAATATCCTACCACCTATATGATTTCATGGTATACTGTATAACGCATAGAAAAAGTACTCGGACTTCCTCCTTAAAGTATAGCATCTTGATTACATTTGTCAAAAATAATTATTTTAAAACAGGAACCAATCCTTTTGAAACTGCTAACGATCGTCCCATTATTTTACATAGCTCTCATTCAAATGTCCTCACGGAATATGGATCTAATACTCATAAATACCTTAAATATGTATCTTGAAATTGAAATATTCCGAATGGAACCGAGCCAACCACAGCATTCTCACTGTACAATTTACAAATTTTTCGCCATTTCGGCAGCCTTTTTCCTTATGTTGAAAGCATTATATAGTTCTTCAGATATTTCACACATATTTATATCAATATAACATTTTACACGAACATAAAATTTAAGAACTGTCTTCACAAAAAATATAACCTGAAATATCGCCTTTTCAATACTTGTTCATTTGATACAATCGAATTAGTGTTCCACGATATAAGAGCATCAATGTTTATCTTTTTTAAGGCTTTTTTGTTTTCTTTTAACTTAAAATTTTGCTTTATAATTTTTTCTACTGATACAGTAATCTATAAACAATTCATATTTTTTTTTTAATAATTTTAATATATGTAATTTAAAAATATTAAGGATGAATTCATAAACAGGCTAGAAATTACCATTTTCGAATTACAAGTTTGACACTCATTTAGTTGGGAGATACGAAGCAAAATATAAAATATAACATGATATAGTTTAATGAAGTAGCTGATGTATAATAGCAGGAGTCAATTTTAAAAACCCAAATATTATGATGTCGTTTACAAAAATATCATCCAATACTTTCTTAACTTTTTAAGTATATATTTATTATAATAAATGCAAATAAACGCAATCATTATTTAAAACAGGAAAAATTCAATTTTTTCTTTATATTCCTTTTACGTTACAAAAATATAAATTATCTGTTGAAGATAATAACATAAATTAAACTTGCTTACATTTTCCTTTTTGCTTGTTGTTAATGTTGATTTTTCTGTTGCACAAAGGTAACCAGAGAGACAAATAAGAAAACGAAAAATGGCAAAAAGTATTTGAAAAATATGTCGTAAGAACAGGGAAGTCTTTGAAAGTTGGATTGAAGATTTGTTATACATAAATAATGAATTTTTAAATTTAGGCAGAAATTGTTAAAAAGTAATTAGTTGTTGTGTTTATTGTACTGTATTTTTGTAGTTAAAAAAATCTTGAAGCTTTTACTGTAGTTCTTAGTGATACTTTAATTTTCATGAACAGTTATTATATATTTTTCATAAACTGACATATTTTAAAAAAGTAAAAAGTAAAATGAGAGAGCATTACTATAAGATTTATTCAGATTCTCGTTATTAATTATAATTAATAACAAAAAATACTTCGAAAAATTAGTTCTAAATAAATTGCATAAAATTCGATTGCATAAATATTTAAAATATACAAATGTTTTAATGGCACCCTAATAGTCGTATCTACCTATTATAAAAATATGGAAACACATTATAAAGTCTATTTATTATTTGAAACAGATGCTCAGTATGTTGTTGGTTTTCCTTTCAATTTTTTCTTTTACTTTAATCTTACTGGCATAAAAAAATAATAATAAAAAAAAAAAAAAAAATAAATTGCCAACATTTTTTTGTGTTGTGTATAAAAGGAAATAATTTTAAAAAAAAACAAACATGAGCAAACGAATATTATGCTGATATTTCTTGATAAAATATTTCTTAACAAACTCAAATCTCTTTTTATATTTTCATACAACAAGTTTTCTATTATCTATAGATGAGAAAAAAATAAAATAAATAAAATTACGGTAAAATAACTTTTCTTTAGTTACCTGTATATAAGTAAGACCACTTTAAAGTGTTACTGTTATTTCTGAAAAGTTCTTATACAAGAAATACAATTTAAAATAACAAAAACATCAGAAATATACAACAGAAATGGGCAACCATCAATTGTTTTTATGTGTCATAATTTTTAAAAAATTCTGTTTTAAAAATTATGAAGTTTTTCAAATGTTTGAAATGCAAATATGAATTGCAGTGATTTATCTTCCAATAAAGTGATTCCATATTAGAATAGTAGGCAACCGGGTTTGTAATATCTGGTAAAAGTTTATTAAATTTGCTAAAGATATTTCATTGTGGAAGTGTTCTTTTTTGTTCTCTCAAATTTTACGTTTTCTTAAAAGAAACTACTTTTGGCGTGTTCCTATAAAGCCCATTTTTAAAGCAAGCTTTAAACTTTAGAAGTGGTTTTGTATTTTTTTGGTAAAACTTCTTTTCTATTAGTCCAGCTAGAAAAACTTTTACAGCTGCTAGTTCTTATAAAATCATTGTGGGTCCATATTAATTCATGATTGACATACGAGTTTACACCATCCTTATACTCCAAAATATTCTGATACTTGATAAAATTGGTTTTTAGGGTCATACTAATCACATCTACAGTCATGACGGTTTACACTGATATAGTTAATAATCCCAATATTAGGATTTTGTTACATCTTTCAAATCTTTGATTATTTACTTATCATTTCTTCACTTTCGATGAGCAGATAGCAGTCAGAAATGCATCATATTTCAATTGCAGAATAGAATATGTTGGATACGGTTTTAATGAACTATTACTATAGCGAACACTTTTCTTCTGTACCATTGATTCTACTGAAAATTTCCATACAAATAACTACGTGCATAACGAACACGATTATAGTGAACTTTGCTTTATATGAAAAACTACCTAATACTTTGAGTGATTTTTCGTCATTGTTTAACTATAAATAATTTTTGATAAAGCATTTCTAAATTTGTGGGTGATTTTAAATTTTAAATAAAAATATAAATAAGTAAAGTTATATACTATAGTTATATATGGTTATATAGTATATATATATATATATATATATATATATATATATATATATATATATATACTATGGTTAATCAAAAATAATTATGATAAGCAATTAAGTATGTCCAAAAAATTAGTTGCTATTTTCGTTTTAGATAAAGAATCGCTGCAGGCGAAAATTTTTGGTAAACACAAAAGTGCTTAAAGGGATAATTCTGTAAAAATAAAATTAGTAATACAATAAGAAATCATTTCGACATCATTTCTTACAAAGATTTAGAAATATAAACATTTTTGCTCTCCGATGAAAATTTTGGAAATTAAAAGCGAAATAACAAACTAGTATATGCCCCTTACATGTGTGATGAAGGATATAATAAAACTAAAATTCTAAGAGGATTAAAAATTAATATTAGAAAATCGCTATTCCTCATAGAGTAAAAATCACATAACATGCTAATTTCAAAACTTCGGTAGTAAATGAAAACATTATGTTATTATAAAAAAATATAATTAATTTCAATATATTCTTCCTGATGTATTAAAATAAGTAATACTTACATATTTGAAAATCAAAAACGCATTCCATTTTGAAAGGAAAGAAATACATTTTAATTACAAATATTAGTGTCGTAATGAAATATGAATTTTTTGTTAACAAACTATTTTTTTTTTTTTTTGTTATTTTATGGATATAACCAAGAATAATTATAACGTACTTAATTTATCGGTCCCTTCTAGTTCGTTATAACCGTGTTCGACTGTACTTTTATAACAACCTAGTCAGATTGAAGAACTTCTACGGTAGATCAGTTTGCCATTTTCAAGATCTGCACTTATTGACAAAACACTTTTTTTTAAGACCTCACAAAAGAAAACAAAAATTAATTTGAATCAAAAGTTGTATTTGAACCTTTTATTGCTCAAAATAATATTGCCCTTATCAGCTTCCAACCTATTGTTTCATTGGTACATATGAATGTTTTATATCAAGTACTACCATAAGACTGACTGAGTAGGACTAAGAAATAAAATAACACCATAATTAATAATACCCACTACATCCACTACTACATATTAGTCAGCCAGTCAGTCACTAATACCGGCAGTCGGTAAAACTCACCTTAAGAGTATATGTGTGTTTATACACATTATTTTTGCTGTTGAGTTATGAACGCTCACTGATTTATAATTAGTACAGTAAATTACGTTTTATCTCTATTTATTTTGCTATAGATTTACAAAATCTGTTACTAAGGAAATGAGGTGTTATAAATAAAATAAGAAAAATATATTTTTTAGAAATTAAAGAAGAAAATAGAGCAGTGCAGCAAGTGATAATTGGACACGAAATTTTAATAAAATGTTTAGACACAAAAAATCAAAATAATTTTTATGGAAATTGTGGAATAGATATTAAATTTAGTATTCTTTAAATTTATTTTAATTAACATATCCTTAACCCTATGGTGCATACCCGGGTACTTTTTTGTGTTTAAAATACTAGCATTTCTTTAATAATAAAAATATGGTCACAAGACTTTAGACCGTTGGGACTAAGGTGTTTTTTAAGGTCAAAAACTTATGAAACCCCAATTTTATTAACTTGGTCTATATACAAAGTAACTTTATAGCTGACACCCCAATATAATTTCAATGTGTTTTGCACTACAATTAACTTTTCTTTGCTGTACCTTTTTAATTTTTATTGTCTTTTGATTACTATGTTTTGATAATTAACTTATTATTTTATTATTATAATTTTAGCTAGTAAATGAGCCTGTACATGTCAGGCAAAAGTGTCATTATGTAAAATCTGGCTTCGTTAGGATTTGAAGGAACACTGGTCTCATAAGTAAGCTAATTTTGAACTTTTTAGGTTTTTTTTAGGGGCTTCAGAAAAAGAAATAAAAGATAATATATGAAAATTTACAAATTTTTCTCATTATTACTATTTTGCTCCAGTCTTTATAATTATGACAATGATTGCGCACATTTGACTCATTTTTACATTCTTCAATATTGGCTGTGGTTTCGATGAATTCTTTTTAGTTGTTTTGTATGCCATGAAAAAATTTATAATCTAAAATATAATGCAAAGACTCAAGCTCTTGATATCATTACCTCTGTTCGTGACAGGGCACGTAAAGTTTAGTTATTGTAGCTCCAAATATGCTGTACCATTACTGACAACATTCTTTAGGATCATAAGAGCTTTATAGTCGTGCTTGATCAATTTGTGGAAAGTTTCTTATATCAAACCTTTGATTTATTATGGATCAAGTCTTGCTGTAAAGTTTAAAATAAAAATTTATACTTCTTAGAATCTTACGTGCACTAATACTAATTTATGCGTTTTACGAGTATAATGATTTTTGAAAGTAGGCCATTAAAGAGATTTATGATTAGCGAACCTCATAAAAATATGGTACGGTGATTTCTTACGTTTATAAAAATTATTCTTTAAAATTGAATGGGGCTTTTAACGTCTATAAAATTTTTATGTGTATAGAGTTATGAAATATGGGAAGTAACCCTTAATTTGAAATTTGGATTAACTTTCAGAATTTTTGTCTTAAATGTATGAAAAACATCTTATTTTATAATTTCAGAACATATGAGAGATACGTATGTTAACTTTTAATTTGATTTTTTCCAAAACATTATTTTTTTACTGGTAATTCCAAGGAAATATTTCTTTATAAATCTCGGGAAATTTTCCAAGTGAATTAAAACTGTAACTCTGTTTCTTCTTTTAGTATTTAAAATGAGGCGTTATAAATATCAGCACTAATGTTCTATGATAGTGTATGGTACAAATAAAATATAGTTAAGAAAAAATAAGTAGCAAGTAAATAATGTCAGTAGTTACTCTACGTCCCATTAAACAGTTAGTCTACACGCAAATTGTATATACACAATTTTGTTGAGGAGATTTTATTTATTTTAACAGCATATTTTTAATTATTACTAAAAATAAAGAATTTTATTTATGTTTTCATGTACATATAATTATTTAATTTTGCTTAAGTACCGGTGCACAGTGTCATACTTAGTCAAATTAGAGCGACATATATAAGAAAATAGAAGAATTTAAGGAAAAAATTTAGAATACTAAAAAGTATCTATCGAGTTAATGGTTTTGAAACTACTACTTTGAAAAACATTTAACGTTATTTAAATATTTGTAAAGGAGTATGTTAAATTAATTGAATTAATAAATATATCTATAACTTTTTGTTATAAATTTCAAGGTAATAACTCAATATTGAAATATATGTATTTTCTTTTTTATTTAAAATCCTAATATTAAAAATTTAAATATTTTTGAAATTATATTTTTAATGGAGTAGAACTAAAAAATTCCACGGGGATCAATTTAAAAAAATCGATTGCTATATAAGTGAATATCCAGAAATTCATAATTGAGAATATTGGCTGCAATTTTTTGCAATCAACTACCTTGAATGTATTCCCTTTTTTTTCAATAAATGGTATAAAAATATTTTCAAAATTCAAACAAAAGAAAATTTTGTAGTAAATATGTGGTTATAGTTCCACCCGCATATTTCTAAGTAGAAATGTAAAATTATAGTCCAATGCCTAAAAAACTCAATTTTTGTTTATAAAACTACCAAATGTGATACTGTTTCTTAAAAATTAATGCATTTTTTGTAGAAAATATCTGGATACATGCAAAAGTTTTTGTTTAAGTATTTTATATTTTTAACAACTTAAAATAATTTTGAAGTTTTAAGTGCATTTAAAGTTTATGTCGTTATGGTTTTTATAACGTGGATATGCAGAAAAACGAACATTTACATATATGTTTTTTGTTGTTAACTGATGTAGCAAATTGTATGGTCGATTAATGTAGATTTGACTCTGTGTATATTTAAAAGAAATAAGAAACAAATTTTAAAAGTCAAAATCTATAAGTTAAGGGAAATAAGTTTTTATAATTTTATCACAGAAGGGCAGACTATAAGTCGGACTGCTTATGTCAGTTCAATAAGATGTTATTCAATATAAAGTTTTTAAATTCATTTAAATATATAAGAAAATTATGTCCACCCTCTGATGAAATTTTATCTACCCTCCCTTAACTTTAGCTCATATTTAACTATACATTTTTTAAATATTCTGGCTTTTATTAACGTTAATGAGTTGAAAAAATATATACTGGTAACAGGAAGGCAGTTCCTGTGGGTCTGTTAATAATATACAACAATTTTACTTGGAGTAATTTTACCGCAGTCACACACATATATATACTCATATGTCTATATATAGTAAAGATCACAAAAAAAACCAGACGCGTATCCACGGGGAGAAAAAAGAAAGGAGAAATAAAAGGAAAAGCTAATACAATCTGTAATCTGAGGTTACATTATAAACTTCTTTTTTTAGGGCAAGTCTAAATCTAAGTATTGCTTAAAGATCTAACAGTTAATTATATTTTAAAACAATCTGTATTCTAAAAATAAACCTACAGTTAAAGATAAGATAAGACCACATAAAGACTTAAGATTAATTTAAGATTTAACTAACGTTCCTTAAATATTTGATTTTGTTCCGCACCTGTATGTATGTATTTTTTTTTTGCATTCCAATATATCAGGGAATAATATATAATTTTGTACCTGTCTACATATGTTTTATACATTAATGAAGTAATTCTTAAGTATATAAGTTTTTGTTACACGAAATTACAACGTATGAAAAGAAAATACTTTCAAGCGAAGAAAATTAATAAAATGAAATTAATAAAAAGAAGGGAAAACATGGAAAACATAAAAAACTTTACTATAAATTGAAGTATTTTCACATAAGTTCGGAGAACGATTAAATTAAAATTCGCACTATTGAAAGATAAATGAAAATGTGGGGTGAAAACAAAAGTCAGCGCACCTAAAAAAAAAAAAATAACTTCAAGCAGTTTGACTGATTAAAAAAATGCAATATATATTTTTTCTTTATAACGTAAAAATATGAAGAGTATTAAAAAATATTGAAGTCATTTGCAGATGGCTTAATTAGTTTCATGAACTACGCTGATGGCGATTGATTGATTTTTTTATTTATCTTATAGTAGATAAGAGTTAATCATATTAAAATTAAAGTGTAATCTAAAGTCAATATATGAAAATATGCTTTTTTTCAATGTCAATTCGTTTTAATTTTTGAAAGAACAAAGAAACAAAATTAAATAAACTTGGAAATGTACATCAATAAATTGTGTTATATTTGAAAAAGTATTGATATTTTGTTATATAAAAATCTCTAAAATTCTATAAAAAACTTCCTAAAATAAAAACTAAAAAGATACGTTATAGTTGATGTCACCAAAAGTAATCGATAACGTGGCGTTTTTTTAACATTTCATTAAAAATATTATCAAAAAAGTATGAATAGATTTTCTCGTTTTTTTTTTTTAATTTATAATTTTTTGTTTTTTGATATATTTTTAATATTTAACAATCGAAAAAATTTTCAAAATAATATTAATAAGCATGAAATTAATATTTATGTTATGGTAGTTAAAAATCAGAAATCCGATATTAAAAATTTATGCACAAATGTAGCCTACACAAAAATATATAAAACAGAAATTACATAAGGTTCTACTAATTTTATATTAGTTAATATAATCGGGACCATAAATCTCTTTAAACCTCCCTTTAGAATATAGAGCAAAAAAACTTTACACAGATTTTCTTTGTTAGTTTAAATATCTTAACGAAATTTTCAGTGATTGTAGACTTTGTTACTGTAAATCTTAAAGTGAAAAAATATTTAAGATTTTTGTAAAAAAAATCTTGCATGCAAACTTTTTATAATACATCGGCCATTCGGAAATTGCATTCTATTTCTAGATTTAGGCTTTGGGAATTAGAATATATATGTAGCTTAAATTCAAAATTTTGATTCAAAATATGTAAAATTTTAGAGGATCTATAGTTAGCCCTATTCGATTTCTGGACTTTTCCTATATTTAAAAATCATCTCCATGAAAATACCAAAGATTTTATAATCATTATATGTCCTTAAAGAAAATTCTATTTTAGAGAAAAAAGAGTACTGAGACTTTCTCGGCAAAAAAAAAAAAAAAACATAAAATCGTAATTTTGCAATTTTAAAATTTAAATCGCTTATCTTTGGACTCGATAAACATATCGACTTTTAATTTCTTATATTCGATAGATAGTTTTGTTCTTTAGCTAACAAGAAAAAAATCAAATAGTAGGATGAATATGTTGGACTATATATTTAAAAAACTGGACCAAGATTTTACAAATTGCTTTAGTTGTAATTTAAAATGTAAATAACTAGAAAACTAAAAAGGATAAATAGCATATACAAGCATGTTTAAACCCTACTGAAAGCTTTAAAAAGATATACAAATATTTGTGATCGGATAAGAATCAAAAATTTGGCAAGCGGTTAAAAATTTTCGATACAGATTTATTACGGTACAGATTTATTTCCAAAGAAAAAAATACTATATATTATCGTGAAGAATTTTTTGAAAAATATTTTCTATGGATCATAATTGCTACAAAATAAATTTTCAATATTTTACTAATTAAAGGAAGAAAAGAATTAAAATTTTATGCACTTTGCGAAAAGAAATCGAAATTTTTACACATGACATACTTAAATTGGCGGCATGAAATAACTCCCCACGAAATAAGCCCCTGACAGAGACAACAATGGAAACCACTGACTGCAAACAGAGTTACCGTTAAAAAGTTTTAAAAAAAATTTCCAAAAAAGAGGATCCAAAAAAATAATATTGCTAAAAAACGGGGATTTTTTTTGAATACAAATATATATATATATATATATATATATATATATATATATATATTTATATATATATTATATTTATATATATATTATATTTATATATATTTTGTATTTTCAGAAATTTTTCTAAACTCAATTTTATAAATAAAATATTAGCTTTTATTATTGCCAAAATAAAGATTTATTCATAAAAACAATTAATATAAATTTTTTTATTAACCCAAATTGACCAAGCTATTGGTGCTAAAAGATGATCATTAAAATTTATCGCATTGCGAATCCGCTTTTGCATATTGGAAGACATATTCTAATTTACAGAATAATAAATAGCTATTGGACTCCTAAACTCTAAGTAACTAAGAATTTATTTATTAATATAATATAATATAATATAATATAATATAATATAATATAATATAATATAATATAATATAATATAATATAATATAATATAACATAATATAATATAATATAATATAATATAATATAATATAATATAATATAATATAATATAATATAATATAATATAATATAATATAATATAATATAATATAATATAATATAATATAATATAATATAATATGATATAATATAATATAATATAATATAATATAATATAATATAATATAATATAATATAATATAATATAATATAATATAATATAATATAATATAATATAATATAATATAATATAATATGATATAATATAATATAATATAATATAATATAATATAATATATTATAATATAATATAATATAATATAATATAATATAATATAATATAATATAATATAATATAATATAATATAATATAATATAATATAATATAATATAACATAATATAATATAATATAATATAATATAATATAATATAATATAATATAATATAATATAATATAATATAATATAATATAATATAATATAATATAATATAATATAATATAATATAATATAATATAATATAATATAATATAATATAATATAATATAATATAATATAATATGATATAATATAATATAATATAATATAATATAATATAATATAATATAATATAATATATTATAATATAATATAATATAATATAATATAATATAATATAATATAATATAATATAATATAATATAATATAATATAATATAATATAACATAATATAATATAATATAATATAATATAATATAATATAATATAATATAATATAATATAATATAATATAATATAATATAATATAATATAATATAATATAATATAATATAATATAACATAATATAATATAATAAAATATAATATAATATAATATAATATAATATAATATAATATAATATAATATAATATAATATAATATAATATAATATAATATAATATAATATAATACAATAGAATATAATATTTGGTTATATATATATTATAAAATATTTTTCTTGAAATCTAGACAGTGCCAAAAATATATAAAATACTTTTCAACATTCACATTTTTAATAATATTCTTTTAAGGGTTTAAAAAAGGATCTTTGCCACAAACGTATAGTGTAAACGACTTTACATCATATTATTATAATTAACAAGTTTCGGTACGATGAAATGTAGTTCAGATTTGTTCAAAATTTTGAATATTTACTATGCTATATAGCCTTTTGTAACCATTGATTGCAGTACCTTATGGGTGCGTTAGGTCAATTTGATTTAATCAAACTTCTGTATTTTTGTATGAGTTCTTCAATCGGACTTCAGTCTTATGAATTTAGGACTGTAAGCATAGATTCACAATTGTTGACCTTAAGTCTATTAGAAAAAAAAAAAATTTTCCGCCGACGCACTGCTATGAGACAAATTAAAAATTTAAATTAGGATATAGGAATCAATTAATTCTATTTCTTAATTTTTCTAATCTGGTCCTAAAAGATCCGGCTTTCATTGTTTTAAATAGCTGTTGATAAACACAATAATCAGCTTTAGTTTGTAGCAGTTTCAGTTTATTTAAAATTTCTTCGGGGTCTTTTAATACATCACTATACTCTGAAACAATCTTAAAATAATTAATTTCTTCATTGGAATTATTTCAAGCAACTTAATTTCTTATCATTCGTTGCATAGTCTTAAGGAGTCGCCATTTAGTTCCATTTAAAGAATAGAGTTCCGAAAAAGTGGCCAGTGGTATTGAAAAAGGGGCAATTGGCGATTGAAGTCCTCAAACGGTAACACTGACTGCAACATTGTTATGTATACTTTTTACGATCACATTATACTACACATTCTACTTTAAAGAGTATTAGATTTTAATACAACAACCACGGTAACACTGAGAGATCTACGATGAAATATAATGTTCAGATTTATCGCTAAACTTTTTTAGCCTCTTTTTTAAAATGGAATTAAACAGCTACTAAGTGCTAAGTGACGACAAACGTAGTTGTGTTAATTATCTCGACCCATCATATATTAATTCCGACCCATCAAAATATAATGATATCGATATGAGTCAAATGAAAGTTAAGAGCATTTTTAATATAAAAAAGTTATTTATTTAAATAATAAAGCACAAAATGTTAGAAAAATATCTTCTGTAGAAATGTTTGTATTATTTTGAAACATTAATAAAAAATATTATAAATAATTTTGTTTTTAATAAATCTTAATTTAATAGTTTTACTAAAAATACAATATTTTTTGTTTTTAAAAAATAGAAAATTTTAAGGAATTTCTTAGGCGTTAAAGTAGTTTGCTCACTTAAAAGAAAATCGCCTTTTTGACGACTATATTTGTTTTTCGAAATCCCCTTTTTTTGACACTTTTTAAAAATTCTCAATGGTAACGCCGGTGCTGTTATTTTTGGTGGCTTGTCTGCAGAACATATTGTACTTCCACAAAAATGCGATAGTGATTAATAGTCCCACGGAATAGTTTTCGTTATATTATATATTTATATGTGTAAATTAATGTTGTATAATTTGAAATATGTTCAGCTTTGCATTTGTCATGATGTCAATTCGTTTAGTATAAAATATATCTCTTAATACTAAACATTCAAATAAACACAGGCACACAAACACCCATTGTCGACTTATACCAACAACATCAATATTAATATCTTGAGTTTGTCAATATAAGTATGTATGTATTTTAGTTTCTACTCATTTGTATAAATAAATATAAATTTATACTCGTATTTATATACACATATTTTTGTGTAAGTAAGCTGCTTATTTTAAATCAATCTAATAGTCTTTTAGTATATTAGA
Source organism: Protocalliphora azurea (assembly GCA_932274085.1). Taxonomy (NCBI): domain Eukaryota; kingdom Metazoa; phylum Arthropoda; class Insecta; order Diptera; family Calliphoridae; genus Protocalliphora; species Protocalliphora azurea. The sequence goes on along the minus strand of OW026520.1, from coordinate 3,826,981 downwards.
TTGTATTTGGCTATTGATAAATTGCAGCATTGATAGTCTACTATAAAATATTTGAATGGATTCATATATGTGTTTGCTAGTATATGTGTGTAGTTAAATATATGACAACAACTACAATACAATTTATTCATGTATTTCATATAGAAATAAGCATTTATTTTCATATATATTTAACAGACTAAAGACACTAAATCATCCATATCTTTGCTGCTGTTCGTACTTATTTTGTTTGTTTTGTGGAAAACTTAATTTGATATTTAACTTGTATTAACTTTTGAGACAATTTTATTTTTTATATTTATATCGTTTTCTTTTTTGGTGGACGTATTGGATCAATGAAATATTACCAGTAAAATGGTTGATAATTTGAAAAGAATTCTGTGGGAATGTCTTGTATATTAATCAAAGAGGTTGAATTGAATAAAAATAAGTTATTGACATATGATTGCGATTTTCTCTTTTTAGCATTTTTATTTATCTTATTTTTTTATTTTATTTTTTTATTTTATTTTTTTTTTCTTGAATAGCCGTATACAGCAGTAGACAAATATTTGATATTTTTTTTTTAGCGTAAAAAAGGGAGAGAAATATGATAAAAATGTTATAAATATAATCAGTAGTTTTAAATGTCAGGCCTGGTTATATAAAGAGTTCATAAATGTCAAGGGTAAAATATTTGTGGCAGATTAAATGAGTTGTCATAAAATTTATATAAATCAATTTAAGGATATTATTTTTCAATAAATATTTATCTTTAAGAATTTTAATAAAATCGTCAATTAAATTTCTTTATTGATACTTTTATTTCAATATAGGAAAGGTTCTTAGTTCTCTAAATATTTATTAAATATTAAAAATATAAAACAGAAATTTATCTAATATGCCAACAAATATTATTATTGATGATTACTATATTTATCAGGAAACTTACTTTAGTTTTTTTCTTGTTGCATATGCGTTATATGCAGTGTTGCCAGATGATGAGAAAAAAGAGGCTAATTTGAACTTTAAAAAAGGTCAAAAAAGTCTAAATGCCCCAAAATATAAAGCCAGAAAAAAATTAAAATTAAAAAAATATGACATTTTTTTTATTATCTTTAGTTTTTGATATTTTTCTAAAGAAATTGTAATAAATTTATAAGCAACAATCAGTAAAATGAAAAGTCGCCAAAAAATTCCGATAAAAATTTCTGTTATATTTCGTATGAAAAATTACCAAATCGTTTGAAGTGATTTTTCGTTATTTTTGAAGTTTTTTCACTAAGTATTTCCAAATTTTTGGATGATCTTTCGCATTAGTTTTTTTATCATTTTCGTATATAGTTTCTATATTATGTTGATGAAGTATATTAAAAAATAATTATAATAATCGACTTAGTAACTTTACAAAATTTATTAAAATGCTTTTAATTTGGAGAATGAAGCGCCGCAGCCGAAATTTTTATATTAAATATAAATAATTCCGAATTTTTTATGCTAATAAATACAAAAAAATGCATAAATGGATGATTCTATAAAAATAAATTTAATAATAGCAAATAAGAAATTATTTTCTTGTTTGTTGAAATAATAATTTAACCTTTTGAAAGGTAGTTTTGAGAAACAAAAAAGGCTAGGAAAAGAGCTAGAAGCTAAAAGGAAAATTTTGAGGCTAAAAGCAAAATAAAAAAGCTAGATTTGGCCTTTAGAAAGCTAAACTGGTACAACTGGTAATATGCAATATATATAAACAATATTAATCATACGACCGATTACTTTGAATTCTAGGTAATTTCTAATAACCAGCACTCAAAGTATGGTCCCTACTTACTACATTCATTATGTTACTACTATCCAAATAGGAAACAGTATCAATGTTTTTATTAGATGCTACATAGTAACACATTTTTCATTGTAGTATCGTTAAAACAATATTCGTTATACGACCGAATTATAGAATGCTATTTTTGCCTACTAAGCCAAAAGCAATATCTGTCAACGGGAGCTATTTTCCATTAAATCTGTAAGTTGACATTCGTCTGTAACGTTCGCACTTAAATAGATAAAGTCTTTAACGAATTCAAATTTGTGATTTGCGATAGGTAAAAGTAAAATTCTTAATTTTTTTTCGTTCATCTTCACTAATGTTTTTTTTGACAGATTTTTAAATTTTGAAAAAAAAGTGCAAATACTGAAATTCAAGCATTTTGTGACTAAAGATGTTAATATCAACGGCATATGCAAGCAATATGATACTTTTAGCGAAAACAATGTCGGTGGTAGTAATTTTTGATTCTCGTTTCTCCATCAGTAGATTAATGAAGTCACATGATAAGGCATCGCCTTGCTTAAAACTTCACACAATACTCAAAGCATATAGAAATCGCACATATGTAAATATTGTAATGGCATTAAAACACGCACGATGTATAATAAGCGAGATATATATATAAAAAATAATAAATTTTGGGACCGTTGAACGCGAATAATTCTCGTAGCGTACACGTGATTATCGGTGACTATTAACAATATGTATAAGATGTCACAACGATGCTATATACTAAAATTCGCTTCCCTGCATCGAATTCCATGGTGGAACAATTATTTTACATGACTAATATATATTTTTCCAACAAGAGTATTGTTGGTGTTGGATTATTTTTCCTTTGTCTGTAAATATCCAATTTACTAGGTGAACTACATGCTCTGATACTTTTTAATCAGATTTTGTGTAACGCTATAGGAAATATTTTTCAGAATTTCCGCAGTGCACATAAGGGCAAAGGCTTAACAAAAGTGACATTAAATCAACCGCGGTATTTTAATATAAGTAAATGATATCGTTTAAAACATAAATTCTCTAGATTTTAAATATGTTTAAATGTTATAACATATCGAACAATATTAATGGAAAAAAAATAATAAAATAATAAAACAATGAAAATATTAATTTAGACTTTTTTATTTTCTTGAATTTTTCTTTGGTGAATTTAAAAGTATATAAATTTTTATATTTAAATAATTAAAAAAGAGTATAAATTATGGTGATCGATTATTCAACTTTTTGAAAAATCGGTTTTCGTATAGTTTAAATAGTTTGAATTTTGAAAGAACCTCATTTTTTGATATTTCGAAAAGACGGTTAACTGGTTTTTTTTTTGAAGAAGTAAATTTAAGATAAAATTTACTAAATAATTTGTTTTGGGAAAACACTAAAAGTAAGAAAATAATCATCAAAAATGAGACCAAGTTTTATATATTAGGGGCGGAAGCTATAGATTAATATGGAAATTTTGCAAGTATATCTCATTTAGATATAACTCATTAACAAAAAGGTAGTAAGCTATGATTACAAATATTTAATTAAAAAAACTTCTAAAATATTTAAATTGATTTCAATATAATTATTACCTAATTATTTGTTTAAACCCATTAAAAAGTTTTACAGTTTTGTTACTAACGTGACAGTTTCACTTTTATGTGTTTCGAAATAAACCTTACTACGATACTTAAGATAAGCCAATTAGTTAGTAATTGTAGGGGAGAAAATAATATGTATATGTAAAAGTAAAAAAGTAATATATATGTGAAATTAATCTACATGTTTACTACGAGTATAAATAAAACATTTACTTTTTCTTAGCATTTAAAAATGCGTTTTTTATTTTAAAAATGTATTGCTTCCAACCGCGAACTCGCCGTTCAAAATACATACCATTCATAAGGGAATGTCCAATCGCTAATTTACTTTTCTCCCCTTCAAACTTGCTTCGTGCGTAGTTTCATTCCATACTGGGAACTTACATAATTAATTATAGCTTGACCTTAAACTATATTTATAAAATATAACATGAAATTAAAATTTATAAATATTAAATATTTGAAACATTATTCCTAAATTTCAATTTAAATTTTAGTACTTAGTATATAATTTTTTATATCATTCAAATGATATATAAGTTTGTCGAAAAAATTCGCAATTTGTTGAAATACATTATAAAACTAAACATATTTTTCTTTAATCTGTATGTAAAAAATGTGGAGGAAAATGGGAAATTCTGATACTTTTATGCTTTTAAAAAAATTTAAATTGGCTAAAATTTATAAACAATCATCCTTCTTTTATTAATTGTCAATTAGACCACATAGCATCTTTATTTTTGTTCAAGGGAAATTAATTCGATAACATTTAAGATTATATTTACAAAAATTATATACCTTTTTTAATAAATAACTTATTAATTATTGGTTCAAGTTTATACCTGAAGAAAACAATTTAATACACCTAAACATATACAATTTTTTCTGTTAAGCTTTAAACTTCCGTCGTATAAATTTTACTTCATAAAACTCATTTGTTGCTTTTGATTTATTACCAGAAAGACTCTATATAGCTGACCCTATGTGCAATGTTATTTTTGTCCGCTGACTAAAGGTCTTCCCCAACATCAGCGCGCTTTATCAGCCATTACTAAGTTTCTTTCCTATCGCAATGTATTTCAATTTATAAACTCATATCTTCTTCCTTTTAGAATTGACTCGAGCCAATCTCATCATTACTTTAATAAAATATAGATTTCCTTATAAAATGTTCATCGTATAAAGTTGTTCCATTTTTGTAAAATTAGCATGTTTTACCAGACAATTTAATTTGTATGCTAAAGTAGGAGCGGCTCCTGATAAAGTATTTGCGATTTCATTCTTTATAATTATTTTGTAAATTAAGCAATTTTAATTCCTAAAGCTCTAAATTGATCTGCAAAAATTAAGTTTATTTAGCCAATATAACACTTTTTAAAAATAGATTTTCAAATCAAATTTTGTACTTCGAAATTGTTATATATATATTTTTTTTTGTGTTTTAAATACAAACAAATATATGGGTTATTATCAGAAACGTTTAACGTGGCTGAAATTGGTTTTAACCCTTAATAAGTTTTATGATAATACTATACTAAAGAAATGGTGGAGACGAAACTATCGATATACAATTGAAAAAAATTGTTGTCTTGTGGAAAAGAGTGTGATTCCTGTTTCATGATTTAGGTTTTCGACAAACGACTTAGATTTTTGATAACTAGTTTCAACTCTTATTACTCTTTGAAATGGGTTAAACTCACAAGACTTCATGAAACACAATGAATTAGAATTTTTCTTGCTTATTCTCTTTTCTCATTATTACAACAGAAAAGTAATTGAGTGGTATCAAACAAGTGATGCTGCTATGTACAAAAAGAGGCCAATGCTCCAGAATTCTTTCCATTTTAAAGTTGTTTGCTGATAGTAAACAAATATTTTAAAATACTTAGTTAACTAAAAAAATTGAATTTAAAAAGAAGTGAACCCATCTTTGTAAATTCCAACAAAAAAGTAACCCAAAATACAACAAATCTCTTACGGAGGGTAAAAAAATATTTTCTTTCAAATTTAAAACTTGAATATAACAGCTTTTAACAAAATCGAAATTTCAAAGAGATTAACCCATTAGTTAAATTTTTGTAAGCTGAATTGTTCGCGCTAAATTTTTCGTATGCAGTGTTTATATAAATACATAAATTTTTTATATTTGTGGAATTTTATCCATGTTTAGAAATATTCTTGTAGAAGCAGTATTTTAAATCGTCCGTAAAACTAAACTTAATTTAATGAAATAATTTGGAAATTCGTTTTTTTTTTTTTTTTTTTTTTTTAAACTAGAAAAATATACGAAGCCGTAAAAAGTTTCTCTGTGAAACAGAAATCACTAAAATACTTGCGCTTCCTCTTTCGTTTTATTCAAATGTGAATAAATAATATGTTAAAAATAATAATTCCAAGTAATTTTCAGTAATTTTAAGTTTACTTAAAAGTATTCAAGTTTAAAATATCATTACATACCATTACACATATTAACAAATAGCGCAAACTACTTTTATTTTTTCTTTAGTAATCTATAAAATATATTTAAAATATTTATTAAAATTGAAAGTCACAACAAAAGATTTGGCCGAATTCTTGCGAGCGCTTAATTTTCACAGTAAAACAAATAAGGCTTAAGCTAAGAAATGTACATTAAAAATACTGGCTGCATACCTTTTTATTAAACATTTGTTTCTTAACCTACTAACAGAAATTTATCTTACAAAACTTGCTATATCTCAGCTCAAAAACCTATGTATGTAATTTGAAAACAAAATTTAATAAAAATCTTTCAACAAAATTGTGAAATTGCCTGAAGAAGTGATATAATACTAAAAAGATATGACTATAAGTACTTCTCAACTGAACCACATACCAAACAGAAACAAAAATCTATGTGATTTATCATATTGTTAAGTCAACATTATCATAACATTAAACAAAATATAATATTAAATAAAATAAATCCGACCAACGAAAAAAAAATCTGAAAAAAATACTAAAATAATAACAACTACGAAAATATTATCAAATCTGAATGTATGTTTGTGTATGTATAATAAAAATAAAGTTGAAATAATAAAGAAAAATATAATAATTTTTACACATCATATGTGACTTCAAGTTAAAATCCCTTTTATGGCAATGCAGTAAGTTTATGCACATTAAATAGGATTTCGTTGAGCCTATTTACAACTTTGCACATGACCGTAACCATAGCACACACATACACAAACAGGAGTACTCATATATGTATATTTGTACTTATATATGGATATATAGTACACTGAAAGTATCCTAACGGTGAAAATGTCAAGGCCTCCATTGTGCAGGCCTTCTAGATGGTCTATTTACACCTTCTTTAAGATGCAGTTGTTCATGATAACCAGCCTTACATAGTAAGGCCTTCAAGAATGCTTAACCCTTGCCTTCTAAAATATCCGATACCACTTCCAGCTTCCGTTCTCTTATAAGGAGAATAAGAAGCTGCATGTGTAAAAAATACAGCGTCTTAATCCTTCTCTTAGAAGGGAAGAAAGATTACAATATTATTTTTCTTTAAAAAAAAAAAAAATAAACCCATTCAGAAACCGTTACAACTTTGTTTGAGTAAGTTGTGTTTTTCTAAGTTAATTTTATTAACCCTACACCACCATAGGAGGTTGGGGTATTATGCGTTTATGCTAACATTTGTAACGCACAGAAAAAATATTCCAACACCCACCTTAAAGTATACCAATCGACTCAATCGAATCATTTTTTGAGTCGATCTGACGATATTCGTCTATCTGGCTGGTTGTCCATGTAAACCTTGTGCACAAATTATGCCCACTTTCGAAATTCACCCTAAAATGCATAAATTCATATAAATGTTAGTATTAACGTAATATTCCGTATTCGCATATTTTATTTTACATTTAGTAAAAGTATCGGTCCACAGTTGTCCGCACGTCTGATATAACACCCCTCCACGAATTTTCGTGGACATACACAATGGTGTGGGGTATTATATGGTCGGACTTGACCGACTACATCTTTCTTACTTGTTTTTTAATTATAGTTTTTATTATATGTATTTTATTAAAAATTGAATTGTTTATATTATATCTGTGTATTTTTGACAAAAAAAAAAAAAAAAAAAAAAAAAAAAATAACAAGAACTTACAATTTTTTCTGTAGAGTTAAACTATTAAAAAAAAAATAAACAACTTCTATGAAAATATAAATTTTTGGATAAATTGTCTTATCTCGACTTAAGATATTTTTTCAAAAGTTCAGATATGTTTTTAGTACTCAATTGTTTTTAAGCTTTACTTTTTTACAATAATTTAAAATAAAAAATTGTTTTAATAGAAAAATATTAAATAGCGTAGAAAACCTTCTGATAGCCTTTTTTCCGAAGGACTGTTGCTAGCACTTCTTCAGAAGGCAGTGTTAATTACATAGTTCGCATCCGGTCTCGAATGTGTAAGACCTTGCTCTCAATGACATTGCGTGTAAAAAACACATGAACATGGAATGCAATAAGCTCTCTTGGTTATAAAAAAAGCCTTCCGGAAGGACTCTTTAACTCTTCTTTTTACCAATGGAATGTACTTACATATCAACAGAGATATATACATATACTATATACACTAAATATTAACACTCGAATTCATGCAAACATCTCTATTCCAAATGAAGATATGAAACAAGGTACTTTTTTATTAGTACCATTTACATTTAAAAGCCACTTACTGCAAAAATTCAGATAAAACAATAGCCAAACATAATACAAAATATATTTTTAAAGAAAAGTACCTTCAGAACTTCCCTTTAGTGACACGGTACTTATTCCTATCACTAATGCTCGTGTTAGTACAGACAGATGTATGTATATATGTTATTGTGCACATACATGAAAATGTAGTTGAAAATATTGTGAGAAGGCAAACACCAAAAATAACCGAGAGCGTAAATTTATGTACGGTTATAAAATGACGTTGTTAAAAAACTTTGTTTTTGGTTTTTTGCTGTTGTTGCTAAAATCCTAAAAAGTATATGAACATAAATTTGTACATATATTTTCCTGTACTCCTCTACGCTGCGTGCAAGTTAGAAAAAAAACAAAAGAAAATTAAACTCACCAACAATAACAACCAAATCACTAAGGCAAAAGTTTTTTTTTAACTATAACGAGTAACATAAAATAACAAAAAGACACAAGAACAAAAACAAACCATTAAGGACATATGGAAATTTTGGTAAAACAACAAAAATACAAAGCTTTGAGAAGAGTATTGCTTTTAAAATTTTGGCTACATTTTAAAAAAGATTTGCAATTTTGAAATTAAAAAAAAATTTAAATCGTGGTATAATTTTTTTTAAGTCTGAAAAATTTTAGCTCATGCAAATTAAACTAACTATTAAATCCCTATATTATCTTTTTGCTTTAATTTCTATTTTTATTTCAAATCTGCAACAGACTTTGTACTCTTGACTACCGCCAAAAACAAAATAAACACAAATTAAACACTCTTAACTATTATTTTTTTTTCTTGTATTAAAATATAATTACTTTCTAGGAAGCAATGTTTTAAAACAAACACCATAAAATGAAATAAAAAATCATTTAAACTAAGAAAGCAATATTTTCAACTCCGCTTTAGCCAGCAAATACACCTTTAGAAACTATACATTCTTTTACGATTTATTTTTTTCTGTGGTCAAATAATAAATGAGTTTAAATGTGAAAAACAAATAAAATGATACACTATAATTACAGTTAGTATTTAATTTAATTTTTGCAAAACAAAGGCGAAGGATAAAGGGAAAAGTACATACATAAGTATATTAAGATTTTCAACGTACAAACACTTTTATTTTAAATGAAGTTATTTAATTTAAATAAAACCTAATTTTAATTCCTAGGTCCTTTGAATTATTTAGAAGTAAATTTTTCAACGAGAAATATAAATGAGAAAGAAAGTAGCAGCAAATTATATATATATATATATATATATATATATATATATATATATATATATATATATATATAATACAATTAAAAAATACCAGTAATTTTGTTTGCAGCTAAAATCTTTTCTTAAAGCAAAACTCCTCTTTAGGAGCTTTTTATATTCAAATGGACATTTAAACAAAACCCACATTTTTTCAAAATTTTATATTTTAGAAATATATTCTATAAAATTTTCTATTTTCACTTGTTCATATTTTTCATATGGCGTTATTTCATGTCACCTCTCCATTTTGCCATTTGGACAAAAATTCTCATGGAACTCATGTATGTTGAATACTTAACTTTTCAAAATTTGTTAAAAATCTCACAAACTCAATTCATTTCTTGATAGTCTCGATCATTGTCCATACTTTAAATTGTTCATTTGAGCCAAATTCTCTCACAGAACTCAAGTATGTTCGAAGTTCGAATTTGAATAAATTTTCAAATCACAGCAATTTTATATTTCTTCTCTAGATTTGGATTTATATTTTTCTGTTAATATTTTTAACAGTTAACTGCTAAATAAGCTCTGTTAATGAAAGTGGTTTTTCTCTTTGATAGTTAAATTCGAATCTTCACACACATTCATTCATTTAAACATTTTCGGGTATTTCGTGCAAAAAAATCTGTATTATTTATATTTAACAAAAAATTTTACTTGTGACGCTTCATTATCCAAATCAAGAACCACTAAAATACTAATTAACCATAGAAATTATTTATAAACACAATTATAAATTATTTATAAACACAATTTTAAGAAATTTTTATAAAAGCGAAAAATCACCCAAAAACTTAAAAATGTTTCATTAAAGGGAATTATACTTTAAAAATATCTTAAAATCTCTTCAAAACATTAGGTAGTTTTTCGTATGAAATATAACCTAAATTTGTATGGGTACTTTTTGGGTGATTTTTCATTTGGGTAATTTTACTGTTTTATTCATATCATTTCATATTATTTGTTATATTTTATAAGTTTGTTATAAGTTATATATATTTGTTATAAGTTTATATTTTATAGAAAAAAATTTAACTTCTTTCTGGCCTTTTTAGTACATTTAGCCTTTTTTGACATTTTTCAATGTTGAATTTAACCTCTTTTTTCGTCTCCTGGCAACACTGATCAATAAATAAAAAAAAAACTTTGAAGAAAGTTTGTTATACTTACTGTAGTAAAAATGTACTTTTCAATATTAAATGTGAAATGTAATCATACTATTAAACATCGATATGCTTTAAAAAATTGATGATAGACCATTTTAGCTTAGGTGAAGCTTTATTGTGGACGATAATACATACTTTTATGACTTTATATTCATTATTTTTGAGACCCATATATTTGCATTGTAAGATAAATATGTGCCATTCCTGTGGAACTTATACAAGACCATAACAAGTGATGAATCTATAATAGAAGTTATCATACATATACAAAATTTATAATTTTAATAAATTGTTTATGTATATGTTTGGAGCTTTCAGCAATATCAGACGAAAGTTTTTAAGTTTCTTGTTTTAATCTTTTCTTCTTATAAACTTCGTGCATAATTTCTATTTTATTTAAAATGTATATACATATATTTTTTATTTTCAAATGTCAAAACATTCTAAAAAGTTAAGTATTCAACATACATGAGTTCTATGGGGGATTTTTGTCCAAGTGGCGAAATGGAATGGAATACCGCCATATGAAAAATGTGGACAAGTGTAAATAGAAAATTTTCGTCGTTATAAAATTATAGAATATATTTCGAAAACATAAAAATTTAAAAAAATATACCTTTTGCTTAAATGCCTATTTGAATATAAAATGTTCCCAAAGAGGAATTTTGCTTTCAGAAAAGATTTTAGATGCAAATGAAGTTATTCGTATTTTTTAATTGTATTTTTTATTTTTTGTATTTCTATTTGCTGAATTTTATTTTTGATTTTTTAATAATAAAAATTTAGTTTGTCAATATTTTAAAAAGCTTTCATTTTAAAGAACTTAAATAAAATTTTCTCACCATAGTAAAAATATAATGTCCTATCCTTATACATGCTTTATATCCGATTTTCAAAATAACTGGATCGAGTTTCACAACTGAGCTATAAGCCTGTTAATGAATTATTTGCGATCCCTACTATATTTGATTTTATGATTTCTAATTGCACAAGACTTACTTAAGCCAAGAAGATTAATTTTGGACCCAAATGGACCTTTCTGGACAAGGACAGCTATTTAGTTTCCCTAGTATTATAAGTAAATTTAGATTATAGTATTTTTGAGATATTCAGGCTTTGGCAAAATATTCCATTTTTGATACTATGTTAAAAATTGTGACCTATTCTTAGTTCTAAATAGGAAATAGGACAACCTGACCAACAGTACTTTAATTGAAATTGTTGTATATTATATATTTTTTGATACGTAATTTTATTTCAAATTGAGAGTGATATAAAATTAAACTTCTTCTTAAATGGCAAAAGTTTGAGAACAAGTAATTAATTTCTCAACAAAAAGAAAAAAAAATGAGAAATGCATTTTCTTTCAGATTTCAGAATGATTCGAGATTTACATTTCGTATCAAAATAAGATAATCAAACCTAAAAAATAAAACTTTGGTCCATGTTTGAAAAACACATCTGATATCAAATATAATCATGTTTCAAACTTTTGACTTGACATTTACCTTTACAAAATAGTGGCGCTATTGTCGATTTGTAACACTTCAAAGGGATAGCAAACCTATTGCTTGTGATAACCCTTGGTCTATATTATTTATATTCATTATCCAATTCAAGAACAACTAATATAATAAAGTACTAATAACTAATTTGATGAAATTACTAAATCCATAATTTTAATTATTTTCTAATTTGCTCCATTAACCATGGATCTATTTATAAACATAATTTTATCAAAAAATCACCCAAAAAATGCCTAATCAAAACGAATTATGTTTTAAAAAATATTGAAAAATCATTTTAAAACATTAGTTAATTTTTATACGAAATATATGAGAATTTTTTGGGTGCTTTTTCATTTGGGTAATTTACCAACAGCAGTTTTATTTATAAATTTATTATTTAAAAACTAATTTTTTTAACCTTTAATAAAACATTTTTCTCATACAAAATTCAAACTTATCAAACCCTAATAAAAAAATTTAATTTAAAATGAATAAGGCCTAATGTAATAGAAGTTCTTAATTTAAACAAAAAATTGAACTTTTTTTCGGGACCTTTTGGACATTTGGCGTTTTTGTGAGCGGAATTTCACTTATTTTTTTTAGCGCCTCCTGGCAATACTGCTAACTAGCTATATAAACTCCTATATCATTCAGCCTGTACTTCGAAATTGGTTTGGTTTTTCATTTTCGCACTTCAAAACAAAAAATTGAAAAAAAAAAATAGAAAAATTTCAGAAAGAAAAATTGCTGTGTATGAAAATAAAGAATCCTTTAGCTTCTATGGATTGTTCTTTCATTTTTGCTAAAGAATATGGTGTAGATCTTTTGCAAAAAGATTCAAGTCAATATCATGCCTCATTTCAGAAATATGCGCCTTTAAACTTGTATATTTCCAATTTATTGTATACATGACTATATTTTTACAAACTTGCAAATTTTGCCTTTAGTTTTGCGTGAATAATTAATTAGAAAGTTATAAATATTTCTGTATACTTTTAATAATATCTATATAGAAAATATTTTTATAAAAATAATTAATAAATATTTTTTATTTTTAATAGGGTTGTAACATTTCCTAAATTTAAGTAAATCTTTATCCTTTTCTAAGCATTCATATATTTCTAATATTGAATTTAAAATAACAAAACAAACAAAAAATATCTATTTTATCTCTATCAGTTATTATTTTTGGTATTTATCATCTTCCTTAATAAATATTCTATTTCTGATACGATTTTTTATTACTTATTTACAATAAATTTATGTAGACAATTTTTCTAATATTTTAAACTTATATTAGTTATTTTCTATAAAATAATCTGTTGTATCTGTATACATATCTAAAAAATAATAAAGATCCTTCAAGTCTTCAGTATTCTGAGTTGGTAAAGGCTCATAATAAATCCAACGTTTTCACACTGATGATAGTAAAGGGTCTGATGATAACAATAGCTATTAAAAATATCCCCGTTTTGTGAGGTTCTGTTTCTTGCTTCTTGAGCATCTTCTGTAATCTTTCCAAGTGGAAGAATATTTCGTTCAATTATAATTTCGCCATGGCACAATACTTTATGTACTGTTGGTGTCATTTCTTTCCATGGATATAGAGAAACAAGTAGTTTATATATTTCTGTTGCATATTCTCCAAATCGAGCAGAGTTAATTTTGTGCTTACAATTAATTGCCATTAATAGTATGTTAGTCCTTTGAAAGAGATTGTAAATCATTTATTTTATCTTTAATATATTCCACTAAATCCTTTGTTGTTGTCTTCGACATCCTTGCATATTCGAACCAAATATGTCTACAAAAATGTTTTGATCCTGGAGTGGTATTAAGGCATATATCTTCAAGTGAGTTTTTACACTTTGATGGAAATTGCTTTAAGAAATAAGATCGCATTCTTAATGGCACCAAAGATGTTATAAATACGCTTTTATAATCCGCCATTTTCTTACTTCCACTAGCATACTTGTATTCAGAAAGGGCTGATAGTCCGTCACATCCCCGCTTACAGATTAATAAAACGTCGCTGTTATTTACTATTTCCAACTGATCTGCAGAAAAATCTGCAACTATCCCTGTAGCTGTATTCTCAAACAAAAAAGATAGTTCTACACATGCTTCCTTTTCGGTAACCGAAATAGATGGTAAAATAGTTTGCTTTTTTTCTTGAATATCCTTGTATGATGGTAGAATTGAGTGTTCCTTTTCAAGCAGAGCTTTTCTTAAAATTTGATATTTGTTTCGGCTGAGGTTCAGTTCAAGCAATAAAGTAATTGTTTCTTCTGTAAAATTGAATTCTGATGTTGGAGTAGGTACAATTTCGACATTCCCTATAAGACGTTTTTGTGATGCAGTTGGCAGTAATTCAGCAATATTAATTGCATTCTTAGGTAGCTTCTCCTTCTTTAACATTTCTTTGAATGTATCAGAAACTTCTCCACTCGAAATTATAGAAAGCTTATGGCCCAGACTTTTCTTCTTAGATCTTGCACTTAAATCATCACATGTCTTGCATGGTGCTCCAGTTGATATTTTGCACGCCGATATTTCTGTATCAGTATCCATCCAATCGGAATGTTTAATCTGTTAGTACGCTGATTCAAGGATTTCATTTTTACGTCATACAACTTTAAAAAGCTCTATATCCGAAATTACCAATGACGTCGACTTTTCCATGATATGTAGTTTTTGTGAATTCCACTATAGCTTCTAAACGATTAATCTCATTTTTAGACAAACTCCACAGAACACAACACAATGGCAATCAACTTCGTTACGATGTTGATAAGGATTAGCTGCGCATTTATATATATATATATATATATATATATATATATATATATATTGTGAATTTTCATTAGGTAAAATATCTGAAAGAGTCAATTTGGAAGAGTACCTATACCGAATTCATTGATATTATATATTGCTGTTAGGTATTAGGTTTTTTTATTTTATCTAGGTTAGGTATTAGGTTTTGTTATTTTAAATTCATTAATAAAAATATATGAATGCTTAGAAAAGGATAAAGATTTACTTAAATTTGGGAAATGTGGCAACCCTATTAAAAATAAAAAATATTTATTAATTATTTTTATAAAAATATTTTGTATTTAGATATTATTAAAAGTATACAGAAATATTCATAATTTTCTAAGTAATTATTCACGCAAAACTAAGGGAAAAGTTGCAAGTTTGTAAAAATATAGACATATATACAATAAGTTGGAAATATACAAGTTTAAAGGCGCATATTTCTGAAATAAGTTATGATATTGACTTGAATCTTTTTGCAAAAGATCGGAAATTATACATGCTAAAGGATCAGCTTAACTTAGGGTAAATGTTTTCAAAATTTCTTTCGCTATTTAGAAATAAACTAAACAAAAGGCCCAATTTGAGGTTTTTGGAGAAAATACAAATTTTTTAATTGTAATAACATATTTGTTTATAAAGACATCTTAATAAAATTTGCAGGAACTGTGGATCTTATTAATATAAATAAAAGCGCGTTAAACAATAGGGGGTAGAGTTTTCCTGAATTCCCAAATAAACTAATCAAAATTCCCAAAAATGGGATTTCTTACATTTTTGGCTATAGAATGCACATTTTAATGTAAAGCTTTTAACAACATATTGAAGATTCTTAAAATATATCCCGCTGGTTGATTCGTGGTTTGGGATTTGAGAAAATATGGTCTAAAATCAAAACTTTCATATAAAATGGGTCGAATTCGGGAGGGTATGTACCATGACCAATTGAGTTATTGGGCTTGTTTTTTATCTTAAAGTCATCTCTGTGAAGTTACCTTTCAGAAAAGTGTAAAATTATTATATATTGCTAAAGAAAATTTTATTTTAGATAAAAAAGAGTGTATATACTTCTTCGGCTCAACAAACACAAAAAGTAATCTTTTTTGCATTTTTCAAATTCATAATCGTTTATTTTTGGACTCGATAAAGATATCGACTTCAAATTTTTTTATTCAATATGTAATTTTATTTTTTGACCAGCTAAGAAAAAAAAACTAATAAAATTGGTTGGAAATACTAGGATATATATGAAAAAAACTGGACCAAGAACATGCAAAATTATGGTGCTTAAAAATTCAAACGCAAATAACTCTAAAACTATAAGAGATAAATAGGACATGTACGCATGTTTTTTATAGGTCTTATCAAGGCCTACAACAATGTATAAAATATTTGAAATCGGACGAGAAACAAAAATTTTGCAAGCGATTAAAAATTTTTTATGTCAGAGGTACCTAACTTTGAGCACCCGTAGCGCCGCTCCATAGGGGATTGTTATGCCCCCTTCCAAACATAACATTGTACACTCCTCTGCTACGCCTATACCAAATTTCATGAAAATCCAACCAGCCGATCAGAAGTTACAGATTTATTTCCAAGAAATTTCGATTCTGCTACGCTCTTAACCAAATTTCGTAATAGTCGCAAGAATTGTATAAATAAAAATAGTACTTGGAAAATAAATTTCTTATTTTACTGTCACAAAAATTATGTCAATGTATACTAACCGTTTGACTTATCACAAATTCTTTTATTGCGATGGAACTGTTTGCTTTATGTAAGTGCTTCAGACGTATGAGTAATATTAAATATATTAAACATGTATATTACTTTTGAATATTAAAACAATAAAGTATTAAGGCTTTTTAGTATAGTTTTCTAAATTCAGTGGAAATGAATCAGAAAAAGTTTTTATTATAAAAGGTTTCAAAATTAAAAATTGACATCAGGATTTTATTATTATTATTATTAATATTATTATTATTATTATTATTATTATTATCTGTGTTAAATCCCAATTTAACCAAAAAAATTACAATATCTTATAAAGTCTGGCGCTACACTCAATTCGAATTGCAATTGCTTATTATCACTTTCGGAGCTTTACAAAAATTGTGTCGGTAACACTAACCATTATTACCCCTTTTAAGTCTTCAGTGATAAACCTAAAGTAGCCCTCAGTAATACCCTGTCGAACTTTAAAATGAAAGCATAAAAATCTATAGAAACTAAACAGATGCTTTAGCGATAAAACTGATTTTACTTCTTTTTATTTTAAATAATATTTTTTCTCCTTTTTTTATAAACGCAAAAATGTCTAGAGCAAATAGTTGTGCCAAATAAACTTCCATTTTATAGTGGCATTTTTCCCATAAACTAAGTATGTGGCAAGACCAACAAGACATCTGGTCTTTCCTTGTTAAATGACATCATTTATCTGTTTAACTTTTTTACTGTTACTTTCCTTTTATCTATCGGTTTCTCGTACTTAATTTGGTGGTTTTCTCCAACAATAGCAAAAGAAAGAATTAGATCGGAAAAAAAAGGAATTCTATACATTCTTGTTTTTTTTAAGCTTTTTCTTTTTTTATACTTTAGATACAATGGCGAAATTAAGAGCGGTGATTACCGCAGCAATAAACAAACTTATTGAAAAGGAAATAAACGAATCTACTATACTTAATATATATGATACGAATTCCTATACGAGAATTTGGAGTTAAAATAAATAATTGAAGATGTTTGTATATAGTAAGAGTGTGTGTGTGTTAACAATTGAAGTAATTGCAGGTATTAATAGAAGAAGAAAAGGAAACGAAAATAAAAAATATAATGAAAATTTAAAACCATTATCAGACATGGTTGCAGATAAATGATGAGAAAAAAAAACACATTAAATTGAAATTAGTCTAAATTTGAAAAACTAAAATTGCTTAAGTACAAATTATTTTCTTTTTACTTAAAAATAAACAATTATTTTTTTTTTAATTTTAGGCAAAATAGTTTCTATACCCTACACTAAAGGTGGTTGGGGTATTCTGCTTTTGTGCTGTTGTTTGTAGGACTCAAAAATATTGGTCTACTGCATACCTTAGTGTATACCAATTGGCTTATAATCATTTTCTGAATCGATTTAACGATGTCCGACTATCCGTATGTAAACCTTGTAATCAAACTACAGGTCACAGTTTTTAAAATAATAGACGTTTAGCACACATGAATGGAACCAGGGATGGAACCTGTTGAAATTGGTTATGATCGATATAGTGTATATTCTTTAAAACGCGTCGAAGAAGTGAAAATTTCCATTAAAACAAAAGCAAAGTTTAAAAAATTGTTTGTGTTTACCATATATTTTCAAAATATAATAAACGTGAGAACCTTAACGCGTTTCTCTCTCTTTTAAAAATGGTCAATTCCATTTTGGAAATGTACGGTAAACCAAAACAATTTTTTAAACTTTGTTTTTATTTTAATGGAAATTTTCGCTTCTATGATGCTTTTTCAAGAATAGACACTATTATGAATAACGATTAAAAATGCCTTAAATATAGCAATATTTAAATGAAATTAAGGATATATAGGTAGAAATCTGTATGCCAAATTTCGTGAAGATCGGTGCGTAATTGACCATATCTCGCATGTAAACTTCACTTCCAAAAAAACATTTTAAAGTGCATAAGTTCCATAAAAATGTCAGTATATCAAGTTAATATTTTGACACACATAATTTTTATATAAGTAAAAATAAATAGCGTTCTCTAATTAACCAAAGGTCCATATAAAACCCACTTCTGGATATAAATAATATAATATAAAGCATACATATGTTTCATATATAAATATACAATACTCGTGATACAAGTATAGATCAACAATGGATCCCAGGTCCCATATAACACCTCCCCCGAACAAATAGTCGGGCTTGATCGACTATATTTTTCTTACTTGTTTTTTTTTTATAAAAATTAACTATCAACACTTGGTAACATCGAAATCCAATATACCAATATTTTCTTTCTAAATTTTACAAAAACTTATTCATATATTTTCTAAAATAATAAATAATACAATAAATGGATAAACAAAAAACTATATTTTATTATGACACTTTAATGCTTTTCTTTTAGTTTTAATGTTGTCTTTTTGTTATTTAGGTTTTCTATCATTTCACCTTAAAAAAAAAAAAAAAAAAAAAAAAATAGTTCATTTGTGGCAAGTAATTAAAATTGTAAAAATAGTAAGTAGAAAACTTAAAATACTAATGCCGTAAATATAAACTTTTTAATTTACGAAAAAATAAATGAAACAACAAGGAAATGAACCTCATATACGACAACATACAGTTTCTAAACAAGCATCCTTTCTATCCTTTCTATGACTAGAGTAGTAATTAAAAAAAAGTATACGGAAAGAAAGTGGTAAAACTTTATGAAATTAGTTTTTGAAGTGTTAAACCGAAAAAAGTAGAGGAAGAGTTGTAAGTATTTTTAGAAAATATAAGTTTAAGAAAAGTCAGGTGACATTTATGGAATATTATATGTTCGTTTGTATACGAGTGCACAGTGGGGCAGAATAGAAAATTTTTGGAAATAAATCTGTAACTTCTGATCTGTAATTTTATTTTAGATAAAAAAGAGTGTAGATACTTCTTCGGTTAAATCATCACAAAAAGTAATCTTTTTTGCAATTTTCAAATTCAAAATCGTTTATTTTTGGACTCGATAAAGATATCGACTTCAAATTTTTTTATTCAATATGTAATTTTGTTCTTTAACCAGCTAAGAAAAAAAACTAATAAAGTTGGTTGGAAATACTAGGATATATATGAAAAAAACTGGACCAAGAACATGCAAAATTATGGTGCTTAAAAATTCAAGCGCAAATAACTCGAAAACTATAAGAGATAAATAGGACATGTAAGCATGTTTTTTATAGGTCTTATCAAGGCCTACAACAATGTATAAAATATTTTAAATCGGACGAGAAACAAAAATTTTGCAAGCGATTAAAAATTTTTTACGTCAGAGGTACCTAACTTTGAGCCCCCTTCGCTCCATCGCTGAGGGGTTTGTTATGCCCCGTTCAAAACTTAAAATTGCACGCTCCTCTGCTAAGTCTATACCAAATTTCATGACAATCCAACCAGCCGATCAGAAGTTACAGATTTATTTCCAAAAAATTTCGATTCTGCCCCACTGTGGAGTGTGCCTTAGATATTTGCTAGTGTAAAGGAAGCATGAAAAATAATGCATTCATTTAAGTTTATATTTCATTTGTTTCGTTCTTGCTAGAAAAAAAAATAAATAATAATTTGATAGAAAAAGGAAATAAATTAATCTATTAATTGAAAATCTAAATATAAGCAATAAACTATTTAGTTTAAATGAGATTTCAAGCAAATTCTACATAACTTTGTTAGATTTTCTATATCGAAAATTTAATTATATTTTAAAAAATATCTTTATACAATACTGTTTTTCTCTCAGTGTGTTAGTGAAGTACAACAATGTTCTAAATAAAAATGACTTTTGAATGTAAACAAATATTTTTAAAATTAAAATAAAACAATGCATAAATAAATTTGTGATATAACTTAAAACTAATTAATGTGAAATTAAAATAAAAAAATATTGGAATTAATTTAACGTTGTTTGGTGCACAAGGGAAAAGAATCGATCCAAAATCCATCAGGTTTGTGGTCATATTGAAAATTGATACCGTTCGTTTACAAATTTTGAATACACAAAGTAGAACTTAATAAAAATATGTCATTTGAGTGATTGTATTATATGTTATTTAAAATAACACATTTAACATTTTTTGAAAATTTATATGGAAATATAAAAATATGTAAACAATGTTGCCAGAAGCCAAAAAAAAACTAAATTCAATTTTAAAAAAGGTAACAAAACGTTAAAATTTTTTCTTTAATTTAAAAACTTATTTTTTCATTCTCATTGGTTTTTTTTTCTTTTTTAAAGATATTGTTATAAATTTATAAATAAAGCACAAAACAGCTGTCAGTAAAATGATCCAAATAAAAATCGTTCCATAAAAATTTGGGTTATATTTTATATATATAATTAACGAATGCTTTCAGGTGATTTTTTGATATTTTTAAACTATAAATCCTTTTTGATAAGTATTTTTTAATTTTTGGGTAACTTTTCGCCTTTTATAAGAGTTTATTAAAAATATGTCTGTAAATAGTTTATATAGTTAGTGAATCAAATTAAAAAAATAATTATAATAATCAATTTAAAAATTCTAACAACATAGTTATTAGTATATTAGTTGTTCTTGATGTAGATAACGAAGCGCTGCAGTATAAATTTTTTTGTTAAATATAAATAATACAGATCTTTTGTGCGAATATAAATACATAAAAATACATAAAAATATATAAAAATGCTTAAATGAATAATTCTGTAAAAATAAAATTAGTAGTAAAAAATAAGAAACTATTTTCTTTGTTATTGAAATTATAATATTTTAGCCTTTTTAAGGGAATTTTAAGAATCAAAAAAGGCTAGAAGCTGAAATGAAAATTTTGAGGCTAACAGCAAAACAAAAAGGCTAGATTTAGCTTTAAAAAGGCTAAACTAGCAATACTGATTGTAAATATATAATTGGAATTGAATTAAGATTCTTACATCTGAAAAATATGTTGGCTCAATAAGTTCGTGTCACTACTAAAAGTTGCTTAACTAAATATGCTCTAACATTGAATATTGATAATGATAAGAGGCACTTCGACCTAAATTAAAAAAAAAAAATACTAATTTTTTTCAAAACACAAAAACAAAATATATGTGCCTAAATATATTTTGTTGTTGTATGAATTAGGTTTTTGGCAATTGAATCTCTCACATAAATATCTGCTTATTAATCTATGCAATTAAGTACATTCCACCAAAATTAACACTTATAAAAAATTGAAAATAGAAAATTATTTGAACAGCAAAAAAAAAAGTAACAATATAGGCATTTGGGAAAATATAAAAGGTATGTGTGTCCATCATTTAATGTTGAATGCTTTTAGTAAGGACATTTATTAAATATCTTTTAGGTTTATTTAGACTGAAACCTTACATTTGAAACGTGCAGGTACACAGCGAAAAAACAAATCGGCACAATTTCATCAACTGGGAATAGAAAAATGAAAATTTGTTAACCAACATAATGGCATTTAAAAAACTGTATAAAATGTGAATGTAAACGGAGTAGATATTGTTTTTTTTTATTTAGTTTCATTCAAACGAGATTTAAAGTGTAAGTATAAATGGCGCATAAGATCAAAATTGTAAATACAAAAATACATTTTATTAATTTTTTTTTTATTTTTATAAAAAAAAATATTGCATTATTTATTATTTAAGTTATTCCTTAAATTGCTAAAAATACAAAAAAATATTTTTTCTAATGTTCAAACATTCTTTAATAACGCTTCGACAAACATTTCCTTTTTTTCTAAAATATTAATCAAACTTTTATAAAAAAAAAAAAAAAAAAAACATTGCTAGTATTTCTAAATTTATTTTTCTTTTGATCTTAATATCTAAAGAAATTTCAAGTGTTAAAATCTTGTTAAAAAAAATTTAAAACAATATTTGCCAAGCTTCCTTTTTTCATCTTCATATTCCTTAAGAAGTTTTCATCACTTTTTGTTCGTTATTCTATTTTCTTGTGCTTTTATTTTCTTCTCGTCAACACTTTTATTTCCATGCATAACTACGAAAGAAGAATATAAATATAAATTTGTGCATTTCTATCGTTGAACTAGACATCTTTTTGTGCTGCGCATAATGCTGCCGGTATTTTAAAAGGTATCAAGTCAACAGGAGTGACACGTCCATTTGCTTGTCGGTTAGAAGAAATAATAAAAATATCTTTGAAAAATATGTAAATTCTAAGAAAAACGCATTGGTATTATGCGGACAGTTTATAAATTTTTAAGTAGAAAAACTTTGACAATTGAAATATATTTCAACGTCTTGAGGTGTTTAGAAAAAAAACTGTATTTGCATCAAAATGTTTAAATTATTTTGTACAGTTAAATTTGTTGTTATTGGTTTAATATTTTTAGAAAAAATTAAAAAAATCGGAATTTAAGTAAGGAATCATAATGAATGAATGAAATCGTATTTAGGGATATACGTATTTATTTCCTTTACGTAAAAAGTTTTTGTGATGGATGTAGGAAAGAAAATAATAAATTTAAAAGTAATAAATAATTACGTCTTAAAGTACTTTGTATTGCACAAAATAATTTCGGTATATTTTTGAAAGAGTAATACTTTCACACTTTTGTTTTGTTTATAAGTGAAACAAAAAAGTTATTGTCTTGTCGTTTTGTACCATAGCAAGTTACCTAAAAAATAAGCACAATGCGCAAAAAGTATATTTATAGACTGAAATCCCTACACAGAGAAGACAGATTCTTTCAAACAATTCGATTGTAATAACTGAATTTATATGGTATTTATACCTACTTTAAATAATAATTCTATTATTATAGTAGGAAAAATATGAGGCTATTGTGAATTAATTATTTAAAATAATAAGATTTTTTCTTTTATTATAATTATACATATACATAAATAAGAATACAAAAAGTTATGAAATTAAAAGAAATATATATAATATAATATAATATAATATAATATAATATAATATAATATAATATAATATAATATAATATAATATAATATAATATAATATAATATACACTACATGTATTAATATTATCATTTTGGTAATTGGAGCAGAATCAAACAAATTTAACATAATAACAAATTTAATATAATGAGCAATTTCGTAATTGAACTTCGCTTTAATTTTTTTCTGTGTACGTATAATGTACACCTTTAACTTAATGAACGCGTCTAGATAGTTTAAATATACATCTCTTCAGGTCCATCAACTAAGATTTAATTTACACAGAAAAAAATATTTTCGAAAAAATTTTATTAAATTATTAATTAGAATTTTAAACTGATATCAAATATTTTTATAATTAAATAAATTACTCAAATCCAAAGTATGCTAATAAATTAAATTAAAACTTTACATAGAAAAATCTGAAATACAATTGAAATTACGAATAATACATATTCAATTATTTTATTAATTGAAGTTCTAACTATGAGAAAATTTTATATTTAACTATTCAAATTATCACTTAGTTTTATTTATATTTGATTAATTTTTTAATTGATACAATAACAAAAATAATTCAAAGCCTATAAACTGTTTTATTTTTAATAGAAAATATTAGAAAATTTTAATTTGAATCAATTGAATAATTGATACAAATAAAAAAGTAATTATAATAGATTTTTCCTTTGATAAATTGCTTAATAAATTATATTTTTCTGTGTAAAATAATATTTTTTAAATTTATATGTATGGCCAAAATATGGTAAATTAAGTCGATAACCTTTTTATTGTATCAGTTATCAATTTTTAAAATTTTTTATATTTCTTTTAGAAAAAAAAAAATTAAGTAATCATCTGAGTAATTGAATATACATTTTTTCACGGGTTGAACAACAATTAATTAAATAACTGAATATATATCATTTATAATTAAAATTAGATTTTAGATTTTATATGTAAAATTGGAATTTAATGTGTTCGAATACTTCGATTTTGAGTAATTTTTTTACTTGTAAAAATATATGAAATCATTTTAAAATTCTAATTAATAATTTAATTGAAATTTTTCCGAAAAGATGTTTATTTAAACTTTTATTTTATTTTTAAAGGAATGTCAGAAAGAAAAAGAACTCGAATTATATTTTTTTTACATTGACCAACAAATGGGAGGGAAACGTAAAGTAGTAAATTTAAAATGATTGTTATTCCAAACCCACTTGAGTAAAATGCATATCCTTTCAACGAACTTATTAATAATTGTTAGAATTGTCGTTTAATTGTAAAGATGGATTTAAATTTACAAAATTAGAAAAAATGTTTAATTTGTAGTTTTTAAGTAATAAGAATACAATTTTGATTTTGCTTCTTATACGTAAGTAGATGGGACTGAGTTGTGTTTGTAATTTAGTTCATTGCAGTTAGTGGGAGTAAAACTATCCAAAAAACACAACATATAAATGTTAAAATTATTCTTTAATAAAATTAAAATTAGAGAAGATAATTACCTGAATGGATTATATTTTCAAATGATCTAGAATTGTTTATAAAACTATAAAGATTTCTGCCTATTAAAACGAAACTAGTTTCCAATACATAAATGTGGCGTAATTCTCTTTTTATAGACAGCTAAACCTTTAGCAATCCAACTTTTTTCTTCATTTAAATTAGTATTGAAATTTGCTCATAAAGTTGTTTAAATAATGTATACTATTTTAGAAACTTCCGGCACAATTTGAAATTAAATTTTTAATTTATAAATTTAATTTTAAAAAGAGGAGCGAAATTAAATTGGCGATTAATGGAAAACTTAAAATTAATGTTTTGAAAAAGTAATTCATTCTGTGTAAAGATAAATAAAATGAAGTATAATTACCTGTGAAAAAAATTCTTTACTTTTTTTCTCTATCCGAGTAGTGCGATGTCAAAATCACAGATTTTTACAGTTCTTAAACACATTAGTAAAAAAAATGAAAATCTAACTTAACCAAGATCATATTTTTTCCTTTATTTTATAAAAAGTAGACATTTTACAATGGAATTGTTAGGCACAGATATTTAGAAAAATTCTTGTGTATTTTGTGCTAAAGTTAAAGTTGTAGAAATATTTTTAATACTTTTTCAAAAATCGGTCTAAGAACTTTTATATAGAAATTCAAAAAGTTTTTTTCTTTTATGAACTTGGGTGAAAACATAATTTTTGTATGTGTACGAAAATCCAAAAAAAGAGCAGTAAAATATGTTTATTTTCTGAACCAAAACAAAATGAAAATTTTATATATTTGGGTCTAGTTTTTAGGATGTCGATTATATACTCGTACATTTATCGGTTAAACGTAGCTTAAGCCATTAATGATATTTTTCAATAATAGATTATCTGGTATGTAATCTAGGCTTAACTCAGTTATGTTAGCCATTTAAACCCAAGTTAGTACTGCCATATATTCACAGCTGGATAAAAGAACAAATTTCAAGAGATATAATGAAAAATAAAGGGTGGTGCAACCATTATTCATAATGTTAATTGTGAGTCACACCTTAACGTCAAGCTTTTTGCCCAACTTAATTTCACATTTCTTTGTTTCATTGTTTGCAAATTCAACCACGGAGGGGTACACAATTGAGCAGCGGATTAAGATTATTCAAATCAAAATGCATTTTGTGCTCTTCGCGATTTTCTGGGTCAGCATAATCGACCAAATGTGACCACAATCGGAAGAATTGTACGCAAGTTTCAGCAAACCGGATCTGTAGTAAATGTGAAAACACCTGTGCATCCACAAAGAGTGACTGTGTGATGCGGTTTATAGGCTGGCGGCGTCTTCAGAGCCATACTTCTTCGAAAATGAGGACGGTCAAGCAATTATCTCACGTTGTGGTGATGTTAACTGGCCGACACGATCCTGTGATTTGACACCGTTGGACTTCCTTCTTTGGGGACATTTAAAAGAAAAAGTGTATGTTAATAGACCAAGAATAATTCAAGAGCTAAAGAATGACATAATTCGGCACATTGTACTTCAATTATGTCTCAAAGTCATTGAAAATATGGACCATCACCTCTGTCGGATGGTCTATATTTTTACCACCGAAGCCGTGGCGAGCATTTGACCGATATTTTTTTCACACGTTATTGTCATAATAAAAAATATTTAGATAATTCTCTAACAAATCTATTGGTTTTGGTTGGACCATCCTTTATTATATTTTATCTAATATTATAAACAAAAGTATATTAAGTGCATTAATTTTAATTTTTATTCTATTTTGTTTGCATTTTTGTTTATTAAATTAAAAGCACTGTCCATTTGTATGCTGACAATTGTCAAATTCTATCTCTCTCTAACAAATTTATTTCGCAATAAATGTTTAAACACAAAGTTGTGTAATAATATTTAACATAACCTGTCAAATATATTGTTCGTTTTTAATATGTTGCTCTTTTCAACAGAATAAAAAGGTGCAAAAAGAATTAATATTCTTTTATAAAGACAAATAAAAGATAAAAACGGAAAATAGACATAATTTTCGGTAAAACTGGCAATTTAAAATTTAAGTTTCTTATGTACGTGTTCTCCACACCTTAATATAAAGTTGGAAATATTTCTTCTGTTGGGAAATAAAAATTTCTTCGTGGAGAGGTAGATTTAAAGCTCGTTCAAATTTGTTTGTGGATTAACTTAACAACAAGTTAAACCGAATTTAACTAAAAAGTAAATAACTATATCTTAAAATTATTGTTAATTTAACTTATTAATTTATTTTATTTAAAAAGTGGTCTTTATAGAATTTTACGAAAATATTGAAAACGAGCCTAATAAAATCAATTTAATTCACAAAAACAATTTTGAAATGATATTGGCGTAACAGATCGATATATGGAAGCTATGGTAAATTATGGACAGATCCTTGTGAAACATAAATATTAAACTTAGATATTAAAAAGCAGCGAGGGAGGCGGTCTTTTATATAAGCTATGGTCGGACTTATTTTCACGAAATTTATTGGTATGATGTTGGCTTGGTCAAAACTCAATCGGTAAAATGTTAATGAAAATGCAGATGTATTGAAGACATTTAAAAGCGTTTAGCATATTTCCGAGAAAAGTTTAATATTGGTGGCTCAGAGAAATAGTGATTCAATTACAACCAATTTTAACATGTTATTTTATTGGAACAAAAAAAGTTCACGAGCCGAATTTCATAAAATTATCTAAAACTGTCTTTAAAACGGTGATCTACAGATTATCTTAAATGTCGGACATCCAGACGGACAGTGGTTTAGGCTAAAAAAATATCTAAAAATTCAGAAAGTATTCATTTAATATACTGACTACCTTCCTTGAATTAAGCGAAATTTTTGGCATGTTTATACCGCTGTGCGTTTATAAACTCAATAATTTTTTTTTTTCAAATACTAAATTGCCAATAATTCGATATTGACTTAATAATTTATGATATTGCACCTAACTCAGTAATGCCAACAACAATATTTAGCACAAAGACGTTTCACAGTTACAATAAATTCGGTTGAAAGTTAAAATTTTTCTTATTAAATTCCACAATTAAAATTAGACGATAGACCTAGGAGAGAACTATTTAAGTGAAATTTTTAAATGGATGGGTATGTCTATATGAAGAAAATATCAACTATGGTATATATAATGAACTGTAAATGATAAAAAATAGGGGGATCTATAAAGTAACTTTTTACCTCATGGAAAATTATTACTGATGGTGTGTATTTCAGATTCGTCGAAGTCGAATATACACTTATTTGTTCATATTCTTTTCCTTCTGTTATTTAGCCAACGTAAACTTCTTTTTATAAATTTCCACATAATTATTAATTCTAATAATAACTGTAGCTGCAAATTTATACATTTATTACATATTGTCACTATTTATATTAAATTTTAACATTTTTTAAAAAACATAGATTCGCGGAGAGCAAAAAAAAAATAATTTCAATTGTTTAACTATTATCTGATGGCATTTGAAAAACTGCCACCACATAAATATTAAGTTAAATTTAATTGATTGGAAATCGACATAAAAAGTAAACTACATCTATTTTTTTGCATGAATGTTATTAAAATTAGTAAAGTGCAAATAAAGGCATTTGTGTTTATTGAAATGCACATTTTTATTTAGGGTTATTCTAGGTGAACTTAAAATGGGAGCAAATACAAATTTAAATAAAATTGATTTTTTTTATTGACAATGACATAAATCTTGAATGTGCATTGTAAGTATGTATGTATGCCGTACTTATTGGAGTAATATTAAAAGTAATAATATTTTTGAGCATTTATTAAAGCACAAAAAATTTCGCCTGCGACGCTTCATTCACCAAATCAAAAATAACATCTAATTTTATGCACTCAATATATCGATTGTAATAATTATTTTCTAATATACTTCATTAACCATAGAAACTATTTGGGAATATAATAAAAAAAAGAAATTTTAATAAATGTGAAAGATCACATAAAAAAGGAAATATTTAATCAAAATAGAATTATAGTTCAAAAATGACGAAAAAAAAAATTTAAAATATTGTGTAGTTTTTTTATATGAAAAATAACTCAAGTTTGTATTGAAATTTTTGGGTAGTTTTTTACTGCATTATTTTGCTGATTGCCGTTTTATAGCTTATTTATAAATTTATTATAATATCTTTAAAAAAAAAGTAAGAAAAAGTAATGCTAGCTTTTTTCTGGTATTCTTTTTTGGATCATTTAGCCTTTTTTAATCTTTTTTAAGGTTCATTTTAGCCTCTATTTTTCTCATCTCCTGGCAACACTGCTTGTATGTATTAATAAAAAGTTTATTTCAAATATAAATTCATTTTTATGTAAAGAATAGTAAATGAACTTGAATATAAAATATTACTTATATTCCTAAGTTTGTAAGTTATTTTATTTTTCTTATTAACTGCTGGGTTTGATGCAAATTATATGTAAGTATTTGGTTTAATTCTTATCATATTGTGGAAAACTTACAACCGCGTTGAGTGCTTTCGAATTAAAATAAGTTGAATGTCAATTTTTTTGTAAAGTGCATAATTTTATTTAAAGAAAGTGTGAAAAAAATCATAAAAGCATATATATTAATACACATTAGGGTACACAAATTGTTCGCTTTTTTCATCGTTCGAATAAAACGAATATTTCCAATTCAATTTTGGTTTATTTTAATTATTCCATCACAGATTAAAGATTATTCCAATTGTTTGAATAATTCAAAATATAAAATAAAAATCGTAAATCCTGGAAAGTTTTCAGAGTTTTATTGTAAAAGAAATAAAATATATACATATATATTAAAGGAAACGAGTTAAAATAATATTTAAAAAAGAATACCATTTAAGTAAGATCTAACTCTTTAGTTTTTATAAAATTTGATTTTGAAAAGGCTCTTTCGCTGATTGTTGAAGTTGGCAAAATTGTTAAAAGCGCATTGAAGGGCATTTCCAAATTATTCGTTCTCTAAATTTTATAATTGTTTTTATAATGAATAATTCGAAATTATGTGCAAGATTTTAATGGTTAAAAATTTAAGTTGATAAGTGGCGATAAAATTTTATACAATATTTTTATAAATAAATTTTGATATATATATATATATATATATATATATATATATTTTATTTTTTTTTTTTGTTACCAAAAAACTTGATATTTCACTTCATCGTTCCATTCTAATTTTTGAAATAGAAACAAAATTTTTTATGAATTTATGTTTCGTAAATGCAGTCAATATTATATAGATTTTAATAACAAAAATACATCTTGGTTTATTGTTATCCTTTAAGAATTTCAAACAAGTAAACGCATTTCAACGAAACACACGAAAGGTTGAGCTATATAGATTTTGATACCTATAAAATTAATTTTACTTAAATAGATCTAATTATGTTCTTTAATGTCAAAAACTTACGGATGTAAAAGTTTTGAATTAATCTGAAATCGATATTTTTTACAAAAATAATTACTTTATTTTTATTTGATTTCAGTTAATAATAGCTTTGCTCCATTCCTTTTTATTACTTGTAAAAAGTAAGAAATTGTAAGAGAAACAACAAAGTTGTCAAACGCAAAAAAACTAACCAAATTTTCAAAAATTCTAAATATCCTATAAATTTTGAGATTTTGGAAAATAAAAACGTTTTGATGATAGTAGGCGCAGTAAGACTCTAGTTGCTACCGAAATTTGAGGTCAATTTTGAACTTAATTGATGAATTTAAAGAAATAATTTATCATTATGTGAAAGCTAAAGTGAACTTAAAAAAGCTCAGAAACGCTAAATGCCCCAAAAAATAAGGACAGATTGATTTATTTTAATTAATTTTTTAGTTATTTAATTTTTTTTCTCATTAGTTATTGATATTTTTTATAGACATTTTGTAATAAATTTATAAGTGAGACATAGAACTGCTATTATAAAATTTTTTAATGTAAAATCGACCACAAAATTCCCATGCAAATTGGGTTATTTTCATTTGAAAAATTTCCCAATATTTTGAAATGATTTTTCATTTCTGAATTATAATTCCCTTGCGAATAATAATTTCGAAATTTTTGTACGATTTATCGCTTTTAGAAGCTTTTTTTAGTTATATTTATAAACTTTTTCTGCGGTTAATGAAATTTATTAAAAAAATAATTTTCTTCTCTATTGAAATATTAAAGTTTTTGGCGCTTTAAGGTAATTTGAAGAATCAGAAAAGGCTAGAAAAAATGATAAAGCCAAAAAAAATTTTTGAGGCGAAACGGAAAAGCAAAAGTCAAGATTTAGCCCTAAGATGGCTAAACTAGCAACAGTGGAAAGGTGATGAAGTATATTAAAGATACGGCACAGCCGAATATAGCGCTCTAACACATTTATAAATTCTCAAAAATGTTGACACCATTTTAGATAAAGATGTCCATCAATGTTTAACATCATGTGTTAGTCTTTCTTGGTGCAAAACATAAGAGTGCATAGTTTTCTTTTTATAATTAGATTTATTGAATATTTTTCAACATTTATTTACGTGATCAATAAAATCACTTATAGACCAATTTCAATTTCTATGTTGATTCCAAAATCATTGAATCTTTTTTTTTTTTGACTAAATAACAAGTGTTAAAAGCAGCTCTTTGGTTGTTCAAGTCCGAAATTACAATGTTCAAATGATTCGTAGAATTATAACTTCTTGTGTAGGAAAAATCAAGTTTCGTATTTCGTCACGAAATTTATAAAACCAATTACATTCTTTAGTAAAATTGGACCTATCGCTGAATTACTAAAATCAAACATTCAAATTCGTAAATGTTTTATTGGAAAAATTTAAAATTTTTTCTTATTAAAATATTTTTACTATTTATAAGTTTGAATATTCTAATAAAATTTAATAACTATGTTTTTAAACCAATAAAAATAATATTTAGTCTTTAGAAAATTTTCAAACAATATTTATTTTTAATTTTATAAAATGTTTAAAAACATTTTTAAAAAGTGATGTTACAAGATTATTGCTTTTTACAATTAGAGTATTTTCTATAATATAATAATGCATAATTTTAATGTTATGGTCAATTAAGTTTTTGATTGATGTGAAATACAAAGTGTATATGGATAAAGTAAGGTTATCATAGTGTATAATAAATTAGAAAAAAAATAATTATGAATAATACTTAGTAATATAAGAAGTCAACAATGTTGCAAATTTTTATAACACTTCTTCCAAATTACAATTATTATACAATCGACCTAATAAAGAAACCAATCACTTATGACTATGTATGTGTATGAGAATATGTGTACAAAGACGCTACATGAAGCAAATTTCGTTTAATGCTTTCTTGAGAAGCGTTAACTACCCTACAATTATTTACAAACAAGATTTATATAAAGAGGGAGCTAACCCTTTAACCGTACGAACGTACCTTGTTAAATCAATTCATAAGATGAATTGGTGTTGTAGTGGACAACAAATCAATATAATTTACTTATTTTATGTGATATCTTATTGGTTTTACATTACCTAGAACAGCAGTTTTCAAATGGGGGTCCCCGAACCCATGGTGACCCGTAGCCACATTTTATGGTGTCTCCAGAAAAAGTCCCATATAATGAATACATCTGGTCTACTTAATTTTTTAAATGGCCGTTAACATTGCCATTTCTTCTAAAGTTTTTTCCAAAAACTTAAATTTCTCAATGTACGTCTGTTTGTTTTAATCCTTTTGCATGTGTAATACTAAAATATGTATTACATCGGGAAATAAAAAATACAATTACTTCTTAACTGATGTACAAGATATATAAAAATAAAATTATAAAAAATTATGAATATTACAAAAATCTGTACGGAAATGAAGATAACTTACCTCGGAAAATTATCAAATGTTACATTTTATATTTTTTGTTGCATAATTTGTATAAATTAATTTAGATTTTTTCTACAATTTTCAAAACAAGAGAAATTGCTTTTATTTTTTATGTTGGTTTTGAAATTATTTAAAACCAATAAAATGAAATATTTGAATTAAATAATTATTTTAATAAAATTTTATTTAAAACCAAAAAATGATTTATTAAAAATTTCTCGTCACAATTTTTTCTGTGTGCTGTAACGTTTATTTATTTATAAAAATATTTATCTGACTACTTAAATTCTGTTATTGAATTCCAACTTTTATTTTCAATAACTTGGCAGATTTCGAAAATAATAGGTTTTTTCTTTCCTTTTCAGAATAAAAATAGATCAATATAACTCCATTACTGAAAAAATTATTGTTAGTTTAATAAATAATAATTGCTTAATTTTATATTATAATTTAATAAAAACATTAATTTATATAATTTGTAAAGTTTTTTTAGTACTTATGAATTTAAAAATGAAGAAAGAAAAATGACAGTCTTCTTAAAAAAATCAAATGAAAAATAAAAATATTTAAAAAGAAAAAAACAAAAAAAAAATAATAATGAACATAAAAATTTATAAATATTTTAAGGTTTAAGCATTTTTTCGAATCAACAGAATGATAGGAAGATTATGAAACTTTCCTCAATTTGTGAATAATATTTTTAATCAGGATTTTGTTTTTATGAAGCGGTAAGTACATGCTTTGACTTTTTGGCAATAAATATACTGTGTATATTTTTAAGTGTTTATAATATTTTAGAATGTTTTGTCATGTCATGATATTATTTCTAATTTCTGCAGCCTTAGAAGGTATCCAATTCAGCTGCTCCTGAAAATACGTTCACATAGGTAAGTACCTTAACGTTTTTCACATATTTTATTGCATTACCTTTATCAAAATGTTCATCTCAAAATGGTGCCTTTATTAAACAAGATTCCCACCTTTATACACCAAAAGCTTGTGATGTATATTTATATTTTTATTATTTTAAAAATAATTTGTAAGTTTGAATAAAGATGT
This sequence comes from Protocalliphora azurea, assembly GCA_932274085.1. NCBI lineage: Eukaryota > Metazoa > Arthropoda > Insecta > Diptera > Calliphoridae > Protocalliphora > Protocalliphora azurea. Next base: position 3,793,016 of record OW026520.1, on the reverse strand, counting down.
ATGTGATAATTATAAAGAAGAAAGTAAGAAAGTAGTTTTTTTTTTATATTGAAATAGATATTTTGCAATGGTACAGATTTAGTTAATATGTTAACTGGATCAATTAATATTGATTTTAAACATAATTTCAGTCAAATTTTTATTATATTAAGTAATTAATATAATTAAAAATTTACTTAAAATTATATGAAACAACTATTTATTTCATTTAATAAATATTATAATTTTAATGATTGAAGCAAAACCAATAAAAAGTTTTATAATTTCGTAATTGAAATCCCTTGGTATTTTTTCTGCGATATTTCAATTGTGTAAATAATCAGCAAATAATTAAATTAAAAATTAAAATATATTTACACAAATAGCTAAAAGTAATAAAAAAAGTACTATAATACTAAAGGAGAATATTATAGTTTCAACAAAGCGAATAATTTACTTTGTTTCAATATTCGACATCAAAATATTCGAAAAGTTGCTCTTTTAAATTCTTCGAACAATTATTCGTATCAAATTATTCGAATTATTCGAACCAACATTATTCGAAAATCATACTGAAATTTTGTATACATTACTTTAATTTTTTATATTTTTCTCTGCAACCGTATGGTAAGCCAAACATTAAATATTAAAAAAAGTGGCTTCACCTGCAAAAAGTCCTCTTACAAAAGGAAGTTGCGATTATTTTATATTTTAACTATGCATATGTTTTTTATGTTGGCATTTTTCTTACATAATTATAAACCTTCTTCTTACATAAATGTGTTGTAAATATACGAGACCACACACTTACCACATTTATTTATTTATCGTCTGCTACAGCCTGATGGCTTTTAGCTTTAATTCTTATAGTTTTTACCATTCTGTTGTTTTTTAAGTACTACATTTTTTCTATTATGATAATTTGAGTTTGTGCTGTTATTGTTAAAATGCATTACCACACAAAATGTTTAAATATGTAAAGAGGATGCCATAGTATACAATAAAAATATATAATAAGGAAATGTCAGCCAAAATTACGCACATAGGTTGTTGTATGAGTAAAATACAATACAGGGAATAACAAAAAAGAGTATTATTAAATAAAATATATATTTCCAGTGATCATCGCAAAATTTAATGCATTCACAAATTTTGCTAAAATTCTGTCTAATATTTTATCAGTAAAACCGGTAGACATGTCACTGCTCCTATTAAAAAATAAATTGGCAGACTAAATAATAATCTATGTCTAAAGGCTACAATACATTTTGGTAAACTTCTGACGTGTCGTGGCACCGACTTTTTCAAAATTTTTTACGACAACTTTTTAAATTCTTGTTCCATCGTTGTGTGCGAACAAATCACTGTACGTCGTACTGTGGCTCATTTTGACTTTTTTCGTTGCAAAAATCATACATTTTGAACCAATATTGGAGATGCATTTTGAATAAAACAATTTACGATTTACAATAAGTATCCATAACCGGTTCTAGACAGGGAGCTTTTGTGACATAGTTCAATGTTTTTTTAGCATAAATTTTACAAGTTTTATTTATATTAACATACACAGAAACTATTGTGACTCACAAATAGTCATTCGCAAACAAAATTTTAATAATTTTTAAATTTCAAAATTAAGACCTGGTATGTATACAATCATAATGCTGTGATTATCATAAAAATATATTTTAATCAAAATTAAAAAAATATTCTTATGGAAAAAACAATATATGCACACATATTTGAAATCTTTGAAGACAAAGCGCAAAAATGCAGTTATAGCTAAAATCCGCACTTCCTTATTATTTTCAATGCAACTTGCCGTTCCTTTTTTTTTTTTTTTTGCTAATTAGCCATTCTTTTATAAACATTTTAAATTTCTATGCAAAAATTTTGTATTTTTAATTTTAGCAATTTTTACTTTACATTGCATGTTAAGCATATTTTTTGGCAATGTTGACAGAACACGGAGTTATGACCGAGTCACATGAATAATCATATCATTAGTCATAACAAAATAGTGACTTTTTTAAGACTTTCTATGAATAGGCATGTAAATTGTATATTTTTATATCAAATACAAAATGAATATTATTTTTACTTCATTAAGTAAAAATTATAGAATATGTAAAATAATTTTCAAAAATATCTCAATGAAATGTTTAAATTGTTTATGATCGATCTACTATTTCACGTATAAACGTTCTCCCAAAATAGAGTTTTAAACTTATGTCTTAAAAATGAAATTTTACACAAATAAATTTTATATCAGTGCTAATATGCTTATCAAATTTCATGAAGATCAGTCAACAAATGACTATAGCTCTTTATAAGGACCTTTTCCGGAAGGAATTTTAATGGTCACAAATTTCACATAAATGTTAGTATCAAAAAAATATTTTAAATATATAAGTTTTATGCGAGTAGAAAATGCACTGGGGCTCACATAGAGCCCCATTCCGAAAATCATTCAGAGGTGTGTAAATTATATAAAATTATGCAATCAATATTAATTAATATTGATATAAGTAATATGGAAGAGTGAACAGTTTCTAATTAAAATCTGATATATCTCCCAATTTTCAAGCTGATAAGAAACAAATTTATAAGTATAAAGAGCTTTTGTTAGTAATAATCAAAGAAACCACAAATATGCAATTGCATGTTTTTTCCTGGATGTTGATTGAAGCCATCGATAAAACATTTATCCGTTTGAGAACAAATAAAGCATATTGCATTGATTTTTAAGTGCATATTTTACCATTAACGGCATATTTTTGTATTTAGCGATTTTTAGTGCATAAGTGTAGCATATTTTGTCATTTTTGAAGCATATTTAGCCATTATATAGTATATTTTGACATTACACCCTTACCCAAAGGTGTAAAGGGTATATATAAATTTGTCATTTCATTTTTAATTTGTACAATATTCTTCTAGGGCCCCAAAAAGTAATATACTGGATCCTTATTTATAAAGAAGTCAATATAATGATATCTATATGACCGTCTGTCCGCCTGTCAATTGAAACCAGTTTTTGGAAAGCTCCAGATATCGGATATATATTTGTTTATACATTAATTTACAGAGAATTTTCCTTACATGAATGCTAATAAAAATGAGAAAAATCAGCCTATAAATAGCCGAGATATCGCCAAAAAAAGCGAATATTCCTCCAAAAAACATTTTTGTTTTCGATTTTTCTAAGTCCCTATATAAGTTAAGGACTTCGTTCTTGCAAAAAAATTCTAAATCTTTTTTTGGAATCTTTTGCAGAAGAAATGAACAAAATTGGTTCATTACTAAAATGCATTTTAGGACTTTTTCAAACTCCTATACATGCTATGGGCTTCGTTTTTATATAGGCCGGACATAAATATTTTTATAAAATTTAGGGTTTTGAATCATCTAAATCGACTTGTTTGAAACTCCCTTTTTTATTTATTTAATGACTGCTTTGCATATAGTTATTGTTTTTGTGGGTACTGAAAAACAATAACAACAATAAGATATATTACATTTGGTTTTTTCAACTTTTTGAACCCCCAGAAAATTTGGGAATTTTTGTTCATTTGCTGAAGAAATTAACTCAATTGCGCCATTAGCATCGGAGATATCGGCGAAAACCAGTTTTTGGATTTTGGAACCCTCTACATAAGCTATGGATTTCATTTTTCCCCAGAACTGTCACAAATATTTTTCTCGAATTTCGAATTCTTAAATCATAAATTTTCACAAATTTTCAAAATATTGCTATTTGTTGTTTCAGCAGATTTAAAATATACTAATTTTTCATATAATATTTTTACATGGTGAAGGGTATATATATATATATATATATATATATATATATATATATATATATATATATATATATAATTTATATATATATATATATAATTTATATATATATATATATATATATATATATATATTCATATATATATTCATTCCTAAATATTTCAAATGATCATAGCTTACAATCTTATAGTCCTGAAAGGTGTAAATGTGAATTTTTTGGATAGATATGCTAACAGATTTGTAGTATCAATTTTATAATTTTTAAATTTCATTCCCTTTTTGCGGCACGACAAAGTGTATGCTTTTAATGCTTTTAACTACCACCTCTTTTGTGACACAATATTCTTTTTAATTTAAAATGCAAACACTACAGCAACCTTTACACAAATGTAAATGTTCTCTTAAGGCAGCCTTTCACATTTTGGCATAATGCAATTTTCGGATACCTGAAAAATAAGAAGGAAATAGAAATGACATTGCAAATTATTAAAATAATGAAGTGCAATCTGTGCACTTTTGAATACTTATGCCATGATTGTGATTGTGATGACTACGACGACGATAATGATAATAATGACAATAGTGATGACGATGAAGATAAGAATCCCAGCAGGAAACTATATTAGTGTTTCATCCATGCAGGTCTTTGTGAATGCTCTCACACCTCTCCGAAAAAAAATTAAATATATTTCACTTTTGCCTTCTATAAAACTTCCTTAAAGGAAGCCTTGGTTTGTTAAAAAATTCACTCATTTATTAATTTTCGCATTACAAGCTAAAATGTTTTTAATTGCAAGACTTTAGATGTCTTGCAAATAAAAATAATTTAGTCTTATTTTAAGTGTCGTTAATGAAGATCGTCTGAGTGTCTTTTTTAACTCAATTTCAGACACTTTTGTAATAGCATTGGACATAAGAGTGCACACTTATTTATTTATTTGTTTATTTAAGAGTCTTTGCTTTCTCTTTTTGGAAGGGAGAAGGGAGCGCCTTCTTCACGCCTTGCAAAAAAGAAATAGTATTAGAATGCGAGTGGCATGCCTTGTGTATCCTAAACCAATCACTTTAGAATGCTTCTTTAGCTTTTCTTTTTCCGGTTGGGTAGTATTAATGGTAATGGAGTTGTAATAGTATTTTAATTTATTTCAACAAATAAAAATGTTGAAACAAATTGACTTTGTAATTACATTTGAAACAAGGTCATAGTAATCTTAGGGATTGTCTGTTTTGTTATGGCATTATGCAGATATTTTTTTTTATCTGTGTATTTACTAACATAGAATTAAATTATGTAAATTAATTTAGAATTTGATGTATAGATAAAATTCTATGTTTAAGGAAAGTATCACCACTTTTACTACATTTCCATTTTAAACAGAATGTAGAGATAAATACTTGTACTAAAATAGAACTAATTTTGAAGGAAAATTTAAATTCCGATTTTACATTTAAAGGCTCAATAAACTGAAAACTTTATTTGATGTTCTGAAGTGCATAAAAAAATTTTATTTTGTATTCTTGGCAAAAATTTCAATTATCTGAATACTATGATTACCTATACTGTTTTAAATTTTGCAGCTAAAATTAAATTTCAAAGCCTTTAAACTATTAATTTAATCATATAATTCAATATTTAATACTTTTAAATGTACAAACTTTTAGTATTAATAAATTCATTTTACGTATTAATAATTATAATCTACTTACCCATAGAGCATTTAATTTATATAAATATATAAATAAATATTTACTCAACAGAAAATAAGAAACGTATTTTATTTTATACAATAACATTTTAAAATAATGCAATTTTATATAAATGTCATATTTAATGTATTTGTTCAAATTTTGGTAGATTATAAAAACTATTTGCATTTATATAATTTAAAATATGTATAAACTTGTAAAAGTTATCAACGCACAAGTCAAACAATGTAATATACTTTTAACAATATAGTTTTATAAATGAATACCGACATAACAAAACTGTCATAATTTTGTTTGTTAGGCTTTTACACAAATAAATACATATACATTACATACATACATACATATATACATACATACAAACATATTTATTTATGTTTTTGTAAACTAATAAGAATAAATTTTCTTTTGAGGTGTGGCCTAAAATTTGTGCTTTAATTGAAATCATGCAAATTTATGTGCCTACATGCAAAGGAAAAATATAGTTGAAGTGGCAACATATTATCATTGGAACATATCACAGTGATTGATTATAAGTAGTAATTATAATGATACCACTTTGTCATATTGTGTCCGATTTTATGGCTTGTTTTTTACTACATCATTATCCCATTCTATCAGATTATGATTTTATGTTATTACATTATTATTTTACCTTATTATATTATTATATTACATTGTAATATGATTTATAACTCCATTTTATCATAATATTATCTCATGTTATCATATGGTTCTCCAAACTTATCATATTAATATTCGTTTTGTATTTGTTAAAAGAAAACGTATTATAAATTATTTATTGAAAATAATTGAGAAAAGTGTTCATAAGCTAAAAGTAGAAAAAAATATTTCCATATTATTTGTTCTTTAACTATATTCATTTGTACCACCATATGTGGTTCAAATGAAATAAATGTTTTTTTTTAACAAACCCTTTAATGGTAATTAATCAATATTTTATATTATATTATTTATATAAGTAAATCTATCCTATTTATATTTATTCATGTATAAACTAAATGAAGTTGGAAAACAAACATTAAAAACATAATATATTTAAAGACAAACAAACATTGAATTTTTTCACTAAGTTTTAAACATTTTATTGTCATGGAAACAATAATATTATTATGGTTTAAAAACAGAACATGATTTAAGAACAAGGCAAATGACAGCAAATATTTAATGTTTGTAGAAATAATGATAATGATTTTGTTCCTTGTCAAAATATTTAAACAGCATATAATTTTTGCTGTCTCCAAATTAAAATTTTTATTGAGTGTAAACATTAATTGACAAAGTTTAAAAAACAATTGTTATCATGAGCATAGACTTATTAATGAGAACATTATATTTTTATAGTAATAAGGCTGTAGACATGTTTTTTTTTCTCTGCGTGCAACAGTAATGATAATTTAATGCACTCAGTTTTCCTTCAGATTAAATTAGGAAAAGATACAATTTTTGATAATGCTGAAAAAGCATATATGAGGTAAAAGTACTAAAACATTATCAAGTCGACAAAATGATGATTTATGGAATTAAATAAAATTTTTTTTGGATAACACATTTGGTTGATAAAATATTCTAACCAGCAAGTGTTCGTAATTAGTTATTTGTGGCTAAACTAGTATTACAGTAAAATAACCTTAACGTATCAATCGCTAATCGGAGCCAAGAAAGTTGTACCTGTCATATAACCCTTCTTTAAAAATAACATAAATAAATTAAATAAATTTTACGTTTTCGTATATATATATATATATATATATATATATATATATATATATATATATATATATATATATATATATATATATAATCTTGGTAAAATTGGTTTAATAGGTAAACCAAAAGTTAAGAAATTGTGCATTTTTCTCATTAAAAACGAGTTCATAATATCACAGTGTTTGAAATACCCAACATTGCAGTATTAAATTAATAACTGGTAAATAACGAAGTTTAGTATTTTTAATGTTTGTATCGAATTGTATAAATCACTAATTCCTACACAAGAAGTGATTTTCTGGGGCTTGCCCGAATTCCAGTATCACATTTTACTCCCAATTTTTTTAAACAATTTTTTTTTCAAGTAATTAACGAATAGAATTATATATAATATAATATAATATAATATAATATAATATAATATAATATAATATAATATAATGTAATATAATATAATATAATATATATATATATATATATATATATATATATATATATATAAAGCTCTCAAAATATGAAATTAATGACGCTGGATCAGTGATTTCGACCACTATGAGTATTGGCGTATACGTATTATAATTTTTAATATTACTCATACGCAAAGTTGGCTAAATTTTATATTAACACATTTTCATTAAGCATTCCAATATGCCAATTATGGTCAATTTCGTGCTGTCCATGCGCTTTGGAAAATTTGTTTTGACAAAAATGTGCATTTTTAACTATCAACGACATTTGACTTAAATTTATGGTCCGAATGAATTATACTTATCGCCGTTCTTATATGTATATATCTAAGATTTGTGTGAATTGCAATTTGCAATATAAAAACAAAAAAAAGTGCTATTTTTGATTAATTTTCAAAAGTGTATAAAATTTGTTTATTAAATTCATTTTTAATTCTCCCTCACGCAGTAATTCACACCATGGAAAAAATGGATTTTTTTTTAATTTTCACTATGTCCCAATTTTGAGACAATATAGTCAACTCAGTATGACTCTTTAGAGCAAATCAACGAGATATAGTGCAAAATATGTATAAATACAACAAATACTAATCCTTGTTCTAAAATTTTTATTCCGTTGAAGGGTACACTGACCCTTCCAAAATAACCAAAAAATTTTGAAAATCAAAATTTGACTACCCAGTATGTAACTTTTGAAAGTTTACACAATAATAAAGAAGATCTAGAATTTATTCATAATTTCCGATTAGTTTATATAACAGGGGTGGGCACGAAAATTCTTTGAAGGGCCAAATTTTGAAATTCACAGATCCAATGAGGGCCTTAATATATTGTTTTAGGAAAATATCGTAATAAAATATTAATAAAATTAAAAATTAAACATTTTATTTCCACATATTCAATTCGTTATGAAATAATTGCTGTGATATGATTACACGAGATCAATTTAATTTTGCTGAAAAAATATAAAATTAAATTTAATTGGAACTTTTATCTAATTGCATAATGCTTCAGATTAAATTTAAGGCTTTAAAAATAGAAATGTAGATAAGAGGATCCCGAAAAATTAATCTCTTTTTGCGATTTCGATGTAATGAGCTGAACACAGATAAAATATTTAGCTGTTTTTAAACTGAAAATCACAATTCTAATGCATTTGGAAAATATATTCTAAAGATTTTCCTGTTTATTTTAATATTTTGAGCTTATTATGAAAATAAAAAAATAAAATTTTTTTTTCACAGAAATTGTTATTGCAAACAAGAAATTTATAGGTAACAACTTTATTAATATAAAAAGCAGAGCAAACATATTTCTTTAATATTCAAAAGTATGCGTTTAATCGTTTTAGTTACAAATATTGAAATTTTTTACCCATGATGTAGTATATGAACAGTTTTTATAACAAACTCAAAGCTATGAACATTTTGAAAAATATTTCGAAAAAGAGTCAAAACTCTTTTTTTGGTCAGATGCGCTATATTCGCGATTTTATATTACCATTTGGGAACTAAAAACTCATCGAAATGCATCATTTCAAGGATATATTAACATTTTTTTCCATGCGACACTTTAGTATATATTGGAGATTTAAAGATCATAAAATTAATTTTTAAAATATTCATTAATTCTTTTATTTTATTCCAGAAACTTCGAACGTTTTAGAGAGACATATGTAATATATAAGATGATATTTACAATTGACATTAAAGACACGAAGAATGCTGAAGACAGTTCGTAGTAGGCCAGAAAATACATTCCATTGTGCTAGTGTTTAATATATTTTTTCACTGTATTCTACGTTAATTACTACATTAGTAAGAACTCAAGCTTGAATAAGTTAAACTAAATGCATTGAAACATCTCTTTAAATTATCTTAAAATAGTAGTAAGTATTTTACTAAATGTAAGATAAAATATAGAAATACAAATCACATGCACTTTAGGGCGATTCCCGGAAGTAAGTTTATGTGGGAGCTATGGTAAATTATAAACAGATTCTCATAAAACTTGACAAAGACTTGACCTATATATGAAATTATTTGTGTTGAATATTAACTTGGTGTTGACATTTGTACGGGATTTTTGCCCATTAAAGTGATTTTAAGAAGAGGAATTTATATGATAGGTATAATCAATTATGAACCGATCTTTATGAAATTTGAAATACAAATTTATAATTATATAAAACTTTTATATGCCAAATTTCATTAAATTATTTACAATATTAAAGGTATTTATGAGCGCTAAACCCTATTGTAATTGTGCGAAATTTTATCAAAGATACCTTTAAAATTGCAACCGGTATTTTGTTCACTAAGTTTACATGGACAAGACTTAGACGGACGGACATCGTTAAATCGACTCAGGAAGTGGTTCTAGGTCAAATGGTATACCTTATGGTGGGGGTCCGAAGATTTATTCTGCGCATTACAGAAATCAACACAAACGAATAATACCTGTGGTATATGGTATAAAAATAAATTGTAATTAAACAGTTTTATATAATAGTTTTTTAAATAAGTTATTTAAGTCATAATATTGTATTCCTTAATATACTGTTTCCAAGAAGCAGAAAAAAAAATTAAAAGTAATTTTAGCCCTTTATCTAAGTTTTTCAACGTGGAGCAACAATCAATAAAATGAAACCTATGCACTGTATTAATTTCAAGTGTTGTGGGTTCAGATCTGTATCCTCATTTATTTAAAATAGTATTACCATAAAACTTATTATGTATTAAATGTAGTTTAAGTCAGTTGAAAAGTTTTAAAAGTCTAAAATTAATGACAAAGAGCTGAAATTTTATATACAGTAAGCTTATGAACTTTTTATTTCTTTTTTTTCGAAAAATGAGCGTAATTAGTATCTGCCATGCCACTTTTTATGTAAAAATTATATTTCATAAATATTTATTTTTTACTTTGAATTGAAACTAGCTTAACCATGTCCTATACCCCACGAGCTCCCAAAATTATTATCTTATTTGATATAACATTGTCCATCCGTCCATCCGGTTGTACACTTGAAACTTGCAGCAAAGTACAGGTTATAATTTTGAAAATATCCTGACGAATTTTCGCGTGAGTTAGATAAAAAGCCTGCTGAAATTAGTTATATTCGGTTCATTGTTTTACCTAGATATCAAATAAATATCGTTCCTGAATACCGTTTAAAGCTAATAAATTTGTTAAATATTTCAATATTTTAATCAACTAGGCCGCAAATAAGCTAACGTTTATCATAGTGCTAAATTTTATAAAGATTGGTCAATATTAACTGTAGTTTCCACACTAACCTATTTAAAATGCCTACATTCTACATAAGTGTAACTACTAAGATGATATTTGAGGCAAAAAAGTTCTTATATATTTTGTAATATTTAAATGCCGATCAATAAACATATTTATAACATATTTATATTGAAGTTAAAAAAGAGAAAAAGACCTCTGACTAAACAGTACTTCGAGGACGGATAATTGGAAAATAATTTTATTTCTTTATTTACTAGAAGAGATGTTGCTGTTATATGTGATGGTAAAATTTTCTCTGAACTATGCAGAACTTAAAAGTTATTGATTGTTAAAAATTTTATAAAATATTTAATCAAATATTTTTTTAATATTCTAAAAGTTAAAAAAATTATTCATTTTCTGATTTGGTTTGAAAAGACAATTTGCATAGTGAAGAAGTACATCAAATAGCCTTTTTATTTATTTATATATATTTATATTATGTTGAACTATGAGCATTTTTAATTGATTTTAAACAAAATTTTTGCAATGGTTAAGATGTCCAACTTTCATAAACAGTATTAATAAAATTAATTTAAATTCATATCATATTGACCATTCTTGATCTAGATGAAGTGTTTTCTAACACATATAAAAATTTTGGTTTTATTTTTCGACTTTTTTTAAGCTATATTGCCCAAATGTCACAGTGTGCAGTGGTCGAAAATGGGTTAAAACTTTTTTTACAATGTGTCACACATTATGTGTTTATTATTGGAAATAAAAATACTAAAATATTAAATCTAAAAAAAATATATATATATATTATCAAAATGTTTTAAATTTAACTACAGTTGAATATATTCCCCATAAATGGCCCTTCATTAAGCATTGATTCATCATATTCATCACACAAATAGTACTAGCAACTTAAAAGCAAAATTTATAAAACTATTTGTATTTACATAATAAAACGCTATTGCATATATAACAAAATATAAGCACGACTGCACAGATTCATATCTGTAAATATGCAAAAATAAAAATAAAAAATAAAAAAAAAAATTATAAATAAAAGAAAAATAATATATTAATGTATTTTTTCCGCTTGCATGATATACAAAACCAGAAAAAAAGGAATAAAAAAATTTCATTGTTAAATGTAAATAGTCACATGGGGAGTGAGATATGAGTAGGTGATAGTACTAAAAAATATTACTCACTTTGGTAAATGTCCCTATATATTTTGTTAATATTTCTAAGTGATGTGGATCATGTAGTTTTGTCACGCTTCCATCAATTTTAAAAATATTACATAAATAATATACATTTATATGAGTAACACATACTTTTTCATTGTATTTAGAAAAAATAAATAATAGAAAAAAGTGTTAGAATATAAGAGGAAAATAAATAAATTGTAATCATAAGGCAGATAGAAAAAATATTCTATGAATTTTAAATCAACACCAATGCCTAGCACAATATTATAATATCTGTTAAATATTTTAGTTTTTATTTTTTTTTTTTTTTATTTGTTTGCAGAATACAATTTTATATTAAAAAAAATAACTTCTATTACTCGAACGTAAGGGTTATATATATATATATATATAACCCTTATATATATATATATATATATGAGATTTAAGGTTAGTTTAAGTTGCTACAAATTTATTTTTTTAAATTATTTATTGACCACTAAAAAAATTAATGATAAAAAACTTAAAATATACATTAAATTTTTTTATTGTAATTTTTGCAGTTTAGTGCCATTTTTTATGGCATTTTCCTACTTACGCACTTAAACTAATGAACCAATTTGGCATTATTGATAACTTGTTGAAGAATCTTTCTTTGGATAACATCAAAAATTCTGTTTGGTATTTATTTGACTAATTTTTTAAGAAAATCACTGTTAATTTTTTCCCAGACTTGCTTAATTTTTAGTTTTAACTCCGCAATTGTCATTATGATTTCATTCTATGCATTTCTTGAGTAAATATTACGGACTATGTACCCCTACATCTGCTGCATTGGATTTAAATCCGTTAATCCATTAAATCTATTAAACCACGATTAAGAGTGGTTCGACTCATGTATTGCAGCGTTATCATGTTGAGATATACAATCATCATTACCTTTTTCATCCATAAATGAGAAAAGAGCATCTTCCAACAATTCATTATATATTGCGCTGTTCATTTCAGTGGGAAGAAAATATATTTTTGATTTTCCTGCCTCTGCCGAAATTGTGTTTCGACATACGAATTTCATTTGTCCTCAATACATGCCAATAGCAATAATATGATTCCAAATTAAATTACTTTTAATCAGAAAAGATTCTTTATTCCACTCATCTGTCCATTTCATATATTTGCGTGCAACTTCTATATGATTTTCTTTATGATGCTGTTTTGACAATGGATTTTATTTTGGTTTCTTCCATTTTATGTTACCATCTGTTCGCAAACTGTATTCATCATGTTTAGAAGTGAGAGAAAGGCCAAGTTTATTTTTTATTTGTGTATCATTTAATTTATTGCGGGTGACTTCTTCTTTATTATTTTTTGTTGGTTTCCGCTTTCCGTATTTCTGTTCTTTCTTAAGAAAGCTCCGAGTAACTCCTTCCGAATGGTTAATTTTTCGTCCAATTTCGCTGTTGGAACAGCCTTAACCACGAAAAAATTGAATTTGGATTTTTTCCTTTTCTGTAAGAAAAGTTTTTTCGGGCATCTTTTAAGCTGATAAAATTTCCCAATTAAAACAAAAATAGTTCCAGTAAATAGAGATGTTTCCACCAGAAACTTACCCTAAGTGAAACAAGTGTTAACCGATTTTTACAATATCTGCCACTTTTTTGACCCCTTTTATAAAATGTTACTAAATGGCGACTTTTTTAAGATTATGTGCTAAATGATAAGAAAATAAGTTTTTTGAAGTAACTCGACCCATTATATTTTAATTCTAACGAAAAATTAATTATCTAGAGATTGTTTCACAGTATAGCGGTATAAAATATGTTTCCGAAGAATTTATAAATATATTTGAACTGTAAAAAGCTAAAGCTAAAGTTTATGAACAACTATTTAAAACATCAAATGTCGAATCTTTTTGGACCGGATTGGGAAAATTCAAAACTAGATTTGATGACTACTTATATCGTTATTTATATTTTTACTCTGGTTCATAGCAGTGTCTCATTTTTCTAAATCTACTTATAACTCAATGTTTTCAGTTAGAAATTTGTTAGACGGGAATTTGTAAGACTGTAGTCCGAGTGCAGACTTCGTATAAAAATACAGACGTTTAATTAATAAAATGAGGACTTTAAGTTAACTATTTTTATGAACAAATTTTTAATTCATTCTTTAGTTTTATTGTATATTTCCCTTTTTATCAAACAAACAAATTTTAAGGAGTTTTTTGGTATTGAAGCAGTTGGCCACTTTGTTTCAAAAATTCCCCTCTTTAGGCAATTTTATTTTTTAAGGGTACATTTTTGTCAATTGTACATTATGTAGAAATCAATGACTTTTAATGCCATACATATCATTTCACTTTAAAAATTATTTGTATACCCAAATATTTACGACAAATACAAACTGTTTACTTGAAAGTTAACTTTTAAGTTTACTTTTACATAAATATATGAGTAAATATGTGTTTCTTTTAAGGAAAACCTAAAGAAAATAAATTATTAATTTTAAGACTTTCATTGATTTGCCAAGTAGCCAAGTAAGATAAATTTATTTGCTAAAACTTACTTATGTGTAGAATATTTATAAAAATTGCTCAATCTTTTGTGTCTTTTCAGTACTTACGTTTGTACACAAACGGGTATAAACCAATCATTTTTTATAAGTAAATATTTCTGAAAATCACTTTGTCTATTGAATTAAATTCTCTTTGCAATTATAATGCAATTTCCTTGGATACATAGAGACACGTGCACACAAATACCAAATGTATTTTTCCAGTGTGACCCGATGCAAAAAATTTTTTCAACTAAATCGTGTTTAAAATAAAGCTAAAAATTTATTTTGAAATCCTAAAAATAATACTGGATTAATAAAGTAATTTTTTTCATAGTATACTTTCATTACGTCTTAATTTTACATAATTTTTACCTCATATAATTATAAAAAATGGACGGATTATAAAACGGTAAAAGAAAAAGAAGACAACAAGTTAAAAAATTAGTTTCTAGATCAAAAGGAGTCCCGTACTAATATCAGAAAATGTTTATCGACTATCCGAATGAATGTACCCACATTTTAAGAAAGTCTGTTTCGAAATTTTGGAAATATTTATTTAATATTTTTGAAGGGCACCTACACTACTTATAAAATTCCTGCTATATAAAGAGTTTCGTAATTGCTGACAACAGGTGTAAACTTATTTAAGAAAATTTTAAGGGGAAATGGGACTAACTTCTCTGTGTTAAGTTAGAAAATCAAAATGAAATTTATATAAGTATTGTAATTTCACCTTTCTTTACAAAAAACGCTAAATTTTTATTACAAAATTAACTTATTTTCTTTTCAAATATTTTTATTCTGGAAGCAATTATTAAGAAAACTGCGTAAATACATAGAAAAACGTGATTCGATTTACGTCGCCATTAACGATGTAATCCGAGGCCTCAGTGTATTACAAAAAATTTTACATAACTCAAAATAGCTTTCTATTTCGAGACTTTTTCGACAATAATTTTCAATAATAATAAAAAAAACTGATGCCGACTTTAGGATTGATGGAAAAAAAATGAATCGGTGAATCGGCTATTGGAAATTTTGGTACTTTTTATTCCTTAGGTACCACTAAAATAAGAAATACAACGATTTTTCACTAAACTGTCCATTCAATATAAGATTATATTATTGTTAAAATATATCTTAATCATTATGGTTAATTACCGTTTTAAAATTTGTCCATATACAAACAATTTTTTGAAAAATGCTATCCAAAAGTTTTTGTCACGGAATAATGAAAAATACTACAAAATTTAATTTAATCATTACAATTAGAGAGAAAAATATATTTTCTATCCAAAGTTGATACCATGTTAATATTTATTAGTCGCTATTCTTATTTATGAAAAAAGGGGTTAACAAACTCTTTAGGACATATTTAAGTTTCCGAAACAGTATTCTGTTTGTAGACCCATGCTTTGGAATTTTAGAATATATAGGCTAAAATCAAAATTTCGATACAAACTAGGTCGAATTCGTAAGGTCTGCACTTAGCCCTATTGGGTAATTGGAGTCATTTTAATCTTCACATCATCTCCGTGCAAATTCATTTCAGAAAAGTGTAAAATCGTTACATGTTCTTAAAAAGTACTTTTTTTTAGAGGGTGTATATACTTTTTCGGCCAAAGAAAAAACACAAAAAATCATAATTTTTACAATCTTCAAATTCAAAATTATTTATTTTTTGACTCGAGAAAGATATCAACTTAAATCACAATTTTCTTTATTCGATAGATAATTTTTGTTTTTTAAATAATTAAAAATAAATAAATAAATAATACTGAAAACAGTGGGAAATGTTGGCCTACATATCGAAAAAAACTGGGCTAAGATCTTGTAAAATTGAGTAGTTGAAATTTCAAATAAAAATAACTCGAAAACTATAAGCGGTAAATAGTACTTGCAAACATGTTTTTCCTTATCAAGGCCTTATCAAGGGCTTTAAAATAATGTATAAATCGTGTAAGAAATAATTATTTAGCTGTTAAAAGCCTTCTGTTTTATAAGTTTCACTATACTTGTTTATTTTTACAGAATGCACGTTCATTTAGAAAAATGGCGAGGCATTAAAACATGGAGCTAATCTCGGTAAGAACATTTTGGATGAAGTAGCTAGGAATGCTTCCCTGCTACGAAATGAGGGGCCAGAAAAACTGGGCTTCAAGCTGATCAATTATACCGCAGAATTCTCCTTACCCATTTATTTGTATAGAAACCACGTTCATCCCGAAAGACAGCGAGGCTTTCGGAGCTGAACATAATCTGCGTAAAACTATAGTGGATGAATTAGCTAAAAATTGTTCTCTACTACGAAATGAGAAAACTGACCAACTGGGTTTTAAGCAGATCAATTATACTATAGAATTTTTTAATATAGATATATAAATGAAACCACCTGTTCTACCTCAAGACAAATATGAATCAGGATAAAGTAGGTATTGTATGACATCGGCTTCATAATTTTTATTACTACTCCCTTTCAATGACTACCGTAGAAATTGTTCTAATGAGAGAGAATAAGAATCATCGAATATCAGATGAATTCAATAGAATATTTTCTGTGCCACTGCTTTTACGAGAATTAAAATAAAATCTTCGGCAATCCCTTTTTTGTCAGTTTTTCCTGATAGAGATATAAGTCAAACCTATACTTAGATACATCATAGGGTTATTTTAATTTAGAACTGGGCTTGAACATTAATCATCACAGCAGGATCAGCTATGCATTAAAGTGAGTTAGTAGAGATTTCCTTCTACCTATATAACCATCCTAAACTGCATCAAACAAAAAACGCTTTTAATGTGAATAAAATCAACTTTGTATTTAATTACAAAAATTTTGCATAAAAAGTGTGAAATACACATAAGTAGTCAAGTGTTAGCGTAGTTTGGACCTTGTTTTACAATCTTCAATTATATTCTTGTATTCTCACGAATGTTTTACTAACAAAAATTGCTTTTGACTACATCAAAAAAACTTTTATTTTTGAAAAAAAAAATCATCAACGAAAAATCAGTTCATCGATGCAATTCTTCCTCAATCCCAATATGAAATATCTGAGTACTACTTTTTTCTAAACAATAATCAGCGTTACCGTTGAACGAATTAAGTCCCATATTGCACCTTTTTCAACCACATGGCCACTTTGTTTGACCCCTTTTTTCCAATTAAACTAAATGGCGACTTTTTGAAATCCAATGAGAGTCCGCGGTCACCTAGCGGACCGCTAGGGGTTACGAGAGATAGACCGAAAATGTGTACTGAATTATTGTACACGATATATTTTTTTGTATTTTTCAGCATATGCATATAATTATGCCAAAGTTGACACAGTTCTGCTGGTGTCTTTCATTTGGATGGGAAAAAAAAGGAAAGACACCACACACAAATTGTGAACATTTAATTAAGTCTGGTTTATCTGTCGTTGATAGCTCTGAAAAAACAAATAAATAAATAAATGATAAAAATTGCTGGCCTGCAGTGTAATGAAACGACTGATGTTTCTAATCTAAACCAACTTTTATTTTATTTCAGATTTTTTTCAGAAAGTGAAATAAAGAAAAAGTTATTGCTTACTAAAAAGTATTTAAATCACTTACATCTCACTGTGTAATTCAGCGACAAGTACACGCTGCGGAAACCTTACCTAATATATTTAAAAGTGGCCTCCAAACTACTATAGACGCACTAAATTTTATAAAAACTAGTGCCTTAAAAAAATAATTTTTAAAGCTTTATGTGTCGATTTAAATCCAGAACATAAGAAATTACTGTTTCATACCAAATGGAAATATGCTGAAGTAATTATACAAACTGAAAATAGAAGCAGACATTTTCCTTTTAAACAAAAATGAAGATCTTGCATTACATTGTTTTATATCTTTAAAATTTTTGGGCCTTAAACCATTTTAACATTGAACTACAAGGTAGAAAAATAAATAAATTAACTGAATTTTATTCAACAAGTGCTTTTATGTGAAAAATTTCCTTATGGTAAAGACGTCTTCAATCCGCTCTAACAAAATATTTCCTATTTGCACTGCTGAATGGTAGCTTGAATTCATCTGATATTCGAAAAGAACATTCATATAAAAAGTATAATAATTTACGATAAATTTTCTCGATATTACAAATTTTTGCCATACCAGATTATTTCGTAATCCATTCAAAATTGTTATTGATGATATACCTGATAATTTTCATCAATAAGCAATAGAATCTATGCTGATTGAATATTTTCGATTAAAATATTAAAGAGTTTAAATGATGGTTTAGCTATTGTTAATAGCTAGATAATTCATAATAATTTTTATTATTGTAAAAATAAAGACAAATTCATAAAAGAGTTAACATAAGTACATTTTTTTAGAAATTAAACGTGTACTTTTGTATACTCGAACTCCAGTCTTTCAAATCCCCGTCCAACAAATTTAGAGCTTAAAGCGAGGATTCACAAGTGTTAACCTTAAGTCTGTTGGAAAATTTATTTTTCATTGGTGATAATTAAAAAAAAGGACCTTCCGCCGAAGCAATGCTAAAAATATAAACTAAATATTCATCTAATCTGTTTTTTAATTTTCCAAATCTGGTTCAAAAAGATTTGGCATTTGATGTTTTAAATAGTTGTCCATAGACTTTATCATTAGCTTCAGCTTCTAGAAGTTCATTTATAAATTCTCTGAGGTCATTTGTAAGATTGTGAAACAAACTCAAAATATTGAATTTCTTCATTGAAATTATATTAGTTTCTCGTCATCTCTTCATGCTTAACGTATTCTTTTAGAAATCTTTGTTTTTTCGCGAACCCCTTGGCACATTTTGATTTTTAGTATAGTGGAAATGAAAAATGGTTAAAACTTAAAAGGTATTTATTTTAAATAAAACTACGTTAGCAAAATTAATTTATTTCTTAAATATGAAAACTATGAATCTTTTAAATCTCATAAACAATTAAAAATATTAAGTGTAATAAAATGCTTTTATTTTGGCTAACTTTTTAACATTGGGAGAAATTTCTAACAAAGGACATTTTCCCCATCTAAATTTGGATTTTGCGAACTGTAAGGCAGAAAAACTAGTTTCACATAAATATTTAGATACAATCTTTAATAACAGTTTTAACACTATTAACAATAATTTCTGGTTCTCAAATATGCTCTAGAAAAAGAGTCTTATACGCATTAAATATGCGATAAAAAACTAAAAATATGCTTTTTAAAAACAAATAATTTATGAAATTTTTAGACAAGATTTTTTTTAATTAAAATAAAGTGTTTTATTAAAGATATATTATGAAATAAAACTAATATTTATTTATCATCGCAGCGCTGTCGATTCTGATTTATTTATTTTCTTACTAATTTATTTTCAAACATTTGCATTAGTTCTAAAGTTTTCAAATGAATTCATTTGTTCATTTATATGACTTCGTTGCAAAAAATAAACTGTTTTTGACAATATTTACTGATGCAATGTGACTCATTATGTTCTCTATTTATTTAATTTGTTGCTAGTACAGTTCCTTAGCTGTCTTATGTGGTATACACCCAGATTCATTTAAATTATTATATATTTTTGGAGCTTCCTTTTTCTCATGAGATCACATAAAATTGACAATTATACTGATCAGATTTTAAAAACATCTCATGAAAATTGAAAAAAAAGATCTCTTCAAATTGTCAAAATAAGCTTTAAAAGAGTTAAGTATGTTGTAAAAATAACAAGATATACTGAAAATATACCCCAAATAACATTATATACGAAAATCTGCTCTTAAGGGTAAAATATGCAATTACAAATCGATTCAAAATTGCTTTATTTGTTCTAAGACGGATAAAAATTTTATCGATGGTTGCATTTAGCGCACAGAAAAAACATGCAACTTGTGGTTTCGCTGGTAAAATCGACTTTAATAGTTTTTTTTTAATACGAAATTTTTCGTATTCATAAAATAAACAAATTTTAAGGAGTTTTTTTTTTTGCATTGAAGCAGTTAACTCCTTTATTTAAAAAAATGCCTTCCTAACGACTTTCTTAAAAAAATCCGCTATTTTGGACACTTATTAAAAATTCTTAACGGTAACCCGATTTTACTAAGTAATTGTGCGTGCAAATGTACCTAAATCTAAGAAAAATATAATTTTTGTCTGATAAAAGCTATCATATGAGAAATAAATGAAAATTTATTTCAGTAGCTACCTGGCCACCCTAACATCAATAGTATAAAAATCTGCATTATCGCTCCTATAATTTCTGTCTTCCTTTTGCTTACTCCTTTTTATTATTTTCATTCTTTGACTAAAGTAACAATAATAATAATGTGTGTTTCTTTCCTGTGCATGCAGGAAACATCAAATGTCAGAAAAATATTATTGGTTGTGATTATATATAATTTTTCTATTATTACTTTACATTTATAAGATTTCTATTTTTCCTGCATCTTCAAAAGCATATGAGTACGAGTATGTATGTAAATATTTATTCTTAAAAATATTTTTTTATATTTATATTCTTAATGTACAATCATTACGAATGAAAATTGTTATGCAAATGTGTCATTGGTATGATATTTTATATTACTTTTCTACAGTTACCTTAAGTAAAAGCTACTATTCAAAAGATTGAAATGCACTGGAGCATAGTGAAGTTTAAGTGGGAAGTAAATAAGATGATATTTGAGTATTTTGTTATTTTATGATTTGTGCTGTAGTTAATTTTATAATTAAAGTGAATTTAATCTCTAAACATGCCATAACTTCTGAAGATATCAAATTTCATCCTAAAGTTTTTCTAAGCTTCTCAAACTAATGACTTGATGGATATTTTTACACAATGAAATTGAATTTTTTAAGATCTATGATCAGAAAACTTTCCTAAATCCATTTAATCCTTGGTTGTATTTTGGCCATTTTTAAAATTATTAAAAGCCAAGAGACCTTTCTTCATTTACATCTTTACATCTATAATTATTTTGAATAATTTTTATCTACTCCACTATGCAAAATCAAAATTTTTTGGAAAAAATTCTGTAACTTCTAATTGGCTGATTGGATTTACATAAAATTTTACGCAGGCTTAGCAGAGGAGTGAACGCTTTTAAGTTTAGAATAGGTGCACCACAAGTCCTTCAGAAGCGGAGCTATTGGGGCTCAATATATTTTTACCTCCGTTATAGACAATTTTTAACAATTTGGCAAATTTTTATTTCTTATCCGATTTCAAATATTCTTATATCCTCTTAAATCCCTCGATAAGGCCAATGTAACGCATCCTGCATATGTTATTTATATCTTAAAGTTTTCAAGTTATTTGATTTCAAATTTCACCTATCTCAATTTTGCCAAATCTTAATTAATTTTTTTCAATATATAGTTCAATATTTTTGTCATATTTTCTAAAGTTTTTACCCTATTAGTTAAAGAAGTAAATTCTCTATCGAATAATTGAATTTGTAGCCGATATCTCTTACGAGTTGGGTTTATAATTTCCCGACCTAAGTCAAATCCCAGGAATCGGGATTTTATTTAGGGCATTTCCCGGAATATACGAATATTTATTTATTTATTTTATTTATTTATTTATTTATTTTTATTTTATTTGTAACTTTTACAACAAAATAAATAAGAAGGATATTTGGGAAAAATATATTATTATTTAAAAAACATGATAACAAAAAAAATTTGCATATAATATACACGCAAATATATCTATTTTAAGGAACCTCCGGTTACCCGGGTTTGCACCTGGGGTAAACTCAGTCGTGTCCAACGTTTTTACATAAAATAACAACACTGATTTGTTTTAATTTATTTTTTTTTTCCTTTGATTCTTATATATTTTTTACAAACTTCTTTTCTGTGGAGACAGTGCTGTTTCGTGAAGCCTCCGTGTCGCCTTGACGGTTCTACACCTCCTATTTACTACCTCCTACTGAATATTAATTCTTGGATGTAATCCGATATTTTTTTCTTAGTCCCTATATTTTCCGAGTGAAAACTTCCAAGAAAATATTCTATCACTTATCCCTGAGCAGTGCTTATCTCCTACCACTTCAACAAGATTGTAAACCTTGTTGAAGCTTTTAATCTTACTGATTGTAAATCAGTATACCCTACGTTGAACTGATGTAATCAATTCA
Source organism: Protocalliphora azurea (assembly GCA_932274085.1). NCBI lineage: Eukaryota > Metazoa > Arthropoda > Insecta > Diptera > Calliphoridae > Protocalliphora > Protocalliphora azurea. Next base: position 3,770,207 of record OW026520.1, on the reverse strand, counting down.
ACCAACTTTATTTATTTCTTTCCCTAACGCTGCTCTGCTAGTTCCTTTATTTTTTTTATTAACCGGCTAAGCACCAAAAGAGAAAAGAGAGAACATTTTAACTTTCTGCTGGTTTATATATGTTTCTTAAAACTAATATTATTGCAGTTTTCCTGCACTTTTTTCGAACCGATAGCGGTTGTTGAGTCGAACTTTATTTTCTTTTATCTCCTTTATGTTCGCTGCTATAACAGTTTCGTTGATCTGTGTGTGAGTGTCTGTGGCTTCTTGTTTGTTTACCTTGTCTCCTTCTTGCTTGTTGTATTTAAATCTTTCCTCTGCTTCTCTGCTCGCTGCTATCTTATACTCCTGTATATTTTTCCTTGTTGGTTTTCCTCTCTGCTGTTGTGTTTTCACTTCTAGCTCCGTGATTCGTCAGTTCTGCTACTCGCCTGCTCAGCTGTGACGATGTAGGCATTGACGTCTTCACTCGGCTTTTCTCTCTGCTGCTTTCTACTGCTACTTATGCCTGTTGCGTTTTCACTTAATTAACTCTTAAATGGTTAGCATAGCCATTTAACCTGCCCCTGTCCTGAATGCTTTGCCTTCTGTGAACCCCATCGACCTCCTGAATACCTGAAATTAAAAGAGTTACTTAGGCGAATGTAATTCGCCCCCAAATCTAGATGGATGTAATCCATCTCCCGACCAGTAAAACTGTAAATATAGTCCCGGGGATTCATTTTATTATTCTATTTACAAAGTTATTATGGTGTGGACCTAATTCCCTAGAATTAAGTTCTCACACTATCTACTTTTAAAAAAAGTACACGTATGTTTGAAGATGACCTTCTTATAACATTACACTTATAGAAATTAAAATAGTTATTGAAAATAGTTTATAATAAATATTTCTGTTGAGTAAAAAATAAAATGTACATTTGCACTCGTATTCACAAACAAGTTATAAATCTAAAATACAATATGTGAATGAAAATGAAAAATGAAAAATTAGTTTTAAATGACATTTTAAATTTAAAAGTTGTTTGTGAATATATGTCGGTGTTGATCATAAGTAAGAAATGTGTTTTTAAGAACAATTTTTCAAATCTCGCTTGAAAATCGATTTATCCCACCAAACACACAAACAAAAAATTTAAAAAAGTAACGTGCAAAAATTGTTGAAGGTGAAAGGTCAAAATTAAAATTCCTTATCTTATGTTTTTGAATGTCGTGATGCGTTCATCTAACATCGGTTTGATTTTGTAAGTTTCGAATTCTAGTAGCAGCAGTTTCAAACATAGGGAATTTTAATTTCGGATTTTTCAAAAATTTAAGTAGTTCTTTTTTATTATTTTCCTAAACTCTTTAGAATTAATTACATCGTACTGAATGCAGTATAACCATCTAACTATATATTTTCTTGATTATGATCAACTAACATTTTAAATATAATTTTTAATTTTATAAACAGTAAAAATAGTAAAAAATAAATAAAAGGTAGTGAAAAATATGCAAAATTCCTGTGAAATTCATCACGGGAGTACAAAAATAACCGATTCTGAAATTGAAAATTTAGAAAATTATGATTTTTTTACCAAAAATGTTTTTCAGAACATATAATAATGTTATAATTTTCTAAAAGGAATCTTCGAGAACATAACTCTCAAATTAAATACCATCCCAATCACCAGGCTAAGTACAAACCCTCCTGAAATTGATTCTAAAACCCCATAGCCTGAGTACAAACAGAATGCAGTTTCGAATGTATTCTAGTTTCCTGTGTATTCTAAAAAGTTTGCAATACAGCAAATCCGGACTTTGAGGGTGAAATTCCAAAAAATCACATTTTTGGAACTTTCGCGGCTTTTTTTGTTAAATTTTGAAGTTAATTCTATAAGTTAAAAAAAAATACTAAAGTAATAATTATCTTGAATGAAATACAAATATAAATGAAATTAGTTTTTTCCTTGTAGCACCTAGAACATTCTTACAACCAATTTTTTATTAATTAAGTATTAAGTATTAAGTATATATATATAAACCACAGAATTAAAATATGCAGGGGGAGTAGTACCCCCCATAAAAAGAAAACATTAATTATAGCGTAATTTGAAAAATATTTCGTATAAAGAAAATGCTGATTATAGAATTACTTAAATACTGTTACATCGAAGGTCTCAAAATATTACGGGAATACTTTTTCTCATACCTCCAGACATAGAATGAAAATGGGACGGATAGAACTCGGGAAAAAGGCCCCCTCTATACAATGAAAATATTGAGTATGGTTTATTTTAAAAACTATCTCCATATTTAGAATAATTTAGAATGAATAGGTTTAGATCAGGGAAAATGATACATACAAGGAATATATTGAATATCGTATATCCTAAGAACTTCTATAGCAAAAGTTTTAAAATTTTGTAAGAATAACTTTTAAATCAATCTCCATAATTTAGAATGAAAATGCGACGGGTAGGACCAGGGGGTGCAGTAGCCCTAGAGAAAATAAATATTAGTTAACGCATAAAAAAGAATAGCGAGGCGCACCGGGAAAAAAATCTAATTTTTGATGATTAATTTCTTACCTTATTTAAAATTAATTTCTTAAAATTATTATTTATTTATTACAAAAAAAGACCGTATAACAGTTTTTTTTTCTAATTTTCAATAAATGCAACTGGTTTTCTCAAAATTCCAATTATTCGCACTATTTAAAAACCAGTTTCTCCAAAAAGTCAAATAAAATACGCATAAAGTGAAATATTTCGTGACAAATTAAAAGTAGAACGGTATTGGTTCTGTAAAACATTTCAATTTTAATCTTTTCGTACATAATTAAGAATTGTGTCAGGAATTGCTAGGCCATAATATTTATTTGAAAATATTAGAATCCACAGTTTTTATGACCTTTGTAATTAAAGTAAATTGTTTGTAATAAATTGGTTTTTGGAGAAACAAAAAATATTTGATCTGTAATAAAATCTATGTTAGTTAAGATATCTTTAATTTTAGTATCATCTCATGAAGATATCTTTCCAAAAAGTTTTAAAATTATTATACGTTTTCAAATAAAATTTTGTTTTAGAGAAAAGGACTGTATACACTTTTTCGCTTAAAAAAAAAAAATAAATTTCAAAACAGCTTATTTTTAGATCCGTAAGAGATATCGAATTCAAATTTTTTCATTCGATATATAAGAAAATCGGATAAAAATATTGAAATATATTGCAAAAACTGGACTAAGATTTGGAAAAATTTCAAATGCAAATAAGCCTCATCAAGGGCTTTAAAATAATGTACAAATATTTTAAATGGGATAAGAAGCAACAATTTGTAAATAGGTTAAACATTTTCTATATCATTTTCCTGTAAATTTTGATTCTGCCCCACTGTGCTATATATTAAGCACACAGAATCCCTATAAACATTTGGAAAATATCTTTCTAGAAGAAATTCTTTTTATTATTTGGACGAAAATCATGGAAGCAATAATTTTTTAAAATTGTATTTTTATCAGTTAAAAAAAAAACTAGTCAATAAACAACAAAACATATATATAGTTTAAATTTTTTCATTATTTTTGTCCTCAAAATATCGCTTTTTTTCAGTAAGATGATTATCTCCTATGCAAAAATGTTGATATCCCATTGAGATTCATTTGGTAGAAAATAATGCAATACTTTTAATTTTCAGTCACAATTTTTTCAGTTGTCGAAAAGTTTTTTTAAAATGAAAAAATATTGAAGAAATTTGTTTCACTTTTAACAAAAAAATTTATATTTTATATGAGCGTTTTAGTTTTCGCGCTTTATAATGTTAAGATTTATATGCATGCATGCTTTTCAAGATGTAAAAGTTTTCTTTATTATATAATTTCAAGATTTATTTAGTGATAATTACATCCTCCAGAAGATTATATGGCGGTGTCTTCTTTTTTCATCTAGATGATTATTTAGCTATATTGCCTATATTTCTTCCAGGCGTATTGATTTCTTATTGCTTAGGTGTATCGCCTATGATGTACAATCTCTTCCGATGGGGGAAACTTCTGCAATACGAATATGATTATTGCGGCAATAAAATTTTTCTTTTAAGCAATAAGAATTCGAAACACTTTCGTGTTATATTGCTTGTAGGGATATTTAGTCAAATGTTATTTTATTGTGTATTTTCATACATATGCAAAGTGCGTAAATAGCAAACATCTCCTGGTACATATTTACATGGAATAATTTATACATCAGAAAAAATTATACTTAAATAGAAATAACATTTCCTATTTCTTGTCATTATAAATACATTTTTCTCTTTTAACATTTTCAATGTTATTTTTTACATTACAATTGTAATCCATATCGATGTGCAATTGAATGTTGGAGTATTTGTGTCTGCAAATTTCAATTCTTTAAAAATACGCATTTGGGACCATTTCACTAAGATGAAATCTATAAGAAGTTCAAGAAGGAAGAACTATACTATCGAGTACACTGGTAGTGACTTGATTTCTTACTTGTTTCTTCATTTTTGCATGCACAATGATGATGATTGCAATTTTCATATGAAATGAACCAAGAAATTAAATTCACATTGAATACTTTATTCGTTCAGTTTTATTATTATTTTTTTTTTCTTCATTTTGCTCATATTTTCATATTTCATTGTGTATTTTTATTTCATTTCATAAATAAATATTCGATTTCAATTTTAAAAATTGAAAATTTTTATTTCATTGTATGCGTACTAATATGTAAATATGAATGGATGAAAAAAGAGCTATTACGAGTGTATTATCTGTTTTTAGGGGAATTGCATTTGAAATTATTTTTTTATGCTTGGTTTTGATAAGATGGTTAAAATCATAAAAAAGGAAGTTATTTAATCTGTCATTTTTTTCAAATTATTGGTAAAAAAGAACATAGAGTTAAATATCTTTTTTAATTTTTTAGAGTAAAGGGCCTTCATAAATCCTTTACTTCGCAGAAATAATTGCTTTTTATGAAATGCGCTATGGAATAATAGGCTTTAATCACAAAGAAATTCTGAATTTATAAAAGATAATTATTTGAGTTAAAAATCACAATAAACAAAAACATTCCCTAACAACTGCAACAAAATGACACTTTTTATTTTTACTCGAAAAATGACCAAATGTAGGCTATAGATCTTCTTGAAGACATCAATTTTAAAAAATTTCGAAACAAACTCTTAATATTTAGGTATTAGATAGAAAAAAAAGCCGTTTTGGGGATAGTTTCTGCAACACATAGATCATGGATCCCTAAATTTAATATTTTTAAACTGATTTAGAAAGCACAAGAACGTAGTTTTCAACTATACCAAATTATTTTATATATACTCCAAATAAGTAATGAAACTCAATAATGAATTTTGTATTATATTAAACCTAGAAATATGAACTTAAGTATATGTAGTTCTAAATAAGTGAGTGAGAATTCACATGAAGGGAATTTATGGTATTTTTTCGTTCTTCTAATGAATTTTCTATAATAGTGAACATTGAAATATGAAATTATAGATACATGAATGAGAATTAATAAGAGGGGACTTTGTGGTAGTTACATATAATAAAAAAAAGCATAAAATATAGGTTTAGTCTTAAAAATAGTTAACATAAAATCTTTTTATTAATTTAACTTCTGTATTTTCAGCCCCACGGTGGGTCAGAAATTAATTTCATTGGCCAAAAGTCCACGTTGTTTTTTAAACCGATTTTCAAAATTTTAATGCCCTTCAATAGGGAACATATTAAAAATAAAGTGACCAAAAAAATAGATAAAAATATCAGTAACTATGGGCATGGCATGCTGTTAAAAACGAATATTTTATGTTATTTTATATAAAAATGTGATTTTACAAATTTGATCAGAAGTAAATTATCATTACTCAAAAAACTAGGAAACTCTTATTACTCGCAAAGTGTTATGTTGGTAAAGTCTTTAAGAAATGGTATGATGTGTCCCCGTACTTTTTATACCTGTTGTATTAGGTAAGCAAACTTTACTACCAGAAAAAAGGCGAAAGTGTACTTTTTTACCCCATATATATTTGAAACTGCGAGATAATCTAAAAATAATGTCCGGACCTATCTGTGGAACACTTTTTCCATTGAATGAAATTACTCCCAAATTTTTTATTTTTAATTTACCTGTTCTATGATTCAAATATAAATACGTCAAGCCCTATAAGTTGTGATAGGTATCTAAAGTGTATTATATAATTATTATTTTATTACTATTTTTTAGTGCATTTTACCTATTTTTAACCTTCTTTAGTTTTTTTTAGCACTTTTTTATTGTACTTATTTATGCTATCTAGGAACACAGCATAACGTAATGTAAGAAAAGGATAAAAGCCACTGATATTCTTATATAAACTCAGTTGCTATAATATATCTAAGCAATAACCGTAGAAAAAACCTAGAAGTCCTACTCCTTAAATTCACACGGGAAAAAAATAAATAAATAAATAATACTCTCTTCACACGTATAAATTAGTTCTGAAAAAAATTCTACTAAAAAATAGAAAGATTTCCGTTTTTTTGATAGCTGAGTAACACTTTTTTAGAGCAAGTTGGACTTTTAGTTTTTTCTATGGCAATAACCATAAAATTTTAAAGTCTTTATAAACCATGTATAGCTTGAGCTATAAAGAGTTATCCGAAGAGTTCTTAAAAAAGCAAAAAGCGGGAAGATATTCTAAGTATTCAGCTTTGAAAACTGGTTAAGGGTCGAACTTAGAAAATACAAACCAAAACAATCTTAGGAGACCACCAATGTCACTCGACAACTGTAGCGATAGATCTAAAAAGCGGAAACCTTTTTATCCTTAATATCAATGAAGAAATCGGATGCGAAAATATTCAAGTAACATTTCTGTATTAATTTCGATCACAGAAAAAACTTGCAAAAGTCGATATCATTCGAAAAGTTTTTAATGCTGATCAAGTCAGTACAAAACGGATTATTAAAAGTATTCCAACAGTAAGCGATGAAAAACAGTTCTCAAAAGAAGAGGCATTAGCATTATTTTTTGATTTGAAGTTAACAAAACAGCAATATGCTCAGCTCAGATTGCGTGCGAAGCAAAGTATCGTTCTGTTTCTAAGAAGGACAGTTTGCCTCGAAGAAACACTATTAGAATAACACCGATTTTAGGAGAGGTACAAATCATTCAGCTCAACGCTTGCTACTATCATTTAAAGGAAATAATTTGAAGAAATATTGAAACTGCAAGTTAACTCTCTTTGGCAAAGGGAGATGTGATGGTTGTTCTGGACAAAAATAATACAAGCAATATGTATGTGAAAATACTTCAGACACAGATATGTTTATGGTGTAATTTGTACAATTGCGATTGATAAACAATTTGAAGACTTAGAGCCTTTGGCCAGTAGGGTGCAAATCAAGGATATTTGGAAAAATCAAACACTAATAAGAAATTAAGAAGTTTAACAATATCACATTCGGGGCAAATTTCTCAAATGTGAGTTGATTATAGATCAAGTAAAACAAGGATCAGGCAATATGATGAAATAACAGGTGTCGATATAAATCTTATTTCAAGATTTAAAAGATTTATCGATGTACTTGTGTGCAATAAACAAACTGATGCTAGAAAATATGGTGATTATTTGAAGGAAAGTGCACAAATATATACAACCAAATTTCCATGAGGAAATATGTCTGCAACATTTCACAAAATTTAGTAGTATAGAGAAGATGACATTAAGCATTATTTCGTACCTCTTGGAAAACTATCAGGGAAAGACCAGGAAAAAAGGAATAACGATTACAGACTTCATAGAGATCACAATACCAGAAAAATATCACGAAATTCTACAAACAAAGATCTATTTAGTATATTACTAACAACGTCAGATCCGCTCATCTCTAGCATTCGAAGTAAATGGAAAGTAGAACATCGGGAGTTAGATGAAAAAGTGAAAGGGCTGTTAGAGGACAGAAATAAATATGGAATATTTGCAGGCTATTTTCCAATGGAATGAATAATAACTATAATTTTCTTTTATTGATATTTAAGTAAAAAGTAAAATAAATATTAGAAAACTTTTTTATTTATTATAAGAATTAAATTTTTTTCCTTTAATATTATATGAATAAAAAACAAAATAAACAATAAAAAATCGTCATTTTTCTGTCCGAAAAGAGACAATTCTGGTGGAACTTGTTCTAGAATTGATAAACTGGGAACCTGTTCACAAAGTTATCTTGGGATTAATAAAATGTTTTTTTTTATAACTTATAACTTTTTTTATAAGTAAAGCTGACTCAAAGAACAAAAAATCCACATTTTCATACTAAAGTGGACAGATGATTTAAAAAGTGAGTATCCGGCGGTAACGCTAATTTGTATTCTGAAGACAAATAGCCTTTGGCCGGACGCAGGAGTTTTCAACTCTGTCGTATTTCAAACCCCGTCTGCGATTAATCAAATTTTTCTGAATAGGATGAATATTTATTTTCTTATGCTTAAATAGAAGAGAAAAATCACCCATAATATCAAAAATATTTTATCAAAAAAATGGTAAAAAATCACCAAAATTTTGAGTTGTTTTTTATATGAAATATGACCCCAATTTGTATGGATTTTCTTTTTGAGATTTTTCTATATTTGCTTTGGGTCATTTTGCTGGCAGCTTTAGAAAATTCTTATAAAAGCGAAAATCACCCTAAATTTTAAAATGCCTACTCAAGAAGGACCAAAAATTAAGGGAATTCATTTCAAAGCATTAGTTTTTCATATGAAATATAACCCAAATTCGAATGGAAACTTTTTGCCGATTTTTCATTCGGTATTTTTCATTCATTCTTTTATTAATTTATACATTTACGAGTATTAAAGTATCTGTACAAAAACTAATAGAAAACTAATTAGAGCGAGAAACGTTTTTTTTTTATTAAAAAAAAGTTAGCTTTTTTATCGTTATTTTTTGGACCATTTAGACTTTTTTGTCCTTTTTAAACATCAATTTAGCCTCTTTTTTCACATCTCCTGGCAATACTGCTACTAAAGATGGACCGTCGCAGAAAATTAAATGTACCATCCCATCCCGTTCAGTTTTGAAGGTACAAGTACATATATACCATTTCACCCCCGTTAATAAAATATATATACTAATAATAAATATTTTTGCTCACTTCAATACTTTGCCACTAATTTTAAATTCTGAGTTGAATATTCTCTTCTATTGACCTCTTAAAGTAAAATGTAATTTTGTTAATTATTTTTTTATTGACATAATAAAATTATATATTTATAGTTAATCTATAAATTATATTAATTATTGTTTTTAATTCAAACAATAAATATTATTGGCTATAAATTTACATTAAAAGACAGTTACGTTTTTCTGCGTTTTATACACTAATTTTATACAACTCATATTAAATGCACACTTGTTGTTAATTTACGGATTCAGTTAATTTAAATTTAAATAATATAAACTTCTGAAAAAATCTCAGTACACAATGCTATTAAATGTTTTGTTTGTACGTTTACAAAAAAAAAATATTTGCATTTTCATTAATTGTTATTAATTATAAATGTCGGAATAAAATCCTGGAAAGAGAGAAAATCATAATTTATATATGATTTAATTTATTATTTACGAATTTATTTTTCTTTATATATTTAATATTTAAAATCAGTTTTTACCAACTGTCAGCCGCATGTCTGAAAGTGTAGTAGAAAACAATTTAGAGTGCTATATTCGGCCATGCCGAATATTATTTGCACTTTACACGTGTTGAAATGTGTTATATGAAAATAAAATAAGTTATACTAGATGCAATTACAAATATATTTAACTATACAGACACTAAAACTTTTAGATAATTTGCCTTTTCATATATAGCTAAAATAGAATCAAGATTTCATAAATCCTTATATACTTATATATATTATAAAAATATGAGTTTTCTTATTTGTTTGTTTATAAACAACGTCTCAACGGCAAGAACGATTTTTAAGAAATTTGTCAAACAAATAGTAACAATGTCGGAGGTGGTTATAGACTTTGTTAGATCGTAATTGGATGTCACATCCCATATTTTACTGCTATTAATGAAACTATTTACATGAAATTTGATGCACAGATAGTGAATGCACTATAAAATTTTATAAGTTATGTTTGTTATTGAACAGATACTCTGCCCATATTTTAAGCCAAGTTTTTTTCAAAACTCTCAAACGGATTAACCGATTAGCTTAAAATAGTTCAGAATAAGGGGTGTAGTACCCCCATATAATGCAAATATTCATTATGGCATATCCAAGGAACAATTGTGTGTGAACCTTTATCCTATAATATCGCATTGATGAAAAGAAAATAGGATGGATATGTCCATGGGCAGAGGTAGCCCCCATAAAAATAAAATATAAATTTGCTCATCAGCAGGACTATTACAGTGAAAGTCTTAAAAAGTTTTAAAAGTAATTTTCATATCATATTTCAAATAAGGTGGGTGGGTTCCTATATAAATAAGGTAAAATCTAGTATATAATAAATTTAATACTTTGAAATTTTACAAAACTTTTCACTTATTTAAGGAAAACAAATACTTTATAAATGTAAGACAATATTAAATTAAAAAGGATATGGTGGAAAATTTATGAACTGATTTGACCGCTTTAAGAAACTGAAATTCGAATAATATTTGTGATAGATTTGTGCAAAAACGTGCTTATATAGGAGCTTCAAAAAATCTAATAACATGTTTTGGCCTATAACTCAGTTAATATTGGATCCACTACACTTTTTTTGAAAAGAATTCGATTTATCTGTGAAATAGTAAAGTTTCAAGATTACATAATTGCTTAAAAAAGTTGAAAAAATCAAAAATGCCTTAGTTTATTGTTGTTGTTGAAAATGAAAACAACAACTATAGAGGAAGTAGACATTAAGTTATTAGAAAAAAAAACAGATTTGCCATTTTTTTTATGAACCGATTTGGATGATTAAAGAAAGCGAAATTCAAGAAAAATATTTGTGATTATTTAAGATTTGGGTATCGGCCAAAAATGCATTTTGGCTGATATCTCTGTAACTAATGAACCGGCTAAATTTATTTCTTCAGCAGAATAATTCAGAAAAAAATTTTGTTTTGGAAAAATCGAAAATCGAATGGGAAAGTTCTGGAAAAACTTTCCGATCTTTTGATAAATATATCATTTATCTATATTATCGGGAGACTTTACAAGTGCCATTTACACCATTTTTAAGTCGAAAAACTAAAAAACCGGCTTTTTCGACAATCACTGGCATTTATGAACGGATCTTAATAAAAGTCAATTTAAACGACGGACGGACAGTCGGACATCTTCCTATCGACATCATTTCTTATAAGGATCTAGAAAAAATATATATATTTTTTTTTGTTCTCCGACGAAAATTGTGAAAACTATACTTTTTATATCTGTGGTGAAGGATTTAAAAAGAAAATAAAAAGGCACTTTTATTAATTTAAATTTTCTATTTATTTATTTTTTATTTGAGATTCATAAATTACATCAAACTGAATTAAGGATCACAAAATACATAAAATAAAATTTAAGAAAGACTAAGTTAAAGTTAAAATTTTACTTATAAATCTTATAAATCTATTAAATTTTAAACTTTCACTGATGTTATTCAAAGATTTGTCTAGAAACTAATGCATAGAAATTTGATTTGCTTCCTATTAAATTCCTTTTAAATTCCATAAATCTTTAATCAAAAATATTATACAATTTAAAGTAAAGAAGAATTTACATTCTTATGATATTAATAGTTAACAATTAATCGCGAATATTTCACACGTTATTGTGATTGTTATATTCTATTATCACCAATGATTTATTTACTTACATGAATTTATATTTACACCTCAATAATTATGCGCATTAATCTAATCATTTAATAATAATTATGCAATATTTATCTTAAGTTCTAATCTAAATAGCTGCTGTGTCCATTGTTTTAAACGCACAATATTTTTTGGAAATTTGTATTTTTTTTATTGTTTTATTTTTTTAATCCATTAATTCACACAACTTAAAACACGCTCTTAGTTTGGAGGATATTATAAAAATTTTACCTACAAAGACACCCTAAGGAATATAGCCCCACACATACATATATTAATTTGCATTGGGTGTGTGCGGTAATGGGTGCAATAATTTATTTATAGTTTTCCTGGATATACTTCTTTCGCTGTATCGTATTAAACCAGAGGAATTCAAATTGGTGACCTCATAATCATTTTTATCAGCTGATTATTTTTTTTTAGTACTTAGAACTAACGAACTCCATATAAGCATAATCGTAAACACAAGTGAAGTGTCAAACTCCATGCATAAAAAAATAATGAATACAATACGGTGATTATTGTTATTTTTGTAGAACTGCTGCCACCTGTTTCATTTCGCCATGGCATTAAGTTTCTTACGTGAGTTTGTCTAATTTATCGGACAATTTCTTCCAAAATAAAAAAAAGTTTTCTATTAGTTTTGTTTATTATCGCAGTGGATGTGTTATTTAATTAGAAACATTTATTTATTGGCTTAAAGAAGATATAAAAGCAAAATATATTTTTGTGCTATTTTCACTGTTGTAAGAAGCACGCACATCTAAATGGAAACAGCTAAATAAATATTTAATTTAAAATCCGATTTTCATACCTCCATCGATTGTACCAAGAGGATATTTTTATTGAAAAATTTAAGTTAACTAAATGTAATAACACACATATGTAGACTAGACTATAGACTAGTACAAGGGTATCATCATCAAGAGGTATTAAAGGGAGTTATAGATGGTATGAGGAGCATATTAACATTGTGCACAAGTTTGATAAAGTCTTGTGAAAGTGATATTCATCAGTGTTGCCATTTTAGAATTTTCAGATAGATTTATAATAATGAATTGACAGATTGTATATTTATTAAAAAAAAATCATTCTAAATGCTTTTTAGCATAACTAACTTACTAAAAGCATATTTTAGCATTATTTTCAATACTTGAAATTTAAAACTGCAACTCTAAATTATTCCTAGTATAGAAGCAGGGAGTTTTGCCCAAAAGATAAATTATCAACTACATAGGAAATGCTGCAAGAAACATGTAGTTAAATAAAGAAAAGTGTAGTATAAAAGCAAATTCAACTCTTATTCGAGGATTTCCTTATCCAAAAACTTTCAAGTTTAGTTCACACTTTAGAATAGTCGTGTAGAAATAATTTTTTCACGTTCCTATATCGTTCACACTTTCGATTGTTCACATTTCCGCGAGTGCACTATATTTTTCAAAAAAAAAATCTAATGGTTATCATATAGTCTTGTACACACTGTTGATCAAAAGTTAAAACTTTTTGATTACTTATGTTTTTACTAGTAAATTACTAGTCTTACATTCATTTGAGTAGGTTCTTGTATTCATGTATTTCTAATTCGCTTATTCTATTGTTTACTTTTGCTGTTTAAACTTTCTTAGAAAGTAGAAGAAACAGGCTTTTCAACCGTATGCATTTGACTTATTTTGGTCAAATACTAAAAACAAATTTTCAAATAAATTTTTTTCACAATTTTTCGAATTTAATTGCGTTTTATTAAAAACGTAACCAAATTTAACATTTTTATATTGAACGAAAACTGTAGAACTTATTCGATTTTATATGTAATAGCTTACTAAAACTTTCCATTCATTTTTAATTTTATCACCAAAGAGTAAAATCCAAGTAAAACTTATAAAAAAAAATATTTTGTCTCAAAATATATGAAGAATTTATTAATAAATTTTCGCAAATGCTTAATAACTTTTTGAGTTTTTAAGCGATTATATGTATGGATATCTCATTTTATTCCAAACAAAATAATATTTCAAACTTTGTAAATAAATATGTATTATCTTTTAGAGAAAAATCAGAAAAGTTTATATCAAAGTCAAAATTTTGAAAAATTAAAAGGAAAGAAACTTAAAAATGGCGAATAATTCATTATTTAATTTGAATGTATATAAAAGGTGGTAATATAGTTAAAAAATTTCGTCCTTCTGCTTTCAAAATCAATTTAAGAATCTTAAATTAACTTAAAATTTTTGAAGCTACGAGATATATTGTACAGGAGCTTCCCTACAAATGGATCTTTTCGCAATATTCAAAATTTATAGGGTGTTTCTAAATTTTTTTGAAATTATTTTGTTATGTCCTCAAGAAGGTCTACAATCCACATCAGATCACTTTCCGAGTGAAAATAAAAATTGCAAAGCTTAACATAAATATTTGTGTATATTATCAACCATTTTTTTAAGTTTTTGGCCTATAACGCGGTTGTTTATGAACCAATTTGGTTGAGTTATAAAACTAAAATTTTATTAATTTTATTTATAATTATTTAGGGTTTTATAAAATCAATATTAGTAACTTTTGTACCGAATTAGCTTCAGCATAAAAATTCAGAAAAAAAAGTTCCAAATCTTCTTTGCAAAAAATCTAAAACCTTTATAAATACCATTTCAACTGATAAACGGATGGACGAAAAATATAACCCTTTTTACTCTCTGACGAAAGTTATGGATATTAAAAACGGAATGACAAAAATTTATATCTGCGGTGAAGAAAATAAAAATGTGTTCTTGCCAACAAGTGGCTAACTCTTTCTTATGAAAATTTATGTACATACAAAAAATTAAGCATAAGTTTTTCATTTTGAATACGGCTGATTATGGTTTATCTAAAAAGTGAAAATGTACATTAGTGGTATTTATCCTGATTAAATTAGCTCACGAAAAGTGTAAATTTAAAGATGTACGTAAAAAGATCTTGTTACAAGTAAAATTAGGGGCTAATTAAGTATATCCAAACCTGAGAATTTTTATCGTAGCAGCAGACAGTAATGTACGGTTGACAAAAGATAAAATAAGTGCCTTATTTAAGAAACAAATAAACCTCTCTACATAAAAATAAAATAGACTGACAAATTCACAAATATTTTTTTTACACATCTTCTTATATTTACACTGCCTACTTTTACTAATCACACGAACAAAATTAATATACATACAAAAGATGAGCTAAAAAATTGCAAAATTATTTTAGTAAACACACACACAATTTAATATAAAAAAAAGAACACTTCAAACTTTTAATGTTATGTTTGACTTTTATGTCAACCAAAGTGATTAAACAAGATTTATTAAGCCTAATTTATTTCCACCATTCTTTATCTTTTCATCAATAAGATTTATTTCGTTCGACTATAAGATTTTCAGCACAAAAAGTTATGTAATAAAATGTTTGGTAGCTATTGTTTTTGTTTAAATTCTGAATATAATATCGTTAAAGATTTTCTTTCAAATATTTGGTTTGTTGAGGGAGTACATTAATATAGAAATAGTCACGGTAATTAATAAACTAAATTTACATAGCTTGTCCTGTTGTACGATAAATTTTGATGGTTAATGTTTTATTTAAGTATAAATGAAATATTTAATAATAAGTAATAAAATGCTGGTTTTTGTTTCCTGCCTTATTGTAAGAATTTAAGTGTATTGTTGTTTGAGTGTATGTTTTTAATACTATCCAACAATTAATTATGGTTTCTTGTTGTATTCAAATTATGCCAAAAATGAAATAAAAACAACAATTGTGAAAAAATCATTTAATGTCTGAAATTTTCAAAAATAATTAAGTATATTTTTTTGTTACTGTAATTGCTATAGTTATTTTAGTATTTATACAATTGAATTTCAAAAAGGTTATTTGGAAAAATAATGATTAGGAATATTTGAAAATTTAAATTGAAATATAAAAATGTTAATTGTAATAACTAGAAAATTGAGAAATAAAGAAATTTAAATAAAGCAGAAAGTAAAATTAATGAAATTTTAATAATATTTTTTCTGTAATGAAAGTAATGAATTTAATCTATTCTGATTTTATTTAAAATCATTAGTCGAAAAAAAAAACAATAAGGATATTAGTAAAAACTCTGCCTACTAAATAATTTAAAATTTTTTTTTAAATTTAATTCGAAAAACTCATAATGTACTTTTTTGAGGATATAAATGATCAAAAATCAATAACTTTTGAACGGGTTAACATTTTGGTCTTCGACTGTTTTTATACGCGTGCTGTAGTTAAATATTTAAACTTTTTACTTAGAATATAATTTAGCAATCAAATGAAGCAAAAGGGAACTAAATATTATTTGCTATTATTTCCCCCATACGACTTTTAATTTTCATAATATTTTCTTAATATTTTCCTGAATTACAAACAAAAGCAAAATACTGAATAAAAGATCGTCATACAAATTGCATATTTGTATTGAAATAAAGTCAATTATTTTATTTAAAAGAAGTTTCTAACTACCATTATGTGACCATAAGGTGTTTAATTAGAAAATCGACATAAGCCGTAATTTTAACATATGGAAATATTGCTGTTTTTATTATTTTTTGATTTTATGTAGTTTTGTATGTAATGTTAAGAGGTTCCTTCTCTTTTCCTTAAGCAAAGTTAAGTTCGTATTTTGTTTCATAAAATACAAAATAATACGATTTTTTAAAATTAAAAGCATTCCTACATTATATATAGAATAATGCAAAATGACTTACAATATAAGCTAATACAAATAGAATTTTTTACTGGTTTTGGCAAAATAGTTAAAAGCTTTAGTAAAGACAGAAAAATTTTTTGCAAAAAATGTTTTTTTTTTAATCAAAAATTTATATGTTGAAGTTTTTATAAATTAATACTCCAAGTTGCACTTGATAAATAATGAGCATATCGTTCAAATAAAGGAATAAAAGATTAAAGGTTTATAACCGTTTTAAAATTATGCACCCCTAAATATAAAAAAAACTATTTTTTTATTCTGATTAAATTTAGCCGATTTCAAAACCAAATATCTTTGTAACTAAAAAATGTACAATAAAACCAAAAACAGATTTAGAAAATAGAGCATGTTTTACATTAAGATTAATGTTAAGATTAATATTAATCAAACACTGATTTTTATGTCTCAACTTATTATTCACACCCCCAAAAAAAAGTATATAGTGAAACGTCCAAAATATGTCAATATCTAATTTATACCATTTTGATGTTTCTAGCCAAGAAATTACCTAGTAAGTTATATTTATTTTTTATTTAAGTTTATTTTTTATAAATTTTACACTTGAATACAAAACCTTCCTATATTATAACTTTAAACTAAAGACTATTAATATTCCTTTTAATAAACCCTTAACTCTCTTTCCTTTTTATATATTCTTCTCAAAAATTTTAACTTTATTAAAGTAATTTTAACTTTATTAAGTAATGAATACATTTTTATTTTAAAATCCTTTACTTAAATCTCATACAAGTCTGCTGTGTACTTCTTTAGCACATTCATAATACTCTCAGCTTTTTATGCTTTGAAGTTTGGAAATATTATTAACGCTTTTACGCGCTGTCAAAAATTAATAGTCTAACTTTTTGAAATGTATATAAATGTTCGCAAAAGCACAAAAACATACATGCTAGTTCATATATTTTAAACTTCAACAAAATTCAAAATTTTCTCTTTATGTAGAAAATTTGCATATGTGTGTTAAATGGTAGAGTTCTTAATATAGATGTTTTTATTATACATATAAAGTTTTACATAATAATGTTGATACGTTTTTACATAAGTTTTTATATAAGTTTATTCCCTTTATATTGGAGTAAGTGTAATTAAGTTACGTTAGTATTTTAGAAGATTGATGTTGTGATGACAGATATATGACAATTCTGATTTACTTTGTATGATCTTTTAAACATTTTTATTTATATTTTACATGGCTTACGTTCAAAATTATTTCTTTATCAAAACGTCCAATTTAAAGCTAAAGGACTTCTATTTGATAAATTCAATAAATTTCTTACATCAAACACAATTTTCTTAAATATTGATTTCCGATATATTTTAAAACTTTAGAAAATTCAATTATTACATTTAACAAGTGTTTTTGGTTAATGACACTTAAAATTTAATGAAGCATAAAGTGAGTATGAGAGACAAAATGTATGTTAGGTCCAACACAAAATTTATAAGAGCAAAATAACCAGAATACTTAAACAGTTCTTAACACACACAAAAAAAAAAAAAAAACAATATTTACCCAATTAAAAACTTTGTGAAGGTATTATATGAAGGAAAATACAATTTATAAAATAGTAATACACTTTGTGAATAAGCGTGTTATTTTTAAATGTACTAAGTCTGAGTTCACACAGGGCTATTTTCTTGCTAAAATTCAGATTTCGTGTTAGAGCAAAATTGTCTGTACTTCGAAATTCGTTTTGTTTTTCACTTTTGTACTTCAAAGCAAAAACAAATTAAGACAATTAAAGCAAGAATTGCTGAAGTAAAATTTTGTGTGTAAACGTACATGCCAAATTAAAAAGCAAAAACATACAAATTTCCAAAAAGAATTAATCGGAACTCAGACTAAAATATTATAACTTTTAAAACAAATTTCAATATTTTTAATTTTATTATTTTTATTAATTTATTTTATTTTTTATTTTTCTAAATAGCTTTTTAACGAAAAATGTTGTTAAAAAACTAATTTTTGAAAACTCATATTTTTATATATTTCAACGCTCCAATTAAAATATACCAATAGAATCAGAATCACTTTCTGAGTCAATTTCACGATGTTCATCCATATAGCAGTCTGCCTGGCTGAACGGCTGTATAGTGGGGCCAAACGCAAAAATTCTAGTAATAAATATGTATCTCTGCTGGTCGAAACGAATTGATATGTATGAAATAGTTTTACAGCAGGACATAAGCTTTCAGAAAAATTGTCTTGGTGTGAGTACACTATGATAACACGGGAAAAGCTACAGGGTGTCAAGTTTGACTATCTCGAGTGTGTAAAACTTTTAGAAAATCGTACATTTACAAATCAAGTTTCATTTCAAAGATTTTTTTATTTCTGTAAAGTGCTTGGCGTGATAAAGAAAAAATGTGCTTACTTACCTAAGTTATCTCTTACAGATAAGAAGATATTTACGCTGGAATTTTAAATCTTTAATTCTTTGCCTTGAATTGTTTTTTTTTTTCATTTTTCGGAAATAAGTCCTGAAGTGTAAAATGGATTTTTTTTATATTCTATAATTTGTAAAACATTCCGAAAAAATACGCTGGAAAAATTTTTTGATTGTCTCAATTCGTCTAGACGCAAAAAATATTCAAAGTCAACACTCTGAAATTAGTATGAAAAATTTTCTATTTTTAAACAAAAATAAAACTCTTTCAATTTTTTCTCAAGGTTTTTTAATAAGATACATTTTTATTTTTACATATTTCAAAAGACAAAGCTTCATAAATCGTTAAAAAAGAAATTTTAAATTGATTTAGATTTCCACCCTACATCCATTATTGGTCGAAATTAATTAATTTTGGAAAAAGTTTAATTTTTATTGATTAAGAAAAGAAAAGTCACGCAAGTTTTTTCAAATCTACTGACTACATTTAATCACAAAATAGATTTATATCGATTTGACAGTTTATTTATTCAGTAGTGTACAAAATGATTACAAAAATCATTTATTGAATAATGTTAAAACTGAATATCGGACTCTAAAAATTGTTTAAATATTTTCAAGAATTTAGAAGCATTTAGAAAATTCAAAACCAAAAAAGTAATAGTTTTTTTTAGCAACACTCCCTCTGCTTTCTAAAAAGCTAATAGTATATTTCAAGAATATAAAGTTAGACTTAATTACCAATTAAATGATATATAATATGTATATATAGGTCGTTTTAAAAACATAATGTAATGGCCTCAGAACTGACAACTCAACTTAACTCTCACTAAATTCACTATTTTATTATATTTTACTGTGCACTTCCATATGTACGTATACATAATACAATTTTAATGACGCTTGTTGTTTGTGTAACGATATAATATTCGAAATAATCATGCAGGTCCTTCTCTACAACTCTTTCATACATTTCAATTCGATCCGATCAGTAGTTTAGGAAATACAGATTTATTACCAAATTTGGCCCGACAGTGTGCTGGCTGGCTGGTTGTCTGTCCACGAAAAACTTATACATAAAGAACGAGTTGTAATTTTAAATATAATTTAATGAAACTTGGAACATATCATTATTTTGGTACAACGACGATGTCAATTGAAATTAGATATGATCTATCCAGTATTTTACCTAGCCCCATGCAATTGTTCCCTCGGAATACTCACAAATGCTTTATTTATCACTATTTCAATAAAATTTTGTACACAGAGAAAACAGATTCATTAGCACAACCGAATTTGTTGCCAATCGAATTTGGTCGGTTGCACCTACTATATATTAAATCGGTTGGAACTACCAAATATTTTGTTTTTTAAGATCCAAATTTTTTGAAAAAATAAACTTAATAAATAATAAATGCGGTCTGAACTATTGAAATTATCAATTGAAATAACTAATATAAAGTAATACTGATAATTCGGTTCTTAGAAACGAAATATTGTTATGTTTCAAACATTTTTTTTTCACAAGTTGTGCATTTTAAATTTATTTTAAATAACACAAATTAGCATTGATTCACATCAACTGGAACTAAAGGCTTGGATGCATGGACTATAGATTGTTATACTCTCAGAATTTCATCATTTCAGATGTATCAATCTTCTTTACAGTGAATAACTGAATGGTTTCTCCTTTGAGAATTTTAATGTCTATATGTATTTGGCAATAACGAGAATTGCCAAACATATCATAATTTCGGTTGCTAATATTTATTTATTAGTTTCAACTGAATTTGGAAGATTTAATAATCAATAAGTGGTTACAGTAATTATTATTATAGGTATTTTAAATTAATGTTTAATATTAACATATTGGTTTCTAGAAGTAAATTTCTAATTCCATCACCATAACGTTCAAAATTTTATAAATGAAGAAAATATATTATTATTATTATCAAATTATATGTTTTAAACAAATAGATGCCTAATATTTTTTCTGTATGTATAAATAGGTTTTATATAAAAGTGAATAGAAATTATAAAAAATATCGGTAAATACTCCCATATATGACTCGAAAATCACTCAAAATATATAAACGCAATAAGTTCAGATTACTTTGCATACATAATAAAAATTTAGACGGCATTTGGATCATTTTGCTGGCAGCCGCTTATACTCTCTTTATAAATTTATTATAATATATCAAAAACTAAGCAAAAATAATAAATTACAAAAAAGCAAAAATAATAAATAAATAAAATAAGTTTTTAAATATAAAAATATCAGCTTTCTTCTAGCCTTAATTTTGAGGCATTTAACCTTTTCTGACACCAAAGATAATCGCGATCATATTGATTTTAACATATAAAAAAGCAAATTTTGATCAATAAAGTATGCATAGATTTTCATGTTTCTTAATTTTATAAAATTTTAATATATTTTTAATACTCGAAATTAAAAATTTTTTAAAATGATAAAATGATATAAAATGCACATATGTAACCTACACAGATGTATATGAAATACAAATTAAAGGAGGTTCGGTAAGTTTTACATTAATGAAAATAATCGCGACCACAAATCTGTTTAAAACCTCCCTTTATAACATAGAGCAGAGAAAAAAGTGTACATAGATTTTTGATATTTTTTAATTGCATATAACTTACTGATGTATTTTTCATATCTAACCACAAAGCAAAAAAAAAATTAATGATGTTGATAAATAAAAAGTTGCATATAAAATAAATTTTTCAATGACAAAAACATACATCCGAAAATGTTAACAGTTGCATTAAATTTAACGGGTAATTATTTTTACGTTATTCCAATATAAGCTATAATAAAAGCTACAGATTGGTATACATTTTCATCGACTTTAATTAGCACCTTGTGGCTGCATCGACGATTTAATGAATATTAAGGACACCGCAATCTTACGTCGTAATTGCTTTTTATGAAATTTTTTTTTTTTTTTTTTGAAACCTATTCTTCGATTCACTAAAACAGAGCTGATGTACTAATATAAAGTACATAAAAATTTAGATCTATTTTAAAAAGCTATAACATTTTCGCAATTTAATATTTTATCGCATTACAAATATTTTGATGCGCCTAGCGAAAAAGGCACCTCTTAGAGACATTTACGTTTTTTCTCCCCAAGTTTGGGCATCCTCTATAACGCTGCTATTGAGGGCACATTAACGAGATGTATCTCAAACGATTCGTAGTTACAAGGGCAATAAAATTCCATTATTTACTTTGAAATACTCGAAACGGCTGTACATGATTGAACATTAGAGGAATTCGACACAAATGCTAAAATCCGCGTTTAAATGAATCAAAATAAAGAAAAAATATTTTCAAATAATTTTTTTTTTGATTTTTTTAAATTTGATTGCTTGCCGGTACCACATGGAACCATTATAGATCTTGGGTTTTTGCTGTTTTACTGTACGAGGTGTTAATTTAAAAAATATGAATTAAAAAATATTTGAGGTTTAAGGTTTCCTAAAGATAAATTTAAAGAGAGAACTCCTCATATACACAAAAAAAAAATATATATATATATATTCGAAAAACCTTTTCAATTAATCTGTTGTTTCATTATGTATTGATATTTAATTATATTAATAATTAATTAAGTTAACCTTTTAATTTTACATAAAGTGAGACTTCTTGGAAAAATTTAAAACAAAAAGAAAAATATTTTGAAAATAAGCAATAAAAATCAATAGGTAAATAAAATAATCAAGAAAACGCATAAACATTTTTTAAATAAATTTAAAATTTGTCATATGCATACAATGAAGAATTTTTGGAATCTAGTGAAGTGAATTTTGCAATAAAGACTTTAAATAAATAGTTTAAAGACTAAAAAATCTATTGTATTTTATTTTTTATGCAATGATTCAGATTCATACCTGTTATTTGTTTGATTAGAAAACTAATTGAAATTTATTTAAAAATCAATTGTTTTCTCTTAATTAATATTATCATTTTGGTCACTAGAGCAAATTCAAATAAAATTTTAATTGATATAAGTAATTTTTTTAATTGAATCAATTATTATTTTTTTCTGTGTTTGTTTTTGTAAATATTTTATTATTGTTACAATTATTGTTCTTGTTATAAAATGATTATTTTGGTTTCGCCCAGAAGTCTGTTTAATGCAATAATTTAAAGTTTTTTGTTGTTCTGCTATAGATGTTATACTTAGTACTTTAATTCAATCTTGGTCTATGGTGAACTTTATGAGTATGGCTGTATGCATATATTTAAATTTTTTGGGTTTTTGAATACATTTTAGTCTAACCATTTGTGTATAAAAGTCTATGTTCTATTCTTTTTAAATAATATTGGGCATCACTTTGAAAAAATATATACAAACAAAATAATGGTTTTAAATTTAAATTTATGAACACATATGAATTTGAAATGCTTTTTAAGAGCTATTATTAATAGTATTTGTTTATAGGGCTAGACTTAATGGCTTTTGAAAACATACATAATAAAATATAAGTGAATTACCATTTAAATTGAATGCCCAATTGGAAAATTAAATAACTATTTAAAGGAAATGTATGCAAATAGGCTTTCATTTTTGTACTACAATTTAAAACATTTAAATTAATTTAAGATACTTTAAATGCGAAAAATGTAATTAAGTACTCCGCCATCACTTAAGCAAATAAATTTTTTATCAGCCCACAGAAACAGAAATAAAACATAAACATTTTCTAAAATGTTTTTTGTAAAGATAGAATCAGGTTGTAACAGCAGCCAGAACCCCTTTTGGTGCTATTATTACGAGTATTATTTTTTTTTCTCGCAACCCTTATCATGTTGATGATGTTGAAAGAAAAAAAATGCTAAATTTATGTTTTTTGTTTTAATTTTTACGATACCTAGCATTTATATTTTTATTCTACTTTTTTTTATATGGAATTACTCTAAAGTAATGTGTAAAAAAACATTACTTTAGAGAAAATAATTACGAACATTTTTAAGGGTTCTTTAAAATAATATAATTTTGCCAGGAAACCAAGGCAAGTCTTAAGTAAAAGTAACTAGCAAACAAACATATAAAAGAGAGGTTTTAAGACAGGTGGTATTTTTAAGAAAAGGTAAATATATTTTGGAATAAAAATATATTTATACGAGTATACGAATATGTTAAAAACGTAATCATCATGAAAAGTACTAAAAAATTAACATCACCGTCATAATAAACATATAAAAAGTTTTTTTTTTTTATAAACATATACTTAAATTTTTTGTCAGCTTAATTGCATTTAATTTTGTTTATATCTAGAGGAGTACAATAAAAAAACATTAATGTGAGATATATTTAAATAGGGGGTGGTAATATATGCACAGTATAAGGTTTTAAAAGGAACGTAATTTTAAAATGTTTTTTTTTTAATCTCTACATTATACAAGATATAATAGCCCTTTTAAGCAATAAAATGGTTAAGAAAGTAAAAAGATACAAAAACCAATAATGCCTAAAGTTCTAGCATGCAAATAACGTTTAAGTTGATTACTGAACTCTTAAAACTTCCAATAGCTTTAAATTAAACTGGTACATAACTCTGCAGCTCATTAGAATCATAATAAATTTCTTAAACGAACATTCATTTTCATGAATATAAGCTTTTTGTACTTTGTTTTCTTCAAATCGAAAAATAATTTCACATGAACAGAAGCATATACGAGTATTATGTTATATGATATTTCGAAATAGCTTATTCTTTTTATGGGGAATTTACTTCTTTCAGTATTATGTTTGAATTATTTCAGCTAAATTATCAAAAAACAAAACTAAATTTATTTGCTAATATTAAATAATAAATAGTAATTCATAGGGCAACACTATGACTTACTAAGCCTATAAATCATTTTCTTTGAATTGACTCTGGTTTTTGCGATAAACCGCTATTTGTAAAATTAAAGAGGTTGAGTCATATATTGAAGCCTGTCTCGAAAACGATTTGTCTGATTTGGTTCAATAAAATATCCAAAAATTTTAATTAAATAGCCTTCAATTTATACTCAAACAATTTTTTTAATACGCTCAACAATTATGCAGATATTAAGCCTATTTAAAATAAAAAAACATTAAAAATAAAATCAAAAAAAATCGCAAAAGGCAAAAATTAAAATTTTTATTCTTTGATCATAAAGATAAATTTGTTTCAAATAAAATTCATTCAAATCAATTCATAAATTTTGATTTTATTCACAAATTAATGGAGATATATCAATTGCAAACTATCCAAAAAAAAAAATTAAAAATATAAAAATTAAAATTGCACTAATATTTTTGTATAGTTTATAAATTCCAAAAAATTTCGATTTACAGTTTTAAAAATTTCTTAAAATTGGGGTGTTCGTTAAACAAGCCATCGTGCATTTTTGTCAAAATTACAGATTTAATTTAACTTTTATGCGAATTATACAATTTTAACAAAATTAGTACCAATGGAAAGGACTTATATTCTTCTATATCATAAAGTCATAAAAGTTACACATCTTCCTGGAGCAAGGAAATTAAATCGTTTATCCTAAGATGGCCTGAAAAAAGTCAATGAAGAAAACCGTGCTTTGATTCAATTGAAAATTTTATGCTTGATAAAGGTAACAGTAATCAAATAAAGAAAGTTATTCTGTCCAACGACGCTATATAAAGAAAACTTTCTGATGTGGCAGAAAAAGCAATTAATTAAAAAGGTAAATAGTTGACTTTAATTTGATGAAGCTATCGATTTCTCACATAAAACCCAAATTTTATTTTTTGTTGATATATAATGTCAAAATCATTTTTTTATAAAGACGGAAAAATTATTTCAATAAGAATATCAAAAATTTAGCACTGAAAGCATAGATTGGATAAACCGTTTCTCATTAGTGATAATTTTTACAAAAGACGTTCCGCCGAGGCACCGCTATGAACCAAAGTAAAAATAAAAATTATAATATCAGTATTTAACAAATCTATTTTTTAATTTTGATGTTTGAAATACTTGTTCATAAACTTTAACATTAGCTTTCGTTTTTAATTGTCTCAGTTCATTTATAAATTCTTCGAGGTTTTTTACATCACTATATTGTGAAAAATATGAAAATAATTAGTTTCTTTATTAGAACTAAAACATTATGTATCAAACAACTTACGTTCTCGTTATTTATTACACAGTCTTAAAAAGTTGTCGTTTAGTTTTATTTAAAAGAAAGCGCCAAAAAAGTGACCAGTTGATTAAAAAAGACGTCAAACGGTAATGCTGATTAGAACAATGTTCTTAAACAAACATTTTTGGCGAAACTATTTTTTGTTTTCAATCAAAGGAAATAATATTGTTTATCAAAAGAAAGAATCGATATTATGGACGAGAGAATGATATTAGATATGCATTATCCGAAAAAGTCTCTTAATATTAAAGATTTCATTAAGCAAAAATAATGCCGCAATTATTAATATTATTTTTAGTCAAAATTGTAGTGAGACGCGAAGCTAAATCTTATGAGAATCCCTGTCTTAAAATATATGAAGCATTTTATGATAAAGTTTAGAAAATGTTTGATATTTGCTTTAAGTTTTAAGGGGTTTTAAAAATTTGTATCTCACTTTATTCCTAAATGGCATTAAAAACTATGTAGATGAATGTGTTTAGTTTCAAAGATTAAATTCAAAAATAATTGTACCGAAATTTTATAAAAAAGGAAAATAAATCTAAAATTGGTGAATAAATCATTACTTATATAGAGTATATGTGTATAAAAGATTTTAAAAAGCTACATTCTTCTACTTTGTAAATCTATTAGAAAATGTAAAATTAACTTTTAATTTATAGAGATGTAAGCTTTTAAATGCGACAACTATCTTCAAATCGGTTTTGTTAAAAAATTTAGGGGGTATTTTGGTATTTTTTAAAATTCTTGTGTAATGTACTCAAGAAGATATGTAGCCCACATTAGATTGTTTTTTGAGTAAAAGTAAAAAGTGTAATTTTGTAGAGACGTGCTTTTATCGGAAGCCAAATCCACATCAACAGGACGTAAAACAAATGCTTCAAGAGATCTTCGTCTTCAAAATTGTTTAAAAATTACTATTCTTTAAAAATATTTAAAGAATGTTTAGGAATGTGAATATTAGTATGCTTGTGTAACTTTCATATCCACATACCAAAGTAGATTAATATCTTTTGAAATCATTTTAGTTTTGATATTTTTTCTTTAACTTCTTTTTTTATTGTAGAAGTGTTAAATCAATTTTCTGGATTTGCCAGATTCACACACAAGTATGTTGACATGACGTGAATGTATAAGAATATGCACATGTGTGTGTTAAACGTATATGTGCATCCTATATACATATATCTACAAATATTATAATATAAGTAAGTATGTATGTATATGTTAGTTATATGCCTGCATAAATGTGAATTGTATGAGTATCCTACGAGTAGAAACTGTGCTTGACAAGTACTTAATATACTTAAAAAAAAACTTTTTATATATATTTTTTTTTTAAAGTTTAAAAAAACGCGTTTAAATGGTTATGTGAGTATGTTTGCTTACATTAATACATATGAATGTTTTTGAGTTACCATGTGTATATAAACTTATTCGACGTAATATATTGTGCCAGAGATTTAATGTTAAGAAAGTTATCTTAAAGGATTATGGTGTTAGTATTTCTACTCAAATTTATTTATACTGGCACTCCGATAACTTATACACCTAAGTTTTTCTATTTGCGTAACATAAAATGAAATCAAGGATTTACATGGAAATGAAGTATGAAATGCTTTCTTATAGGATTTACTGTTGTTAGTATAAACAAAAAAATAAATTAATTAAATTTTATTAGAAAATATGATTTAGGACATAATGTGCCCTTTGTAACTTTTAAATAGATGGTGTTAACCGATTTGTGTAATAATTAAACTTTCGATGTATTGTTTGCTAATTAACATTGTAATAAGGTTTTTCATAAAAAAATTTAATACTATATATTTATTCAAAACTATTAAATGAATTAAATTAATCTTTAATCATTATATTTAAGATAAATACACTTTTATTTGAAGTTAATTGTTAGGGTGAAGTTTTGCCCAATTAAATTACACAGGAGCTATTTGTCATCACAAAATGTACAAATGTGTTGCTTTGTGAAAGATTTAATTAGTTTTTTTATTTGAATTTATAATGAAGCTCAAAAATTTATTTACGATATTTACATTATTACTTCGGCAAACAAATATATGTAAGTATAGTATAGTGCTCAATGTAGCTAGAAAATATGTCTTTAAAGGAAAGTTTAAATTATATTGGATATATGAAAATCCATTTGCCGTTTTATCCCTATAAAGTTTCTTTGATTTTCCATTTTTGAGAATATTTATATGAACATGTTCCATTTTAATTCTAAACTGTACATAGAATACATATTTACACAATGTCACATAGTTTAACTTAAAATAATATTCTGTGTAATATTTTCAGAATTTTACAAATACAACCAGTGTTGCCAATTTAACATTTCTAAGGATAAATTCAGCCTTTCTATTTAGCTCTTAGCCTCAAAATTTTTATTTTAGCTTCTAGCCTTTTTGATTATTAAAACTGCCATAAGAAAGCTAAAATTTTAATATTTCAAAAAAGAGGACAATAATTTCTTACTTTCTTACCAAAATATCAACATGTGTTAAAATAAATTATAGCCCAAAAATTACCAAAAATCATCCCAAAATTTTGGGTTATTTTTCATATGAAATATGACCCAAATTGCTATGGGAATTTTTGGGCGATTTTTCTATATTTTCTTTGGGCGATTTTGCTTTGGGTCATTTTGTTTTCAATAAAACACTATTTAGAGCACTTAGCCTTTTCTGACCTTTTTTAAAGTCCAATTTTGCTTAATTTTTTCTCACCCCTTGGCAACACTGAAAAACACTCAAAATTACTGAATGAATAACAGGGAAAAATAAAACAGTCCTACCATAAACAATCACACAAATTCAAACATATTTGAACATAAAATCTTGTCAACATACATATAGATAACATGTATGAAATATTTTAGATTCAATACATCTTCATCACCATCGTCAACACTAGCACTATCACCACCATCAACACTACCAAATCTACTTACTAACTAATGTTAACTCAAATACAGGTAAATAAAAATTAAAAAATCTGTACTAAACACTTGTCATCTCTGTGATAATAAAGCATTTTTGGATTAGATATGTTAATGATATGTACACAACATTCAACCATACAACCAAGTATGAAGGCAAATATATATCTAGAGATCGTGTAAATAAATTACAGTTCAGGACTAAGGTGTTGGAAAAGTGAAAAAATTCAATTTGATAATATTTTAATATTGACAGTGTTTTTTGTTTTTTTGTTTCGATTTTCTTGTAACTCTATTTTATTATGCTATTCACTATGGATCAGGGAAGTTCAAAATACGATGTCAGTTTGTTTATGCTCTACATATATTTCCTAGAAGTTTACTATTTAAGTTACTGAAATTGCTCCAAAAAGAAAAAAATATAATCAATGTGTATAAGTTTAAAGAACACTTACTAAGTGTATTCGCAAGATTTAAGCATAGAGCAAATAGGTAATATTTTTACAGAATTTTATATACAAAACGTATTTTCAGAAAAAGAGAATTTAAATAAGTTGGAATCTATACATAGAGAAAGCAGTTTTGTTACAAATACCGAGTTTATGACAATCGAATTTGGACGGTCCCATGAAATATCCCATAATTCATTTGGAACTGCTGAATGTTTCGGTAGTTTCAAATGAATTTCTGAAAAAAGGTTATGCTAAATATACACTTTAGTATTAAACCGTCTTAATTCAAAAAAATACTTTTATTTCGTAAAAAGTACGTTCTTATATGCTGAAAATGTAAAACTAGAACTGTAGTTTTTTTTTCGCACATCAAGTTGTTGACTATTATCTAGGTCTAAAGATGCTGGTAGCAGTAATAAAAAATTATTTCAAAATGTGACCAATTAATAAATTATTGGACTCAAAAGACTGATTTACAATAACTATTACCTTAACGTTACAAAATTTGGAACTACATCCAATACAAAATTTAATAGAGCTACTAACAACAATTAATTCGAAAACTAATACCAAAATAATTGTCAACTAGTACAATAATACTTATATATTAATTCCTCCAAAGAAACTAAATATAAGTCATATAGTTTTAAAAATTCTTCATTTAATTCCACTATAAAAAAGAAACTAAAAATAGTGGTCAGGTGGTTGAAAAAAGGGCAATTGGTGATCACAATCCCAAAAAGCACTCAAAAACTTATTCACTTTTAGTACATGACAATGCAAAAAGGAATTTACATGTTTTATTTTATATTTTTCTTTATTATTTTTACCGATTTCTTAATGAAAATAATTTTTATAAAATACATTTTAAACTATATTAATTTTAATCATGATGTAAATATAAGGAGGTAGTTCCACTTCGCTTTTTTTTTTGATTTTAAAGCCAATTATTTGATATTAGTTCTTTTGCAAATAAAAAAAACTGATATAAAATCAAAAAGTCACAAACATTTTTTATTTATGTAATTTATGTATCGCAAATATTAACTTTTGTCCTGAAAAAATGCATATCTACGTTTTTCCTGAAGTGCAAAGTATTTAATATTTAATATTTAATATTTATTATTTAATATTTAATATTTAATATTTAATATTTAATATTTAAAAAATAATATTCAACTGCTAGATAACCTTTTTATTTAATGGCTTAAAAATATACTATTTGTATTAAATGTCTGCATGAAACTTTGTTTATAACATGATCATTTATCGGACTAATAAATTGGTATATTCCGAATATAATTTAATATATATTTGAAAGCACTCTCAAGTGATATACATCTAATTCCGATCGGTTTAAAAAAAAACAGATATATGAAAGTTTATGTAACGAAACTTTGAATCTTTATATCTTTTAAACTAAAAGTTGCTTTGTTGCCAGTAAAACGAACCAAAGCAAAATCGTCCAAATCAAATATAGAAAAATAGCTAAATTTTTATTAATTTCTTATTTTCAATACTAAAATAATTTTATTAATTTTAATATAATTAGGGAAAAAAAATCTAACTAATTCAACTTTAAAAACGTATTTATCTTCCCAGAAAGAGATTGAATTTTTCTGAATAAGAGAATCTCCAATCCAGTCTATTAGAAAATCCGACTTTTAAAGTGTTGCTCTTCCGCATTTCTTAGATTGGATGCAGATATGTAAATGATGCCGTCCTCAAAGATCCTAAAATTAATTTTATTTCAAGCTCTCTTCTTATATTGGGTTAAATAATAGGCTAGATATTTGGTTTCTTTTTTATATAATTTATTTATATATAGAATTTCTCAATAGTTATATATTAAATCTAATCCTTTAATAAATTATAACACTTCTTTATTTACACAATAATAAATCAGATTGAAATAAATATTTTTTTTATTTTAAGGATATTTTTTACTCAAAAAGAAATAAATCATAGATTTATGTTAGTTACTAATTACCCAGGACATATACCATATCCTCTTTTAATAAATTAGTATTATTATTTATTATTTTTTTTTTGCTATTCTATTACTGTAACTGTACTTCAAAATTCTAGACTAAATCCTTCGAGATATTATTCATACATGAATTATTTGTTTGCTTTTGCCATAGGTACATATATATACACACAAAAATAAATAAACAATAGTGGGACCTACTACACATAAAAGTAAATACTTAAACATACTAACACATAAATAAAAACTCTCCTAAACAAATATGCACAAATAAGTACACATGTACAAGGACAAATAATCAGTCAAATGGTACATCATTTTACATGTTTAGCATTTGAGCATTGAAATGAATTTTGAATTGTTTTTTTTTTTTTTTTTGGAAGTGCTATATATATAAAAAATAGAAAATTTTTGGTCTTCGTTGTAGTGTAATAATAATTGTTTTATTTCTAACTACAATATATATTAATGTCAGTACAACTATCTATTTGAGATGTTATAACTCGTTTGTTTATTTGTTGATTTTTAGTTTTGGTTTGTATTTTTATTTTTTTCAAAAACCTCAATCAATGTATTATTTGATGTAGGAGTGTGTGATTTTTGGATTACAAGGGTTATAAAGAATTTATATAAATTTTAAAAATTAGGTCAAAGGTTTAAAAATTTTTAAAATGGTAAATGTAAGACTAATGTGTGTTGTATGATTAATATTGAAATGTTATGGTAAAAAATATTGATCATACGCCATAAATGTTTTACACTAAACAAATGAAATGAAAGCTAGAAAAAACTCAAAATGTATATGTTTTAAATAAAATTGCGTTACCAAAATTCATTTAAATTCATTTGATAAATTTAAAATTTTTATTATTAATAAGGCACTCCCAAATGTACATGCGGAGAAAAGATATAGTTGTGGTGACCATTATTTAAGAGAAACATATTATGATTGGAATATATAGTCACAGCTAAAAATAAATATGATTATAAATAATTATTGTTATGATTCTACTTGACCATAACGTGTCTGATTTTATGGTGCATTTTTTTCTATTATGGTTTGGGTTTTTCATATTATTATACCATCTTATTACGTTATTATCCCATGCCATCAGATTATGATTTCATTTTGTTATATTTCTATACCACCATACTACATTATTATCCCATTCTATCAGGTTATGATTTCGTTTTATTATATTATTATTGATGCACCTTATCATATTATTCTAATTTATCATGTTATTCCATCTTATCGTATATTAAAATAAAACATATTAATACAAAATTATTTTTATATATTGCTTATAGAGTCCATTACATTTGTTTCAAAATAATAGATAAAAGTGTTTATTCATCATAAACAATTATTTACATATTATCTGTTCACTAATTAATTTTATTTATTAATACCATCGTAATTTGTGCAAGATAATACAATATATTTTTATTAACTAATCAATACCATATATTGCTTAAATCACACCAAATATAACAAAACTTTACACACTTATGTAAATTAATATAAGTATATAAACTAAACTAAATAAAAATTATAACGAAGAAGGAAACAAATGTTAAAGGCAAAATATATTCAAAAACAAACAAATGAATTTTTCAACCATACTTGTAAAAAGCATATTTATTTGTAACATTTTATTTTTATGTGAATAATAATATTAGTATGGTTTTAAAACAAAATATGGTTTAAGAACAAGGAAAAAGACTGACAATATTAAATGGTTGTAGAAATATTTTTTATATTAATAAAATTTAGTTTCTGGTAAAAATGCTTGTAGATAAATGGTAAAATGTTTGTAGTCAATTAAATTAAAATTTTGATCGAATGTGAGCATTGAATGATAAAACTGAAACAAAAACATTGTTATCATGAACACAGTATTATTAAAATTAATGAAAATTAACAACGAGAATATAATATTGTTGTAGTGACAATGTTTTTTTCCCTGCATTACTGTCGGTTTTTCAAAATGTTCACTTTTCGAATATCGAATAGATTGCTCCCTTTAACCACAAAAAGCTGGTTTTAAAAATAAAATTTTATTTCAAAAAACATGTAATAGGTACTAATGATTGAAAAGAAATTTATTAATAATTTTTTAACTGATTAATATTAATAAAGTATAATTTTTTCTTATATTCTATAAATATAGGTTAAATATAAATTATTTCTGTAAGTTTAAACAAATAATTAAGTAATAATTATCTTGAATATTGTACACCTATATTGACTAATATTGATTATATCATATCTAAGATACTATTACAACAAAAGACTTGCAATTTTGTGGGAATATTTCTCTCATCGACTGCCACAATTCAGACGAAAATTCGACGGATAGGTCCTGCGGGACGAACAACTCCCATACAGAGAAAATTTTAATTAATACATATCTAGGCAGCTATTATAGTAAAAGATTTAAAATTTTATAGGGATAACTCTTTGCAATTGAATGCAAAATAGGACGCGTAAATCCAGGCGGCGTGCTAACTCAAAACAGAAAATTAGAAGAGTCATGAAACGTGCTTGATAAAAGCTAGTAACATATAAAAATTAGTCTCATTTTTAAAGATTATTTTCTTAACTTAATTAAAAAAAGAAAATAATAATATAATAATAATAATAATAATAATAATAAAATAATAATAATAAGATTTATGGAATTTTAATAGAAATATAGTCTTTTGGTAGAAATATTAACTTCTGCAAAAAAATAAATAAACAAACAAAATGATTAAACGGTTTTTTTGAATTTCAAAATATGCTACCGGTTTTTTCAAAATATCAACTATTCGAAACCTAATTACTCCAAGAATCGAATAATCCATCACCCTCTAGATACCAATTATAGCAAAAGATTTAACGCTTCTCCCAACCATAGTGTAAACTTTTAATATTTTAACTAACATAGATTCAAAGACAACTTTGATACAAATTCTATTGCTTATTCTTGAAAATTATTTGGTCATGGATATCAATGTTGAATGTATTATGACGTAAAATAGTTTGGCAAAATTTTAGCACCGGATATTATTGGGATAATTCATCGCGAAGTGAATTCAAGTTTGTATATTATTATACTCTGCATATGTGTGTTCTTTTTCGACATCAGATGAGTCCAAGATATCATTCAACAGTTTAAATGAACAATATTTTGATAGACAGGACTGAGGACGTCTTTTCTATAAAGAAATTTTGGACATAAAAAAATTTATTGAATCACATTCAGATAATGTATTTACTTGTCTGTCCTGTATTTAAATGTTAAGATTTCCTAATACCTATAAATATTATTAACAAAGTAATATATAAAGATAGTTTTATGTAAATTTTTTATAAAGCTCTTAATTTTTGCATAAAAGGAAAATGTCAGTATGAAGTAGTAACTTCTTATGCTCTTCATTTAAATTAGCACATTTAAACTGACACAGAATTATAATTCTTAAGGCACTAGTTTTTATAAAACTTACTATATCTTTAGTAGTTTGAGGAGCACTTTTAAATATATCAGGTAAGTTTTTCGCAGCAAGTAAGTCGGTGGATTACACAGTGAGATTTAAGGGATCTAAGGTTCAGTAAGCAATAATTCTTCCTTTATTTCACTTTACACAATAAATATGCAATAAAACAAAAGTTTGCTTAAATTAGAAACATTAATTCCTCCTTCGAAATTATCAGATAAATGAATTGTAATGACTTTTTCTTTTATATCCCCAACGACAGCAAAACAATGCTTGATTAAAATTTTGCCAGTTATGTGTGGTTTTTTTATTTTGCTATTGGCATTGATATATTGTACTAAGCTTCAATTGATTTTTCCATATCCAAATGAAAGGAACCGTAAAATCTAAATTTGACATAATTATACATGCCAAAAAAAAAAAAAATATCATGTACTGTAGTTCTATACTCATTTTCGGCCTTTATATCGGACCCCTAGAATGTTGCTATGGACCCCTATTTGGGAATCCTTTCCCTACCTTTCACCAATTTCCAAAATTTTAACTCTATTCAATAGTAAAAATATTGAAATTAAGGTGCCCAAATAATTATTATATATATAATTAAACTATTAATAATTGTGGGCGTGGCATGATGTTATAGAAAAATATTTTATGTCATTTTATAAAAAATGTAATTCATGTAAATTTTATCACAAGTAATTTATTTTTTTCACAATCTAACAGAACCCACTATTTAGTTTGTCCACTTTTTTATATGTAATGGTCGTTTGTTCTCCGGGTAACTAGGCTATGGAACTCCATATTACCATACAATAATAGAAATTTTTCTTATTCTATTACATTATTTAAAAAACTAATTTTGTTATTAATAAGATCGAGGTTTTCTTGTTGATTTTAATATCGCTTTTTTATTGTTACATATGGTTATTAATTTTTTTGTGTTTATAGGATAGAGGGCCCATATTCGTGATTGGAAGTACTTATGATAAAAGCTTGTATTTACATATGTTAGGTTAGGATAAGAATACTTGAACTGTCAGACACTACATATAATCGAGTGGACTTAATAAAATAAAATAAAATAAAAATAAATAAAAATTACATTAAATGAACTTCCTAATCTTCCTGTAGTTTACATGGACGTACATACTAAATTAAATTAATTCAGCTGGTGATTCATGTCGATGGGTATATTTGAAGGTAGTTTTTATCAGCATAAGTAGGGTATAAAAATGAAAAGTGCATTCGATTCAAGTGAAACATCTAGTTGTGAAAAGTTTAGAGAAATAATACTTCAAGGAGTTCAAGAAACTGAAGTGTTGATGATATTCAGCAATTTTTAACTAACTTTAATCATACATATTCTTAGATAAAAGAAATTATATAAGGAAATAAGTGAAAAATTATCTATAAAAGAACATTTTTAGATATTAATTATAAGGAAAAATTAAGTAAAAATATTATTTTAAAAAGTAAAAGTTTATTTTTGAGATTTTTTTTTTTAATTTCTCTTTTTCTACTAGTTCTTCTAGAATTTCCAAAGAACAAACATAAAATGTTTATAAGTGGAAATGCTTTTGTACATTAATATTTAATAATTCTTAATAATCCTTAACTAAAAAAGCTACTTGAATATTATTTATGTTAATTATGGAATATTATTTATGTTAATTATGTTTCTACATAAATTTATTAAAATTTACCAAGGATAAAAAGAGATACATTTTTTAAAGGGGTTTTTTTAACTTTCGCCCCGACAAAAGAATATAAATTTTTTTCATCTTCTACAGTTGTTCCCTTTCATTTGTTGCCCATTGCTGAAAAATATGGTGTAAAAGTAATTAAATAATATTTTTGAAAAATATAAATTCTTACAATTTTGAAACCCTTTAAAAACTAGAAAATATGAAAAATTAGAAACTGGATACTCAGAATTATTATATTCAAATCATAGTTTTAGTTTAATATGGTGTCGTTTAATTGCAAGAGGAAAAGTCCAAATTTTTAACACGTTGTGATTTAGTTTAAAAAATTATTGTGAAAATTAGTAAATAGTGCCTTTCAAATTACAAATTTTGGAAAAAAGTTTATTTAAACTTACAAAAACAGCAGTTATTTGGAAATAAATAAATACATTAAACTAAAATGTTTTCCCTCTTATATTATCTGATCTTGCAAAATATTTAGATTTGCTTACATATGTGTACCCTACCTAATTTCTACATTAACCTTAATATCTTACTTTAATACAAATTTATTCAAAGTATTTATTTTCTTCTGTCGACTTATTTTCTAACCTTTGGCCATTTAAAATACAAGTTTATTTTAAATACAGTCTTATTATTGTACCTTTTTATTTTAAAATTTCAATCAATTTTAGAATAAATAAATGTTAATACACTTAAGGTAAAAGCAATCAGTTAAAAAGCAATTTTATGGCCAACACTTAAGCCACCACGTACATACACGCAGAGAAAAAATATCATCGAAGTCACCATAATCTAATAGCGACATATTATGTTTTGAATATATGACCACAGCGAAAAATAGAAATGATTAAAAATAATAATTATTATGGTTCCATTTTGTCATATTTTGTCCGATTATGTGGTTTGTTTCTTCATGTTACGATACTATATAATTTAACAATTTTACTAGATTACATTCCCATTCTATCACATTATTATTCTATCTTACTGTATTATTATACCATTCTCCATATTACCACATTTTATCATATTATTATCCCATATTGTTATGTAGTTATCCAATATTATCATATATTAAAACAAAGCGAATGTGTGTTTATATATTTTTTTATTGAAAATAATAATAAAATTGTTCACTAGCCAAAAAATGTTTACATATTATTTGTTCATTAATTATATTAAAATGCATGATATGTTTTTTTAACTGAACTACCATTAGTTAATCAATATCTTATATCGCTTGAATCACACCGGGTATAACTAAAATTTTTCTATTTATATTTATTCATATATATAAACTAAATGAGAATTGAAAAAAGACATTAAAAACAAACTATTTTTAAAAACAAGCAAGTTCTGAATTTTTCCTCTAAGTTTGTGAAGGGGATAAGTATCGTATTTATTCGAAAAATTTTATTGTCATAGGAATAATAATACTAATAGGGTATAAAAACAGAATATGATCTAAGGACAAGGGAAAAGACTACAAATATGCATTTAATGGTTGTAGAAGCAATGAAATTTTTCGTACTAATATACTAATTCTGTTTCTGTTAAATATATTTAAAAACTTATAATTATTACAGTCAACCGTATTAAAATTTTAATTAAGTGTAATATTAAATGACAATATTTAGACAAGAACATTGTTATCATGAATACAGAGTTATTAAAATTCAAGAAAATTAACAATTAGAATATAATACTGTTGTAGTGATACCAATGTAACCATGTTTTTCTCTGCATGTACACAAAAGAATGGAAAAATTCGAAGTAAATGAGAACTAGTAAATGGACTCTTCACATGCTGCAATATATGTGTCAGTGGAAACTTTTATATTTTGTTTTGTGTTTCATTTTAAAATCAAAATAAATTCCCAAATTGTGTTAACCATTTGGCACCAGTTAGTCTCTATCAAATATAGAAAGCTAAAATTTATATTGAAGTGGAATTGAAGAACTACAAAAATTTCTGTAACAAAATGTATGAAAATAAAATGTCAATAAAACGGAAAATTTAAGTGTTTACATAAATATTTTTTTTTTTTTTTTTTTTTTAGAAGAAATTAAGATTGTAAAATTATATAAAAAAAGTGTATTATCATATAGTGCGTTTTAGTAATAATAATTCAATTCAATATTAATCATACATTCGTTTAAGATAAGCATCGAAAATTATATTAAATTGTATTTGTGTAAGAATTTTAAAAACTGTAATCTCCAGAGACTTTGTTACCCAGAAACAAGCTAAATTTTGACAACTTGACCACTACGACAGTTACAAGCTTATTTTAACAACCTATAAAGTTCATCATTGTTAGGACAATAAAGTCGTTTCTTTTTTATTTTTTCTTTCATAAAAGCTATAACATTTTTTCCCCTTTTCTCTGCGTTTTATTTTTTTACTTTTTTCGATTCTTTTGTTAAAAATTACTTTGTTTTACGCATTTTATTCGATGATTTTTTCTTTTTGTTAGGACATAGATTTTATTTCTGTGCCATAAATAGTTAAGAGTAAAAATAAAAAAGCATTAAATATAATTGTCTTTAAATAAAAAAGCAGAAAAAAAAACATTTAGGTAACAGTGGAATAAAACAATGTCACAATTCAGCAACGAGTTTGTAAATCCATTACAAACAACATTGGATACTATACAATGTTAAGGAGTATTAACCCCAATTATAGCTTAAGTTAAATTATTGTTAAATTATATGGATTTTGTGTTCTTTTTTTGAAAGTGCATAGCTAGTTGAAAGATTACGTTAAAGTCGCTTGAATCAATATAAAATAAAGTAGTTAATAAAGAAGTTTCTATTTAAAATTCTTTATAGTCAAACTAACAAAGTTAATTTGGGCATGTACAAAAAATGGGGGAAATTTTAACAAAGAATTAAACTGTTGTTTTATTTTATAATGAAAATTAATAAAATTAATCTAAAATTAAATTCTTAGTTCAGCACAGTATCATACTCATACTTCAATATTTTAATACATAGAGAAAATAAAATTTCATATGTTAATACTAAACTTATAAAAACAATTATAATTTTTTCTGAAATCAGACCTATCAATGGATTAGTAAAATTATATATTCAAATTCGTAAATATTTTATTGAAAAAAAAAAAAAAAAAATTAACGTCTTCCTTATTAAAATATTTTTACCATTTATAAATTTGAATATTTGAAAATTTTGATAATATTTAATATTTTAAGTAAAACAATAAAAATAATATATAGTTTACAGTAGATATTTAAGCAATATTATATACATATATATATATATATATATATATATATATATATATATATATATATATATATTAATACTGCATATTTTACAATTAAATTGCGAAAAAAAATGTTTGACTAAATTTGGTATAAGTTTTCTGAATTAATACGTGTATATGAAGTATAATGTTTGTATTTTATACTAATATATACAAAACAAAACAACAAGAAAATGCTGATCATTTGTTGCTGATTTTACGTTGTATAAATTATCAAATCGATCTAAAAAAGAAATTCAATCATTATAGAAATTTAATACTAATTTCTATTGACAACTTACTTGTCTTAGATGTGGTTTTGATATCTAAAAGTGGTGATTTCGATGTGCATGATAACGAGCGTTATGGCCAGCAAAAATGTATAAAAATTAAGAATTGGAGTTTGGCACAAAGTCTCCAAGGCTGCTTGATGACTTCGTGCAAATCAAACAACAGTTTTCAGAAATGTAAAAGC
This sequence comes from Protocalliphora azurea, assembly GCA_932274085.1. Lineage (NCBI taxonomy): Eukaryota > Metazoa > Arthropoda > Insecta > Diptera > Calliphoridae > Protocalliphora > Protocalliphora azurea. The sequence goes on along the minus strand of OW026520.1, from coordinate 3,729,660 downwards.
AGTTGGTTCATCCAAAAGCAAGGAAATTAGATGCCATGGTAGCGGAAGCCAAGAGACGTCGTAAGGCGACTTAGAATTTCTGAAATGCACCACAAAACCTAATCGTTTTTGCATCGAATTGTTACAGACGATAAAAAGTTGATCCACTATGACAAATCAAAGCGTAAATATTGTTTACAAAGCTTGGAAAACCGGTAAAATCCGGATGAAATGGTCAGGAAAAATCTGTATCGGATACAATCGAATCGTTTGAACGAATAACTGCTATAAGAGTTAATTTCTATAGGAACTCACAAGATAATATGGATAGGGTCTAATAAAAAAAAAAACATTAGTTACTTATAGTATAGTATTATGAATAACGGCTACAAGAGTTAATTTCTAAAGTAACTCACCAGATAATAAACGTATAGTTTTTTATGAGGTAAAATACATTTATCAACACTTGTTTTCGAATCATCTGGAATACACATAAAGTTTAATCATTATTAGGAAATAGGGATAACTTACCTCCGAATGTCTCTAAATGTTCGATTTCATATTTTTTGATTTTCTCATTTTTATAATTTTATTTTTAATTTTGATGAAATTATCAAAATATATAAAATTGTTTTTGTTTTGTGTATGTTTTTAAAATAATGTTCAACCAATAAAACATAATGAAAAAATTTATTTTTTTTTGCTATAATTTTTCTGTGTATTATTCATACGCACCACTCTTTCGAAGTTTATTAAATAATATTAATCATACGCATTGTTGCAAACTGTTTTTTAGTGGTAAGCAGAAAATATCTACTCTAATATAATATTAAAAATAGTGTTAGTAAAACTCTTAACATTACATTTATAAAAAAACTAAAGTGTTGAAACTTCTTTGTTATGTGTTAATTTTTTAATATTTAAAGTTTTTATTTTTATATAAAAAAAATAAAACAGACCGAATTTTCTATCTCATATTAAGATAATTAATTTGAACATAAATAAAAATCCAATGAATAAATTTTTGAATTGATAAATTCTTTTGCTAAAATTGATAAAAAAAATATAAAATCCAACAAAGAATTTCTTTATTTAATTTTTTAATTTTAGTAAAAATTCTGAAATTACTTAACAATTATCATAATCAAATGAACTAATTAATTTATTGTAAATTATCCTTTATTCAACAAATATAAAAATAAATATTCAATAAATTTCTTAGTCAATACGATATTTTTTATCAAATATTTAAATTAAGCAAGTTGAAATAAAAATTACAATTTAATTAGTCAATATGACAAAAATTTTTAAAGGCTGTAAATTAAAAAAATGTTTTTATGGATCTTTCAATTTTGTAAACAACTACGACTTTAATTTTTTCTGTATTCAGTTTATGTTAAAATACATTACAGAAATGTAGAAATGTTTTCTGTGCACATTATTTAATGTTGAAATGAAGGATATAAGGTTCCATGAATTAATTTGGGTTATAGCCTGGACTATTTTTGATTACATGCAGAGAAAAGATATTTTTGGTGGAACCATAATCGCAGTGTCATATTATTGTTAGATCTATGAATATCAAATTTTTTGTTACTTATCTTTTGCTTTTGACTTGTTACCGTTGGACTTGACGAACCTGGGGTTTCACCAACAAAAGCACGTTGAAATTTTGTGTTATACGTGTACACTTCTTGGTGGCTTCATCTTCGATATTCTTACTGTGCCTACGGGAATTATGCTTTATCAAGTAGAAGTGTTTGCACTACCTGTCCAGAGAAGTGAAGATCTTGCCACCTACTGTGTACATGGTCTCAAAACGGCCGGGGTAAATTTTGTATCCACTAAATGAACAGAAACCGATTTTCATCTTTCGTTCTTATTACTGGAAAAATAATGAAGTTAATATGTTATACAATTTATTAAAATAATTTAATAAATTACCAATAGTTTCTAGTTCGTTTTTATTAAATGCTTTATATTTGTAAACTAACATTGTTATTGCAAGTTTGCACCTTCTTTTTTTATGTTTTTATTTCCACTCCGAATATACATAATAATTCCATATCTTTTTTATAAATTATATAAAATTTTAATAATATATGTACTGTATATTTTTGGAATATAATTTCTACATGCCGATTCCATTTATTGAACAAAATAAACTGATGTGAAAACATCGTCGTATTAAAATACTGTAAATGTTTATGGTTGTCGGTAAAACTGAACATAATATTATTAAATCATAATAATAAAATTAATATTTTTGGCTACCTACCTAAAAAAATTATATGTGCGTCATATATTTATGCATATACGAAGCTCTATATATGTTTGAATGCGAAAATTTGGGGGTATATGGAAATATATCACCATATTTATCTATATATAAATTCATATATTTCTTATATATTTTTTTTTTATTTTTTAAAGTTTGAATCAAAATATATAAAATAACTCATACATTTAATATTTCTTGATTTATATTTATACATGATTTATGTTGTAATTTAAATACATACATAGCATCACTTTCCAATAGTGCTCTTCCCCATATTTTGGTCTGTGCCGTTGTTAAATTAAATTTCAGACCGTGGTTCTACTCTTTCTGCCAAAATCGACGTCACCTCATGTAAACACAATTAAGGTGCAACTCTTGTTTGTTCAATTTCCTGGAGTAGATTTATAAGATAAAAAGAAAAATATTTTTCCATAATATTCAAACACATACCATCAATACCATCATTTAGCACGTATAATTGAGAATTGTTAGAATATTTTCATACTTAATTTGGTTTATAAATGTAATTTTTTATTTTATTTTCCTTCTTGTAAATAAATTGAAAAACACTTTTTATCAAAGACACCAATTTGTTTAGTATTCAAAAAGGTCGAAAAAGCCTAAATGCCCTTAAAAATAAAGTCAGAATAATTTAACATTATTTTTAATATAAAAACTTACTTTTTCTTGTTCTCAAAAATTTTATTTTCATATGAAAAAACCCAACGATTTGCTATGATTTTTCATCATTTTTGTGCTGTAATTCGTTTTTTAAAAATTTTCAAGTTTTTTATATATATTTATAAATAGTGATACTTTAAAAATTAAATTTGTAACAGCAAATAAGGAACTATTTTTATCGGTATCGAAATAATAAAATTTTAGCCTTTTCAAGGCAGTTTTAAAAACTAAAAAAGGCTAGAAAAAAGCTAGAAGCTAAAGCGAAAATTTAGAGGCTAAAAGCAAAATAAATAGGCTAGATTTGTAATCAAAAAGACTAAACTACCAACAATACTTCTATATGAAATTTAGTAAAAATGGATAAATTTGTAAAATAAAAATATTTGCATAATTTAAATAAAATGATTAAAACAATCCTTTTAAAATTGTGTATCATTTTATTATTCAAAGTATAGAAACTGATTTCAGCTAAGCTATTTAATATATATTCATTGTAAATTTTTCTGTAATGACATTTATGCATTAGTTCGTATATGCTCTTATATATGAAAAATATTTTCATATATGACACCATATTTGACTAAAAATCATATATATCTATATATTTTCATATATGATGATATATGATCGTTTTCAGCTAGTGCTACAAAAGTGTATTTGTACTGCGCACAATATAATTGATATATTTTTTCTATATCTTACTTAAAAAATTATGCAATCTAAAAAATCTTTGGATAAGCACATTTTCTTTGCTCGTTAATGTATTAAAATTGAAACACGATAAATTGAAGCAAAAATTATTCAGGTGATTGGAGAGAATCTTTCTACAATATCTGCAACAGATTTTCTACGATATCTTTTTTAGTATTGACCAACCTGTGTTATTTTCAATAGTTTGTTTACAAAACACTAAGTAGGTAATTTTATTTCATCTACGAATGAAACTTAAAAAAATCAAATTGTTTGAGATTTCATTCGTCATATGCCATATTCGAAAAATATCTTTTGCTTCTTATACCCTACAACACCATAACTGGTGGGAATATTATGCGTTTGTTCTAATGTTTGTAACGCGCAGAGAAAATCATGGAACCCTTCTTAAATTATACCGTTCGACTCAAAATCACCTTCTGATATCTCTATGTCCATCTGTTCGACTGGCTGCCTGTCCATGTGAACAAAGTGTATGTCGCAATTTTGAAAATATCTTGATGAAATTTGGCATAAATAATTATTTTCGTACAAGAACGAAGTCCGTTGAAATTGGTCATGATCGGTCCATTATTTCTCCTAGTACCTAAACAAATGACTCCCCCCCCTTAGTAGGTGTTTAATGATTATAAATATCTTAAATGTTGTAATATTTTAATGCAATTTGGTGTAAGTATAAATTTTATACAAAATTTTATGGAGATCAGTCAATAATTGACCACGGCTCCCATATAAGGCGCTCTATCATCCTAAAGTGGATAAATTCATATAAATGTTGTTTTACATTTAATAGAATTAGCGGTCCACAAATGTCCCTCCATGAATTTTGGTGCACACAGAGCAAAGTATATAAAGTTGTCTAATTTTTGTTTTTTTTTAATTCTTGGAAGCAAAAAAATTAATATCCAAGTTAGTTAAGTTTTTTTATGGATTCTTTTTGGTATTAAACAAAAATATTATTTATTGTTTTCTTTTTCTCTTTTTTAATTACGAAAAATTTCTTTTTAAAAATGAATATAGAATAAAACTATACAAGTTTTAAAAATATTTTAAAATAGCAAATTTCTCAAACCACACTTAATTAAATTGTCTACTCTGATTATTCTCTGGTAAATCTGTAGATGAAATTAAATTTATTATTTTTTACCTATTTAGTGTTTTATGTCTGTATACATTTACATGTATATATCTGTGATGCAAATGAACTGCTATGATTAATTATTAACAATATACAGATTTATTATTTTTTTTTTTTATTCTATTAAGTGACTTTCAAAGTAAAAAATTTATTAATTTTGCCCTACATCACGTAAAAGATAACATACAAAATGAAATCAATTAATTTAATAAACTCAAATAATATAAAATTAACCAAATTTATCTACATATGAAAAAATTCAAAATTACAAATATTTTTAAAAAGTAACATGTTTTATTTTTAAATACCCTGATAGTTCTGATTTTATATTTTAGTGTATCTTCAAATTAAGTCTGCTTAAGCCATTATTAAACAGAATTTCATGAAATATAATTAACTTTAATTATAGTTAATATTATGCCAATATTACTATAAAGTTTTTAAATAAATACCAATTAGTAAAGGTCATTCACTTTTTAATATGATAAAAAAAAATAATAAAACATGAAATCATTTAAAGTTGAAAAATGAGTATATTGCACTTAAGATTTAATATGCAAAAAATTTTTACATTATTTATACTTGATGCTAGAATGGAGATTTTTTATTTTGTTATATTTATGTTTTTATGTTAAATTTCAGTTAAAAATAAATGATTTAAATGACTTCTCTGCTATGGCAATGTATGCAACCTATTATTAAATAATCAAATACAAGATCAGCCATTGAATATTTGTTTGTTACTCAGGATTTTTGACGACCGCTATTAACAAAACTAGCTTGAAAATTAAATTGTTTTCCTTTCATTCTTATGAGTTATAACTAAATAATTTTAGTTTCATTTTTTTAAAATTCCTTGAATTGTTTCTAAATATTTATAAAGTTATTTTAGGAATTGTTTGTTATGAAATAATAATATATACTGTTAAACATTTTCTATAAATTGACTTTATAATTCTTACTTATATACAATCTCCAATAAAATATACTAATTTCACACAAGTAATGGGATTTCTAAAGAAAACGGTTTGCTATTAAAATATTTGTTAATTATTTATAATTTTAAATAACCCAGCATGACTTGCTGCGAATTTTAGTTTTTCAAATGACAAAAAGAATAACTATACCATTTATTTATTCATTGCCGAAAATTTTAAATCCTAAAATTTTATTGTTACCCTACAAATAATAAATGTATAACTCTACATTAAACTTCTGCTGGTATATTTTATTTTTTTTCCATTCAAAGAAAAAAAGAAAACAATCATAGAAAACTTTAAACATTTCTGGCTAATTAGATGGATCATTAAGAATTGTTTACCACCAGATGCTGTAATATTATTTTTCTTTAGAAATTAAATGCAATTAATTTGAGTTCAAATACTTTATAAATGATTTTATAAGTGCAATCCAAAACTATTAAGAACATAATTAAAATCCTCCAGAAAAATAGGGGGGATTTATTTGTTACAAGTTAGAATGTATTGCTGAAAAAAAAGAAAGTTTAAAGTTAATAAATATAAGCATTATTAAGCTAAAATCTTTACAGAGTTTAATACAAAAACAATTGCACTTAATGAGCAATATTTTTCGTTAAACAAAATATATAGTGATATGAAACATCTACGCAAAGAAAAAATATTGGCAGGCAATCGGCACTAATTACATCGTATAACAAATTCCCAATTTTTTTTCGCACATGAAATATATTTTAAATAACGTTTCATTCGAAACTTTTAAGGCCCTTTGAGAAGAAATGAAATGAGTACGTATTTTTACTATGTATGGTCCTAATTTCATACATGTATCGATTGTATTCAAGTATCAAAATGACTGTCTCAGGTTCTTATTCATATTTAATTAATCATATCGCATTTTTATTATAACTATTCAGCTGGAAAAGTATATGTGTAGATCATATATACTATATATATTATGTTCCATATATATTTGGATCCAAAAATTAAGGGTTTATTGCCATATATATCCATATATTTTCATACATGTATCAAAAAATCTATTGTGAATGATAATAATAATGTTAATATTATTAAAAACTCAAAAATGAAAACATTATATACGTACAATATAAATGTTTAATTTAATACATAAACTAAATAAAAACTCCTTTTAAAGGGACATCCTTCTTAAATACGATTAAACCTTGAAGACTTATCTGAAAAGTATTTTCATCCCCTAAGTGTTCAATAATAAGTTAAGTTAAAATATTTTTACATACACTTTGATTTTCTGATATTGGAGCCTCCTAATACTGTCTGCCATTTAGAATATTATGTTGCTGAAACTCGTTAGATTGATTTAAAAAATTCTGCTAAAATATAAGAAACTTAAAAGTGGGATCATGTTGATATATCGCCGCTGCTCTAGCCATGTGTTTTTTATTAGGTTTTCAGAAGAGTGAGAATACTATTTTAGTTTGTAATTTAACAAATTTCTTTGAAATTTAAATGATTAGTTCGAACATTAATACAATTATTACAGATATCGCGTAAATAGAAATCGTAATGATTAGATATAAGAGAGCAATAATAAAATATTTCAAAATACTACACATAACTCATTTTGCTTGAATATTTTTAGTAAAATTATTTTTTAATTTAAAACATATTTTACATTTAAATGCTTTGGTTCGTAAAACTTTACTTTAAAAATTTAACAAAGTTTCCAAGAAATAATTTTAATTAATTAATTAATTTTTTCATCTAACTATTACGTTTTCTCCACACACCAAAAATAAATTGACCAATTCGTACTTATATCAATCCGGGGTGGTATCAAGAGTAGTGTAAGTACATATTTTCTTGAACCAAGTGTGAATCAAAGAATGACAAAAAATTTAATTGAACTAATCTAAAAGTTTTATTGTTTTAACATATCTTCGCTTGATTTTAGCCTAAGTCCATAATCAAAATGAGCATTAATAGAATTTATTTCAAAATAATTGGATCACAGTTACTTTCAAAATGCACCTGATTTAAAAAAATATAGATTTTGAATCAATTCTAATTGTAATGAATTCTTACTTAAATTGATCCATAAAGCTCCGTCCATTTTGAGCAATTTTTACACATTAATATGATATATAATATTAAAGAAAAACAAAAATTTTAAATGCGTTTATAGGAATATGCAACTTTTTCATACCGGGCTACAGAATTATACCTTAGGTTTTGATTTTTAGGCATTTTTCATATTTTTTTCTCAATTTATTATTTTGCCGGCAGTATTTTACAATATATTTATATACATTTGTACATATTCCTATAAATGCATTTAGAATTTTTGTTTTACTTTGAGATATATTCTTTTCTCTTAGTCAAAAACAAAGATGTGTTGTTACAACAATTTGCGATATAACGGTACTTTTTTTATGTAAGAAATATTTGTTTCTTGCTTTTGTTGTTTTCTTTAATTTAGCAATCAGAACATGTTGGTGATCATTTCAGTAGCATATTCCTGTAAACACAGTCGAAAAAAATATGTCTAAAAAGTTGTTGCAAAAAAAAAAAAAAAATATATATTAAATTTTAGTTGTTTGTTTCACTGTACTGGAAATATTTTTTTAATTGGGAAATATCATCAGCGTACAGGATGCCCAAAGGAATATTTTACAGACCAGAAAAGAAATTCAAATACAATTTTTTGGTGAAATTGGATGAAAAATTAATCGTTCGGAAGGAATTATTCAAATCTTTCTTAAGAAAGTGCTAAATGCTAAACAAAGAAAAACTACACTTGACCTTCCTGTTCATTCCGAACATGACGCACACATTTTGCGAACAGATGTTAACATAAAATGGAAGAAAACAAAATGTGAGCCAATATTATAAGGAAAATCGTTTAAAATTTATGCACATATACATGAAATGAATGGAATGAGGTAATCTTTTCTGATGGAAAAGAAACTCAAATTCGGCGGTCCCGATTTGTCGAACGAAATTCGTATGTCGAAACACAATTTCGGTGAGGTAGTGTTATGGTTTGGGCAGTATTTTGTGCTGTAAGAAAATCCGATATTTATTTCGTTCCAACTAAAATGAAAAGTGCAATTCATAACGAACTGTTGGAAAGTGCTCTTTTCTCATTTACGGGTGAAAAAATGGATGAAGATTGTACATTTCTACAGGAAAAAGTTGCAATCCATGACTAGAACCAATCTAAACCGGGATTTAATGAACATAATATTCTACTATTGAGCCTGCTGGCTAACAGTCTGGATTTAAATCCAATGGAAAACCTGTGGGGTACGTGGCCCTTAAAGTGTTCGCAAGAAATGCACATAATGAAACCATAATGACAATAACGGAGTTAAAGCTTAAAATTAAGCAAGCTTGGGAAGAAATTAACAGTGATTTTCTTCAAAAATTAGTCGCATCAATGCCAGGCCGAGTTTTTTAAGTTATCCAAAACAAAGGTTCACAGATTATTCATAATGCTAAATTCGTTCATTAGTTTAAATGCGTATATAGGAAAATGCCATAAAAACTGGCATTAAACTACTAAAGTTACAGTGAAAAAATTATAATGTATATATTAAGTTTTTTGTTAATTTTTTAAGTGAAGTCAACAAATAATTAAAAAAAAAAATAATAATTTGTAGCACCTTAGTTATTTTTTAGCCCAATTTTTGGTAAGTTTATTAAAAAAATTGATGTGCGTTTATAGGAATATGCACCCTTGTATATATTTATTTAACAAAAAAGATTATATTTATTTTCTGTCTAATGATTTTCCATAAATATCGAAGTTTCCTTTTTTTAATTTAATGTTTATTGTTCTTCTCTACTTTCTATAAAATTACTTCAAGTTTTATTAATATTTTCTGTTTCATTTTAAACCATCTGTGAAAAAAGAATATTTCGGATGAGCTTTGCATACATTTTTATTTTTACTCAAAAACCTTTTATCATATTAAGAGTTTTTGTTCGTATTTAACTAAATATTGGCCATTATTCTACTATATTTTGTTGTTATAATGTTGAAATGTATTTTGTAAAGAAGCACTAAATAAAATGTGTAGAAAATTGTGTTGTATGTTTGTATTTGCATTACATGAATATCTGTTGGTTTAGCAAAAAATAAGTTAAAATATTTAAGTTATATGGGTCATTCTGTAGTAGAAAGATTTGAGATTTTGTTTTAAGTAACTATGGTTTAGTTAAAGAAAAACATATAAACCATTATAGGTATGCGAGAATATAAAGTGCTAACATTATGTTTTAATTTTTAAAACTATTTTAACATATTTTTGAAACACTTAAGCCTATAAGCCTAATAAAGAGTATGAGAAAACTTTAGTGCATTTACATTAAAATTTAATGAAAATTCTGAATTAATGCCAAACTGTTTTGTTTACACTTCTAAAATCATTGTCAGAATTTTTCTGTTTAAAATATTAACTAATAAGAAAAAACATATATGGCCATAAAATCTATAAAAATATTTAAAAACTTAAAATTTTTAAATATTTAAAATATTAAGACCCTTTCATCGGGTTCCACTGTTTAATGCATGACTAAGTACATTTTAAGTGAAACGTTGTAGAACATTACTACTTTTCTAATAGAATAGTTTCTATGTTGCATTCACTTTTTTATCTTTGTAAATTCAAGACAATTTAATCACAAATACTACTCAAGCAACATTTCCAATCCATTAGCTTGATACAAATATAACATTTTTCTATTTTGAGTTAACATTTATCTATCGTATATTCATCATATATAAAGTAGGAATATCTTCAATAAAAATAAATAAGCAAATATTTCGTATTGGGAGTAAATTTTAAATTGTATTTGGTTAAACATACAAGTACTTAATTTTATTTTTAATAGAGTGACTAAAATAAAAGACTTAATAATATTCTGAATAAATAAATCTATATTGGTGTTCTTAAGATGAAATTTTAAATAAATCGCTTTGGTTAAAAATATCGCACTCGGTTGCGCTTAGGGCCATTGAGATACCTTGAAATCTATGTAATAATCTAAAAAAGAATTCTAGAAAGGCAAGCCAAATTTCAATGAAATTAAAAATAAATACCACTCACACTACTATAGACAAATTTACAGTTCCCTCGGTTCACGTTACCAGCAGCGTTACTGTTTAGCGACTATAGTTACAAATTGTCCTTTTTCAACCACCTGGCCACTTTTTTGGCGACATTTTAAGACTACATGCTAAATAACGTGAAACTAAGTTGTCTAAAATATTTCGAGCCATTATATATTAATTTTAATGAAGAAATTAATTATTTTGAGATTGTTTCACAATATGGTGATGTAAAAGAAGACCCCTAAGAATTTATAAATAAATTTAAACTGTTAGAAACTAAATCTAATGATAAAGTATATGTACAACTATTTAAAATATCAAATTCCGAAATTTCTTGGCCCTGATTGGAAAATTTAAAAAAAAATAATTTAATGATCCTTATTTATATTTTTACTTCGGCTTATAGCAGTTCCTTGGCGGATCGTGGTTTTTTCTAAATTATCACTGATGAAAAATAAATTATCCAACAGACCTAAGGTCAATGCTCGTGAATCAACTCTTTCAATTTATATTTGTTTAACGGGGATTTACAAGACTTGAGTCCGAGTGAAGACCTCGTACTAAAGTACAGAAATTTAGCTAATAAAAAGATGGTAATTTTAAGCTATTTTTATGAATAAATCTTTATTTTTACAATAATAAAAATTATTATAAATACATTATTTTTTTATTTATAAAATTGAATTTAGTAGTTGTTCTTAAAATGCAATATCTTTTGTTTATGTTTTTATCAAATAAACATATTTTAAGGAGTGTTTTAGGTACTTAAGCGGTTGGCCCCTTTTTGATGACTTTTTTCTGTAATTCCTTTCTGTAAATACTTTTTAAAAATTCTCAACGATAATACCGGTTACCACATTTATCAGTGACATTTCTTTGAGACTCGAGACTGCGCTAGTGTATAGCTGTAAGTCGCATAACTGAAACTTTACAGAGTCTTCATCTCTTTTTGCTACCTAAAGGCTCAGAGCGTTCCTGGTGTCCTGCATGTGGTGATTGAGTGTAATTTCGCTAACTTGCTTTTCATCAATTATATTGGATACAGCAACCAAGTAAGTCAACGCGCAAAAATGAACTTCCTGACAGAGAAGGGTCAAAATCATCAGATAATATACCTTCCGAAAGACGGAATTTGCCACTCAGTCTGCTATAGGTGCCATCCTAATATTAAAAGTTTTTCCAAAATTTGTCTGCAGTATTAAAAAATGACATAAAATTTAGGAAGCTGCGAGATTTTTTTCGCAATATCTCAAATTTTAGAAGTGTTTTGAAATTGTTATGTTTTGTAGCAACGTGCAGTCACTTCACTGCACTAAATTTCATCTGTCTTTTTTTGGATAGTGCCATGACCAATACAGTTGTATTTCTCTCACCTGAGTTGTTGAGATATACTACGGACTTAGCGGAAATATTTGTGATGAAAATATTAGGGAAAAGAATATACATACTATAAGAATGGAGTTCATCGTATCAGTAATTAATAGGCAGGCAAATTTCTGCACTTTGTTTAGAGTAATAACTAAATTCCACCATACAAGTGATCCTTAGGTTAAAATAATATACATTCAAGAGGCTATATAAGGTTTTAGATACCATACCTTTCCGTAAAATTCCGCAAGTGTAGAAGGTATATAGGGCCTTCTGCATTCATTTCTCTGAATCTTATTTTCACAGGACTTCAGAACTACGCTTTTCGTAATTCGGATTCCTTCATTCTACAACCCGGAAAGTGTGTTGTCATCAATAGTTCAAAAGTTTTCCTACTACCTTCTGTAAAAGAAACATGCTTAAACTAGATGTATGTGTGCTATTTTCCAAATCTTCTTAGAAAATCACGCCTTCTTTATAAAAATTCTCAAATCGATTATCAATTGCAGCCGTTCAGTTCTAGATCTATCTTGAAAGTATGTTGGCGTTAGTAGTTCAAGATTTCCCCTACTACTCTCCATAAAAGTACCATCTGGATTCATTAGGAATCAAGATGTACTGTGATTTTTGGATGCTAACTTGCATAGCCCAGATGCATCCGTGATACTTAAAAAAATCACACGTACTCTATAAGAATTCTCAAATAGATTACCAAAGTTGTAGCTGTTCAGGTTATGTTCATTTTTGCCTTTAACAATGTTCTGTCTTCTCAAAAAATGCAGGTAATAATTGGATGTTAAACTCGAGTTATTGTAAGATCAAAAATTAAAGGCTATAAAAAAGTTTAAAATTACTCCAAGTAGCATTTTTTTGTATGGTTTTCTGAAGTCGCAGGACTATGGAAATAAGTAGTTATCGACCAAGTACTTAAATATAACGTAGATCACATGGTCCTTGAAAACACTAGTTAGCAAAGAAAAAAAAAAGAGAAATTTTTACCCTTAAACAAAATTAGGTGGACTATATGAAATTTGACGTGCTGAAATCGAATTTTCTTGAAGTTTTTTTTTTTCTATCAGGTTCGCCTTTATAGAATAACTCGAGAATGGTTTGTCCAGTTGAGATAATCATAAAGCTAAATATATTGCGATGGAAATAAGTATCGTGAAAATTGATGAACAAGTAACAATTTTATTAACTGAAGGCATCTATAGTTTGATAATTTTTTGATAATTTTTGATAATTTAAAAAAATGGTTTTTTGTTAAGTCTATTTTTACGAGAGACTTTAAAAAATGTTTTTTTTTTTGTTAGGTGTATTTTTAAGAGAGATTCAATCCAAGTGCATAAAAATTATGGTGGGTCGTTCTCAAGTTTCAGTAACTTAAGTGGGTTATGAAGCGATAGCTTGAGAGAACCCCTGGTTTAGAAGATCCTGATTTATTGCCTTTTATTTTACGTTAATCACTACTGTGCAGTGTAATATTTTAGTACGAATAAAATACCTATCCATGGTCTGTTACCAAAAAATTAATCTTCAGATATATTTGTGTGTAGAACACGTCAAAGAGTCTACTAGATACATTTTATCGTATTGGGAACTTTACATTTGTCTTGATTACAACTTTTTACGTATAATCATGTCATTTCTAAAAATAAAAGAAAATTAAACAAAAAATAGTATAATATTTTCTATGATTTTCGTATGAAAGATGCTATGTTTTACTGTAAATACTTGCTAGTACTCTTGATTGTTTAAATTTTATGAGTAGACAAGAAAATACTTTATTGGTTATATTAAATTAAATTATATAGAAAATGTCCATATAATGTTGAATATATATTTGAAATAAATATAGACCAAAATTGGTTTGTAAGTGAAATTTTAAAGATATGAAATTTAATAAAAAATTTTAAATATTAGTTCAATATTAATTCATTCTTTTTTAATGAAATTTTTCCAGGACCAGCAATATTTTTATTTCGAGTATACTTAAATTCCGATCATTTTGAAATCCTATAATTTAAGAATATTTTTAATCGATATGTGCGCAAGATGATTTGTATGTATTGAGTTAATAAATCAACTAATGCAATACTCTGTATCTAAATTAAAAAAAATAAAAAATAATCAATGCGTCTTACTATTTAATGTTAAAAGTTTTACAATTTTCTTATTATAATTTATTTTAAATGCTATGCTTTATCTTTATAAAAACTACACATTGTGTCACACACGTACATATATGTATAAACAAAGATTTGTCTTGATTTTCCATTCTTAAGATAAATCATAATTAATTTGTTTACAATGAATTTTGTAATAAATTATACTTAAACAAAATAAAACATGCTAAACATTAAAAGAAGTAAAAATAGAATATAAAATACACACAAAAGATACAAATATTAAGGATTATAGAGCAAAAAGATGCATTGTAAATCTTAAGGCACAAGTGAGGAAGGCCTTGGAAGAGGGAAACAGTAAATATAGATTTAGAAACAACATATTAATTTAAAAACAAAAATCTTCTACTAGTTTGTATTATGAATAAAAACAAACACATATTTTTATAATAAAAATACATGCGAGTTTTTCACAGAAATTTTTTTTCTAGTCTGCAACGATTTTAAATACATATTGTTAAACTTCATATTCCTCGTCTATTTAAATCACAGCTGTACTATGCAAGACAAGGGTACAAAATTTCAATAAAATATTTACATTTTCCCGAAAATTCTTTGGTAAAATGGTGTTTCCACTCTTTACATCAAGACAATCTAATTGTTGGGAGTCCGTACAATACGTAAACTGAAGTGCAGTAATTATGGTGGAAACCATACAGCTAGTTACAAAGGTCATACAATACGTAGGACATAAAACTAGAGCTTCTTCCATATAACCACCAAATATTATTGAAACTAATTACTCCCAATTAATAGAGTTATCTGGCAACAAACAATCATATGCAAATTTTCTTAGGAATAATCAAACTTAACCGCCAAATTCTCAGCCTAAAAATAAATTTAACTCTTCATTAAATTTAAATCAGTAAACAATTTCATAAATTCTATTAGTAATATAATGTAAAAAATGCTCAAGATGCAACCGATGCTATTATAGGATATTCTAAATAAACCAGAAACTATCTAAAGATAAGTTTTTGGAATGAAAATGGCACGCGCCAAGATAAAAATTAACTAGAATATTAACTAACCAGCAAGTTGATACAATGTTGATTTCTGAAACTCATTTGACATCTCGAAGTATGTTCCAGATAAAGGGATATATTTCTATTATACAAAAGATCCCCGAGGAAGAGCATACACTACTTAATATGTGAAATTTGTGAAGATTATCTTCAAGCTACAAGAGTATGTATTGAAGATTATTGTAGAAACTTAGTGATTTCATAGGTATATTTTGCCATAAATTTTCAATTTCAAAAAATCAAAACAATAATTTTTAAAAATTACTAGGTCCCCGTTATCTAACATTGGCGATTATAACTACTGATTACCCCGAAAGATTGTGTTTTGTTTGATACAATTTATAAAACAGATTTTAATGTGAATTCGAGCGATAAACCTATATACTGTCCCACTGTTCTACTCAAAATATAGGATGTCATCGACTTTTGTGCTATGAAAAATATCTCAATGGAGATAAAAGTTGAATACTCATTGGAATTACCTTCAGATCACTCACCTACTTTTGTTATGCTATTGAGCCCTATGAAATTGTATCTTCAGCTGGTAACTTAGCGATAACAGGAACAAGGATAAATTGTCTGAAATATAAGAAATACCTTAATGCTTTTGAAGCTACCCCGGATAACATTAGAAATAATACTTTATATTTTTAACTCGATATTACACCTTGAATATTATCCACCAGAATGGAAGGTGTCAGTGATTACCTTGATACCTAAGCCGATAAAATATCATTCAAATGTAGATTCGTATAGATCCATAAGTCTATTTTCTAATATGTCTAAGCTTTTTGAGAAGCTCCTATCAGAACAGGCTAAACCCACTAATAACAAACACATAGACATGTAAATGATATAAACAAACGATTCGAAGAAACAAAGTATTGTTCCGCTATCTTCATTGTCGTATCGCAAGCTTTTAACAAAAGTATGGCATGAAGGCTTGTTATAGTATAAGATAGCACAAAATTTACCCATAAATACACATAAATTATTAAAAGCCTATATAACTGGTCGGAAATTTATTCTTAAAGAAGGTAACTTTTCAAGTATACCAAAGCCTGTTGAAGCAGGTGTAACCCAAGGTAGTGTATTGGGTCCTATGTTATACCTAATTTACAACTCCGATATGCCAAATAATAGTTAAACGCACTCATCAACATGATTAAGAAAATGGAAAATAAAAATAAACGAACAAAAATGTACATATGTAACATTTACCTTGCGTAGGGAATGGTGCCTACCTGTCCTGATAAATAACGATGCAACACCCCAGCAATCGGAGGTTAAATACCTCGGTATTCATCTTGATCGCCGCTTTACTTGCAAATTTTATATAGATGCAAAGTTAACTCAAATGAGATTGAAAGCGCTCTAAATAAATTGGCTTATTGGCAGAAGCTCTATGTTAAGTCTAGGTTGCAAACAACTCCTTTACAAAATATTTTTAAAGCCAATATGGAATTATGAGATGCAATTATGGGGTACAGCTTCAGCATTGAAAAAATACAAAGACGCCAATTGAAAAAATACAAAGACGCCAAAACAAAATATTATAAATTATAATCGCAGCACCCTATTAAGATTATTTATGATTTTTAAGATTATCTATAATTTTATTGCACTACCATCAATTAATACCAATATACATAAATTTAAGATCGTTTCAACTAAAAAGGATATTCATGATATTAAAAAAAACACTATTTATCTATTCTTTTTAAGAATTTTAGAATATTTTAGAATAACATTATGATGATGGTTCTGAAATAACTTAGTATGTAGTTCTAACATGAAAATTCTTAAAAATTATTTTAGATGCATAATATTAAAACGATCATGGATGAAAAAATTGATGCAAATTATGGAACAGATATTTGATATTACTCGAATGGACACATGTGACCAGTTAAAGCTACTATTGTCACCAATCGTTTATTTAATGATTTTAATTTTGTAACGGGAAACACTTCTAATATACCAAATATTATTTATTCAAATCAAACTAGCACCTATACTTTTGAAGGCGGGTTATTTATTACTTTTACGAGTACTATTTAATGGAAATGAGATCGAATTACGGGTACGACAACTTGAATTAATTTGATTCTAAACACATATATTTCGATTTTAGGCTGTCTAGACAGACATATTTCCTTAGATATTAATTTCCAATAGTAGAAAACTGCAAGAGTCCAATAATCACGAAGGATAAAATTTTAATTATTTGACATAGGAAGAGTGTCAAAATAGGTACAATTCCTAATTCCCTGTGTTAGAATTTGTTTCAGAACAGAAATCAAGGAATATTTGAACACTATTTTGTTATCGGTTTTTATGCAATGTCTTCTAATTGCGAAAAAATTATATTTAGCTATTGATTCCATCATAATAACGATCGGAAATGGTCTATATGTAAGAATAGAAAATCATGGCATTCAACAATACTATCGAAATTTTAAATTTAAAAAATCATGTTGATTTGTTTAGATTGTTACATCGGGTCTCGCTATAAGAAAAATATATGCGAACAAAGATCTCATCACATAGCGTTGCATTTTTTATGCTCGTAACTGTATGTATGTCTCAATAGTTTTATGTATTTGTACTATACACATAACTATAAATATTTGCCACAGAATTTAGCATAAACTTCCATATTTATTTATGTGTATATTGAAGAAATTTAAGACAAAACAAAATATTTAAGATATGAATACATTTAAATACCCAAAGATATGTGTTTTAAGCAAATAATACTTAAACATCTTTAGTATGTGTTCTACAAAACCATACAGCATACAGCTGTGTTTGTTTTGTGTTGAGCGTTTGGATAAATTTATGATTAGTAACTAAACACACTTCAAATTGAACTAGAGTTTGGGGTCCGAGAATTCCCGGATGAGAATTCCCGGACGAGAAATCCCGGGTTTCCCAGCAAAATGTCGTCGGTAATTCCCGGGATTTTTTTTAATAAAAATAGGATTATATAAAAGTTATCTAAATATAATTGAAAAGAAAAAATCTTGCAAGAAAATAAAAACTAAATTAAATATAAAATGATTGTATTGCCGTCTGAAGTATTCACTATCGAATTTTTGACATACTGATTAAATGCAAAATATTTTGTTTTTCAAAAGTATTAATACTTCTCGTCATAGAATGTCTTAAAAACTTAATGAAATGTCAAAACAATTTTATATTCAGCAATAAAATTTTCGATTTTTTCATTGTATTATTGGTTTGTGTAAATTAATATTAAATAAGTTGTGCGTCGAAAATATATACTATTATAAAAAAAAGAGTTTGAGAGTTTTTGAAATAAAGACACAACTTGTTTCAGTTCTTTTGAGACACAAGTCTTGCATAAGCAATGAAAATGTAAAGAAATATATATTTATGTTAAAGCTTCAAAACCTAAATATAAATTTGAAAACGATTAATAGAAGCAATTTTAAATATCTTCCACAATTGCGTTTTACTTCTCTAAATTGGAAAGAATTAATGAAGATAAAATGGAAATATAACGATAAGAAAAACTGTAATACCATAGATTATGATAACTTACAATAAATGCTTATTTTATTTTTATGAAATATTTAAAATTGTTTAAATCTTGAAAGATACTTTAATATCATTTTATTTATAATGTTGTTTAATATTCTTTATAAGGCATCAGTACTTTTTTTTTTTAATTTCAGCTTTTAAATGTGAAAAATTCCCGGGAAATTAAAATTTTCATTCCCGTTTCCCGGGAAAAAAAATATCACGGCAAACCCCAAACAATATATGCTAAATATTTGAAGGAAGCAACATGTTGCATAAATGTCATCTTTAGAATCTTTGCTTAGGTGAACATATATTTATTAAATTGAAAGCGAAATGTTTCTAGATGTTAAGAAAAGAGTTTAAAAATCATACAAATCTTTTTGGCACAAATATAATATTTTTTAGAATAAGAAAATAATACTGGTTTGGAAAAAAAGTGAAAAAACTTAATTTTTCTTCCAAACTTTTTTGGAGCTCAAAATTGCGAATATTTAGAATTTCATATTGAAGAAAAAATCTGTAGACTCGTTAATTTCAATCTCTGTTACAGAATTAAAGATGAATTTTAAAATTATACCCTTCACCACAGGTGTAAAAGGTATATATAAGTTTGTCATTCCGTTTGTAATTTCCACAATTTTCACCGGAGAGCAAAAAAGAATGATGTCCGTCCGTTTGTCGGTAGAAATGGCGTTATGAAGGCACTCGATATTTCAGATACATAATATATGTATTCTTTCGAAAAATTTTCTATTGAAATTCAGCAAAATTGGCGGAGATAACTTAAAAAACGGTTTTAGAAGCTTTTTTAAACTTTTAGAGGCCTACATATAAGCTAGAGACTTTCGTTTTTTTACAGAAAATTTGTGAACATTTTTCTGAATTTTTGTACTAAAGAAATGAAAAATCGGCCAATAAATTTTGGAAATATAGACTAAAGTGAGTTTTTGTTCTTTTTGGAGCCCTCAAATAAGCTATGGACTTGTTCTTATAAAGATCGGTCGGAAACATTTTTGTAAAATTTCAGTTTTTTAAATCAACCAAATCGGTCTGTAAACACTGAGTTATTGATAAAAATCTGAAAAGATCAATTAAAAATAATCACACACAAACATTTATATAAACTGAAGCAAATTTGAATGTGTTTGAGTACTTGGTTTTTTACGCTCTTTGTTCCCAATGTGTTTGTTATGTCTGATTTTTTTTTTTTTGTTTCTTATTCTCTTACAATTGTTTGAATTTGTTAACCTTGGTGTTGTGTATGTGAAAATGCTGAAAACAGTCGGCTCCGGAAGCATTGGCATAACTATGAGTTGTTGTTGTATATACACATTATTTTATGTATGTTTGAACGTTGATTAGTTGGCAGCAGAAGTATTGCAATTTACAAAGGCTATCAGTGTTGTTGTTTTTGTATATGCAAGCAGTGATTGCTTGGTTTTTGTATACGTACATATATATTGGATATTATAGTCTTTTTGTGTTTTAAAAAAGTTTAGATTATTATTTAAAGTATAAATGTGAAAATAATAATGCATACTCTAAAGCATTATTTTTATTATTTATGGGTAAAGTGGTGAATGGTATAAAAGATTCGACACAGCCGAATATAGCGCCCTAATTTGTTTTCAATGCATTCAACTTATCCATATGCATCGTTTAAGTAATTTTTCTACGATATAACTACATGTTCCATGTGCGTAGCTGCATTTACATACATGATAAGTTCACTATATAAAATCAAAAGCATATTTTTTCATGGAAAAAACTTATTCCATATTACTATTGAGATTTTATTATTTGATGATTTGATGCCGTAATAACTTATTAGAAATTTATTCTAATTTCTCATATTGAAAAAATAAAAATCACAAATATTATAACAATCCAACTTGGACCCCTTTTCAACAAAAGAAACGAAATTTTTGCAGACTTTACCACGTAGGCAGATTTGCAGAATCCATGTTTAGGAAATCAAATGAATTGGGGTTGGCGAATTGTTATTTTTCTGTCAAAAACTGCTAAAAAATCTTGATTTGCATCTTGAGTTGCATATGCAACTCAATGAATTTGTTGCTTGTCCTGTGCAGTGTTTCCCAGTTTAGCCTTTTTAAGATTAAGTCCGGCATCTTTATTTTGCTTTTAGCCTGACATATTTTTTTTAGATTCTAGCCTTTTTTTTAGCTCTTTTTGGTTCTCAAAATTACTTTAAAAAGGCTAAAATGTTGGTAGTTCAGCAACGAAGAATCATTCATTTAAGCATTTCTGTGTTTGGAAATACTTAATCAAAATGGAAATTTAGTCCAAAAATGACAGAAAACTGATTCAAATATTGAATATTTTATTGGCAGCCTTTTTATGATTTTTTTTTATAAATATATAACAATATCTTTAAAAATATGTATGAAGAAATAATGAGAACGAGAAAAATTTATTTTTTTAAATTAAAAAAGAAAGAATAAAAAGTGGTAACTTTTTTCTGACCTTAGTTTTTGGAGCATTTAGCCTTTTCTTATCTTTTTTAAAGTTCATTTTAGCCTCTTTTTTTCTCACCTCCTGGCAACACTTGTCCTGAGGGGTTAAAGCTGAGTGTTTATTTTGTATTTTTTATCGTAGTTCTCTTTATTTTTAATGCATTTCATTACATAGTTACAGAAACGTCGGAGTATTTCAGTGATTTTGCGATAAAAATTATTTTCCAGTGTAAAGAACACAAGTTTTACCATTTCTGATTAATTAAAATCATCTTTTCTATATATTTTCATTCTGAAATATCTGTCACAGATTTTAATTCTATATGGCATTTATAAAGATTCTTCAAGACCGACAAAAGATTAGGAAAAACTGAATGTGGTTCTATTCTGAAGAATACCTAAAAAAGGATTACTATATTTTTAATCTTTCCTTAAGAATAATAAAAATAATAAATTTATTCTCAATGGTCTTTTCATAAAGTTTTTGCATTTCTAAAATTTTGCTGATTCTATCCTGATGGCATGGAGTGTATAAGAGTCCGAGTCAGATATTCAGCGATTTCAATTAGTATAACAAAATAGAAAATTAAATATGTTATTATTTTAATGAAAAATATGCGATTGCTGAAAGTTTGGTTTTCATTGGAAATGACTAAACAGCCATTGTATCTGGATTGTGATTATACATACTTAGTTGGTGTTTCAACTAAATTTTGTTAATTTTGTTTATTCCAAAATGAAAGTTATCGTTCTTACCAGCTCAAATGTGAATTTAGTTCATTTTAGGAAACCGTTTCTAAAAATTTTTGTTCACGCATTATCCTTTTGCGAGATAAATGAAAATGAAAAAATCCTTTTTTCGTCTTTTAATGATATTTTCCACATTTCTGCCAAAGGAATAGTATAACAATTTGGTATAGTAACAAAGCCTTTTTAAAGGCGCATTTAATTCCATAACCATAATTTCGAACCAGTCGAATTGTTTTCGAAATGTTCAATAAATTTTGCAAATTTTGTACTTTGAAAGATATTAGTAATTTTGTGTACACAACTACTTGATAAAGTTATTTTGGAAATTTGGTGTCAGTCTAAGTTTTGATGAGAGTAATGTGTATAACAAATATCACTAAATTCGGATGGGATACGGAAAACAGCTGGTTGGTTTTAAATGGAATAACTATACCAACACACAGGAAAAAAATTTATTGAAAAGCGGTTACAAGTATTAATATAAAAAAAAAAATACTAAAATATCATTCTAATAATTAAAAATTATTTAGTATAAAAATTTTTATATACCAATGAATATAAAAACATCATTATATTAGAATGAAAGTGATTACAATAATTATATATATTATGGCTATCAATTGTGATTGGTTAAAAATTATCTGAAAAAAAAAATTCGAAAGAATCAACCGAATCAAATTAGTGTATTTCCTCTTAACCTTAATATTTGCTATAAAACAATTATTTGTATTAAATGAAATAAATATTAACTATATATTCAGTTCCAGCAATCATATATTTCGGTTATGATAGTAGAATATGTAATAACACAGTGCTTCAAATGACAGAAAATTGTGTTAGTAAAAAGACCAATACTAAATATATAAACGAAAATAACGAAAATAAAATTGTTTGCTGCACCCGATTTGTACTTTTGTAGAAGTTAGTTTTGTTAAATCGTTTAATACAACCATGTTAAATTTATCATAACACTTTCTAATTTCAAAAAGCCAATAACTGTTCAGAAAAGTAGAAAAATGCGGTTGATCCAATCGACGAAAAAATATAAATCTGTATATATTTTCTGAAATTTTTTAAAAAGTATAGAAACAAATTATTTTAAAAATTAAGAAAAAATAAAAATAAAAATTGATTGAAGTATTTAAAAGAGTGGGTTTATTTGAATAAGTACATGCATGTTACCATATACGTGGGATAGTTTGAAGGCATTTCAGGCTTTCGTCTTGCCTATATTTTAATTATTTATTTTAATGAATATTTTGCATATGCAATTTTACTGCCAAAAGGACTTTCAATTTTCCTAAATACATTTTAATCATTATAAAAAAATTGCACTTCCTGACATATTAATTAAGCAGCCCTTGGTGTCTATATCATTTTGTATGGAGATTGTGTTGTCGATAAACCTTTCTTTACTTAGTTTGTCTACGAATTAATAGAATTTTCTATTCTCGGGACTCATTACAAATTTTTGTTTCTCCTAAAAAGGAATATCAAAATTTTCATTATTAAAAATAATAATAATTTAAAGTTCTAGGCACGATTTGATGTGTTTTTTTTTTATAAAAATGTATTATTTATATTTGAGTTATATTTTAAGCTTTTTCTATAAGTAATAAAAATAATTACCGCTTGGGTTTGTGACTGAAAGACTTTAGGTCCTGAGTTCGATCCTTGGCCAATACTTCAAAAAATTGTTTTATAATTTATCTTCAAACAAAAATTAAATTTTTGAAATGTCAGATTAAGCAACTCTTAAATATATTTTCAATTAATTAAAATATTTCTTTGAAATTTATTGAATAAAAATTATATTTTTATCCGCCAGGATTCGAACCCACATGAACACTTTAAAACTGTTAGCTTTGAATGGCATTTTAAAATTCTGAATTCAAGAAGTAGTTCTACTTTAATTTGTGTAAAAAATAATTTTTCAGCATTGCAGAATTTTGAATATACTCAACATATTTAGTTGTAAATTGACTTTTATACGAATGTGTAAGGAGTACATATAATTGTTTTTTAACAAAATTTCTATGAGTGCAGGTAGTCAAGTCTTGAAGCCATGGTTCATATACTCGTAGAATCCATTAGAATTTTTTATTGGCAATATTTTTAATATGGGCATATTTTTTGTGAAAAAAAAATAAGTTTGTCAAAAAAATCTGTGTATATGAGATGTTTTTTCTTAAAGTATTATAACATAACTCTAATTGTGATTTAGATGTTTAAATGTAGATAACAATATGGCATATCATGATTGGCGGTATTGCGTCTTAGAGTCCCAAAGTTAAAAATTCTTAAAAGTTCTGAAAATTTTAAAATAGCTAACTTAAGTTTATATAATTCCAATTCTAAAACTGAATAGGAATTTACAATTCTGCAAATTGTAAATTATTTTAATTCCTATCTCCTCAAATTTACTGAGAGGTAAGTTTTCTAAGTCACACTAAATATGAGTCCAAAGATTAGGGGACAAATTTAAATTGATATAAACTATAATAATCTTTGTTATGAATTTTCTTATAAATGATATTTTCCTATTTATATTGAAATCTTCATTAAAATCTATTAACCATAATATTACATACAAAATGTAGGATGTTTTTAATCAAGGTAAAAGCTATAACAAAACGAGGCATTAATCAGCACTAAATCAGCTTGTTATTATAGTGCATTTTTTTTTAATTTATATGTTTTTGAACGCTTAATAAACAGTATGCACTTACCTAAGTTTTTGTATGTAGCAATTGTGTTAATAATGTGACTTTTAAAATGATCATTAAAATAATATTTCGATTAATTATATTAAAAACTTAATAAAAGTTATGGCAGTTAAACTTATTAACTACGAAAGCATGTAAAATACACATGTTTTATATGTAATACTAACACACATACATTAACATACATATTTACTCATATATGTATTTATGTGTGTACTTTTACAAATGTATATAATTTATTAAAATAAATTATAATAAAATTTATATTGCATTTACATTTATAGAAAGTACGGAATATTTTTTTAATCTTATTTATCTGTATATAATTTTTTATGTTGAATTAAAAAAAAGAATGAAAAAATAAATTAACATGCACGTGAAGATATTTTGTAATATTTTCATAAAATGGTTTATAATATATATGTGTGTGTGTTTATATATAAATACATATAATATTTTTTACTTTTAACAGGACCAACAATAAAAAAAATTACACCTTTTTTATGTAATATGTCATATAAAAATAATAATGTTTATTTTTTATAAAAAAAAAACAAAACAATGTAATGCGTAGGTATTTATATATGTATGTATGTAAGTATGTATATATATAAGTAAATAAAAATATACATGTGAATGTGTATATAAGGAATTTCAAAAATTTTCGAAACTTTTTAAAATCAATTTTATGTGTGTTCTATTTTTATAATTTGCTTTGAAAACAAGAAAATTGGTGATGCAGTTTGGTAGAACTAACATAATAACTAAAAAATGCAAAATTGTAGATCACTCATCTAAAATCTCATTTGTAGAGAGCAGAATTTTATAGTTTGATGCATATATCATTTATGTGAGGAAACCGGGCACGGAATATCATCACAAACTTTTATATAATTAGCGTAAATATTTGTAAAATATATGTTTTTCGCTATTGACAAATACCACTTTTACAGAAATTGACCAAAATACCGCGTAAGCAGATTTTTTTAATAAATAACACTTTCAATGCAAAAACAGTATGCACTATTTAAAATGTTCACCAAATTTTCATATTCTGTTCTACATTTTTATACCCTTCACTACAGGTGTAAAGGGTGTATAAAAATATTTCATTCCATTTGTAATTTCTTCAATATTCATCTACGACCGCAAAAAGTATATTTTTTCTTGATCCTTATTGATGGAGAAGTCGATATAACGATATTAGTCTGTCTGTTTTTCAGTTTTTAGAAAGTCTAGTTTACACATCAAATTATAAGGAATATTCCTTAGAATGACACTAGTAAAAATCCAAAAATTTTATCAATTAATGCCAGAGATATCACCAAAAAAAAATAATAAGTTCATTAGTAACTGAGATATCGATCAAAACGCATTTTTGGACTTTGTGAAACTTCTACATAAGCTTTATACAAATCTGTTTTAAATATTTTTCTAAAATTTTGGTTTTTTGAAGTAAGCATATCGATCCATAAATAACCAAGTTATAGCAAAAATCTTAAAAAAATTATTAAAAATATATACACAATAATATATAAAAACCTTAATGACCTTCAGTGTTGTTGTTTTTGATATAAGTATGCATTAATTTCTGATCAGTTTTGCCGGTTTAGAACTCTTAATTCTAAATCTAGCCTTTTTATTTTGCTTTTAGCTTGAAAATGTTCGTTTTATCTTCTAGCCTTTTTTTGCTCTTAAAAATGCCTTAGAAAGGCTAAAATTTTAATATTTCAGCAAAGAAGGAAATAATTTCTTTTCTGCTTTTGCTAATTTTATATTTACAGATTTCTCTATTTACTTAATTTTGTGTTAATTCGTACAAAAAATCGAGATTATTTATTAAAAAAAAATTTCGCTTGAGGCGCTTCATTTTCTAAACCTGATATAAATTAATTCATCATATAGACTTACTTTTTTACAATTAGTATAATTATTTTTTAATAAACTTTTTATCGATAGAAACTATTTATGGATATACTTTATAAAATTCTTATAAAAACGAAAAGTCAGTCAAAAATGTAGAAATTAATAATCAAAAGGAATTACAATTCAAAAATTAGGAAAAATCACTTCAAAACATTGGGTCAATTTATGTATGAGATATAACTCAAATTTGTACGGGAATTCTGTGGTCGATTTTTTATTGGGTTATTTTACTGGCAGCCGTTCTATGTTTTAATTACAAATTTATGACAATACCTTTAAAAATGTCAAATGAGAACAAGAAAAAATAAATTTTTGAATTAAAAAAAAAAAAAATTATATATATATATTAGCTTTTTTCGCGCCTAATTTTTTTTTGAGGTTTTTTAAAGTTCAATTTAGCCTCTTTTTTACCACCTTCTGGCAACACTGTCGCTGATTGTATATACATATACGCAATAATTTTTTATGTATGGAAATAGTTGGAAATAGAACCATTGCAATGTTATTGTTTGTATAAGCATGTATCTATGTACATACAAACACATATAAATTGTAAATGCGAAAATGAAAAGATAGATTTGATGAATGCTTATATCCTAATTTATATATTTACTTTGGCTCATAGTAGTGCCTTGGCGAAATGTTTTTTTTTTTTTAAATTATCACTAGTGAAAAATAAATTGTCCAACAGATTGTCCAACACTCGTGAGTTCATGCTTTGAGTCGTAAATTTGTTACATAGGGATTTGTACAAAGTACAAAAGTTTAATTAATAAAAAGAGAATTTTATGAAAACTGTTTTTATGAGTAAATTTTTTTTTGCAATAATAAAAATTGTATATAAATTATTTCATTATTAATAAAATTTAATTTAATAGTTTTTTCTAAAATGCAATATTTTTTCTTTTTGTTTTTATCAAATAAACAAATTTTGATTTTTTTAAATCCCTTTTTTGGAGACTTTAATTTTTGAAATCTCCTGTTTTAGACACTTTTTAAAAATTCTCAATGGTTATGCTGGAAGCATTGAAATTACTATTAATGTTGTTATTTTTTGTCCGCCACGGCGGCTTGTCTTCTTTGATTAAATCTTTTCCTTGATGTATAGATCACACATGGTAGAGAAAATAATGGTATGTTACACTGCAAGATAGCTTCGGTCTTAGAGAGCGTAGCAGTGTGGCAGGTATATATAGGTGTACCATAGACTGGACTTGTCTGTGGGTTTATAATGGGAGAAACCTTAGGAGCCTGACCAGAGACTTAACACAATCTGGTACCACGGGAGACAGTAGCTCCTAGTATGGCAACACCGGCCTTTCGGTGTTGTTGTACTGGACTGGATGTTGGAGAAGCCATTCGGGGAGTCACGTGGTGGCTGTGGTTGGATAGCTCCTACTCCTAAGCAAGGGGGAGTGGACTTATCCAGACAATGAATCTCTCTAATTGGTGGACGCATTGTCCTCACCCAGTGGTAAGGCCACCGAGGGGTTAAACCGTCACGGCAGGTACCCACGTTAATCTTGAGTTTATTTGACAACAGCAGTATTGTAATGATTATGATGAATATCTCGAAACACATTTCGCTTCTTAACAACTACCGCGAAGTTGAAATTACGTTATTATTAATGTAAAATGAAAGCATTTTAATTGAATTAAAATCCAGGAGGCGTAAAAATATTTTTAGGATTTAAAAATTTATGGACCAAAAAATATGTTCTTAACATCAAAAATCAACTACACAAATTTTGTATTATAACAGAGTTTTAAAATAATGGGAATTATTTTCGATATAAAACTTATCACGAAAAAAGGTACATGTTAAAAATTTTTAGCGAAAATTTACTTTTTACAAAAATTATAATTAAACTTTTTGTAAGGAATATTACCATGAGTTTTAAAGTCTATTTGACTATATTTTGCAGACCAGTACTGACGTTCGTTTGATTTTTTCCGCAAAATATTCCAAAATATGCTTTTTTTATTATCTGCTATTTTTAGAGAATTTTAGACTTTGCTTCGATAAATATTGTAAACACAGAAGTAATTTTGACATGTACTGACAGCATCTTAGAAGTTCCACAAAATCGAACAGATTTGGTTTTGATAAAGCGCAATCTCTATTTTTGCGATTGTTTTCAAACTTTCAACTTTAAACCTCCACAACTTTTGTGCGCATTGATAAAAATGATTGCCGTTAACAGCTTTACATGCATAAATATTCTTTAATAAAACCACAGATTGACAGTAGTGTCAGAAGGAAAAAAATTGTATAACATTTTTACTCGATATTTTAAAAATTTTTGAAATACCTCATATGTTCAAGTCTGAATGTATGAATAATTTTGTTTACAAATTTCATTAAAACTCATACTTATTAAAAATATAAAAATGAGAGAACTTGTTAAAATACAAGTACAAGAAAAAAAGTAATATATCACATACACACACACATATATATATATATATATATATATATATATATATATATATATATACATCGTCGCCTAAACTTGAAAGGCCGTAACCATATTTTTTTATTTTTTACAGCAGAAGAAAAAATATTATGAAAATGCAAAAGGCCGTAAACACAATTTTAAATTTTTTGCTTTAAAATTTTCGCTCACTTCAATTAAAAAAAAATAAAGCATAAAACACTTTTCGAACCATATTTTTCTTTAATGGAAGAAATTTTATGATTATTTCCTTTATGTATTTCCTGTTACGGTCTTTTCACTTTTGTTAATATTGGTGTTATTTTTGAAGATATAAATATGAAAGTTTTTACGTAGAAATAGTTTAAGTCAATACATTATATTACAGAAAAAGCATTTTGTGGTGAATACGGCCATTTGTATTTTAGGTGACGATATGTGATATGCTATATTTGTAGTGAATGGTAAAATTTA
The DNA here is from genome assembly GCA_932274085.1 of Protocalliphora azurea. Taxonomy (NCBI): domain Eukaryota; kingdom Metazoa; phylum Arthropoda; class Insecta; order Diptera; family Calliphoridae; genus Protocalliphora; species Protocalliphora azurea. The sequence continues at coordinate 3,699,882 of OW026520.1, read as the reverse complement.
ATGTAATGTAAAATGCATCCATACATCAAATGTAAAATTAAGTAAAGTTTACAATTATAGCAATTTATCTATTTAATAAAGGAAAATCCTTCGTGTCAATTTACGTATTAAAATCCGTTAGATTGTAGTACAATAGGTGAAGTTCCATGTATAGAGACATAAAATGATCTTAGATCTCAAATAAAAAAAATAAATGCGGCTGATAAGATACGAAAGACATTCTCTTTTTAGCCACTTTTTAGAAAGTTTTTGTAAGGATTTTAGACATTTTTGTCACCAATAATTGGTGACACTGATCTATCCTGGTATATATTATCTACGTGAGATTATGCCCATATACGTCAAAAACAATTTTTGAAATAGACTTCATATACAATCCGAAGTAAGAATTGATTCTGAGTCGAATGATATAAAAATCATCGTTTTTATTGAATTAAATTTGCTACATTTCTCACCATAACTGCCATTGTAAATACACATGTTTAACCTCACACTTTCAAATTGTCCCCTACTGCAAATCAGTCGTTTTACAACAAAATCAGGAACAATATGAAGATGAACAGCTACAACAGAAATAACAGCAAACAATCATGAACACACGCATGGTAATAATAAAAAAACGTGAGATTTTACACGGTGTATAAAAATTAAAAAAAAAGAAATAATAATAATAATAATAATAATAAAAGAAAAAAATCAGATGTTGAAAAGAAGAAAAACTCAAAATTATACAAAACAAGTTTTAATTTTCCCAACACGTATATGTGTCATAAAATAAAATGTTTGCTTTTTACATCAGAGAGCTACAAACACACACGCACACATAAAGTTTAACTTTGTTATGTTCATGTGTATATATGACATAGTATCTCCGTTATGTTCCTGTGGCATATAAGGGGCATAACTCTCAGTCGGTTATACATAAATACCCATACGTATGTATATTTGTACAACACATTTTTTCTTATGACTTTCCTTAACACCTTGCAATATAAAAAAGTGAAGTGTAACTTATGTATACGCACTTATATATATATATATGTTAGTATCATGGTATATTTCAAGAAACAAAAACAACATTTTATATCTTTAATTTTTACTACGAAGGATATATTTTTTACTATGAGAAAAATTATAAAACGCATTAAAAATTTTATAAATAAGTAAGTAAATTGATAAGTCGTTGTAGGATATAAGACATGGATATTTTTTTAGAATATAACTTATCTCTTAATAATCGTGCACTTTTTAAGTATACTAGCTCTATTGTATTATATAACTGCCTGATAAGACTCATACATCCTTATGGCAAAAAAAAAAATCATTCAACGTTTTATTTTTAAAAATTATCCAAAAAAGGGGATTTCGAAAAAAAAAAGTTGGCAAAAAGGGGATGGGAAAAAGATCCAACTTCTTCAATACCTAAAAAACGCCTTAAAATTGGTTTATTTGATAAAAATAAAATAAAAATATTTTAAACAGTTTTTCATTAGCATTAGTTTCTGACAATTTTAGTTCATTTAAGATTCTCCGGGGTTTTTTATAACATAACTATACATTTTGAAACAATTACAAAAAACTAATTTATTTGTTGAAATGAATATAATATAGGTCAAAATATTTCAAATAACTTAGTTTTTCGCCATTTATCACATAATCTTAAAAATTCGCTATATAGTTCCATTAAAAAAAAGATCCAAAAAAGGAACCAGGTGGTTAAAAAAAGCGGAAATTGGAGACTAAAGTCGCCCAACGGTAATGCTGGATGAACATGTTTAAAAAATGTTTTCTACATATTTCTCAAAACTATACTGACATTATTTTTCTTTGCACTTACTAGACATTTAAATAGCAGATTTTGTAGAAAATATTTAAATTATTATTTTGTTTAAAATTTAAGCGGCTTCTGAATTTTCTCTAAATATACCGAACTTTTTTTCATTTTCAAATGTAAATATTTAAATACCTATAGGGGCTGCCAAAAAAGTTGTATACTTTCACAAAACTAGGAACTCTAGGGAATAAAAATGTGCTTGTGGTTTTTTTTTAAAGTTCTCGCACTGAGGAAACAGATTAGTTGTGATAACCAAACTTTTCGCCAATAGAATTTTGTCGGTTCCAAGTAATATCTTATAATTCTATTGGAGAAGTGGAATAAATTAGTAGGTATAACTTTTTTAAAATACAATTCGATCAGAATAACATTTATTTATTTACAAAATATACATATTTATATAAGGGTACTCCAGTGAAGTAGCAAATGCATTGGTTGGTCTGTTCTGAACTGAATTTGGAAATTATGTATTTTCTTATAATCTTTGTTGTGAGATTTATCCACTTGTTTCGAATTTTTGCATTTTTTGTTGATGTTCGTATTGTGTATGTAAAAGAAGCGAATACTGGCTGTCCCTGAGGACTATGGATACCGACCTATGGTGCAGAACATTTACATTACAGTGTACCATTGGATACAGTAAGAGTAAGAGTGTAGAAAAAATTTAAAAAAAAATTATAAAAATTTATCTTCATTTCCCAATCAGCGATTAAAAATCATGGATTTAGTGCAATTTGGCTAAAAGATGTTCCGAGTTCTTTCTCGCTTATATAATAACTTTGAGGATATTGGAGATCTTAGCTGTCATCGAATGTGAATTTTGTTCTCAAATTCAAAAATTGTTATATTTTCCACTAGATATTATAATATCTATATAAAAAAATCCAAATATTTCAAACCTTTCCTTAACGTCTTTTACCAGACGAAAAATAAATATGAATTTCATGTGAAAAACGCACCAAATCCCATTTTTGAGAATTGTGGGATTGCTTTTATCCATATCTTCAAACTTTTCATACTTAATAATTTAAACAAAAAGGTTTACTTTGACCTAAAATTTCACTAAGATTTCTTAACTCACAAAGATTTTATTACAAATGCAATATTGAAAGATTCTCCGAACACCAAAATATTACTAATATTTCACTTATTTCCAAATATTACGTATTAAATATATGGTGCACTATCAAAAATTTTTAACTTTGCTGGAACTGATTTTATTTCTTAATAAATTTTGTGGTTATACCACTTTAAAGAAACGGGTTATCTGTACTCACCAGACCTGAAACTAACAGCGTGCAAAATTTTATCACCATAGGTTTCATTTTGTAATCATGATTGCTGTACAAAGTTCAAAAACCTAGAAAAAGGGCTTAAAACTACTATATAAAGTTAGCCCTTGATATAATTATTGATGATGGAATTGAAAACAGCAATATTCACGGACAGCAAAAAAACTCGTCTCATAACTATCTTGTCAAAAATATTTCGAACAAACTAGATAACTTTCTTATTTCTAAAAAGTTTCGCATTTGAACTCCATCTCACATTTGCATCCCAATGCTAAATGAAACTGCTGATTTGTATGTCAAACTTGCCACAAGCAGCGGCACTGAAATTCAATGTTACATCAAAGATTCATGTGCTAAAATTTACAACTGTCTCTGGGACGAGTGGTTGTCCTAACATTCCGAATCCTCGAGAACTAAAGATGGCAATTTCTACAATCCATTCCCCTCACAGTACATTCCTTTACCTTTACTTAGCCAACCCTTTTGCAGCCACGAAAAGTAAAAAAAAGATTTAATATGGAACATACTTGATAAAAATAAAAAGAAAAAAATCTATGGTTTAGCTTATATAATTCCTCAATAACAAATTTTACAACTTTTCTCAAAATATGTGTTGCTTTAAGATTATTTTCGTTATATTTTAATAGAAACATATTATTATAAAATTTAATGATTACAAGAAACATATAAATGTTTGCGACCAACATATATTATATTTGCAACAATTAAGATATTATTACAGAAATATACGAATTATTGTAATCACATAAATTGCATATTAAACAGTTATTTTTCCTAAAATAATAAAAAAAATTGGATTATCAATAGAAGAATTTTTGAATAATAATAATAAAATTTACTTATACAGTCTAAGTGTGTTTCTAGAAGTACATTTTTACTAATAAGTTATTTTTGAAATGATATTAAATTAATTGCAATTCATACGAATAGGCGATATAATAACAATACAGATATGTATATAAATATCTAAGAAATAACTTATAAATTTACAGACTTATTTAAGAATTTTTGTATTAAAAGAAATTAAAAAATATTTTAGTTTAGTTACAATAATTCTCATACAAACAATCTATACAAACATTTTTTCAATTTTAATTGGGTAAAAATCAAATTCTAAAAGTAACAATAATCTGTAAGTTATAGATTATAATTTTCTTAAAATGTATCTTCTATTTTAAGAAAATTAATCACGCATTTACCTACAAACAAAATTTGTGAACAAATTTTAAACATGTTTTTCATACGGTTAAGGGATAGCTTTAAGATTTTAATAAGAAGTAGTAATAATAGTTAAGGAAATATTAGTAAAAGCTTAAAGATTTAAAACTAATTTTTAATATTTAGCTACATTTAATAAAGTAATTTTACGAGATGAATTACGCAAGTGCGCACATATTTAAAGTTTTACAAAATTGTCACATTTCATTTCATTTGAAACCAGTATGTTTTTACAATAAATTTATCTTTAATTTTCTTTAATAACCGCAAACACTTTTGGTTTACAACTATTTTAAGTGTCAATACACATACACACTTAAAAACTCTTTAATAAGTACTTGAGAGTATAATTAATGAAAGTGGAAGTAATGATATTATCTGAAGTATTTATTTATACACAAAATTACCGCATGTTGTGTTATTAATAAAAGCATTAAACGTAGCCACTAAGTTTTACAATTGAATATGTATAGATAACTTTAAAAAGAGCTAAAAGTATGAATATTGTTGAATATTTTTGAAAACTCATTTGGGGCCATACAAGAAATCCTATTTTGTCTCATGGAAGAACTCTGTTCGGCTTGACTGAATTTAACTTTCACACTTGTTCTATTTAGAATTAAATAAGAAGTTATTTACTTAATGCTATGTGTTATAAAATAAAAAAGAACTAGATATATTTATACAAAGATAATTAATTACAGGCATAATTCCTGTCAGTACTTGGAAGTGAGTTTTTTTGATTCATCTATTAAAATGTATCCTTTTAAACACTTTTAAATGTTCAAATGTATAAAATACACGAATCTACTATAAAAACATATTAGTATCGAATTTTCATCTAAAGGAATTTAATTGGGCGACTACTTACATTCCTTAATATACAAAAAAAAAAATAAAAAAACAACAAGATGTGATTTCGTTCAGTAAATGTATATCTTTTAAATGTGATCAGTATTATTGTTAAATAAAAAATAAATATAATTGGAAAATAAAAATTAATTTTTAATTAATGATTTTTTATACATATTTTTTTAATTTATTTTTATATGTACATATGTATAATTAATACATTTTTATTAAAAAAAAAACGATTATATATGAATACTTTCTTAATATAGTTTTATACACTTCCAAATGATACTATTTCGGCACGCAAAAAATACTTAATAGTGTCACTTGATAAGAAAATGATGTGATATTCGATTTATAAGCACTACCTGAAGTTACGTTTTAGGTTTAATTTCCTTAGAAAATGTTGGCAGGGATAAAACAAATATGCAGACTTAAACACATATATTTACATACATAAGAAAATATATACTCACACATCCTCACTTATATGTTTAAGCCCTACAAATATTTTCTATTGCCGAAGTCACTTCCAGAAATTGAAATTCATCGCCTTTTTGGAAGGTTGAAACAGCTATACAAAAATAAACAAAAGAATTAATTAATGTTTTTTATGTATGCAGTTTGACAACTTTACTGTAACAACCAAAAATAATAATCAGCTGTTTAATTGAAATTACCTTGTAAAGATTTTGACGTTTTTCTCGATAAAAATTTGTTTACTGTAGACTTAATGTAAAAGGTAAGAACTCGCAAATACATGTACGTATAAAGTGAGTTCTCAATTCGCCTAGCCCTGCTTTAAAGGTACCAGAAGTTTTTCATGAGTATTTTTATTTGGAATTCTCTATATACAAAATTATTTTTATGTAAATTATTTCTTTTGTAATGTACATATGTGTAAGATAAAAGTAATTATAAAATATATATAAAAAAATATTTTAATTATAAATAGATAAAGAGTGTATAATCATCTTTTAGAAAAGATTAGGACGATACTTCTGAAAGTATCCTCTTCGAGATTTCTAGAAGACTCTTCCATGCGGAAAAGTTCTTGATTTTTATGATACTTTGACAATAGTTTCTTCGATGAATTTCAAATTCTCGAAGACTCTTCTTAGTGACCTCGGCAATAGAAAATGTTTGCAGGGAATACATATATTTTGACAAACTAGTACATTCTTTATTTTATTTTCATGTTTATTTATTTATAGGCCTTACTTTACTTTTTTCTATTTTGATGCCTATTTCAGCCGCTGAAGAAGTATTGTTGCTTCTGTCAGAAATTAGCTATAATTTGCTTAATAAACAAAAACTAATAAAGATTTATATGAAACTCTTAACATATGTTTTGTTTGTCTCTAACAAATTAGACAACATCAAACAAAATGTGGTGAGTCTTAGAAGAAAAATTAGTAAAGAAAATAAAAGCTTATAAATTAACAAATTAAATAACAAATGAAAAAAGACAGCAATTAAATAATGGAAAATAAATGAAAGAAGCAAAAAAAAAACTTTTGATAACCTTTTAATTTTCAGCAATTCTATTTAATTATAGCCTGATTTGTAAAACATGCAAGAAATAATTATATTTGCTAATTGTTAAATAAATTAATATTTATATATTTAATTATTATTATTATTATTATTATTATTATTATTTTTATTATTATTATTATTATTATTATTATTATTATTATTATTTTATTTTTATTTTTAAGGTTTCAAACAAAATCTATATAATTTTATTAGATTTTAACTAGATTTTCCATATAAATCAAAATCTAATTTCAAATAAAATTTTACCAAAATGTAGTAAAATTTAAACAGATTTTGAAAATTTTAATTTTTCAATACTGTTTTTCTTTTATTGTGTTAAAAAAATACAACAATGTGCTAAATAAAAATGACTTTTGTATGAAGACATATATTTATAGAATTAGGAAATAAATAAAATTCTGTTGGAAATTTTTCATTAATACATAAAATTGAATTAAAAAATGTATTATGAAGCGTAAAGATCAATTAAAAGTGTTAAATTTCAATGAAAAGCAACTGTCAAACAAAACCTATAAAACTGTAATATAAACATGATAGATGTTTTTTTTTCGAAATCTCGTTCAAATGAGATTTCAAGTGAAGTGTAAATTGGATATTACACAATTTGTTCCGATTTTTCTTTTTAATTTCTGGGTTTTTTTCTAACCTAAACTTATTTTAAAACAATTATTATGAGTTTTATAGCGAATTTTATTTTTTTCCTTATTAATAATTAATTGCTTAAAATTAATATATTTCTATCGAAATAATAATATTTATGGATGAGAAAAATAACAATATATATTATTTGCAATTACTATTTTTGTATTTTTTCTTTAAAAATCATTTTTAATAGTTATAGAAAAATAAAATGCATAATAGTTAAAATTATTTTTTTGTTTAAATGCATGTTTTATATGATATTTTTTCTTTGGAATTTGATCTAAACCATATACATAACTTGAGTTAGGTATCTTAATATCATTTGAGGCTTGAGACATTGAAATTACAATAAGAAGCGCAGGGACGATAATTATTATCAAATATATATCGATGAATAATAATTATTAAAAATTAATATTTTTCACTCATCAATAATTATTTCAATAAATTTTTAAAATATTCGTTAAGTAATATAGTTCTGTGTAGCTAATATTTATTTATTCAATAATTATTAAAGTGGCCATTTTTTGGATTTTGAGAATAATAATAATAATAATTTTAGGATTAGAATAACTAACGTGCAGGTAGTAGCAAATAAACCTCATTGACTGTAAAATTATACACTTTATCAGTTATTCCAAATGTGCAGTGTTTTGTTTTATATTGTTTTGTTTTATTTATATAAATAAAACAGATAAGAAAGATACACTCTGTCAAGCTCGACCATGTGATACACTACACAAATTCAAATTCGGTGAACTGATATTTGTATTAAGTGTAAAATATGTATTTCTATAAAATATGTATGCATTATATTATGTTAATCCTAGTTTATATATGGTATTTATGCATTTTATAGCTATTTCCGGAAGTGGGCCTTATATGGCAGCTATGGTCAATTATGAACCGATCCTCATAAAATTTCGCACTATATTTTCTATTTATGTAAAAGTTATTCGTGTCAAATATTAAATTCAGCCTAGCATTAGAATGATATTTGTTCGCGTTAAGTAGATTTTCAGTTTATATGGAGGTTATGGTTAATTATGGACCGATTTGCATAAAATTTATAATTCTATTTGCGCCGAATTTCGTTAAAATATTTTTATATCTAAGGCTTTTATAATCGTTCAGCCTCTATTCCGGGAGGTCATTTGTATAGGAGCCTGTTGAAATAATGGACCGATTATAGCCATTTTCAACAAACTTCGTCCTTGAAGCAAAATAATTACTAATGCCAATTTTCAAATTTTAAAAGCTAATAATACAGTTTATAAGCGGCTATTTAAAGCAAATGCTGAATCTTTTTGGACCAGATTGGAAAAATTATAAAACAGATTCAATGAATACTTATATTCTAATTTATATTTTTTCTTTGACTCATAGCAGTGCCTCGGCAGAATGCATTTTCCCTAAACTATCACTAATTAAAAACAAATTATCTAACAGACTTAATATCGTTATAACGAAAATAGTTTTGCCTTTAACATGAAATTGAAACCAGAGATCCATTATCTATATTTCAGAGTTTATTAGCACACCTTTGAGAAGTTTCTAACTTTTTTCGTTTTTTAAAACGTCATATTTTTATACCAGAATGAGCCCTGAGACTAAAAGTTTATGATTTAAGAAACACTTCGAATAGCCAATGTCTGTAGTGAATTTCACTAAAATCGAAGATGCCAGATACGATTTCGGACAATTTTTACACAGAATAATTCAATAATACAAATTTGAGAGCCTTGCACAGTGTCTCACTCAAGAAATGAAATCGAAAATTTTACACAGTGTTAGTTGAAGTGCAGTTGGACTATCTGTAGATTTATTTTTATATCTCGAATGGGACACTTTGCGATATTTTTACAAAAAACAGTATAACAAATACAAAAGCCTAAATAACTAGTTTTCTGAATTCACGTTTCTTTATGTTGTGTGAGGAGAAATAGTTTTTCAGAATACATACGAATATTTGGCCGATATATTCCATCTGCTACACACTATACTTTTTTGAACGCTTGAATGATAAATTAAATATTATAAGACGATAATCTAACGAAAATTAATGATAGCTAATAAAGGCACCTAGTAACGTTTTCATGTATGATCATTAATCATTTTGCCAAGTCTACAATTCAACCTCAGTTTCCATTAATTAAAGCAATTTTAAGACATGAACATTCAAAATTGGAAAGAGTAATGGCTAATGTTAGGCAGTGCTGATGAAGATATACATGGTTTTTTTCACCTAAAAAAATGTTAACAATCACGCAAATTTTGTTATTTTTCTAAAATATAGAATATATAATAAAAGCAATTCACAATTAGCATCTATTGTTTCTATTTAAATTACACATTTATAGCAAAAAAAATAATAAATAATTCCAAAAAATAAATTTTGCTATATTAGTACTTTTTGAAAATAAAAAAAAATAATATCAATTTTGCTGACACATGGAATTTTATAACTTTTTTTGACTACATACACTTTTTATTCTTAGTTAACATTCTGTCAACCGTAATATTCGATGCTATAAACACAATTTGTTGCAAATACAAATTTTAAACTTATTCGTAGTGGGTAAAACAGCAGTAGAGCTAACAACAAGTAACCAAACAACATATTTGTTTTTCTTTGTTGTTGGTATTTTTGACTTTTATAAACTTTGATGCAACAATGTGTGTAGGAGTTTTTGGTTATTGCTGTTGATTTTGTTGTTGTTTTTGCTGATATTGGAAGAATTAAAGTTAAGTAGTAAACCAAACAATGTTGTTTGAAAGTACAAAACAAATTTGTTTACATACACATTCAAACATGTGAACATATACACATATATATACATACAACAACATAAAAAGAAAATTACAAATGGTCAGTCGATTTTGTGGTCACAAAAAAAAAAAAAAAAAAAAACAATACAATACAAGAAAAATATTTAATTTGGAATAGAATTTGTATACACATTTGCAGAACACGCACAAATTAAGTTAGAAAGATAAAAATTTAGAAATTTAATAAGTCTTAAAGAACATTTTGAAAAAGGGCATGTAGAGAACAATGTTGTGTTTAAGGTCATTTGTAGTACTTTTAAAACAATATTTTTAATTTAATTTGTTCATCATTTGAAATGCTTTCGATTACAGAGTGCCTATCCTTAGGCTGTAAAACGTATACCCTTCCAAACCAAAATTACAAACAAGTTAGAGTGCTATATTCTGCTGTGCCGAATCTTATATACCCTTTACCCGTGATAAGATATTATATGTAAAGTTAATATATTTTAAAGTTAATCAAACAACAAAACTAAGTGACGACATTAATTAAAATGATTGAGACAACACTAATTAAAAATGGGATATATTGAAAATTTATGGACTGATTAGATTAATTTAAAAATTCGAAATTCGAGAAAAATATTTATGATAAATCTGCATAACAACGAAAAAGTCCCTTTTATTCCGCTTATATAGGGGCTTCAAAAGTCCAAAAACGCATTTTGGCAGATATCTCGGATACCAATGAACCGATTGAGTTCGTTTCTTCAGCAAAAAAAAAAAATATCTGAAAAATCTGAATATTCTGTGAAAGAACGAAATCTCTAGCTTATATAGGGGCTTAAAAAAATCAAATATGGTATTGCATATTATTGTTGTTATTTTCTTTTGCAATGTTAATGAAACTACAACAGTACCTAGTGAAGACTACATTAATTAAAAAAGGGTATTTTAAAAATTTATGGACCAATTAAATTGATTCAAAACCGAAATTTATAAAAACATTTGTGACCGTTATATATAATAATAAAGCCCCTTACATCTATAGGGGTTTTAAAAATTCCAAAAATACGTTTCGGTCGACATCCGGATACTAACGAAGCTATTAAGTTCAGCACAAAAATTCTGAAAAAAATTCAGAATTTTATGTGAAAGAACGAAGGATCTAGCGTAAATGGGGGCTTCAAAGATTAGAAAAAACCAAATATGATATAACTTATTTTTATTGTTTTTCAGTGCCCATAGAACAATAACTATATGCAAAGCTACCATTAAAAAAAAAAAAAAGATTTGCAAATTAATCGGTTGTTTATAGAACAATTTGGTATTCAAAAAACTAAAATATTAGAAAAATATTTATAAACGATCTGTATAAGAACGAAGCTTATATAGAGGCTTTAGAAAGCCTAAAAATGCATTTTTACCAATATCTCGAATACTAATAAACGTCTTTTTCATTTCTTTCGCAAACAAATTCTAAAAAGATTTCGAATTTTCTGTGCAAAAACGAAGTTGCTATCTTATATAGGGCTTAAAATAGTTGAAAAAAAAAAACACTTTTATTAGGTATCTTCAGTTCTTTGACTATATCTCTGCTATTTATAAACCGATTTTGTTCATTTTTATTAGCAATCATCTAAGTTAAATTCTCTGTAAATTGATGTATTGATGTATATCTACAGCTTTCTAAAAACTGATTTCAACAGACAGACGGACATCTTTACATCGAATACCCTATCAATAAGGATGCAGAATATATATATATATATATATATATATATATATATATATATATATATAATTTTGGGGTCTTAGATGAATTATGTAGAAATTACAAACGGAATCCTAAACTTATATATACCCTTTAACCTGTGATGAAGTGTATAATAATATTTTTTTTTATTATAACACATACATACATACATACATAAATATATAAATACATACATAAATACATACATACATACATACATACATTTATATATACATTCATACATACACACATACACACATATATACATACTTACATACATACATATTCATATACAAAATTCATATAACAAAATTAAAAACAAGGCAACATAAAACTCATAATGCGTATGATTAATTAAATATTCATCATACACATAATGTTCAAAACAAAACTATAAACTGCGATAATAAAGAAATGATAGTGAAAAAATTACCAACCAAAAATAAACTTTTTAAATTAATATTTTTATATAGATCCGAAAAATATCTTGCCTTTTTTTAACTTTTTGATGAAGATAACATTTATTCTTTTTCCTTTTTTAAAAAAAGAGAAAAAAAGAGAAAGAGAGAAAAAACATAAGCATTAAATTAACTTTCACTTCATTCAATATAGGCAAACCAAAAACAAAAACAAAATAAAAAGTGGGGAAAAATTAATACGTAGAATTGGCATAACAGCAGCTGACATCACTTGGATAATACAATTTGTCAACATTAAAATTAAATGTTAAATTGGTTAACATGGTTTTGTGGTCGATGATGCATTTTACACAGAGTACAAAGCAGAAGTACGAAATATATACACACACAAATATACAATCCGCAAAACAGTCACACAACATACACATAAGCTCTCATTTTGTTTTTAATTTACCCAGAAGTTCTGACGATTACACCTGAACTAGTGGTTTTTGCAGGTATTTGTGAGCAACTGCAGTGTAAGCAATTACTGCGACTAAATAAATATAGATAAATATGATTATACCTATGAAATTTACCGGAATCCCGGGAATTCTCACAAAATTAGTTAAAATTTCAAAATATTTGAAAGATAATTCAGTTAAGTGAAGGATAAAAAAATGCTAAAGTAAACTAATTAGTAATAAAACGTCAAACTATTTCAAATTTTTTATTGTCCATATAAGCATTTTTACTTAAATTCAAGTTGAAACCAAATATATTTCAAGCCTTGAATCCAGCGCCAAGGATAAAAATAAAATTGAATTACACTTTGATTCAATAGCATTCTCCAGTAAAAAGGAAATCCAAATTCAAATAAAAACTTATTTTTCTAAAAAATTTTGTAGGTTTTAATCGCATTTTATTTTTAAAATATTTTTTATATTTAAATTTATTTCGGATCCCAGCAATATTTTTCAAGGCTTGAATTTTTAAAATTTGTGTTCTTATTTTCATATTGCCCTATGGGTAGAACTTAATTTACATCACATTCAGTTCTTGGACAGCTCTCAAATTGCTCGGTGTTATAAGTGAAGTTGTTGTAATTTGTTTGATAAAAAACTTTATTTGAAAGAAAAATCATATTCAGTTAATATTTTGGATAACTTTGGCCCTAAAATTTTACTGGTGCTTTAAAAATGTAAGTTGTTGTCTGAAAATTCCAGTCATATTAATGGGATTCCTCTTACAATTTTACATACGTGCAAATTACATCTTAAAATCATTTAATAATTTTAATTTTTAAATATTAAATTCTACTTCATACTATCTCTTTAGCAACACATTATTTTTGTCCACAATGACAAAATTTGCACAGTCTTACTTTTTATATTTAAAATATTACCATAAATAGAATTATTTTATCTTCCACCTATTACACAAAAATGAATAAAGGACTCAGAAACTATCAAATACTTATATTTAGATATTTTTCAAATACATTTTGTTATTAAAACTCGCAACAAGATCAAATAAAATGAATAAGACCAAATGTAAAAACACATTATATACTAAAATAACTATATATTATTTCCCGGGATTATGAGACTACAAATTTTGCGAAATTGCCAGAAATCCCCTTTCCGGGATTTCCTTGGAAAAACACTCTTTTTAATATTGAAAAATAAATTCGAAATAGCGATTATCAGGTGTGTGATAGAAATCTAGCGTTTTAAAATCGAACAGTTTGAAAAATTGTGATGAATTTCGATCAATTTTAAGAATAATTTTTGGAACAATGGTTTTTTCTTTATAAGATACAGCACTATTAAAATCAAGGAAATAATTTTCGTAGAACACTTAAGATTTTATAATAAATTCTGATAAAAAGTGAAATTACTGTAATTTTCACCACATATTTTCTTTTTTATGATTTCAATTCGTTTCGTTTCCGGAGTCGATTTCCATATGCCCGTATATTTTAAAACTTTCAACTAATACCGTCAAATTTACTAAGAAATTCTTAAAAAAAGTAATGATTTAAAAAATACTGTAAAAAATTGCTAAAGATCATTTAGCATATTTTTATAAATTTTCAATGCATTATTTTATTCTGCCCAAATGCTACATCTAGCACTGAAAGTGCTGAAATTGCAACATTCGCTATAAAGTGACGTTTCTCCAGCTTCACGTGAATTTTTTAATTTTTTTTTATATGGGTAAAACATAAAAATTTTAAAATTCGACTAATATTTTTTCCGACTTTTTTTTCTTGGCACATTGATAGCACTCTGAGGTGGCCAAAGTTATCGCGGTTAAAAATTAAACATTAAAAAAAAATTCTCAAAAACTAAAATATCACTTTTCTATATTATAATTGCACACATTCATTAATCTTGTGAAAAACTATCACCACATGTAAAAAGACTAACAACAATATCATCATAGCTGAGCAACATTGAAAAAAATATGTTTTTTAATAATTTTTGAACAATTTTTAAACTAATATAAAAATATACCATTTACACATTTTTTAAAAAATATATTTTTTTAATTTTATATCTATTGCCTGAAAATGTTTTCAATTATTTTTAAATAACATAAATACGATTATTATTACTTTTTTTACTTGATTACAACAGGCTTTTTTCTTTTCTGGCATTTGGTTTTGATTTTTTGATTTAGATTTAGAGATCTAACTTAGCAGCCAGAAACCACTTGTTAGAATTATTAATCCAAGATGTTCACTCCGTTTCCATTATTGAGATCAATATTATAATTAGTGTCCTTGATTTATTTTAGCAGTTTAAAAATGCTGAAGTAAAATCTTAAAATTTTGCTAAATTTTCAAAAAGTGTTTAACATTTTTGCAATTAAATATTTTAATGGTCGCTTTCGACCATGTGATATTAAAGATAAAAGAACTACATGCAAGAAACTGATTTTCTAGTAATGAGAGTAAGCATTGCAAAAAACTTTTGATTTTTAAAAAAAATCATGCTTATTTTTTAAGATTTCGTTCTTAGATCTATAACGTCACACTGTATCTTCATTGAGGGGCGCTGTGTGACCAAAAATTAGAAAAATATTAAAACAGCTAAAATTTTGGTTTCAAAATTTGCCGAATAGCGACTCATAACATATGAAGTAATGTTTTTCCTCTATGTCGGGAGAACAATTCTCTTATTCAACTTAATATCAAAAATTTTAACTTGTGGGGAAATAATCCAAAATTAAAAAACCCTAGTTTGCTTCAATCATATTTTTCAAGATTTTCAACTTTCAGGAACTGTAGCCAATAATGAAAAAGACTGTGGACTACAAAATTTTGGAATTTAATTGCTTATAGCGTTACTAAATAATAAAATGTTATTAGGCATTTTGCCAAAAACTAAAGTGTTCAAAATTATTATAATATAAACTCGGTTTCATTGATTTTAAAATATGTGTGTTTTTGTTCATATGTATAAAATTTATAATTTATTAAAAATATATTGTCCATTATTAAAAATTTTGATTATAAACCTTCAAAAAAAAAAAAACGAAGTTTTTTAGATGGATTTTAATATCCATTTGTATAAATATAAAGTGATTCGAATTAATATAGGATCAGTTCGCGCTAATAAATTTGTGCAGGGGCGCGAAAGTTAAAGCAGTTTTAATTTGAACATGTAAAATTTTTTACAAACAAATTCTGGTAAAAATTACATGCAATATCAAAACCTATTAATCACAGATTCAAATGAAAGTTATGATACGAGTATTTTCAATGCTGGATGCTATTTTAGGGTTTTCGAGCAAAATTTTTAAAATTGTCTTTATGATAAAATTCGCCATCTTAAAAAATTTTGCGAAAAAACGTGTTTGCATCTAAGTTATTTTTTTTGATACGTTATACGAAAATATATTTTAATCAAGTTTATTACACAAAGAAGTGCCATCTAATATTGTGATTATTTTTACACCAAGTATTTTTTTTTTTTTTTTTGGTCCATAAAATTTTTGTATATAAATATATATCTCAACAAGATTTAAGTTGGTCAGAGACTAGGTATTTTCGAGTTGATCTGATGGAGCACAGATTCCTAGCGAGTGAGAGGGGGTGTGGGTAGACCTACATAGTTGGTCAACTCGGGTCTGATTTTTTAAAGAACGCCAAAAACTCATTTATGATTTGACAGAAAAAAACTTTTATACGATGATCACAGAAATTTTTCTATCATTTCTGTGAGCCGAAAAACTTAAAAATTAGATTATAATTATATTTTTTGGAGAAATATATTAATATTTGTACCAAAATAAAATATATACGAGTAAAGGTAAAATATAGATAACTTTATCTTAAAATCAAGGAATTAAAAAACTCTTACTTTTTTTGTACCACAATATCCAAAATGGAAACACGGAAAAAACGTGTTTCAAAAATTTACTTTTTTCATTCAAATGGCCACATTGTTGTTAAAATAATTTGTTTCTTTTCCCAAAATATGGAGGTACTTAACTAAATTTTTTTTGATCCCAAACAAATTTAAAAAATTGTAGAAAATTGACAAAGTTTGGATAGGGGTCGTAGGGAAACCATTTTCTAAAGTACCTCCTGGTATGCATCTACGTTAAGATTACTTTTGAAAACATTAAAGAAAAAATTGGCCTGAAAGAAAAACAAATTTTTAAGTGAAAAAATATTGTCATCTTTTTTGAAAAAAAAAAAAAAAAAAAATTTTAAAAATATCAAATTGTTTTTAAAGTTCCAACTTTAGATCGGATCTACATATTTATATGATTCTTACAGCAACCAATTTTGGAGGTCTACTCACTCCTTTTGTGAATGGCTAGGAATCTATGCCCTTTAAACCCAGTTCGAAAACACCTCGTCTTTGGTCACCTGAAACTTTGTTGAGATATTTCGAACAGTTCACAAGTTACTGAATTATTTATAAAAAGCATTTTGGAAGTATTGTGTAGCATTAATATTGAGAATTTTTAAAAAATAACAAAAAAGTGGAATTAAGAAAAAGTCGCCAAAAGTCAAAAACCGCATTATAAGAAAAACTACTAAATTAAATTTTATTAATAACAAAGTCGTTTTTTTAAAATAATTTTTATTATTGAAAAAATACAGACTAAGTCACAACTTAGTTCCATTTTAAAAAAGGAGCCAAAAAAGTGGCCAGTTGGTTGAAAAAGGGACAATTGGCGACTAAATTAGCCTAACGATAACGGTGACCACTTATATGGGTGCTAGCTGGTAATGTGATCCGATTTTAATAAAAAACAAAATTTGGAGACAGTCTCCTTATTTAATGCCCGAAGTTTCTTTAGTTTGCGACTCATCGAAAAATTTACACTTGCGGACATCCGGATATCAACCAAGAAGCGATTTCTCGAAAATATGTGCAACGAAAGATAAGTACATATCTTTAGACAATGGTACAATTTTCCGCACAATTTCACTATATCGTGCTGAAATATAGCGAATACTAGAAATCATTAAATCAAACACAAGATGCACAATAACTTCAAAATATTATGGTACATACAAATAAACTTCAGCAAAATATTTTTTAGTCTATAAATATTATCAAAACACGGACGGTGAACAGTAATCGAAATGAATGCAAGAAAACTGATTTTTGACACTTTTAACCGCGAATAACTCACTTTCACTTGATTATCGGTGACTTCTAACAATATATATAAGACATCAAGATGATACTATATGCTAGAATTCGTTTCCCTTCATCAAATTCCAAGTATGAGTCATTTTTTCATCTAATTTTCTTAGATTATTATTCCTATCTAAATCAGTATAAAAATATCGACAAAAATATATGAGTATAAAAAATAATAATAATAATTAAAAAAAACTATCAGCCGTATTCCAATAATCTTAATACAGATTTATTAAGCAATGTCACGCAAGATTCCTTAAAGTTGTATTCACAAACGATGATTCGCTTAATTACCTTTAGTAAATCATTGTTAACTTTAAATATTTTAAGTAGGTTCGACCCTGGTTTAAAGCTGCTTTAAGATTATTTTTGTTACATACATATATCAAGAAAAAATATTTTTTTGTTTTCATGCGTAAATTTTTCGACATAACGGTCAAATCTTTTAATTTCCGGTTCATTCCGAAATTAAAAAAATGCGCCAATATAGCTACTTAAAAACGTGTAAACTGAATTCCGGGACAGAATAATATTTTCTGTATATATTTTAAATTTAAGTTATTTTGTAATAAAATCATAAACATAAACAGAAATGTCCATTTTGGATGCTTTTGGATTAAAATACCAATATTACGACTGTTCTAATTTTTCTAATTGTGCCTTTTAACAGAAAGAATAATTAAAATAGTTCAAGTTTAATAAACTTTCAACAAAAATAATGTAAACAAAAGCAAATATAAAATAATTATATTGATTTTATCACAGAATATACGTTACTCGGATACTTATAATTACGTATTTCGTTAATACATAATTATATTTACGTAAGCTAAATAACGATTTTTTTCCAAAATAGAAAACATATTTATCAGAACATCAAAGATAATAATGGAATAAAGCAGTTAACGAATAATTTATTATAACTATTCCCAACACTGACAATATAAATGTGAGAGGAAGTGAGAAGGGTTCCTACATAAACAAAATCCAGCTTATAAGCCGTTTTTTGGGTACGATTTTCTTAATGAAAACTTTAGGAGATAAATTGTGTATTAGTTAGTTTGTGCTTTATATAAAAACTATTTTAATTTTTTTCTTTTAATATGGCTAATAATTTTCTTTAATATGGCTTTTAATTTTCGAAAGAAAGTTCATTATTACTTCAGGTTATGCTCTTAAACACTATATTTTATTGCAAAATTTATATTTTATTTATTTTGAATAGAGCCTGAAGTCTTCTTGACTTCGTTTTTATTTTCTACAATTTCTACTTCTATTGGAATTTCTTCCCCATTTTTCAATTAGTATGGACTTAGGGAGTCTTTATCACTAACTATTTTCCATTCGAGATGTTACCGCAAAACCTCAATGAGGTCGATATTCAGTGACTGAGGAGGATGATGTAAATCCTTGGGGTGTTATTTAGCAAACATTCGTTTATAACCATGCTGCTTTTGATTTTTTATTTATTATTAAGGGTGGTAATATAAGTCATGCCAATAAGAAATCTGTACGTGATAGAAAAAAAATGAGAAAAGATTTTTATTTAGCTCATAAAAATCATCACTAAAGAAATCTGTAAATAGTAGAAAACATATTCTTATTTAGTACATCAAAATCATCATATTTTTGTTAAAACGAGGATTTCTTTGCAGACCAGTTTATTTTAAGACCTTATTTCTTATATTGAAGACGAAAATGTCATGCCCATAAAAAATCTGTAAGTGCTCAAAATCATCATACTTTTTTTTAAAGGAGGATTTATTTGCAGAGCAGTTTATTTTAAAGACGAAAAATGTCACAACTAAATTTTCAACTTCAGGTGTTCGTAAACATATCATCTTTGTTCCCGTACTCTAAATTGGGAGCACACGGGATCCCAAGGTTACCCAAAAGCGTTGTTGTACTCGAAAATTAGACAAAATAGAGCTATTTTGAGAGAATAATGTTCTTCTTCTTGCCCGAAGCAGCCCAGAATATTTCTTCGAGTATATTATCTAAATTGTCAAATAATGAATTGCATTGAAACAAACCTATTATATAAAAAATTAAGAAAAATTCTTAAATTATATAATTTTTTTGAAATGTTGAAATTTAGTGGTGAATTCAGTAGAATTCAGATAAATGCTTCATACATAAGAATTGTATGGACAATCAGCTTTTGATCTTATCAAAATAGTCTATTAATAGTAAATAAATTAACATATCAATTGCAAAATAATTAGGAGCTGGCATCTAAGATTTCGTCTTCAAAACTATCTTAAATAAGTAACTTGTTGATGAAAATATGCGCTCGTTTAATTAACCTACTGCACTTTAGGTCATGATCCCAATTCTTTGGCCATAAATAGAATACAGAAAATTCGTAATATCGAAATATAGTTTTGGGGTTCTAGATACTGGTAATTGCGTATCTGAAAAAGAAAGGATTCAAAATGGCGGACTCAATATGGTCCCAGTTTTCACGTAGCACCCATAACAATATTCTCCCTTAGCATGACTTTAAAGATCACAAATGCCTTATATATGTCAGTTTTTGTTTTCTTAAACTCGGTTTATTTCATATCAGCATATATCAGCGCGCTTCATTTCACAAATATCAGCTAAAAATGAAATCCATATTCATCGTATAAATACATATACACTATATATAAAAATATTACACATTTCTATGAATTTTTCATTAAGACAGCCATAACTCAAAAGTTTATGAAAAATAGTGGCACTGCCCATAAAAATTTAAACAGAATCATATTTATCCTAAATATCGAATGAAACCTTTTGAAGATCTGAAAAAGTCAGATTTCGAAAAATTTTAACAACTGCATATGAAACATTTGCCCTTATCTATAATCAATTACTACTAAGAATATTAAATTATAAAAGAATTCCTCAACGATTATTGCGAGTTTACTTTGAAAAACGTGATTTCCTTTCAAACTACAAAAATCAAGAAATCAATAATTTTTTATTTGAACTTCTATTGAATATAATAACTAAATGTTTTTGCAAAAACTGTCTGAATGGATCTACTATGCAAAAATAGAGGTCCTGGGCCCAACGTGTACTGGGCTTTGATTCCACTAATTAGCCATTAGAAGCTAAGTTTTTGAAATCAAAGAGATGCACATCAATGTTACTTTATTCTTAATAATATAATTCAGAAATTGAGAAAGTAAATGACATTCCACAGTTTAAACCTATATTTATGTACGCTCTTATTTTCAAATACTTTAGCAAATAACTGAAGGGTTAAATATACAGTTACATTTATAAAATTGTAATGAAGAGAAGAACAGACAACTTACTCTATCATTTTCTCGAGCTCTTACAAAAGAAATTTACTTCTTGGGAAGTGTAATCCGTATTGTAGGTCGTATAATATGCTCCCGTGTTATCATAATAGTATAACCTCAATAGATTACAAAGAGCTGGTCTATACGAAAATTATCTACTATTAAGATTTCCAAAAAGAAAGGATGATTAACCAAAAATAAAAAACTCTCTCCGATCTACTAACCAGACATTAATTCATTGTATTCCCAAGGATGTTCCATTTTCACTTCCAGAACTATAGGATGATCATTTATATTCTGAATAAATATATGAAAAATATGTTGGTATATGATGCTGTGTCTATGTGGATATTTACAGAAATGAAACTGAATTAAAATGCTGAACAATATTTTTTACTATATTACTTTATTGCCAATAAGTCAAATACAAGGGACGGTCAGCGCGAGTGCAAAAAAGGAAATGACCGTATAAATTTAAATTAAAGAAAACAGCATAAATATAAAAAATATAAATATGAATTAAATAAAAAAAAAAACATTTGTATATACATATGTATGTTAAATTATAAAATTGATCACTTAAAAAAAATATTGAAAAGAACACGTAACAACAAGGTGACATATTTTTTCTGTTTAATGAAAAAGTAATTTATTATGACATTACTTTAAGCGAAAGCTTTTTATACCATACATCACTATAGGTGGTTGGGATATTATGCGCTTGAGCTAATGTTTGTAATACATAAAAAAAATCATCGGACCACCAACTTAAAATTATACCGTTTATATAAACATTGTTATCTAACTGCAGGTCGCAATTTTATAAGTAAATCAACTAAATTTAGTATATGGCTTTCTACAGGGCCAAAGACGAATCCTATTTCACGTAGCTGCATAAAAATGTGCTCCCGGAATAGGCGTTTAACTCTAATAAATGCCTTAAATATACAAACATTTTAAAGAAATTCAGCACATGTAAGCAAATATATGAGCATAAATCTATGTACCGAACTTCATGAAGACCGATCCATAATCAACCATATAAATCTTTCTTCCGAAACTCACTTTTACGTGACAAATCATAAAAATCAAATTAATATTTGTTACAAATAAGTTTTATATAAGTAAAAACTACAATATCATATTTTTTGAAGATCGGTTCACAATTGACCACAGCTCTAATACATATAAGGCCCACTTCCAGTAATCACCCTGAATAACAGTATCCACATAATACAGTACTTTATAGAAATATACAAGTATCGGTTCACAATTGGCCACAGGTCCCATATAAGACACTTCCCCGAATTTTGATGCACTTACGAAATTGTGTAGGGTATCATATTATTGGCTTGACCGACTATATCTTACATATTTGTTTTAATAATTAAGAATTGGTGTTTATAAGAAATTAAACGATTTCACAGAAAAATAGATAAATATTTTATTTTATATTTATAGCTGTAGAATTTAATAATTGAATAAAGAAATCTAAGTACAGAGTAAGTGAAATATTATTCTATCTTATTTATAAAATACATTATTTTACATTCCTGTAAATGTCATTCTGCACGCAAGTGTAGATAATTATATTAAACAAAAATTGCATTTCAAAAAATAAAAATGAAATAAAAACTTTAACAAACTCAATTAAATTTATTTTAAAATATTTTAATCAAAATATTATGGTAGCATTTTTAATATATTTTCTTCTATTATAGTTCTTGATGTTATTTACCATTAAAAAAAAACAAAAAACTTAAAATAAAGATGAAGCAAGAGCAACAACATTGAAATAAACAAACACGGTTGAGTTGTATATTTTATACTTGAGTGCATCAGAAAAATAACTGCAACATAAACCAGCAACTTATTTAGTTGTTGTTATTATTCTACTGTTGATTTTACGAATACTTGATATTATTGTAGTTTTTGTTGTTGTTGGTTTTGCTTTTATTTTACTCTCAAATGTTGTTGATGTTGTGTCTTTCAGTGCAGCACAAAACACTTGCACACTGTTTGTCTGTTTATTTTCTACTTCAACCAGAATGGCACAGAGAAATCCGAGTAGTCTATAATTGATGAAAAATCAAGGAAAAAATATCAAAATTTTAATAAAATTATTAAAAAATCTTATGAATTTATTTCTTTATTTATTTTTTATTTTATATTTTGTAAATTATTATTTAATACATCTGTGCCTTTTTAGTGCCATCTCCGATAAAATCCCATAATGCAGAAAAAATGCTTTGAATGGAAGTACAGCACATGCCCACTTTTGATTTCGAAATATACTCGTATACGTTTCTTCTTTTTCATTAACAATCGTCTACTTTTACTATAAAACAGATAACTAAGTACGTGTATGGACCACTTTTTTAAATCTTTTTTTTTTAAAAAGAGTATATATTTTAGTTAGTTACTGCTGTATCTTACTAACAATGTTGCAATTTGATGTCATTTTAGCAAAGAGCCACTCGTTAACAAAGCACTATGTACGTAATTGCTTCCTTTTTTGCCAGCTTTATTTTCAAATGCTTAAAGCTTTTTTTTTTTAAAAAAAGTTCAAAATAGAAATTATAAGAAAAACAACAAGATATTAAGCAAATAAAATAAAAGTTTTATTTTACAACATCATACACTCATACACACAGCTTTCGTCCTTTGAATGCCAGTGTTGCTTAAATGGAGGGAGTTTAAAACTCTAGGAAAATATTTGTCACTTCGTAAATATTTCTGTTTTATACGCAATAAATTAAGAAGGAAAAGTTTTTCAACATTTCTATTTTAAATCATAACAAACATTTTTTATGTAACTCGTATTTTAAAGTTTAAATATCAGTTTGTGTGTGTTTTGTTTCGTTTCTCTTAAACTTTTAGCTAAAATTTTTATACTCTTCATTGCCGCAATCAGGGTTGTACAGTGGGATGGGGAGCAGAACAACAAAAATTCTAGGTCTATAATGGATCCCTGTGGTACCAATATGCACTCAAAGTTAAACAATCGCAAAAGAGACTAAACAAGTGTTTGAATATATATATATATATATATATATATATATATATATATATATATATTATTTTTATTAAATTATTCATGGTTTCGAACATCCAAGACGCGAAATAAACTCGTTGAAAATATATACAGATATATAGCTCTAGTATAATTTATATCGAAATCAATGCGGTATTCAAAAATAATTGACTATTATTCAATGCAACTTTAAACATTTTGGATTATGTATATTTTTATTATTGAAAGACTTTTTTATATAATATTGTTAACGTTTTCAACTTCTTATTTATGAACATCATTTGTAATGTTACCATTGGTAATGTTTAGAAAGTGTTCAAAAAAGGAGATTTGAAAAAATTAAGTCGTCAAAAAATTGGATTTTTTTTTTTAAAAGGGGTCAACAGATTCAATGCCTAAAAAACTCCTAAAAATTGGTTTGTTTGATAAAAAAAAAAACATTGTATTTAAAGAAAAACTACTAAATTCAATTTTATTAATTGCATAATAATTTATTTATAAAAATTTTTAATATCGCAAAAATAAAGATTTATTTATAAAAATAGTTAAAATAAAATTCTCTTTTCATTAATTAAAATTCTATACTTTTAGACGAGGTGTTTACTCGAACTCCAGTTTTATCGTCTACAAATTTAAGACTGAAAGCATGGATTCGCAAGTATTGGCCTTAAGTATATTGGACAATTTTTTTCATTAGTAATAATTTAGAAAAATTCGTTCCGTCGAGACAGTGCTATGAGCCAAGGTAAATATCTAAATAAATATAAGTATTCATCAAATCTATGTTTAATTTTTCCAATCCAGACCAAAAAGTTTCTACATTTGATGTTTTAAATAGTTGTTTAAAAACATTGTCCTTAGCTTTAGTTTTTAACAGTTTCTGTTCATTTGTAAATTTTTCGGGGTCTTTTTCTCAAAATAATTAATTTGTTCTTTAGTATTAATATAAAATGTGTCGAGATATTTCAAACAACTTAATTTCTCCTCATTTAGCACTTAATCTTCAACAGTCGCCATTTAGTTTCATTTTTAAAAAAAGGCCAGATGGTTAAAAAGACGCCAATTGGCGACTAAAGTTGACAAGCGGTAACGCTGATCATTTGAAGAGTTTTTTTTATATGGTTAGATTAGAAAAATAGATCAGCGGAATTAATATATTAAAAAAATAACAAATCTTTATGTATTCTTTTTTCTTGCTCGACGTGATAAAAGAAGATAAAAATGAGATTATGGTTGCGATTATCGATAAAAAATGTATCAAACGTCTATTAACTTGTTTTTAAATTTCTGATTTTTAACTGACATATCATTAACGTTCATTTCTTATTCATTAACTTTCGAAATCTATTTAATCATTAGTATCAAGATAATATTTCACACACATAAATTAAACATGAGTAAAAAACCAAGTACCACTTTTTCTGAGAATCGGGTCATATTGACCATAGCTCCGATATAAAGCTCACTTCATAAAATACTTTTATCCTTATGTTTATAACCTCATATGTTTTTCGTTTTTGAATTATAATATCTTGAGCTGTAATTATTAGGGTTCTCCAAATCGAGAAAAGTCGAAGTCGATTTTTTGGTTCTTTCAAAATGTTAATTTTTGATTGTAAATGAACAGTTTTTTAATACAAAAAATCGGTTTAAAAAATTACATTTTACTTCAAAAAATATATGTACGAAATATTAATACATGAATGGAAATTTAAGAAAAATTTGATAACTGATTAATAATTAATTTTTGGTTAAGTTTTACAAATATTGTTTAAGGTTAAATTAAAATTAATTTTATAAGCTTAAATAAATATTAAAGTAATAATTGTCTTAAATGAAACACACATATCAATGGAATTAGTTTTTTCTATTGTAACACCTGCACATACATACAATAAAAATAAGTAATAATAGTTTTCTTCATTTTTTAAACAGTAGTATTCGAAAGAAGTCTGCCTTTTATGAAAAAGTTTAGACACGCTTTTTCCATATTAAACCATAATTTCTATACATCTTATATAAAACTTATAGATCGATTATACATTGCAAATAGGGAACGAAAAAAATCAATTTCCCTATAATTCTCGGAATTCCCGGGAATTTTTTAAAACTTTAGTTATAAGAAAAAAGCCATGATTTCGTATAAATAAAATTATTTTTTTATTAAATGAAATAAAAGGAAACACTATAAATCATACTGAATTATCAAATAATTAAATCATATAAAAGTATAACGCCATTTTTAAGATTAACAAAATTTTAAATATCTTATATAAATAAAATTATCAGCTTTCGTATTTTATGTTAAAAATTGTGTCTTAGATTTTTATGTTATTGTGTTTTTGATACTAAAACTTTTTAAAAATATACAATAATCTATTGAATAAATATCGTTGTAAATAGCTTGCCGTTTATTTTCACTTTTTTTATTTACTATTTTTTTTATTCCTCTAACTTACAATGTTTTTTTTAATTAACTACTTCTTAATAAATTAAACATAAATCTGGAAAATACTAAAAATTGGTTCCCAACATTATTTTTCGGATCAATCAATCGAATAATCGATCACCCTAATAGATTGTCCGTTAATTGATCAATATATTTGATTGCATTCTATATATTTTATATTTTTTTAGTTTTTATAAGACAAATAATAAAAAATAGTCAAAAAAGTTGAAAAATCTCAAAAATATTGTATAAAATCCAAAAGTCGGATAAAGTGAAAAAAGTCAGAAAATTTAAAAATATGTTACCCAAAAATTTAAAAAAAGTCTAAGTGTCTAAAAGCTTAATTTTTGGTCAAACTACCAAAACCTAGCAGTTATTATATTAACTTAAAAAATTCAGATTTTCGTCAATAATATTGTTTACTACAATATTCCGAAGAAAAATGTAAAAATTTGTTTATAGCTAAAGTTATGAGTGCTTTTAAAGGGTATCTCTTACATTTACATCCATATTTTTATAGTATATTTTGACTCCAGGTTATCACATCGTCATCGCTTATCCTGTTCTAATTAAAAAAAATTGCTTAAGAACATAAATATAATGATTTTATTATATGTTTCTGAAAGATAGATTTATAGAGATCATTCTATGTGAAAAAAGCTATTCGAAGTTTTTGATAGAGGTAGTCCAGAGTTTTCCGAATTTGACTTTTGCCCACTGTAAAATACTAATATTTCTTACTCATTTTCATGCTAAAATTATGTTTTTAAGTATACGTCTCATTTTAGGATTTATATTTTTTGTTTATATAAAAGTAAAAGAAAAACTTCGCTTTACTTTTCTTTTCCTTTTAACTAGTCAAGGAAAAGTCAACATGTTGTCAGCAATATAAACATTGGAAATGATTGGCTACTTAAAACTTTTATTCAACCGTAATTTTATTTTAATGGTTTGTGCAAACCAGTACTTTTTCTGTTGTTTATTTATTGAAAAATAGTTAAAAAAAAAAAATAAAAAAAAATTAACAACAATAAAAGCAAAGCGTAAAAAAATCATGAGCAATTTTATGTTTATCAAATACCAAAACGGCTCTTGGCATTCAATTTTCATTTAACATATGTATGTAAGTGAAATTTAATTTTAAAGTTTTATGATTAGAATATCAATAACAAGAGATTAATTTTCATATACTAAGATGTTGTGGCTGATAAATGAATTAAGTGGAACGGTAACGTTGAAATTAAATGTCTTAATGCAATCTTTGCTACTAAGCTGTTTTTAACAATGTTTCCAAGAGCAGCTTGGAAAAATGTAGAGGTTTTTGTCAAAAAAGGTGCGGTTAAAAACAAAAAAAAAAAAAATGATACATATTACGTGGAGCATTGAAGATTACCAAAAATGTAGCAAATGTAACCAAATGGCAACATTGATCTTTTTTAGTTTTTAATATAACTAATTGCGAAGCATATCGTTTAAATGATACTAGCGTATAATTATTGCAGCAAAATAAAAATTGATGTACATTTTAAAATAAACGATGTTATGAGTCACTTTATTTATTGTATAACAATAGCAATTTTAATTTCCTATAGTCACCCAGCAAAAAAACGATCAAGCGCTTCCAAAAAAAGAATATTTTCACCACTTCAAGAGTAGAAGTAAGCGCATATTTTAAACTTTTTTGGAAGTTCTTAATAATTACTTCTAAAAAAGCGAAAATAAATATATTTTTAGCGGGAAAAAAGGTTAATAAATTATAAGAAAATTAAAAATTCACAAATTTTAAGTAATTCTAAAATATAATTTTTGTTGAAATATTTTATAGACATATTTTTAAGAGAAGTACTTCAAAAGTAATGAACAAGTATTACAAAAGAAGAATGGCAAAATAACTTCTGTAGCTCTTTTTCAGTTCTAAGTAATTTCTTCCGATGACAACACAATATCAAAATTATGACTTTTTCAGCTCTTTTTCACTTACTTTTTGCTGAGTAAAAAAGAATTATTAGTTATAGTAATAAAATGATATAGTAACTTAAATTACAGATTTTGTTTAATCAAATGATGTTTAAATTTATATAAATGTGGATTTTATTTCTATCACTTTATCTGGTTAACAGTGTTACCAGGAGATGAGAAAAAGAGGCTAAATTAAACTTAAAAAAGCCAAAAAGGCTATATGTCTTAAAAAATAAAGCCATAAATAAGTTAACATTTTTTTTGTTTTTTTTTTTTAGTTTGAAAACTTATTTTTTAAGTTCTTATTAGTTTTTGACATTTTCTTTAAGATATTGTCATAATTTTATAAATAAAGCATGGAACTGCTGCTTGTAAAATGATCCGATGAAAAACCATTCAAAAAATTCACATGCAAATTTGGATTATGTTTCGTATAAAAAATTAATAATTTTTTTAAGAGATTTTTTTTCCCTTTTATGAGAATTTTTTAAAATTATATTCATAAATATTTCTATAGATAATAAAGTATATTAAAAAATAATTACAATCGATTTAGTAAGTCAATAGAATTAGTTTTGTTATTATTGATTTGGAAAATAAAGCACCGCATGCAAAAATTTTTATTAAATATAAATTATCTCGATTTTTTTCAAATAAATATACAAAAATGCTTAAACGGATGATTCTGTAAAAATAAAATTAGTAATAGAAAATAAGAAACATTTTTCTTCGCTGTTGTAATATTAATATTTTAGCCTTTTTAAGGTAATTTTATAGGCGGAAAAAGGCTAGAAAAAAAGCTAGGTAGGTAAAAAATTAAAGTCTTTAGTTCTATACCATTATAAAACTATTATAGCATTAATAGATATTAATGCAGCAAATAGCTTGTAACGGCATCTATAAATGTATATAAAACTATTGGAGTTGAATTAAGAAAAAAATTGTCTGCTGGGAAATAATTTATATAACTTTGTATATATGTACTACATATTAATATCTAATAAAACTTATGTTATATCGTCTAAGTTTTTATAATAAAAGGCATTTATTTTTTTAATATTACTGTGCTATTCACATTAAGGCATAGAAATCTCATTTTAACTGGTAATAATTGTTTTATTTTCATATGTACTTATGTGCCTATATAAATATAAGCAGCTGTAGCTTCTGGTTGAAATTAAGAAAAAATAATTACACAGAATTTTATTACATAATTCCATAACAAAATGAATTTTCAAAATTTTAAATTTATATCAGTTTTAGCTCTAACTTTACTATTGGTTTCATCTGCTCAAGCCCAAAAAGGAAAAGTGCTATGTATAAACCCTCCGTGCCCCAAATAATTAAGAGGAAGTTTAATTAATCATATCATCAAAATTTTAATAAAATAAAATTTTATTAAAAAATGTGCATTGTACTTTTTTATTTATTTATTTTCTTAAAATTAAGATATAAAGGGTTTGCAATATATCACAGTATATAATAATCTGATTCTAAATAGTCAACAAAATTTATTGTTGGCCATATTGCATAAATACACCTTAGATATTTAAGGGATAAGTAGGAAAAAAATTGTAAGTAACTTTTAACGACAAAATCAATCGACCAGTTTAGTGAAATTTTGCGTTTTTATTATCTTTCACAAAAATTAGTACATTTAAGGGGAATTAATGCACTGAAAGAAAACCATTAATTTCGTCATTGCATCAAACAAATTTTACAGTAAAAGGGAGCTAAAGAAAGCCCTTCATCGTTTCAATGGAGAAAATTTCACTAAGCTTCATAAATAATATGCAATATTTTTACAGTTGTATTACGAAACTTGTCCATTAATAGAATAGATTTGAGTAGAACACTTTTGTTCAATATCGCATTGACAAAAACACACAGTTTGATTGACTTGAAATCTGGCAATTGTGCAGTTCAATCTAAGCATGTGTTGGGTAGTAAGCAGGCAATACTCGGTTTGTACAACAAAATAGCACCAAAAACAAGCCCAAAGATACCACCAAGTAACCGACTGTCGTGCCCGCATTTTGTAAAGTAAATTATGTATTTAAATCTAAGTAGGATGCCTTGTCAATTTTTAAGGCAGTTTTCTGTCAAGATAATTTTTCTGTCCTTTTCAAGTTATTAAAGCAATAAAATTTTGCTCATACAAGGTGAAGAAAACCCTCTATGTTTAAATTCATATTCTGGATGAAAATATTATTTGGCCATTGCTTTTATGATTTTAATAATGTTGACACATTGTATGATGGTAATATTACTATACTAGAATTATAGAAAACCTCACACTAGATATCAAATTCAATTACCCCATATCACATATTGCCTCAACCATCCCAAAGCGCACTGAAAATATACTATCAGGCTAAGAAAATCTTCTAAGGGTTTTGCATACTTATACTTAGGATATTTTTGTGCACTTTTTTCATTATCTGTGAAAATAACAAACTTTTAAATGAATAATTTTTAATGCAGTGTTATGGGTAATTATTGATTTGTGTAGTGCAAAGCTTTTCTTAGATATTATGCAAGATTTTTATTAAATACCCCCCCCCCCCCCCCACCAACCTTATAATAAAATTATGTGCAATATATGAGCATTTATATTATTCAAAGGATTTAAGTAATATTTAGCACACATATATACATACATATCGTGCATCCTCCAAAAAGGAATATAGGATATAATATTAAGAAAAATATCATGTGCAGTTGTTTTTTTGAAAATTTAAATTAAATTTGGCATATATAACAAGTATTTTTTGTTGAAAACTATGGAATAACATATAAGTTGGATGTCATGCCCATTGCATAGCGCACTTGCAAAAAGTAAAAATTGTTCTACTTCCTTGATGCTACTAAGGCAATTATATCACATTTGACACACACAAGGAGCAGACAGTAGTGTGGACTATAAAATTTAATATGCATAAGTACCATGCCTCTTTTTCGTCTACTTTTATCATGCTGTTTCTTTACAACTGTCATTAAGATTTTAATTAATTTTTAAATTTCTTTTCCGGTTCCGAAAAATTCGATGTTCAAGAAGCCGAAATTAGAACTACCTTTGGAAAACCTTTGGGGATTTTTTTAGACTACTTTGCGTTAGAATTATTAAACAACATTTAGTTTAAGTCTTATGAGTTCAAAATTATTAAGGATTATAGTCAATATTAGACAAATTAAAAATTTTTTATAAATTCAATATTAATTTTTTTGGTTGGAACAGTTTTCTTCCTATTACATCATTAACTCAATATACATATCTAATATGAAAGTTACAAAGACACTTTTATAATATTGATATTTTCATGGTGAATATCTAATTTAATATGGATAAAATTTCAAAATTTAAATTGTGTATAAAAGCTGGTGCAATAACTTGAGAAAAAAGTTTACAAAGAAATCTTGGCATTACAATAAATATATTTTAATATATAAAAAACATAAATATAAAAACGTTGGTAAAAATGAAATTTCTAAAGTTCGGTATAATTTGCCTGTTCTTAATACTTACCGATAATGGACACGAAAAACTGAAGATGTGTGATTGATCTCTGAGTCTTAATGAAACCGTTAAAGCTTAAGCAAAATAATGTAATAATTAAGCAAATAAATTATTTACATACATTTTATCTAATAGATTTAAATAAAAATACTATCTCACTTCTAACCGAAATTTAAGATTACGAAAGAACAGAAAAAAGTAAAAATGAACTTCAGTTACGAAATTGTTTACATTAATTAAATTTTTATTGATTTTTTTTTTCTCAAAATACCAAATTAATGCTATTAATTAACTGAGAATAATTGTTTTTCGTTTAAATTTCAATTTATTTTTTAATCAAATCAATTCGAATTATATTTAGAATTTTCATTCAAATCAAGTAATACTTTTATTAGTCCGATTCTAAAATTAATTAAGTCCATTGCAATACCCTCAATAAAAATACTAAAATTTCAACAAATGGCAAATGGGTTTTTGCCATTTTAGAAATACATATTTATATAATACAAAATTTGTTTTAAAGTAATTGTTGTAATGTAGGATATAATATAATAAGTGTAATTTTCACAGCAAAAAAGTTACCAATCACCAAATATATTAGTAAATAATTCATTCAATTAAAATCTTTTTTAAATTTGCACCTTTCACCAAAATGATTATACTAATCACTAACAACAGTAAAAAGTAAAAAATAGAAAAAATTTTCCAATTAAAAAATTTATCAAACGAATCAAGTAGATAATTATTTAATCAAAATTTAAGTGAGAAATAAAATTTTACTTAAATTTTATTTTTATTTTATATTTTCTTGAATATATTTATTAAATTTAGATGCGAAATGAAACAATTGAAAAATATACAGTAATGAATTTTTCTGTGTTATATGATATATGTTGTATTGATTGTTTTTACAGGATTATATTTGATGTATTAAGTGCTTACTTAGTGCTGATTCCTGCAAAAATTCGTCATTATATCAGTAGATTTTATAACCTATGGAACGACACAACAATTAAAACCTTACGCAACAAATGGTCAAAAAAAAATAATACTTACCAACTGCTTATAAATCTATCCAAAGTGCAGCTTAAAACAATATGCACCTCTGATACAAATTTCAAATACAATCTGGCACTAACGACTATAACACCAGAATGATTAATAATTTCATAAAATTTTGAAAACTTTCACTTACCCGATAAATATATATCATTTTTGGAATCTGAAGAAGTATAATCTGCATTTTACAATACATACTACTTTTATCTTTTAATCTCTTTTGCCAAGAGATGAGAAAAAAAGAGGCTAAATTGAACTTTAAGAAAGGTAAAAAAAGGCTAAGTGCCACAAAATATAACTTCAGAAAAAATATAATATTTTTCTTATTTAAAAACTTATTTTTAGTAACTTTATTTTATTATTTCCAGGGCTTCGTAAAAAAATTAAGGTAGAATAAAACTGAAATTTATTGCTATGGAATTAAGCTAGTTCCGATGCGCATTTCACTGGTTGCTTAAGCCAGCTCATCAGGAAACCAATTCTAATGAAGCTGCAATTGCCTTATATATAAAAACATATTTAAACTCAATCACAGTTAAATATGTTTTATGCACAAAACATCCAAGTTTTGACAAAACACAACAATAAACCAATATTTTTTTTTACATTCCTTTTTGCACTTCTCTCCGACTCTGAATGCAAACGGCTGCCAGCAAAATTATCCAAACCAAAAACTCTCAAAGCAAATATAGAACAATCATCTAACAGAAATGAAAAGTTAACCAAAAATAAAGGATGGAAATTTTTCCAAAAATAGGTGAAAAAAATACCAAAATATTCATTCAATGTCCATTATGAGCCATATTCAGAATGAAAATACTTTAAACTTTGGCCTGGGTTAGATCCTGGTCTGGATTAAAAAGGGTTTCCTAAACAGCCTGCCTTCATATATACACTGAGGTTTTCATCTGTAGCATATTTCAAAACCCGACTTCGCTAAATCCAACTTTTTGTGACTGTTTGCATTTCTTTCTCATGCATGTCATGAAAATTAAAAAAAATAAATAAAAATAAGTAGAAGCGAAAAATCACCCAAAGTCACAAAAATGTCCTATCAAAAATGACGAAAAATCACCGCAAAATTTTAGGTTATTTATTAATTGAATAATTGCAATAAAATTACAAATTGTATTATAATTCTAACCGAGTGGAGTAACGAACACTATTGCTCGTTGTAGGGAAACAGACCAAAGTCTCTAGTGGGAATCGAACCCACAACCTCTAAACTGACAGACTAGCTCACAACTAATTAGGGGCACCGATTTTAAATTATTTTGATACGAAGTAGGACCCAAATTTGTTTTTTTTCATATTCGTTTTGGGCAATTATGCTTTAGATCATTTAGCTAACAGACGTGAATAATACCAAGCAAAATGACTCATTGGAAAATCGCCCAAAAAATTCTCATACAAATTTAGGTTATATTCCCATACAAATTACTTTAAAACATTGGTTAATTTTTATGGGAATATAAACTAAATTTGAACGGGATTTATCGTAATTTTTTAACAATAATTCCTTTTTGAATAAGCATTTCTAAATTTTTGGTGGTTTTCTGCCAATTTGGTGAATGAAGCACAACAGGAGAAATTTTTTATTACATATAAATAATTTAGATTTTTTGTGCGAATAAATACACAAAAATGCTTAAATAAATGATTCTAAGAAAATAAAATTAGTAATTGATATAAGAAATTAGTTTCTTCGTTGTTAAAATACTAATATTTTAGCCTTTTTAAGGCAATTTTATGGATCAAAAAAGGTTAGAAAAAAAGCTAGAAAATAAAAAGAAAATTTTGAAGTTAAAAGCAATATAAAAAGCCTATATGTAGTCTTAAAAAGGCTAAACTGGCAGCACTGCTTTTGGTAGACTACAAATAAAAACCAAACAAACTAATTGATATTTGATAATAATTGATATAAAAATATATTTGATTTTGAAATATTTTATTTTTCTTTGAAATTTCTAATCATAGAATACAACTAGAACTTTATGTGATTCTCATTTTTTTCAAAACACCAAAACAAAATATATGTGACTACATGTATTTTGTTGTTGCATGAATTAGGTTTTTGACAATTGAATCAGGTTTTTCTTCTCTCACGTAAATATCTACTTATTAATATTTTTTCCTAACGAGTTGTCTATTTATGTCAAAATAAATTAAACCCAATTGATAAGTTAATAATATTAATGAATATTTTTTATTAAATTTCTCTTTACAATTAAATAACAAATCAATTGGAAAATTTTTTGGAATCTTTTTTTCTGTGTAGTATGACTATTAATTGTATAGAAGTTAGGATACATGTTACAATGTCCATGGATATAGTAACACTTTTAAAAGTATCATAATGCTGACAAAAAAAGAAAAAAAATACTAATAATAAAAAAATAAAAAATTTCATGCAAGGTATGCAATAAGTCATCATATTAAGAAAAAGAAAAACTAAATTTCCGTGGGTTCGATTACCGCCCCTGATTTTGTCGATTCAGATAGTGATTCCGAGTCTTATGGTATATTTTATGGTGTCCGAATATAATACTCGAACCAACTACGGTAGTGTAATATATAAATGACAGAATCAAAAAAATCTATTGGTATCAACGTTACTTAGTACCAATATTAGCTTTAACAAAATACAAATCTATATACGCCAATGACTTTTAGCGAACGGATTTAGTGTTATAAAGATTTAAGATAAAAAATTATAAAAAATTCCCAAAATTCTATTTTAAACAACATTTAAAAATTACCACACATATATAATCCATATCAATATATCTGAAATATAAATTAGAAGAAATACGATATTGTTGATGACACCGAAAATAATCACGATATTTTTAACATTTTATTAAACAAATCTTAGTCAAGAAAATACGCATAGATTTTCTTTTTCTTTTTTAATTCTATAAAATTTCTTAATATATTTTTAATACTTGACAATCAAAACAAAATTGTTAAAAGATATTAATGGACAAGAAATGACCGTTTATATTATGATAGTTAAAACTCAGAAGTTTAAAAATATTGTAAAAAGTCCACTTTAAGTCCGATATCAAAAATAAATGCACATGTGTAACCTACAGACACGTATATAAAATACAAATTAAAGGAGGTTCGGTAAGTTGTATATTATTGAACATAATCGCGACCACAAATCCCAAACATATTAAAAGTTGCATTAAATTCAAGCATGTAATTATTTTTGAGTGTCATGAGGGTATGAATACTTTTTATGCAATTTAATATTTTATGGCGCCACAATGATTTTAAAATGTAATTCGGAAACCTTTTTTGATCACACGATACTTTAGCTTTATTGAAATTATGTTGTGAGTATGTCTCGCGAAAAACACACCTTTTTCGAGCCGTTCACGTTTTTTCTCCCTAAATTTGGGCACCCCTTATAGTGCTGCTATTGAGAGCAAATTAACGAGGTGTATCTCAAATGATTCATAATTACAAGAGCAATACACCTCCATTCTTTATTTTACAATACTCTAAACGGCCCAAACTTTCTAATCGGATAACTGCAAAAAATTAAAATTTTGAAAATTTTGGTTTCACCACTTGTCTACAATATAATTTAACACCGGTCAGTGACACATTGATTGAACAGAATTTGTCCTATTTATTCAAGTGTTTGTAGTTTACATTAGATTACGGTTGGAAATAATTTCAATTTTTATTTCATTGCGATTCAGCTAAATTATTTGGAAAATGGTAAATGACAACGGAGAGTATAAATATTAAAAATGTCAGGCCCAAAGTTATTCGAAATATATACGGTAGTGGCAGTTGGCATGGGAGCTAAGAGCAAAGAGTTATGCACGCTGTTTAGCTTAGTTTTTTTTCTCTAGGACACAATAAGAAATGGTTTTGAATATTTATTGCTTCAACAAAAAGACTTGTTTACTCGCATAGTCTAGAACACTTATACCAATAGAACGATTATGTAGATTAGATTTCTTGGTCTTTGACAAGAGTAATAATTGATGTCAATGATTTTTCAAGATTATTGGTAATAATTTTGATAATATTTTTCAATTTCTTAAAATCAATTGATTTCTCATTGGTAACATACATATTTAGTACAATAGTGGCTAACAAATATTATATTCAAATTATTTTAACAAACCACCATGATCCTATCAGCGTGTCAGAAAATGATTTTAAATTAATACAAACAGAATAAAACTACTTTCTTCCCTATATCATGCCTAAAACTTATATTTAAGCACGGTTCATGCTACATTTTAATAATACTTATTAAGTATTTAACTGTGTTATATTTGTTGTTTTTTAAAAAAACTTTCGTTACTAAGAGCTGTGATTTTTTTTTAATTTTTTTTATGAAAACTGTATAAAAAATATAATTTCAATTTAATTAAAATCATTTAAATTGTTTTTCAACCATATCAATTTAATTAATTTCTAAACACTTGACAAATATGTCAGAAAAACCATAGAAACACTGATTTGTGGTATTTTTTTAATTAACTAGATTTGTATTATTATTTACCTCAAATTTACTGTTTAAATTTTTTTCCTTGACTTGGATATATATTTTGAGTTTGTTATATATATGAGTTTATTTTTGCTATCAGTCACTGAATATTCCAAAAAATATAAAAATAGGGAAATCCACAATCAGTGAGACAATTGAACGTACGAGTATAATGGTCATCCAGGAATTTATCTAAATATTACATGTAAGGTAAAACAGGTTGCCACCAAGTGTGAGTACGGCTCACTTGGGTCCCTTTGTGTTAAAATGTGATATGTATTGACAAAAAAATTTCGTCAACGCACCGATGAATATGGGTGATACGTCAAGCCTAAATGTCGGGTGAATAATGCTGTTAGTACTCTTAAATATCTATTATTCAGCATTAGTAACTTTCGGAATTTTATTTTGTTCAGAGTGGTAAACCTCTTGGCATGCCTGAGTCCGTATATCGAATCCCAATGATGGGTGAATTGTGATTTCATCCATGATCAAAGCTTTACTCTGGCATAATCCATAGGGATATCGAATATGTTCAGTCCGGATAAATAATTTTCAGTATGTCTCTGAATTTCTTCCTTTAGTGATAGTATCTTTAGATCACTGCGAATAGATTTATTTGTTACAAACCATGGAGCATTAGTTATTAATCTTAAAGTCTTTGACCGGTATCTTTCCAGTATATCGATATTGGAGTTGCTAGATGTACCCCATAACTGAATTCCATATGTCCATACAGGTTTAAGTATAGCCTTATATATTCTTAATTTGTTGTCTAGATATAACTGAGATTTAGGGCCGAGTAGCCAGTACAGTTTGCTGGTTTTAATTTTTAGTTGTAGTTGTTTCGATTTAATGTGTGGTTTCCATGTGAGACGTCTACCGAGAGTCATTCCTAAGTATTTGACATTAGTTTGCTTAGGTATTTCATCACCATTAATTTTTATGGCAGGGCAGTCTCCATGTCGTAATGAGAATGTTATGTGGCTTGATTTGTTTGTATTTACTTTGATGTTCCACTTCTTTAACCATTTTTCTATTAAATTTATTTCAACTTGTACTGAAATCGATGCATCTGCAGAGTTTTGATTACTTGCAAGTATTGCGGTGTCATCTGCATAAGTAGCAACAGTAACATCATTAGTAACTGGCATGTCTGCTGTAATAATCGTATATAGAACAGGATCAAGGACACTACCTTGTGGTATTCCAGCTTCAATTTCAAATATGTCTGACCCTTCATCTTTGACATTTACGTAAAAGAATCTATCGGAGGATAGCTTCTGGAGAATAAATAATCAGGAGCTGGTAAATGTTTTTTATTTTAAAAAGTAGACCGTTATGCCATACTCCATTAAATGCTTGTTGATCGTCCAAAAAAAAACTGCAGACCAATAACGCTTATTTTCAAGTGTGTTAGTTATGGCATTAACGATTCTGTGGCATTGTTCTGGAGTTCCATGTTTATTTCGGAATCCAAACTGATAATCCTGTATTATGTTATGTTTATCAAGTTCAGGTACAAGCCATTCCAGAAATATTTTTTCAAATATTTTAGAACATATTGAAAGCAAACTTATTGGTCTATATGACGACAATGAATTTTTTAGTTTGTTTGGTTTTAAAATCATTATTATTTTAGCGAATTTCCATTGCAAGGGAAAGTGATCTAATCTTAATATAAAATTATAGATTGTTGTTAAAATAAAACACATAAGATAAGTTCTTAATTTCCAACTTTACTTCATTAGGTGTTACATATTTCAGTCGTAGGTCCATTTGGCATGGAGAATCTAAGAAGCAATTAACTTCATTGTTTTCATCGACACTATTAAGATTAAATAGTTCGAATATGCTTTTTAAATGTGATGCAAAAGCATCCGATTGGCTTTTGTCGGATCTACACCATGAGCCATCGATATTTTTTATAAGGTTA
Source organism: Protocalliphora azurea (assembly GCA_932274085.1). Taxonomy (NCBI): domain Eukaryota; kingdom Metazoa; phylum Arthropoda; class Insecta; order Diptera; family Calliphoridae; genus Protocalliphora; species Protocalliphora azurea. The sequence goes on along the minus strand of OW026520.1, from coordinate 3,660,102 downwards.
TTGCGTTTAGTCTTTTTAGATACTTTGTTGATTTCCATAAAAGGTATTCGTCGTATTTTGAGTTACTTATTTTTTCAATAAAGTTTGCAGTTCTTTTGCTTTTGTACTCATAAAGAAGATGTTTCAGATCTTTACAAGCTTTATTAAATAGCTTTTTGTCTTTGGGGTTTCTAGTTTATTGCCAGTTTCTTCTTAACCTTCTTTTTTATTAATAAATTGTCTAATTTCAGTTGATATATACAAATTATTTCTTTGTTCATTTAAATGTGGTGGTGTCAAGATAGAAGCAGCTTAATGAATAAGATTGTTTAAGTTTTCTACAGCATCATCGGTTTCTGTTCTTCTATTCTATTATATTTTAAGTAAGTGTTCTGTCTGGATTGATACCAAGATATTCTACCCCGTTGGAGAATTTGGTGGTTGAGCTGTTTATTGTCGGTTCCCTTAGCCACAGAATTTTATGTTTCATAACAGGTTCAAGAACAATCGTTTCATCTCAGACCTCAATTTCTCAAATTCCTTATTCCTCCAGGGAACGTTCCTTTTAGGCCTTCTGGTCTTGAGCTGGCAGCTGCTTTCGTAGGCCCTCTGAATGTTAAAAAAAGTTCCTCATATTCAAATAATAATGAAACATATCCCAATTAGCATTTCTGGGATCGTGAAATTGTAGGTAGACGGACTCAAGAACCACTTCATATTCTCCCGCTAGTGTCACGAGAATATGAATAAAATTTACCTTGTTTATTTTGGAGCTTTTTAATGTCTTCAGAATTGACCCAAGGTTCCTGGACGAAGCATTTGTTGAGGAGATCAGTTGTAATGCAATTGTGAGGTATTTGTACCATTGTTTTTATAGATGTTGGATACACTATTTCCTCTTAAGCCTCTGCGGAAATACTATAAGCCTTAGTCGACCTCTTTTTGGCGATTTTTGGCTGCTTCTTTCGCTGTACTGTAAGGTTAGCTTATTCGTCACCGCAGTAATATCCTTCCTCGAACTAGAAGGTTTGCCAGAGGATATATTGAGGCCTTTTTTGGTCTCTGAATCATGAACCATCTTATTTGGCACCCACCTTGGCATTTGAAGCATAACAGGAAGGTTTGTATTGGCGCATTATATTACCTTAGCTGTCCTATTGTGTCAGCCGCTTTTGACCCTTTAGATATGTCGTTCATCGTTCCTTACTGACGATTGGTTGGCCTAACGTGAACGGTTCCGTATATGTAGCCTATGTGCAGACCTCTTTCTGAGCCTTGAGGATGAGTTTGGGTCAACTGCGAAGGCAGACGATAATGATTTGCTGACCCTGTTTAGAACCTTCTAGTACTCTACTGAAAGATCATCATTTTGTCCCTATATAACAATACTGGTTGTCGAGGTTTTAGGCTTCTCAGGAATATAGCCAAGAAAAAAATGTTTGCCTTGGAACTTCTTCCTTTAAACAATCTTAATTAACTCATTTCGCCGAATTGCTACCAGTTAGATCATTGGTTTCCGAAGAGGCTGCTGCATTGTCAGACAGACAGAATATGGGTGACACAACGGCGAGTGCTTTATTATATTTGCTGCTTAACTGAACAAAGTAAGGTATTGTAGCTAAAAGCTAAATATGGGTCGAAATTGTCGAAATAAAATATATAGTACATGCGCTAGCAAAAAGTGAAAAAAGACCTTTAGTTTTTGAATGAACGTCATTCACTTTTCGATAACTTCGAAATTACTCCAGATATTTGAGAGTAGATTATAACAGAGTTTCATGAGTTTCTAAATAAATTTTAGTTTTCAGCAACAAAATTTACGTGGGAACACCGTTTTAATCTTGACGTATATGAAAATAATCATTCACACACAGGTACCATTTCGCCCTGAGAGTACTAAAATTGGAATTTTTATTTTACAGCTGCAAATAATTAAAAATTTAAACCTCTTAAGGTATAATTAATACAAAATTTAATACTTTACCCCTTGATAACTATAAAATTTGACTCATCTTAAAAATATTTAATAATTTCTCTTGTACTTGAACTCAGTCAAGAGGGCCATAGACACACGCTGGGTATAAATTGGGATGGCATGATGTATGCGAGATCAGTAAGCATTTGGCCTACCGTTTCACTATGGTTTCACCGACAACTTTTCTTGACTAAAATTTAATTCTTGTCATATTTGTTATATTGTTATCTGAGTGGCAGAAAATTTTATGCAGTTTTATGCAATATCAAATTGTGTTGAGAATATTGCGATGGAAATAATTTAATGAAATTCTTAATAAATATATGGTCCAAGGAAAAATTGTATTAGTTTTACAATTACCCACATCTAGTTCTGTAGGAGTGTTACCTAGCCAATAACCATTCTATGGAACGCTTCTAGAACTAACTCTTTAATAAGAGATTTTTGTTCTAAATTGCCACATTCAGAACTAGTTCTGAAGAAGCGTTAAATAACGGTTCAAGAACCACTTATTAAAATCAATGATTTTTGTTTGATATCATTTTTCATTCTAATGAGCCATTTCTTAAGACCACTATTTTAAATCAATTTAAGTTTGTTACTCTTTTTTTACTTTTTTGAAATTTTTTCTTAAGGTTTTTAAACAGAAGTTACTTGGGAACCAGTAACCAGGTTATTAGATAATTTTATGTTTTTTTTTATAATTATGGTTCTTGCTAATGATGATAGTAAGCTTTTGGTGTTTTAAATTATATTTTGTGCTGCTTTAACATTTTTTGTAATTTCGTACGGTAATTTTTCTTATTGCTCTAATGTAATGTAGGGAGGATAAGTAAAATTTTTAATTCATTTGAAATTTTTTTTTTCTCTACCTTTTGAAAATAGCACTTAATTCTATATTAAACTTAGAGTTTACAAATTGATTTTATTTCGTTATCTATTTTAATTTGCTAATATATTCATATTTTTATTAATTCCTTTATTTTATATTTCATTATCATTTTATAAATTAATACTTTAAAACACTTTCAGTTGCACAGAAAAAAGTTTGTGCATAAATAATATGAATTATTTTTTTTTTTTTTTTTTTTGTTTTAAAATTTTTTCGTGTGTAGTATGTTTTTATTTTTTAATTTGTTTATTAAAAATATCTAAGTTGATAAAAAAAATTATAAAATGATTTATAAAAAATAAATTTTTATCAAAAGGGAATTATTGTCAATTCATCAAAAAATAATTTTCTACAATAATTTATAGAACCATGATTTGTACATGAAGTGCTTTCTGTGTAAAAAAATGTGAAAATATAAATAGTTTGGTTTATATTTTAAACTAATTCACAAGTTTAAAACTAATGGTGAGTTTTTTTTTTTTGTCCAATTTGTGGTAAAATAATAAAAGTATATTCCATATTCTCCAAAAAAATAAAGTGCATTCAACGGACATTACAATTGAACCTACGATCGAAAATAATGTTGTAGAATGTGATTATAAAAAATAAAATGATACTTTATTAAAAAAAAAATCGATAAATTGAAAGAAAATTCTCTTAAAATTTCATTGGAACTACATGAGAAAAATAATTAAGGCATAATATAGGTGAAATAATTAAAAGGCAATTGCTAATACCAATTAAAGAAGGCGTCCAAGAAATTTTAAATGATGATTATGATCCTAATATTAAAACTTCTTTTAGTTTAAAAAAACAATTTTTATAATTACATTTATATAATTTTAGATTCCAGACATTTTATATTACTGTGCACAATATCTTAAAAACTGATTCGCTTCAAGTTACTTTGGAAAATGAGAAAAAATGCGCCAAAATTTTACGGTTAAAGTTTCATAAAACTCATTTACAATAATTTGAGAAAATCATGAAATATTGTAATACAAGATCAATTTTTTTCAAAAATAAAATAAAAGAACATACCTTGAACTTTAATTTTTGGAGACACGGAAGATTCACATTTACATTACATTTACATTAAATTAATCCAAAAATAGGTATTGTTTCTGATGAGATAAAAAAAATATATAGATTGAGTTTTAATGATATTTACTTACATGTAAATTTTACTGCTATTTCTTTCTTGTTATGAACTATGCATTTTCATTTAATGTTAGTACTAGTAGTAACATTTATTTAGTAATATAAATTACGTTTTTTAATATTACTATTTCATTTCTGAATTTTATTATACTCGTAATAAAGATGCATTATACTCGTTATACAAAAGTGAGTATTTTTCTGTTAAAAATTACATATTAACTAATAATAATAATAATAATTTCGTTATTGAATGATAAAAATACATATAATTTATAAATATTTTCTAAATTTTTCTTCATTCAATGTAAGAAAAATTACATGTAAACTAGGAAAAATTATTTAAAAATAAATTTAATTTTGAATTTTATTTCTAAGCTAAATTTAATTTTCATACAACAAATTGGATTTCGGACGATTAAATGAAGAATCACTATTTTTTTTTTTTTTAAAAGTTTAACACATAGTCATATATTTTAATAACTGTTGGTTTTTATGTTGGCTATATAATTTCGTTTGAAAATTTTGTAGTTAAGGGATTGTTAGAACGGTTCTAATATGGATTAATATTGACGTAGTATCTGTGGTAATGATGTTGCGTATATTGGTGGGAAAAAATCTGAGGAAAAGTTGTAGGAAAAATATATATTATTGCATGACATGAGCTATAATTTGCAGACTTAGACCTTAACAAACGATTGTATTGAAAAATGAACTGCTAAACAAAAACAGAAAGCCATTACCTTTATTTTACCTTATTTTTCTTTAAAAATGAGGATTGGAAGTTGCAATTTTCTATAACAGAGAATGAACACGTGCCCAAATTAAATTATATAAAATTTTCTTTTATAGGTGAGGGATTATGTACAGTGTCCATGTAAAAATACGTGGAGTTAGATTTTTCTACGTTCAACCACTTACATTTACTTTCTGATATAAAAATGTAAACTTTTATTATAAGTAAAATGCATAAATTTTATAAAATCTATAAGTAACTTAATATTATTTTCATCCCACCGAATTTAGTCGAAACACCCACCATAAAAACATCTTACTATTAATAAGTATGCAATTAAGAAATATACTTTTTTCTAATATGGACAAAAGAGATAAAGCAAAAATAAAATCATATGATCAAATAAGGTTATATTGCGTGACGCAACTCCAATGAATTTATTATTTAGTTAAAAATAAGTATCTTTATTTTGTGTTTCTTTTATTTAAAGTAATTAATCCTTTTTTAACATAATCTACTAAATTTTAATTTAGGAATATATCTAAAATAAGACACAATCATAAAACAAAAATCAAATCATTAATAGTAATTTTAAACTAAAGTTTTTCTGATAACATTAAAAAAATTGGAAATCCCATACTTGACTCAAGAGGTTCCTTATATAAGAATATATAGAAAACATTTGAATATAAAATTTCTAATGTATTTATAGAAGCTTTTCTTTTAAATTATCTTAAAAGCTTGGAGAAATAAGTAGATATTTTTCTGTTTGCATTTATAAATTTAATTGGCAAAAATTGTTCTTTTTTTAACTTACTTAAAAAGGTAATATTGATAAATAAATTACTTAGTTTTTTCAGTTAATAGCAAGAGATTATTACTTAAAATGCTTATATTGAAATTTCTAGAAGTGAAAATTTAAAAAAGCTTTAACTGAATGAATCATTTATTAATATATTTGGTGACTGTTGCCTTTTTTCTGCTTTTAAATAAATATGTTACAAATTGAAGCATTTGGAATATTAGTACAGTGAGTTTGACGTACTAGACAGGAATGCATTTTTTGTCCTTCCGATTTGAAGTTTTTCTTTAAATAATTCACTTCCGAATTCTAACTGGCTCATAAACTATTTATTTTCAGCTCTAATCTATCTATTTCCCGTCTTCACCGAGGAATTGATGAAATTATTCCATAATAGCCACCATCACGTTTTGCTTCGATTCTGTTATGCTTGGCTGAGAAAGACGAATTCTCATCTCGAATGTTGTAAAATCGTAGATCCTGGTAAAGCACCAACTGCAGTGGTGCATAGTCTGGTATATTCCAGTTGTACTACGATTTAAAAATTGGAACATTACTCGGACAAAAAAAAAATTAGTTTGGTTTTATTTATTACAGGGGACGTGCCCGCAATAAATGGATTTTATTTTCCATTCACTTTAAATGAATCATTGTTTCTGTAATATGTTGTACAATTTTATGACTTTTTTTTAATTGTTATCCACTTAATTTCACTTGATTAAAACACTAAAATGATTTGACTTTTGAGTAAAGAGCACAAGCTTTTGCAGTAGAAATTCTCTCCAAAAATTACGTAATTATAAAAAAAAACAGTAATTACGTATAATCGTAAAAATTGTTTTTCTTCAGCAAATCTTACGACCTTTGAAGAAAATTTATTATTCTTTTTTTTATGAGGCTACATTAAAAAAATTGCTATTGCACATGTAGCCTTAATTCAAAAAATTCTATATTTTTTTATCAAAAATATTTTTCTTAAATATTTTCTACTTTATTTTTTATAATTTCAACATATTATCTTAGCACGTTTTCAGTGCGCCACCTTGCGTAAATATAGTTAAAACATACTACACCTAATTGACCATTGATACGTTTTCGCAACACCAATTGATCTCTTGGCTATCGTTAAAAAAATTATTTTTGATGTTTTGCAAAAACTTTCGTATTATTTTTTAAATTTAAAAAAGGTCTATTTTTGGACTTTTTTTTTTTGATCCACTCTACCAAGGGTAAAAATTCCTCAGAATTCCAATTTTTTTCTTAACTTATTTAGTCAGTATTCCAAACTAACCACACATGTATAGAACATTATAATTAATCTTATGCTAAATTAGTCGTGGTATAGGTAAATTTACTTATGCGAAAACGCAATAGTGGTCGGAAATGGGATAACATAATTTCAAATTTTTGTGAACCCCAAAAGTAAACGAGTTTAAAGAAATGCTCACATATACTTTAGGGAGTCTTATATGATTATTTTTACATGTTACACATGGAGTGACAAATTCAATATACCACTCATCTTTTGAAAATGAATTTTATGTACTTAATAAGGATATATTTTCAGTTTTAAGCTGAAAATAAGTGTAATATGATATTCCATCACGAACTAATGTCATTTTAATAAGGCGATTATCCTAATATAACTCTAAAACGGTTTGTATGACTTAGACAAATAAAACACCAAAATATGCCAACTAAAATTACCTTCAAGGTATATGTTAGTGTTTTGCACCTAAGGAGTTCTGTAAAAATTTAAAACGGCAAAATTGTTCAGTTTTTATGCATATTATAAACTAAGCAACATTAAGGCTGAAATTTTTTTAAAAAGTTCTAAAAAGTAAAATTTGGTATGAAAATATTTTTTTTTTTTTTCACCATTAATTTCTGAGTAACTCCGAAACTAATGTGTGAATACAAAAAATTATGTTAAAGTAAAGGAAAGAAGTTAATTTTAGTTAACATAATTTGGTATTTTATTTATCTAAGTCGGGTCAATAGTTCTAGTGATATATTATTCTCACCGCCTTATTAAGGGGGCTATATTATTCATGCCCATAAAAAATCTGTTCTGAGTGTTATTCATCAAATCAAAATTATCATATTACACTTATTTTTATTCAAAGGAAGATATTGTTGCCTTCTACACTTCTACAGAAAAATGTGACACCAATGTTCACGCTACAGATATAAACTAACAATCAAGGCATTTTAGGAAAAAATAATAACTTCGGCACTGCTGATAAAAGAATATAAGATCTGTACTTACCCTCTTATTAAAAAGCTATAATTAATAAAATTACTATCATTTATGAGGAACTAAAACCTACTTTGAAAATTTTTGACCCAAATATGTAGAATATTTGATATATTCTAATTATAATTGTATACCACATTTCATTAGTCTAGGATAACTATTTTTGCCCATTGTGATTGAGAACGAATCATTGTGGGTCGGTGCAGAATTTTATTTTAAAAATATAAAAACTGATATGCTGACTATAATACAAATGTGCATAAAAATGTTTATAAATACCTACGTGATATTATTTTGTTATGCTAAAAAAATACTAGTAAATTCCTTAAAAAAAAAATTGAGAAAAATGGGGTAAACTAGAGCACACTTTTATCCAACATCAATAAAATTCCATCTAATAATCTTTTGAGTCTCGCAATAGAACTGCTATATACTATTTTTGCGTAAAATGGGAAAAGGGTAGAATGGAAGATAGTAGAAATTACAATTTTACCGGGATTTTATGTTTATTAAAAGTTTATAAGTCAGTATTGTATTAGAGCTGCAAAACTATCGATAGCCATCCTATTTGATATTTTCAATACCTTGTAAAAAAAAAGTACCGATACTACCGGTTTTTTTAGAATTGTAAAATTGTACTTTTATTGTTTTAGTTCTTTGATTCACTTTAAAATATTAAAAATTGAATGAATTCAATTTGGAGAAAACTTTAACTAACAAGAATTGAGTGTAATTCTTTACGAACTAATTCAATAAAGAATTAATTCTATTCGAACAAAAGCCTTTGAATCAAGCTATTGATTTATGTATTTGGGAAAACTAGTATTTTTTAATTCAGATTTAAGATTTAAGAAAACAACGATAAGATTTAATTAATTCTCTGTTGGCAACCGATTTAAAAATTTAAAAGGTATGAATGGTATTTTGAATTATTTCGGTAAGGGTTTTTTTTTTAGCGATAACGGTATATTCAGTTATTTCGATAATATTTCGTATTATACTAAAATTTAATTATATTAATAATTGACTTAATTAACTTTTAAATAGTTTATAATTTTTGTTTTACAAAAACTGTCAACTTAAAAATTCAAACTAAAAATTAAGAGTCTGATTCAGTATGACAATCAAATTGTTTGAAAATAAAATTTGTATAAAAACTACTCAAAAAACATTTGAAAAAATGAGTAATTTTCATACAAATTTTATTTTCAAACAATTTGATTGTCGTACTGAATCAGGCCATAAAATATTTTGAAAATTTATTGTACACATTTTTATAAAACAGGAAATCTTTGTGAAAAGGAAGAATTTTAGATGTTGGAGATAAGAATATTTGTAAATTAGCCGCCAAGTATAATTTTAGGTAAAGTTTCAAACATAAATATACTTGTTTTTTAATAAAAAAATTAATTAAAATTTGTTAAAATATCAATTACTTTCACTTAATTAATATTATAATATTGACTATTGAATCAAAATCAAATAAAATTTTAATTGATATAAGCAATTTCATAATTGAACTAGAATTTTATTTTTTTCTGTGTACAACTTAATTAAAAAACGTAACAAAAATTATTTACTTTCATGCTATCAATAACTTATATAAAAAACAAATTAAAGAAATATAGTCGATCAAGTGATATCCGAAGAGGGACTTAAGTAGAACCTAACGTCAATTGTGAACAGATACTGGTTAAATTTGAAAGATAGGACTCATTTGTGTAAAAAAGTATTTTAATTTTAGCATTAAAAATTAAACAGTTGTTGGGAAAATAACTTTTTACGTTTCATTTCATGAGAGGTTAGAAGTTATTTGGCCATAATTTGGTTTATAATTATTTATGAGTTTAATTAAAAATAAATAAATAAATAAATATTTATTGCATCAATAAATTAGGTATACATATAATAGCTAAATAATAATGAAAAATGTTTAAAAATCCTAAATTTTTTATAATTTTTTTTATAGTGGAAACAATATTTTTGTCGATAGTATCGCTATAAAAATTAAACTATCAATGCTATCGATAGCACTATCGATTGTTTTGCAGCTTTATTTTGTATTTACGCAACGACACGGACAACAAAATTAAAATAGGTGATGGAAACAGATAGGTAATATCTAATAAAACTAATAGAAAATAATAAAACAAAATTTAAAAATATTCAATTATTTCTCGTATTTGGAAGTGTTTAATTTACAGGTGTAATAAATTGCTATAATTTTCGTACACTAAGTGCTCTGATTATTTGTATTAGTTACATCATACTATGTATGTATTTTTACAGCATACGTTACTTTCGCGATTTTTAAACACCGAATTTTTTTCATTTAATAAGTTAATGCAATGTTACGTTTTAGTTTTTATCTTAGCGCTATGGAATTTGTTGAATTATTTCCAGTTTTCAAATGTTCTACTGGTTTTATTGAGACATCATATTTTTGACCTGTTTTATTACATTTTCTTATATAAATATATTCAAGTCATTGGTAATTAAACCAATAAGAAATAAAATTACAATATTTTCAGTAAAATAGCAAAAATCGGTGGAAAATTCGTTAAATTTTGCACTCCATCTTGCCCCAAAATATTTTTACCACACTGCCCTATCTTCAAAATTTTTACTTTAAGTAGAGATCTTAAAAATCATTATTATTTTTTTTTTTTGGATAAAACCTTCTTGTAATTGAAATACGTGTAAATTAAAGTCTCAATTTTATATTCACCGATTTAAAAATGCTTTTGATTTGGATTTCTTCCTCAAAAACATAAGCACTTAAAAAAACTCTTTTAAAAAAACTTTTGCTTTTGCTCGAAAAGCAATAAAATCAAAGGTTTCGTGGAAGAAACAGAATTTAAAAATGCAGTACAATAATAGCAAATATATGCCAGTAGTAGTTTTTATATAAAAAAGAAAAAAGTAAAAAAACTTAAAAAATTAAAATTTTCTTCAGTACCCCATACGACACAATATCCCACTTTCCCCTGACTATAGCTAATAGTTTTTTTAATTTAAGTTATGTAAATAATTACTTATTTTTATATTTTTTCTTAAATATTTACTCGTGCATAAGCAATATAAGCAATTTGCTGTGAATAAAAAACCTTTTATTTGTACTCAGGTGAATTTAACAATAAATTTAACTAAATGCAAACAAAATGCCAAAAATATGTAAATAAAAGGCAGAAATATTTTAATTTTAAACCTATTTAAAGTGTACTAAATGTGTACATTCACATGTGTAAATGTACTGTGTGTATAATTTTAGTTTTTTTTAGAGCTTTCATATAATTTAATTGAACATTTTTCGATTTGTTAAACATTTTAATCTAAAAAAAACGTAAAATAAAAAAGTGTTGAATATGGTTTATTGATCTAATTAAATGTTTTAATTAAATCAACTGATTAAAGATAAAAACAATTAAAATACAGAAAAGCGATAAATTAAATAGATTTGGCAAATTTATAAAAAGAAAACATAATGACGGATATAAGCTTAGACATATATATTATACATATAAAAATTAAATTCATATTATTTTTATTCAGTTAATATTATTTTAAATTTCATTATTAGAGAAAACCAAACATAATATTGTCTTATAGTCAACAAACTGTTGATTATAAGGCAACATAAGGCCTTAGTATTTTACATGTATCCATACTAAACAGTCTAAACAATTTAATATAAACCTTATGTTTAACTATTTAGTTTCTAGCATCTAAAAGATTATTAATAGAACTAAAAATTCAAAACACGAACATAAAGTTATCTCACGTAGAGTATGGTTAACAAAAACAAAAACAAAAAAAAAAAAACGATAAAAGGAAACGGATATTGGTTTCATCTTAACTAAACAAAATGGATAAATAAAGATAAGAAAAAATGGGAAGCTTATTAAGTTGGTATAAATTACTATAAAACTAAGATTTCTACCTGCAACAACAATAAACGAGATACTGATAACAATTTTTTACGTTTCGTATGTATTTTCCCCATTGTGCATCAGAAAATATCCGGATTTAAGAGTCTTTTAATATTTTGTTTGCTTTTATTTTAATAAAGCACAACTCAGAAAATATTTCTTTTAGATATTTCTGCAAACATATTTTTGTTTATTCTTTTATCAAAGTTTTCTTTGCGTTAGTGGAATTTTCATAAATATAAAAAGTTTAAAAACAAACAAAAGCACACAATATTATTACAAGGAATATGATAAAAGCGATGTTTTCAGAGGAAATAAGCAAAATATATAGAGTTGGATTCAGGCTTGTTATCTCTGTTATTGCAAAAGGTAAAAAATGTATATTGATTTCGCTTAAAAGCACATTCTTTAATATTATTAAAATATTCTCAAGCAACTCCATAAAAAAATAAAAAAATATTCTTCCCGTTTAGACACAATAAGAAAAACTACTTTTTAATATAAATTTTTATTCAGGGTTTAAAAAACTAAAAAACTAGTAGAGAAATTGCTTCTTGTTTCATAATTATAAACCAAATCTTCAAAAAATGTTCAATCATTTTAGTAATATTCAAATTTAAAATATCAAACTTTTTGCTTTTTCATATATGTTTTTAGCAAATAGGGTATAATAACTTCAATTAGATAATTTATTTTTTTTTTTTTCAACAAAATTTAAATTTTTTTAGTTTTTCCACATATTCAAATTATAATTGTTTGTAAAATGAAAACTAAAAGTTTATGAGATATTTACTAAAAAAAACAGCAAAATTCAATTTCAAATTAAAAAAAATTGTGCCTCCAAAATCAATTGCTTAGAATATTATACAATATAATTAAAGGTGAACTTGTAGCCAAGAAACCAAATTTAACTGAACTTGTCCGAAAAACAAAATAATATGAGATGTTTTTTTTTGTTCTATGGATAAATGGTTGACTTTATTCTACTCTTTTCCTTCTTTTGTGTTATATTGTGTTATAAAAAAAAAACAAAAATGTAATATTGTAAATCACTCAGATGTTCTTTTCTAAAAATGTTGCCCCTAAATTTAACGCTGCACTTTATTAAGAGCAAACTCAAACTTTTTGGGCGAAAAGAATTTTTTTTTAATAAAGTGCTATATAATTAATGTTTCACCAGATTATAAAAAAATCAAAATCCAAAATTTCACCAAAAATCCGAAAATTCAGCAGAACTTCATAATTTCACAAAAAATACGAAGATTTTCTAAAAATCCAAAATTTCGCCAAAATTCAAAATTTCATAAAAAAACCAATATCTTATAAAAAAATCCGAATTTTCGACAAAATTTCGAAATTTCACCAAAAACTTAAAATTTTTCCAAAAATAAAAAGTGCCACCAAAAATACGTTTATCACCAAATTCTATATTTCACCAAAGACCCGAATTTAAAAAAATCCGAAATTTCACTAAAAATTGCAAATTTTACAAAAAAAAATCGAAATCGAAATTTCATAAAAAACTAAAAATTTTTCCAAAAATACAAAATTCCACCAAAAATTCCTAATTTCACAAAAAAACTGAATCTTCACCAAAAATTCGAAATTTCAAACTAATGCCATTATGTTTCAAATATTTTAGATCGTAAAAATAATTGGTGAACATTGATTTTTAGTTGTTGAAAACATGCATTTGCATAAAAGTATATAACAGAATACGAAATTAGACTTTATAAATTCTATTCCGTTAAAAAATTACTGCTAAATATGTTATTCAAATATTAGTATTCAGTACATATGTTTTTGAAATAAAATTTTATCTTTAAAACCGGTTTTTCGACTTGAGTCTATTCGAATTTCGAAAAATCAACATTTTGAAAAATTCTGAAGTCCCGGTTTTTAATCCAGTTGAAAAACCATGTCGATCACCATAGTGGAAAGGTTCTAACCAAAAAGTAATACAATAAAATATATTATAGAATGTATTTCTTAAAAAAAATTAAATATATTATTAAAAATCAATAAAACCTTGTTGTCTTCATTTCAAAATATGAAGATAACAGTCTTTAATAAAAAGTTCATTCTAAAAAGGTTAATTTATTGAACCTTGGGAGATAAAACCAGAATTTTGGGTAAAAATAAAATTTGTGGAAGCTCAAATTCATTTTGTAAGGTTAATTCGCAATAAATGTTGCAACTGTTAAAGGTTGCACATTTTTGTCTCTTTTCATAAACATTTGAGTTATTGCTGTAATAGTGAAAAACTCAAATAAAATTTGTGTTTTTTATGTAAAAAATAAAAACTTGAAAAATTTTAATATTTTGATATAACGTTTCTCCTTTATATTTGTATGACGTGAAATTTTGCACACTGATATGAAGAATGTTGAATCAGAAAAACAAGGTCCCAAAACCCCTATTCCGGGGCTAAGTTAAAACATGAATATGATTATTATTATTGCAATAAAATTTTTCTTTTAAGCAATACGAATTCGAGTCTCTTTCGTAAAATTTTTCTATACTGATAATTATTTTTAAAGATACTTATTTTTTTCATCATGATTATAAAAAATAATAAAAATCCCTCATATATTTTTTTAATAAATGAAAAAAAAAACATATTGAACAGAAAAGATATTTATATTGATTGAAAATTAAAGATAGCAATTTTTCGGGTGCTTGTTTTTAAATTCCGTTTTATATTTGGAAATTGAACATATTTCAATATCTAGAACTCCGAAAATCATATTTATATATTACAAATTATAGCCAAAAAATTGGAATAATGTCCCAACCAAAATTGCATGAACTTTTTTTCCTGCACACTCCTTATTTATTCTTCGCACAGGCGTATTAGTAATACATATTATTTTAGAAAAATATTATTTATTCGTTATTTTTGTAATTTATTTTTTGTGCATCTAATTTTTTATGTACACAGACAAATTCCTCGTGAATTTAAAATTTATAAGTACTATGCACAAATCGGTATATTGAATTTTATTTGAAATTGCTAATTCATCTTAAAGAGATTTTTATTTCCTGGCCAACGTTAAATGATCTTATAAAGCTTGTGCTAATAAATTAAACAATGTTTGCCTAATAAAATTCAATCTATTGAATAACGCTTTATAATCATATGTAGTTATGAGTCCATCTAAAGAAATAATAAGTATTTATTAGATGTTTGTAACAGAAAATTAATTACAATTAAATCGCCTATATAAAACCAATATACAATTGTCCAAAAACTTATTACAAATATTTACGAACCATTACATTTCATAATATTATTTTCATTTATCAACAAGAATTTGTAAAATATTTACCATGTTTTAAACATGTTTATGCGCAATTTCATATACCACTAATTAAGAAAAGATTGGCTACAATCTTTTTAAAAACAATTTCGCATTTATGTTCGCAAAACTCCTATTGTTCTCACAATTATCCAAACAGTTGTAAATAATATTACCTTCAGCCATAATTTTTGTGAGTTTTTTTTATGATTCCTAGAGGATATTGTTATATACACATACATACATGTGTATATAGATCGTAAACATTTGAGTCTGTGTGAAAAAAACATGAATTCACATACAAAGCAATAACATCATAAGTAATTGCTTCTTAATCAGTTGTGTTGAAGCAATTATATTTCCCATAGTAATAAAGTAAAATAATCATACTTCGACGCACTAGATATATTTACAAAAATTATGTTGGTAAAATGAAAGTTGATTAACACCGAAACCTAAATGTTTCTACACAAATCAAAATCTATTCATCACATAGATTTAAAATTTTATCTTAGTAAGCTTTTGTTGAAAAGCTTGTTTTTTTTTTTTTTTTATAAATGGATACATATATAGAAATTGAATAGAAACTTTATTTGTATCTACTGATTGTTACCTGCTAGTAGGGTGTAACTAAAAGGAAAAAATTAAAAAAAAAAAAACCAGCGCACTTATACAGACATATTTACTGTGCAGTTAAGCTATATTTATCTACTTATTCATAAAAATATTATATGTACAATATTGTATATGTATGTATTTACTCATAAACAAGTAGTCATTTATTATACATACTCGTAAACATAAAACTTAAATATACATACATGTAAGCTTACGTATATAAATAAAAAACTTTTACTCGTCTTTAATAAGGTTAAATTTTCTGTATATATGTTTGAATATTTAAGGGTGTATTAACATATACAAATATAAACTCATATATACTAACAGTTTATGTATGTGTGTAAAAGTAACAAAACTTAATGGTCATAATGTTGGCTACAATTTCCCAGCAATTTAATTTTCGTACAGAAAACCCACAATAAACCATATAATTACAGACGTAGTTAAATGTTAAAAGGTTTATAACTTTTTCTTCTTGGCATAGTTAATTGTTTAAATAACACATACAAACATATTCATGTATATTTCTGTACAGAAACATAATTTTTTTGTACATACATCCATATGTATATATGCAAATATATATATTATATTTACGTATTAAAAACATTAATATTTATACCCTACACCACCATAATTGGTTGGGGTATTATGCGTTTACGATGATATTTGTAACGCATAGGAAAAATATTCTGACACCCAACTTAAAGTATAGCAATCGACTCAGAATCACTTTTTAAATCGATCTAACGATATCCGTCCGTCTGGCTGGCTGGACGGCTGGTTTTCCATGTAAACTTTGTGAACAAAGTACGGGTCGCAATTTAAAGCTTCAATGAAATTTGGCACGTAGGTATTTCATGACATAAGGACGAAGCCTGTTTTGATGTGATCCATTATTTCATCCAGCCCCCATACAAATGTCCCCGTGTAATAGAGTTTAAACACTCAAAAATGCCTTAAAAATAATAATACTCTAATGAAATTTGGAGCAAAGAAGTTCTGTATAAGTATAAATCTTTGTACCAAATTTTGGAAACTCCTCTTCCGAAAATCACTTTAACGTGAATAAATCCTTTATGAATATTAGTATCAAGTTAATATTCGACACAAATAAGTTTTATATAAGTAGAAACAACATTTTCAAGTTTTATGAGAATCGGTCCATAATTTACTATAGCTTGCAAATAAACCTACTTCCAGAAATCGCCCTAAGGTGCATAAAATCATCTAGATGTTAGTATCAACGCATTATTCTGTATTTGTATATTTTATTTTACATTTAGAAAAATTGGTCACAGGTGTAATATAAGTCCTTCTCGAATTTTTATGCTCGTACACAATGGTGTAGGGTATCATATAGTCGGTCTTGACCGATTGTATCTTTCTTTCTCGTTATATATGCATGTATTGGTATGTTAACACATGTATTTAACCTATTAATATTTAATGTTATTATTGTTGTCATAATTTTATTGCAATTTAATTATGTAAATTTCTTTAAGATTTAAGTACACTGCATAAGGAATTTATGCAAATATCAGCTAGATAGCTGCCCTTTTATTAAATTGTTAAGTAAATTAATTATAATATGTAAAGTAATGTTGTGATAGGATTTAAAATTATTATAAAATCTAAAATTATTTAAGATATTATACCACAAACATAAGTGGTTAATTTAATTAGCCAATTCTCTCAATTCAAAATCAAATATATATCATTCATTCCATGAAAGAACGCAAAAAAATTTTCCTTAGGTTTTAGTTTTTTTTTTTAATTTTGTAAAATTTCAATTTTCATTTTTTCAAAAGTCAAAAAAAGTCGAAAAAGTTTGTATCTTTAAACACCAAATGCTATAAGCTGTAAAAGGATTTTAATGATTTAAATTACATATGATAGAATAATATGTCCTCTTTAAACACAATAATTTAATAATAATATTATCACTTAAAAATGCATTCATAATGCAAATGCTATTTTAGATTGCTTACAATCTAATTCTAGTTATAATTCAGATCCATTCTCTATTCAGTCAATTTCAAAATCCTCTAAATACCTTGGTTTCCGCATGATTCTTACAGGGAGGGAAGGTTCCTGTATTGTGGTCACGTCCGGTGTGGTGATTCTGCAGTAAACACTCCGGTAAATCAATAATTTGTTCATTTTTGCTTTGTTCGTGTTCTATTATATTATTGTGTGTTTGACGTTCAAATACTTCTATATTAGTATATTAGTATATTAGTATGCCTATTTGAATGTTTCTCCACACTGTTTCCAATCTTTCTAATTTGGACAACATGCCGTTTCCATACATGGCCATCATCTAACAATATCTCCCGTTTCCATGTGAATGGAACGCCGATAAGTAAGCAAGTTCTGCGATGATTTTAATTTATTTTTTAATGTTTGTGCAAACTGTTCTTCTAGCCCATTTGTTGCCGTATAATACGGAGATCCTTATTTATGTTTAATTCCATTATCCATCCAAAATGCCTTAAATTGTCTCGAGTTAAATTGTGTGCCATGATCGCTTACAAAAACGTTAGGAATTCTCATTCTAGAGAAAATGTCGCGACATGCTTCAATTATAGTTTCCATCGTAATGTTTGGTATCACTTGAATCTCTTACCACTTCGTGAATGCATCCACCAATACAAAAAGATATTTACCGGAAATTGAAAAGGCTTGATGGTTGTATTCCATATGTGAATAGGTTTCTGCTTGGCTGGTTCTGTTCGCGTTACTTGACATTGCATTCAATTTGATACCAATTTTACAATATCAGTATCAAGTTTCGGCCACCATCAATATCCTCTAGCTAAATTTTTAATTTTATTAATTTTGAAATGCGTAGAATGTAGTTCATTCAGGATTCAATGACACAATCTTGAAGGAATATAGACTCGTATTCCACGAAGTATGTACCCTTGTTGTATACTAAACCGAAATGATCTTTCATAGTACACTGACGACCATATTTTAATCAATACATTAGCAACTTTATTTTGTTCTCTTTCGTTCCCTTTCTTCATTTCACTGACAGGTAAATTTTGAATCGGTTTCCACATTCACCTCATAAAACTGATCTCCGATAATTTGATTAGGAAACCTTGAGATACCATCGTCATTTGAGTTTTCTTTTTACTTCTATCACGTAACTAAATAATTGTAGATATACGGCATATTTTTGCATTCTTGTAGCTGATAGCAAAGCTAACCCTTTCATAGGAGAGTATAACTGTGATACTGGTTTATTGTCCGTTACTGAAATAAATTTGCGACCAAGAAGGAACTGATAAAATTTTGTAACACAAAATATTATGGCATAAGCTTCTTCGTCGATTTGGCTATAATAGATAAAGTGTAACAGATACTGCTTGTGAAGTAAATTGGATTGGTCGCTCAGATCCATCGGTATATCTCCTCCATATTAATATTCTCAAATTAATATTCTCAAATGATTTATCGCAACTGTTGTTCCATATCAAAGACAAACATTTCTTTAGTAAATTATGTCTACGTTAGAAGGTCACTTCGTATTTTCTATAGCTGAGATTTTACTTTTCAACTTGCCAATGTTATACTTATTAATAACTCATCCACAATACTTAGTTTCCGTTTACGTCCAGTCTGATTTTTCGATATTTATTCTCATATTATGTTCCTTCAAACGTTTTAATACTTCTTCTATTCTCTTAAGACTCAATTCATCACTTTCAGCGGTAATTTTTATATCATCTAAGAACACAGACACACCTAGAATATCACGAAATAGCTGTTCAATGAAACGTTGCCATATACTCCAAACATAATTCTGGTAGCTCTAAATAGCATTTTGTGGGTAAAAATTTAATATTTTTGGTAAAATTTATCTGTTTAATGGTAACCAAAAGGGCAAGTTAAAACATTGCTTCGATGTTTAACCAGTGAGTATATCTTATGAAGGTTTGTGTATATTTAATTCATATGGCATTTATTGCTACACAAAGATGAAAGGAGTCCTATTACAAAAAAAAAAAAAAAAAAAAACATACAAGGGCCTCCGTTCTAATACGAATGGAATGAACGCCCTTGATCCAGAGGTGATATTATCTGGTAAGTGTCAACTATTTAATCTCGTTATTACAATCTAAACCTTGTGATGTATTGTAGCTGTTTCTGGTGTATATTAGTAGATGCTTAATGTCACGAATTCGAAGGCGTGTTCAGTATTTCGCTACTTTACTGTACCACTTTCTGACGATCCGTATCCATAATGTCAGTTTGCGGATAATTGCTACAAACTATAAACAAAGAAATCATGCCTTTTCAATGTATATAGATTCGGCTATTTAATAATTCCCTACAGAGCACAGAGAATTTCTCTCCACTGATATATGATATAAATGATATATGATACAAATAATACCACGAAGTCAAATTGGGTGAACACGGCGAATTCCAAGCAATAAACAAAATTAAGTACTGAAATTAAAGAAAACAAAAAGGAAGAAACAAATAGGATATTTTAACTAAAGAATTTTCTAAACAATATATAAAACAAAAATATTAAAATGACAAAAAAAAAAAAAAAGAAATGCTACAGATAAAATTTAAACAATACAATTTCTTTTCAAAGTTTGATTCGTTCAATTCTTATGATTGATTTGATTCAAATATTGATTTTCTAATTAACTTATTGAATCATTCAATTAAACACTTTGTTTAAATTTAAAAAAATTTGTTAATATTATTTTAATCAAAAACTTTAATTGGAAAAAAATCTTAATTTTTTCAGTTTTTGACAGTTATGCATAATTGATAAAATGATCTTGGTGAGAGGTACAAAATTAAAAATTTTTTTATTGAAGGAATTATTTTAATAATTAAAACTGTTTTTTCTTTTATCAAAAATAATTCAGTAAAAAGAATAAAAATTCTCTCTATTGCAAACTAAAATATTTTTTTTATTATTTTTTTATATTTTATTTTAATACATTAATACATAACAGAAAAACAATAAGAAAGTTACATGATTACATACTTATTAAATTATTATAATTAAAATTATGTCCTGGATGACCAATAAGATTAGTTTTCCAAGCAACTTTTAGGACGCATGTAGACAAAAGCCTCATCAGAACAGTACCAAAATAAACTTTCAAAGTTACATAAAATGTTGTTTAATATTTTATAACAAATATATTTACCATTACTGGCCTTGAAAAATATTGCAAAACTAAATTTTATTTAGTATTTTAGATGCACCTTAAAGTTTTATCCAGGAAGGTAAATATGTACAAATAATTCGTAATGATAATGTAACGTAATATAATGATAAAATAAGCTCCATTAACCAAAATTGTACAATTATATAAAGGAATTAAATTATTCGTAATTTCTTTTGAATTATTTTGTTTTTAATGTTATATTTTTCTGAAAAATTTACACAAATTTTCTATTCCTTTTTGATTTTTTTGTCAAAGAAAAATTTTTCCTCATTTTCGATTGGATGCCTTGAATTCAAAATAAATTTATGTTGACAACCACTAATATTTGTTATTATTATTCGTTATTATCTTAAATTTAATATCATTTTTTATATCGCAATTATATTTTTAATATTTTAACATTTAAAAATTATTTGAGCTACAAAATTTGTGATAACTTCAATAAAATATTACATATTTCTATTAAAATTTAATTATTGAAATCATTTTCTAACTATTATTTTTTCTCTGTGCACTATTTGTTTTTAAGAATATATTATATCAGTATGCAATAATCATTCTTATAAGTGAAAAGATCGTTATATGGATAAAAATAAAGACCATCTATGGTAAAACTGTGTAACAAATTTTTCTTCTAAAAGGATTTCAAAGTTTCGAAAAATGCTAAATTTTTAAGAATATTATAAAATATTTACAAAGATTCCATCAAACCAATATGGACGTCAAATGGGAGCTACGAGTCCCTGTCATACAATAATATTTCAATTTAAATGTTTCAGTAAAAAATAAATAAATAAATGTATTTTTGAAAATTTAACCCTTTAATATTGTATTAATTATTTTAATATTATTATATTAATTATATACCTTGTATAAAGCTTATCTTTTGGCTATATTGCATGGATTCTTAGCTTTCATTTGACATATTGTGTTGATATATTTTTAATAAAACTTTTTTTTAAATTTGTGTACATTTTGAAACTTTGAAGTTGTTTTCAGAAAATTTGACGTCCTAGAGAAAAACTGAGAACGTAATTTATTGCATATGATTTTTATTTGATGTATATCTTGATTTTTCATTTGTGAAAAAATTTTAGAGAAACTGTTTCAATTGACAAAGGTTTGCTAATTATTTGACCAACATTATTTCATAGTCTCAGTTCACACACAGCAAGTTTTCTCTCTTAAATTTTTATATCTTTTAAAGTTTTAAAGTTGCATTTGCGTTCACACACAAATTGGCTTTAATTCCCTTGATTTTTTTTTTTTTTTTTTTTTTTTTTGAAGAACGAAATTAAAAAGCAAAACGAATTTTAAAGTACAGGCTAGTTTGTTTCCTTTAATATTTCCTCTCGCTCTCTTTCTTGCACGAAATCAGAAGTCAGATATACTTAAGAAATTTAACTTTTATTGTGAAGTTAAAAATTGAAATTAATAATACTTAATTTTGTGTTTTGTTGCTAACGTTCATATGCAATTCCATACAAAATTTAAATTTATATACGTTTGGAATTAAAGTGTAGAAATGTACATACTAAATTTAAGGTCGATAGAAGTGTAACAATTGTTGAACAAAAATACAATTATGAATATAAGAACGACAAGAAATGAAAAAAATATAAAAATGAATCAAATTCACTTAGCAGGAGCAGCAGAACACAACTATTATATTAATTAAATTAACAAAGTGAATTTGTATACAAAGTTTTTTTTTAACGATAACGATAGAATTTCACAAAGTCCTCAAAATAGGGTCCAGTTAATGGATTTTTTAACTCTATTGATGGGAATGTATTTTTCCTTTTTTTCTGATAATTAAAATATATATATAATCATTTGATTAAGAATCACTCTGTAAATTGAGCTACTGATGTTTGCCTGTCTAACTGGCGAGCGGTCTTGAAGATAGTTCAGTCCGCAAATTTCATGAAGATCTTTCTATAATTATTATAAACTTCTATAGAATACCATTTTTTATAAAATAAAATGAGATTTAGTAGAAATAAATTTTTATATAAATCTTATGGATTTAAGATTTCGATTAGTCTTCACCAAATAGAAATCATTATATATATTATGCAATTTGCAGTTCATATAACATTTATATGTGATGACATACAAATCGTTAAATTTTACTATATGGATTACGTGGTTACTGCAGTTTATATTTTTACTTTATATATAAATATACGTGTAAGTAAAAGACATTCAGTTTTCGTACAAATATAAAAAGTTTTTTTCAACTCTATTCTTTTTCAGTAGACTATGAGAAAAATAATTGTTTAAAAAAATAAGTGTTACCAAAGAAATTTTTTCTTTTTTAAAAATAAGTCTTAAAATGCGCCTATAATTAAGGCCGTTCATTTCACTTAAATAATTTTATTTTAATTTTAAACAAATTTGCAATCGTAAATTGCGTTTTTGTCTCTGTTTGGTAGTACCAAAGCAGAATTTGTGAACTATAACTAGACACCAGTAGAATAGAATATGTGTTTTCTGTGCCGCTATACACTTCATCAGCATTCTCGTGGTGTCTGATCCATTTTGGTTTCATTGAAACCTAAACAGTTATCGTTAATCGATCTAAGCTGAACATTTGAAACACACATCGGATGTTAATATATGCACTTACGGATCTGAAATAGAATTAATCAACACGATTTAAAATTAAAAATTTTTTTTATTTTCATAAAACACTAAATTCATTAAAGAATAATTAAAAAAGTTTGTATATACCTTTCCTATAAAACCTATTTATTACAACTCAACGTTTTTATTATTTTCGATTTAAATTCAGTATGCAGTGGTATATCAAATAAAAGAAAAATTAAACAAATTTTAATTTCTTAAGAAAATTAAAAAAAAAAAAAAATAATAATAATACTGATAATAATAATAATAAATTTAGTAAATATTTTGTGAACACATTTCTGTAAAGTTATTTCATTATTTTGAATAAAAGCATTTAGCTGTTTTAAACCAAATTCAAGAATTTTGTATTTTCAGAAATCACTGTATATATATATATATATATATATATATATATATATATATATATAAATTTTGCCTCACAAGCATTTTTATCGAAAACATCCAGATTGATTCGAAAGTGAGTTAAAAATATATTCAAGAGTATGTTAATTCAGTTTACTGAGTATTGAGCTTTGTTAGCACGATAAATCTGATCAGACCTTCTTTGTAGATACAATTTTCAATACATTCCTAGTTAGTAATAATCATATGTAAATACTTTGTGACTTTTCAGAGTCAGTCCTTACACCGTTTCTTGACTTTTTTATATATCGAATTTCTGCAAGTAAAATTCAGTATTCTACCAATACTATCGGCAAATTTATGACATTTCTTAAAGATGATCGTTTCAACTAGTTTTACTTTTTCACTTACTGCCGACATATTTGCATCAAGGTGTCAAGTCAAAAAAGGTCAAGAAAGTTAAATGCCCCAAAAAATAAATTTTTAAATTTATTAAACATGTTTTCTCTAATTTTTGAAATTTTTGTAAAGAATTTGTCATAAATTTATAAATAATGCACAACAAAATGACTAAATGAAAAATTTCCCAAAAATGCATAACCATACTTCCTTTTTGATTAAGCATTTCCAAATTAAATCCAATAATTTTCATAAATAGTTTATATTGCTGATGTAGTATATTAAAAAAATAATTATCGATTTAGTATCCCCACAAAATCAGTTAAGGTGCTTCTAGTTCGGAGAATGAAGTGCCGCAGACGAAATTTCTTATTAAATACAAATACACATTCTGTAAAAGTAAAAACATTAATAGTAAATACGCAATTATTTTCTTTGTTGTTGAAAGGCCAAAATGTTAGGCCTTTTTAAGGCAACTTTAAAAATCAAAAAAGGCCAAAAAAAAACTAGAAACTAAAAACAAAATTTCGAAACTAAAAGCAAAATAAGATTTAGCCTTAAAAAAGCTAAAATGGCAAATACTGGATGAAAGTTAAGAATCTCTGCAATGTAACAAATGTTTTTACTTAAATGTTGCTGCTCAAAATGTTAAGAAAATATCATTTATATAATGTACATAATTAAATAATAAATATAACATTAAAGGGTAAATTGTTCAAAATAATAATTTCTTAACTTTTTTTATTGCAGCGTTTAAATAAAAAATATTATTAAATTTCTGAGATTCATAGCCTTAATTTTGCATCCATGTTGGGTCGATATAAACTGCGTATCTTTCGAAAATTTTAAGTCCCTTTGAGAAAAAATTCTTGAGTAAACTGGGTGCGCCATTTTACCATGGATAGTCTCTAGCTTTATGCATAACTGAGTCGATTTAAAAATGTAAAATGTACTTCCTTCCGTCTGATCATCTAATTCGATTAATTTTTTACTATCATTGCTCTTAACGAAAAATTAAGTAGTACATTTTTTTAGTTTATATTTATCTTCAAATCATATGTACGAAATTTTGTTGTCCAAAATGCTTTTTTTTCATTTTTATGGCTTATGATACTCTAAAAATGATTTTTTGATATCAACTAAATTTTTTTCATTTTTAGCAGAATATGTTTTAAATAAATTACAAATCGTTGTGCCATTTTGTATTTATACATTAAATAATGTTATAATATGAATGTGGATATTTTTTCAATATTTACCACAAGTTTGATTCTTACTTATGCAAAAATAATGCACTAGATACGGGAAGGAGCACACAATATTTAAGAAACTTTGGACAACGACTGATGTGTAAAATCTTAGCGGGTTCCAAAATTGATAACTGAAATTGAGGAAATAAAAAACATTTAAGCAAGTATGAAAGTAATAGCCGATCAAATCCAACTTTAAGATACCCTCTACTATTATATATATGCTTCTAAATGATTTTGGGAGAGAATTTCCTATGGTGACTGTGGTCAATTTTGGACCAGAATAACCAATTTTAAAAGGCTTGGTTACTGTATCGAAAGGTCGTATGTACTAGACTAAATTATACTGAAAATTGCGACCTGTATATTGTGAAAAAGGTTTGTATGGTAAATTCAATCAGAATGCGACTGTGAGTCGAGAAATTCTATAGTGGTATCTTCAGTATTGAGACTTTTTGATCAAAAGAAGTTAATTGATGGCCTGATTAAATTGACCAGTTTAATATTTCCATATCTATTATTATACTTAAAAATGCTTATGGAACTCATTAAACAACACAAATGCATATCTTTCAATGGTGGTGTAAGCAATAAAAATCACCAAATTCATAATTTTTGAATGGATATTTACTTAAAATATAAAGGGTGTTATGTCTAGCAAACGGAAAATGCGTTGACAACTACCAAGACTGTGAGTAAGGGAATGGCTATCAGAAAAACTGTAAAATTTGACTGTTAAAATACAAAAATGCCATATACAATTGGACATTTTTGCAACACGTAAAATAGCACTTGCCGTTTTAAAATAGATACAAAATCGAATACGTCCGTCTGGCGGGCTGCCTGGGTGGACGGCTGGCTGGCTGTCCATGTAAACATTGTGCATAAAGTATAGGTCTCAATTTTGAAGATAATTTTTCACGAAGGACTTTTGTGATACAAGGACGATGCCTATTGAAATTGGTTATAATCGGTCTATTATTTCACATAGCTCCCATACAAATGTCCTTACGGAATAGGAATTTAACGATCATAAATACCTTAAGTATAGCAATATTATACTGAAATTCGATGTAAGAAATTTTAGTATAAGTATCAATTCATGTGCCAAATTTCATGAAGATCGATTAATAATTGACCATAGCTCAAATATTAAACCCTCTTCCGAAAATCACTTTGACGTGCATAAATCACATATACATATTAGTATCAGGTTTATATTCGACACAAATAAGTTTTATATAAGTAGAAATTACAATCAGAGGTTTTATGAGTACCCTTCCATAATGTGCCATAGCTCCTATATAAGCCTACATTCGGGAATCACCCTAAAGTGCATAAGTTCATTTAAATGTTAGTATTAACTTTTTACACTTAAAAAAGGTATCGGTCCACAATTGTCCACATGTCTAATATAATACCCCTCTACAAATTTTGATGGACATACAAAATGTTGTGGGGTATCATATTCTCTGGCTTGACCGACTATATCTTTCTCACTTATTTTTTTCTGCGGTTTTTATATAGTATTCTATATTTTTTGCTTTAATATATTTTAATTTGAGTGCACATGTACAAATATCAACTGTATAAAATTACAATTTACAAGGTTGAATAATATTATACCATTTAAAAAGTTCATACTTTCAATCAGTACGTAGCCAAACAGTAAATTTTACTATAAATTAAACCTGATTTTCTTAAAATTCAAGTAGAAAAATGAAGTCAGCATTCTTAAAATTTACTATACTGCTCCTGTTAGGAGTTCAGTTCATACAAATGGTGGTAGCCGATAACGAAGAGACTACTACAGAGTGTTACAGTTGAGAATCTTTAAAAAGTATACAAAAATGGGATACAAAAAGTCTCCAAAAAAGGGACCAGCAGCTCTGATACCTAAGAAACTTTTTAAAACTTGTTTATTTAATAAAAACAAAATCAAAAATATTATATTTGATTTATTAGTAATAAAATAATTCATTTATAATAATTTTTGTTGTTGTTAAAATAAAGATTTATTCATAAAAATATTTAACATAAAATTATATTTTTTTAGTTAAACTTTGGAACTTTTGTGCGAGGTTTTCACTTGGACTACAGTCCAAGAAATCCCCGTCTAACAAATGTTGGACTGAAAGTACACAAGTGTTGACCTTAAGTGTGTTGGGCAATTTATTTTTAATTAGTGATAATTTAGAAAAAAGACTTTGCACTGTTGAGCCAAAGTAAAAATATAAATTAAGATATAAGTATTCATCAAATCGACTTTTTAATTTTCCCATTGTGGTCCCAAAGGCTCGGAATTTAATATTTTAAATATTTGTTCATTCGCTTTGTCATCATCGTCAATTTTTAACACTTTCAGTTCATTTATAAATTCTTCGGGACCTTTTTTTTTACATCACTATATTGTGAAAGAATCTGAAAATAATAAATTTCTTCATTGCAATTAATATATAATGGGTCGAGATATTTAAACCAACTTAGTTTATTATCATTTGGCACATAATCTTAAAAAGTCGCCATTTAGCACATAATCTTGAAAGGGCCAAAAAGTGGCCAGGCGGTTGAAAAAGGGACAATTGGCGACTAAATTCGCCAAACATAGCGCTGTTACTACATAAAGTGAATTGAGCTACAACCCTAATCAGATCACATTCGAAAAATTAAAGAATTCAAATAATAAATTTAAATAAGTAAATTAAAGAAGGATATTAAAAAAACGTGTAGTAGGACAAATTTTTTAGTAATATAAATAATAAGATTAGACGTTGGAGTTCAAGTTCTGATATATAATCGTTGATTTAAAAAAATGGGAAAATGGTTTCAGGTGGCAAAGTTTGGCCTTCAGAGATTAAAATGAAAATATATTAAGTAAAAATAAAAATTTGCGTTAGTGAATATGTTAGTGAAAATTTGACATCCACTTCATTCTAGAATTTAAAATAATTTACAACCCAAATTATATAATGCACCATAAATCCACAGGGACTCATTATACATATATAAATTGTTTGCAACAAATTGTTTCCTCTAAAACCGCGAAATTATATTTAACTTAGTAGATATAACTTAACTTACTCGATTAACGTTAATTTGCATTTTTGTTGGCCAAATTTGTTCATCGCTAATTCGTTAGACACAACAAGATACTAATAGCATCAACGACAAAGTCATCAGCAATGATCATTAGACAACAGCTTAAAATTTATACATATATACATGATATGATTATAAAATATTAAGCGTCTTTGTAGCTATTTCCTATAATATAAATTGCATTTGGTTGACGCACATACACCATTTCGAGGTTAGGTTGAAAATTGATTCTTGTTTTAATCGTATAATACCAACTGTTCGAGGAATAGTGGCCTTCTCTTTATATAAGACTAGCAAGTTTTACATTTAATACATATAACCGAAATCTTGTTAATCGACTTTATATGCAGCCCTCGTTCTCATTGAAATTATACTAAGTATTTGCACAAGGAGACTCTACTTCTAAGATTCAATCCACAAACTAATTATGTTGAGCATGTTGAGTAAATAATTACTTGCATATATGTATCCGTGTGAATTTATATATAGATGAGTATAGTTTGCATACTATTTAGTGATAAGCGTTACAAATGATGTGGTTGATGATGTTGTAACATATGCACAAGATGAGTAACATGACAGACAGATGGTTGCCATTAAAATAAAAAGCAAAACAACCAGACACTAGGACATTATAAATAACTAAAGTTATGAAAAATTAAGCAAAACAAACGATAATGGTATACGGAAAAACTAAAATAATTAATTATGTGGAAAAATAAAATTTTAGAAATAAAAAAGAAGAAAAATATATCGTAAAAAAACTGCACGAAATTAAAACAAATTTAAAATGAATTTAAATGTATTTATAATCACATCTTCAAAATCATTCAAAAACACATTTTTCTCTTGCAGTTCTATATAGATTGTGACTCTGTCACATACTCGCAGAAAAAATATATATATCTATATATTAGGGTATCCAAATTTTTCGATTTTTCCATTGTTCAAATAAAACGAATAATTCGAATAATGCATTTTGGTTTATTCGATTAAAGATTAATTTAGTTGTTCGAATAATTTAAAATAAAAAATAACAATGTAAAGTTTTGGTAAGTTTTAAAAAAGTTTATTATATGATGAAAACCGAAACAACTTAAAAGTTAATAGTTCTTTGTAAATATAATTTGTGTCAATCATAAAAAAATAAAATCATATTAACAATTATTTTAATAATATAAATAGGGCTTGGATTGTGTTAATACAAACAAGTTAGAATGCTATATTCGGCTGTGGTGAACCTTTTATTACCTTCATTACCTTACCGATAAATAATACGCCTTAAAGTATGATCTACATTTTCTTCAAACTAAAAAAATGTAAACACAAAATTAAACTATCATAGCTAGCGTTGCCTCCTTAAAAAAGAAACACTGATAGCTCCAGATGATTACTAATTTTATATACATAAGTTTGTATTTAGGTAGTACATGCTTATACAAAAAACAACAATACTAAGTCATTGGAATGCTTTTATTATCAACTTAAAAACGTTCAAACATACATAAAAAATGATTGTGTGTATGGGTATACAATAAATGGCTACTGCTTTCTTATACAAAAAACAACAATACTGAAAGTTATTGCATTGCTCTTTATATATGCTTGGGTATGTATATTTTTAATATTTTTTTTCAGATTTTTGCATATAACTCAGTTTTTTTATTGGCCAATACAATTCCATATTTAAACTTTTACATTAAAAAAATAGAAATAAAATATAAAAAATACATTTAATCAATGGTTAAAATGGTTAAAAATATGCTAAATTAAATATTTCGTTTTATTCAAATAATCGTTATAAAAGTATTGGAAGTATTCGTTATTTGAAGAAAAAAAAATATTTTTAAATTCTGCGAACAATTATTCATATCAAATTATTTGAATTATTCGAACAAACATGGAATGGATACCCTACTACATATAAATATATCATAAGAAATAAACATAAGACAAAAAACATTAGCAACCATTTTCCCCTTGATACTCCACCCACATAAAACTTTGAGAACAAAAAATTAGTAAATTCCCACTTGTTTTTAGTTCAATGTGTGTTACTACGTTTATACGCACCTCCTACTTGCGATTAAAAGTATTGTAAAATTTAAATTTTGCCGCATAAAGGGTGACTAAATATTTTATTTTCAAAAAAGTTACTTACAAAAACAAATCGTGATTAGTGAAACGATCTGCAAATAAATCGAATATCGTTGTCATTTTTTTTGCGTTCATAGAATTTTCGATGATATTTCATATCCAGTATGACAAAAAAGTAAATATACTACTTTATGCTATTTGCCGAATAAACTGTTATTGCACTTATACGCACCTCTTACACGAAATTAAAAATATTACCATATGAAAATTTTGCCGCATCAACAGTGATTTAATATTATATTTTCAAGTTAGTAACTAATGAAAACAGAACGTGATTAGTGAAATTAATTGCAAAATATTCGATAATAATAGCTTCAAATAAACGACGATTCAAAGCTAATAAAATTTGTTAAAATTATTCTTTAATAAATATTTTATTTCTCAAATTGTATTCAAAGATATAAAATATGTGTAATGAAATAATAATTTTAAAAATTTTGTATAAAATTATAACATAAGCTATTCACAAAATTTTCAAGTGATTATAAATATAAAATAATTTTTATAAATTGAATTTCTTTTGTTTATTTTAATTTGTTATTAAGAAAATATAATAATAAATATTTTTCATATTTAAAAAGGCTTTACATTTTTTCTAATAAAAAAGTTTAGAACTTAGACATGTTTTTCAAAAATAAAATATTATTCATATTGAAAAAAATATCTTCATAATTGTGGCACAATTAA
Source organism: Protocalliphora azurea (assembly GCA_932274085.1). Lineage (NCBI taxonomy): Eukaryota > Metazoa > Arthropoda > Insecta > Diptera > Calliphoridae > Protocalliphora > Protocalliphora azurea. Next base: position 3,628,658 of record OW026520.1, on the reverse strand, counting down.
TTGGTCAAAGGCACCAAAAACTGATGGATGACTTACGCTTAAATTGATAAATGGATGTTTTCTTTTCAGTTAATGTAAAAAATGTACGAAATTCCATAATTTATGTATAATTATTAGGACCTAAAAATACAATAGTACCATCTTATGTACAATGATATCCTGATAATAAAAACCAGACTTTGAAATAGATTTAGACAAAAAACTTCACGAGCCGAACCGTATTTCTAAAATGCTTTTTTACAGTTTTTAACAAGTTTGAACAAGTTTTATATAAAGTTATAAATATTTAAATGGTAGAACTTAGGTATTACATGTTGATCAAAATTATTTTGTTTTCTATTCTTCTTCGACGTAAATAAGAAAAATATTGTGACATGGTCCATTATTCAGAATAAAATTACTTACGATAAAAATCTGATTAGAAATTAATTTAATGCATTTTTGCACATATTTTATGTTAAATTGCAAGGAAATAATTTTGCATTTGAATTTACATCATAAAATATGGTTAAGTTTAACAATTCAAGAAAAAAAAAAACATCAATTAAAGTAAAAATAATTTTAGTTTTACTCATATTAACATCGCGATTTCACATTATTTTATGTTACGTAAGCCACTAAAAATTGTTAGAAGCTGAGGTAGTTTAGCGGAAAATTTAAATTTTTCGATACCAAAACAATATCTATAAAAAATTTGTACCGCGATTTTTGCGTGAACTTTTTTAACGATCAGAAAAAATTGATATAATAAAAACTGTAAGACGTTATTACGCTAAAAATTATAGTTTGAATAATTCTTTACAAAAAAAAAAAAAAAAAAACATATTTTCTTGTTTAATTCAAGTATATATTAATATTTTAAAAAACGATTTGAAAATACTTGGAAAACATTTGTTTGTTAAATGAACCTACAAACCTTTGGAAGATATTTTCCTAGAAGAAATGTATGCAATATATCCTTTTTTATTATTTGAACGAAAATTATCAAAACAATATTTTTATAATATTGTATTTTTTCAGTTTTAGGAAAATTGGGCAATTAACGACAAAAAATATATAAAATTTTAATTTTTTTTATTATTTTTATCCTAAAAACTTCGGTAAGGTGATTATCACCTCCGCGGTAAATAGATAATATCCCATTGCGATCACCTGGAAGAAATTAATGCAAAACTTTTATTTTTTAGTCACAATTTTTTCAGTTGAAAAAAGTTTTTTCCAAAATTAAAAATATTGAAGAAATTTGTTTGTTTTTAGCAAACAATTTATATTTTATGTGAGCGTTTAGTTGCAATTTCAAGTGTTCCTGTTTATTATGGCACCACAAATAAGAAAATATATTTCTTTAAGCAATATAACATATAAACGGTGAGTTGATTTCTTGAAAGTTATTTTTATTTACAAATAAGGAAGGTAAAACGTAATATGTGGGTTGGTTACTTAAAAATTATTTTTATTTGCAAAAAGCCGGCGTGTAAACGTAGTATGTATTGACGAAAACACTGCACATACATATGCATATGCACATATATATGTATACTTGTAAAAGAAAAGTTTATACATAACATTTCAAAAGATTGTAAAAAAAGTTTTTTCCTCTAACATAACAGATTTCACTGAGTTGTCAGGGGGATGTAAAAAAAAAAAGAAAAAAATTAAGTAATTTATAAATGTAAGCAAACAAATAGCACATCTTTAGGATTAAGAAAAGGGTTTCAGAAGTGTGATAATTTTATTTGCGAGATGAGATTTCTAACGTAGATAATGGACACATCGTGAACTGAGCCCATATTAAAATTGGGAAAAAATGGAACAAAATCAGCTATCTCGATGAAATTTTAGAAATTTGTTGTCAGATTTCGTGCTTTAAAATATATCAGATTTAAACATTTCTTAGCATTTTGGTCTACGGAATTAATTATATACCCAGAATAAAGATATCTTCTAGTACGAAATTACTAGTTCAATTTTTTTTTTTTTTATTAACAAAGTTTATAAAAAATTTATTTACCAGAACTTAGACCTGGATTGTAATGTTAAATGAAATTCAGCTCACTACAATGCACTGTGTGGCAAAATCGAATTTTTTTTGCATAAATATCAAACTTCTAATCGGCTGGTTGGAGTTACATAAAATTTCACAAGGAAATCGTATTTGAGTAAAATTTAAAAAAGTAATAATTTTTTCATTAAAATTTTAAAAAATTCGGTACTAAAAATTGATAATTTTTAAAACGTAAACTTTCTCATGAGAAATTAATTCTTTCATGCCAAGTTGATATAGATACCACAGCGATGATAATTTGGATAACCTATTAAAAAAGAATTAAAATTAAATAATAAACTTTTTTTTGCAAGACTATAAAACTCAAAAAAATTAGTATAAAAATCTACGTTATACAAAAATTTTAAGTTACTGATCCAATATTTTAAAGTATTTTATATAAGGATATAATCCACACTATACCAGATTATATTTCGTGAATTAACTGGACCTATGGGCAAAGACGTAATATTGGGGAAATTTTTTCTTGAATCCTATTTGTACCATATATAAAACAATAAAAATTTTGTTTTACAAATTATAAGCCTTATCTACTGCAATAGTAAAAATATTAAAAACAAAAATATATATTCAAAGTATACAACATTTTGCCTCTTCATTGATGTATATCTGACAAAAAAAAAGTGAACATATTTTTACTCTGAACGGTTTACTGTGTGACAAGGCCGTAAAGGTCGATAAAAGTAAATGTAGGTTCAATGTCTGAACAGTTAGTTCTATAAAAAAGACAATAGCTTCAGCTTTAGCTTTATTCAGTATAAATTAAATGGTAGGATATTTAGTGATGCTTAAAGTATCTGCTACATTTATAATCACTTCTGTACTAAAGTCATTTAAAAGCAAAAACCAAAATTATATGCACGTAAGCAGTTTGTATTTATTTATTTTTTAAATAACAAAGGCAGGAATTTTCATTTTTAAGGCTTGAAGTTTTTATACGTATTGTAATTCTGTTACAGTTACAGAGAAACAGTGAAGAAATAACAAATTCTTGTCGAAAGAGTTAAAAGATTAATATAGTTAACCTAACAAAATAATTTGGAATGGAAGACGAAGCAAAATTTTAATTGCATATAAAATGTGTTTATACATATGAAATATATAATTAAGAAATGTGAGTTATAAAACTGAACAAAAACCAAATGCTTTTTCTAACTGGCAGTAACCTATATATGATAAAAAAAAAAATAATCTAAACTCCTTGAAACCAACATTATGTGTGTTGTATTATTAAAATTTGTTTTAATAATAGAAAAACTGGTGATGCGTTCTGGTAGACCTCACAAAATTAGTAAGGAATCCAAAGTTTTATGTCATTCACATAAAATCTCACGAAACTACAGCTATTTAAAGATAAAAAAATATAAAAAAACTGAGTTGAAAATTTCGAGGATTTTTTTATTCATTTTAGTTTTGGACACACAATTTACATCTTTAAGACTCAAATGATTAATCAGTAGGGAGACTCTGGGAAATTCAAATGATATTTTAACTAGTTACCATATCTGAATATCTGATAAATGGTTATGCGGCAACAAAAATTGAAACGAAAAATTAACGACTTTTTAAATTTTACACTTCTTTTGATAAAAAATTTTGGTGCATAAGTAAATTTAAATTTAAAGAACAGTATTTCAAAGATGAAGTAATTCTATACAGTTTGAGATATATCTCGTCCATGTCAGGAAACCAGGCATGAGATAGTATCATCACAAACTTCCATATAACTAGCGTAAATATTAGCAAGATGTAAAATTTACACCAATTTTCCAAATTTTGTTTCGTATTTTTTTTAGCTTAACCCAGAGTACTTCACTTCCCCTACTGATGTGAAAACTATTTACTTTCATTTGGGCTACTACTTCCCCTGGGCCTAACTGCCCTATTTCCAACTAAAATGCGAAGTGTAAGAAAATTATTGTCAATAAAAATTTAAGACTTTCACTACAATAGTTCTTTAGATATGAAAAATAAATACTTACTTTTTATGGGGGCAACTATTCCTCTAAGTAATACCCGCCCTATTTTAATCCCTATTGTGAATCTTAATGAAAAAATTATTCTCATCAAATCTTCTCTATAATAGTTCTTCAGCTATGCTATAATTAATATGGGAGTTACCACTCTTCCTAAACTTGTCCGCCCTATCTTCATCTCAAGTGTGGAACCTTATAAGAAAATTATTTCCACCAAATCTTAAGAATTGCTCTCCAGTAGTTCTTTAGATATTCAATAATTAAGATTTACTTTGTAGACATACCCTCTCTATGTTTATCTCAATTAGGTATCTTGATAAGGAAATGATCTCAAAAAAATCATAAGACTTTCACTGCTATAGGTCTTTAAATATGTATTATTTAAGATTTACTTTACTTGAGTGCTATCAATTCTCATAGATCTATGCGCCCCATTTTCATCTCAATTATTGAACTTTATAAGAAAATTATTCTCACAAACTTTTAACACTTTAGCTGTTATAGCTCATGAAATAATTAATATTTGCTTTATATGTTTGCTATTACTTACCCAAGAAAGAATTTCTTTAGATATGCTATAATAAATATTTGCTTTGTATGGGGCACCCCCCCCTTATACATGTCCATCCTTTTTTATTCTAAATTTTGAATCTTAATAAGAAAATTATTCGCACAAAATTTTAGGAATTTCTCCAAAATATCCTTTAATTAATATTTAATTTAGATTTACTTTGTTTTGGGGCTTTATCTCAATTGTGAATCTTACTGGGAAAATTATTTACTCTAAATCTGATTGAATTTCTTTGAAAAAGCTCTTTAGATATTCATTTCGCATGGGGGCTATCACTCCCTGTCTTCTTCTCAATTATATGTCTTTGTATAAGAATTTCAAAGCTACAGGTCTTCATGTATGTATCAATTGAGATTAACTTTGTATGGGGGCAATATCTCCCCTCAGACCTAACCACACCATTTTCAGCTCACTACATAAGACAATTATTCGGAAAAAATCTTAAGACTTTCGCTGTTATAATTCGTGAAATATGCGATGACTAATATTTGGACCTACCCGTCCTATTTTCGTTGTCAATCTTAATGATAAAAATTTTCCCACCAATTCTTAAGAATTTCTCTGTAAGAGTTCTTTAGATATGCAATAATCAAGATTGGCTTTATGGGGACTATCACTTCCTCTTGACCTAATCGCCCCATTTTCACCAAAACTATGGAACTTCATAAGAAAATTATTTTTACAAAACTTTAAGACTTTCGATATTATAGTTCTTGAGATATGAAAAAAAGATTATTTACTTTGTATGGGGACTATCACTCCCCTATAATTGTCCGCCCTATCTTTATCTCAATTGTAAATTTTTATGAGAAAATTATTCCCACCAAATCTTTTAATTTCTTTGTAGTAGTTCTTCAGATATGCAATAATTAAGATTTGCTTTATATAGCTGCTATCACTGCCGTTGACTTACCCGCCCTATTTTCGTCGCTACTATGGAACTTCATAACGAAATTATTTCCACAAAATTATAAGACTTCCGCTATTATACTTCTGGAGATATGCGATAATTAATATTACCTTTGGGCTACCATTCCCCCTTTTCTTATCAACAAATAGAGTAGCCTCTTTTACTTTTAGGTATCACAGAATGATACTGTGAAGACTTCAAGAGAATTTATTCAGCTATTTAGCTTTCTATAAAGCCAAAACAAACAAACAAACACAGATTCATTTTTATATATAGAGATGACTTTAGATCATCAAAAGCTATCTAAAAAGAATCATCTTAATGGTTAAAATTGATAATAAGAAAAAAAGTTAAAAATCATTTATACCGGCTATAGTGGCATTCGTCTGCAAACACATTTCGCTTGCTGACAAGTATCGCGAAATATAAATGACGTTATTGTTGTCAAGTGAAAGTATTTTATTTTCTTAATACTAATATTCAGGGGGCATCAAAATATTATAATTTTATGGACCAAACAAGATACTCTTAACCTCGCATTGTAGTTCGAATTTTGAAATAATAGAAATAACTTTTAATGTAAAATTTATCACAAAATAAGAATTTAGCTAAAATTCAATTAAAAAAAATAAAAATAAAAGGAATATTATTATGAGCAGTAGGTTTAAACGACCATATTTTCCAAACCAGTACCGATATTCACATATTTTTTTCAGCAAAATATTCCAAAATATGACTGTAATTACCGATTATTCAATTTTAAACAAATATTAGTTTTTCGCTGTTTACGATGTCGCGCAAAAAAATTCAAAATTTTCTTTTCAATTCATTTCGGTAAATATTGAAGAAGCTGTAGTAGTTTTGACATGTTCAGGTAGCAATTTAGAAGTTCTATAAAATCGCTTTGTTTTGGTTTTGATAAAACGAAACCACAACTTTTGCGCGTATTGATAAAAATTATTAACACGAACAGCCTTTGCGTGCATAAATATTCGTTAATAAAACCACAAATTGACATTAGTGTCAGAAAAAAAAAATTAAAAAATATTTTTTTAAATTTTCAAAATTTTTGAAATTCCTCATATACAAATGAAAAACATTTCATTTTTCAATTTCGTTTATTCTTTCTTTTTTTCTTTTGGAAATATTTAAATTAATTCTCTTTTTGTATTTTTACATATTTATAAAAAAGTTCAATTATTTTAAAATAAATTTAAATAATAAATAAAATGTATATGTAGTACAAACATAAACATATTTTGAATATACATACATAAATATCGACCAAGATATAAAATCATATTTTTAAAAAATTTAAATAATTATCATAATTATTAATCAGTCTGGAAACATAGTTTTCTAATATTTGTTAGAAACAAATAAATTTTAAAATATATTTTGAATTCTATTGTGCATAATAACCCGAGGAAAAATACACACATAAATATAATTAGATATCACTAAATGCTTAGAGTAATAATTTATGTGTTTTAATAAATCAATAACTAAAATATGAATAGAATGTAGATGTATTTATATAAAACCTTTTTGCAGGTGCGGAAACATGAAAGAGGTTTTTAAGTATAATACGTTTTAAAGCATAAGTGGAAAAATTATTTGATAAATCAATGTTATTAATTTTGTTAAAATAAATGTCAAAGATTCATTCACAAATAAATACCTGCCAACCCTAAATGTTCCTAAGTAGTTTTCGATGAACAATCAGACTTGAAGTAGCTTGGAAGGTCCGTAACTTACTTCACATCTAGAAACGATTCTAAACGATAAGTTCAGACTGAAAGGTTGTAGAGGAAAAGATAGTTGCCAAAATTATTTATGTGCTGGAATCATCGATAAAGGTCAGTTGTTATAAAATGCCATGATAACGACTAGTTCCTACGCGGATTATGTGAAAGGATGGGCATGTAAAAATGACCGTTAGTTTTTTTTTTAAAGGTTGAAAATGGAATTATTGGTACTTCATCAAGATTCATCAAAAACATTGCCATGCATAGTGGCGCAGATTCGAAAATGTTTGAAAATAAATCTGTAATATCTAGTCGGCTAGTTGGATTTACATAAAATTTTACATATGCATAACAATTATTTTAGCTTTGTTAGGGGAGTATGTTCACATACTCCTCACGAGCAGAGCTATTGGGGTTCAAAATACAAAGTACATCTGACATAGAAAATTTTTAACCGCTTGCCAAATTCTTGTTTTGATATTTTTACTAACTGGAAAAAAATTACTAAATCGGACGAAAATATTGGGCTATAAATTGAAAAAGCTATACCAAGATTTTGAAAAAATGAGTTGAAATCTCAAATGTAAATAATTTGAAAACTATAAGAGATAAATAGCAGGTACAAGTATGCTTTTCATATGCCTTATCGAGCTCTAAAGGTATGTAAAATATTTGAAATTGGATAAGAAATACAAATTTAGTAAGCCGTTAAAAATTTTAAAATTTTCTGTGCCAAAGATACCCTAGTTTGAGGCCTAAAGCTCCGCTCCTGAGGGTTTGTGAGGTTCCCATCCCAAATTTGAAATGGTAGTGGAACAATGGTAACGAAAAAGTGTGGACGATATGGATGAAATGGACCGAAGTGTTTGTAGCTAGTGAAAATATTATCATTGTCGAAACTGCAGGTTAGATACTCAAGAAGACACTCATGCTTTTTTGACTTTTGGTTTGAAGGTGTTAACTGAGTCAATACCAAGATATTATGTGAGCAGAAATCTGGTAATATTAATTTTGATATTCATTCTTTCTGATTATTCATTCTTAATTATATTCTTATTATTCATTCATTATACCCTATAGCTACTATATCTAGAGAAGTTTCGCCATTTGTGTTATTTACAACTGAAAATTGTATCTTCAATTCCATTCTTCTGCAGATTTAGTTAGTTTTTCCTATAAAAACTCGTATAGTTAGATCGCTATTTGATTTTTTCTCGTACGAATGGCGATCATGTCCTTGTTTTAAAATATATTCTTCATTTAAAGCTGTCCATTTGTGTGTTTCCCTTTGAAAAACATTTCGTACTAAGATCACTCAATTGATGCGTATTGTGTTAAGATATAGATTTTCAGTTCCATACCTATGATTGAAAATTTCATTACATTATATAAAAAAATCGAGTTTTGTCTCGAAATTGGTATTAACAAGTTCATAATTTTAGGTTTGTGTGAAAAAAATATTATAATATAAAATACTAAAAAAATCTTGGGTTCATAAGCAATCATTTTAGTATACCATGAAAAAAAAGCTCCAAATATTCCTTCCAAGAAAATAGAATTTTAATTTTTTTCCTCTTACTTTATGAATAAAGTATTGAAAGGTTGTTTCGTGGTAAGTAAGGTCCGTAAAAATATTTTAAAAATTTATTCGCGAGAATACACGAAACAGTCATATGAATCTTTTGAGACCTTTTTTGAGAAGAAACTCAATTATTTTTTGTAAAAATGTACTAAATCAGTGATTTTCAATCACCATTAGTAAACTGTTGATCAATATTTAATTATTTTTATTTTTTTGTTTTTTTTAAAGTACCTCGGGATACTCTATAGTGTAATCTATTCGAGTTTACGAAAATCGTAAACATCTTTAAAGGTTGATTTTTCAAAAACAGATGACTATCACTCTATTGTGATCTATTTAGTACTTCACAGTAGGATAGAATCGAATTTTTTTGGAAATAAATCTGTAACTTTTAATCGGCTGGTTGGATTGTTCTTCACCGAAATTAGGATAATATTGATAATCAGCTTCTGATCTTATCAGAAAAAGTTTGTGCCTTTTTGCGCACCTTCGAAATATTTGTTTTTTTTTAAGAATTTTGAATTATTTGGTTTTTGTTTTTGTTTGTTTGCAAAAAAAATTTTAAAATTTTACAAAACGTTGTATATGATATAGGTTAAAAAAGCAGTGCTTATATTTTCAAATAGTGTTCACTAAAAGTCAGTAATCATGACTTAAAATAATAGCTGTTTAAAAATATTATATAACTCTAGAGGGGAACTTATATTTGACTCTTTGAGATTTTCATATTCGGCTGACCTAATCCTCACTGATTGAGAACAATTTTGAAATGACTTATTTAATGGATAAGACTACATGACGTACCACAATAGGTAAGCATATGGTGATGCAGGGGTGTGCTTAAAGTTCTTTATTACTCTTTATGTAAATGTTCTGTACTCGTACATTTCTACGACCATACGACACAATTCTGTTTCTAGCTTGTTTCAGCACTGCGACATCTGTCATCTGTCTCGGCACTATTTTTATGACATATCTAAGTATTATAAATGATCCTGCTTGCTGCATAATACCCAAGGGAACCGAATTTTCCACACCGTATGTACCAATATTGGAATCCGAATTCGAATTGAGAATCTCTACGTATCAACGTGCTGCCAGTAATTTATCTAACACAAAATATCTATCATAATTTGTTGGTACCTATCATAAAATACTGAATTTTTAAATAAAGTTACACCGTGTATTTGAGCTCCAGAAAGAGTAAATTAATTGTGTTCTCACTTATGGTTCTTAAATCCCTTAAGTCGGCCATTGACGCAACTGAGCTGGCTCAGCCGAAGACAAAACTATGTTATAATTCTAGTATAAAGACGAAGTCTACAAAAATTTGTTAAGATCGATTCATTACCCCATTCACCTTTCAAAATGTGGTTTTAATTACATAAATCGTTCTCGACCATTCATTCATAAAGTCATAACAACTAAACATCTTGGAGCAAGGACCCTAAGATAATATATATATATATATATTATGCTTGGATATCCTGAAAAAGGTCCTTTATTTTCATTATTTTTTGACACGATATTTACAATCAATTTGTCAATATAATGCAAGAATTTTAAAATTAAATCTCCATAGGATCAGAAGTTACAGCAATATTTCTTTACTAATTAACACAATTTATATTAGATGTTAAGTGTTTCTTATGCATATTGATATACTTATTTAAATTTTAATATAAAAAATTATTAATTATTGAAATACGTCCCATATATAGCACATTTCTGATCCCGAGAAGATAATTTGATATTATTTTAGAAGTTTCAAGAACACATTAGCAGATCTTTGACCCACTGTAACCCACTTTACAAAATCTGCCTAATTATTTATTACGATTTTAAAAATTATTTACTTAAATTTGATGCATGGGGTTACAAAGGAAAAATCTACTGGAATTGATAATGATCGTTTAATTATCTCATACGACTTTTTCATCGGAAGAGTGGTTTAATGTATATAAATATCTGAAATGTTTCGTATTTATGTAATTTAAGCACACATAAGTTTTGTACAAGTGTAGATCGTTGCACCAAATTTTATAAAAATTAGTTCATAATTGATCATATCTTTCCCACAAAAATGTTAACATCAAAACAAAATTTTCTATATTTTTAGTTATACATAAATGTGAGTCATTATATACAATTTTATAATAATTGGTAAAATATTGAACATGGTTCCCATATAATCCCCATTCCCGAAAATCAATTAACTGGCAAAAATCTCAATTAAATATCAATATCGAGATAAAATTTTTCATAATTAAGATTTGTATATATATGATCACAATGATCGATCCATAATTGCCCAAGACTCCCAAGTAACCCAGATTCCCGAAAAATATTTATAAGAGCATAAATCTCACATAAATGACACTCTCCTAATAATCATGTTAATGCCTATATACAAGCATGTATATTATTATATGGTCGATCTTAGCATATCTGCTTGTTTTTTCCTTTACCAATTATCCTGATATTAAATTTAGGATAAAAGTATCAGAACACTTAAAAAGATATTAATTTGTTAGGAAAATTGTACTAACTGCTACAAACAAACTGTTATACCTTTTGATCCCATTGAGATTCCACTCTTAAATTTTTGCACCATAAGGACAAATTGATAACAATATCATGTCAAAAATGAAAAGCATTTTTTTCAGGATATTCAAGGTAAAGGATATTTTTTCATCTTTTGAGGTCTTTGCGCGAGGAAAATGTCTAATTTATGAATTTCTGCTTTATGCCCTCTATGACACCACATTTCAGCGGATTGTGGGAGGCGGCAGAAAAATCTGCAAATTAAATTATTAACCGTGAGTACTGGACCCATATAAATGCTATCAAAAAATATTTTTGGAAAAACTTATCGCATGACTACATTAGAAGCTACAGCCTCGTAACAAATGGACTAATTCCAACAATAACATCATCAATTGTTCTATATTAATTGTTCATGAGGATAATCTATCCCTACATAAATGACTCATCATTATTGATGATTTCGCTTCAATTGGAAGAGATAATCATGTTCGAAAACTTGACATCAAAATAACAAAAGGAGTTATACGTAGTTCAACTTGAAAATTTCCTTTTCAATGGGGTCGGCATGTTAGGTAATTGTATAACATTGATCATTGTATTGTTAAAATCATTATTATACCCTTCACTGCAGGTGTAAAAGGAATATATAAATTTGTCATTCCGTTTTTAGTTTCTACAATATTCATGTTTTATACATCAAATTATAGGGAATATTCCTTAGAATGATTCAACTCAACAAATCGGTCTATTAATAGCCGAGAATTCGCAAAAAACCGAAAAGAACTCTAAAAACGTGTTTGATTGCATCTTGTGGGCTTATATAACCTAACGACTTTGTTTTTATACAGAATATATAAGCTTCAGAATTTCTTTTTATACAAATCTGTTACAAATATTTTTCTAACATTTCGGTTTCTTGAATTAACCATATTAACAAACATACATGAAAAGAATTGCAATGAATTTCAATGTTGTAGTTTTTTGTAAAAGCAGGCAGTAGTTTTCAGTGGTAAAAATGGGGTAGAAAGCCCTTACAGGAGGCCTTTTTTATAGCCAGAAGAGCTTCACCCTGCATTCCATGTTCATGTATTTTTTACACGCGATGCTATTGAGAACAAGGCCAAACAATTCGCGACCCGATTAGGCCCTTCTAAAACACCTTATAAATAAAAACAGCCAGCAGATCTTCTGAAGAAGGCCATTTGAAGAAAAGCTATTTAATAAAATATTTTTCTATTTATATAAAATATTTTTTTTATTTTAAATTATTGAAAAAGTTTAAAACTTACAAAAAACAAAAAAAAAGGTCAGTACTAAAAGAACATATCTGAACTTTTGACAAAATATCCTGAGTCGAGATAAGGAAATTTATCCAAAAGTTCGTATTTTCATAGAACTTTTGATTTTTTTTTTTTTAAAGTTGTTTAACTATACTAAAAAAAATTAGGTTTTAATAAAATAATAATAAAAACTGTAAATAAAAAATAAAATTGACTTAGAAAAACACAACCTACTCAGACAAAGCATTAAACAAAACTAAAATAATTTTTTATTATTCTTTTAGAATTTTAATATTCTGATTTCTGAATGGTTTTGTTTTTTCTTAAAGCAAACAAATATTATAATCTTTCTTCCCTTCTAAGAGAAAAGTGTATTTTTTACGCTGTATTTTTTATACATAGAATTGTTGTTCCTTGAAAAGAAGTATATTAAAACAAATATAGTTTACTACCCTTCTTCTAAGAGAAGTGAAGCCGGAAGTTCTTTCGGATATTTTAGAAGACAATGATGAGACACTTTTGAAGGCCATACCATATAAGGTTGATTAGCATGTGCAAGTGCATCTTACCGCTGGATTGTTGATTATATATACAAACGCACAATTATTTTTTAGTTGGAAATAGAACCATTGCAATAACTCAGAGTTGTTGTTTTTTGTATAAGCATATATCTACTTACAAACATATGTATATAAATTTAGTAGTCATCAGCACCGTTACCTTTTGGCGAGTTTAGTCAGCAATTGACCCATTTTCAACCACTTGGCCACTTTTTTGGTCCCTTTTTTAAAATGGAACTAAATGGCCACTTTTTAAGACAATGTGCTAAATGGCGAGAAACTAAGTTGTTTGAAGTATTTCAACCCATCATATGTTAATTCCAATGAAGAAATTAATTATTTAGAGCTTGCTTCTAAGTATAGTGATGTAAAAAATACCTCGAAGAATTTATAAATGAACTGAAGGTGTTAAAAAAGCTAAAGAAAATAATAAACAACTATTGAAAACATCAAATGCCGAATCGTTTTGGTCCGGATTGGGAAAATTACAAAATAGATTTGATGAATTATTACATCATAATTCGTATTTTACTTTGGCACATAGCATTGTCCCGGCGAAACGTTTTTTTATACCCTACACCACCATAGGTGGTTGGGGTATTATGCGTTTGTGCTGATGTTTGTAACGCACAGAAAAAAATCATCCAACACCCACCTAAAAGTATACCAATCGACTCAGAATAACTTTTTGTATCGATCTAACGATCCTTATGCACAAAGTACAGGTTACAATTTTGAAGATAATTCAATAAAATTTGGCACGTAGGCTTTTCATGACTTAAAGAGGAAGCCTATTGAAATTGGTTATTATCGGTCCATTATTTCACATAGCCCCCCTACAAATGTCTTCCCGGAGTAGGGGTTTAACGATCATAAATGCCTTAAATATAGCAATAATTTAATGAAATTCGGTACAAGGACATTTTGTATAAGCATCAATTTTGTTTCATGAAGATCGGTCCATAATTGATATGATAGCTCCCATATAAAACCCCCTTTCGAAAATCACTTTAACATGCATAAATCACATACACAACATGTTAGCATCAAGTTTATATTCAACACAAATAAGTTTTATATAAGTAGAAATCACAGTGAAATTTTTTTTTTTGAGAATCGCTCCATAATTTTTCATAAGCCCCCTTTCGGGAATCACCCTAAATTGCATAAATTCATATAAATGTTAGTATTAACGTAATATTCTGTATTCCTAAATAGTCAATAGTCCGAATGTAAGACCCCTCCACGAATTTTGATGGACATACATAACGGTGCGTGATATCATATCGTCGGGTTTGACCGAATATATCTTTCTTAGTTGTTTTTTGTTTTTCTAAATTATAACTAATGAAATATACATTGTGCAACAGACTTAAGGTTAGCACTTGCAAATCCATGCTTTCAGTTGTAAATTTGTTATAAATCTGATTTAATTTTGGTATTAATATTAAACCAATAAATTAAACGAATATGTGCATTTTAAACACAAAACATTAAAAACTTTGCAATTTTTAGTTAATACACGAACATTTTTATTTCAATATTCCTAAAAATTTTCGAACAAAAATTTCCTGAAAAGTTTTAGAAGTGAAAGGTGCGAAAGGTTTTTGGCCAAAAATTGTTAAAAAAAAGTATTTCTGATATCACTACAGAATTATCCATAATGTGTTACCCTGTATTTTTTTTTTTTTTTTTTTTTTTGTCGAAAAATAGTTATACCCCTAATGTATGTGCTGACGATTTCTAATATTGCACTGTGCAAATAAAGGAATGGTTTCGAAAAAAATTTAAGCAAGTTTACTTCTCGCTGTTTCAAATTATTGTTGTATAAGAGGAGTGTACATACTATAATACATTATTCCTCTTTTCAAATCTGTCTGACTTAAGATTTTAAAACAGACTAGATTCCTTCTGCCACCAATAATTCATTAACAATTGATTTCTTTTATCTATTGCCCCATATGACACATATCAGTTATTAATCATATGGCCAGTTTGCCATTTTGAAAACATACTTTTACCTATGATCAAACACACGCATATTTCTATTATGCAGTAAGTAGTATAATATAATTTAATACCAGAAGACAACAGTATTAATCTATATAAAATGCAATTGAAATTTAATTAAGATTTTGAAACAAATTGTTGACAATAATACAATAGATTCTTTAGAAAATCTATGCTATATTCGAAAATTATATACACATAACTCAATATATAAACGTATAAACGTTTCTATATGTATTCTTTATGGATGTAAGTTCATGTGGTAAAAGTATAAAATTGTCACTTGAGTCCGTACATTAATTTGTCATAGGAAATTAAGGTATTTTAGGAGTATTATACTACTTGTTTGTTGTTGTTCAAACTTACAATAATAAAACCAGCCAGATGGTCAAATGGTTCATATAAAGTTAAAACTAACAAATTATTACAAAATTGAATACATTTACAAACATTAAATAATATTCTTAAAGGCAGAATGAAAAGTTTTTGTAATTTTTTTCGATAAGATATTAAAATAAAGATTTCACTTAAAGTAAAGAAATTTATTAACATTTTTGATATTTCCTTGGATGCTGATGCTTGGTAGAGGTCTAACGTTTATTCCTGCCATGACATACGAATTTCGATTAACAGGTCTATATATAAATTAAAGTGACGCAAACAATGCCTGACATTGCAAACCACTTGTTATTTTTCAAATGCATTAAGTCAGTGTGTGAGCAAAAATAAATACTATTCTGAGGAAAAATAAATACTCGTACTATTCTGCACTTAAAACCATATAAATACTGCTAGTGCTGTTCAACTGTGTGTATTGTGATAGCGACCCAATAAGACATTTGACCACTTGTTTACTTCAACAGGGAAAAAAGAATTTGTCTGTGTAAATAATAGTATTATCGTAAGAAAAACAGTCGCCTGAAAGAAATATTTACAATAATATTGTGATTTATGACCAAGATAATTAAAATATTAACAAAGTTACTAATTATGTACATATTGAAGAAAATTGAGAAAATCAATGTAATATTTAAAAAATATTTTTATTAGTAGACAGATTTTATTAAATATAAATATAAGTCTTTCAAATTAACTTTTAAGAGTTATTATCATACATGAATTATTATTATTATTATTATTTATTATATATATATATTGTAATATAAAATATATTTTACAAAACTAAAATTATTTCAAATATAAAGAAATACTAAAGTTAAAAAAGGGTATTAAATAAACATATTAATCATATACTTCCTAATTATGTAACTAGGAGTTTCAAATTACTAACACCTTATATTAATTTTTAAAATAGTAACTTTTTAATTACTATATTAATTACCGCTTTACATTAATTCAAATAAGGAAGACCAACAATAAAATACATATGTATGTATGTTTGCAAGAACATTTATATACAACTTATTTGTGCACATTGTGAAGATTTTTTTACATATATAGCAGCTATGTATTACAAAAAAAAAAAAAAAAAAAAAAAACAAACAAGCAAAGCATTAAAAATACTAGTGCATCTTAAATATTTTCTCAATGTCTTGTATGATTTGCTTTTTTGCCACACGACTTGCACCATTTGCCCGTATTAGCAATCGTTCATACACACGACGCCTTTGTTTTGGTTCGGTCAACGAGCAGTGCAAAAAGTATTTATTGTTGTTGTTGTACATGCTGGCTATGAACAACGCACTTAAAAAGCAAATGGATTTGCTTTTTAAATCATCTTTAATATAAATGAAATTCATGAGCCATTACTTCAATAATATCATTTGATTACCACCCTTTAGATTTTATAAATACCTTTCGAAATGTCCTTGTTTGTTTATTTATGTAAACACATACACAGACTTGTTAAATATAAATTAAGGACTAATGTTTATGCAATATAATTTTAAATATGAGTACATGCAAAAAACAGCAAAGAAAAAAAAAAAGATTTTAAAAAAGATAACAAAAATAATTTTGTTTTGTTGATTTTAAATCGAGTTCTCTTAAACATTTGTCCATTCTATTCAATCATCCATTCATGTGAACATATTGAGCTATACCTACCTATGTATACACATAACAACCATATTCATAACATATCACAATATTTGATCTGTAAATAGAAGATATTCATGTTAAATTGTGTTTTACCAAAAGGAAACCAATTAAAATCATATAATACTCATGGTTAAAATTGTTTGAAATATAAGAAAGAAAAAAATCTCAAAACGAATAGACCAGAAGAAAAGCCACCACAGCATTCATATTAAACAAATGTATACAAATTGTAAACGAGTACCTTTTTTCCATGTATGTTTGTATTATGTGTAATATTTGTACTTATACTATATGAACATCATCACCATCAGCAGTAGCAGTTAGTCTCATCATAATTTTACAGCCTTCCTTTTATTTTTATTTTGTTGTTGCAGTTTTTATTTTTCATATTAGAAATATGTATATATATTAAATACAAAAGATTTTTTAGAAAATTAGATATGTTAGAGGTAGACGTAGTGTCATCTTACTTTATTTAAGTAGCGAGAAAACAACATCCAAGGCATCGAAAAAGAAACAGAATTTGCTGAAATATATTTTTTACAAATTATATTTTTATCCTATATCAAACCGTTATGTTAGTTTTCATTATTCAGCTGAAGTATTTCCTTAAAAGTTACATCTCCTACCACTAACTAATGCCACCTAACTTTAAGCATTTCTTTGACATTAGGGGATAAATAAAAATAAGAAAATATTGCACCACTATACACATCGTCTAACATGAACACGAGGGTGCTTATATTTAAGTAATCTTTTCAGAAAAATTGCATCAATCCCTTGCGGCATCATAATACCCATAGATGAAAGATGTTCAGGCAAATATATATACGAAGATATACAAATAAGTATGTAAAGTTTATGTATATACTAGAATAAGCAAACATTCAACTCAATGAATGTTTTATGCTGTATGAATTCGGTAAAAAGATAAAAATATATAATACTCGTACCCACACATGGTTATATCTGAATATGTATTTAGAAATATTTGTTCGTTTATTATACATATAAAATACCATATATATTTGTATACAAATATGATAAGATTGTTATCAATAGATGTAAATTTACGCTATTAGCTATGTTTACAGTAGTCTAATGATCATTTAAATTGCTTAATATATGTAGGATAGTAATCTTAAATTTGCATGTGAAGACTGTAAGTATGTGTACTTATTAAATAAATTAAAATATGAATTTTATAACGTAAGTACTTAAGTAAGGGGTAGATATTATTTTTTATTTGTACGAAGATGTTGAAAAGATAAAGAAATTTAATAATTAGCAAGAATTTTTTCCTAAATATTAACATTACATTTGATATAGTAAAAAGTAAATTATTATTTGTTAATAGAGGAATTAGAATCCATTTACCAGAAAAAGGAAATTTTGTTAAACGTTTAATATAATTTGTACTCTTTTCTTCCTTACAGCAGTCACCGTATTGTGGCAGATGATAAATTGATAATATTAATTTTTCCTTTTTCCTTTGAAGTAATTTGTCCCAAAATCATACTAAGGGATGCACTATTAAGTTCTTTATTAATTTTCCTTTATAAATAACTCCATAACATATTTATGCAGTTTTTTAATGTCAAATTCTTTTGATATGCCATTTACATCAAACAAAAACTAGTAATTTTTGGCTTTAATTGGTTTTGAATAAAAAAACTACGTAAATTTGTTTGGTTTTTCCGTACAAATCAAAAACCGTTTTTGTCTACTTTTTACTGAAAACCAAATAAAAGCCACTAAAATAACTATTTATGATACATCCTGTTTAGCAAATTTTAGAACCGTAGCTTTTATATATAAAGAGAAAAATAAAATTTAAAATTTATTGAAATTATTTGTTTTGGTTATGAAATTATTACAATAAATAATTTATTAAAAATTGTTAAAATATGTTTTACTATTGAAACTATGTGCTCTCTAATCGAAGAAATAGCAAATAAAGCGTAAATAAAAAATATCCAAGAAATGTAAATGTTAACAAAAACTACATTGGGAAGAAATAAGGTATGTAAACGATGTAGTTTTTGAAATTTTTTTTTTTTTCAAAAACCAACTAGTTTTTGTTTTGGTATAAACGGCATATAATAGTAAATAATTTTATTTTAATTTCCAAATTTCATTAAATTTAAGCTTAAATTATACGGATCATATCATTACAAATATATCTTTCGATAAAAATAATTTGTCTGAGTACTAGTTTTATCAGCTAATGAAAAATATTTTTTATTTTATAAATCAAAATCTATCCAAAATTTTTACAGAATGCACTCAAGTAAAAGTTTTCCCCAAATTTTTTCATACAAGATATAATATTTATCCTGGATATTATTAAAATTTTTCGTATTTGTCTCAACTTTATTTTGGATGCTAAACAAAAATATTTGCACATAAATCATCAAAAATAAATGTTTGAAAATGGTAATTTTTTAAGTGAAATCTTAAGAAAAAGGTTAATTAAAAATATGCATGATTTTATAATTAAAAATCATTAAAAATTTTTAAACATGCTCAAAAGAACTGTTTTTTTTTTTTTTGTAAGTTCCTTAATAAATTCTATTGCTTTGTCAATTTCTTCTTTTTAAGATTTTTTGGAAAGTAGAAGAATCAAGCTTGTCATCCATATACATCTGTATATGTTTTCGACAAATATTAAATAAAAAGTTTTAAATAACATTTAAAAAAATTAAATTTTTCAAGTTCTAATGCAATTTATTATAAATTTTTATAGACTTTTTGTTGCAAACATAACAAGATTTATTTTCCTTTAAATTGAACAAAAATTTTAGAACTTATTCGATTTTATACGGAATGATTTACTTAAACTTTTTATATGTTTTTATTTTTTCCTCAAGTATGTTTCAAATAAAGCATAAAATAATTTGCTCAAAAATATATTACAAATAATTTGATAAAATATTCAAATTTTTAAATAATTGTTTGAGTATTTAAACGATTTGAAAGATTAATGCCTCATTTTATTGTAATCGAAATTTTAAAATAGAAAAGAGAATTTAATTAAAAACAATTTTAAGATTATATCTTATTTGCAGTAAATATAAAAAGGTTTAAATAAAATTTAAAAGCTACGTTCTTTTGCTTTGTTCACCTAATTAAATTCGAAATTGACTTAAAATTTAGTTTGCTAAGTGATCTTTAGTGCGCCAAATATCACGAAACGGGTATTTTGAATTTTTTAAAATTTGTCAGCTTTTCGAGTTTGACAACTTTGTCGTTTCTCTTACAATATTTTTCTTTTTACAAGTAATGAAGCAAAGCTATTATTAACTGGAATCAAATCAAAATAAAGTATTTATTTTATTTTTGTATAAACAAAGTATTGATTTTCGGTACATTTCCCTTTATCAGATTAGTATCAAATTTCTTCATCAATAAGTTTTTGATGTTAAAGAATATAATTAAATCTATTTAAGTAAAATTAATATTCTAAGTATCAAAATGTACATAGCTCAGCCTTTCGTGCTTGTCAGGTCATTAATTTGAATAAATGTCATTGAAATGCATTTATTTGTTTCAAATGCTTTACAGGAAAACAATAAAATAAAAACACACCTTAAATTATTAAAATCCATTCAATATTCCCTGGAATTTACGAACCATAGATTCATAAAAATTTTTGTTTGTATTCCAAAAACTAAAATATAGAGTTTTTTGGTGACATAAATAATAAAATTCTATAGTTCAAAAGTTATATATAAAAATATTGTATGATCACCACTTACCAACTTAAATCTTTAGTCATTAAAATATTATACATAATTTCGTATTTTTAAAGCCAAAAAAAAAAAAAAAATTAACTCCCAAAATGCTTTGGTTCATGTAGTTATTTTTATACTCTAGGGATACTCAAAAATATGTACCTAAACAAAAATAAAAAAATTTTGCCGTCAGTGAGATTTGAACTTGGACATAAATTAACCATTCGTTTTTAAAGACTACTGTCTTGCTCAGTACACCATCTCGCACTTAATTTATTAAGTGACAAAAACTTTTTTATTATTAAATATCTTTTTAAACATGTTGTTATAAAATAGTAATAGCATCAGAATGGGGTTGTACCAAAAAACTTCTAGTTGACACTCTAGACAACTCATCCACGTGATTGCAATATTACTGTGCTATTATACTATTGAGTACAGGCAAATAATAATGACACCTCATTACTGAGAAACTACTTTAATAAGTAGTTGTCATTACCGAAAACTAAAAAGTTTTTGCTGGGCGGAAGCGTGTTTCTATATTTTACAGAACACAACGCCTTCTGCTTTATTACACCTTGAAAGTGAAACATGTACAGAACTATACAACGTAATGATAAAATTTTAAAAAGTCTTAAATATATATGAGATGTGCGAAACTTTTTACAAGAGAGGACTCTTTTAAATTTAAACAAATATTTTTCAGAATAAACTGATTACGATATGTTTTCCATGAAACACCGTTTCCTCGAGACTTATTCGAAAACTTCCAAAACACATTCATTTATAGTATATAATGGATATTGAATTATTTGTATTAAATCAATATAAATATGTTTTATTTACTTTTTAAATAACAATTGCAAAAATCTAATACTGCATTTTTTAACATATTTCTATGGCCTAAACATATATGCTAAGCAAACTTTTATTTTAGCAGAAATTTTAAAAGCTATATCCCTATTGCATCAACGTATCCATATACTTTCATATAGATACAAATTAAGGTACAAAAAAAGTCAGGTGATATCACAATTCGAAGTTGGCAACCCTACCAAGCACCGAAAACGTTGTGTGCAGCCACTTAATTGGTCCTTTTTTAAAATGGAACTAAATGGTCACTTTTTATGACTATGTGCTAAATGACCAGAAACTAAATTGTTTGAAATATCTCGACCCATGATATATTAATTCCGACCAAGAAATTAATTATTATGAGATTTTTCCACAATATAGTAATGCCGATAGGTGTCAAATGAAAGTTAAAATTACCTCCAATATAAAAAACTTTTTTATTTGAAGCATCACAAAATGTTAGCAAAAATTCTCTGTAAAAAGTTTTAACAATTTTGCAATAATAATAAAAATTATTACAAATAAATTATTTGGTTATTAATAAAATTAAATTTAGCAATTTTTCTTAAAAAATCGTTTTTGTTTTCATAAAATAAACAAATTTTTGAGGAGTTTTATAAGTATTGAAGCAGTTAGACTTTTTTAAATTCCCTTTTTGGGGACTTTTTTTACATCTATTTTTTTAACACTTTTTAAAAATTTTCAACGGAAATATAATCAACAAAAATTTTCAATTAATTTGTTATTTCGTATTATATGTAACTTTAATTAAAACCAGTGTTGCGAGGAGCCGAGAAAATAAGAGGATACATTCAACTTTAAAAAGGGCCAAAAAGGCTAAATGTACCAAAAAATAAGGCCGGAAAAAATATAATGTAATATATGTTGAAGATGCCAATTTACAGTTTCAATTACCAAAATTTTATGGTAGTAAAAACTTATTTTTTTTTCGTTCTCATTAGTTCTTTATATATTTTTTAAAGATATTGTAATAAATTTATAAATAAAACATATAAAATAACCCAAATGAAAAATCATTTGAAAAATTACCTAATGTGAAATTATCTAAAGTGATTTTTCGATATTTTTAAACTAAAATTGCTTTTTGGTTAAGCTCTTTTAAGTTTTGGGTTATTTTTCCCTTTTATAGGAAATTATAATAATCGATTTAGTAATTCCATCAAATTTGTTATTAATATTTTAGTATTCTTGATTTATATAATGAAGCTCCGTAGGAGAAATTTTTGTTAAATGTAAAATCCATAGATTTTTGTGCGAAAAAATACACAAAAATGCTTAAATGAATGTTTCTGAAAAAATTAAATTAGTAGCAGATAATAAGAAATTATTTCCTTCGTTGTTGAAATAGTAATATTTTAGCCCTTTCAATGCAATTTTAACAATCAAAAAGACTAGAGAAAAGGCTAGAGCTGAAGCGAAGATTTTGAGGCTAAAAGCTAAACTGGCAACAATGATTATTTAAGTTATTGCTGCAATAAATTCTATAATTTCTACTACAAAAATTGACAGCTCTATAAAGAATTCAAATGAAAAATTACATTTTTCTGGAATTGGAAGAAAATATGTATAAAAATTTATTTCAAATGCGGATAACTTTTCATTATTTTCGAACTGAAAATGTATTGAAATTTTTTACTGTGTTTCTATATTATGAATAAGTACGAATTTTTTGTCATCAATAAGTAGCCTTAAATTTGTACGCTCATAAAAAAACATTGTCATTAAAATGGACCGAACATTTGTTTTGTCGTTTTTATACTCTTTCATGCAGATGCTGCAGCATTTGCAAAATTGGGATTGATGTTTGCGTACATTATCATTTTAATGATTGGAACAAAATCAATTAAAAATTTAATAAATATCAATAATTTCATAATTGAAATAGATTTTTACCTTTTTCAGTGACGAGATGTAAAACAGTGATTTACAAACTTCTTAACTCGCATCTCAAGCACTCTCTAGCTCGTCCCCTAGGACGATTTATAGAAATTTTGCCACCATTTTTTTTTTCATTTCAAACCACACGTGAACCAAACTTCATCTACGTTTCCATAACTCCAAGAGTGATGCTCTCACTGGTCCTTGACCATTATTTATATTTGCTTAATGCAACACCATTATCCTCTTATTTTGAAGTTAATTTTAAACTTAAAGTTTAGCTGTTTCTTTGTTTTTATATATAAAAATAATGTTCTATTTATAATTAAAAGTGAGTAATTATTTAATGTTCTACAAAAACACACAAAGCGGTTCAAAAATAACTATTTTGTGTGCATAAATGAAAAATACATTAGTGTTCTGTTGCAACTTTAAAAAAAAAAGGTTTATTAAATCTTAATAAATTCTGTATTTTGAAAGGAACTCGTTCATGTAAAAGAATGAAACTCTTACATTAAAATATTTAAATTCAAAGGACATCATTACTATCACCGTTTAGTATTCAAATGTAATCGTATGTGATAGATTATATGTATTTCTAAGCATTTGAATTTATTGAAAATAAAATTTAAATTTTATAATAGATTATTGGCATACTTCCGTCTAATATTTTTGCTACGTATAGCAGATCAAACTCAAATAAAGTACGTTTAACAATACAATATAAACATTCATACACCCATAAATTCGCGGAGATCGGAATAATGTTTATCTCTTCCGTTTCAGTTACACATTATATTTTGTTAATTTTATTCATGCCGCATATTATTCTACGTGACAGATTAAAATGAAATATACTTAGATATATATAAAATGTTGTAAATGTATTTTTGTTTTGTATCTGTTTAAGATTTATAATGCTGTATGTCAGAGAAACAAGCTGATCAGCTCAAAGTCGGCGACGCGCCGCCGACAATCGATTGTCCTCTTTATCAGCTGCCATCGACTTGGTCGGCTCACAACGGCTTAAAATCAGTACCCGAAATTTTTAAGTTTTCAGTGAAAGTCTATAATAATTTAATTTATTATGCGCCGGCGCTGACTAAAAAGTGTTGCGCCGCCGAAAATCTTACCACGCTTCCACAACAATATAATAATTTCTCCAGGCAATCACCGGGTAGATTTTCCTACATACAGGTAACCCTCTATTCACGCGGTTTATTGGGATCGGAAAACATAAAACAGTGTTCGAAATAGGTACATTACATTTTGGGAGCAGCATTTTTTATAAATCAAGTAAATTGAAGCACTAATTAAATGAAAAATTATAGTTTGGTACTTATAAATCGCGTTAAAAAGTTATTTATTTCTTATATAATACATTTCTTGCTGATTAAAAAACGAATCGTATGGTGCGCCATCCTTTGGTAACTGATTTGAATTATATTGCTTTTGCAGTATTTGTGTTCAAGTTTCTCCATGCAAATACAATCTTTTTATTCATTATTTTTATTATTATTATTATTATTATTATTTTATATACGTGTGAAAATATAGGCTTAATCTATTATATCTGAGTTTTCAGCTTTTCGTTTCGTGTTCGTTTATCCTTTTTAAAGCGCTTTAGATTTCTGAAGGATACGTGAGGTAAATTCTTAATTTTACTACTTTATAATTTATATTATATAGTGGTACGGATATTGAATGAAAGAGGAGAATTTTGACATTATAACATTATAACTTTACTATAAAATAATCCAAATACAATTGCAAAAAATTCCTTCAAATATTTCCTTTAATATCCTTGAAAGCTTTCAACAAAGGATTTCAAAAATATTATATATTAAAGATGCCAATATCTAGTTTCAATTACCAAAATTTTATGGTTTTAGTGTTATTACTTTATTCCGTAGGACGATTTGAAAATTATTCCTAAGAAAAAAAGTACAAATTTAATGTTCTGTTTAGTTAGACATGGAGCATGCAAAACCAATATAATTAAGAAGGAAAAGGCTGTAGTCAGATAAGCGAAACCATATAATAGCCTAAATCATCATGTACGCATGTTAAAGTTAAAGAAGAGGTCCTTGTATAGAAACTATGATCATATATGAACTGGTTCTTGTTAAAATTCTTATTGCGGTTTATACATTTTTACAAAACTTATTTATAGCAAATTTAGTTCAAAATCTAGCATTTTTACGAAATCTATGCCCATTAAAGTGATTTTCTGGAATTAATCATATATGGGAACTATGTTCAATTATGGACCGATCGTCTTGAAATTTGGTAATATCATTTATTGTTTTATAATTTTTAGTTGTTGTAAATAAAATCACAAAATAAATTATTTATGTCCCATTTATGCATCTTAAGATGACTTTCCGAAATTAGTGTTGTATGAAGTGATGCCTACTGCTACCAACGTAAACGCATAGAAAATTTTGTAAAAAGGGCTACATTAAAAAAAAAAACAACATGTTTGTGGTACAATCAGAACAAATTTTGTAAAAAAGTGCAAAAATAAGTTAAAATTAAAATGTCTTTGCAAAAGTAAAAACAAACATGTAAGTAACATTTTTACCATTAATTAACAATTTGGAACGGACATCTCAAAATATTAATATCAAACTTGTTAAATTAAAATTCAGGTTATGGAGATTAAATTATTATGAACCTCGATCCATAACTCTTCAGTTCTTTCAAAAAATTTCTACTCAAACAATTTTAATTTTGAAGACAGTTTTCTTATTAATAAAGTTTCTTTGTGAATTTTTAAGATTTCTGGATAAATTTGGGTACTATTCTTTTCATAAATCTAAGAAAGTAAAAATTGAAAAAAATTCACGTTACCACATTGAAATAAATTTCCATTTCTTAAAAAAGTAAAAAAGGGATTAAAGGTCTAAAAGGAAATTGTTAAAACCTAAATTTGCACGTTTTTTAATTTCGGGTTAACAAATACTTCTCTCGTTTAAATGACCTAAATCTAGTCCGAAAAGGGCTAAGTTGGCATTACTGATTGTTTGAGAGATATGGTAAGTTAGTGACCGAAATTTCTTTGCGTGATTTATATTTAAATATAAAAGAAACGCGCAAATTCTTATTTCGATACTAACACTTTTATGGTATTTATAAACGTTAAAGTATTTCTTGGCGGGGGGCCTCATATGGAAACTATGGTCAAATATGCACCTAACTTCTTAAAATTTTAAAGTACAAATAATGCCGAAAAAAAACATTCGTTTTCCGATTTTCATTAAAATATATGCGTATTCAAGATAAAAGCTAAAGCGATTTTCTGGGAAGCATTTGTATTGGGGCAAGGTAAAATAATGGACCGGTTTAAACCACTTTCTGTAAGCTTAAATTAATAAATAATATTTACAACTGCAATATTTATAACGAAAATAAAATTTACATGGACACTAACAGGACATATTCAAAATTCTATTAAAATTTAAACTGTTTAAGCTAAAGGATGAAATGTGTAATTAAGAAAACATTTTATGATGTGCTTAATATCATTTTAATTTCAGAGCTATTTGTTGAAAAATCTCAAAAATATTGAAGGATAAAATACTTGATAAAATTTTTAACATTATAAGATCATGAAAAGTTTAGGCAAATAATTTTGTTTGGATTTCTAAATCCTATTCTATCATTTGATCACTATACCAACAATATTGAGCAAGTGATAGATTTTAAAATAATTTATAAAAAAAATTAAAGTTATTAAAATTTAAAAGTACTTTTAAAAGGATTTTCGAACATGAAATGAAAAACTTATTACGCGGTCCTATCACGCGTATGTGGTTTCGTTCATGTATCAAAATGCAGTTGTACCGCGTAATTTATAAATGTATTTTAAATTTCCATCTATCAAATTATCACGGATTTCGAACATATGTTTTGCAGAATTAGTGTCACATATTTTTTTGGAATATTCTTCTTGTTACATTTTAAACCTTTATATTAAAAAATACTATGATATTATATATATATATATATATATATATATATATATAAATTATTTCTTTAAATAATTTATTTTTTCAAATTGTTCCTTTTAACAGAACACTATATTTCTTTGAAAGTTTTTACTATTCTTTCAACACGTTGTATCAAGTTCGTGTTAAATAAAAACGCGTCTTTCAAAAAATGTTCACTATTATCGAATCTTTTTTTAAAGATATCCCTTAAATTATATATCGCGCAAATCGAGGGTTACCTGTACATACATACAAGTTTCCGCATACAAACCGAAAAAGTGGTAAATAACGTTGTGATTTAGTACAAGTGGAAGATATAAAACATAATTTCCTTTTCTTTGGTCATGTTGTGCGCGCTCTGATTATAACTGAAAATAAATATCTTTTATTTTTTCCTTCATTTCTGGGCGCTACAAATTGCAAATAAGGTAGGTAGTTATAAAAACAATTGTTTCAGATATTGCGTTTTTCTTTCACACACATTCAATGAGTAACAATATATTCAGGTGTTTATTGAAAACAAAAAAATTTAATTCGCTGTCTAAAATTTTAGAAATATTTACGAGAAAAAGAACTGTAAATTATACGCATGAAATGATTTGGTGACATACAGATACGTGTTGCTATTTTAAGATGTTGTAGAAAAAATTTCGTTTTAATTTTAAATTTTATTTTAGGTATTTTAAGATTAAGTGTTGTTAAAATACCTATTTGGATTGAAAACTGAAACAAAATTGTGAAAAGAAAAGAAAAATAGGCATAGTTGTGTCTAGAAAAATAAAGGCAATGAAAATATTTTTTTATTACTGATTCTGTAGTACGGTATTTCCAATCAACTTGAGAACATGTGATCTTTAAGTCCTAAGCCCTTAAATTACTTTTTTTGAATTGACTCTAGTTTTCGAAATATTACAACTTATCCAAAAAACGATTTGTCTGATTTAGTTTGATAAAAAGCAAAAAATATAAAATTGAATTATTTCCTAGACATGTCTAAATAAATGTTTAATCTGCACAATAGTTTTGGAAATATATTAAAAAATAAAATTTATTTTTTAATATTTTTTCCTTAATTTAATATTTTATTTAAAAAATAAAATTTCTTAGTAAATTTTATTTTGTTTTACATGAAAATGATAGAAATTTTTTCTTTTCTATATCTACATCGTTTTGCTATTGTCCATTGAATACATGAATTTTTGCAAATAGTTCTGTAACTTATAATCGGCTGGTTGAATTTACATAAAACTTCACATATACTTAGCAGGGTAGTGTACAATTTTAAGTTTGGAAAGGGGCCCCAAAGACTCTTCAGGAGCGGTGCTATTGGGACTCAAAATGGGGACATGGAAAATTTTTAACCGCTTGCCAAATTTTTGTTTCTCAACCGATTTCAAATAATTTAACATTTTCTTAAAGCTTTCGATAAGGCCCACGAAAAGAACGCTTGCATCTACTATTTGTTTCCACAGTTTTACATTTATTTGCATTTGAAATTTTAACTGTTTCAATTTTGCATGGTCTTGGTCTGGTTTTTCCATGTATAGCCCAACACTTCCTACCGATTTCGTTATATTTTTCCCTAATTAGTTAAAAGACAAATGTAAATGATTTCAAATTTGAAAATTGCAACAATCATTTTTTTTTGCCGAAAAAGTGTATAATTTTTTTTCTTTGAAATAAAATTTTTCATTGTGAGTATATAACGATTTTATACTTTTTCAAACATATCTTCACGGAGATGGTTTCAAAATTAACAACAGATCCAACAACCCAACAGGGCTAAGTGAAGATCCTACCGAATTTTACCTATTTTGTATCGAAATTTTGTATTTAGTCTATATGTTCCAAAATCCCAAAGCACGAATTTGGTTGAGTGTATAGTGCTTATATTAAACAATTACTGATCTTTTATTAGCCGAGATTTTAATTTGAAGAACACGACAGTGATTTTAAGGAAATAAACTCCAAGTAATAAAGAAAACCCCCCTACTTCAAGCTTAGAGAGTTATATTAATCAGTGTAAGCTTACTACCATGTAGGATGATCGACTCGGCTTTCTAACAGGTTTTAAAACTGTTTTTTTCGGTTTAAGTGCTGTTGACTTTTTCAAGATAATAATTTTTCGAATGTAGAATAAATTCATTTTTCTAACGTAAAAAATCGGCTTTAAAAATAACATAAAAAAAACATATCGCTCATTTGTTGCAACGACGTTATAACTCAAAAAACCTTTCATTGTTATTTTTTAAGTTGATGATTTTTTTAATAATACTATGGTGAAATCTAATCACCTTTCTAGGCAACTTTACGATGTTGACTATACACTACGACGCACAAATAAAATAATACGTTGTTGCAAGGAATACACTATAGATTATGAAATTTGGACAAAATATTTTTACCGCGATCTTGCGTGAAATATAAAAAATTCATACACAAGACTTTGTCAGTTGATAAAACAAATTATATACTATGCACTAGTAATGTTATATCGAAATCTGCGTTTTTGTGAGTTATAACGTTGTTGCAGCAAATGAGCAATATGTACTAAATACTAATATTTTTAGGGAAAAATTTTTTAACTGATTAATATGAACTAATATCCATAAATTTAATTTATTGTTATGTTTTATAAATATAGTTTAAAGTTAAATGGAAATTATTTACATAAGTTCAAACAAATATTAAAGTAATAAATATCTACATATCTATGCATGAGCCAACTTTTGTATGAAAAAGTTGATCCAGAAACCCCATAAACATACTACTTACTCATATCTATGGAATTAGTTTTTTTTTTTATCTTGTAATAGCCGCAATATTCTTATAAACAATTTAAATATTTTAGAGCTTTTTAATGTAGTATTTTTAACATTAGCTTATATAATTTTTTAGAGGAGTAGTATTTGAAAGAGGACTACTTGCATAACCAATTTCGAAAAAATTGGGATACGCTTTTTTCATATTAAGCGATAGTTTCTGTTCATCCATGTTAATATTAAAGTGTGTATTTCTTTGTGACGCAATCACACCTAAACCAAAATTTTAAAGCTTTGTTTAATGTGGAAGGAACTATAGTAATTAAAACCAAATGCATATTGATGAAAATGGTGAACATATTGCAGTTTTTTGGACTTAAAAGTTTGCTTTATTTTTCAATAAAACTGGAAGTTTTAATATAAAAAATTTATTGGAAATTTTGGTATTTGAAAATAACTGGATAAAGCTGTATCTTTTATTATTCCTTAAATTTTTGTAATAACTTTTTAGATTCCATGTAAGGCAGGGCATTTAGCTAGTATTATATACAACTTAGTCCAATTTTAGATGATTATTTTCTTACATAAATTGTGTTTCGTAAAATAATTTATTTAATAAATTTTAACTTTAATAATATAGTATTTGTTAATTTTTTAGAGAAATATTTATTTCTGCAAAAAAAGCTGATTAGCAGATTTTTTTCGAAACTGCAAAAACACCAACCCGTTTTTTTCAAAATACTAACTGTTCGAAAACGGGTTCTTTCAAAAAGTTGAATAATAGATCGCCCTACTACAATGACAGAGGACTATTTGAGTTTAAATTTTTAAGGCGGATATCACATACCGCGGAGAATAACTATGGAATCTTACAATAGAACACTGTTGACATGTAAATTTAGAATTTTGTTAACATTTTCTCGAAGGTGTTATTAAGGCGTATTGCGTTTATAATTTAGCGAGTGTTTCAAATAGGAAATCTCAATTTTTGCAAAATCATGTTCTTTTTTAAAACCAAAAAAATTATCTTAAGTATTGGTATACATACAGAGATTTTATACTTTTCTATAAAAACATCTTAAGGGACGTGAAATCAAAGAAGGAACATATAGAGTTAACTGATATTGATAAGCAGGGTAACCACAAAGATGCTCTAAAAACAATTGCATAAAATATTCTGTAAAAAAATATGCTTTAAACACGAGAAAATATGCTCTTAAAAAACAAAAAATACTTCCCGTTTTTAAACAAGAATTATTTTTTTTTTCATTCAAGCAAAATGTTTTATTATATATTGAAAAGGAAAAGCCTTATTTTTAATTTACCATTTATTTATTTTATCACACGAAAAATTTATTGCCTCCCCCCCATTTGCATACTCATCTAATTCTAGATATTAGTGTTAGTTCAGAAATTACCAATAATATTCGTATATAAATTTACATAAAAAATTAATAGTTTTTACAATATTAACTGTTGCTGTTTGATGAAGCTTTTATGCCCTCCTATATCGTTATTTAGAACTCATGTATTTTCTGTTGAAATATGTAGGAGCGCAATTACTTAGGTTCAATTGTACTAACCTTGCAAAGTAAACGTATTTCTGGAAAACCTCTAAAAATTATGTTATTTTACAGATCCTCTATATTATTTATATTTGGAGGATCTGTTAAGAATTTTTGGTCGGGAGCCGTGTATTTTAATAGGCGACTCAAATATTGATAATTTACAAAATATACCAGCAAAATATTTGTCAAATCTTCTTAAAAATTATGACTTTAGGAATGGTCACTTCCTTGTAGTGGTGAATCATTAGATCACGTATACATCAATATACTGGCCGTAATAAATGTTGACTCTGCTGAATGTAGTCTTATTGATCACAATTTTGTTTGCATCAGACAGAATCTTCTGAAAAAATTAGTTATGATTTTATGCACGGAATTACAATTATGAACAGGTCAGGGAACAGATTCATAGCAATCTTGACATGAATGATTTCACAGGAAATCTCTCTGATGATATGGAATACACTGCATCTAAAATTGCAAATTTTGTTAGATCCTCAACCAGCACAACTCAGAAAAAAACTTTTAAAATATGTGACATCATCATGGATTAATAGGAATTTGCTTACATTACATTGCTTACAAGCAGAAAATGCTTCAATGGAAATGGAAAGGTAAAAAGCAGTTTAGTAATTCGAATTTAAAACGTATAAATAGAATTATAAAAAAAATCCATGAATAATTATTACAATGACAACTTACGTAACTTTCAACACAACCAAAGAAAATGTTGGAAATTTTGGAACCAAACTCAGGCATTCTGATTAAAGATGAACAGGGGAACTTGTTGAGTGACTTGCAAAATGAAAAAAAATTTAAGGGATATTTTTTGAATGCGGTCAAAAATTTAAAAAAATCCAAAATGAACAGACATTTTGAGTAGAGAGGCTTTTATAGGAGAAAATCTATTAAAAAATTATGAAATTGTGTACCTATTCCCATTAGTTCTTGGAATATTTTAGCATTTTGAATAAAAAAGATAAATTATATAAAATCATGAAAACTGCAAATTTTATGTTTTGTTTTTTAGCAAACTTTATGAAATTTGAAGAAAATTTATTATTCTTTTTGGAGAAAATTGAATTTTGCAATTAATTACACAACTTTAGCGGTTTTAATCATTAGTTTTTATCAAGTAAATCTTTTAATTTTGGTGATTTTCAATATGCTATTATTCCTTTACAAAATACACTTTATATTCAGGTAGCGTCGATCATTTGGAATTTTTTTTCTTACATTTGTACTGTCAGTGATTGTCGTAAATGAGTACTTGTAATTTGCTGACAACTGTTAATTGTTTTGCAGCAGATATTACATAAAATTTAGAATACTATTTTTTAATAAGGCTTCAGTAAAAAAATTTTATTTCACCTTAATTCCAAAAATTCTATATTAGTTTGTCAACAATATCTTTCTTAAATATTTTCTATTTGATTTTGCATAATTCCTTCAACAATTTCCATGTATTTAGTGCGCCACCTTGCGTAAATGTAGTTAAAACACATTACACCTTATTGATCACTAATGCGTTTTCGCACCACCAATTTTTAAGAGATTGGTGTTCCTATCCCACTTAATTATTTGTCTGATATCTTGGCTATCGCTCGAAAAGTTATTTGATATGTTTTACACAATTTCTCGGTTCTCGGTAATGGCAACTATACATTAAAGAAGTTTCTTGGTAATGAAGCGTCATTATTATTTGCCTATTTTATATTACATAAATAAGTACTCAGTAGTATAATAGCACCGTAATATTACTATCACGTAGATCAGTTGGCTAGACCGCTGGATTAACAACCAGAAGGTTGTTGGTTCAACCCTATTCTGATGATGTTAGTTTTTTTTATAACAAATTGTCTAAAAAGATATCTTATACTAAAAAAAGTTTTCGTTACTTAGAAAAATAAGTTCTGGTACTAAGCAAGACATTACTCATTGAAAACGAATAGTTAGTTTGTGTCCAAGTTCAAATCTCACTGACGGCAAAATTTTTTTGTTCTTTATTTATTTTTATTTTTGTTTGGGTATAGAGTCCAAAAATAACTACATGAATTTGTGGGCAACTTGAATAAAAATACCTGGTTGTTCAGGAAAAAGATAACTAGTTTATTTTTGTTTCCATTAACTTTTAGTTTACCAGGAAAGCAAAGTTTTTGCGAGGTACATATAAAAAATTAACAAAAAAAGCAGCAATGTGTTAGAAGAGCCAGTTTATCGAAAGATTTATTAATATTAAGATTCTTATAGTTATATAGGTTCCATTTCTTTCAAATTTTTATTTAAATATGTTCATTGAAGGTTATCCAAGGGTTATGCAATATAATTAATTAATGTAATACGTAAGTTCTTTGTAATAGTTTAAATATAATACTACCCAACTAGTCATCTGTTTCAGAATGCATTATATTTACTTTATTTAAAAAAAACAGTACTTCAAAATACAAATGTAATTTTTAAGTTTATTTACTTTTAGCAAATCTTAAATATTTTATTTACTTATCCAATTTTTTTACTAAATATGCACCAACAACTAGAAATTTGTTTACATTCCTATTTTGTAAAATTATTTTTATTTTTAATACTATGCTATATTTTTTTGTTGAAACAAAAGGAAAGAAAAAATCTTTCAACATTGAATGCATTTACAAAACAGAAAAACTGACCCACTTCCCCTCATACTTTTTTCCATATAAATATTTTAATAGTTGTCGCTCGTAGACTGTTGTCCTTCTGAAAATTTACATAAATTTAACATTTGTTTCTCTAACACCACGTACTTTGTTGTTAAGCACTGATTTATGTTGTGAGAAGTAAAAAATAGAAAAAGAACGTTGAATAGAAAATGTTGTCCACACATAAAAATACATAGTTTTTTAATGGATTTTAGGGACACATAGGGTGGGTGAACAAAACTAAAGTGTGGACTCAAAATTCTAAATGATATTAACCAATACCCAGTGCGAGTTTAACAAAAGAAAGTAAAGTATCAATCTAAAGGGACAAATTGTGGGATAGAGGTATAAGTTTGATTGTTGTTGGGAATACAATAGAGGTGGAAGAAAATGTTTTGTTACGTCGTCAGTGATGCTCTGATTATTTTGAATAGGAGAATAAGGATATTTGGTTGCTGTATGAGATCGCTTCTGTAGCAAATCATAGAATAGATTTTTTTGTTTAATAGGATTGAATTTGTAAACTCAGTATTGTGTTCCCTGAAAGACTATTGAAGGATATTTGATTGAACTTGTTCCCAGACTAAAACAGGTCCATAATATAGCATTATCTTAGGCCTTTAAAACTTTGAGCTTAAGAACATTAAAACACTAATTATATATCTTCCTATATTATTAAACGACACACGATTAAAGACCGTGAGAAGACCAACTATTAAAATGATTTTTAGTGGTCTCATAATAAAGTATCTTATTAGACTACTTAAAGTCTATAAAAGGAGCATCTCTTGAGACTTTAAAAATTCCACGAGTAAGCATCATCTAGAACATTAAAAGGTGTAAAAGTAAGATTATTTTTAGAATATTTAAAGATCTTTGAAGGAGCTTCTTTCTGGATTATTTAAAGACGAATCATTGAGTTTTATACCAGACTGCATAGTGGGGCAGAATCGCATTTCTTGGGAAATAAATCTGTAACTTCTGATCGGCTGGTTGGATTTCCATGAAATTTTGTATAGGCGTAGCAGAAGAGTGGGCAATGTTAAGTTTGGAAGAGATGCGTACAACAAATCCCTCAGGGGCGGAGCTAAGGGGGCTCAAAGTTAGGTACCTCTGACATAAAAAATTTTTAATCGCTTGCCAACTTTATGTTTCTCGTCCAATTTCAAATATTTTTATATATTGTTGTAGGCGCTGACAAGGCCTATAAAAACATGCTTACGTATCCTTTCTATATCTTATAGTTTTTGAATTATTTGCGTTTGAATTTTTAAGCACCATAATTTTGCATGTTCTTGGTCCAGTTTTTTTCATATATATCCTAGTATTTCCGACCGATTTTACCAGTTTTTTTTCTTAAAAATAACAAAATTATCTATTGAATAAAAAAATTTGAAGTCGATATTTTTACAGAGCTCAAAAATAAATGATTTTGAATTTGAAAATTGCAAAAAGACGACTTTTTGTGTTTTTTAAGCCGAAAAAGTATCTACTCTCTTTTTTACCTAAAATAAAATTTTCTTTAGCAATATATAATAATGTTGTACTTTTCTGAAAGGTAACTTTACAGAGATGACTTTAAGATAAAAAACAAGCCCAACGACTCAGTTGGTCATGGTACACACCCTCTCGAATTCGACCCATTTTGTATGAAAGTTTTGATTTTAGACCATATTTTCGTTTTTCCTGGTAGGTTTTGTAGAATTTTCTGGCAAAATCATATCCTATGTGTAGAAAATGCTCCATGAGCCGTATTCTGGCATGAAGTGGAGAAATTCCTAAAGACAGAAATTCTTCATGAATACTCCTTTCTTTACCAATATCCGAAAATTGTGATTTCGTCTCATCACATAGTGAGCATTTCCAAAAAGAAGATGTTTCCGTAATGGCATTACTAACATTTCCATCAATCATTGTTAGACTAAGTTGAAAGGATATATCGAATGTGTATTGGTTTATGGTTATTGAAAAAGGTTGTAAATAATTTATTTAATTTTTAATATATTCCACTAAATCCTTTGTTGCTGTGTATTGGAACCAAATAACTCTGCAAAAATGTACACTTCTCTGCTATATCTGTAGCAAATTTCATGAAAATCCAACCAGTCTATCAGAAGTTACAGATTTATTTCCAAAAAATTTCGATTCTGCCACACTGTGGACTGTTACTAGACCTACGATGAAGACTCTAGATTTACCTTCCTTTGCCTTAATAAATATTTCAAAAATTTTAATTTTTATATTTATAATTTTATGAAGTGACCTATTGCTGGACTATTAAAATATTTTTTTATTAATTAAAAATAGTATAAATAATGTTGATGTTTCATAAATTTATATGATAAAAAAGCACTAACTTCATTTGCTTTATTTTTAAAAGTGTTTATCTTTTACAAAAAATATAAAATATTTTTCTTATGAATATTTCACTTATATATTCAAAACCAAAAAAAAATAAAATAATATAAATAATGCCATAAATTTTTTTGCCTTACTAGCATTCTATACATATATTTTTATCCTCAGCACATAACTTTAAATATTTTTATTTTAATATGATTATTTGTTTTGAAAACATAAAACATTTAAAATTTTATTAAAACTAATTTGTCTGTTGTATATAGTTATTTTAGCTTTTGTATACTGCTATTATGCTTAAGGAATTAAAAACAAAAAACCTTTTGACTTTTGCCAAAATATTGAAAAAAAGATGAAAAGTTGCACCAAATCCTTGCATACTATAGTTTTAGGGTACCATTATTTTATTCTTCATTTTAGCAAAAAAAAAAAATGTAGTTTGGCTAATACTTTCAAGTCCTGTCTCTGAACTCTAATGCCCTTTTCTATACAAGTCGGCACGGTAATACTGGCAGTTGTTGAAGTAAAAGTAGTAGTACTATTATAGTATTTGTTGTATGTCTGTGGAAACGGTTGTGGTAGTTGTTACAAGGGTAAACTTTTAATAAAATTGTTATATAAAGTAACGAATTTTCTATAAAATCCTTTAGAATACATAATTTTATACAGCGCCTTTCATAAATTTTTAACAGCAACAACATTGCCGGCAACAGCAACAGAAAATACATAGACATACGGTAATAGTAAAAACTATATACAACCTTTACACCACAATGCATGCAGTATTTGTGAAATACACGAGTATTTATACTTACTATGCCACCAGAATGATAAAGTAAACAACATGTATTAAACAAAAACTATTAGCTTAATGCACTTGGAAAAAAAGTGGTATTGATAAGTTAATTAA
Organism: Protocalliphora azurea; assembly: GCA_932274085.1. Lineage (NCBI taxonomy): Eukaryota > Metazoa > Arthropoda > Insecta > Diptera > Calliphoridae > Protocalliphora > Protocalliphora azurea. The sequence goes on along the minus strand of OW026520.1, from coordinate 3,590,595 downwards.
CACAAGTAATTATTGTATATAATTGAGTAGATTCGAAAAATAAGTAAATAACGAAAACTAATAAACCATTTGACTCTCAAGATTTCAAGAATTATAAAAAGAATCGTAATCTACAAAGAAAATAAATCTAGTTATCTATTGACAGATAAAATAAAAGTTATGTTTCTTTTCGTAACAGTGGCCTGTAAGAAAACAATTAAAGTCTAGTCGGTTGGCTGTCTATATAAATCTTATTTGCGAAGTGCAAGCCGCAAGTTTGAAGATAATTTGGTGAAATTTAGTATGTGTGATTTTGACAAGGAAAAAACCTATTAAAAGTGGTTATGATCGGTTCATTATTTTACCTATCCCTGCTATGTAGCAGGAATAATTTCCGAGAACACACATTTGCATTCATTTCTCTGTTCAAATTGCCATTTGCTATGAATAAAGTGCTCCTTTCCCCGCACGTACAAATGGCTTGCCAGACCAAAAATTTATTCGATAATTTAGGTTTTTTATACGACATTTATTTGCTACATTTCTCATAACATCTGTGATATGGAATTTCTGACCAGAATGTTTTAAAAAGTTCAAAAGTGTGTACTTTATATTTGAAGAAAACTAATCTCAATAAGTTTTGTCCCCTCCTTGCCTCTACAATTTTATATAGCGCTATTAAGAATTGTTTTTTTTAATAGTTCTTTTTTAAACTTTTCTGATAAAAGATACTGGGCCAATTAATAAATAAGTTGTATTCCATCTACGATCCTGTAGTCTTTAAATCAACTTTTTTCGATTTTCAGAGTGATTTCGGTGAGCGGGAATTCTTTGTATTTATATCAAAAAATTGTATTTCAGGATACACGTGCAGCTAGAAATTGTTTTATACGGTCGACATGTATTTATTGGTTATGAATTTTAATTATGCAATTACATGAATTTTGTTCAATTTTTATTTTACAATAAAACTTACTTAACACGTAGTTATGGAAAACAACAACAAATATAAATAAGTTAATGACATACATTTTGTTCACGTGTGATAACAGTTACAAGCCTTAAAGCGTGCATTAATTTTTTCGTGCGCAGTATCCAAAATTATTTTATTTATTCATTCAAAAAAAGTTGCTGTATCGCTGCTTGTAACTGTATACGCAAAAATTGCAGAATGTAATCATTAGTCGCAGTTTTGTCAATTACTATCATTTTCTTATAGATAATTTTCATTAAAGGAATTTATATTAAAGTTAAGATCAATCATAGACATCTCTCAATATTTTTATTTAAAATTTACGGATTTGTTTATATCTTTCTTTAAAATTATAATATTTTAAACAGTAGCCAGTAATTCTATTAGTGTATTATAAAAATTTCTTGCCTGATGAATACATCCCCTAGCAAAAATGTTTCTACTTTTATTCATAAAACTGTTACATATTTTTTTTTTTTTTTTTTTTTTTTGAAGTTTTTAATTCATATAAGTTTTTACCAAAAAATAAAGCAAACATTTCAAAAGAAAAAATAACAAAAGACTACAAACAATTTAGTATTTAACTAAACATTAGAGAAAGGATGCACTATATGTTTAATGTTTAATAAATATTACAAACTTAATCCAAATATACACAAGGGTTTCTAAGAAAAACTTTAATATAATTGTTAGAGCTTTTGAAAATTTTTAACAAGAAAAATACTTGATTTTTCACTTAAATAGTTTGATTTAATTTTTAACTTGCCTACATTAAGATATTATAAGAACAAACTGAGCAATGTATTTCAAATTAAATAACATATTATTTAATCATTTTAGCTAAAGATGTTAATTTCAGTTCTTTAATATATTCCATCACTAGTGTTAATTAAACGTCATAATAAAATATCTTTATTACTTTTGGTTGAGTCAATTTTTATCAACATGTAAAACTTAAAATTTTTAAATGTGACATTTTAATTAAACATTTCAGTTTATCAAATTAAACAATAACATAAATTTATCTAGAGCCATATTTTAATTTCCATAAAACAAAACAATTAGAAGTATTTAATTAAAAATATATATTAATATAAATTTTTATAGTTTTGTTTACAAATTTAATGTTGTTGCAGTTTTATTTTTCATGGGCCAAAGTTTCAACAGTAATTAGGATTTAATTAGTAAGCAAATATTTATAAATATTTTGGCAACACACATTTATTTGTAAATACGATTATATACACACATATATATCCTGCCAACCTTTGCAAGATATTTTTTTCATCCATACAATAAAAAATGTCTTTTTTGACACTCTTGGATGTTCAAAAGTAGAAAATATACAAATTTGCAATAAAAAACACATTATTATCGCATTTTGCCCTAAAAACCTTGACTTGGGCGACTGTTTACATTTCAGAGCAAAAAAAAAAAAAAAAAAAAAGAACAAGCACGACATAATTTTGCTCAGTAAATGTATAACTTTTAAATTTATATATTAATTTATATATTATATATTATTGTTTATAGTATTGAATACAAAATGGGTTAATATAAAAAACTTTTAATTTTTAATTAGTGAATTTTTGTTAATATTTAATATTTAATTTAAAGTTATAGTGAGTTATAAATTTAATTTAAAATTATAGTGAGTTTAAATATAAGGTAAACATTTAGCTAAATTGTATTTAAAAATATTTACTAGAGATATTCCAACTGCAGTAAAAACATATTTATTATACAAAAGCGATTATATTTCGCTACTTTCTTGATGCACTTCTAAATGGTATTGTTTCAACACATAGAGAATGCGCTAAATAGTGTAATCTAAACAGTATTAGAACTGCGACTCATTTCTTTCCAAACGTTGAGTCCTCTTCAATAAAAATGATTCGACTGTCGTTAAATACATGAGCTGCCGCTTTAGTTCAAACTTCGATAGAAAATGTTGGCAGGGTATATACATATGTGTGTATGTGTTGATAAAACAGTGTCTGCGTATTTTAGCTAGTTATATTTAGTTTTTTACTTTTGCAAAAATGAGTTAGATAAAAAAACATTTTTGGTTAATTAAATTTGTAGAGTAAGTTTTCAAAATTTTATTGCGGTCATATAAATGTTGGTATATAAATGTAAATAAAGAGTGAAAAATAAGTGGGAGTACGTAAATGAAATTATTTTCTAGCTGGCTACAAATCAGGGGACAAATTTTCATCCATCAATGTAGACTTTAGATAATTTTGTTATTTTTCCTAAAAACGAAACCTTATTCTACATAAAATTTGTTGGTATCCGTCTGAAACATGCAGAGAAAAAATACCGTTGTGGTAAACATAATCGATATTATCATAAGATTATATGGTTGCTTTAAAAATAATAATAATAATAATAATAAATATGAATATTATATCATAAAATGATCTAACTTTTCATATTATGATACGAGTTTTTGCATTTTATCACATCTGATAAAATTTTCTCATATCAGGACCCGAATTTTTATCATATCTCGGAATTGCTCATATTTATATTATTATGCTTGATCATATTATTTCTTCATTAATTAATTTTCAAAAATTACTTATTTGTATCATCGTATATTGTGCAAGAAAATACTAAATTATTTTTATTAACTAAACTATTTAATATTAATAGTAGTTAATAAATATGTTATATTGTTTGAATCATCTAGAATATTAAACCTAGTCTAATTATATTTATTCATATATAAACTAAATGAGAATTATAGTGAAGTTAAAAAACAAACATTAAAAACAAAATATATTTAAAAACAAAGAAGTTATGAATTTTTCAACCATATTTGTTAAAAGCATAGGTTTTATATTTATTGGTAACCTTTTATTGTTATGGGAAGAGTAATTTTAATATGGTTTAATAACGAGGAAAAATATTTAATATTTGTAGAAATAATGATATTTTTTAATTTTAATAAAATTTTGTTGATGGTAAAAATATTCAATAAAGGTTTATAGTCAACTATATTAAGATGTTTACTAAATGTAATCATTAAATGATAAAACTTAAACAAGCACATTTTCATGATGAACGCAGTGTTATTAAAATTAACAAAAATTATTAATAAGAACATAATAATGTTGTCGTGACAATGCCGTGATCATATTTTTTCTCTGCATAAAGTTATTGGATCTTACGACTGACTTTATAGGGTTATTTGATATATATATCATGTTCATGAGACTACTTCAGAAAACTTAACCTTTTAATTTCGACAGTATATCCTCTTAAAATTATACTTCAGATATTTACCTACATATTTAGTATTAGATACCCGCAAATGTTTTAAATGTATTTTATTTAAAAAGAGTTTATTATGGAATGAACAAAAATTTTAAATAAAAATTATAGTAAACAATTTTATCAGGAACACTTCCACAATTTTGAATTAGTCATTCATGTTTTATAGAAAAGAAATGATGCTACAAAAATGTTTTACAATTTGCCTTACTTAGCCCCTAGAAATCTTTAAAATCATCAAACTCTCTAAGAATAAGGGAGATATTGTCGCTATAGGAAATTAAATTTGTCAAAATCAATTAACGCTCGTAAAACCAAGGAAAAATGTGGGGTAAAAAGTTGGTGTATAGGACGTACATATTTATATTTGATATAACTAACCTAGAGCTCAGAAATGATAAAATTATTAAAATCGCACGGAAAGAAAAAATGCAAGTTTGAAAAACACAAAAATTCAAATTTGAAAGAAAAGGTCAACAAAAGGAATGTTTTTTAATAAAATTCTTACTTTATGATAGAAATAAATTGTATTAAAAAATATATATTAAAAAAAAATTATATTAAATTTTGTGTATTTTTATTTTAAAAAATGTCAAAAAAGTTTTCATTGGTCATAGCAACATCGTAAAAGTTGGTCGTTATAGGAAAATTTTAAATTTCCTTAAAATTTTGCTACCGTTCATCACACGCTCATAGTAGAAAAAAATGGTATCGTGAATAATTCTTTGTAATTCTTATTCCTTGTACTAGATAAATATAGTGTAGAAAATTGTATTAGTTATTATTAATTATAAAGTAATCTCTCATTGGAATAACAAAATTAACATAAAAATTCTTAAGCTTTTAACGCATCGTCGGTATGGTAGCTTAAAGTTACACAGACAATTAATAGGGTTATATTAATCCTAAAACTTTTAATGCAAACCATTTTAAATATATTATTTTAGTGTAATGTGAGAAAGATCTTTTAAATCAAAATACATATTAAGAAATCTATAAATTACACATATCCTTCCAGGGGACCATCTCGGTCGCTGCAGTAAGGATCGATATGTTTATGGAAAATAAATTTATGTATATATATGCATACATGTGTAGATTTACGATATTTTTCGCTTGAAAAATTCGCCAACGTTTCCGTTAACCATTTGCTATAATAATTCTATTACTCTCTGTTACCTCTAGACCAGGGGTTTCCACAATAATTTATCTTGTTAACCCTTTCATATTTGAATGTTTTAATAACACAAATGCAAAATGAATAAATAAATGTTGGAGCTAAGGCAAAACTTCCAAACCACTTTTTTCAAATAGTCTTTAACTGGTTGTTCTACATGAGGCTGAGAATTGTTATGGTAGAATGTTACGACTCGTGCCTGCTCGCATATTTTTCATTCAATGATCTTTTTCTTTTCTCTTCACACGCATTAAATTGTATTCGGCACATGTCCCTTATCACTCCTTTAGTAGCGCATAATAGATGAGCATAATAGATGACACAGTCTGATCGAATTAAATACAGAGCATTACCTGAGTTCCATGGTTATTTTTCTTTGGTGTCATTTTTTAATTGTTAGCCGGGCTTTGGATTATCTTAGTGGAGTTTATGTAGCCAGCATTTTCCTCACTTTTGGATGAACTCAAGTGCTTTTAAGACCTAAAAATTGTTTCTTGTTTTACTTCCAGTAATAATGTAAGCATTCATTGAATTTTTCAAGAGTTTTTATCGAGCAAAGCCTTCAATACTTCATGTTTAAATTTGTTTCGCACATCGAAATCGACACTTTAAGTCTAAAACACTCACGACAACTTGTTACAGCTAATTCCACGGGAAACACTCACGAGTACTAGACAAGAGACACGAGACTTATTAACTTTATTATTTTTTTATACAACAATTGATTCTTTTATTGGCTTCGATCTCTTATTCCAACTCTTATTTCGACAAAAAATTAATTATATAATATTTTAAACCACTTCGCGGACCAGCGCTATCGTTGAGAATTTAAAAAAAGTGTATTTTTTTGAAAAAAGCGGGCAACTGCTTTAATATATGAAAAACTCCTCAAGATTTGTTTTTTTTTATAAAAACAAAAGCATGAGGTAAAGATTTGTTTATAAAAATAGTTAGCATAAAATCCCATTTTTATTAAATAAACCTCTGTACTTTTGTACGAGGTCCTCACTCCAGTCTTACAAATCTCCGTTTAATAATTTTATGACTGAAAGCATGAATTTACAAGTGTTCACCTTCAGTCTGCTAAACAATTTATTTTTCATTAATGATAATTTAGAAAAAAAAAAACGTTCTGCCGAGGCATTGCTATGAGCCAAAGTAAGAATATAAATTAGGATATAAGTATTCATCAAATTTATTTTTTAATTTTCCCAATCCCAATATTTTTTTAGCTTTAGTTTTTAACAGTTTAAGTTTATTTATAAATTCTGGGTCTTTTGTTACATCATTATACCAATCTCATAATAATAAATTTCTTCTGTGGAATAAAATATAGTTAATATATAATGGGTAGATAACTTAGTTTCTCGTTATTTAAAATAGAGGGCCAAAAAAGTGGTCAGGTGGTTGAAAAAGGGGCAATTGGTAACTAAAGTCGCCAAACGGTAACGCTGTTGCAGACCACCTAAATCGTTACTACGGACACTCATTTGGAACCCCTCTCTAGAATGCCTATGCTAATGTAATTTTCACGTATATCAATTTTCTAAAAAAAAAAAAAAAAATAAAATAAATAAATAATACAATTTTTTCATGCTAATTTGCGAAAATTCGAATACTTGTAGCACTTATTACATATCACACTATAAGCTAAAATACCACATATAACAGATTTTATTGTATGGAAAATGGTGGCTGTGATTGTGCTTCTGCAAATATAATAAAATAATGTGGTTATACGCAGGAAAAAAATATGGTAGTGGTGTCTGCAATCTAAAAGCAACATATTATGATTGAAATATATGATTTCAATTAAAAATAAGAATGATTATAAATAGTAATGATTAAATTTTATAATATTATGATCTTACTTTAACACATTGTATCCTATTTTATAATATAAAAATGTGATTTTATCGTATTACTATTCGACTTTATCATATTATAATCCCGTTTTATTACATTTTATATTTTGATCTCATTTTATCATATTATGACCAAGAGTTTTAAGTTTCCTCTACTAAATTTATTAAAATAAAACCTATAAATTATTGGTTTTATTATTTATTTAGTAAATCCATTACATTTACAAAAGAGAAAAAATAAAGAAAATAATTTATTAGACATAAATTTTATTTACATATTAAATCATATTAAATCTAATTACTTAAAAATAATTATTTACTGGAAACTTTGTTCAGTATTTTGAATTTTTGAAATTCCTCATGTTTTTCTTGATATTTTGATGGTGCATTTCAAATTTTAAAGTGAATAAGTAGATTTGAATATAAATGTAATTATTAGAATTCTGTTATTGATTAACTAGATTTTTAATTTAGTATAAAATGTCACTGGCATTACCTTTTTTATTTGCATTTATTTAGTTTATTTTTGCAAATATTCATTATTTTATTCACAAACATTTAATAAATATATAAACACTTATTCCTCACAAATAATTTGACTGCGCACTGGCAAACGTCTGAATTGATGCACAAAAATGTATATCCAATAGTTGCGGAGAAAAAAATATGTTTTAAAAGCAAACACATAATAGTTGTGGAAAACAAAACGTGGTCTAAAAACAATGATTCTATCTTTCAGGAAAACATAACATTTCTAATAAAAAACATTTAACAATTGTACAAAATAAAATGCATCTTAAAAACAAATAAAAATATTGGCAGCATTTAATGACTAGAAATAATAAAATTTTTGCATATTTATAAAATTTTGTTTCTATTCTCCACTATATTAAAATTTTGATTGAGCTTAACCACAATATTATTAAATTTAAATAGAAACGTTTCTATCAAGAACGCAGTATTATTAAAATCCATGAAAAAATAATATTGTTGTCGTGAGCATGTCGCAACCATGTTTTTTCTCTGCATGTAGACTACAAATATGAAGAAACGGGAACAGTTAAATATTTTTATATTATTATTTAACTTTTATTTTTTAATGACTTTTTTTTTTTTTTTTTTGGAGAAGATATTTTCAAAAGTTAATTTAATAATAGTATGCTTTATTTTCTTACTTTAACCCTATAATACTAACAATATTTTTTTACGTTAACACTAATGATACATACATTTTACATACACACAGCTATTCATCTAAAACAACTAATTTGCTGTTGTTATATTAGCTAAATGCATTTTTATTATTTATATGTTTTTAAAAAAGTTAAGGTGAAAAACAAATTTAGTAAATAAGAATAAAGTACTAAAAAGTCTTTAAAATTATATCAAGATTAATAACTTATAATTTAGTATACACTAAAGACTTTAGATGTTTATCAAACATGACAATATGTTCTAACCTTTCTTTGTTTGTATAATAGCAACATTTTCAGCATATTTTGCTTTCCTTTATGTCCCAGCAAAAAAAATTAGTTTTTTGAAAGTAACAACAAACAATGGAAGCAATAGATTGCTTACTTAATTGCATAAAGCTTTCAAAAATTCAATATAGTAAGTCAATGACTGCATGAAAAAAAAACACACTTCCTTATGTTATTGCTTCGGAGAAGCGCTAATATCCATTGCATCCATCCATGTATTACAAATGCGCTGCAGTAATGCTTATATTACCATTTTTACAATTTTATGAAGAGGCTTTTTAATAATGGGCGGTGTATTATGTTTGTCATTCTGTATGTAACATGTCAAAATAATCATCTAAGATCCCATAAAGTATATATGTATATTCTGGATCCTTGTGAAAATCTAAGACGGTTTAACGACGTCCCTTCTTCTTCCTTTTGTTAAAAGCAGGATAGGGCTCGGGGCAAATAACCTAGGAGGACGAAGTTTATCTCAAATATTTATCTGATATAAGGTTTTTTGTTGTGGAAAATGAGCAAAATCGGTTCATAAAAAACGTTATGGACCAAATGCTAAAAAAACAGGATGTCCATCGTAACTCTACTCCATAAAAGATGACATTTTAAGAAGTTGCAGATGGTGGGTAAATAGATTCGGTCACGCGACATGTAAACGTTTAAAACTTTATTATTTTCTTTTTAATATTTTCTTAAAAATAATTCAGGATAAAACATCTGGAATTTCATATCGTTAGGTTGCCATACACGATAGTAATAATGTTTTGAAAAAAAAAAAAATTATACGTAAAGTTTATGTACATTATTATTTTATGGTTAAGGTCAAATATGAAATATTTACTAATAATAACTAAAAAATGATTCTAAATTTAATTCCAAATAGTAATCGGTATTTTTCAATGTACAAATTAATGTCAATTGTTCTTTCTCAGATATTTACGAAAATTTTAATTTTAAATGACTCAGGTATTGTTTATAATGCCTCTATCATAAATAATTTAGAATTTGATACTTCTAAATTTATCTCTGTATTTTTTATAAAATTTTTTACAATGATTCAGCAAACTGTCATTTCTTCTCCGTAATAAGTTTGTGTCCCTTTTCAAACACATTTCACTATTGAAAGCCATATCATAAAACTTATGAATGTTTTATTATCTTTAAACTACTTTACAGGGATAATGCTAAATGTTATTCCCTTAAAACTTTCTTGCACAGTGGGGCAGAATTGAAAATTTTTGCAAATAAATTTGTAACACCTAATCGGCTAATTAGACTTACATAAAGTTTCACATACGCGTAGCAGAGGAGCGTACAATTTTAAGTTTGGAAGGGCGAACCCACATACCCATCAGGATTGGAGCAAAGAGGGGCTCCTTTGGCACAGAAAAATTTCAAACATTTGCCAATTTCTTTTCTTATCCGATTTCGAATATTTTAATATCTTATTAAAGCCATCGATAAGTCCTATAGTATGCTTATTTGTGCTATTTATCTCTTATAGTTTTCGAATTATTTCCTCAAATTTTGCGCGTTTTTGGTGCAGTTTATTTTCATATATATTCCAGTATTTTTGACCAATTTTATTAGTTTTTTCCTTAACTAACTAAAGAACAAAATTATTTATTGAATACAGACAATTTTAAAAAAAGTCTAAAACACAAATTCCAAAAATAAACGATTTTGAATTTGAAAATTGTAAAAATTAAGATTTTTGTTTTTTTTTTAGTCGAAAGTTGTCTACGCTCCTTTTTCTCTAAAATGTAATTTTTCTTGATAACATATAATAATTTTATACTTTACTGAAATGTACCTTCACAATGCTGGTTCTAAAATATGAAACAAGTGAAATAATGTAAGTGGTCTAAGTACACACCCTCCCGAATTTGACCTATTTTATGTGAAAGCATTAATTGCAAACCATATAAGGTTTAAAAATCCATAAAATATTTTTAAGAAATTTCAATCATAATCCCCGGGACATCGAGAACATGTAGACTTTATAGGCGAAAATGTGAAAAATTATATTTTTGGGATTTGTGGGATTACTTTTACAAAAATTTTAAAGTTTCCACACTTCATAATTATAACAATAAAGTTTGTAATCACCGAAGACTTCGCTAAGATATCTTAACCAGTGTTACCGTTTTTAAAGGTTGTTCATTTGATAAAAACAAGAAAGTATTGTACTTTAAGAAAAACTAATAAATTCAATTTCATCTATAAAAAACAACTTATTTATAGTAATTTTTGTTATAGCAAAAATAAAGATTTATTTATAAAAATAGTTAACATAAAATTCTCTTTTTATTAATAAACTTTTGTTATTTTGTAGGAGGTCTTCTCTCGGACTCTAGTCTTTCAAATACCCGCCTAACAAATTTGGAATGGAAAGTAAGGATTCATAACTGCTGGCCTTCAGTCTGTTGGACAATTTATTTTTCATTAGTGATAATTTAGAAAAAAGACGTTCCACCGATGCACTGGTATGAACCAAAGTAAAAATATAAATTAGAATATAAGTATACACAAAATCTATTTTTTAGTTTTCTTAGTGCGATTCATCATTTGATGTTTTGAATACTTGTTCATAAACTTTAAACTTTGCTTTAGTTTTTAACAGTTTATACATTTCTTTTGGGCTTTTTTAGATCACTATATTATTAAACAATCTCAAAATAATTAATTTCTTCGCTAGAATTACTACATAATGAGTCAATATATTTCATACAACTTACTTTTTCGTCATTTAGCACATAGGGCAATTGGCGACTAACGTCGCGTAACGCTAATCTTAACTAACAAAGATTTTATCACAAATAAAATATTTATAGTTCCTCCAAAATATTAATAGTTTAACAAAAATTTTACTTCAAGTGCAAAAATCAGAAAAGCTTTCATATACCACGAAATATTGAACTTTTTGCGTCTTTCAACTCAAACACACTTTCGAACATGAGAACAGATAATTTGAATTTTTTACTTTCACAATATCTAGTACAATTTTTTTGGAAATTTTCGTGACATATTAAATTTTAAAATAGCACAATTTCGGTTCTGTAAAAATATTGTCTTCGGTTTTTCTTTGTATAATGAAGAATTATGTCAGCAAGGCAACGTAATTAAGGTGAAAAAAATTTATTTTATACCTTTTCTGGGTTTTGCAATTGAAGTAAAATGTTTGTAAAAATTGGTTTTGGAGAAATTATAAATATTTTATCTGTAATAAAATTTTTGTTAATTAATATATCTTAACAAAATTTTGTGTGACCTTTGATTTTATCGTATAAAATGAGAAAGTGTAAAAAACTTTACGATTTTTATAATAAATCCCACAATTCCCAAAAAACGCCGAAAACCCCGAAAATGGAATTTTTCACATTTTTGCCTATAAAATCTACATTTTCTTGATATCCTGGAAGTTACGACGAAACTGTATTCCGTTTTCAGAGTCATGCTTTGGGATTTTTGAACATTTAGACTAGAGTCAAAGTTTTCATATAAAATAGGTCAAATTCGGGAAAGCGTGTACTTAGACTGCTTGGGTTGTTGTGTTTCTTCTCCACTTTAAGATCATCTTTGTGAAGATAAGGTAAAATTATAAAATTATTAAAGGTTGTTAAATAAAATTACACGTGAGAGAAAAAGGAGAGTATACACTTTTTTGCCAAAAAAAGTTGTAATTTTAGCCACTTTAAAATTCAAAATCGTTTAGCTTTTTAGTCGGTAAAGTTGTTGACTTTGAATTTTCTTTATTCAATAGATAATTTTGTTTCTTAATTAGTTAAAGAATATAACCAATAAAATCTGTCGGAAATACTGGGACAAATATGAAAAAAACTGGACCAAGAATGTACGGAATTGTGGTAGTTAAAATTTCAAATGCTAATAATTCGAAAACTGTAACTGATAAATAGCACAAAAAAACCCCACTGTGTATTCTTCTTATTTTTTGTAGAATAAAAATTTTTTTTAAGTGTTTAAAAGATGGAGGTCGTAAAGTTTTTATGTCAAAAACAAATGGTAGCATAAAAATACAAAATTTGTTTGTCATACTGTTTATTTATTTTTTTTGTGGCTTTCTGTGAAGAAGAAAAAAAGATGAGTTTTTTATTACAAAACAATTAGACCAATATCGAAATTTATGTAAGTTTTTTTTTTTTTGTTTTGATTGTTCCTCTTACCTTTGCATTCAAAACATTAAATCACTGTCAGCAGACCTGTTAAAATAATGACATATAGTGGTGGTTGGTTGGTCTTTGAATAAATTTACAACAAAATCGTTTATTTTACTACATTTGGTCGTCTTCTGTGGATTCTTTTTTTGTTTTGCAGCTTGACTTTTGGTCAAACAGAGGTAGTCAAGTTTTGGGATACAAATATGAGAAAAAATAAAAGCTTTACTAAAATCTTGGTAAAATGTCAAAGCTATACGTGTAAAAGTGCTTTGAAATTAAATATTAAAACGTATATATGGAGTGATACATCACATCTATAATATAAATCTTTAGATCATTCTATATATTCTGTACTAATTTGATCTTAAAGAGTAAGAAAATCATTCAAAATAAGTGATATCTTCCGTTATTGTGGAACAATATTTATTTTGGAAAACTTAAGTAATCCACTAAATAATGAAGATTATTAAAAGTTTGGTTTTCATAACAAGGAACTAATTATTGCAGTGATTCATTTATCTACTTTTACCTAGAATCAATTATTCTTTTTAAGTATTAATTTGTGTGTTGCAGGAAATTAATAGTACTCTTCCCTTCATCATTACTGCGACGGCTAGTAATGAGTCGTTAGTTTTTACTTCTGATAATTGAAAGCATTTAATATTAAAAAGTTAGAAGAATTATCTGCTTATTTTCCAATGCTATGCTTAGAGTTTAGGGAATTTGTAATAAATTTTATCAGTTTTTTTCTTTAATTAATTAAAGAATAAAATTATCTACATAATTTAGTATATGAAGTGGAAAGTCGTATCTCTAAATTATATAAGCAAAATAGTTCAATATTTTCAAGTTTTGTTTTGAAATGAAGCGATTAAGTCGAACTTCAGAATATTCTTCTCTCCTATATAAAATGGACAAATTTAGCTTTCGTGATAAAAAAAATCTACGGAATATATAAGTAGCGACAATTCCGTTAGCAGACATTATTAAACTGCTATTGTCAGCGACTCAATTTTCTGTACCAATAAGTTCGAAGTTTTACACGTTTTCTTCTTTCAGTTGCATATAGATATTGTATTAATTAAGTGTTTTTATAAACCCATTGAAACTGTAGACACATTTCAAATTATGACGATTTGCTTGAGTATCTGCTTTGAGGGCCAAATTTCACGGCGTTCATTACACCGATTAAAATACGATGTATGCACTAGCGCCCCGTAAACCTGTTAGCAACACATAAGTAGCAAGTTTAGTATTTGGTCAATAAAACTATCCCTTGATTGAGGATTGGAGACAATATAAACTCTTGTAGTGCTTTTTGCTACATATATTGTTATGTAACATTACATCTGAAGAATATACTATGCTTCTCATCATTTTGATCCAAACTATAGGCACCACCTTACTCCCCGAAAGTTCAGATTGGTCAACTCATCATAGGATTTGCTATGCCAGGATAGCTATACATCAAATAGTATATTTCTTCGAGAAGAAAAGCCTCAGTGGCGGAGCAGATTTCAAACAAAGACTTTTTCATATTTACTAGCAGAAAACTTTCTGTGAGATTCCTGAAAACTATTCAAGAAGGAGTCTCCAATTTAGGTAGAGAGACATTTTTCTGTTATACTCACATACGTCATAATGATAACATTTGCGGTATAGACGAAAAATTATTGTCTACAATCAGATCGTATTCTAGCATTTACCACAGTGAACAAGATTTACTGTAAAATATTTATATTATAGAAACAAAAAATTGCAACATTCCAAAACATGTAATAAACTAAATGAAAGTTAAATGTAAGAAAAGAATTAAATCTAGCATTTTCCCTAATGAAAATAGGTCTGCATTAAAATGCCTCACGAAAAAAAGTTGCAAATGCACCCCTCTAGAAATGAGCATTTTAATTTTCGTGAGCTAGATCATTTTTAAATCTTAAAATCATTAAGATCATGAAATCATTTTTAAATATCCATTCAAATGATTCTTATAACTCTTTGCGGAATATTAAGATTCTCTTAAAATTTTTCTTCACTAAAAGATGAATTTTTATATATTTCAGAATATTTAATTTACTATTGAAGATTATAGGTAATTTACCCTTAAACAACAAAACGTTTTATAAATTTGGTTTCCAAAGAGTTAAATCAGAAAATATTTTTTAAAAATTGTATTTATTATTCGTAAAAATAAATAAATTTATGATAAATGTGGTCATAGGTTAATAAAAATTGGCACACTGTTAGGATTCATAATATTGATTTAAAACGTGAGTTTTGAGTGAAATCGAAACAAGGATATGGATACCTCAAGTATAACCTTTTTCAACTAAAAGCATACACAAATTTGTATCTTCATTAGAGTGTCTGAAGAATGCCTCTCAAACGATGCGCATTGATGAGCCGTATATAGAAAAAAACACTAAAAAAGAATTTTAAATTTGTCTTAAGTTCTCTACCGGCGATAGAAAAATTATCGGTCGCATACATATAGGTCAAAAAAGAAGTTTACATTTTTTCACTAAATGGGTTTCAAAAAATTTGTAATTTTGAGCTTGTTATGAAAAAACATTTTTAAATTTTCCCCCACAATTTTTGGAAATAACATAAACCATTTTTATATTTTCAATATTTTATGAGTAAAAGGTACAAAAATAGGAAATTTTCACATATTTAGAAAATAAATATATCAAAATTTTTTCTGATGATATAAAATGACTTCTTATGGAGGTCATTTTATAAATCCTTTCAAGCTCAAAATTATGAATTTACTGACACACATTTCGGAAGAAAACTTTAAATAATTTTGTACAAAATGTCGCTAAGTCCGTTATTACCCGTGGTAGGGAACTTAAGATAAATTATTGAAATTTCTTTATTATTTTTTCCTGTCTAAGCCTTTTATATTCAGCTTTCATATACTAAAGAAATGGTTAAATTTAATTAAAATATGTATTTTAAACAAATTTTTTCTTAAAACTATAATAAAGACATTTTTGCATTTATAATTTACACTAAATTTCATTTGACTTGGGCGGCTTCTAGGGGTGATAAAATGAGCTAAATATAAAAAAAATATTCACGATATAATTTTCTATTTAAGTGCAAATCAAACAGTGTTACCTGTTTTTATCTATGAAACAAAGCACCGTGCGTTGATTCCAAATTTTAACCTTTGTTTGCAATAATGTCCGAAAATCTAAATTACGATGAAAAATGTTCGAAATATTGAAACTTTAATAAAATGGTATTTAAAAAATTCATAAAAATGTTAGTAAAATCCTAATTAACAGATTCTGAAATAATTGTAATTTTGTTGATCAAAAGTTAAAAACTGTGTACACTGTTGATCGAAAACCATATTTTTAGAGGTATTTTAAAAATGGTCCATCTCACAGGAGCAACATAATTAAATCGAAATATTTTGGAGTTACTTTTTAACATATTAATCTTTACTTCTATTAGTGTATTCTATTAGTTTGTTGCCCCCATATAAATCAATGCATTCTAATTTACAAATGTAATGATTTTTAGTATACACTTTTTAGTATACATATCATTGAATTTTCAGAAGTGTTTACTTACTATACCCCTTATTAATTTATAACACGTTTCTGTTTTATTTACATAATCTTATTTATCGGAAAGAAAAGCAAATAAAATTCTCAAACATTAAAATCATCGCAGTGAAGAAATGTTCAAAAAAATTATAAATCCCACTGTTAAAAAAAATACACAACGGACAAAAAAATCTAACGAATGTCAAGTGCAGGTTGCAGAAGATAACATTCATTAATCTTCTGTCCTCTCTTTGAAATCTCATCACATCTAAACTCTGGTTAACATTATTGCATACGACACTAGATAAACCATCCTCTATCTTGCAGCAAATAAAACAACACAGAAAAAATAAGCAACAACGACACAAACATGTTAAAAGGAAAAAAAGGTTGTAGCAACAATACACCATCGTCATCATCACTATCAACCACAAGATTATTCAACAACATCCGATGAAAAAAGATAAACCAACAAAATATCGTTCGGTTTTGAATATTTGCAGGACTTTTGCAAATAAGTACAAAAACAATGAAAGTAAGATTACTAACAACAACATAAAAGTATAAACAAATCTTTTGAGGTGTAAGTAATGGCATCTATTGTTTGCGTACTAAGTACATGAGTACAATGAGTACCTACTAGAGAACAAATTTTCTAAAACTAACAAAGTATTCAATTTACAAAAATAAAATAACGTATTCTGCATTTTTAACTCTTTCTCTACCGTGTTCTTTTAAATGCATTTAAAGTTATTAGGGACAAAATGTTTTTAGTTAAATTTCCAAAAACGTGGTTATGTTGCCCTTACACACCAAAACATTTAGTACCATAAATTCAATTTGGATTTAACAGGGTCCCCTGAATAAAGGCATTCTGTCATATCTGTGGGTAAATATGTTTCTGTTGCTTATCAAACAAACTAACAAACTCTTTTCTTAACAACACTCGACATTGTTTACTATATTGTGAAAAGAAAGTTATAAATTATGTTGGGTCATTGTGACATTCAGACGGACACATACAGATATTTAGTTCGTTGAAGATATAGTGGTCTCCAGAGGGTACTTTAAGTTGTTTATTTTATTTTATCTTTAAATAGAAAGTAAATTCTCTTATTCGAAAACTTTCAGCTTAAGAAATAAGATTTTTAATTCAAAATGCTGAATCGTTTTATACCCTACATAATGGAAAGGAGAAAGTTTACATTTCAGAATTCTAAAGAAATTAAAAAAAAATCGATCAAAACTATATTTAAAAGATTAAAATCGATAATCGTTTCAACATTAAATAGGATGATTTCAATTCAACGAAAATGCTCAATTCTGATATTAAATTTTTTAAAAGGATATTGCGGCAACGACCATAGATATAGTCATTTTTCTTGACAATTATGTCATTATTTTTAAAATGGCTATAAGGTATTTTGTGACAGGGATTTTCTTTAAATTTAAATCACTTACATAATGTAGTTCTCAAGATTTACAAAAGCATCTGTTATTTTGTTGTTTATTTAGTTAGAAAGAACACTGGAGTCAGACTTTATTATATTTAAAAATAGATATTTCACATTTTTTGAATGTTGGAACACTTATGGGATGAGAATGAGTATAAACTGTATTCTATCCTTTAAATTCTACACTAATAAACGTAGCCGTATATTTTTCTTAACCCATTTTCGATGATGGTTGCGTTTCGTCATCAGTAATTTATAAAACATTATCATTAAGTTGATAATAAATGTGTTATACCCTTTTGACAATATTTTAGACATATATATTTAGGTTGGAATATAATAATTTAAGAAAAAAAATTGGAATTTCGTAGAATTTTTACCCCTCCTCTATCGAGTCAAAAAGAGTTCTCTAAATTGACCTTTCTTAAAATTAAAAAATTATTTGAAAAAATTTTCAAAATATCTAAAATAGCTTTTCGAACGATAGCCAAGATATTAGAAAATAAGAAATCATTCACAAAATGAAAAATAATTTATAAAGATAGGATCCTCAAGCTCTTAAAAATTGATGTTTCGAAAACGTATCAATGGTCAATTAGGTGTAGTGTATTTCAACTATACTTATGCAAGGTGGCGCACCGCAAACGTAGAAATTGTTAAAGTATAATGTTAAAATTATGAAAAATAAAGCTGAAAAAATTTAAGAAAAATGCTATTAAAAAATGAATTTTTAACTTTCGGAATTAAGGTTACTTACATATTAGACATTTTTTTACTGCAGCCTTATAAAAAGTAGTATTCTAAATTTTTGATGGCTTCTGCTGTAAAATATAAACTACTTGTATAAAAATAGATTTTGACACTACCTACTAAATATAATCACTAATATTCAAGGAGCTAGCCACTAAAATTTTATATTTTATTGCTAAATTTTTCAATTTGCTGAGACAAGTATAATAAATTTTCCTCAAAGTTCATAAATTTTTTTAAAAACAAACTCAAGATTTGCAATTTTTATGATGATATATAATTAATATTTGATTATTGATTTCAAAAATTAATGTGAATAGGTACAAAATTTAATTATTTTTGGATATAATTTTTCCTATAAAAGCCTTTGCTCTCTCTACTCAAAATGCAAGTTCATTTGGGTCATTCAACCAAGTGAAATTAAGTGGATAACAAGTGATTAAAAGTATTAAAAATATATTATAGAATGAATGAATAAATTAATCATTTAAAGTGATAAAAAGACAATACACTGAAGGTTTTTGAAGTTATAATAAGAGAATAACCTGACAAAGAACGTGCCCGCAATAAATGAAATCAAGTTATTCTTTATTTCTTTGGTTCAATTTTGAATTCGTGATACCATTATACGCCACTGCATTTGGTGTTTTACCAGGCTTTATAATTTTACAATGATTGGTATTAAAATTCATCTTACATAACCAAGAACAACAGAATAGAATTACGTAACATTTTTATTTGAAGCAAATTGTGGTGGTGATCATTATGAAATAATTTAATCAATTCCATGGTGAATGTGAAATACACACAGATTAGATTAGAACTGATAAATAGCCTATGAGTTAGCAGGAGATCAGAAGTGAATTATCTAAACTAAGAGAAAAAATTCTACTCAAAATTCGCCACAGTTGTGGTCATATTAAAAATTTATGATATCGGCTTTTTGATATTGTTCGTTTAAAAATTCAATATAATTTTAATTCGATACTGAACTACGTCAACTTGATATCAACTGATATCAGTTTTCGTTAACGGTCGAATGTTCTCTTGGTGCAAAAAAAAATGTTGACTTCGGATTAGGGAGCCTGTACGAAGGACTAAAATCTAAATATCTAAACACTTATCAAAATCGTGCTCATAAATGACAATAAAACTAATTTTCCCCTAAAATTTTTTAAAACGTCTGCTTTTCATATGAACGCAACTACATATTCCTATTAACCATTATTCTAGGAAACTAAAACAGCTAGGTATACAAATCTTTCGATTTTGTGATCATAGTTATTAAATTAGAGCCTATACCAAATTTTAGTAATTTATCTCAAAGGGATCAGCTAGTAGCCGGAAATGGGTTAACAGTATTATTATTAATAAATATTAAGCATGTCTATGGTACTTTTAGGAAACTCAAACATTTAAGGACTAAAAATGTTTCCTTAATATTTTGTAGAAATTACTTTTTTATAATAATTCATAGTTTAGAAAAACAGATGGTAGGCAGGAACTCACACGAACAGAAATGACATATTTAAAGCAAACTTTTTGATTGATATTAACATTTGGTAACAACAGAGAATATATCAAATAACTAGCAAAAAGACCGAATTGAATAGATTTTTATTTTTCTTTCCAGGCTTTACCAAAAATCAATTTTTTATGAAAATATAAAATCTCATTTTGGAGGGAAGGTAGACACGTAAAAAAAAAATAATTTCAATTCTGAATAAAAATCTATTTTTCAATATTAAATATTAAATCACATTTTACAAGGAAACAAGGGGCACTAGAATAAAAGCAGTTCAAATCTGTGATCACTTATATTTCTTACCAAAACTAATTTTTTTATATATATAAATCTAAAATCTAACTTTGTAAATAAATGTGCAAAATGAAGAAGATTTTATTCATTTTGCAGACACATATAATTAATTTTTGTTTTATTTTATTTTTTGAATATATATATATATATATATATATATATATATATTTGTATATGTATATGTATATATTATTATTATTATTATTATTATTATTATTATTATTATTATTATTATTTTTTTTTTTGACCCCCAATATATTTTTTAAATTAAATTATCTTTATTCATAAAGACAAATATTGGCTGAGTATAATTAATATTAAATTAATCATACGTACGGGTGTTTTGGACAAATAAAATATTAATTTTGTTTTACGGGACAACGAAATTGCTTTGATAAATGTCTATAACCGCACCTCTATAACATTTGTTCAGTAAAAGTTATAATACAAATATACTCAGTTTAACGAATTGACGATTTAAATTTATGCCTTATATTATGAAAAATTTAAATATTTTAATATTCGATATAACGAATTTTACCAAAAATGTTATCTAGAATCTACAGAAATAAGAGAAAATAAATGCTTATACATTTATTATCAGGGACGGAAAATTGAAATATTTTTCGGTATCAAAATAATTCTCAAATAGCAATTTTTCACCCTCAGATTACTAAAAAAAAAAAAATTTTGAGTTATTTATTTTTTATTTAGTGAAAAATTCAAGTAATATAATTTGTATACTAGTATCTAAAACGAAGTATTAAATACGATACCAAATTATTAAATGATTTTAATCAGGTTAAATATTACAACGAGATATAAAAATCTTAATAAAATGTGCTCCTGTTAATGAAATAAATTTGCAGAGAAAAATGTCGTCCAAGATTAATTCCTTAAAATCGAGAACTCTAGCTTTAGTTTTCAGAAAATATAATTCGTTGTCTG
The DNA here is from genome assembly GCA_932274085.1 of Protocalliphora azurea. Lineage (NCBI taxonomy): Eukaryota > Metazoa > Arthropoda > Insecta > Diptera > Calliphoridae > Protocalliphora > Protocalliphora azurea. The sequence continues at coordinate 3,569,132 of OW026520.1, read as the reverse complement.
CTGTCTTTGAAATTCGGAACATTTTCACTTCAATTTGATTTACAGAGCATAAAAACTTGTAGCTTTTGGTAATGATTGTACATATATTTTAGAGTTTAGAATTTTATAAATTAAACCTGTAACTCAAATGTTTCTATGGTGTAATTTGTTTGCCCTATAAACTTTTTAGAATTGTTCTAAATACGTATCTAATTTTTTGGGAACTCGCAGAGACGGCATTTAATAAGAGTTAGTGTTCATTACAATTTCATTATTACTTCTAAACATCAATTTTAAATATAAATCGACAGGGTTAAAAAACATAGGTTTATATTCGGTTATTATTATTGGAAAGCATGAAAACTGAATAAGGAAATCTACAATTTACATATAATTTACATGCAAATTTATTTTCTTTGAAATGCAATATATATGTACTAAGTTGATTTTTTTTAATATATTTATATAAATTTAGCGGGTATTAAAAATAGTTTTTAATAAGTATTTTTGTTGGGTAACAAACGGAATACACATTTATATCCGTATTTTATATTTAAAAGGCATTTTAAATTTAAAAGTGTAAATACTGATGTTGTTATATATATATATAATACTGCAATAAAATATTGTTTAAGTATCTAATTTTTCATTATTGGCAAAAAAAAAACTATGAAAGAATTCTGGTTCGTCACAGAATATAGAATATTTTTTAAGAAACCATAAATAAGCATGTCTTCGAAAATATATATATATATATTTGAAATCTCATTTAGATTCCGATCGATTTCTCCAAAAAATAAAAATAATAATTTTGTAGTCTTAAATATAGAAAATTAATGTGTAAAAATTGTTAAAGGTAAAAGTACAAAATATCAACTCTTACAAAATTATATCCTGCATTCATCTGACAGTAGCGAGGTTTTCTAAGTTTTGTATTCTCATAACAGTGGTTTCAAACATAAGGAATTTTCAAATTTTTTAATAATTTTGACATTTTAGTATTATTAGTACGAAAATTATTTCTTCTGATATTAAAAAAACCCTCTAGAGTTAATTACATCGAACAGAGTGCAAAACAATGTAATCATCTAACCCGGAAAATTCGTCTTGAAAATTCTCGGGATAAAAATCCTAGTTAGAATAAATTATTCGTTCATTTAATTTTAAGTTAATTTTTTGTTTTGGAAAGAATCAATACTTGGCTTATATAAATATGCTTATGTATAAATGAAATACTTTTATTTTATTTTTGTTGCCTATAATTACAAGTATCTAAATAACGAATATTTTGTGATAAAATCAATAGCACTATGTCCTATTTAGTTTTGTTTACATTATTTTTGTTTAAATTTTTTTTAAATATAATTATTTTGCCCAATTTTTATCACGGAGTTGATACGTTGGATTAATGACACCTTAGTCTAAGACTGGTACATATTAATATACTATTTGGAATTACGTAAAAAGAGCATACAGCAAGAAAGTCAAACATGTGTGATTCTGGCGAACACTTGGTTGACATGCAGGATACAGGAATGTTGGTATTTTAATCTAAAATAGATAAAATAGACCATTTTTGCTTATGCTTATGATTTTATTACAAAATAGCTTAAATTGAACTTATTTGTAGAAAACATTATCTTGTCCCGGAATTCACTTTATGCGTTTTTAGATAGCTATTCAATCATACCTGATTGAAAAGCACTACTACACTTGTTATGCAAATCTTGCTTAGACAAGATTTTGTAATAAAAATATTAATGTCATTTCACATTGTGCTACCATATGTGATGTGTTTATTCGATTCAGAATTACTTATTGGGTTGATTTAGTTCTACAAACCATTGACAACGGTTTCAAATAAGAACCCAGCTCCCGCCTACTTTCTAGAATTTAACGTCCGTCCGTCCGATTATATTTGACTATAACTTTCATACATTCTTTGTAATTTAAATATCAAAAAAAAAAAATAAATAAATAAATAAAAATTATTGTTGATTGTGAAAAACTCATAAGAGTTTTAATTTTGTGAATTCATTTTTTCACTTTTGTTTTTATAAGGTAACTGAATTGTGTTTTAATATAAGTACCTTTCCTAATAGGAAGGTATTCACGATTTAACGAAATTTTCTATTTTATAAATTGGCCTGACAATATATAATTCGTTAAAACGGGACACCACTGTATTGTTATCTAATATAATAAAAGATCAAAGCCTAAATCAACCCATGGCAAAATGTCTAAAACACTAATGTGATTGCATGCAACTTTAATTTAAAACACACATGCACACAAATCCATTTAAAGAGTTAATTTAATGCGACAAATTACACACATGTACGCAAACAAAAATATCCTTTAAAACATTTAATCACTCACACCAGCATAGTAGGAAAATTATATTAATACGTGTTTATGATAATCCTCTAGTCTACAATAATAAAAATCATTTTGTTTAATTTTTTTGAATGCAGTCGCTAGTACTCAGTCACTCGTTTATTTTGCTCAGTATTGCCAGAAAAATTTTTTCTTATTTACTTAAACCCGTAGATCAAAATCCCCAAAAGTCCCCGTTTTTAAATGTAAATTTCAAATTTAGTTCCCGAAATTTTTTAATATAAAATTAAGCATAAATTTATCGTTTTTTTATAAAAGATAATATCTTTTTTCAAACTGAAACTGCATTAAAAATTTCTTTAAATTTCTATAAAATTTTCTATACATAGCTAATAATCATTAAAAATATTTTATAATGACAAATTTAACAAACATTATTTTTTAAATAAATTTCCTATAGAAAGAAAATTTACAAAGAATTTTCTACAAAAAGAAAATTTATCTAATAATTCATATAAAAAGAACATTTATCAGATGTTCCCAATAAAATAAAATTTATCAATAATATAAAAGGAAAACTTGTAAAAAATTCCAGAAAATAGACATTTAATAAAAATTTAATTATTTTGGCAGTTTGTATTTGGTTTTTGAAAAAAATTAATTGAAAATGGTTTTTGACTTGTATGGAAAAACCAAAAAATTAATGTAGTTTTTCATTGAAAAACCGAATGAAGCCAAAAACTACAAACTTTCTTTTGGTGTAAACAGCATATAAACAAAAAATAATAATTTAATATTTTATGCGAAAAATAATTCTACATTGCCCATAAATAGAAAATTCATTGAAAATATACTTCGAAAAGGAAATTGCCAAAAAAAAATTTATAAATAGAATATTTAACGAAAAGTTAAAATATATTAAATTCATTGGTATTATCTACAAAATTTAAAACTTATAGAACTTTTTCTTTATCGCAAATTGTCTATAATTTAAATAAATGTTTTATTTAATAAAGAATTCCTATATTTTACGAAAATTCCAAATTCCTCCCCACGAAAATCTGTCCACAAATGAAAGTTTAAATCCCCATTTTGGAGGCAAATCCCCTCACCTGGCAATGCTGATTTCACTATTTAAAATAAACATATCACTGTCAACTAATATTTATTTTTTGCTTTTAAACACTGGAGAGGAAAAGTATGAGAGAATGATGTAGAGCAGGGAAAGCAAAGTACCCAACAGTTTCTGGGGACTGTTCACAGCTAGTAATTGCACCTATTATTGTTTTACCCAAAATTCACTTTACTAGCTACGTAACTTCTTATTTATTTTAGCATATGAATGTTGTAAGGCGTACTTTTACTGGTTACAGGGCGTAGTAATTGCTACTTTTACTAATTCAAAAAGTAAGTAGAAAGACTTCTGCTGTCTGCTTTTTCGACTTTTTCCCGTATACCAAAGGATCAGTAAAATGGAAAGTGGAAATATGCGCGTAAGTAGTGAGTCGGGTAGGTTGATAGTAGTGAAAAATATTGCCAAAAATATTGCGAAAAAACTGAAGGGTAGCTACAACATCTAACTAAATAACAATGAATGTATAATAAAATCGAAAATTGTCTATAAATTGAATAGCTGATTTTGTTTTCATATAAAAAATACACACAATGTTTTCATGTTTGAACATGCCCGGATTTGTAAGTGTGGGTGTAATATTTATTTTAAATAAAATCTTTTGTTTTACTATAAAATGATAATAAATTTGTATAGAAATCATATAAATAGAAAATGATTATAAAGTTCATGGAAGCGGACGGGAGGATTGAAAAATGTAGAGTTGAGATGCGATTTAAAATAAATTGCGTTAAATCCGCTTAAAATAAATTAAAATCAATTCATTTTATTTTAAATGTATTTGAGTGCAACTAATACTATAGTAACTAATTTTATAGGGTAACCATTAGTTTGGTTTATTTTTATTGTTTTTAAGATTTCGAAAATACACAGTTTTCAGCAATTATTTTAAAATTATATAAATACTTTATTTGATAATATTGTATATATTATCAAAATAAAAATAAAGTATTTATTTTGCAGTATTACCTTTATATTCTACTTATTTTACATGATGCTATATGGAAACTTTAAACCTTTTACTTTAACGTCAGATCAATATACCCTTTTTATCTTCTTCAGTTTTATCACCAATCACATAATAAAGTAGTTACAATAATGTTTACAACAATAACAAAAATGTTAACAAAAGAAGTATTATAATTTATTATTTTGGTTCTAATAGCTCACCACGCGACTAGCAATAATCAACAGAAACTTCTTCCCTACAAACATTTTATATCTAAATTTAAACTAAAGAGTAAAGCAGTAGTTCTAATAATTTTTTAATGATACTATTAAGTGCATTGTTTGGGTATCGAATTAGGGTCATTTGAGAATTAAATATAGTCACATTTTCTGCCAAAAGCCTAACTAAATACTCTCAATATTTCTATTCAAATTTTAACTCAACAGTCGAAAAAAATAGAATTTTCCTATCGAATAAGAGTCATCAACTGGGAAGAAATTTACCGCAGTTGTAATACTTTTTAATGACAATATTAAGTGCTTTTTTATGTGTCTCATTGGTATCATTTTGAGGAACAGAAAATATTGCTATTTCTGTTGAAATTCTAACTACCTATACTATCAATATTACTGTCCGAATTTGACTAAATAGCATCTAAACAAGTTTACAATTTTAAAATAAAAAAAAAATAAGTTATTTTGCTTTCGAAGAAGAGTCAACGGGAAGAAATGTACCACAATTCTAATACATTTCCCAGCAAAAAAAAAAAAACATCTAAAGAATTCAACATGATGGTAAAATTGTGATTCAGAAGTAGTTCGAATTCGATTCATTTCTAATGAATTTAACATAGGCTTGTCATTAGAAGATGTTTTCTTTCTTGATACCTATTCACTGAGTGGGTAGTCATGTTCCGGATATCATGTAAAATTTATATTTTATGTACTTTTTTATCAACTCAAGGAAACTACTTTTAATTTTTATATAAACCAATTATTTTTTATAGAAAAAAAATATGTGTAACAATATTTTTCATTTGATTAAAATAGTTATTATTAAGTAACTATTATTTGGATGATGTTTATATAATTTTTTAAGCACAAGTAACCGTACACTTACTGAAGCTTTGGAAGTAATGAAAAAGCACTTACTTAAAAATTACGTCTATTCATTTTTGCTGGGTTTTAATGAGACTATTAAGTACTTTTTTCTTGCGTGATTAATTAGAGTCATTTAGTGTTATTCAAAATCGGTTTTAGTTCTGTAAGAGATTATTTTTTAAACATAAAATTACACCAACTTGTTGATAAAAATAAAAATTTAAATCAGGCGTGATCCAAAGGGAGGGGTGGTATAGGAAATTTACCTCGTCATTAAAGCAACTTCTACAATAGTCTTTAAAATGGAGTCCTAGTCTCCTAGCTTGCGCACCAGTAATCCAGTGCCCGGCAATGATGGCTGGAAGTGTTCGTATCTGAAAGTAACACGCCAATAAAGTACTATCGTCTCCTTCATATTTTTTATTTTTAATTCAAAACAATGTAACGGTTTTTTTTACTTTCAGGAGATCAAAAATCTAAATTAATATTATTTGTTTTTGTAAAATTTTTTACTATCGGGAAAATAACATCTTGAAAGCATTAATGGGAGACAATTCTTGGTAACTTTATATTTATCCAAAGACTAACTTTTAAGTGACTTTATCGACATTTTAGTTAGTAAGAAAAATGTAGAATAAAAATACCAAAAAATCGAAATCAATGTTATTTGTTTTTGTAACATTTTTTACTATTAGGAAAATAACATCTTGAGAATACTGGAAAGAGTAATTTTTCTGGTAGTGGATAAAACTATCACCTAATTGTTGGCAGGGTATATATATATGCATTAAACAAAATGTTATTGTTTTAAGTGCGCTAGAGATTTATAGAATTTATCTAATTTCTCGCTAGATAATTCAAAATAAGCATTCAAAATTCATTGTAAATTACAAGCTATTTTATAATTTCATATTGTAAACCAACATTTTATTGTTTAAAATAAAGACAAAAGACCAGACATACGATACACATGTTGCTGTTAAAATATGGTTATTTGACCAACAACTAAGGGTTAACAATAGAATATTTTATTTCAAAAAATTAAAAAAATATTAAAATTTTAAATGGAAGTTATATTTATTTATGGGAATATTGTTTGAAATTTTAAAGAATATATAATGTAAATTTTTATCTATTTGTTTTTTTTTTCTCATAAAAATTTATACTTATAATGGTAAAATTATAAAAAATAAACTAAAATGCATTTAGAGTAATGATGCATTGATATTACTTGTTATCCTGTTCATGCTCACAATTTTTTGGGTTCTTTTTTTGGTATTTAATAGGCTGCCAGAAAAAAGGCTGCATTTGTCCGTCCAATTATTTATAGCATTTCATAAATAATTTTCCTGAGAATTGAGTGCAATAGTAATTTTAGCACACGACCTTTTTTTAAAAAAACACAAAACTAATTCAAATTTTTAATTATATCCTTTACCAGCATACGTCAGGAGGGTATAATCCGCAATCGAAGGAAAATGTATAAAATTAATTTTTGTTTTTTTTTACTTTTTTTTATCTTACTTGAAAATATTGATTGAGTAAATTTTGATAAAAGTATTACATTTCAGGTTAACAAAAAAGTTTAACAAGTTCTAAAGAATGAGATGAGAAGAAGAAAAAGTCAGAAGAATGAATTCTAAACTCTAAAAGTAGAGAAGCTCCTAAGAGCTCTGTCAAATATGTTTGGCAGTGTAAAGGCAGGTTCTGTTAATTTCTTCAAAATCAAATATGAGCCATGTTAAAGATATGTCTGAGCGTTAGTCAATCAACGCTAAAAAAGGTTTAAATAACACAGCTGAGAAGAACCCTGCAGCAAGGAATAATCAAAGCTTCTCAATAATAAAAAATAAAAATATTTTCAATATTTTGTATCATCCTCGTTATCTCTCAAGTTCACTGGAAATATTAGCTAAACTATTACTTTCTTCGATTATATATAACGAAAATAAAGTAATATATAAAAGTTCTACTCATTATGAAGACTAGAACAATAAGTGCAATATTTTAATATCAGCTGAATTTTTTATTTCGCTTCAAATCAATTTAGACCTTTTATAAAGTGTTATTCTTTAATATAAAAACAAAACAAAAGCTTAAATAAATAGTTTTACAAAATTGTTAGATAAAAGTTGCATAACACGATTGAGAGTTATGGGTACATAACAATAGAAACACATAAAATCATAAATGTGATTTTTGTTTTATTTTAGAAAAGTATACATTTAAAAAATGGAAAGGCAATGTAAAAAGTTATTATATTTCTCAGACGATGATGATGAAAAACAAGTATTACCGATTCTGGCACCAACAAATTTGCGCGAACACTGAAAAAAATGGAAATAAAAATTTGTAATATTCCATTAATGTATGGTTCTGAAAATCAAATTAAATTATATTCACCAAACACTTATTTTTTCACGATATTTTAATGAGTCTATTGTATTTTCTATATTTACTTAAATTCAGTGCTAATGTGGCTTTATATGAATCAGATATTAGCATTTTTATGTCTGCACTATAACTATGTCTTATTTGACCTATTCTGTAAATCAGTATGCACTGGGTTGCTGAGTTTTCCAACGACCTAATGTCGATACACGTCTTTATATGAAGATAAAAATACATATTCATTTTGTTGATTCTAATGCTACACATTCACCAAATATGTTATGAAAAATCCAATAATTGATTTGGTAAGATCACAATATATTATTAGCTAAAGAAATTACATTTTACTAAAGCGACAAGTAAATGACACCATTTACTGACCAAAGTCTCGCTAGACTATTTATAAAGTCTTGTTCCGTGGGACTAAAAATATGTTTTTCTTTGAAAGTTTTTGCAGTTTTATACTTAAAAATTAGTCAAAGAGATGTAACTGTTCCAGTAGTGTTTTTGTTCATGATGTAGAGCGCGAACCTTTGCATCAAAAGAACAGATCGTGTTTCTAGAAACAAGAGAGCCTGCTTATTGAAAGATATTACTATCGAATATCTTCAGGATTCTTTCTATAATAGGAAAAACATACCTTTCAAAAAATCATACGTTCTCGTTGAAAATATAAATAACTTATGAAAAGTTTGCAAATATTTTAAAAGATATTAAATTTTTATGACAGATTTTCGCTAATTTCTCTTTTAAGTGTTTTTATTTTAATTTAATTGTTAAAGATTAAAGGGTTTTTTTTTTAATATTTTCATGCTCTAATACAAATTTTAATGATGATGTACGATTTTAAACTTTCATTTAAATCTCATTTTGGCTGTGAAAGGCTTTGTTATTTTTTTTTGCCAATATTTTTAGATTCTTGCGACTTATTAAAGTTGAGTTTGTGTCACAAGATTTCATATTACCTTAAATATAAGATTTCCGAGCATTATTGTCAGTTATTAAGCGTAAATAATTGATTTTTGAAGTTATGTAAATAATTTTAAAATATAAAAAATGTGTATAAATACTTTTGAAATAAAAAATGCTTAATAACTTTTCCTTTAATATCAGAAATAAGTACCGCTACTTTTTGCAAAATTTAGCACAATCTACTCTACATAATTCAAGAAAACAAATTTTACAAAGTATTTTATTACAACAACAGTATTTGAATTATTTTTAAAATTAAAAAAAAAAAAAATAAATATATATACTATGACTGCATTTGTTACATTATATTGGATGTACTTTTTACAGTAATAACTATTTTTTTTTTACAAACATTAAAGAAAAAATTAGAATTGTTTAAAATTTTAACGCATGTAAAATAATATAAAATATTTACTAGTCATTCTTACTTTACAGCTGCTTATTTTCGCGATAATTGTAAGTACCACTACACTTACATGATAAAAATTAACACTGCCACTCACTCAACTATACACATTTTGCGCAAAATGTTTTCACTAATTTTACACCACTACACTATAAGTACAATTATACACACATACATACATTTATACATACATACATACATACATACATACTTATGTATATCGCTCATTTACTTCAAAAACGTCATAACTCAAAAGACGTGATTTTTGAACCTTTATTTCCTGTAAAAATATCATAAATATAACCTTTATGATCACCGTTTGAGAAGAGAATATGTCATTAATTTTTCTATCAAGCTAATAGTCACTTTAAAATTTTGTATACGGTTTCTGCAAAATCATTTTTTTTTTTAATTTATGACGTTCTTGAAGTAAGTGAGCGATATAATACATTGTTTATGTCATACTTGTTTTAATTTTCCTAAAAGAAAAAAATAAAATAAATTCAAAAACATGTACACGACGGATGTGTAATTTCACAAATACATTCTTCTACTTGTTTGTAAAATACTTATTCAGATGTTCTATTCATTTCCATTTGTAATGTAAAATTCTAAAATTTATAAAATGATTGTTTTCGCAGTTACGCATCCGTATCCATGTAACGTTTCATTTCTTTATTAATGAGTAGAAATTTTAAGTTTTTGGTGGTGATGTTTTATTTCTTTTACATTGAGAATGTAAAATGAACGGGAAAGCTGTGTATAGATGCAGATGTTTATAATTTGGAAAATAATGAATTCCCCTGTTAGGGAATGAGTCGTGGATGTGATGTGTTTATATTTTGGATAAAAGTTTTACATGTTTTAATGTTTTGCGCTAATTTCACATGGATTCGGTAGAATTTAATTTAATAAATTGCAAATCTTTAAATCATGTAAGATATATGCTGTTTGAATAAATTCAATCTCTAAGTAAAGATTTTCTTCATTAATGGCTTTTAGCTTCTGTAATAAGATATATTTTTGTACGTTTTTTAAGCATCTATTAAATAAATAGATACAATATAATTCAAAGCTGATATTCGTATCCAGTAAGCACTTGCTTGGATTTTAAGTGAAGCCTTCTTCCATATATTTCTTTTTTTTTTTTTTTTTTGTTTTTTTGTTAAAATTAGAAAATACATTCAGTGGAAAACCTTTATGTATTCTATGAATATACAGTAACAAAACTTACTTTAAATAGATAATAAAAATTATATGGTAATATAAACATTAATTTCCAAAATGTGTACTCATATATTTATACATTTACGTACATTAGGGTAGCCCCAAAGTAAAAGGTAGCTATGTTCCCAGCCCAAATGAAAACCTATTTCATTCTGAGATACCATTTCGCAAAATTTTCGTTCTCACATTATCCTTTCTTGAGTTTGATCAAAATGAATAAAGGTCTTTTTTTTGGGGGGGGGGGGGGGTTTGGATATTTTTCATATTTCTGCCAAATATTATATATCGTAAGAAAGGCCTTTGAGACGTGCGTTTAATGATATCTGATAATTGATTTTTTTATATATAATTATAAAAAAATAAAAATAAAAACATTACAATATAATGGCAGTTATACCGAAACGGCTCTTTCCATTTTTTTTTTTATTCGACCTTGTTTGAATTTTATTCGATTTGTTTCTACATAAAGAGAAATTAAATGAATTTAGCATCAATATGCGTATTTTTTTAAGCTCTCTAATGATATATATATGTATGTTCTTCTATTAACAAACAACGAAATAAAATAAGTTAAATTGAAATACCCATAAAATTTATATATTAAATTATATCTGTTAAGTAAGCGATTTTTTCTTGTGACTTACAGCAAGAGATTACTCTCTGTGTGTAACAAATTGTAAACAAATATACTTCTTAGTAAAACTTTTTTCAATTAACATAAGTAAGAAGCCGATTATATTTCTCCTTATATACAAACACTTGTATATGAAGAAAAATAGGTTTCGAAAAAATCGAATAAAACTCAAACAAAAAATTGCAAAATTTCGGACTCGTTTGGATAAGTCTTTCTTACGATACCAAATTTTCATATTGTTCTTTTGGCAAAAATAAGAAATAGATCTTAAAAACCCGAAAAAAGGACCTTCTTTAAATTTGATCCAGCTTACGAAAGGATAACGTCAGGATAAAAATTTTTAGAAACAGTATCTTAGAATGAAGTAAATTTTCATTTGAGCTTGGAATATCGATATAATATTTTCTCTCTATACAAACGGAATACTATATATGTACTCCTTTGTCTTTTTTATATACATTTTATTACAAATTTAATCGGAATAAGTGCTTTAAATTATATCTGTATTGTAATATGACTAAGTATAACAAAATCATTAAAAGTCCTAATGAAAACACGCAAAATCCTTGCAAACTATACAATTTGTGCAAGTTTGCACAATAATTTTATGGAAATTCAATTGCACAACACTTATAAGTTTGTGCGATTGTTTAGTCTTGCAAACTTGCGCTGGTGAATTGTGCATTTATAAATCAGCTGTCTTTTGTTTACATTTAAAAGTCATTAGTAACTGCTATGTAAAAAATTATAGTAAATTTAATTAAAATAAAATAATTGCATGTATCTTTGATTAAAAAAACATTTGAAAAAGAGGCTTATGTAACATGTCGTGCAAATATGCACAATTGCACAAATGGGAAACTTAAGCATTTAAATAAGTACCCTTATTATATTAAAATTCGGAAACATTATCTTCAGTATATACACAGTTATGTACAAAATTTTTATACAGTGACGAGCAAAAATGTAATGCAGTTCAGCGTGATCAACAAAATGATTAATATTTTTTATATTATATGAAGAAAGTAAAAAAATTTCATGACTTATTTAATTTCTTCTTTGCTTCTACAAAGTATAATATAAACAATTAAAACAATTAAATACAATGTTATGAAGATTTTTTTAAAGTATTGCACCAACTAACATCTAGATAATTAAATAAGGAAACTACTAATATCACATTATTAAGGAAAAGTTTATTAAAAAACCTGGTACATACTTTAAAGTTATAAGAAATTTTAAAAACTACCACTAATTATCACTCTTTAAATAAAAAAGGATCTTAGAGGCTATTTAGCAAATTTTTTTATTATTTCATATATAGACGTTCTGCATTTTTCAATAAATGACAGAGTCAGTTCCCTTACAAATGAATTAAATATTTTATGGTTAAAGTTTCTATGCAATAGATGGGCAGAATATCTGGGGTGTAGGTTACGGATTATTTTCATATTTTTATTTTGCATTATCTGCAGTTTTCTTGTATAAATTGAGGAAATATGTCAAATTTTACACTTTTGCACTCATTATTTGTGTGGTTAGAAGGAAAAATTACATAACTTCAGATATGAAAAAATCTTGTTTTTCAATTTTTGAATTCTATGTATCCAGTTCTATGCTGTATAAACTTTTCGTAAAAACCTAACAAATATTTTAAGGGATATTTACATCTGAAATTACAATTTTCTATAGAGTTGCATGAAAATTACAAAACATAAAATGCTCTCTTTAAAAAAACTACTTTTGTTGCCACATATTTTTAACTATACAATTTTAACTTTGCAGTTACTCTTTAAATATTTAAACAATAAAAACTGGTAATTTTTATTTCGCTGTAATGAGTTAAATTTTTAATATAAAAATGTTGCAACCTTCCTAGTAAAATTTATATCAATAGCCTTGAATCATTTTGTTTTCTTTTTATATATCATTTGAATAATAAAAAAATGTATGAATTCGATATAACAAAATGTATTAAATTTTAATCTACATACAATTCTGAAAATTTGTAGATTACAAACATTTCAATTTATAAGCATTTTCCATTTTTTCCTGAATATTTGAAATCGTAGCGTTAATGTCACACACATTTATTTAGAAAATTAAAACATACCCAGATCATCATAAAATCACTGTCATATTTGATTGTTTGGGTGACCAAATAACCGATTACGGATTTTACTGCACAACACAGATCGAGGAGCAACAATTTAGTTTCAATCACTTAATTTTGTTATAACCAAGGCAACCAAAAATATGCTCTAAAAAAAGTATTTTATGCTCATAACAATTGACCTTAAAATTGGTCAACATGCCCTTAAAATTAAAAAAATATGCTCTTCAAATATTAGATTTTCTGGATAAAATTTAAATTATCTATACATCATACAATTTCTAAATTTATAACAAGACAATTATTAGGGATTCGGACTTGAGAGACAGTAGAAATAAAATGTCACTAATGACAAATTGAGTAAAAAAGTGTAAAATATGCCAATTTATTCTCTCTAATGTAATACGTACAAAATTATTCTCTCTCAAATATAAAATATACAAAAATATGACATGAAAATATGAAAAAATATGCTGATAAGTCCAAAATGTGCAAATATGCCAAAATTTGCTGTTAGAACTAAAATATGCAAAAGCAAGCTGTAACAAATCGATGCCAAAATTCTTAAAATTTTCTGAAGCGGATAAATAACTAAAAGTTTAGCTCATTTGAAGCCCAGGAAAAAATATTATTTTACATATTTTTGGTTGCTCTGGTTATAATATCTAATAAAATATAAAAAATTAAATAATTTCATTTAAAATTATAAAAAGTTAACTCAAATTAATGCCTTAACTTCTCAGAGCCACACGATGTATAATATTTTATTTTTGAGTGATTTTTCCTTTTTGCTTTTTGTTTTTTTAGAACAAATATCTTATTTTACACATTTAATGTACTTAACAGTAAGTACAAAATATTTTATCACCTGGGATTAATTTTATCTGCCTACGTAGTAAGAAATTTTAACACCAAATACCGATATTTCTATGATTTTCAGATTCTAAATAATAACATCATTTATTTTCTTCTGAAGATAATGATCAATTATTATTATTATTATTATTATTATTATTATTATTATTATGTTTTTTAATTTTTTATGCAAAACTATTGTATATTTTTATATTTTTAGGTCTTACACATTCTACATTTCCTAAGAACTCTAAAAATATATACCATTTTAACTATAAATGTTGTGCAAAAATCTCTTAACCTATGTCTTATGTATTACATGAATAACAGAAATTTTTTGATATAATCTTATTCTGTGTTGATTTAGAACTACTTTCTTTAAAAATTTTCTAAGCGCAAAAATTAAACATTTATCCAATTTAACTTTATCTATAATTTCTTTCTACTGGGATTAAACCAGAACAAACTTTGAAATATTTTAGTTTTAGTACAGAATAACATGTAAAATCGAATATAAGGCTTTTTAGATTTCCATTCACAGTTCTAAATTTTAAGTTTCATCTCTAAATATTATATACCATGTTAAACTTTTGTTCTCCATTTTTTATTCAAACAAATTCAAATAGCATTTTGTAATAGTGTGCATTCCTTATTGAAAGTATCTATATCTACATATAGAATAATTTCATAAAAGCATACATAAAATAAGAAAATATTTTATACTTGTTACAAGTATTTTTACATAAACAATTATGGAAACTAATCAGTGTGTCACAAACGGAGTGAAGATACTAGAAATTCAATGAAGTTTTGCTCAGTCAATAACCACGATTTGTGAAACTCTGATTGTGGCATATTTCTAGGCTTTTAATGTTTCTCATAATTATCATGTTAATTTTTATTTTTTTTTTTCTCTAAGTACGTACAATATTTATTTGAATATTTTAGTTAATAACATTGAAATAACATTAAAATGAAAACAATATAAAGATTATATACACGTAGCAAGTACATTGTATATACATATAAGACACATCTAATGACAATACAATAATGATTTCATAATAGTGAATTAAAGTATGTATGTAAGCTCCATATAGGATACATGCACATATATACATACATACATATATGCATATATAAATACTAATATATATTTATAAAATTATTGTATGTAATATAGTATGTTAAATATTTTTTTGATTTTTCATTTATTTAGAAAATTTAATGGTGTATATGGAAAACTATATGAAAACGTTCATGCTTCCTTAATAAAATGTTATAGTTTCTTAGTTAGCGATATTCAAATAATAATTTGGAAGTATTACTACTTTTATTTATATAAAATTGTTTTTGTATTTACATAAGAATATGACTTTTTAAAGAGAAAAATTTAAGAATAATTTATTTTTTTCTAACTTAAATACATAACTCAAGAAAATGGTAGAAAAAATTTGTATCGCAAAGAATTCATGTTCGTTATGCTAGATATAGTGTATAAACTTAAATTAAGAATTTTCATTACGAGATATGCTTATGCATAAATTTTAAATACATTAGACTTAGAAGCTATTCATTTTTCATTTTATTTCTATTTTTCGATTGGCAATAGTTAGTCAGCAAAGCTGAGTTTAAATAAGTTTTATATCATCTATCAACAACTGTGATGTATTGGAGGATTCGCGTTCCGTCCTAACGGATAATTGGTGCCATATTTTTTGGATAAAAAGTCTTAGTGCAAGCACAAAAAATGTATTATAATTTCACCTTATGATACAATTTAAAGATATGTGATAGATTTATGATTTCCTTTAAAGTTTTCTATAACACGATGAACATTATCCTGGATTATTTTGCTTCATTATTTAATGTTAAAATTAATGATAGGTTTTTCTTAACAATTTTATATTTGGCTTTAAGAATATCCTCACCTTTAGTTTGGCTTCTCTAAAAGAATGAACAATTTCGTTCAGAAGATGATGATAGGATCATTTCGTTCAGAAGGGGATGATAGGCTGGACTATCTCTGATTGTAGACATAACAATGATTTTGGCGATTCCATAGACATTTTTTGCTTAAGCGATTTCTAAATGTTTATTACTAGAGAAATTTGTTACTACATGTATATATGACAGTTGTTCCACAAAAATTTGGCTCATCCTTAATATTCTTTTATAAATTCTTATTTTTTTAAGAATACATTTTTCCAAACTTTTGCAGCCCATATATTTTTTTGGCGGTGTAACTATGGATTTTCGTTTTCGTAATCTACGATCATGCATTAGTTATATCCTATCCGAATTGTCCCTCTATACTCTCTCTTTGCTGCACATTTGCGTAGATTTGGCATGGTAAAAGGGAAATTCTTAATCTTATTAACTTTGTTCCTTAACTAGTTGTGTAAAAATTTTAAAAAATCGGACAAACTATTGGGCTATATATTAAAAAAACTAAACCAAATTTGAAATAGTTGAAATTCTAAATGAAAATATTTAACTTGAAAACTATAAGAGGTAAAGCACATGCAATCAACTTTTTCATAGGTATTATCGATGGTTTTAAGAGGATGTAAAAATATTTGATAAGGAACAAAAATATGACCCTATTTTGAAAACCAATAGCCCTGCTCCTGAGGGTAATGTGGGACTCTCTTCTAAACTTATAATTGTACACTCTTCTGTTAAGTATTTGTGAAATTTTATGTAAATACAACTAGCCCACTGTGCAATGTTTCATATACGTTTTTTCCATATTTTTGAAAATTAGTTTTGAAACTTTTTAATTTTACTGAGTTACTAGATATGTTGTTTGTATTTTGGCATAAAATTAATATAATTTATGTTGTTAGTGGATGAATCATAATAGTTTGAAAATAAGTAACTGAAAAATGTAGTGTTACAAAATTTGTTTAATCGAAGTACTTTTAGTAGTTTTATTGAAATAAAAGTCAGAAAAGCTAAAATTGTGTAACAAATGCTGTCGAAAAATATATTAAGAAAACAAAATATATTAAAATTACAAATAATAATAATAATAATAATAATAATAATAATAAAAATAGATTTCAATTACAAAATTGCTTACATCAATAAAAAAATTTTTTGATTATGCTCCAATTTTCAAAATTATAATACTAATTAAGTAAAGTAATTAATTTTATGTATAAATTTCAATTAAAATTAATTACACTCGTGATTAAAATTTTGATTAAAAATGACCAAGTTATTATTTGATACGATCTAAAAACTATCTGAATCACAAAAAATAAAATGAAATAAAAATTCAAATGTTTAAAGTAAACTATTTATGAAAACTTAGATAAATAAAGGTAATGTGAGTTGTATACTTACATGCAGAGAAATAATGATCACAATCATGTTTAAAATGATACCATTCTGTGTCAGTAGTACAACAGACATGTATATGTTAGATTTAAAAACAGCGTGTTCAAATTTGTAACGGAAATTTTTTAATGCAATGGTATCGAATTGAAACTAAATTTATATCGAAATGAAAAAGACAGTGATTGAACTTCATACCGAATCGGTTTCGAATTCACATCATCCTTTTTTTGAACCAACCACTGTTTGAAATAAATTAAAACCAGTATTTTTATAAAAGTATACGAATATTATTACATAAAATATAATTATAATTTTGCCTCTTTTTCCAATCAAATAGTTTCGTTCTGAACTCCGCTCGTAGGCCTTATCAATACTTAAACAGGGCAAATCTAAAATGTCACTTTAATAACAACATTGCAAGGAAACTGATTTTAAAGATTAATATATGAGAGAAATTACTCAGCCAAGAACTACAAAAACCGTCGCCGCATATATAGGATACCTTTTAGTTTACGAGATATTCGAATTTTAAAAATTATATTTCGCTATAAGGGGTCCAAATTGTCATAGATTGTTTAGATATTTTTTTTTTTTTTTTTATTTAGTTAACAGCAAATTTAAAAATTGTGTAAGATGAAATGGTGCAAAAATCTATATGAAATCATAGGTATTTAATTTTTGAATTTATAAAATAAATATATTGTTAATTCGCAAATCCTAATAAACGTTAAAAGGTTTGACCCTTTACTTTTTATACAACTAAAATCAGGAAGCTAAACTTTATATTACAAATAATGGAAACCATGTTATTCGGGAATCACACCTCATTCCTAAACTTGTTCACAAGCGGCATTGGCCGCGTGAAAATTTATTGCTTGTGTTTTGAGACGCAAAGCATCAGCGGATGTTTCAAAAATATTATAGTGTTATTTCATTCAGATATGTTAACAAGCTAAAACGTAAGTTTTCCAAAAAAAAAAACAGCCGTTGCCGATTTTGCAATGTCATTTTCCCTCAGTTAATCTAAAATAGGGAATACATTGAATTCATTACCCATGTTCAGTAACTTGTGAGAAGTTTTCGAATTGAGGAAAAAAATAAAATTTTATTACACATCCAGTTTTAAAGAGAATGATTCATATAATATTTAAACTGAACAGGTTTAATGTTATCAAAAAACAAACGATTTGTTATTAATCACTCCATTTACAACAAGGCAACTAAAAATTTCTCGAATTAAAATTTTAGAACAACGTTACAGAACACGGGTACATATGATGTTTATAATCTCCTATATTTTAAAAAAAATATATTTTCAGAAGAAAGCCATTGTCTTTTCGGAACAGTGCAACAAAAATGGTTAGGGTGGAATCCCAGCAAGAAAAATAACTGAAATATTAAATAATATTTTGAACAAAAAATAATAATAATAATAGTCTATGATAATTGAAGATTATCCGAATTCCATAGCTGTCAGCAGACATTAAAAACTCACATATACATACGGAAATGATGACAAAAGATCTACTTTTGAATTTACATATACAGTTTGTGTTACATACGCTACGGTTAAACAAGGATCAAGAAAACCATCGACGTGTGACATACAAAAATGTTTAGTTTTTTTTAATGGCGTCGAATCTGAAATCTCTTCATACACTTTTTGTCATGTCTAGTTTCCAAGCCTTAAATCCGTTATCGTTACTCAAGGATTTTTATTAAAACTAAGATCTTCCTGATTTTAAAAATATGATCACCTATTATATACTGAACTAATTTGCATATAGTCTACGTAATATATTGCAATGTATTGAATATAAAAAGTCAGTTTTTTTTTTTTTAATTCAAAATGATTACTTTGTTGCAAACACTTGTTTACAAGAAGTTTAATTGTTTGTAATATGGCTCTACTTAACTTGTATTAATTAAGGTTAAAATTTTCTTAAAGTATCTTCTATTTATATCTTAAATTTTATTTATTAAAGAAAATTGTAAACAATGCTATTTGCAAATAGTATAAATATTTAATAAAGGCTATTACTGATGTAATAAATTTAAGTATGTTAACTTATATATCTATGTATGTATATACAATATGTGTAGATATTATTTATTTAGTTTGTATGTTTATACATGTATAAGTCAGAACTACATAAACCACAATCTATGATAAATAATTCAATTAGCTACTTCAATACGATTTGGAGGTAAATAAATTGCCAACACCAGCCAAAAGTTTCACAGAGATTTACTCAGAAATCATTTAAATTTTCTTGGAATCTCTTTTTGTTTTGTTTTTTTTTTTCACACAAATACGAGTAGGTAACAGGCATGGTATGTATAAAATGGACATTATACAGACAGTATATAGAGTATTATCTTTTGGATTGATTTGTACCTAAATTTTGGCTAGGTATTTATAATTAAAATATTTATTATATGCACAAATTTTCATTACTAAGCAATAGATAGACCGGTGTATATGCATTTAAAAATCGTTCCCAATTATCTCCAACTAAAATGAAAATATACTTGAATTTTAAGATACCGTTTCCTAAAAATTTCATCCTGACGTTATCCTTTCTTTATGAATGATATTATATATAGAATTTTGTGGAGGCTAATTTATCGACATATCATATATTTCCGAGTAGATCCGAATAAATCCGAAATTTTCAATTAAGTAGAAAAGGTTGACATAATTTTCAAATTTAAGAAATAAGTCAATTGTACTTCTGTGGTAATAATTGTACCACTAATTCTTCAATTGTACCAGTTACTTTATCCCTAGTCTGAGTAGTTTTATGCATACAACATCCTAAGTAATTACTTAGTTATTTATATTTTATTATATTTATCCAACCATTTCCATCCATTATCATTACCACCATCATTACTATTATCAACATCAGCCACTCGTTGGTACCACTACCAAAACAACCATTATCGTGCTACTGCTATCACCATTATATTAGCGCCAATAGTCTTGTAAATGGCAAATGAAACAACAAAGGCGGTATAATTAATTATTCATTGCAGATGTAGAAACGCATTAAAGCCTTAAGATTTTGATTAATACATTTATATTTAAGACAAACTGTATTCATAACGGACCACAATGAATTAAACATGATTTGTTGTTTGATATTAAAGTGTAACAGGAACTTGGAAGCTGTGGGCAAATATGTAAGTAAATATATAAAAGTATTTAGTATTTTAGACACAACTACTACATGAGAAGTCATGTTTTCTTTGTTTATGTAAATTTGAGAAGAGAATTTAGTAAAATCCTGAACTGAAATATATCAGTGTATAAAGATAATCATAAAAACAGGATGTAATAGTAAACAAATGAAAAAATTTTAGTAAATAATTGTATATTAGGGCTATTCACGTAAATAGGAATTTATTATTTATGATATTATATGTATAAAAACTAAAGAAATTATATATTAAATAATTATGACTACACAGAAAAAATTATGAAAAGAATTTTTTTAAACAAATATATTTTTGGTTATTAATTTAAATTTAATTAAAAAATTATTTGATTTAAATATTTTGTTTGCTTTTTCGCATATGATTTAAAATTCTATCAATTTCTAATTTTGAAAAATAAAAGATGCAAATTATATAAATATTTTAAATAAAAAAATAATAGAGGCTTAGACATCTATATCTTTATAAAACTTCTGCGCGTAAAATATATACAATTCATTGAGTTTGTGCTAAAGTTTTTCGCGCAGAAAAAATTCTAGAAATCACCTTTAAGATCAACTTTAAGATATTGAATGGCTTAATGCCTACCTGCGTAATACCTTTGCGCAAAGAAAAGGTCACTTCTGAATATAATTTAATGCAACTTTTTAAATGTGATTGTTTTTCTACAAGGACAGAGCCCATAGAAATTTGTTTCAGCCGGTTAATTATTTCACTTACATAAAAACGATGCTAACGCCTAAAAACATACCAATCCACCTATAACCATCTTAAGCTCCTTTACCCGAGCATGACACCCATATTATCAGATAAGTTTAAGCACCTATAACTCCACAGAAATAAATATTCCAAATAATTAAAAAATATATTAATTTATTTTATATTCCAATTTAATTAGCTTTCTAATTGGTTTACAATTTTTTGACAAAAACTGACAGCTCTTAAAATAATATAAAGAAAAAAGAAAAATCATTTTCAACTGTTTGGACTCATCATACCTATTAAAAAAGCAGTAATACGACATATGAACGAGCTTCCTTAGTGTTGAAAGGCGTGTTTAATATCAATTATTTGTTATGTACGAATTTTAAATATTTGATGAGATTATTAATCGCTTCAATATTTTTGTAACATCTACAATTTGAAAATTCATTCCAGTTCAAAGCTGGTCTACGAAGATTATTAAAAGGTCAGAATATATTTATTGTTTTTGACGATTTACTTAGACATTTGTCATATTCTTTAATGTTCTTATTGATTAATCGCTCTAGGTCATAAAGGTGCTCAGATCAGATTATAGGAAAATCTTGATTGGAAAATCCCGCAGAAATTAATGAATTAAAGGTATAGTATATTCTAAAATTATAAAATATATTAAAATTTATTTAGAGAGGACTCCTATATTCAATTCATATTATATACGTATATGAGTATTTTATATAAGTATATATAAAATTTGATGGAGCGGAATGAATTTTGATATACAGTTACGTTTTGACATCTTATATGTCCTGTTGAAAGTCATAGGTAATCACATCTGAGCTACATGAGACTTTCGAGGTCAAATGTTACAGAAATCGATAAGACTAAACTATCGTTTCTCTCAAACAAACTTAGAGGTGTCATATTTCTTTCATTCCATTTTATTTTAAATTGTATTATTTTAATATTTTTATTTTATAAATAATTATATTAAAATCCGTGCATTTTCTATTGAAGGAAGTATTACAAGAAATTATTATAGCATAATGCCCCAACAAAGAACAGAGTTGGAAGGTATATATATATATATATATATATATAATATATATAAAATTTGCCACTAGTACAGATTAATTAAAATACGACTATTTTAGTGGTTTTAAATTTTTTACTATTTTTTTAATTTGTTTATTACATTCTAAACTATAGATCAGATCAAAAATTTATTATTAATAAGAAAGAATTATTAAAATTTGATCAAATGAAATTTTAGTTCACAATATTTTTTACATAGCCATCCTATAAACTATCCTTCCTATAAGCTATATATATATATATTATATATATATATAATATATATATGTATTATATATATATATATATATATATATATATATATGAACTAAAAATTCATTTGATCAAATTTTAATAATTCTTTCCTATTAGTAATAAATTTTTGATCTGATCTATAGTTTAGAATGTAATAAACAAATTATTTGCACAGCTTTGTAACACACTTTTTGCACTTGTTATCCTCTGTAACGCACTTTTTAAAGATAAAATTGAACTTATTTTGTGACTTAAAAGCACACTTTTTGTAACAGAAGTTTTCTTAAAAAATTTGTGGAACTATCACAACTAGACCTGCTGATTCAAGGAATTCAAATTTATGGGATTTTTTAAGCAAAAAAGTCATAAAATATAAACTATTTATGACAGTTTTGGTAAATTTATTTAACCCTTTTTTAATATATAAAAAAGGGTAGTAAAATAATTAATTTAGTGGTTTAATTCATAGCAGTTTTACAGAATTGTACAAAAAATACTACTTACCTCATTTGTGGTACAGGTAAAATTTTGGGATTTTAAAACATCGAAGAATCATACCTAATGTCCTCTTTAAAATATGTAGTCCAATGAGGTAATGGCCTCTTTTGAAATTCATTGATATATTTTTTAACTAAAATTGGAAAAAATAAGCACACGGAAAGAATAAAATAACGTAATTTTCAAATTTACTATATATTATAAAAGTATCATCAAAGTATCATTCTTCCTAATTCAAAAATTCCAACAAAAATAATTTTTAAATAATAAAAAATTTCATAAACAACGCAATAAATCTGCATTTATGATACATTACCATGCGCTACATGCAGTAAATAATTGAGGAAGAATTAATACTTGGAATCGTTAAAAATATTTTTAAATTTTTTAATATGTTGGCTATATTTTAAAAATAAATTCTTATTTTATTCTATAAATTTTTTAATATATTTTTTTCAAATTTTAAAAAATCTCATTTATAGAATATTACTTCAACCATCCTAGGGTGAAAAATTTTCGAAATTTAATTTTTTTGTTTCAATTGTTTAGGTAACATTCCAAATATATAAAATATTAAAAATGAAAGAGCAATAAATAAGTTAGCGTATAGGTAAAGTTAGTGACGCGAAAACGCAACAGTGGTTGGAAACGGGTAAACACCAGCGTTACCGTTTGGGGACTTTAGTCGTTAATTGCCTCTTTTCTAACCATCTGGCGACTTTATTGGCCCTTTTTTTAAAATGGAACTAAACGGCGTCTTTTTTCGTGTTAAATGAGGGGAAACTAAGTTTTTGAAATATATCGACCCATTATATATTAATTCCAACAAAAAATTTAATTATATTGAGATTGTTTTACAATATGGTGATGTAAGAAAAGACCTTGAAAAATTTATAAATGAACTGAAACTGTTAAAATCTAAAGGTAATTATAAAGTTGATGAACAACTATTTAAAACATCAAATTTTTTTTGATCCATTAAAAAATGGATTTGATGAAAGCTTATTTATATTTTTACTTTGGCTTATAGCAGTGCCTTGCGAATCGTATTATTTCTAAATTATCACAAATGAAAAATGAATTGTCCCACAGACCTAAAGTCAACACTTATAAATTCATGCTTTCAGACTTAAATTTTTTAGATAGGAATTTGTTAGACGGGAGTCCGTGGAAACACCCCGTACAGAGGTTTAATATTTCATATTCATAAAATATTAACTATTTTTGTGAAAAAATCTTTTTTTGCAATAATAAAAATTATTGTAAATAAATTATTTTGTTATTAATAAAATTTAGTTTAGTAGGTTTTCTTAAAATACAATATTTTTGTTTTTTCTTTATCAAATAAACAAATTTTGAGGAGTTGATTTAGGTATTAAAGCAGGCCCCTTTTTGGCGACTTCATTTTTTAATCCGTTTTTTGGAGAATTTTTAAAAATTCTCAACGGAAACGCTGGTTAGCACCATTAGATTCACCGTCGTCGACTTAGTTTTATTCAATGCGTGCCAATCTCAGTTAAGTCTTAGTTTCGATTATTATCATTATTGTTATTATTATTATTATTATTATTATAATTATTATTATTATTATTATTATTATTATTATTATTATTATTACTATTATTACTATTATTATTATTATTATTATTATTACTATTAATTTAATTATTCTAAGGAAACTTTAATTAAAAATTTAATTAAAAGGTAGTAGCAGCTTTGCTCATTATATTTTTATTATTATTATTATTATTAATGTTATTATTATTATTATTATTATTATTATTATTATTATTATTATTGTTATTATTACTATTATTATTATTATTATTATTATTATTATTATTACTATTAATTTAATTATTCTAAGGAAACTTTAATTAAAAATTTAATTAAAATTAAAAGGCAGTAGCAGCTTTGCTCATCAGCTCTCAAAAAATAAAAAAAAAATAAAATTATTGAAATAAATTTATTGGGTGTTAAGAATTTTTTTTTTTTTTTTAATAAAATACTTCATTGCGAATAAAATCGAAATTTTTACATCGATTTAATGAAATATGACCCGTTTTATTTTTTATGATAAAAGAAAAAGGTAGCAATTGTGAAGGTAAAAATTGTGATTTGAAAGCTTAGAACTGAAATAAATTGTCTGAGAAATTCTGTGCCATGGAAACAAAATACCTTTTTTGTCATCCTGTGTACTAATTTTATAGGACCTTCTTAAAAATATTTAGAAATAACTTACAATTTTTTTTTTTTTACTTTAAAATGTAGAAATAGTTAAGTTGCTGCAGTTGTTTTAACAATCGTGAAGGATAAAATCAAATACACAAACATAAGTATATTTAGTGTATCACTTATACTCGCAGTAAAAGATACATTTACACACTTGTGAATTTAGTGGAAAATTATGTTAACTGCATGCTGTAATTTGCCACAACATTCTATATATTTTGTAAGCAACAACTGCATGCATTTCATTTAAAATTCAGTCGGTCCGTGTATTTGTAAGAATGCAGTAATATCAACAACAAGTAAAACAACTCAAAATACTTACTAAAACTACCACTGCAAAAAAATTTTTACATGCTTTTTACACGCATACGTCCGTAAGAAAGAATAATTACACAAAAAGAAATTAAATGAAAAAAAAAAATCTTAAACTTCTATGATAATAAAATAAAACATAGCGTTGATTTTAAAATCACTGTGTTTTCTATCAATATTAAGTAGACCTATGTCTTATTTTTAATAAAAACTAAACGAAATAACATTTTATCATTTTTGTCAAGTGTAATTCTTTAAGATTTCCTTATTACACTTCTACAAACCTTTACGTACAAGTACTAGCACGTGAACCACATTGCATGTAAGCCTAATATATGTAAGTATCTCAACATGTATTTACTATTTTCTACTCACATACATATAAATTTTAACAAACTAATACATACTTCTGTTTGAATATACTACTTTAAAGCACATATAACAATTTAAAGAAAGTAGAAGAACTTCTAAGAGGTGGTAACACAATTTAAAAAGACTTGTAAAGGAAATCAAATAGCTCTGAACATCATTTACCACCAAATATATAAAAGTACTGCAAAAAACTGAAATAACAACAGAATGTATAAAATTTAATGCGTGGAAGTAATAAATAATTATTATGTGTTATAAATGAATTCAGTAAGACTTTTTCAATGGTTTTTGTGGAAATGCAATAACCGAGGCATGTTGAAATTATGGTTTACTTTTAAGTAAATTGTATCGTCAGTGTAATAAAATGCATTCGTAAAATATAAAAAATATATAGTATATAGAAAAGAGAAATTAAATTTATTTTCATTTACCGGCAAAAATTGTTGCTAATCTGCGCATACAGTATTAAATTTTAAAATGTTTATAAAATACAAGTACAATTTAATCAGATTTAAATTAAAAAAAAAAAAAAATAATAATAATAATAATAAATAATATTCAGTTGCTCTATATCGATAAGATAAATAATCTAAAAGTTTGTAGGTTTCTGGAGAATATTACGATTACTTTTACTACTTTTAGAGCGTTTGTATAAAGCTAAGTGAAATAATGAACAAATTTTAACCAGTGTCAATAGGATTCATTTCTGCAATATAAAAATTATTTGTGTCAAATTTCACCAAATTGTCTTAAATTACCATCTGTAGTTTTATTACAAGATTTACATGACAGACAACGGGCATCGTTAAATCGACTCTACAAGTAATTCTAAGTGATACGGTATTATTTATGGTGATGGTAGAAAAATGTCTTTGTGCGTTCAAACATCAGCCTAAACGCATATTATCCTAACCCCTTCATAGGTGGTTAGGAGTATAAATACCTTTTGATGTTCAGAAATGCCGCAAAACTCCGGAAATAATTTGAATACTCTAAAGTATTTTTCAGCGACATAATGAAAGTAATATAATTTAACTTTTTTGAATTATAGTAAACTTAATGATATGTCTATAAATTTTATAACAATTTAAATTTCCTTGTAATAAGAGCTAATAACTTGTACATTTAATCTTATCATTTATTTCCCACTTAGCTCCTGAGAATAAGTATATCGAATATGTCTAAGATTTTTCAAATTTACTTCCCATATAAGACGATTTCCATAAAAAATCTATTAAAAAGTAAAACTGGGAAATATTTTAATTGTATCAAATTGACCAAAAATATAATTGTACCAACTTAATTAAAATTATAATTTTGGTTTTTTGCAGCAAAATCAAACAAAAATATAATTAATATAAGCAATTTTGGAATTGAAGTTCACTTTTATTTTTAATATTTTTTTATTAATTATTTTTTTATTTTCTTTTTTTCTATGTGTAGAGTATAAAGTTAAAAAGTATCAGGACTGTTCATGAATGTGATAAGCAGGGCAACCAAAAATATGGAAAATCCTATTTTTTCCTGAGCTTCAAATCAACCAAACTTTGAGTAATTTACACTGTTGCCAATTTAGCACACTGGCACCTTTTCTTGCACTTTTCGAATTATTTTGGTATTTCTTTTTAGCACATTGTGTGTAACTATTGCAATATTTAAAGAGTGTGTAAGCTTTATAAAAACCAATACAATTACAAACAGGTAACCTTATTATCCAATAAAATAATAACTTAATAATTTTTAAATATAGTTTGCAATTTAGTTTTACATGTAACTGAATTGATGTCGTAAATTAAAATAAAACAAAATTTGTATTAATTTCGAATCTACTTTAAAATTAAAATATTTATACATAATTAAACAACTTTCCAGCAAAAACTTTTTGGTTTTCGGTAATAACAACTACTTATCAAAGTAGTTTCTTGGTAATAAGGCGTCATTATTATTTGCCTACTCTGTATTACATTAATAAGTACTCAATAGTATAATAGCGCAGCAATATTGCAATCACATGGATGAGTTGGCTAGAGCTCCGGATTAACAACCAGAAGGTTGTTGGTTCAACCCCATTCTGAAGCTGTTAGTTTTTTATAACAAAATGTCTAAAAAGATATTTTAAACTAAAAAGGGTTTTTGTCGCTTAGGATGCTATGTGCGAGATGGTGTACTGAGTAAGACGTTAGTCATTAAAAACGAATGGTTAGTTTGTATCCAAGTTCGAGTCTCACTGACGGCAAAATTTTTTTGTTTTTTTTTTTATTTTTGTTTTCGTTTAGGTAAATATTTTTGAGTACCCCTAGAGTCAAAAAATAACTACATGAATTTGTGGATAAGTCGAACAAAAATAACTAGTTATTCAGGAAAAAAATAAGTAGTTTATTTTTGTTTCCAATTATACCTGCTAGCTTACCAGAAAAGCAAAGTTTTTGCCGTTATTATTTTATTTTTTGAAATACGAGTATCATATGAGAAATTTTTTTTTAAGTAATACCACTTGTGAATGTTTTGTTACATTTCTAAATAATTTGTTGAATACTAAAAATCAGAATATTTATAAAGACAAATTTTTTTTGAGAATTTTATTTTTTGCTAAATATTTATTTTTAAGTAAAATTCCGTTTATTTAGTTAAAATTATTTTATAATATTATCTGAATATCATTTACTTAGTTAAAAATTTTAAATTTAATAAAATTTTGATTTGGTCATTTAAAAAGAAAAATTTATTGGAAACTTCATGAATATAATGCACACTCAATAATCCGGATTATTCGATAATCTGAACGGCATTTCCTAACTCATTCTATAGTACGAATTATAAGATAAAAAGTTCTTTTTTTATTAAAATTTTAGTACAATATTTATAAAAAATACAACAAGAATTATGATATAATTATGATGAAAGAGTTGATTGTATTTGAATTCCTTAATTTTCAATTAACTTTTGTCCCAAAACTTTTTTTTTTTTTTGATAAACTGAAAATTTGTTGAAAAATATATAATATGAAATGTTATTAGACAAAGAATTTATACTCTACACATAGAAAAAAAAAGAAAATAAAAACATAATAAATAAAAAAAATAATAAAATTAAAAGTGAACTTTAATTCCAAAATTGCTTATATTAATTAAATTTTTGTTTGATTTTGCTACAAAAAACCAAAATTTTAATATTAATTAATTATAATAATTGATTTTCGGTTGTCATAACGAAATTATATATTAATTTCAACGAACAAATTAATTATATAGAGATTGTTTCAAAATACATATAGTGATGTAATAAAAACCCCCGAAAAACTAAAAAAAAAAACGGTTTCGATGAGTATTTATGTCTTAGTTTATTTCAATTTACTGTTTATATCTTTACTTTGCCACATAGCAGTGCCTCGGCGGAACGTCTTTTTTTTTTTTGTAAATTATCACTAATGAAAAATATGTTATCCCTATATATATCTTTTGAATAACTATTCATGAATTTAATTCACCCAAAACAGAATTTCTTTTGTCTTAATTATCTACCACTTACATAAAGTATCTACCACTTCTATAAAGTATTTTGAAATTACATTGATCTGCTATATAAAAGTATATTAAAATCAAACGCAAAAATTTATTTATATGATTAACAACGGAATTATTTATAAAAATGCACTCTTATAAATTACAAGTTATGAAGTAGTTTCAATGAAATATTTTATTTAAAATCACTATTGTTAGAAAACTCTATATATAAACTCCCATAATAGAAACATTACTACATGGAAACATATAGGGTGTAACTACACAGGTCAACAACAAAATCCTAAAAAATATTTACATCGCGAATAATTCTGCAAAATTCTTATTCCCTTGGCTTGGTATAGTATAGAAAGTTATATGAAACTTTTTCATCATGTCACAATTTTAACCCATTGACGACAAAAAAAATATGTTTCTCTGTGGAGTTTTCAGATTATATATTTTTCTAAGGAATAGATAGAGCAAATTATTCACTCATGTTTTACGGACATGAAATCGTGCTGTAAATATGTAGTATAAGTCAAGCTTCCAACTTGCCACATATTGCCCCAGAAATATTTAAAGTTATAGAAATCAAGAATTTCTTTATTAACCTTCAAAATACCATGGAAAAGGAGGAAAAGTTTGTATTTTATATAACTAACACATGACCGTAGTTCTTAAAATTGATAAAAGTTTTCAAATCGCACTGACAGAAAACTGTAGGCATCAAACGTTTGAAAAAAATAAAAATGCAAATTTAAAGTCAACAAAATATTATAAAAAATTGCATCATGAATAATTCTGGTTAATTTTTACTCTTTAGACTAAATATAGTGTCAAAAGTAAAACGAAACAACAAAATTAGAAAAAAAATATACACCGTACATAATTCCGATTAATTTTGATATAGTGTTGAAAATTAAATGAAACATTTCTATCACGTCACAATTTTAACAAAAATATATTTGTTTTTAAGTTCATGGAAAAATGTATGCATATGTTTTTTCTTAAATTATGATTTAAGAAAGTACTATTTTTAATTATTTTCTTATAATAAGAGCGGCAATAGTCTATTAGTATAGTAGAATTCCATATGACTTGATAAAATCTTTCAGTAACAGCGTTTTGGTGAAAAAGCTCTTCTTGTTCATTTTTGAATTTTAAACATTTCTAGGGGCTATGTAGGATAAGTTTGAGACATGATATATTTTGCAATTTTATTGCACTATTTCTTCTTTATGAAATTGCTATACATATTACCCAGAAAATTATATAATCTAAAAATATCTTAGAAGTACATATTTCTTTGGTCAACAATGGGTTAAAAGTGTGATTTTATGGAAATGTTTCGTTTAACTCTGATCACTACATTTACTCCAAGGAGTAAGAATTAAGTGAAATTTTTGCTAACTTTGGTTGACTTTGTTACTTAAATTTGGATTTTTATTTTTTTTAAACGTCTGCGCATTTTAAGTATATTCCATTTTTGATATCTACGGTCATGTGATAGTTACATCAAATACAAGGTTCCCAAATATATTTACCTGACTTTTATATTTCTGAATTTTTTCTTTAAGTACTTTAAAACAGGTTCAAAAATTACCCTGATACTTATAACCGATTCGAAGATATTCAGTCTAAAATTTACAAAATATGCTCTGTAGATTTCCATTTTTTTTTTTGTTTGTTTAATTAAAAAAAAAGTCATCTATAAGTTTCAAAATAGTAAAATATTTTATACAACACTTTCAAGAAGACACAATTTTATTTAAAATAGTATATAGTAAGACTATTTGGTACGTCAAACATTTCGAATAAATAAATTTCAAATAAGAAAAACGTTGTAAATTATAAAATCTATATTTTTTCATAGCATTTTTGATACGGCTTTTTTATACAAAGTTGTGAGCTTCATTACCAAAATTGGAAGAAAACATAGAGATTTTAGGATTTTCTACCTTATATGGAGCGATCCATTTAGATGTTTTTTACAAATTTTTTTAAAACAAAGCACTCAAAATGTGAATGGATATCGGAATCGTTATTGTGACACGAAAAAACATTCTCTGACATTAGATTCTTACATTAAATTAATTCAAATGTTGGACTTGATTACACTGTAAGTGATGCATTTGGATATTCTAATTTTTTCTAGTAGTAATACGGGTATCTCGCGAGTTACGCGAGTATTGTTGAATTCTAATTCTTGTACTATACTTATCGAGGAAGACCTTTGACTTTACATAAGACCAAAATAATCTGGAAGTGCGATATCATATGGTCCGAAGCACGAAATTTGCTGCTAGTCGACGTGATTTCTCAATAAAGCTTTTGCTTCGATCGCTGTATATGCGTAGCATCGTCTTGCTGAACGAAAAAATAAAAATCACAAAATAATTTTTATACGATGACTTTTATGATAAAAGTCATAAATGTTAATGTCCCTGTTTGTAAATGTAGTATTTTTGGTCGCACATTTGCTCAATTTATACATTTTCTTTCGGTCCTACAAACATTTTTAATTTAGCAGATTATAGCATATTTTTGAGAATTTTGCATATGACTTAAAAAAATTTCTCGCAACACTGGCTGTTAAGTATTAGTGAGAAGCTTGTACCACTTTTATTACGTATGTGCTGGTGAAAGACTAAACTAGCTTGTAAAAATTTAGGTGGTTCTTAATGTTAATAAAATGTTGTAGAATAAACTTAATCACTAGTATATAAGCAAATGTAATTTATGTCAGTCGTTCAAAGTCGGTCGTAATGTGGAGTCGTTAAGATCAAGTTCAGTCATAAGGTTGCCATAGTGTTGTAAGTTTGTGTGTTTTAAAGCATAAATAAAGAACTATGTTTGGATCTAAAAGCAACTTGTTGTGACTTCTCATTACTTCTAATTAAAAGGACCCCCGGTTTATTTAAAGAAAATAAGCAAACGTTTTTAAAAACGCGAAAAAATTAACAATGTTTTATACAAAGATTCAAGATGTTTTTATATAAAAATAAAAAATATGAGCAAAATTTGAAATAATTATAAACCCTTCCATTAATTTTTAAAACTAATAATATTCTAAACTTTTGTCACCGAAAATTTCTTTGAATTAAGATAAAAATTTCATTTTTTTTAATTACAAATAACAAAAAAAAAAAAAAAAACCTGAATGAAGTTTTCCGCTTTTAATTTATTAATTTAATATCCATTAAAAACCCATATACGACAAATTTTCATTTGTAATTGCCTGGTACTTTTTTTTTAAATATACTGCTTAATGCACATAAATTTAATTCAACTATATATTGTTTTCTGTTTTTTTTTTATATATACGCCCTAGAAGCATTTATGTTTTTACTTTAATTTTGCATTATTTTTTCTTTTCAGCATTTGCCATTTCCAATATATAACAAAAATATTTCATTGAAATTAATTAAATGCACAGCAAAAATAAAAAATATTAAAAAAAATACATTCAGCAAATTGATTATAAAAAATTTTGTTGTAAAAGCATTTAAAAACAATAATATTATTGCTTTTATTGCATTTGGTATTCAAAACACACAGACCTCAGTCAGGACAAGTTTATCAATACATGGCAGGAGTAGTGGGTTTTACAGAGGATTGCTTAAATATTTTATAGAAGATAAGGCAAGTACGAGTAGTTATGAATGTATATGATAATGTTTGGCATTAAACTACTATTAACATAGTTGCCAAACTGCAATATGTATGGATTATATTTTTGCAAACGAAAAAAAAAAAAGAAAATTTAACCCACGTATAACATAAAAATGTCGCAAATAGCGAATTGTATATGAAATACGTACTAAAGTTAAAAAAAAAAATGCATACAAACGCTTAATGTTGGAGGTTTTATTAAATACTTGTCGTTTGAGAGTAATTTTATGATTGCTAATATTTTTTTTTTTTTTTTTTTTTAAATTTTATAGGTAAAGAAATGTTTATATAAATAATAAAAAAAGTTGATAATATACGGTGGTGTCTTGAACTTAGATAATGTGTATTCCCTAGAGTACCCAATTATTCGGGTTTTCATATCAATCGGTTAACTCGACAAATAATTATTCAAGATTAAAAGTTGATCGGTTAATAACCGATTAATAGCAAATTATTCGATTAACCGAATAGTCTTAGTAATACGTGTACAAATATAAATAACCTTACTTATAGGATTTAATCTATTGAAATAGATTTTCAGAAACATAATATAGATCAAATTATTTCAAAATGGTTTATCTTATCAATTCTTTTGCCTATTTGTATGAAAAAAAAAATAATTTTTTGACCTGATGCTACAAAATATTCTCCAAATATCTTAAAAATAGAAGATTTTCTAAATTTATAACTTCCGGAAACTAAATTTCGGTTAGTCGGTTATTCGACGTAAATTATTTGATTTATTCGTTATTCGAAAACAGATAATTTTAAATTATTCTAACAGTTAGTCGACCAAAATTGATCGAATAACTGAATGAGGGTTAATGAATTGGACACACTAGTATTTGCTAATGCACACTTAGTTAAATATTTTGTACTACTGTCTTATTTGTATTGAATTCTCCACTCTTTTGATCAACTTACCATCTTATACAACTGATTAAGCTACCGAATTATACATAAACTAGCTATGATTTATAATTCAATATCTATCTAATAATACAAGTATATAAGGTTTTGGACTTGATCAATCAAGAGTGATTCCTAAGTTTATTTAGGGCGCAGAATTCGAATCCTTTACAAAAATAAAAAATGAAAAAATTTTAACTTAAAATTGACATTTTCAGATTAATTCTAAAAGTCTTGCCCACTCTAGCGGTTCATAGATAAAATCTGTGATTTTAAGCATTTTGATTATGATTTCAGCGCCTTGCCTTACGCAAATGAAGTTATTTTTCTCTATTTATTACTTCCTATCATTCGCTGTCTCATTCTATCAATCCAATATCAATAAAATACAAAAAAAAAAAAAAAAAAATCTAGTATCATGAGGGCATTTTCCATGAAAAAAATCTTAAGCCAATTAAGGTTAATCGATTTAAGTATAACGTTTGAGAGTTCAAATATTCTTAGCCTAACTTAACATGTATAAATATACACTTTTATCTTAAGTTACAAACATGGGTCCTCTATCCTATGAAAAGAAAAAAGTGACAAACATATGTAGCAATAAAAAAGCGATAATAAAATGAACAAGAAAATCACAATCTTATTAATAACAAAAACAGTTTTTAAATTATTTAATAGAATAAGAAAAATATCTATTATTGTGTAGTAACATGGAGTTGCATAAATAATGTACGAAATGTGGATATACTAAAAAGTGGGTTCTGTTAGATTGAAAGAAAACATTAACAAAGAAATCATACATATACAAAGTCACGTGATCTGGAAATTTTAGATCATAGACAAATGTAACAATTCTATTAAATCATATTTCTATCTTTATGAAATTAACCGTAGTTGTACACTTCTAATCCATATAAAATTAATGACATTAGAAGGCTGTGATCAATTTGTTTCATAATTTATTATATATATATATATATATATATATTAAATACCACCTTATACTAAGTCTACCGAATCAAAGTACTGAATTTCATATTCATTTTATTGCCAGATATTCCATCCATGATGTTAAACTCAGTCAGTAGTAACAACGGTTGTACAAATTTCCTGTCTACGATATCTTAGTACTGCACTATATGGTTTATCAACCTAATTTTCTTTCCTATTTCCTTCTTCCCACTTTGCAGAGGTGTAACGAAATCCACATCAATCTATTTAAACTCTGCCGGATTCAACCGACTAACTAATGTACTGGAAAGAAAGGAAAAGTAACCAGAAAGACCCGAAATAGCTAACCTATTTGGCGCAAAATCGTCAAATTGAAAAAAAAAAATCGTCAAATCGAATAAAATATATTTTTAAACATCTGGATTAGTTCTGATATTATCAAAGAATTCATTTGTAGTTGTGTATATATCTAAAAAAAATATATATCTGAATGCTTGTTCAAAAACACATGTTGGCGACATACTTTTCATTTTTTCTATTTTTTTGCCATTTTAAGACATCTCTTTGACTGATCTCTCGAAACTCCTAAAATATAAATATATTCTAAAGACCTTACAGAATCATAAACTGTTTAGTTTTTTTCCAATACTATATACACTTCTCAGGGGATCATTTGTTAGATTTTAAATTGAAATTAAAGGTCCTAGATATAGAATATTGAATATTCTACCATGTAAGTTTATGCGCAATTCGTACGAAAATTATTTATCAAATTTTTCAAACCGATATGTGTGTTGACTATCGAAAAATATTGCAAAATGGTAATGGTGTTGTTTTTTCCTTCATAAAATTAATATTTTGTTTAAATAATATCTCAATTTATAAATTTTTTCCAAAATAGAATTTTAAAATATAATATGAATATGCTGAATTATGTAATTGTTCCATTTCTAAAATACTATGAAAATAAAATTTATATCTTATGTAGTTTTTCATTTTGGCGACAGATTTATATGGGAAAGTGTTGACTTCTTCACATTTTTTTTTTTTTAATTTGCTATTGTCAACTCTTTTTTTATAATTTAATGTAAATGAATGGCAATCCAGACATATTTATCTATTAAGCAAAATGAAAAAAGTTAGAATACGTTAGACAATATTAAAGTTATTAAACCATAAGCCATTAACATGTCTTCGAAAACATGTTAATAATCTAAGGAATTACTAATAATTTTAGTATTTTATAACCGATTTTAACTTTTCTATTTTAATTGATAGATAACTATGGCTAGATTGCGACTCCTTTGCATTAAATTAGCAATTTTTTTCAAAAGGCTGTGAAAAAGTAAAAATTTTCCTAAATAAATGTACTATACAAACTTTAGGGTTGATGCTTCACGTGTTAGCGATATACGATCACTTTAATATTTTCCACACTATATTCTCAGATAGAAAAACAAACAATCCTAGGGGTGTTACAGTCGAAATTAGAATTTCAGTGTTTTTTGCAGCAGTCCAATAATGCAAGGTTTCTCAAACGGAAGTCCGCGGACACCTAGGGACCGTAGCAACGTTTCAGAGGGTTCACAAGTGAGACCGAAAACGTTTATGGAATTTTACATTATATGTATATTTTTTTCGGCATATACAATTATGGATTCTACGGTGCCATTCACTTGGATGGGGAAAAATCTATTAATATTTCGTACAATATATCAATTCTAATAGCAAAAGCAAAAAAAAAACATAATTAGTAATCTTTTAATTAAGCCTTAATTTGCTGTCGTTAGGGATGTAAAATAAAAAGTAATGAGAATATATCTGTCTGATAACTCTGAAATGAATAAATTGATGGCCTGCAGTGTAATGAAACGAATGATTTAAGAAAACTTTTATTTTATTGCAGTGTAATATTGTGTAATCCAGAGACTTGTTGCGAGAACCTTAATTCTTATATTTAAAGTGCTCTTTAAACTACCATAAACGTAGTAAATTTTATAAAAAGCAGTGCCTTAAAAAATAAAATTCTTAAACCACTATGTATCGATTTAAATGCAAAACATAAGAAATTACTACTTCATATCGATATCCTTTGAATTCTGAAGAGAAATATACTAAAGAAATTATACAAATTTAGGACAGAACTAGACATATTTCTTTTATACTAAAATTAAGATTTTTACAAAAAATTTACAGAAAACTATTTTTACATACTACTTTGCTTATATCTCAAAATTTTCCTGGACGATAAACAATCTTAACATTAAGCTGCAAGGCAGACAATTAAATATAATAAATAAATCTGATTCAATAAGTGGTTTTATGTACAAAATTTCTTTATAGAAAAGACGTCTTTACCAAAATATTCACCATTTGCACTGCTTAATGATATCTTGGATCCATCTGAAGTTCTAAAAAATATATATATATATGAAAGGTGTAATAATACAATTGATTTCTCTTAATAATAAATTTTACCGATATTATCCGGTATAATTTTCAACAGTTTACTTCGTAATCCATTCAATATTGCTATTGATGACATACCAGATAATTTTCAAGAATAAGAAATAGAACTTGCCACACTCACATCGGTTGGAAATGAAGCACTTAAACTTTTGCTGAAGTTGGTATCTACATATTTAAGTGAAAATATTTTTTCTGCCCTACAGTTCATAAAATTCAAATTTAGATCACGTTTGAATGTGGAGAATAAAGTAAGAAATTTCTTCTATTGTTAAAAATTATTAAAACCATAGGCATTTTGTTATATTTACTGCCTTGTTCATAATAAAAATTTTAACTTTATCAGCATAATAAAATAAATTTCCAAAAATTTTAATAATAAAAATTTTTAAATTTAAAATTTTTATTATGAATAAGGCCTTTAATATTTTTTAATTCTTTATGAGCTTTAAAAGATTCACTGTTTTTATATTTAATAAATAAACGAATTTTGGTAACGCATTTTTTTTAAATAAATACGTTTTTACTAATTGTCTTTTCTACTATAGAGAGAAAACAAAAATTTTCTAACAAACAAAAAAAAAAAAAAGAAACGCAATTTTGGACCTCACAACTTTAGATTTTTTAAAATTTGGGATACACTCTCTTTATATCAATACAGAATTTGAAGTTCTTCAAAATTTTCAAGAGGTAGGAACCTGTGGTTTAATGTACATCTATTTTTTCAAAATATGCAGAAAATGAAAAATTCTTCTTAGAAACAAATGGCTTTTGTTGTTTTTTTAAAATAACTACTTCATTGGTTAAGAAATTATGTCTAGACTTAAGTACAATTTCTACTTACTTGTTTATACATGTATATTTAATATTTTTTTTCGCACTGCATGTTTTGTCATGTATTTGTAAATATATGTATAAACATTATATGGAGGAAAATAAAGGTTTTTAAATTTTTGGTATCACCACCTAGAAATGTTCGAATAGCCCAAAACTGATTAAAATACTAAAAAGTACATTTTTTATTTTATTCAAATATAAACAATTGATTACAACTTAACTTTTCTTCGTTTTCACCTTTTCACTCTCAAATTTCACAAAAATCTGTTGTTTTGCATATAACTCATTTTTTTACTATTACAACAATTTAAGATCATAAAATTATTTATAGGATCTATAAAACTTCAATACTAAATATCAAGTTTCATTCCTCTCCCTCAAATTCTCATTGAAATCTTATTTTACTATCATCATATCAGTTATGTAATCTTCTTGATTTTGAACATTTCAGAGGGTTCATAATCTGTAGAATTCAACAAGATATATAGCCAGAAAATTTCAATTAAAATTATTTATTTATGATATGGGAAAAAATTACATGACACCATTTCCAAGATTTTGATCGCTTTAAGTCACCTCTATTTTTTTTTTTTCAATCAGTCCAAAAGTTTGCGTGTCTTAGTTTTTCTACTATTTGAACATTTGTAGGGGGTGAAAATAAGAAACTGGACATTTTTTCTAATGAGGGCCACCAAAACATACACATATGTGTGAATAAATATGAATAAATAGGTATTGTATTTAAATCAAGACAACATTTTTTAGGATGTGGGAGAATAGTTCAAGGGTTCATATATCAATCCTGGTGACTTTCGAGGTTTTGTTTTAGTATAAAAATGTTTTTTTAAGTTTAAACAAAATCTGTTTATGAACCATATTATACTTTCTGTTCTTTAGGTATAATCCTA
Organism: Protocalliphora azurea; assembly: GCA_932274085.1. Classification (NCBI taxonomy): domain Eukaryota; kingdom Metazoa; phylum Arthropoda; class Insecta; order Diptera; family Calliphoridae; genus Protocalliphora; species Protocalliphora azurea. The sequence goes on along the minus strand of OW026520.1, from coordinate 3,529,782 downwards.
TAAGGAAATTCCAGCCAGGAATACGAATTCTGAATTTTCAGCGACTCACTTCATTAAACTAATTCATGCTCAAACCAAGTATATCCACCTAATATAATCTTACTTATTAATATTGCAAAAATTAGAAAAATTTACAAAAATTCTTTCAAACTGTATTTAAGTTTACGTATTCAGTATGACAGGAAAGCAACAATAGTAGCTAGTTGCCCAAAAACAACCGAACTATGCAACCGAGCAATGCAAGTCATAAAAAGAAAATATACTGCTAATGGCAGTGGTGCATTTTAATGTGAAATTTTTCACTACAATTTGTTATAGTTACTAGTAAAGTCATAGCACTAGTATACAACCATTACTGCCTGGAAGTAAGTAATTGCAGTTAGGAGTACATATGAATATTCAATACATGATGATATCTTCTAGCTAAAATTGTAGGTCGTTTATATGTCCACGTTTCGTTTTATATATCAATACTTCTAAATGATAATATGTATAATAATAGGAAAATATGTTTGTGTTTTTCTTTTTTTTTAATTTTTAAGGAAGGATGGAAGATATTCATAAAAATAGCTGTGTTTAAAAGTTAATTGAGGTATGATTACGGTTTTAAGAAACTAAAATATAATTTGTTAGCTTTTGCTTATAGAGAAGAATCTAAAAATACATAAGTGTGTAATTATCATTTTATTAACTTAAATTTGTTTCCACTTTAAATTTAATCTTGAACTGAATGTTTTTTTGTGTTTTGTAAAAAAATTCTAACATTAAGCAACCACTTTTTTTTCAGGCTAATGCTCACATTAGCGATGAATTGGGTTAATAAAAACGTTTTAACGCTTTTTACCTGCTTGCCATTAACATAAGCATTAAAAATGGTTGCTCATATACAAAACAAAAAATTGCTAACTTTATGCCAAAAGTACTTTTATACTCAAACCATCATATGAACGCTAATCCCATGAAAAAATTCAACATTAATATTAAATTCAGCCAACAATTTAGAAGTTTTTTCGGACAACATTTCGCTTACAAAAAATTATATAAATTATTATATATATATAGATTTTTTAATACCAGGACTTAAATACCACCATAACTTTCCTAAAGATAACATAACTTTAATTCTTTTTGCTAGAATGCCTAAAAATTGTTTTTTTTTTTAACAAATACGTAATATTTTGCTGCAAATGAGTTAAGTATATTGAAAACATATTAAAAAGCATTTAACAGATTTTCTATAACTGATTATGTTCAAAGGTCTCGATGGTAATTTACTATAAAGTGCTGTTGGATATGTATATTTGTTTGGTTACAAAAAGGAATTCATAAAACTTAACAAAACATTTAGATTACGGATTAAAATTAACCTTTGTTTCCTTTGTCGTAATGTCCTTATCGACACTTCCTTTTATTTTGTTATATAACAACGTTATTTAAAAAATGTTTATGAAGTTTAAAGCAAAAAAATGGGAAGGCATTCCATATAAATAACTTTGTTATTTGTTTCAGTTAAAATAAATATTTACTCTTAACAATTTATACTAAGGTCCTCTTGGTTTTTCGTTCTTCTCGGTTTAAGCTTTAAATCAAGCAATCACTTTTATATTTAAAATCCTATTTCGGAAGGACATTTATATAGGGGTTATATGATATAAGGTATTGATTTGAACCAGTTTCAATAGGGATTGTCAATGGACCATAAGAGGAATATTTGATCACAAGATTTGTATGGTCGAACAGATGGTTAGAGGACTGAAAGAACACTTTTGAATCGATTGAAGAAGTGATTCTAAAATGAATAGTATAATTTAAGGTGACTAATCGACCACTGATTTTGGACGTTACTTTTCTACAATTTCTGGCATGGTTTGAATAAAATTTTATTTAGCAGGGTATTCAAATTATTTCATTTTTTCTACTTTTCAAATAAAATGAATAATTCGAATAAGATTTTTTTGTTTATTAGAATTTTTCGAAAAAAATAAAAATATATAAAATATTTGGGATTCTTAAGCTTATTTAAAAATTTTATTATTATTGTTATTTCAACCATTTAAAAGCTAACAAATCTTTTACAATGTCATGACGAAATTATCAATGAAAATTTGTGTAGATTAAAAATTAAAATATAAATACTTTTAACACAGATGACGTTTATTTTTAATAAAACAACTTTTCAGGAGCGTTAAATAACTCTTTCAAAAATTAAAATATAGAACACAAAAGTTTATTTTTACGATTTTTATCTCCAAATCTAGAGAAGCCGATTAGTGCAAACGATCTGCCTTCAAAAGGTTTCTTCTACACGCAGAGAATAAATATGGTTGCGGTGACCATAATTTAAGAGCAAGACATTAAGATTAGACTATATTTTTACTGTAAAAATGTTCATGGTCATAAATAATAATAAATATGAAAATTAAAATCATAAAACGATCTAACTTTATCTAACTTTATGATCAGATTTTTTAATATTTTTAATAAAATTTTTATAATGTTACGATCCGATTTTGTTACATTATGATTCGATTTTATTAAGTTATAACAAAACCGGTATATCATACGTATTATACGAAAAAACTTATCAAAATTTCTGACAACATATTTAAAATTTATCAAATATTATTTTTCAATAATTACACTCTGTTAGTGTCAAATTTTGGCTAGCTGGGCACCCCATTGGTGAAGCTAATTCGAGCACACTGAATTCAATGGTGGTAACCGTTTTTTGAAGTTAGCATTCGTATTCGCGATATTCTGGTTTAAACTTAATTATTGAAGTACCACATATTATAGTAAATTACAAATGTAAACATAAGATCGATTGAATATATACTCCAATCACAAATTAAAGCTATTTCAGCCTGATTTTTAATGTTCTTATATCTTTATTTGAAAAGGTGCTCATTAGTAACGCTATTTAGCATACTTGTGAATTGTATTAATATTTTTGTTAGTTTAAAGTGCTTTTATTTAAATCTCCTAATCCATTTTTGAAAAAAATTGTTCCGTTTTCAACTATCAACGACTTGACTTAAATTTATTGTCCCGATCCTCATCTCTGATTAAGATGTTAATACGGTCGTAATTTTTGATACAACTTAACATTCAAAAGTACTCCTTGGAATCATAGTTGGTTATTCAACAAATCGATTTAAAAATTAACTTTTTAAATTAAAATATATTGTGGATATATTTAATTTTCGAAAAGAAACCTGTAATGGTATTTTATGTTTCTTCCCTTTTTTTTTTTTTTTGAGCTGATTGAGATTAACTCTTGGTTCAGATTAGCACTCGGTATTCCGAAGTAATAATTAAATTGGGATGAACACTATCCCCTATTTCCAAGTATATTTCCTCTTTTCAGAGCTTTCTGAAGCTCCAGACGATGTAGAAAATTAAAATTCGGTTTACTTAAGAAACTATTCGTCCCTCAAATCCTAACGCAGCCGGATTTTGAAATTTCTATCAGGGAACGGAGATAGCCGGATTTATGACACTGATTTTGTATTTAAAAACTTGCAAACGAAAAGTATTTTAAATAGGCAATCATTTCTAAAAATTATAAATTCCTGTATTCTGTAAATCGAATTCCAATGAAAGTGAAGCTGTTCCGAATTTCAAGGGTATCATATAATGTAATATATTTAACAAAACTAATTGATCTTTGATGAGTGTTTTTGGCTTAGCTTATTTTAAGAGAAGGATCATATTTATAAAGATCTTCATATTTTACAATAATATTTAGCTTGAATAAAATCACTTAATAATGTTTTATCATATTTAATCCTTCATTTTTAATGTACAAATTATATACTTTGAGGTTTGCACTAAATAAAAATAAAAAAACTATTAAAAATTTGAATTTTAGTACTCTGAGAGTGAAAAAGTACCATTTGAAATTTATTTTGATATCAAAAATTCCCTGGTCTTGATCAGTTATATTTATTGCCATTCTTATATCTATATATCCAAGATTTTTATAAATGTAATTTGACACAATAAAGTTCTACGCTCTCAAATTTTGTAAATGTCGACCTATAATTGAGTATATATTCCATATAACAACTTCCAAATGTCACTTTAACGTGTATTAATCCCAAACATATATTTTATATTGAACTAAATTCAGAGTCAAAAAAGCGAAAATGAAATGAAACAATCTACCAAAATTAAAAAAAAAAAACTGTTTCTTTATCTGGTAGAAGAATAGAGAATAGCCCAGGAATAATATTAGCCAATTATAACGAGCATACGTCGTCTGAAGCCCACTTACTAACTCTTAGTAAAAAAATTTATATTTTAGGAAGTTTTGATTTACTGTTGCAAAATTGGATATACAACAGGCACAAACAAGTGTCCTTATCTCGATTTCAGAATAATATAAAAAATAGTCATATGCTTTTTCCTTCGGATTCTTCCTTTACTAGTAAGTTACTGTGTATGTTTGCAAATATGTCCAACATCAAAAAAAAAAATTTTTTTGTGTTTATGTCGTAGAAGTTAAAGTCTTTATACTTTTAACTTAGGCACGCACTAACTTTGTCCTTATTTTGGCTCAGAGTTCATTTTGTCGTTCGTTTATTGCTTTGGAATTTCTCGCGTAAAAACTGTCACTATAAATTATTATCAAAGATTATAAAGTCGACTGTCAATGAGTTAAATGGGAAATAAATCGAAAATTCCGTTTTATTGTGAAAGTGTGTTATGCGTGTGAGTGTGTGTGTGTTTGTGTATGTATATAAGTAAGTACTTGTTTAAATTTAAGTGATTGTGAGTGTAAGAGTATGATAGTGTTTGTTAGTGTTTATATTTTTGAAATAAAGTTATTTTTTAGCTCAAATGTGTTAATCACATTGGCTTGAGCATAAGTACGTTTGGGTGTGCGTTTATATGTCTGATATGTAATCAGGAATAAACTTATGGAAAATGTGAACTTTATTAAACCTACACTTCTTTGCATTTCAGATTTTAAACAATAACAGGCAATAATATTAAATGTAGAGCAGTGGATAAGAATGAGTTTTATGTTTGTGGCATTTCATTATTTAGGCGACTTTGGCATTTTATTTGTTTACTTTTCTTATTTTTTATTATATTTTTTGGGTTGCCTTTATTGGTTAAAGATTTATGACACTACACAAAAAATCCTGAAAGATAATAAGTGGCACAAGTTTTGAGTTTGTCATAAACAAGGAAAAGTAATTTAAAAAGTTACACATAAAAAATATATTTCGATTTTTAAAGGGGAAAGTTAAAGAAATCAAGGGGGATGTTTACAGTATATCCAATATATGGGCCTATCCTTCTAAAAAAGGCCCTTTTTAAGATAACTATTTTACAAGACTGCATTTAAAGAAAAGCTTTATCTTTAAGTTTATTATAAATATAAAATTTATTCTATAACACAATTGCTATAATTAAAAACATATGTTATTATTATTTCTATGTGTTTACGTAGCTATTTGCAAACTTAAATTGAAACACATGATGAAAGGCTGTCAACTTTCTTTCTTTCTTAAAAGCCAACAAGTGCACAGGAAATCCTTTAGGAAAATATGTTGATTTTTACCAGATAACATGCAGACCAATAAACAGATAGAGAGACTGACAAATAAGCTGAACAATATTAACCGACAGAAGCCAAGATAAAATATTGTCATTATTAAGTATTGTCCTGGATTACTGTACGTATGTATGTATGTTAACGTATATACCAACATAATATGTAAAAATGTTTTATTATTTTCATTACCTTAACAATAAATTAACTGTCAGTTTTTAGAATAGGAAATTATGTAAATTTTTGTTAATAAGACTTGTGACAGCATTTTAAAGTAGTAGAAATTTACAAATGCAAATATAAAATAACAAATTGATGTAATGTAAGATGTTCTTGTTTGTATTTCTGCTTATTATTTTATTTTATTTTATTTTTGTTCTGTCTCCGACCGACAGCATACTGAAAAAAAAAAGAAGTTGTAGTGAAATTAAAGTTGTGTTCTATCTAAATAAATTATAAAATAAGTATAAGAAGGATAGTCCTTTTGGATTTTACTTAAGATGGAGAGGCAAGTATATTGTGCAAAATCTATATATAAAAATAGTAAATATAACATTGATATTTTTATTATGAATATAAATTTGAAATAAACTTGTTATAATTGTCAAAATAAACAACTTTTTTAACGGGCTGAAATATTTTAAATTAAAATTCGAGAAGATCTTTTCACGGATAAAACCAACTTTATATTCAGTGTAAAGATTTTATTTATGATTTGACATATACTACGATTATACACACCTCTCACTTGCAATTAAAAATATTGTAAAATATAAATTTTGCTGCATAAGCGGTGAGCTAATATTTTATTTGCAAAAAATAAACTCACGAAAACAAAACGTGATTAGTGAAAATAATTACAAAAATTCGTATGGCATTGCCACTTCTTTTTTTCCCCATCCGGCATGATAAATAAGAACGCATATAGAAACATAAATATTTGTATAGTTTCCGAAAGTTTTAATTAAGGAAACCCAGCAGAAACTTAACTCCCAATTTTAGTAGTAATAGCTTGCTGTATGAATTACACTCCGTTCCCAGTATTACCTTAAACTCCGTTCCCAGTATTACCTATTAGTACTTAAATAATTATTTTTTAGTAGATATGAAGGATATGTAGGTGAGTTGTCTAGAGCGTCTAACACAATAAATTTTTAATGCATACAAATACAAGTCGATTGTATTGTAGCGAGTAAGACGACAGACTAATAATCGGAAGCAGTGTATTGATACATAGATTGAAATCTCAATCGAGCCAGATTTTTATTTCTTGTGCATAAAGAATAGCAGCATCAAAAACAACTATTTTGGTACCCAAATAAAACCTAGTGAAATTTTTGACATCGCGAAGAAAACTCGTCAGTTACAGCACCGAAAAAGGTAGCTGTTTTGCATGTTTTTTTTTTTCAAACAAAATATGTTATTTAGTAGGCAAATATAGAAATCATTGTAAATCATTCACGAGATTTTGAGATTTTGATCATGGGAAGGCTAGACGTTGACATAGGTAATGCCCTATTAATTCGGTGACCTCCATATATACTCCGCATAGATTGTTTCCTGCCACGCTAATGCGACGTAAATGTGCCTGTAAATTTCATCCTCTTACTTGGGTCGGTTTTATTCAGTTTCAACAAACTTTTTTTATCCTCGTTTGGATCACTCCAGAGAACTTTAGTTAGACTGAGTACAAGTGTAACATTTGTCTTGATTTACTTCTGAGGCTTTCACTACATTTTTAAATCGCTTTAATGCATTATATCGAAAAAATATAAAAGGTCTGTTCGTTTGCATTTTTACTTGTTCTGCTATTTTTGCAAGTATTTTACTCGAAAAGCGTTTCTCTACACATGCAAATAGTAAAAGTAGTAAACATTTTAAGAGAAAATAATTTTCTCTTTTTTACAAGCAAAACTAGTAAAAGTATTTCCTATCGAATCTTATATTGCACAGTGGGGCAGAATCAAAATTTTTTGGAAATAAATCTGTAACTTCTGATTGGCTGGTTGGATTTTCATGAAATTTGGTACAGGCGTAGCAGAAGAGCGTGCAATATTATGCTTGGAAGGGGGTACAACAACCCCTCCATGGGCGGAGCTAAGGAGGCTCAAAGTTATGTACCTTTGACATAAAAAATTTTTAATCGCTTGCAAAATTTTTGTTTCTCGTCAGATTTAAAATATTTTTATACATTGTTTTAGGTCCTGATAAGACCTATCACAAATATGCTCGCATGCCCTATTTATATCTTACAGTTTTCGAGTTATTTGCGTTTGAATTTTTAAGCACCATAATTTTACATATTCTTAATCCAGTTTTTTTTTTTTCATATATATCCTAGTATTTCCGACCGATTTTATTAGTTTTTTTCTTAACTAGTTAAAGAACAAAATTATCTATTGAATAAGAAAAATTTGTTGATACCTTTACCGACTCCTAAAATAAACGATCTTGAATTTGAAAATTGCAAAAAAGACGACTTTTCTTTGCCGAAAAAGTATCTACACTCTTTTTTATCTAAAATAAAATTTTCCTTAGCAACATATAATAATTTTGCACTTTTCTGAAAGGTAACTTCACACAGATGACTTTAAGATAAAAAACAAGTCCAATAACTCAATTGATCGTGGTGCACACCCTCCCGAATTCGACCCATTTTATATGAAAGTTTTGATTTTAGACCATTTTTTCTCAAATCTCAAAGCACGAATCGACAAGCGGAATATATTTTAGGAATCTCTAATATGTTTCTAAAAGTTTTAAATCAAAATCTACGGGACTTCGGAAAAATGTGTATTCTATAGCCAAAAATGTAAAAAAATCCCATTTTTGGAAATTTTGATTAGTTTATTTGGGAATTCAGGAAAACCCTACCCCTGATTAAAATTTGGTTAAAGCGCTTTTATTTATATTAATAAGATCCACACTTTCTGCAAATTTTATTAAGATATCTTTATAAACAAATATGTTATTACAATTAAAAAATTTGAATTTTCTCCAAAAACCCCAAATTGTGTCTTTTGTTTGGTTTACTTCTAAATGGCGAAAAAAAAAAATATAAAAATATGCATTCCAAATTAAGCTTGTCCTTTATCATATATAATTACCGATCTTCTGCAAAAGGATCCAAATCAATATCATGCCTCATTTCAGAAATATTCGTTTTTAAACTTTTATATTTCCAATTTATTGTATATATGACTATATTTTTATAAACTTGCAACTTTTGCCTTTAGCTTTGCGTGAATAATTACTTAGAAAATTATGAATATATCTGTATATTTTTAATAATATTCATACTCAAAATATTTTTATAAAAACAATTAATCAATATTTTTCTTTATCATTTTCTAAGCATTCATATATTTCTATTAATGAATTTAAAATAACAAAACAAACAAAAAATTTATATTTTAACTTAATCAATAAGTATTAGTTTAAATTTATGGTGTTTACCTAAATTTAACTATTTATCTATTACTGATGGTTCAAAATCTATATTTTTATGAGCTAGTGACAATGCACAGGTAATATCCTTTCCGGTGATACCTAACAGCAACATTTAATATCAATGAATTCGGCATAAGTACTCTTCCAAATTGACTCTTTCAGATATTTTACCTAATGAAAATTCACAGAATACCTGTAAATATATATACCTGTGCGATATATCTAATAGGTATATATAAATGCGCATGTAATTCTAATAATAATGTAATTCTAACATTAACGAAGTTGATTACCATGGTGATTACATTGAAACATGAGCAATTGTGTTGTGTTCTGTGCAGTTTATCTAAAAATGATCTTAAACGTTTAGAAGCTATGGTCGAATTCATAAAAACTAAATATCATGCAGAAGTCGACGTCATTGGTAAATCTCAGATATAGAGCTTTTCAAAGTTGTATGACGTAAAAATGAAGTCCTTGAATTAGTACGCTGATTAAAAATTAAACATTCCGATTGGATGGATACTGATATAGAAATATCGGCGTGCAAAATATCAACTGGAGCACCCTGCAAGACATATGATGATTTAAGTACAAGATCTAAGAAGAAAAGACTGGTCCATAAGCTTTCTATAATTTCGAATGAAGAAGTTTCTGATACATTCAAAGAAATGTTAAAAAAGGAGAAGCAACCTAAGAGTGCAATTAATATTGCTGAAATAGTGTTAACTGCATCATCAAAACGTCTTAAACGGATTGCAGAAAGTGTACGTACTCCAACATCACAATCCAATTTTACAGAGGAAGAAGCAAAGAAGTTTCTGATATATTCAAAGAAATGTTAAAAAAGGAGAAGCAACCTAAGAGTGCAATTAATATTGCTGAAATAGTGTTAACTGCATCATCAAAACGTCTTAAACGGATTGCAGAAAGTGTACCTACTCCAACATCACAATCCAATTTTACAGAGGAAGAAGCAAAGAAGTTTCTGATATATTCAAAGAAATGTTAAAAAAGGAGAAGCAACCTAAGAGTGCAATTAATATTGCTGAAATAGTGTTAACTGCATCATCAAAACGTCTTAAACGGATTGCAGAAAGTGTACCTACTCCAACATCACAATCCAATTTGTGTAGAACTATCTTTTTTGTTTGAGAATACAGCTACAGGGATAGTTGCAGATTTTTCTGCAGATCAGTTGGAAAAAGTAAATAACAGCGACGTTGTATTAATCTGTAAGCGGGGATGTGATGGACTATCAGCCCTTTCTGAATACAAGTATGCTAGTGGAAGTAAGAAAATGGCGGATTATAAAAGCGTATTTATAGCATCTTTGGTGCCATTAAGAATGCGATCTTATTCCTTAAAGTAATTTTCATCAAAGTGTAAAAACTCATTTGAAGATATATGGCTTAACACCACTCCAGGATCAAAACATTTTTGCAGACCCATTTGGTTCGAATACACAAGGGAGTCGATGACAACAACAAAGGATTTATTGGAATATATTAAAGATGAAATAAATGATTTACAACCTCTTTCAATAACAATAAACCAATACACATTCGACATATCCTTTCAACTTAGTCTAACAATGATTGATGGAAAGGAAAGATAATGCCATTGTGGAAACATCTTCTTTTTGGAAATGCTCACTATGTGATGAGACGAAATCACAATTTTCGGATGTTGGTAAAGCAAGGAGTATTAATGAAAAATTTCTGTCTTTCGGATTATCTCCACTTCACGCCAGAATACGGTTCATCGAGCATTTTCTGCACATAGCATATGATTTAAAGTATAGAAGTGTACCAGAAAATTTAACAAAACCTACCAGAAACAACGAGAATTTAAAAACACTTAGAATATCTGAGAAAAGTAGAATCCAGGATGAATTAAGAGAAGAGACGGGATTAAACATCGACAAACCTCTGCCGCCTGGTGGTAGTACAAATGATGGAAACACAGCAAGAAGGTTTTTCGGAAATTTCGAAATTATATCAAAAATAACTGGTGCTAATAAAGAGTTACTTGAAATGACTAACATACTATAAACTATATGCAACAGAAATATCTAAACTACTTGGTTCTCTATATCCATGGAAAGAAATGACACCAATAGTACATAAAGTATTGTGCCATAGCGAAATTATAATTGAACGAAATATTCTTCCACTTGGAGGGCTTGCAGAAGAGGCTCATGGAGAAAGAAAAAGAGATTTTAAGCACTTTCAATTATTCAGCTCCAGGAAATGCTTCAGGACGTCACAAAATGAGGATATTTTTAATAGCCTATTGTTATCATCAGAGCCTGTACTATCATCAATGAGAAAACGTTGGATTTATTATGAGCCTTTATCAAATCAAAATACCGAATACTTGAAGGACCTTTATTATATTTTAGATATGTATACAGATACAATAGATTATTTTGTAGAAAATAAGTAGTATAAAGTTTAAAATATTAGAAAGATTGTCTACATACAATTTACAAATAGATTATTTATTAAGGAAGATGATAAATACCAAAATAATAATATTGATTAAGTTAAAATAGACATTTGTTGTTTGTTCTGTTATTTTAAATTCATTATTAGAAATATATGAATGCTTAGAAAAGGATAAAGATTTACTTAAATTTGGGAGATGTGGCAACCCTATTAAAAATGAAAAATATTTATTAATTATTTTTATAAAAATATTTTGTGTATGAATATTATTAAAAATATATACGAATATTTCTGAAATGAGGCATGATATTGACTTGGATCCTTTTGCAGAAGATCGGTAATTATATATGATAAAGGACAAACTTAATTTGGAATGCATATTTTTAAATTTTTTTTCGCCATTTAGAAGTAAACCAAACAAAAGACCAAAATTCAAATTTTTTAATTGTAATAACATATTTGTTTATAAAGGTATCTTATTGAAATTTGCAGGAAATGTGGATCTTATTAATAGAAATAAAAGCGCGTGAACCAAATTTCAATCACAGGGTTACGGTTTTTGCTGAATTCCCAAATAAACTAATCAAAATTCCCAAAAATGGGATTTCTTACATTTTTGGCTATAGAATCCACATTTTTCCGAAGTCCCGTAGATTTTGATTTAAAACTTTTAACAATACATTGGAGAATCTTAAAATATATTCCGCTTGTCGATTCGTGCTTTGAGATTTGAGCAAATATGGTCTAAAATCAAAACTTTCATATAAAATGGGTCGAATTCGGGAGGGTGTATACCATGATCAGTTGAGTTATTGGACTTGTTTTTCAACTTAAAATCATCTCTGTAAAGTTACCTTTTAGAAAAGTGAAAAATTATTATATGCTGTTAAAGAAAATTTTATTTTAGATAAAAAAAGAGTGTAGATAGTTTTCGGCTAAAAAAAACACAAAAAGTCATCTTTTTTGCAATTTTCAAATTCAAAATCGTTTATTTTAGGATTCAGTAAAGGTATCGACTTCAAATTTTTTTTTACTCAATAGATAATTTATTTAACTAGTTAGGAAAAAAAACTAATAAAATCGGTCGGAAATACTAGGATATATATGAAAAAAAAACTGGACCAAGAATATGCAAAATTATGGCTAAATAGCTAAATAGGGCACATTTGAAATCGTATGAGAAACAAAAATTTGGCAAGCGATTAAAAATTTTTTATGTCAGAGGTACATAACTTTGAGCCCCCTTAGCTCCGCCCATGTGGTCTGTTGTTCCCCCCTTTCAAACTTAACATTGTACACTCCTCTGCTACGCCTGTACCAGATGTCTTGAAAATCCAACCAGCCGATCAGAAGTTACAGATTTATTTCCAAAAATTTTCGATTCTGCCCCACTGTGCATTGGGCAATTTTTCAAAAACTAATGAGAACTAGATAAAGTTAAAAAAAAGTTAAAAAAAGAAAGGTTGCCTTTTTGCTTTTATTTTTCAAGGCCTTTTTTAACCTTTTTTAGAGTCTAATTTAGTCTTTTTTTTTCTCACCTCCTGGCAACAGTGCTTATGGTATCACTTCCAAGTCCATTATTCTTATGCGTATATCATCCATTTTTTTATTCTGTTCGATGAGAGCGACTAAAATTTTTGTGAAAGACTCAATAAATATTACGTAAAATTATACATATGCACCCGTATGAACCTGTGTTATGTCAAATCCTTTCAGCATTTGAGACCCTTATTTAAACGAAAACAAGAAAAAAAGACAAATACTATATTTTACAAAGTATGTTAAATTTAAAATTTTGTATTATTTATTTTAAATTTTTATAATTAAAAAAAATTTTAATATAATAAATAATAAATATTTTTTTCTGTCTATAGAGAAATCGCTCAATATCCCGGTTATATTTTTGAATAAAAAGATTTAGTTCGAGTCCGTATATGTATTATCCAAGTCATGCCATATCATATTTTATGATAAGCTTTTAACAATATGTCATATTGAGGAGACATTTTATATTAATAACACTGTGCGACAAATGGTAGGGATCAGTGATCGGGAAGGGTTCAAACCACCGGGGAAAGTTATATCGGTAAACAAGAAGTTCCACGTGTCCCGGCGTTTCGCTGGGTCACGTCTAGGAATCGAGATATATCGATTTGAAGTTAGTAACTATCATATAGGGGAAATTGTGATCTTTGGTGGTCTTTTTTTTGACTTAACTCGAGAATCACCAGACCGATTTTGCTGAAACAAATTTAAAAAATTTAGGAATTACAATTCCTTTAATCTGTTCATACAACGTTTCGCTATATAAGCAACAGTTTCGCAGTTATAAATAAATGTATGAAAAAAAAAATATTTTTTTGCCTAAAAAATTGAATTTTTTTATTTTTAATTCATAAAAAATCCAAAACGGTAAAAAAAAGTGTCAAGTCCTATTACTTTCACGTAAATTCACATAACCTTTAAACAAAATGAGACATAGGTCATGAAAATCGATGGACGCCTTTCGCTTTTATTCACAATTAAGTGAAGGTATCTCATTTTGACAAGAATATTGATTGCCACTTGATGGAAGCGCTCGCCATGTTCATCCGACTCTGAGGCTAGCTGCTTGCTGAAGTATTCGAGATGGTGATGCAAGAAGTGAATTTTGAGGGACATATTCACTCCAATTTTCTGGAAGTAGGCAACATCTTGGTCACAAGAGCGGAGTAGTTGTGTGCTCGCGTACTTTCCAAAATAATATCGTATGACTTTCTTCACTGCCCTCCACGCAAAGTAATCATTACCGTCTAAAGCACCTCTAAATTCCTTTCAGAACACCTTCCTTCAATTTTGCTTCGCTGATTCGTGGGAAAATATTTTCCAAACAATCAAGAATTTTCGATTGCTTCACAATGGCCTTGATGAAATTTTTTACGATTCCCAGTTTGATATGGAGAGGGGGCATGAGGGCGTTCTCCATTGGTACCAGTGGATCATTTACGCAGTTGTGTCCTTTCTCCGTTGGATCTCGAGCAAGCCACTCATGCGTTTCGTATTGGTTTCCTTTAAATCGGGTATCCCAAAGACACAAGAAACACATGTTTTTCGTATACCCTCCTTGGAGACCTCTTAGCATCGCCACGACTTTCAGATCACAACTAATTCGCCACATGTGATCAGTGTAGCAAACTTTATCCAAAATTATTTTCATGGAATCGTATTTTTCGCTCATGTCTGTGCTGTAGCCAATGGGAATACTTGGTTTTTTATTATGCAAAACGATATATGTATATATGTAGCAAAACGACTTTCAGGCTTGATTTCGAAGAATCGATGAACATTCGCCAATTAGCTGCGACATAATTAATGGCCATTGCCTCCATCAGCCCCTTTATATCGTGGCAGTAAACAAATGTGTTCCCTTCGTTGAGTGTGTAGTACCGTTGGAATAGCAATTGTCGTCTTCGATATCCGGTGACTTTGACGTTAGGCTCCAAATTGTTGCCTTCTTTCAAAAGCTGGGCAAGTTTTTCTGCTTCACGTTGAGAAAGGTTTAATTCTGCAACAATATTGTCCATTCTTGCCTGTGATATTGGAATTATTTTGTTCGATGGGCCGGCTTCTGGTGTTGGTTTATAGGTGAAATCCGATTGATCCATTGTTTCAATAGAAAAAGAAGTTTCTCTGTCAGGACTTGGAAGCGGTGGAATTGGTATTTCATCCGAATGCGGTAGAGGTATTTGTGCACTTTTAACAGATATGTAAACTCTTCGTTTAAGGCCTTTACGATTTACTCCATATATTTTGTTTGCGCAAGCGTAACGGTTGTCGGAATTGTGCTCTCCTGGATCAGTCCAAATCATTGGTACACCAAAACGAAGTGAACTGCATTTCCCTTGGATCCACATGTTAAGACCATTTTAGCACGTTTTACAAATTTTGTCTGGGACACACGAAACGCCGCGAATTATTTCGCAATCAAAATAAAGTTTAAAAGCGTGCTCCACTTGCTCAGTGAGTAATGCAGCGTTTGTTGAAAAAGCTCTTTTGCCACAAACGTAACAAAATAAATTGATATTTGCTGGACAATTTGCACTCATTTCGGTTTTATACTTTTATTACTTTTTAATCACTTTAAAAATACCCTACTTTACGCGTTCGGAGACACTTTTTGAATGACAAAAATCGATCAGTGAACACCTATAAATACTACGTAAGTTTCAATATTTTACTGAGAGGTACTTATGAATTCTCGCCTCTTTTAAGGGTGGCTATAAACCTGATTCGTTTTAAAATTTTCGAAACGTTCAAAAACATGACCACTCATAAATGTTGGTGCAATTTGTGTAAAAAAAAATCATGCAGGTAGCCAACGGAAAAAACCCAAATAATTAAAAAAGTGCACTTTCCTTTTTTTCCTTTTAATTGTCCACGCACATTTATGACCGTTTTTTAGTTTGTTACCGCTACCATAAAAATCAAATAACCTTTTGTTTATTACTTTTAAAAAAAAGTCATCAATGTTTTTTCCAAGGAATTTTGAGCATATCTCGAGCAAATTTTTGAAATTCATACCTTCACTTAATTGTGAATAAAAGCGAAACGCGTCCATCGATTTTCATGATCTATGTCTCATTTTGTTTAAAGGTTATGTGACTTTACGTGAAAGTAATAGGACTTGACACTTTTTTTACCGTTTTGGATTTTTTATGAATTAAAAATAAAAAAATTCAATTTTTTAGGCAAAAAATAGTTTTTTTTTTCATACATTTATTTATAACTGCGAAACTGTTGCTTATGTAGCGAAACGTTGTATGAACAGATTAAAGGAATTGTAATTCCTAATTTTGTTAAATTTGTTTCAGCCAAATCGGACTGGTGGTTCTCGAGTTTATTCAAAAAAAAAAGACCACCAAAGGTCACAATTTCCCCTATATGATAGTTACTAACTTCAAATAGATATATCTCGATTCCTAGACGTGACCCAGCGAAACACCGGGATACGTATAACTTCTTTTTTAATGAATATAACATTTCCCGTTGGTATCATCCCATCCCGATTTTGATTGTCGCATAGTGTAATTATCTATATTGTACGTAACATACTTATTCTATACACAAAATCAGTAATTGTAATTACTTTAAACGAGCAATATAAAAAGTGTCAAAATTTTATTTTAAAAAATTTATATCATTTAAAAATGTTAACATAACTTTTTTTAGAAAATTTATGCGGAAAACGGCGAAAAATTAAAAAAAATTATTAATTTGAATACGTACTGGCAACCTTTCATATACGTGCTGATCCATTAAATGAAATATTTTTCAATTCAGAAATTCTTTAACCACAGCAATGATAATTTTCCTTTAAATAATGCTCACGTTCATTTTCGCGTTTAAATGGCTGTTGTTTTAATCGTAAAAAGCACTTGCGTTCTTTTAAAATTAAAAAAGTAAACGTTGAATAAATGAATTATAAATCATAAAAAAACATTTAAAATGCTATAAGATGTTGAATTTTATGAGTTTTATTGCTTTTAGTGTTAAGACAAAGTTGCGGCGTTAAAATTTTAAAGTTATATTTGCGAATTTTTTTTAATGCTATTTTTTGATATAAAGAAATTTCAATATTAATTTTTTTCTAGGTAAACGTAAATATTAAAATAAAGTTAAAACTCAAACAAGTCCCAATTACCATCTCTTTATAAAATATCATATTAAAATAAAAAATACGTTTAAACATTTAAAGAAAAAAAGTTTCATGCTGGATATCATCATTCGTATTATTCTCGGTAAACCATCATAAAGTAAACAGTAATAAAAAATAAAATAAAATGAAATGAAATAAAATAAAAAGAAATAAACATGCCAATTTCATTACACATCAAGAATATGATGATATTTAATGTATAGAAAGAAAAAAAATTAAGAAAAAAAATAAATTGTTATATTTCATTATAAATAGAATTCATATACAGATATCTGCAAAAACATGTATTGCTAATATAGAATACATTTAAAAATATATATCTTTGGATATGTATGTATATATGTATAAACTTTTTTCCATTGGTTAAGCGCTAATTCTATCAATGATATACAAATCCGTGTATAGTACATACATGTACCATAAAATACCAATCTAGCTGCATATAAATAAATATATAGTATATGCATAGGTCCACACATATACAAACAAACATACATACATACATATGTCATACAAAAGGAAGGAAACAAAAACTGAGAGAGAAAAAAAATTTATAGTAGCAGCAAAAGGGTGCATGACATTTGTAAATATAAACATGATGTTGATGTTTGAATATTGCAAAATATTCATTTGAATGAACATGAAAGCAAGAGCAAGAAACTAAACCAGTAAATATTTTGACTGAAGGAAATATTTTAAATGTATTATCTATATTTTTATTTTCTTACACATATGAGGAATTTCAGAAATTTTTGAAACTCTTTGAGACCGACTTTACATGTCCTGTATTTCTAAATTTTGTTTTAAAAAGAGGAATACTTTTAACTTATTACAAAGCAACTGAGAAATCCAAAATTTTAGACAATTTTACTAAAGTATCAAAGAGCTACAACCATTTGAAGCTAAAAAAAATATAAAAAAACCTGTTTCAAACCAGTGTTGCCAGAACTTTTTCGGAAAAAAAGCTAAATGACTGTTAAAAAGTGCAATTCTTCAGTAAATAATGGTGAATTTTGAATTATATTTTTACAAAAAAAATATATGTTATTTATGCATAAATTTCTACCTACTTTTAAAAGAACAAATCGATTCAGAATGGCTTTCTGTCCTAGTTTGTTCATCCATGTGAACCTACGTATCAAATTATGTTTTATTGAAATTATTTATTAAATAATTTTTTTAAAATAAAACCATGAAATTAAAATCATGTTTTTAGGAATATATTCCATAAATTCAAATATATATCGTGGACTTTTGATAAAACGTTTGAAGTCGAGATAAGACAATTTTTAGATCATTTAATAATTAAGCTAACATAAAAAAATAAAAATAATGGAGAATGCTAGAAATACACTTTTAAGGCTAAAAAAAATATTTTGTTTGGCAAAGTGCAAAAAAGTGATAAAAAATACAAAAAGTGCAGTAGCCGAAAAATAAGTACCAGAATTGCACTTTAAATGCTGTTATGGGAACGTTGGTTAAAACTTTCGAGAATTTCTTGATTTATTTTAGTTTTACAAAAAGTGCAGTAGCCGAAAAGTAAGTACCAGAATTGCACTTTAAATGCCGTTATGGGAACGCTGGTTGAAACTTTCGAGAATTTCTTGATTTATTTTAGTTTTCCACTCAGAATACACAACCTTTCGACCATTAAACAGACGAAAGAAAAGAGAGAGAATTTATATGTTATGGCCAAAATTTCAAGAGTTTTTAAATTTCGCAGTTTTTTATGAGAGAATTTGAGAACACAAATTAAATTAAGAGAAAAAAATTTAAAAAGACTAAAGTAAATTTCTAGAGTTTGAGGTATGGAAAAAAATAAAGAAAATCAGGTTTATTTTTTTTTCTTATAATATCATCACAAACTTCCATAAAGGTATTAGAAAATTATATATTTTTAGGGATTAATAACTACAGATTTTAGTGAAATTGTTTAAAATGTCGCGTAAAGATAATTTTTTAATAAATATCACTTCAGAGTCAAAGGGGCATTGAAAAATTTTCAAATTCAAAAGCTTTATGCAATTTTTAAAATTTTCACCGAATTTCCAAATTTTGTTTCGCAATTTTTTAAAATAAGGTATGACTTTAGATCTTTGAAAAATATCTGTAGGGAACTGTCGTGGTGCTTAAAATTAGAAATTGGGGAAAAATTTAAAGAACCATAATTTATACTGGCTACAGCGGCATTCGTGTAAATTTGAATAAAGCCTTTTATTTGAGTAATACTAATATCAGGTGGTCATCAAAATATGCCGAAATTTAAAAATAAAAGGTGATGCTTACTGCACTGTTTAGTTTCACTGTTAATTAATAATTAATAATAATTATGTAAGAGAAAATACACAATTACTTGTAAATAATTATATGTAATTTGACCTAACTGTGTTATGAAGTGTTTGAACTTATAGTGTGCCCCTTTTGAAGAGAAAGGTTTTATAGAGATCATTGATCAAGAGATATCGATAAGAGATTTTTTTGCAAATGTTTTTTTTTTAATATTTTTACTAATATTTAATTATTATTTTTGTAATAAAATAACCTGTAATATTAAATATGTCCTAAATAATAAGTTCATTTTACAATAAATTTGGAAAGTTCAATTAATGTTATATTTTATTTACATAAACTTAGTTCAAATTAACATTATGTAACTTTTCTCGATGTTATGGCTAGAATTATGTGCATAAAATTATTAAAATCATTTGTTAAAAATATTTATATTTTTTTTATTAATTTTTTGAGTTTTCCCCTTTATCATTATACGAGTAAATACATTGCTTTTATCATCAATATGTATGCGCTCACTAAATGTGCGATGTGAACTTTCAACTGTTCCTACTGTTAGATGATGGTAAGTTGCTGATGTTCCCTATTCTATTTTTGAAAGTTTAAGAAGTTCCACAAGAACTTGATTGTTACATTCAGTACCCACATCACTGAGTATTTTATTCACGGGCCCATAAATTAATATAAAATATACTACTAATGCTTTAACTATCGTTTTGGCATTTTAATTAGTTGCTGGTTTTACCCTTAGATATTTAATAAGATCGCATGTTATAGTTATAATATACTGTACACGTGTTCTGTAACTTGTGAGAAGTTTTCGAAGAGAAAAAGTTTTTTTCAAATTCTTGCACATATCAAATTTTTAACAGAATGATTCATATAACATTTAAAATGAACACATTTAACGTCAAAAAATACAGACGATTTAATATTAATCACTCTGTTTTAAACAAGACGACTATAAATTTCTCGAATTAAAATGTTCTCACAAACTTACAAAACACAGGTACTGATTTCCATATTCTGATACAGAAAGGGGTCCTACCGTGGCTATTATTACAGTTTGAAAGGGTGATAATCATGTCTCGTTTTATGTGCTTTGTGGTCTAATTGATTTGACATTGAACACATTTCTTTACATATTGGTTCACATAGTTAGTGATATTTTTCCAATAATAAAATTGCCTAAGCTTCTTAAGTAGCCTAGTTGTTCCGGGATGTCCTTCAAAAATTGGGTTCTCATGAAATTTTTCTAATAAATATTTTTCTTCATTCTTGTTAGTTATTATGCATATTTTAGGTGTTAGCGCTATTTGTAATTTATTTATATGTTGACTTGTATACATTTTTCAATTGATACGAGGCTAAATAAATTAAAATTCTACTTAATGCTTTTTTTCAAGAATTCCAAAAAAGTTGTCTAGATAGATATTTCCATTAGCAAAAGGGTTTTGTATATTAAATTTTGGTGCTAGCACTTATTTACCTCGTTTAAAGTGAAGTGTGGGGATACTCCTATCTATATTTACTTTAAGCTTGACCCACTTTTCTATGCACTCAAAGCCAATAGTTTCGAAAATTTTAGGCCTTTCTAGAATTATTTTCCATCTTTTAAAATTTCAGTTATATTTCTTCATTGTGCACGTGTAGTTACCAAAAAAGCATTGTTGATTGAAGGTATAGATTTAATATCATTGACTGCTCCTGAATTGTCTTTTCCTCTTATGTGTTCTATAACTCTTCTAGTTCTAGGCGGATTCTCGTTAATATGCTGGAAGGGTTTTTTAGAGAATATAAATATGTTAGCGATTTGTGATCGCTACGTAATAAAATTTTTTACGTATTAATTTTTGTTGTATTGGTGCTTTGTTTGGTTCACCGTTTATAAATGCGCGTGACGCATACCGATGCACCGATTTTAATTAGTAAGACGTCTACTCCGGAATTCACCAGGAACGTACTTGAGTTCTTGTTAGTTAGATTTATATAGTTGTTGCCTTGGTTGCCGCGTTGCCCGTTGTTGTTAAAGTTATTATTATAATTTCTGAAATTATTATTCCGACGCCAGTCTTTGCCACGTCCGCGGTTATTAAATCCATTATTCCTGTAGATCGGATTAGAACAGCCGCGGCGCTTCAAATAGAACACTGAAGAATTTAAAATAGAAGCCTCTATGCTAGCTTCTATGAATTTGGATACTATTTCATTCAGAGATATAAAATTTAATGTTTTAATGATAAGTAATACCTCATCACTTACGGCGTTTCTAGAAATGGCTTTTGCTGCATTTTTCTTTATCAATTTTTAAGCAATATCGTGCGGATATTTCCTGAATCTCTTCTGAATATATAGTAGCCGATTTCGATTGCTGTTTTATATTCATGAGTTTTGAACAAAGTAATTCTGACGATTTTTCTTTGTACTGAAAATTGTAGTTTAGCTTTAATAGCCTGAATGTTATTTTCATTTGTATATATATTTTGAATATATATTTGTTTAACACTTCATGTGTTTTATTTATTCTATCGATCAATGTTATCGTATCAAGAAAACTTTGTGGTTCATTCGTTTTAGTTAGTCGGAGCTGTCCCACTCCTTTTATTAATGATAATAATTCTCTATCAAGAAGATATGTTAGCCCACGATTTTGTTTAAAAAAAAAATACGATTAACGATTTTGTGTGAAGCTGTCGAAAAAATATTGTAAAATATATATATATATATATATTGTTTAATTGGATCAGCCTAATAGTATGAACACATATTTAGCAAATATTCCAACCAAATTATTTTTTTAAACGGTTGTGACTAATAGAAAATACTGCTATCTCAAACGAAACATGGGAGAGTACTCGCAACCGACCAAATTCGATTGGCAAAAAATTAGGTTTTCACAACCAAATTGTTTTCTCTGTGTGTGCAAAATATAATTTAAATCTGTTGAATTATTTGACTACTCATATATTGAAAATAATCTTATTATAAAAAATGGGCTTAGAAAGATTTAATAAAAATCTTACAAAAGTCCGAAGGGAAGCTTTGAATTCTGTAAAATATTATCCATTTTAAGATTTTTTAATTCACTTACTCATAATGAAAAAAGTGCTCCAAATTATTCAAAATGTAGAAAATCATAAAAGCGAAATTCGAACTAACTTTCCAAAACCTTTGAAGTTTTTTTAATCTGATGGCATACCTTCATTTCGAATCGGAATAATTGAGGCAATATTTGATGACCCAAAATTTTTTGTATTTTTGCTGTGTTTTTATCACATTTATACAATTTAAATGCTATATATTTTTGTTCATTGGGTTACTACTGTGCATTAGATGTACAAACATATAAACTCATGCATTTATTGCTATTACAGTTGTTGTTGTTCATCGAATTTTGTAAAGTGTAAACGTCAGCAAGAATTGTATACACATTAATACTAGATTTCCTGTTGCTAAATGAAAGTGCAGTGAATGAATGAGTGAGTATGTCAGGCATTCATTCAGTCAGTCAACCACCCATTCAGTCATTCTTTACAGTAACAATAAAAGAGGAGTTGTCAATGTTGATTAATTTTGGGTTACTTTGTTGCTATTAAAGGCTTTAAGAAAATTTAAACTGATATAAGATTTAAGAGAAATTTAATATTGTAGGTGGGAAAAATAAAACAGATTTTTTCTATTATTTTTTACTTTGCATTATTATATAAATAATGGCAATATATGATTTTGCTATTACTTTACATAATATTGTTTGAAAGGAGTAAAAAAAATTTTAATGTACAATAAAAAATTTAATTAAAATTAAGTAAAATTTTAACTCAAAACATTTACATTGTATCACAATGAATTACCGTGCAGCAATGTTTAATTAGTCAAAGGACTCTTTTAATAAAAAATACCAACGCCATTGAAAATTCTAGTCATTAAGCCGAACACAAATACACAGACACCCGGTAGACATTACTAAATCGTTGTAATGCGCTTAGTATTTTACAAACGAAATTC
Source organism: Protocalliphora azurea (assembly GCA_932274085.1). Lineage (NCBI taxonomy): Eukaryota > Metazoa > Arthropoda > Insecta > Diptera > Calliphoridae > Protocalliphora > Protocalliphora azurea. The sequence goes on along the minus strand of OW026520.1, from coordinate 3,506,330 downwards.
TATAATTTTTATTTATTCAACTGGCAATTTAAAACAAGCCAAAAAACGAGAAAGAAAAACATGTTGTCCATTTGACTTTGTTGTTTCACTAACATTTAGCCTTTAACAAACCGTTAAAATCTTTTGTTTCAATAAATGGAAAAACGTTCGCCCAAATGAAAGAACAGAGCAAATAAAAAAAGAAAATATTTTTTATATAAAATGTATCCTTTATTTTGTACAATTTTGCGCAAATTGGTTGTGTCTGACAATCCTTCTTTATCACTTAAATCAATAAAGTACCTCCATAACAATTTCGCTGACTCAAAAAAAAAAGAAGAAATATACATACCAAGTGCACTTACATACACTCACGCATATAAAATGAAAAAGGACTCTTGGTCACATTTATGCATATACGAGCATTTAGATATATGAATGGGAACAATAAATGTTTGTATGTCATACATGTTGAAGGCAATAATTTATGGACACATGGTGTTCAATGTTGTACGATTTTTGTTTTATTTATTTTAAATATTTTTTTTCCTCTTTCTGCTCTTTTATTTAAATTATATTCCTGCAAAATAACAAATGTAAATCCTTTGGTGCGTAGGCAAATCGGTATTGGCATTACCTGTCCACCATCACAGCTATTACCACTGACTTAACAAAAACTTTTTTTGCTTTCTATAGTATAGCATGGGATAGCCATTACCACCACACAACCCCTCGTTAGCATCATCAACGTTTACATCGTGTGTTTTATTTTCCAATTGCCATGCTGACATTTTGTTAACATTAACTTTTACGCATCAACTTTTGAAACTTTTTTACACACATTCTTTTCTTCAGTATTTGCATGACTTTTTTGGGCATGTGTGTATTATTTTATTTTGTATTACTTTTTTTTGATTCACTTACAGAATATATTCATGTCCAGCTTTGTTCATTTATTCTTATTTTCCCTCCCTGAAAAGAAAAAAAAAATGCTGAAATGTTTAATACAGTTTTTTCGTAATACTTTTAATGCCATTTAGGGAAAATCTTGATTAAGTCAACGTTTATTGTTGAGTTTATTTATTGTTAGACTACAATAACTTATTGTTTTCATTACCAATATACACTTGTACATGATATATGGTACTGCAGTTAAATATTTGATTATTTTAGAAACATGTATGAGAGTACTAATTTAATTACTTAGCAAAAGTGGTGCAACTAATTTAAAACTTATCATCTTTCAAAGCTTTTGAATACGCAGTTCAATAATATCAACAATACGTAACAGCGGCTAAATTACTTTACATAATTTCCAGAAAAATGCAGAGATATATTGATTAAAGTGCCTTACGAAAAAAAGTTGCAAAAGTACCCCTCTAGAAATGAAGATTAGTATGTATTCCAAAATATTACGTCTGAATTTTTCAATTTACGTGAGCAGGACCATTTTTAAAAGACCTCTATAAATATGTATTTCTTTAATTAGCTTTATAGAAATCTTCGAAGAAAGTTAACTTAAAAAGTATTATAGAGACGTACTAACGCTTGGAATATGCATTTAAATAATTCTCACATTTTTCAATATATATTATATATTTTATGGTACCATTGGAAAGATTTATTGTGATACTATTGAAAATTACAGATAAATAACCCTTTTAAAGCAATATGGTAAATTTTATACATTAGGTCCTCAAAAGATTAAATCAACAATTTTTGCAAATAATTGTATGGAAGTATTTACTATACTTAAATATCAATGAATTAATGAAAAGTATAACAAATCTTTTTAAAACCGCGGTCATAATCGAATAAAAGTAAATCTTTGAAGTTTAGTCGCTATTTTATACGAATTTATTATTATTATTATTGTTATTATTATTGTTATTATTATTATTTTTTTTTTTTTGCAAATTTATGCTTCTTGTGACATTTATTTTCTTAAATAACCATTTATTTGCCATAAAAATTAACTTAACCTATTACGGATCAGTGATCACAAAATATTACTCTCTTTGTTAATTTTCATGACACTGAGTTCCTGATAACAATGTTTTTGTTTCAGTTTTATCATTCAATGGTTACATTCAATAAAAATTTTAGTATAGTTTACTACAAGCATTTTACGTTTTTGAATATTACCAGATACAAAATTTTATTAATATAAAAAAAATCATGACTTCTGCAACCATTAAATATTATCAATTTTTTTGTGGTTGAAAAAATCATAAATTGTTTGTTTATGGATATATTTTCTTTTTAATGTTTGTTTTCAACCTTCACTATAACTCTCATTTAGTTTGTACATGAAATAATATAAGTAGACAAGCTTTGGTTATATTTTGTGTGATTCAAAGAATATGAGATATTCTAAATAACTTAGTTAATAAAAATATCTTTGTATTGTCTTGTACAATATATAAAAAATCAAATTATTAATGAAAAATTAATATTTGATCATAATAAGATAAATTTGAAACATGTTAAAAGGTAATTTGATCAATTTTATACAATACGTATGATAAAATTCATTCATAATATAATAAAATTGAATCATAATATGAGAAAATCAGATCACAATGTAATAAAACCGAATCATAACATGATAAAATTTTTATATACAATAGAAAAAAATTTTTATCATTTTATGATAAGCTAGATGGTTTCACGATTATAATTTTCATATTTATTATTTATTACTAAGAACATTTTTACTGTAAAAATATAGTCCAATCATAATATGTTGTTCTCAAAGTACATTTATTAAAGATGTCTCAGTAGAAAATCTGATCATCGTTACATAAAGTTTACAAATTTTGATCGTCAAAAACGATACGATATATCAAATTTATTTATTTGTGGAGTTTCCAGTGGAAAAAAAATTAAAAATTATGTAATTTTATTTAAGATTAAAAATTCTTAAGAATATTATAGAAAACGTAATTTAGTGTCTATACTAGACAAAATTTTATCAAGAAAAGCGTCAAAGTTAGTGCAAGGTAACTTCAGTTAAATAGCTGATTACTATTTTTAATTGTTACAGCTGTCAAATTGCATATATGAAAAACTTCAATGAATTCGTATTATTGTTGTCCTTATGCATTATTATTACAGCTAACAAAGCGAGATTTCTTTAAGAAGTGGAAAAATCTCGCCAAAAGCGGGACATCTGGTCACGTTATATAATATACATTTTTATTTGAAAGGTCACACTTTTTAATGTATATTCATATACTTAAGAAATATATAAGGGGTATGTCTTATATGACTGCTAGTGCCAATAGTGGACCAATTGTTTTTATATTTAGCAATGAGAATGTTGTGCATAACATAAAATATTTTAAAAATTTATTTTTTTGTAATATCCACATAATCCTTATGGAAAACACTTAAGACCACATTTCGGTAGGATTTTTTATGGGAGCTATATAAAATAATGAAATGATTTGAATCAAACTTACCACAATAAATAACTAAACAAATATATATACATATATAAAAAAATTTGGTTGTTATGCCATTTGTTTAACTTTAACTAATAAATTTGTTAAATAATGACGGATAAAGCCTGGCTTAGGAATAAAAAAAATACTAAAATTTACTTTTTTACTTGTTTGTGACCGAATTAATGAAACAGAATATAAAGTAAGTTATTTTTATAATTTCTTGAATTAAGAGCAGTTCTTTATGTCAATGAAATCTATGTGTAGCGTTTAAAAGACGTTGACGTGAATCGGCCAAACGTAACTTATCTCGTTTAATGATGAAAATTAAAAAAAAAAATCTCAAAATTTTATATTGTAGTTACACGAATTTATAAACCTTGTGAAGAAGAATTAACATTTTTTTATTAATTGTTGCAACATTTTTAAAATAAAAAAGATATCAGATGTAAATTAAAAAATATATGTTTCAATATTTTTAATTTATTCCCAAGAAAATAAACTACTACCTTTAGTTTTTTGCAAAACCTTAGATTTTTCTGAACATATTTTAATATATCATAAATTCCATGTGATATGTCATGAAGATTTGGCACTTACATGCTCTGTAAAACCACAACTACATATTTATTTGTTGAAATTTCAAAAAATTCACGATTTATTTACATTTTTAATTTAGTAGAATTTTAAAATATTTTACTATTGGCTTACATAATTATAATTATTCGTTAAAATTATATGAGTGAAAATTATAAAGTAAGTGGACTTACCCTATAATTTTGACTCATTGGAAAATGTACAATTTCTTCGTTTGTTTTTATAAAAAGATCAAATATCAAATAAATTATACCAAAAGTTGATTGTAGGAAAACATTTCAGTAGTAAGTATTTTAGCTAATAGTACCATCAAATACCCCTTGAAATTTTTCATACACGGAGCAAATATAATTAAGGTTTGCACCTTATCAAAGTTAGAAGAATAATTCTTTTTAAAAACCTTTGAACATTCTTCTCCTTCGATTTTTTATTTTCTTAAATAAATTTAAAATTTGATTGACTAAACAAGTCAATATATAACAGAGAGACTTAAATGCAAATACAAAATCGATTCTTTCCTATTTCGTATTTTCCACTGACCCTTTTCTTTTGTATATTCAACTTCAATTAGGAATTGAGTTGAGGCAGGACATGTAAAATCCAACAAATGGTCGAATGCATATGGAACATGACAATAAACACAACAAATACAGCAATAAGAGCAAAAATTAAATTTCACAACAACAAAAACATACAAGAAAATAAAAATTAAAAATATATTTTGCATAAAATGTAAAAATGAAATAACAAAGGAAACGCTTAAATGTTAATTACTCGTATACACTCACGCTCACCAACACACTCTCATTCATACATAACAACATGAAGAAAATAAAAAAAAAATAAATAAAAAGAAAAAATAAATGATCGAAGAGTTAAGATAAGAGAATTTGATGAGTAAAAATAGGTTACACAATTAACAGAATAATTTATTTAAAAGAACTCTTTTTCATCAAAATTGTCAAGAAAACTCTTTTGTTAAAAAAATAATCAAATAAGCAGAAAATATTAAAAAATTTTATTAAGAGGGACATAAGATTTTACATAATAAGCATATGAAGTAATCAAAAATAAATATTTCTTATGTTCCTCTGAAAGAATACTCTGCAGAATTCTCAAGACAGGATCTAAGTTTTATAGCTGAGCAATTCTAAATTCAGGCTCATTCAAACAATTTTTATATTAAAGCGTATTTATAAAAAATTACAAAAGCAAATCTATATAAATTCTTGAGGGATTTTAAATTAATTTTTGACAACAAGTGGTATTTATTTAAATTGTACTTTGCCAAGTATGTGTATTTTCATCTTCGGTTTCTTTCATCCCCTTTTTTGTGGCATTTTAAACCTCTATCTTAAGTCAACCTTAACTTGTGTTGACTGTCTGTAAATGCGTTTTACTATCTGTGTGTGAATGCCGGATTGTTTTGTTTTTGTTTAAAAGGTCAGTAGAAGTAGAAAAGGATTTAAAATCAATTTAAATAATACAAAAGGATCAAATCCTTAATACAAAATCACATTGAAAAGACTGCAGACAAAAAAAAGCATATTCTAATGCTATTTGTTGTTGCTACCAGTATTGCCAGGAGGTAAGAAAAAGGGAGTCTAAATTGTACTTTAAAGAAGGTCAGAAAAGACTAAATGTCCCAAAGAACAGGCCAAAACAGCTAAAATATATATATATATATATATATATATATATATATCTGACCCAATGAAAAATTAAGGGATTCGTCATTTTTGAATTATAATTCATGTTTGATTAATAATTTTTAATTTTTTGTGTGATTTTTCGCTATTATAGCAATTTATTTAAAATTATATTTATTTGTGTGTAATTTTAGTTTCTATGGTTAATGGTGTATCAAAAAATAGTCATAATATGTAGTTAATTAACTAAGTCCATATAATGAGTTAAGTTATATTTCATTTGGAGGAAGAAGCACCGCAAGCGAAAACTTTTGTTAAATATAAATAATATCGATTTTTTTTTGCGAAATAACATATAAAAATTCTTAAATGGATGACTCTGTAAAAATAAAATTAGTAAAAACACATACTAAAATTTTAGCCTTTTTAATGCAATTTTAAGAAATATAAAAATCTAGAAAAAATATAGAGGCTAAAACCAAAATTCTGAGGATAAAAGCAAAATAAAAAGAATAGATTTTGTGTCTTAAAAGTGCAAAATTGGTAACACTAGCTTCTATTAATGCTGCTACAAAAACCAAAACATGCCAACAATAATAAAATGAAAGAAACAAAAAAAAAAACAAATAGAGGTTATGTTTAAATGCAAATTGTTGTTAAATCCTCTATAACAAACAAGCTAGATTGAAGCTCTCAAAAAAAAAAAAATAAATAAATAAATAAATAAATAAAAAAATAAAAAAAGAAATCTTTGTATACACGAGTTAGTATAAAATCAATTCCGACAAATCTTATTATAACAATAATATGTAAAAATACTAAGAATTTATAAATATACAATTTTTCTTCGAGCTTTTTTGGATGTTTTTCCCTATTTTTTTTTCTTTTTTTAATATTTAACTTATTTTATATGAATGGATATCATTGGCCGGATAAAAAGTGGACTTGGAAAAAAGAATGTCATCTTTTAATATATATATATATATATATATATATATATATATATATATATAATGGCAACAACATAATGTTAAACATATAATTGCACAAAATTAACCTGTGAACCGACTAACCTGATATAGAACTTATAGATATTATATAGAGCTTTACACACCTCTGCAGATTGAAAAATGTATGAAACAATTATGTTAGATTAGCATTTTTTACTTTATAAAAGTTACTGTCTGGTGGCTACTAAATAAAGACAGTGTCTGAAGCTGCAGAACCCCAGTATCCCCATGGGTGACTGGACAGTCATCCGTTCAGAAGATCATGGGGACAACAACAAGTGTATTATCTTCGCCCTCTCAGAAAATAGCGCAGTTGAGCTAGAGAAGGCGGGGCTAAAACTGCACTTTGGGGTGAGAGACGCCAAGGTTAAGGTGTTCCGTCCCACAGGTCCAGGAGCTGGTGAAGCAGACGAGTTGGAGGTAGCCAATAATCAGTTGACAGGCATGCATCTAAACGAACCGAAAAAACCCCACAACTGGCGATTAAAATCGTGCAAATTAATCTGAAGCATTCAAAATGAGCTACAGACAATCTGAGGCTTCTTTTAGCGGAAAAGGACCTCGATATTGCTATAGTCCAGGAACCCTGGGTTTCAAACTCCCAAGTCAAACACTATATGTAAAAGATAAAGATAAGACAAGATCTTGTCTTATTGCTAAAAAACACATAAATATATTTCTCTGCTCACAGTATAGCTCAGCAGACCTGACAGTCGCAAGGGTCGAATTAGTGCGAAACAGGAGTTTCCTGATCGCCTCCAGCTATATGGCACATGATAATCCAGCCCTTCCAGACGAAGTGAAGTAGTTTCTGGCCTCTATAGAGGCTCAAGACGACATTATCCTTGGCTGTGATGCAAACTCAAGGCATACAATATGGGGTAGCACTGAAATCTACGACAGAGGTGAGTGTCGATTTGATTTCATTAATACTAACCACCTGAGCATATGTAACTCTGGCAACGACCCCACATTCGTTTTTCCGAGCTCGGTGAACCGTAATGGATCGGAAGAGGTGCTAGACAGATCTAATTTAGCAGTTGATAGGTGAAGAGTATCCAAAGAGAAATCCTTTTCGGATCATTGCTGGATACTTTTCGGCATTGAACTCGTCTGCAAAGAAACTGCGTCAACTTTCAGAAACCCAAGACGAACGAACTGAACTAAGTTCAACGGGATTCTCATGCACAAACTGAAAAAAAATACTTCCAGTCGAAGCAACGACTGAGGGTCTTGACCAAATTGAGAGCACATTAAGCAAGGAAATTGTTAAAGCTTTTAATATATCCTGTCCAATGACGAAGAATAAAAAGAGTTTCCCTCCCTGGTGGAACAAGGAACACTCGAAGCTACGCAAGGAGGGACGAAATGCTTTCAATATTGGCTACAGAACAAAATCGTGGCAGTTGTATCACGATAAGCGTAGGGAATATAAGAAAGCAATAAAGATCGCAAAAAGAGATTCATGGAAAGGCTTCTGCGAATCTATCGACAATACCAAGGAATCTGCTAGATTCAGTAAGGTTTTGGCAAATGGTCATAATAATCCATCCTATATTAAAAGGATGGATGGCTCATGGTCAAAATCGTCTGCGGAATCTTTGGACATTTTACTTTGTACTCATTTTCCTGGCTGTACAGATGTTACAGACCAGGAGATGGGGCATATTAAATCCTCGCAAGGAATCGAGGCTGACATAATATCCGTTGAAAAAATTTCATGGGCAATGGATAGCTTCTCTCCGTACAAATCTGCAGGGCCTGATGGTATTATACCACGGATGCTACAAAGTGCAAAGGTATACATCATACCCTGGTTACATAGAATATTTAAACTCTGCCTAACCCTCGACTATGTTCCCCGGAATTGGAGGAGAGTGAAGGTAGTGTTCATTCCAAAAACCAGAAAAAGAAGTCATGAGAATGCAAAGGACTTCCGTCCGATTAGTCTCTCATCTTTTCAGCTGAAAACTCTGGAGAGACTTATTGATTTACATATAAGGCAGCGTCTAGAGGGTACAACTCGACTCTCAGGAAGTCAACATGCCTACATTAAAGGTCGCTCCACGGAGACGGCTCTTCATGAGGTCGTAAGGGTCATCGAGCGATCCATTGAATTTAAACAATACGCTATGGCTACCTTTCTGGACATAGAAGGCGCCTTTAACAATGTCACGGCTATGGCGATACAGAGAGCTCTGTACGAACTAGGAGTTGAGGATTATATCACCAACTGGCTGGTGTCAATGCTAGAGACAAGAATCGTCATTGCGAATTTAGGCAACAGTGTTAAGACCAAACAAGTTAAGCGTGGAACTCCACAAGAAGGTGTGATTTCTCCGCTGTTGTGGCTTATTGTCATTAATACCATCCTGTGCAAATTGGAAGACAAGGGAGTGAAAGTCGTGGCTTACGCGGACGATGTGGTGATACTAGTATCAGGACTGTTTCTGAACGTGATAAGTGATATCATGTCAACTGCTCTGACTACACTCAGTGACTGGGCCAAAGAATGTGGACTAGGAGTGAATCCGGGCAAGACAGAGCTGGTACTTTTCACCACAAAGACCAAGATTCCGAGCTTCAGATTACCACGGTTAGAAAACTGTGAACTCACCTTGTCAAACAATGCAAAATACTTGGGCATTATTTTGGACTCTAAGCTTTCATGGAAAATTAACATTCAACATAGGGTTAGTAAGGCTACGGTAGCATACTACACCTGTAGAAAGATGTTCAGTGTGAAATGGAGTTTGAGTCCAAAATTGACAAAATGGCTATACACTGCAATAGTACGGCCCATTCTTGTATATGGATCTCTTGTGTGGTGGACCGCTACTAGTAAGAGATATGTGGTGGATCAACTTTACAGGATACAAAGATCCGCTTCCATTGGCGTTGCAGGTGCATTACGTACTAGTCCATCAGAAGCTCTGAACACTATATTGCACCTAACACCTATAGACCTATACATAATTGAATCATCAGTTAATAGTGCGATAAGATTATCTGCAACGAAAAGCTGGAGATCAAGAACGTAAATTATTAAATTTAATACCCCCGCAATTCAATCAATTTATCGACTATATGATTCCCCAGATGGACTTCGGAAATACTATTAAAGTCCTATTCCCCACCAGGAGTGAATGGAGAAGGCGTAATCTTCTTGAACAATATGGAACTAGGATATACACTGACGGCTCAAAGATGAACTGCGGTGTCGGCTCTGGTGTCTTCTCTATTGATCTTGAAATTAGACACTAATGTAGATCCCACGACGAGGCAAGCGTATTCCAAGAGGAAATACTAGCGATCAGGGAAGCGTTTAAACTGATTCGCGATAGAAATATTCAAGGGAATATTGGTTTATTTGTCGACAGTCAAGCGGCAATACTATCGCTCAAGTCACCGAAAACTACCTCTATTCTAGTCAGACAGTGTAAAGAGGAACTGCTTGGACTAAGTCGACTGTATGACATTACTATAGTCTGGGTTCCTGCGCATAGGGACTACTATGGTAATGAACAAGCAGACGAATTAGCCCGGGTAGGCTCTGCTATGAATGCCTCCTTATCGGTTTCTGTCGCAATCCCGTTAGGAACAGTCAAAAGCAGATTCCAAAAACACTTTCTAGAAAAGGCAAAAAATAGATGGCGAAATCTGGAAAAATGTAGAGTCGCGAAAGAAACGTGGCCTACCTACAACGAAAAACGCTCAATGCAACTCATTGGCTACAAACGCAAAGACATGTCGAGACTAATAGCATTGTTTACAGGTCACTGGACGATCGGAAAACATGCAAGCAGACTTGGTCTCCCTTACAATGAATATTGTCGTAGTTGTGGCAATCGCGGGAAGGAGGAGACAGTTTTTCATCTTCTATGTGAATGCCCAGCTTTGAACGCAAGCAGACATAAATTTCTGGGAGGGCACCAATTAGACAACCTCTGCGAGATATCTGACACTAGACTCAGTGACATCATTAAATATCTCAATGCTACAGGCTGGATTTAATTAATTTATGTTCTCATTGTTCTTCCCTTCTATCTCATTACAGACTCAATACAACTCATTCACCTGGAGAGTAGTGTGGTTCCATCAAAACGGATTCTAACGAGTCTAATTGATTGCCCGTAAGGTTACGGGCTACCACGTAAACCAACCAACCAAATAAACACATTACCTATATTTTGATACCAAATAGATATGTGCGTACAAAATATTACGTAAGTTGTGGTAAATTCACTCATTTTATGTAGCTACCTAAATATGTGCTTAAAAGATTCTTAAAGAAAATTGTATAAAAAATATTTAATACATAAGAAATACAGTTATGGACAACAAAATATTTATTATATTTATTTTATACTTTTTGAGTTTTCAACAAAATTTTATATAAGAAAATAAAAATTTTAGTACCATATCATTATTAATACATTAAATTATAAATCTATATAAAAGTAATATCTTTTACCATTATCCCAATTAATTATTTTTCAGTGCGTATAAAAAATAAGAATAGAGCAGTAAATTCATCAAAATTTGTTTAAATATTTTTTGAAACTTTACTTCTTTTTAAATCTCGTTAACGGTATTAATAACTAAAAATTAAAAAAAAATAAGAATCATTGACGAGAACTATTAGTATGAAGAACGATCTATAGAATAGGCATATCAGAAAATGGGGAAAATCGAAAGTCCGAACAAATGTTATGTACCGAAATCAATTTTAGTTAAATAATTTTAGTTTCGATTAAAAGACGGTACTAAAAGTTTGTTTTATTTTGCATAAAATTTTGTGGAAAACTTTAAAATATTTATACTAAACCCTATTTTTTTCCGTAACTGTACATATATTTTAAAAATATGTACGATAAAATTGCAATGAAAAACAAATCTAAATAAAAAATTTCAGAGATGTTTCGTTTTGTATTGTGCAGTTTAAAGGGCACTAAGGCGCTTCAAATATACCTTGATACTTTTTTAAGATGGGAAAAAATCATTAAAGTAGATGACATTCAAAATATCTTTCTAATTATAAAGGAATACTAGGTTTTAGATTGGATTAACAAAGAATGCCTTCTAATGTTATTTAGGATACTGAATTTGAATCTTCACTCGTGTTTTGAAAAAGTGCTTAATCGGAGTTTCAGAGCGGACAAATTGAGTCGTTTGTCTTGTTTGGAATTTGTTTCACGCTTAGAGACCAATTTCATCATATCCTAGCCCCTAAATCCTTTGTATTATTTTTCGAGTTTCACCAAATTTTACTGTATTTGCTCTCCTTTCTCGATACTCGTGGCGCCAAAACTTTTAGTGAAAAATCGAATCGGGAATAAAGAAAAATAGATTTAAAAAATCCTAAAGCTCCCAGGCAGTTTTGCAAGAAGCTCCTATTACTTACTTTTCTCATGAGATATCCGTTAATCGAAAATGTTGCGAATAAAATCTTTGAATACTGACACCGCTTCTTACAAGTAGAAAAAAGAAATGTTTTGTTTTCATAACAAATGACATCGAAAAGAATATTCATTAAATCGAATAGATCTTTGAATTAATTTTGGAATTATATATTTTCTTTCTTTTAATAATCGGGCGCAAACATAATTTTAGGCTCCGCTTACATTGATTTTTGCAGAGCAGCAAACATTTTCATTTCTGAACATTAAACACTATGCGGGTAGAACATTTGTATGGGAGCTAGGTGAAATAATGGGTTGTAGTAAATTTCTCTAGGTTTTTTGGACCGATTTTCGTAAAATACGACATATTAGTTCATGCTTGCGAAAAACGTGTTTGTGAAAATTTTATTAAAATAGTAATATATTTAAAGCATTTTTGAAAGTAAAAACCCTATTCGGAGAATACATTTTTATGCGGTGTAAGTGAGATAAATAATGGATTTTGCCAACCAGGTTCATTTGAATATAATTGGCAATCTATGTCGCAAAATATGAAGGAAATTGCTAGAATATGTGGTTTGTACAAATCTATTGAAGGAGCATCTTCTAGCCAAACGTTTGGCATAAATATCGACCAAAAGGACGGAGACTTAATTGTAACAAAACTACTTTTAAACGACTAACTTACTTTTTCTTGAAGAAACGTTCTACTAATAAATTATTTTTAACCCTAGAAGCAAACTAATATAAGTGTGATTCGAACTCGTATTGCTTAGAAGAAAAATTTTATAGCAGCAATAATCATATTCGTATGGTGGAAGTTTCCCCCATCGGGAGAGATTGTGTGTTACAAGCGATACATCTAAGCAATAAGAAATCAATACGCCTGGAAGAAAAATAGCAATATTGCTAGATAATCAACTAGGCGAAGAAAAGATAATCTTCTGGATGATATAATAAATATATAGAAAAATTATCATTAAATAAATCTTGAAATAATAGAATAAAGAAAATCTTACATCTTGTAATGCATGAATGCACATAGGAAATTTCTTTTAATTTCTAATCACAACAATTATTTTATAAAACACATTTTTATTTATTCTTTAATTTCAATAATAAAATATATTTTCGTATAATATGTAGAAAAGTAGCTTAGATTCGATCCCCATTTTTCGCAGAATTTTTCAAAATCGCGATATTTATTACACCAAAAAACCCTTTTAACACATCTTAATTGGTTTAGAAGTTAGCAAAATATGCAGTGTTGCTAGAAGGTGAAAAAAAGAGGCTAAAATGAACTTTAAAAAAGGTCAAGAAAGGTCAAATGCTCCACAAAATAAAACCAGGAAAAAAGTTATCATTTCTTTAATTAAAAAAATGCTTTTTCTCATCCTCAATAGTTTTTCATATTTTCTTAAAGCTATTGTAATAAATTTACAATAAACCAAAAATTAAATTTACATACAAATTTGGGTTATATTTCATGTGAAAAATTATTCAATATTTTGAATTATTTTTTCGTAATTTTTGGACTATAATTTAATAATCGATATATGTAGTAAGTCAATAAAATTAGTTAGGTTATCTTTGGTATGGAGAAAGAAGCGCCGCAGTCAAAATTTTTTTTCAAATGTAAATAATCTAGATTTTTTGCGTGAAAAATACACATGCTTTAGAGGATGATTCTTTAAAAATTACATTAGTATTAAAAAATAAAAAATTATTTTCTAGTGGAACCTCCTTTTTTAAATCCATGCTGGAAAGGGGAAAGATAACAAACAACTTGATGCGAAAGGATTTCAGTAACTATCTTTTCAAAGAGTTTTGTAATGATACTTAATTTAGCAATACCTCTGTAACTTTAAATGTTGAATCTATTTCCGGATTTAAACAAAGGTTTAATATAATATTTCGTCCAAACTTTAACAAAATAATCACTGAATAGTGATATGTTGAATAAGTAGATTATTGAGGGTATACGAATATTTTAGATTCTGTACAGCTGTCAGTACAATCGACTAATCTTATGTTGCGCAATTTATTAGGATTACAGCAGGAATTGTATTTGAATAATTGGAAAATTGATGTAATTCTTTATCAGGATAGCCAGATGAGAAAAAGTAAGAAACATATCGCACATATCTCCATCGATTGAGGATTTTATCACGGATGGATATCAAGCAAGTCGACGCATAGCATTTACAACCTGGTACAAATATTTTGGATTTATTTTAAAGTTTCTTTTCACCTTAAAAAGATAATTAATGTAACATTGGATATTTTTTGAATTGTAAAATGATCTTGATATGGAAGTATCTTATATAATCAATAGATAAACTGGACATTTGGTATTTTCTATAATGTTTGTTTTTAAATTTTTTCAAGTCGCTTTGTATTCCAAGGCGGTTCATGTGCAATTTTTTCTCGTCATTGGTATTGATTTCTTAAAACATTTAAATAAGCCATCGAAATTATGTCAGTATTACGAGGCCATACTTTATTGTAAGGAATATATTTAAACCAATTTTAAGAACAAACTAGGTGATTTAATTTTTGCTAAATTTTGCTATTTTTGCTTTGCTAAAATCAAAAATCATCTGATCTTTTACATTAGACTGTAATGATAGTTTTGTTTCGACGAGTGGGATATATATATATATATATATATATATATATATATATTCTAATACGCTGGTATAAATCATCTTCATGGGTAAAAATTTAAAGCCATTGTGCGGCAACCGAAAGATCTGATGTATTCAGTAAATGGTCACAGTAAAAAAGCCATTAAGATTTAAATCGGCAAGGAAGAGTTTATTTAGTTAAACGAAATTGTTAATAAATTTATATATGACATTTTTTCATATCGATATTAACTTTAAATACTTCTTTCCAAATGTGGGATATTTCCGCTCGAATTATGAAGCATTTTCCAAGGAAACTTTTAAATCAAAATATGAAGCAAATGCGAAATATATCTGAATATTATATTATTAGTTATTAAATAATTAATTAATGTTTTTAACATCTATTCTTTTTAAATATTTCAGATGGTCGTTTATTTGGTTCATTTAACAGCGTAGTAGTCCGTCCTTTAATCATATATGTAATTACTTACAAATAAAACCTTTGCTATGTAAGTTTAAACTAATTTTAATTAAAATATTCCTTTTTATAATATTTTAGATTAATTATTTAGATATTATTAATTTATTTTTCTTTTTATAATAACTGATGTTTTTGTTATGCATATATTAACAATACCTATTTATATTAATAAAAAAATTTTTAAAATGTGTAAATACATAAACGAATTTATTTAATTTAAATTTAATAGAATTAAATAAAAATAAATAAAATTAGCTAATTTGTAGCATATCCGTAGGAACTTAGAGATAGATGCCATTGGTAAAGGACGAATTTCGAAAATTCAGTGGAAAATATATCCGAAAACTTCAAAATCATCCAAAGTCACTCGCTAAGCTCCTCGCTAAAGTCCAGACTTATCATCCCGTTTAATATCTTAGCTCTCCTTAGAGAGTAAGTAACTTTAATTTTAGTTGTCCGAATTTGAATACTTACTGTGAGGCCTACTAAAAGTAGATTCTGTAAATAAATGGAAAGTAAATAATAAAATGTGGCATATTTTAATAAAAGATAAAAGAAAGAATATTTCATGAAAAACCAGTTAAACGCAATAGAAAACGTGCCTGTCGAATTAATCGAAAAATAAAAATTATTCGAAACCATTCGGTTTTTTAAAAATCAAACCGGTTTTCCTGTTTCAGTTCTAAAAACGATTACTTTTATACTGTTCACATTATAGGCATTTCTCGCTTTGTTAATATTTTAGAGTAGTCGATATAAAATAAAATTTGTTCTCATAAACAGTGTTCACATTATCGCGAGTGAACTGTAAATCGATCTTTTTTTCGTGCCATAATTGAAATGGTTTTAGTCTGCGCAAATAAAGAATATTTGTACAATTCTCTAACCTTTACTCATATAAATATATTTGAACATATCCTCACAAAAAAAAAAAAAAAAAAAAAAATAAACAAATAAATACCTAACTTTAAAATTCCATAATCATCATCATTATATTCATCCTCATACGAGTTATTTGATTCAAAAATAAAAAATAAAAGAGGAACATGAAATGATAATTATTCTTCCTTTCAGAGTATTATCGCATCATAATCATATCATCATTAGAAAAAAAATTTAAATTAATATTGACAACAAAATAAAAGAAATTGTATGTAATTTTTTTTTTGCTTTTTGCTGTTTTGTATATTTATATTTTTTGTAGATAAAAACCTAAACACCGTATTACAGATGATATTTTTATGATTTACAGTGAATTACATACATTATAGGTTTTTATTAGAGGGTAAAAGTTATTTCGTTAATAGGAACTCTTTAAAAAAATTTGTGTTAAATTCAAACATATTTTTAATGAATATTTATATCCGAAGTTGCAAGAACATTCCTCGAGTATATGATATTTATACTAAAATTTCTAAAATTTATGAAAGAAGTATTTCCTCTTCTGAGTGAAGTCGAAAGAAAGTAGGGAATAATCCTAGGATCAGATATCAAAAAGTCAATAAACTAATTACTCACTACAATTTCATATTATGCCCTATATTTGCAATGGCTTAACCAGATGCATAATAAAACATTTTCTATTCATTACCAAAAACAGAAATAACTTTTTCTGCAATTCAATATTTTAATCGATCATTTACGAAAGTACATAGAAAAAAAGGCAAAAAATAATAATAATCTACATTTGACATTTATATGTCAAAATGTGTCACCCAACAATCAACTCAGCTTATAAAAATGTTATTGAAACTTAAATATACAAAAGAAAACAAACACTCAAACATTGACAACCCCTATTGACAATTGAAAGCTGTAACAGCAACAGCGGCAAATAATCAGAAATTAAAGGCATATACAAATTTTATTTAGGAATAAAAACTATGCAGACTTTGTTATTGGGCGGATGATAGAGAGGTAGGTTAAAAAAATGAAACAAATCCACAAAATAAAAACAACATGACAAAATGTTTAATGAACCGACAAAAATGTTTCAAAATATCCTTAATTTTTGCTACTATTGCAAATACTGTTATTATTGTTGTTTTTGCTTTATAAAAGAGATGGATTATTTTCTCTCATGCTACCAAAATAATAACGAATAAATGAATAAGTGTGGTCGAGTTTAATTTTTGCTTATCTGGCTAAAATTATGAATTATTTTCTATTTACAGAGATAAATAAGAATGTACAAAAGGTAGAAATGGAGTTGTCTAGAATGATGAAATATCATACAAAATGACAACAACATGAAAATAATAACAACAATGATAAAGAAAAAATGTGGAGTATTAAGGCTATTAACAGTCATTTGAACAATTTATTTTGTTATTATTAATAATGATACAATAGAAAATTATATTTTGGAGTAAATAAATTTAAAGTCAATTAATAAATTAACAACTATTTAAATTACTTGTATAAATATTCCAGAAAAAATATATAATAAAATACATAATATTAGGCATAATAATATTATATATATATATATATATATATATATATATATAATATTACTATGCCTAATGTTCTAATTTCATGAACATCCCTTTTGTTAAAACTAAGGAAGAGAAATTTCTGTATTCTTGTTTACACGAACAAGTGGGGATTTAATGAAGTGAAAATGAATTACTTTAACAATTTCATAAATGTTTGTTATTAAATCATATTAAATTTCTTTGCCAGTATTCGGAACATTTTTCATTCGTAATGACCCAGCAAAAAATTTTTAATATTTGGAAGTAATAACAACTGATGGGAGAAATGGATTGCTTAGTTAATTGTACATAGCTGTCATATAGCTTCCAAGAATGCAATAGTGTAAGTTATTAACTGAGTGCAAAAGACACACTTCCTTACCATAGTGCTTTGGAGAAGCACTAAAATCTATTTCTATTGCTTCTAGGTAGCTCATCGGGAACAAAAATCATGCAATATGAATGCGCTTCAGCAATGCATATGGTAAGAAAGAGTGTCTTTCGCACTCAGTCAATAACTTACAGCATTGAATTCTTGGAAGCTATATGCATTTAAGTAAGCAATCTATTGCTTCCATCAGTTGTTATTGCATCCCAGTAAGCAACGTTTTTTGCTGGGGTAAATATATTTTTAGATAATTTTATTTAGATAACGTTTATTCTGGATAATATATTTTCATATTTCATATTTTTAATGCTATAAGTTACAAATACTATAAAATTATTTATTTGTTATATCAAGGAACAACCAAAGATTATCGTAAGGCAGTGAAGGGAATTTTAGTTTTAATCATACGAAAGTTTACACTTTCCTGTTATCAAAAAAATAAAATAAATTTAAAATGCTTCTTCCTAATTTATGGCATTATTCAGTTTTTCTTATTTTCACTCAAGCGATTGTCGCTATTGATGCAGCGAGGGAGAATATATATGTACATAACCAATTTCTATGTATAGAAAATTTTCAATTATATTTACTGGTTATTACTGTAATTGAGATTGAAAAATTTTCAATTCCAATCCTGGAAGGCAATACCTTATACTTTGCACGCAAAGTTGTATTGACATTCAGGCGACCGATCAGACAGATTGTCATGGTTAACTCAAAAAGAAATCCTGATGATTTTTCTATGAACTTTAGTTTTGATTCTGGCATAATTCGCTTTCAAACAACTACTAAGATGTCTGATTTACATCAAAAATTGTGTTAAACAAAACCTCCTATTGAAGCCATAATCCGGTGCGAATTTAAATCTTTTAGGGACATCTTTACATATTTCGCCTTACAATTCGAAAATTACTACAAATTGGTTCCGATTAAAAATAAAAATTCTAAGTAAAATACATAGTAAAAATTCAGTTTTTAGCAAAACATTATTGCGTATTTTTAGAATTATACAGACAAACTAATGTGAAGTTTAAACGATTATATCTTAAACTGGTAATGATATTCACTTACATTTTTTCCAACTCCCAATCACATTTCGATTCATTCATAATGCAAATTCTAAAGAAGTATAAAAAATGTATGGAAAGTCGCCAAGAAAACAATTTCCTCAATGCTACTGTCCAATTATCCCTCCTTTTTATAAAAAGGCGGGATAATATTTACGAGTACAATTGAAAAAATACAATAAAAGCGAAAAATCACGCAGAAATTTGGAAATGCATTATCAAACAAGAATTTAGTTGAAAATTACGAAAACCATTCATTTTGCCAGCAGCCGTTTTATATATTATTTATTTATTACAATATCTTAAAAAAATTAATTAATTAAAAAAAATATAACAACTTTTTTCTGTCCTTATTTTTTGGGACATTTAGCCTTTTTTGACCTTTATTAAAGTTCAATTTAGCCTTTTTCATCATCTTTTTGTGACACTGTTGAGCATAAATGTTTGTGTGTGTATATTTTTAACAGATTTTTTTCGGTTTTTGGTCCATAAAATTTCGGTTTATTGAATCAACCAAATTGGTTCATAAACAGCCAAGTTATGAACCAAAAACCGAAAAAAATCTATTAAAAATATACAATATATGAAGTAAACCAAATAAGGTAAATTTTTATATTTATGTACAAACTTTTTTTGTGCATATAAAACAAAATTTTATTTTTGATGATTATTTTCTTGCCTTAATTAATAGTTTTTTTTCAAAGTAATAATAACTAATAAATGTAAACTTGTATGTTATAAGATTTATTGACTTTTTTTTAAAGAAATATAAACTTTTGATAGAAAATTAAAATTAACTTGTAAATAAAACCGGCTAAACGGTCTTTTTTAAAAACTACTCGCAAAACCGGTTTCTCCAAAAAGTTGAATAATCGATCAGCCAAGGGGTTATGCTTTAACACTTTCTTAAAATTTTATAAGTCAACAGCTTTATGATGTTTCATTTTTTTATTATAGTAACATTTTCATATCATTTTCATTACATTTAATTTTTTTTTCTTTTTAATTTTTTTTTTCTAAATTTTATTTAGTTAAAATTATTTTTCTTTATTAAAAATTCAAATTTTAATAAGAAATTGGTTCATTAAAGAGAAAAATTTGTTAAGCAATTTCATTTAAGTTCGATAATTTGAATTAATCCGGACAGCATTTCCTAACTTTCCATTCCATAATTCTATAATACCGGTTAAATAATAAAAATTTCTTTCTTATTAACATTTTAGTATTACTTTAAAAATACAATAAATAATAATATAATTATTATGTAAGAGTTGACCTTAGTTGAATTCCTTCATTTTCAGTTAACGTTTCTTCCAAAAATTCTTCAGTAGAAAGAGTACAAAGATGTGTTTTCTTCTTTAGATAATAAACTTAAGATATGAAATGTTATTTGACGAAAAGTTTGAACTTGATACTCTTAATCTATGCTCAGACTAATCAAATATTTGACGATAAAAACGTAGCCACAAGATAAAATAACTCCTTATTTCTTCTCTCATTTTGGAAAATATTTTTAATTATCGGAAATCACAGCTGATGTTTTAATGAATTTTGTTCGAACCAGTTTTCTCTTACAAAACATTTGCAAGATCAAACAACAGCAAACAGTTTTTATGTAAAACTAGTGGTCACACTATTTCGATAAAATATTCGCCAAATGTGAGCATAAATTAAGTATATCACATATTGAATAAAAGATATATTTTCATCGTTTTTTTAACAAAATTGAACCAGAAAAAAAGCCTCGATAATCCTCATAATTCGACAATCCGAATTGGGGTCTGCAGAAATTACCCAGATTGTCGAAAAAAGTAATCAGACCTTCATTTTGTATACAGCTGCCTAACCAGTGAGCAGTTTGGCTTCTAGGTGAACACTAACAATCTAAATCAAATGTTTTTATTATTTTGTACATCTTTGTTGACTATCACTTTGGAAACGTTCGTGTAGGCTGTAAACACTAAAAAGCGTAAAAAAAATTAAAATTTGTATTTTAATTTAAAGAATCTGTACTTTAAAAAATATGTTGAGAAACCAAAAATTTTAAATAGCATATTTAATGAAAAATGCATTTAAAAAATGCAATTGAATTAAATTTTAAAAACTCTTTCTTATTTTCGTATTAAAGTCGACAGAAGCAAAATTTAAACGCCGTTTAATTCACTAAAATTCACAAAGCATATCTAGAGATATTGATATTTAAAATTACATACTTTAGACTTTTTTTTTTGGTTTTTGAGAAAGTAAGAGTTTTTCTCTAAAGCACATGTCCCAGTTATGAAACGCAAATGACAACTTCATTAATATTTTGTACTTAAAATATAACTTTTTTAAAACTTTTACAAATCTGCATGGCATAGAGAAACTTAAGTTTGAAAAACTTTCTCAGAAATTTCGTGCTTAGTTTTATAATCATATGCGTATTATTTCGCGATCTACAGTATACGATTCCAAATATTTTTTCTGTGATATTTAGATCAAATAATTGTCTCGACCACTTGAAAATGCAATTATATGGGACCAATTTATGATATAAATAGAACAATGAAACTTTTTATCTTTATCCATGCCCTAAAAGATGCAATTCTTCCACATACGGAAGAGATAATGCCAGTTAAGTGGGGGTATCAATATAGCAACGGTCACTAAAAATGCAAGTGAATTATGACAAAAAAAAAAACACACCGTTTTGAAGTAGTCCATACAATTACTTGATGCAAATGTTATAGAAAATATATTCGGAATCATATGAAGTTACCATTTGCATTTCGTAATAGAAAAACATGCTTTAGTTTTGTCCCGTATAAAATATATAAAATATATTTCACATTTCATTGAATTTTTTTAGTTCTCTTTTAGAGAACTTGGGGTCTAGTGTTAATAAATTAACAAAAAGAATTGTAATCAAAACGATTTTCCCATTTTTATTCACCTATATTGTAATAAGACTATTTTATTTTTCTTTATTTTATTTAAGGCTACTAAAAAATATTTTGTTTTATTTCAATCATGCTTATGAAATCAATATTAATTAAGTTCTACAATAAACTGTCATCAGTCAATCATTTAACTATATATTTAACACTTTTGCCCAAATAATAAATTTTACTAATAATAATGATGCAAAATTAGCCACAAATGAGAAACAATATTAATCAGATTGATCAAGTATATGCCAAATTAAAATAGATATTAAATTTCTTGCAAAGGAAAAATAAAAAGCCTTCATTCCGGATTAATAAAAACTTTTAGTGGAAGAATAAATGTAATCACTTGTATTATTTATGATTGATTTTGATAGACTTCTCTTGTACTATAAATCTCACTATAATTTTTTTTCGTATGTACGTAATTTGCGAGTTGATTAAAAAAAGTATAAATGATATATGTTATAATAAATATTCTCCATTATCCTCATTCAGTTGAAGCATATTTCTAAACCAATTTAAAAATCATAATCCTATTCAACGTTCATTAAATTTCAATAATATAGTAAACTAAAAATTCTTCAGAAAATGATTTTTTATATAAAGAAAAACTTAAAGATACTTCGAAATTATTTTACAATTTTTCTAAAACATTTACCTAACGCTTTAATTTTCCAAGCCATTCTCTATGATATTATAAACTTAAAAATATTACTACAATTGATTTTTATATACTTTTATCAACACATTTGAAACAAATATTTATGTACAATAAATATCCTTACAACAACATTGCCATTTTTACTAGAAACGTAAAAACAATATTGTTAAGTTGGATATAAAAAAGCTTAAAATGCCATTGCTTTAAAGTCCACAAAATATAAACTAACCAAACAAGAAGACTTTCATTATGTTCTTATTAAAACACCATAGCGAATACTTTAACCACAAACACCAACAAAATTTAATATTAAGGAATAAGCTTTAATCTTTAAAGGACTAGGAAAATAACAAAAACAAAATCTCTAGAATAATACCACAAAATTCCGTAAAATATTGTGAAACTGATGAGAAGTGAGATAAGAAATGTATACAAGAAAATATTTTAAAATTCTGCCGCATTAGAGGCAAATTTTCTCTTTAAATTATAATTGTTTGAAAACAAGTTGTAGGCGGCTGTACCAGATTTTATATATCCTTCACTAAACTTATTTTCGTAAATTAAGTTTCCAAAGTCGTTTTCCACGTTGTTCGGAAACCCAGATTTGCCTTCGCAAGATTTAATAGTAAGCAATAGTATTGCTTGCAGCTCTGTACGAAAAAAAAAAACCAAAATTGAACATGCAAAAAGAAAAAGCCTAATATTTTTAATTTAAAACCTTTTTGTTACGTTTTCATTTGTATTTTGATATCTTCTAAATATATTGTAATAAATTTTCAAATAAAACATAGAATTTATAAAATATAAATCAAATTTATGATGGTAATCGTATAAAGAATTTTAATTTAAACGGATTAGCTTCCAAACAATACTAATAGTTCCGTACATCTGCTTTTAATTCGAATTTATAATTCTTCTTCACTAAAAAGAAAAAAAATTAGTTGGAAGACCTCCCAAACGATGCGTATTAATGAGCTGAATATTGAAAAAAATTAAAAAACTTTTTTTTAATTAATCTTCATTTTCCTAGAAAATTTAGTGCAAAAAAAGTTTCGAAAAAAAATATTAAAAATTTTTTTCGTAAAATTTTGGCAATAATCTGTTCTATGTTATTCTTTTTTCTTTGCAAAATGTATAAAAATTGCATAGTTCCACTGTAGTAAGTATGACCCATAGTAATATGTTTTCAAAAAATGTGTTCACTAAAATGCACTAAAAAGATTCTAAAAGTCCAAAATCACATGGAGAAAAATTTTAAGTTTTCTCATAACAAGCTAAAAATGATGACTTTTTGAGACCTATTTCGCAAAAAAAAAAAAAAAAACATTAATTTTAAATACTAGGTTCTTGATAACAATGTTTTTGTTAAATTTAACATTCAATATTTATGTTTAATAAAATTTTTAATATAGTTGACTACAAAAATTATATGTTTTTGAATAGTTTTACAAAAAACAGAATTTTATTAATATAAAAAATATCATTATTTCTACAACCATTAAATTTTCTCAATCCTTTTCTTTGTTCTTAAAACATATTTTGTTTTAAAGCCATATAAATATTATTACCATAATAATAAAATATTACAAATAAATACGTTTTTTGAAAATATTGTTTGTTTTTGAATATATTTTGTTTTTAACGTTTGTTTTCCACCTTTATTATAATTCTCATTTAATTTATATATGTATTAGTATATATATAAGTGGATAAGGTTTTGTTGTTTTTGGTGTGATTCAAGCAATACAAGATGTTGATTATCTTCTATTAATAAGGAGGTTAATTAATGGAGAAATAATATGTAATATGTAAATATTTTTTACGACTAATAAATACTTTTATTTACTGTATTGAAACAAATGTAATGGACTCTATAAGCAATTTGTAAAAATGGTTTTGAATTAATGTGTTTTATTTTAATATATAAAAAGATGAAACAATATGATAAAGTGGAATCATAATATGACAAGATTGGATAATATGATAAGATGGAACAATAATATGACAAACTGAAATAAAAAAATAATAATAATAATGTTAAGATGGGATAATAATATTACAAGATGGTTTAATAATATAATAAAATGAAATCATAATCTGATAGAATGGGATACTAATTTACTTGTGTGTTATAATAATATGATAAATTCGAACCATAACGTGAAAAATTAACCAAAAAGCCAGACACAATTTGATAAAATGAAATCATAAAAATTATTATTTACAACCAATCATAATATGTTGCTCTTAGATTAAATTTTTTCTCTGCGTGCATATATTATATTTCGAAACCTATTTTTTAAAATGAAATAAATATTTGAAATCTGCTCCACAAATAGCATTCAAAAGTACTTTTGGTTGATGAGGAACAAAACCGCTTATATTTGCTGTATTATTATCTGAAAATTAGAAATGAAATCGAGATCCAACTGAGTATCAATTCGTCCACCGAATATTCTCATATATGAACTAATATACGATAATGTTTAAACGGAAGATTCTGTGGAAATAAAATTATTAATAAAAATAAATAATCAAAATTAAAAATATATATAATATAAACGATTTAAAAATTATTTCTAACAAAAAATATACAAATTTAATTTTCAGTTTAATGAAACATCGAGCATTTAATTTTTAAGTTGCCTTAAGTCTTAAGTTGTTTGTAACACTACAATATTATTTGGATGAGTCTAAAATATACTTGAAAGTTAAAATGATGGTAAGCTGATTATTTATATTTATTTAACTTTAAATTTATTACTTATAATTTTAATATACGAACGAATAGTAGGAAATTATTTTTTTATTATATTTAATATAATTTTGTAAGTAATTAATAAGAGAAAATATGTACTCAGTCAAGCACAACCATATAGTACCCTAAATCACCATGTACGCGTGTAAAAGTTATATACGTGGGAGGTCTTTATACAGAAACTATGATCATATCTGGAACGATCCTTATCAAAATTTATACTGTAGTTTATACATTTATGTCAAATTAAGTTCAAAACTTAGCACTTTTAAAAAATGTATGCGTGTTAGAGGGATTTCATAAAATGAAATCTGCAAACTATGTTCAATTATGGACCGATCCTCTTGAAATTTGGCAATGTCGTTTATAGTTATAAAATTTTTAAATATAAGTCATAAAAAAAATTTTTTATATGCCATTTTTTCGCCTTAAAGTGACATTCTGGTATTGGTGTTGTATAAGAGAAATGATCAATTAGTGATAAATACAAAACACTCGTGTCAATTTTTATTTCGATACAAACGTTTTTATTTTATTTATACACGTTGAAGTATTTCTCGGAAAGGGGTCTCATATGGAAAACACCCAACGTGCAAATAATGCCGAAATATAACACTCCTTTTCCGGTTTTAATAAAAATATATGCATATTTAAGATAATAATGATCACTAAGGGGATTTTCGAGGAAACATTTGTATAAGGGCAAGGCAAAACAACGGACCTATTGGAACAATTTTCTTTAAGCTTCGTCCTTAAGTCTAAAAAATACTACTCTGCCAGTTATTAATAAATATTATTTATATTTATAATATATATTATGAAAACAAAATTTACATAAGCATTGACAGGATATTTTTAAAATTTTATAAATTTGAACTGTTGAAGCTAAAACGTCAAAATGTGAAATTAAGAGAACATATTGTAATGTGTTTAAAATTATTATAATTTCAGAATTTTTTGTTGAGAAATCTCAAGGTTATTTAAAGATAAAATACTTGAATGACATTTTTGACATTATAAGGCTACGAAAAGTTTAAGCAAATAATTTTACTGGAATTTCTATATCCTATTCTA
The DNA here is from genome assembly GCA_932274085.1 of Protocalliphora azurea. Lineage (NCBI taxonomy): Eukaryota > Metazoa > Arthropoda > Insecta > Diptera > Calliphoridae > Protocalliphora > Protocalliphora azurea. The sequence continues at coordinate 3,479,784 of OW026520.1, read as the reverse complement.
TCATTTGATGTCCATATCGATATGGTACTATTTTAATATTTGATAAGATGGAATATTAACATGACAATGTGGTAAAATAATATAATAAGATAGAATAATAATATAATAACATCAAATCATAATCTGATAGTAAGGTATAGTGATGTAGTAAGATTGTTCAATTATATTTAAAACTAGAATAATCACACGAAAAAACAAACCATCAAATCAGACACAGTATGACAAAATATAATCATAATAATTATTTTTTTATTCTATATAATTATTACTTATAATCATTTCTATTTTTCGATACTATTGAGCAAGAGACCGATTTTTAAATAATTTATAAAAATATTATTATTTTTGAGATTTAAAAGTCCTTTTAAAAAGATTTTCTAACACGAAATGCAAAACTTAGTACGTAGTCCTATCATAAAAAATTTCTGTTTTCATGTGTATATGCACACAGAGAAAAAATAGGATTACGGCATTCTAACTATGACAATATTATGTTCTCACTGATAATTTTCTTGAATTTTAATAACTGTGTTCATAACAACAATGTTTTTGTTTACATTTTGTCATTTAATATTTACACTCAATAAAAATTTTAATATTGCTGACTGCAAAAAATCTATGTTTTTAAATATTTTTACCAGAAACGAAATTTTATTAATATTATTAATATCACTACTTCTACAACCATTAAATATTTGCAGTCTTTTTTCTTTTTCTGAATCATATTCTGTTTTTAAACCATATTAATATTATTATTACAATGACAATAAATTGTTTCAAATAAAAATAACATTTATCTTTTTCACAAACTTAGTGGAAAATTTCATAACCTGTTTGTTTTTAAATATATTTTATTTTAATGTTTGTTTTCCAAATTCATTGCAATCGAAATTTAGTTTATATATGAATAAGTATAAAGAGACAAGGTTTGGTTATACTCAATGTGATTGAAGCAATATAATATATTGATTATCTACCATTAAAGTGTTTAGTTAAAAAAACATATCTCGCATTTGAACTACATATGGTGGTATTTTAATATATGATAAGATGGAATAATAATATGAAAATGTGGTATAATAATATAACAAGATAGAATAATAATATAATAACAACCACTACTTGCTTATACAAAAAATACTACTAAATCTATATAGATATGCTTGTATGAAGATACACGCTTGTACAAAAAACAACTACCCTGAAAGTCATGGAAATGCTTTTTGTATATGTATGTTCGTGTGTGTATATTTTTAATAAATTTTTCAGATTTTTGCCCATTATTCGGCTGTTTATAAACCGATATATTCAATAGAAAAATATTTACAAAATATTTGTATCAAAACGAATTCCGAAGCTTATATAGAAGCTTCACAAAGTTTTAACTGATATCTCAGTTACTAACGAACCGACTTTTTTAATTTCTTTGAAAGGTTCTAAAGAAAGGTTCTGAATTTTAAGTGCAAAAACGTAGTCGCTAGCTTCAATTAGAGTGTTCAGAAATCTAATGAAAATTAGTATAGAAGCAATTCTTTTCGACGATTTATTATAGCTTGTGTTTTGTTCTCATTAATTTTTAATTTCCATTTCTTAAAATATTTCTGTGCATGTAAAAGATATTTTTTCATATTTTTGAATATAGGCTTTGATAGTTTACCCTTTGTAACTGTTTAGATTTCAACGAAACCAAAATGTATAAGACACCACGAATGCTGACGAAGTGAGTAGCGGCTCAGAAAATACGTATTCCATTCTGCTGGTGTCTAATTACAGTCCACATACTCTGCTTTGGTACTGCCAAACAGAGACAACAAGACAATTTACGATTGAAAACTTGTTTAGTATTAATGGCAGTATAATCTGTATATAACGCTGCGGATCGATCTCTCAAAATTTTAAATGCAGATATGTATATTGAGTACAGTGTGGGTGGACAATACCGACCCTTGTGGTACACCCGCGGTTATATTTCTTTGATTGGAGTATTTGTTTTTAATATTTAGTCTGAGTTCACACAAGGCAATTTTTCTTCTTGAAATTCTTATTTTTTATGAAAGCGAGTGAGAGGGAATTTGAAAGGGTACAAAATTGCCTGTACTTCGAAATTCGTTTTGTTTTTATTTTCATACTTCAAAACAAAAACAAATCGAGATAATTAAAGCAGCTGTGTGTGAACTTAGACTTATAACAAAGGATCTTTCGTATAATTTTTTGTAAATAAACAGGGTAGCCAAACATGTTCAGTTTATAAATGAGACCATTGTGCCACATATAATCAAATGATTTTTCTATATCTAAAAATACTACTCGTATTCCAGTACTCTTACGTTCAATCTTATTATTAGTTACAAAATTTACTATACGTTTTACCTAGTGCACAGTACAATTAACGTCAATCTTTCATTGATATAAGGCTAAAAATAGCAAATTTTCTAATATGGGATTTTAAAACTACGCGAATATTTAGTTTCCCGTTTCCCGGAAAAAGTGCAAAAAAGTCCCGGGAATTCCAACCGCTGTATTAAGCTATACACCAGCTTCGCTGAGTACAGCTTAATACAACTCCGAAACTGCAACCTGCTAATTATTTTATTTGACCATTTTAAATTCAGACTTTGACAGTTATTTCACAAAACTTGGTACTTATTTATTTTTTTTATAATAAAACTCCCAAATGTTGGGAATTATTTAATTTATCCCTTTGGAAATTATTTAATTTTTTTTCTTTTTTTTAATTTGTAAGTTTAAAATTTTTTTGGGACTTATTTTATTTGTGAGTTATTTCACAGTAACTAATGAAGATATCATGGAGCTGCAGTTGGAGGTTTAAATTTGGGTCATACATATCAGTGCCGATGTCACTGAACTGATCTACTTGTCCATACTACCAAAATTTATTACTAAATGGTACATAAAAATTGTCAATAAATTACATCACAAGAAAATATTAACTTAGTTTTACCCATTCGATACAAAGCTATCATTATAGTTATTATTATTTGTGTTGTTACTAGAAAGAAGGAAAATTTTCCTTATATTATATCAAAATGTACATTTTTATGGATTTATTTAACTTTATTTTCTTAATTTTTTCCATAAAATGTTTAAAAAACTACACAGAAAAAAGTCATCAATCACCAAATATATTATATATTATATATTATTAATAACACAGTAGGTATAAATTGCACATTGACACATCATGTTAATTTACTTCTGATCAAATTTAAAAAAAAAAATCAATTTTTTTAAATAAAATAACATAAAATATTTATCTTTAACAGTATGATATGCCCATAATTACCAAAATTTTGATCTAATTTTTTGGCCACCTTAGTTTCAATACTATTGAATGACATCAAAATTTTGGAAATCTGTGCTAACAAAAAATTGGACTTTTGATTAATGGAATTAATTTCTGTGTCATCATGCGACTGTGTTAATGGAAAAATATAATTTTAGTAATATTTTTTTTTCTGTGTAGTTCATAAAAAAATTTAATAAATTATAAACTTAAACTTATATTTTTACATAAAATATAAATAACATAACAATAAAATTTAAAAATAGCCCGCAGCTAAATTATCAGAAATTTATCCAATTAAAATGGAATGCTTAATTTGACATTCAAATGAATATTTCTTAAGAAACAGATAATATATTGTAGACAATTACAAAGAAGCATGTCAGAAACGGTAAAAATGTTTAGAAAAATATTTCGCCTTGAGAGCTCATTTTAAAATGTACAAGTTTTCAGACTTAAACCTACACAGAAAAAAATTTGTACATATATACAAAAATTTACTTTCATTGTTTTCAGTTCATAATATTTAAGCATGATTTTTTAAGCATTAAAATTTTAAAATGTTTTCCGAGAATCCCGGTATTTACCGGAAATGTGACCTTTCATTCCCGTTTCCTGGGAAGTTGAAAAGTCCGTGAAATATAAAACCCTAGTTATTATTCATAAATATTTTTAATCAGTCTAATAAATTTAAACATTTTAACGTATGCGAAATATAACTGCAACAAAACTTTTGGCATAGGATAAAAAATGTTTAGTCATGATAGGACTTTTTTGATTATTTTTATATATACCAAAAAAAAAAAAAAATATTTTTTACCTCTGATGGTACGAGTAATGAGAGTCAAAGTATTGTTTTCGATAGATGTAATAAATCCATAGATATGAAAAATACAAGAATTATTGGCAAAAGTTTTGCGAATACGAAAATTTATGTGGGCCGAATTCAATTTTTGGTGAAATTGTTGGAGCCTTTTTAAAATCGGACTTTTTTTTAACTGCACTGTTGTCTTATGATAAAGACTTTTTATCGTTTATTTTAGATGAACATATATCTTCTAGTTATACTGTGTAAATTCGCACGAAAATCAGAATTTTGGTTTCTTCAAAATATTAACAGAAAAAGATTTACCTTGAACTAACAATTTTTATTATTATTAGATTAGATAACTTTTTAACTCAGATGGCAATGAGAGTCAAAAAAATTAATTTTGAATTGGAAAAATCCCTAAAGTTAATAATAAGTTGTGAACAAAATTTTAAGATAATCTAGGATATAATAACCGAATAAGATGTCCGAAAAATTCTAACATTGAGTTTTTAAACTCATGATTAAAAAGTCCTTCAGAACTGCTCTAAGAGTGCATAAAACGGATCCAAATTTTCAACATGTAAAACTTGCTATCTTTTAAAGATATTATATACGATTTATGTTAATTTTTGAAAAAAAAGAACATTTTGAATTTTGTAGCAATTTTATTCCGTATACGTTAGTGTCGCGTACCACTAAACACATACCAAAATATCTAGCCTATTTCGAAAGAAAAAAATGTACCCTTAAATATTTGAAATATTCACTTTCACCACTCATGCTTTTTACATTATGATGAACGGCATTTGTTTTTAGACATTATTTATATTCATCCTATTTTATTAAAATAAAGAACTTACAAAAAAAAAAAAAAAAAAAAAAAAAAAAGAAACAAAACTTGTATTTATGCGTTTCTTTTTACACCATTAATAATTTTTTAAAATTTTTTTGGGGTGATTTTTATTGGCGGTTATAAGCTATTTGGTTTGTTTTCTTCTTAAACAAAGCGAATCCATAGAAGTACAAGTAGGAGTACATAACCTAATTATAATCTGTTAAATCCCCTTAAGCATTGTTTGGGTTATTCTTTTTTTTTTTTTTAATTTTCCCCCCACTTGTATATGATTTGTTTCCTGGATTTATACTTTTTGACTTCTTTGTTACAGTTTTTTTGTTTTTGGTATTTTGTTGTGTATTTTTTTCTTATGTTTATTTTTTTAGTAGATTTTAGGTTTAATTATATTTGAAAACGCTGTCATTTATGCTCTTTTGATTTTTTGTGTGTTAATTTTAATGACCACTTTGGGTTTATTTGAAGTTTATTTTAATATGCTCATTCATGTAGTTTAGCAAAGTTTGTAAATTCTTTGTTCTCATTTTTGTTGTAGCCAATTGCGCTTAGAGTTTATGTAATAAAAATAATTGCTTTATTACGCTATTGTTAACGGAATTTTTGGTTGCTTTTATACATACGTTTATGTTTAAGTACTACACGCAGAGAAAAAATGTAGTTGTAGTGACCACAATCTAAGAGCAATATATTATGATTACGATGATATTATGATACGGTCACAGTTAAAAATAATTATAAATAATTATTGTTACGATTCCATTTTATCATATTGTTTCCGATTTTATGGTGCATTTTTCATGCTATTGTTCAAGACTTTCATATTATTATACCATCTTACTACATTATTATCCCATGCTATCCGATTATGATTTTATTTCGTTAGCATATTATTATTCCATTTTATGATATTATTATCCAATTTTATCATATCATGTTTTCATTATTCATAAAAAAATAATGACTTATTATTTGTTCATTAATTAATTTTATTTATTTGTACCATAATATATTGTGTAAGATAATACAAGATATATATATATATATATATATATATATATATATATATGTCATTCACTTTTGGTTGGAGTTATCCAATGCCCACCTTAAAGTATAGCCATCGACTCAGAATCGCTTTCTAAATCGGACTAACGGTGTCCGTCCATCTGGCTGGCTGGACGGACGGCTGACTGTCCACGTAAACACGTTGAGCACGAAGTACAGGTCGCAATTTTAAAGATTATTCAAAGAAATTTAGTACATGGGACTTTTATGGTACAGGGACGAAGCCTATTGAAATTGGTTGTGATCGGTCCATTATATCACCTAGTCTACAAACAGTTGTTCCCACAGAAAATACAATGCCTTAATAATAAGAATATTTTAATGAAATTCAGTGCAAAGAAGTTCTGTACCTATCAATCTTTATACCAAATTTCATGAAAATCAGAGCTCCCATAGCTCTAAATTAAAAACAAAATATATTAAAAAACAAGTTATGATTTTTTCGACCATATTTGTAAAAAGCAACATTTTATTGTTATGTGAATAATATTAATATGGTTTGAAAATAAAATATTGTATAAGAAAAATGCAAAAGATTGATAATTTTTAACGGTTTTAGAAATAAAGATATTTTTATATTTTTATATTATATTTAATAAAATTTTTTTCTGTAAAAATATTTAAAAACATAAAATGTTTGTAGTCAACTACATTAAAATTTTGATTGAATGTAAACATTGAATTATAACACTGACACTGACAATTTACCCCAAATACATATTTTTTTTTATAAAATAAGAATACTCTTATTTTTATATACAATATAAGTTTTAAGCAATATTTCCTTAAGAATTATGTTCAAATAGTATTACTTGGATATAAATGTAGCCTTTGCCAACTACTATTTAAGATGTCATTTTTATATAAAAAAAAAAAAAAAATATCACTGGACAAATTTTTTTAGAATGTGAGTTAAAAAGTGTATGTTTAGAAGAATTCATAAGGTTTTCATTCTTATCTATTTTAAAAGTAATATAAACTACGCACATTTTTAAAATAAATAAAAATCGAGTTGCAGTAGGAAATATGAGTGATCATAGATTTCTGTCCTTTTTGATCTTTCTTTTCAGGCTTAGCTATAAAATTCCAATTTTATAGAAATATTCCAAAATATCGCGTGAACAGAATATGTTAATAAACGATATCTTCGAGTCAAATGGACCTTAAAAAATTTGGAAGTGTAAAAATTTTATACAATTTTTAAAATTTTCACCAAATTTACAATTTTTTAATTTGATTTTTTTTTTTTGTGGTATAAGATATAACTTTAGATCACGGAAAATATCTGCATATATAAATAAAAATCGAGTTGCAGTAGGAAATATGAGTGATCATAGATTTCTCTCCTTTTTGCTCTTTCTTTTCAGGCTTAGCTATAAAATTCCACTTTTATAGAAATTTTAAAAAATATCGCGAAAACACAATATGTTAATAAACGATACCTTCGAGTCAAATGGACCTTTGAAAAATTTTAAAGTGTAAAAATTTTAAACAAATTTTAAAATTTTCACCAAATTTACAATTTTTTAATTTGATTTTTTTTTTTGTGGTAGAAGATATAACTTTAGATCATGGAAAATATCTGCAAAGAATCATCTTAATGATTAAAATAGATAATAAGAAACAAAATTAAAGAAATATAATTTATACCGGCTACAAAGGCATTTATCTCATAAGACATTTCGCTTGCTGACAACTACTGCGAAGAATAAATGATGTTAATATTTATGTCAAAAGAAAGCATTTCATTTACTTAATAATAAAATAGTTTCTTAGTAATAAACTCTAATAAAATATATTCTCGTATAATATATGGAAAAATAACTTAGATTATATGCGAATTTTTCGCAAAACTTTTAAAAATTGCGATATTTAGTTTAATGAAAATTTTTTTAAATTTTAGTAGGAAAACCTAATATGTGCCATACTAATATTATTATTATTATTATTATTATTATTATTATTATTATTATTATAAATTTTTTATTATTACTATTATTAATTTTTTTTTTTTTTTGAAGGCCTAAAATCAAAAATTTTTGATAATGGCCCACATATATATATAAATCATTATCGTTTCTTTTACTAAATTAGTTACGGTATAAGTAAAGTTACCGATGCGAAAACCCAACATTTGTTGAAAATGGATTAAATAAATTGCTTTCGTTCTCGTCTCCATTTTTCCCTCTCTCCTCTCTCTCTCTCTCTCTCTTTCTCGGTGAAAAAATAGATTTAAAACAATACCATCGATTCGGTTCATCAGCTTTTCATTCCGATTTATAATACTGTACTGGGAAAAAATAAAAGATAATGTAAATCAGTATCACAGTATATAAAAACTGGGCTAGGTGGCTGAGACGTGGTACCCATTTAAAGATGATCCGAACAACATAGCTGATATAAGTTCAAATAATATTTATGTAGAATATTATAATGGTCGGAGTCGTATTTGTTAAGAAGGAAGAAGAAAAATGGCAATAAGACGTTTAGTCGGGTCAGAACTAGCTAGGTTAAAGTTAAAATTAAGAAAAAAAAAATCATTTTGATTTTGTTGACATAATCTGTAACCGATAGGATATAAACTCACACATTGCATTTTGTTACTCTTGTATTGTTTATAATGGAGAGTGTAATTTTTGTCCAACATTCGTTTATAATATATATTCCTGGGGCTTTGAAAAGAATGAAATCAAGGTTTCCCAAAAAATTATTACTAGAAATCGATGACTCAGTTTGAGTGTTGATAAACTCCTTTATAGACAAAATGTTTTCTCTTTTTCATATAATCCATAAAATATACCTAGAACTTGTACTATAACATTTGGAAGTTTTGTTTCGAATCGATACATATAATATTCATGCAAATATAAAAAGTTGTTTTCTAACAGTAATTTTGATGATGATTTTTTGACAAAGTTTCTGGCAGATTTGTGTATGGGTTTCGACTTAAATACGGGAAAGTGTGAGAATTTGTGGTAATGACCCAGAAATATTTAAGTAAATCCCATGAGTAAAACGTCTTTTGACTTGCTGGCTTCTAATAACTACATGGATACATAAAGACAGAAATGCCGTAGTCCGTTCATGTGTTTTCCTATATTTTTGTGTGTGCGTCAGTGTGTCCTTATTATGGGGCATATTATTATTGTACATTAGTAAGGTGCGAGAGTAGTTTAAAATTAATTTTTAAATAACTGAATATATCTGTGGCAACTAGATATGTTCTGTTTTAATTCTTTATATTCAGTTCTATGTTGTATAAATTTTTTGTAAAAATGTAATAAGTATTTCAGGGATGTTTAAAAATTAAATTAAAATTTTCTATAGTGTTGCATGGGAACTAAAAACTATAAATTGCTTTTCTGAAAAGTTAAAAAAAAAACTACTTTAAAGTTTAGCTCAAGACATCATAAATTATTTAGTTATATTAAACCACTTTTTAGAAAGACCTCGTACATGTTCTCTTACAAATACACTTACATTCATCTGCATATTTTTACCCTCTGTATAAATGTATGTATGAGTGTGTGCGAATTTTCTCATAAATATAAATTCTTGAATTTTTGATGATGTTGCAAAGGGGTTTTGAATTTTTATTGCAGGGCGTTTACATTTGGGGGTTCATATTTGTTTGTTGTTTTTGGCTATTGTATACGTATGTTTATGTGTATTTTATTTCTAAATATATCTTTTTGCTGCAACAATAAAATTCTATTGTCAATGTTAAAACCTGATAAAAATTTAAGTTGAGCATTTCCAATATTAAATTTTATTTTTCGAAAAAAAAAAAAAAATGTTCAAGAAGAAGGTACTATAACAAAACGATAATAAAAAGAAACAAGCAAAAAAGTTATATCGTTCATACCCGACCATATTAAACACTACATCATTGTATATGTCTATCTCAAAATTCGGGGAGGCGTCTTGGAAACTCTGGCCAATTGTAGGCCGATACTTGTATTAAGCGTAGTGTACGAGTATATATGTTGTATTTTATTTATGCACTTTAGTGTGATTCCCAGAAGTAGGCCTTGTATGGGCGTTATGGTCAATTACGGGCCGATCTTCATAAAATTTTGCAGTGCGATTTCTACTGACATAAAACTAATTTGTGTCAGATATTAACTTGATACTAATATTTCTACAGGATTTATGAACGTTAAATTGATTTTCTGAAGAGGGGTTTACATTGGTGAATTATAGATCAATCCTAATGAAATTTAACACAGATTTTGCTTATATATAATTAATACGTGCCAAATTTTATTGAAATATTAATATATCTAAAACATTTATGATCGCTAAACCCCAAATCCGATAGGATATTTGTATGGGAGCTGGGTAAAGTAATTGACCGAACATAATCACTTTCATCAGGCTTCGTCCTTGTACTATGAAGTACCAATTTTCATTAAATTATTTTCAAAAATTGCGACCCTTGTTTTGATTACATGGTATACATGGACGGGTGGACAGATATTGTTAAAGCGACTCAAAAAATTATTCTAAGGTCTTAGACCATTATTTTTGGTTATTACAAACATCAGTACAAACACATAATATCTTTCCCACATATGGTGATGTAGGGTATAAAAGTGCAGCAATTGGATAATTTCAAAAGCCATTATATATATTATAATTAATGTTTCAAAAACTTAGATCAGCAGGTTATCATTTGTTTTGAAAAACCAATGAAATACATATATAATATTTTATTATTAAGTACATTCTAGATGTTAAAATACCAGATCTTTTTATGCTGTAAGTATTTTTTATTATTTTTTTTTAGCTTTTAATATGTATATTAGGGTAATAATTTTTTGCAATTTTTTGCAAATATTAAAAATATCATAGAAGGGACTCGTAGTGTAATATGACATTAATTTTCGGCTAACGTTAAAAAAGTTCACCCACCGATAACGGTAAAACATTTAATAATAATACTGATTTGGTATCAAACAATTTGTATTTTCCACCAAATCACTTTTTACTGTCCTCTATGAAATAAAATAATTTTACAAAATTTGCCCGTACAATTTCTGTAAAATCGCAATGTTAATATAAAACTTTTATATAAAAAGGATTTATTATTATTATTATTATTATTATTATTATTATTTTATTTTATTTTATTTTATACATTTTTTCGAATTGTAAAATTTTTCGACATCTCGTGATGTAAATTAAAAAGCAAAATCCTTTTCTGTCAATCTGATACTAAGTATGTGAGACCTAAGTAATTTTCCTTTGAATACTTTTGAATATTTTTTGCCCAAACCGACTACAGAGTTGTTGTTGTTATTATCAGGACAATATTGGCGATAGTATTTCTAGGACCAAGAAAGCTTATAAAACACACATATTTACATATAAAAATAGTCTTTCTTTTATATATATATATATATATATATATAAATTCTATAAAGTTGTATAAGCAAATAGTCAAATATACAGTTAGTTAGAACATACTACTTTTTTCCACTTTATCGTAAAATTTATTGCAAATAATTCTTTCTTTTAAATATACACGTAAGAATCATAATTGGCTAAATTTTAATTTGAATCATAATTTTTTCTTTCTTCTTCCTAGTTTTGTTATATAACAATAATTCTGAGGAATATTTGGCACATATTTCGAATATGTTTTCGAGATTTACAGTATAAATAATACAAATTCGAACAATATTTATGGAGTATAATATTTGTTTTGTATTCATCTTAATTTTGGTTATATTTTATTGATTTCAAAGAAGTTCAAATTAATCATGTTCGAAGGCTCCTAAATCGAATAAAGAATTATACAAAATTACATCAGTCCAAGTTTTTTAAGGCCATAAACTACTTACTATTCATGGTCTAGCATAGGTTAAAGATCAAGCTCTTATTTTTAAATATTACATGAATATAAAAAATGATTATGTTAGGACAATTATGGTCCTTATTAGAAGACATGTAATGTACATTTTACCATCTAAAATTGATATTATTATAGAGTGCTCTTTTACCTAAGTATATGAAGATATTGGCCAGTACTAATTCATATAAAATTAATGTCTAGTTATTAAAATTTCACATAATTATCGGTATTGAGATATTGCAATTTTTAAATAAAATCTAGTAATAAATCTTTGGAAGACTTCAAAAACTTTTTTTGGTAATTCAAAAAATCATATTTTGAAGGACAAAATCACCAAATCATATTTTAGTTAAAAAATCATCAAAAGTATTATGAAATCATTATTCTGGCTACGCTACACACATGTGTACACTTTACCCATATACATACTACATACACAGCAAATGTCTGTTTTGAGAAGCATTTACCAGAGGTAAGATAAAGTTAAAATATTTTATAAATATATTTACTTACGATGGAGTATTTATTTATTATGATTTTTCGTTATTTGCCTTAAACATACATACACACATAATTTTCTTTTCAATTTCTAATGTTTTCCATAGAAATGCAAAAACAAAATAATTAAAAAAGAATCCGTAATAATCCTGCTTAATATCTGTGTAAGCAGAAGAAAACGAAAAATATACCCCCTGGGTAAAAGTAAATGAACAAAATTAAAGTGACAAAGAAATCTTCTTGAAAACATTAATCACAATTATAACAAATTTGTTTAAGTAATTAAATAGAGAGTAAAAATTTACAAAGTGGAAAAAATAAATAAATATTAAATTAAAAGTTTTGTAAAAGACCAAAAGTATTATTTAAGGCTCCATATGGCACCCTCCTTTATGCGTAAAGTCTGCTATTATGAAAAATTAAAGTATTTTGTTAAAAATATTTTAGGACTACCAGGGTTGTGTAAAGAATTGTGTAATGTTACGACATTTAAAAAGATTATTAAATAATTAATCTTAATACTGCTAGCAGGAAAATATTTAACACCAAAAGTCAAAATGATTATTGGAGAACCTGCTGAATAATACGACATATAATTTTGAAAGAAAGATGTTTAGGAATCTCAAACATTTGTCTGGGTCCGTAAATTAGTTTTGAAAGCTCGCAATCTTATACAGTCGAACATGGTTATAATGAATTCGAAGATATTAACAAATTTAGCTCATTACAAACCCATTTTCGATAAATATGCATGCGTTATGTTAAAAAGTTCAGCATCTATAAATACAAAATTCCTCTTTTAATTATCCGGAGATTTAAAAATTTAAATTAATTAGAATTCATTAGTTTATAATTTTGTTGAACCTTTCATAGTTTTTTTAGAATTTTTTCATTCATAGAATAATTTTAGAAGAAAAGATTGTATAAGTCTTATTTGGATACTCGGCAGACGTGGTGTTCTCTGTAAACATCAACCATTTAACTCACAACTTTTTGGGAAATAGAATCTGTGATTTTTTTTCCCTATATGTTATTAAGTTAGACGAATGGTTTACGACCAAGCTTTTTATATATATATATATATACTTCTGGATTTTTAATTTTTTTACTTTAAGGATCCCACAGATCTTGAAATTTTTCTTAAATTCTTATGTTGACAAGACTTGATGGAGTCAAACAACAAAAATTCAAGACCTGAAATGGTTCTATTTTGTAGCAAGCATTCAAATTTAAAAGATCCAAAAGGTGAAAGAGTGAACCGATCATAACCAATTTCAATAGGCTTCATCGCTGTATCAAGATAATTCTTCAAGTCAAGTTTTAAGAAGTTATCTTAAAAACTGCGATCTGTTCTTTGTTCACATGGATAGACATCCAGCCAGATATTGACTCAGGAAATGATTCAGAGTCGAACGGTCAGAATGTTTTTTCTGTACATTACAAACATCAGTACAAATGCATCCATCAATAGTTTTGTAAGGTATAAAAACTTTTTGATTACGAATAAGTTCTTCGATTAAGTAATATTAGCATATTTTCTTTTTTTTATCCTCAAAGTATGCCTATTTTTGAAAATTAGCATAGAATATCTTCAATCAATCGATTTTGTTTTAAAAACATCTGGAAATTTTCAGTCCTTATAATTTGGTTAAATTTTTAAATCTTTAAAATCCATGGAATATATATCCTTTTTGCACATTTAGACGATATACCGAAATGTTTTTCACAAAATCACTCGCTTTTATTTTACACAGCAAAATCGAATGTTAGAAAAGAAAAAAATCACCGCAAATTTACTTCTACTTATAAAAATGTTTGATTAGAAAAATTTTGGTTTTATTATTATTTTTTCCATAGATTTTTTCTATCGAAAAAAAAACTTCTTCTTTGACTCTTATTGCGAAATAATATTTCTAAGCAAATTGATTTACGTTCCCTCAATTTTTATCATAATTAAAATATTTGGTGTACATAAAAGTATATATCAAATATAAGGCTTTTGAAGGCGCTGATCACGATTGTGCAATAAAAAAAATTAGAATTTCAAAATAGCGGATTCAATATGGTGATAAAAAATATATTTTATAACATGGTAAAACCACATTTGAGAGATGTGTGTTCACTAAATATGAATCAGTTTTTTAATTTTGCGAATTCGGAAAGGCGCTTCCGATACGATGGATTATATGTTACTGAAAGGTACTTGTTTCGCCCAATAATATAATATATTATTTAAATATCAAAAATAATTTTATATATTATTTATATATGTATTTGTGAAGTTAATATAGATTTAAGGTAAATTAAAAAAATGAAAATGGTAGGTTAAATATGGCGGCCAACAAGTGTAACTTATAAAATTTTGCTATTAAGATTTTATTTAATGTTTTCAAATTCAAACGTACATTTTTGTACATTAAAATTTTATATAAACAATAGTAATTGACATTTTATAAAATTAATTATTTATTGATATAAGAATGTAAAATATTATTATCGCGATTTTGGATTCAGCATTTTTCCTTTTACTATTTTTTATCTGAATTCATCAAAAATGAACATAGTCAATTACAAAAATGTTTGCGTAATGTGTTATTGTATAAATGAATGAGATTTGAATGGCCTTTCGTAGTTAAAGGGCTATAGCTTTCGAATTTATGAACGGTCGCAAATGGTAACTTTGATAGAAAACAACTAAAGGAATCCACCAGTATTATAAGTATGAAAATATCATTTGGAACTGCTTGGATCTAGGTTTTGAAAATTCCTATTTTTGGAGAAAAATCATATTTTTGACAAATAAGATCGCTATTCATATGAAATTACGTATAAATGTCTCGATTTTTATTCTATTTAAGTATCTATTTTCATCTCTATTACTTAAGACCATTTCCGAGCACCTTTTTGAGTAATTATGAGTTATATACACTATTTTTTAACAAATAAAAAATTCCATCAAAAATATAATGTTTTGACTTTGACCTCTTACTATAAGAAATGGTAACCCGCAATAACATAAAATTTTTTGGGCATAAAATTCAAAGTCCCTCTATCACACATCTGTATACATTTTTTCCATCTATCTGAATTGGACCTTTTGCCAAAAAATCGAGATTATGATCCACTATTCCGATATTAGAATTTTCCTAGGTACAACACAAAATTTATAAATCATATACCATCGGAGTGACAACCCTACTATTTAACCATTAGAGGAAAAAAACTTATTAATACAATCCTTAAGTCAGTTGAAATCAAGGAAATTTTTTCATCTTTAATATCTAAGAATGAATAAAAAAAATTTAAATATCTTCAAATTTATCATTTGAGGAGAAAACAAGTATTAAAAAGAATTACCATAGAAAACAAAACAATTTTTTTTTTTTTTTGAAAAAGAATTAACAATAATGACAGGTGGTCTAAATAAAAAGTCATAAATTATATTTTTGCTTTTAGGAAGAAAGTCAAAAAAGTACAAAATATAAATAAAAAGTCTATTGTTAAAAACTTAAATAAGGAAGAATTTAATTAATTCAAAAAGGCTTGGGTAAATTTTAATATAATACTTTTATTTAGGGTACTAAGAAATAAAGGTTTAATTAAATCACATTTTAATAAAGAAATACTACTACAAAATTCGTAGTATTATTATGATAACATGGACAGAAGCTTCATTGTAGTAAACCAATTTAAAGGCTTATGTTTATCAGATTGTTACAAAAATTCAAATTAAAATATTTTACAATTTAGGTAACACATGCCATAACTATTAGGTGAAAGGCAAATAAAATTTAATAATATTGGACAAACTAATATAAGTAAGTATTTAAATCTTTGGGAATTTTCTAATAACTTCTTAACATTTTAAATTAAATGCAAAGTATATTCTGGCATTTAATCACAGCTAAGTTAATATGGTTGGTTTTAAAACTGATATTGCTTCTAAATTTTGTAGTACAACCTTTGAATGAAAAGTCGACCTCTCTGTTGATGACTGATTTTTTGAAAGAAAACAAATTATCTACTTTTTTTAAGATAATATAAAATTTTTGAACAATTATTAACTAGGGTGACGAACGCCGTTTTCCAACCGGTTTTAAAATCGGTTTTTCCACATTATCTACTGTCTATTTTTTCAAAACGTTCATTTTTCGAATATCGAAAAACTGGCTTTTTAAACACAAAAAAACCTATTTTAAAAATAACATTTTAATAATAGAAATACTTAATACCAATATTTAATGGAAATATTCATAAATTAATTTCTTTTTATGTTTTATTAATATAGTTTGAGATTAAATTGGAATTAATTCTATAAATTAAAAAAAAAAAAAAAAATATATTAAAGTAAATTCTAATTCTATTGAAATTCGCATATCAGTGAAATTAGTTTTTTTTTTCTCTTGTAACAACTGTAGCATTCTCACAAACAACAAAAATAAATATTTTATGGTTTTTATTAATTCACAATTTAGAAAAATACATTAATTTATTTCTTAAAAGTGTAGTATTTGGAAGAGGTCTACTTGCAAAATCGATTTCGAAAAAATTGAAACTCAATTTTTCCATATTAAGCCATAGAACAGCGTGAGGTTATGCAAAACTAGTTGGCCAAAATTCGAATTTTTACTTTACTGATTTAAAATTTGCTCCAAAATACATTTAATACATAGTAATCAATATATTGAATAGAAAAAGATCGCGTCATATTTTAACCATTAGCCTTTATAAACCATTCTCCTCAGGATCACTTCAGAGTTCCTTAATTCTTGAATTTCTTGGTATCGAAATGAAAATCAACGAAAATAAATTTTAAATATCAGAAAATTATTTTAAAAATTATTGTCACATCACAGAAAAAGAATGTTTTGGCCTTTTAAAGATAACAATAAAAAATTGATTTTTGGTCGGCTAAATCATCAAAATCTCATACTGTCCATAGTTTTTGTACATATTATATAAAATGATCTCATTTGTGATGTTTATTTTCTTACCTTAATTAAAATTTGTTTCTTGAAATAGTTTTAAATAACAAACAATTTAGAACAATACTGTGCCTTCATAGAAACATTTATTTCTGAAAAAACTGGTTAATCGTTTTTTTTTTTTTGCGGAATTTTAAAACATCAACCGGCCTTTTCAAAATTCCAACTATTTGAGCTATTCGAAAACTGGTTTCTCCAAAAAGTCTAATAATCGATCACCCTATTATTAACCCATAGTGCAATACTCTATATTTAGTTATATAATTTCATTAAATCATACAACAAACATAAACATCAATGTAAATGTCAAGCTGTGATTGGTAGTAAAATATATGCTTTATAATAATATTATAATAATGGCGAATACTAACGTCATACAAACATATACAAACATACCACATAAACAATAAAATATGAGCATGTATTGTAAGCGCTTTTACAGTCAATTGATTGATTTAAATTTTATGAGATTTTTCACACAACACAACGCCAACAATACCAATATGGTTAAAGGTGACTTAATGAAGTATTTTAAAAATTTTAATAAATTCGACCATGTAAATATATAAATATGAATGTACAAATATAACAATGTACTTATAAATAAATAAATGTATGTAAACTTGTAAATAAATATGGATGCAAGCGACTACAACATATATATATATATACTTTTCATTACATGCAGATATATAACGCATAATGCATACTTATATAAATGTACGTTTTACAAAAGACTACATTATTTTAATGGATTCATTACAAAAAATGACTTTATAATTAAATAATATTACAGAGTCATATTTAAAAAGATTGTAATACAAATCTTTTTTTTAACCATATTTACACGTTAAGCACAAAATTTGATTTTTATATATTAAATTTATATGAAATATTTTTATTGTTTCTAAGTTGCTTCTAAGGGTCGACAGAGAAAATGTATAATCTGAGCAAAAGTTAGAAAAGCTTAATTCTTTAATTCACTTTTCAAAATATAATTATTTTTGATATCCTAGTCATGCCCTTAAAGCATTAATAATTGAATTAAATTCTTGTTTAAATTCATATATATTGCGTTCTATAGAGAATTAATTTCTTAAAGAATTTACAATTAGTTAAACAATTCGCACTTACAGAAGTAAGCCCGACCATTTTATACCCTACACCATTGGCAATGTGTACCAAAGTTCGGGGAGGGGTCTTTTGTTAGACCTGTGGTCAATTGTGGGCCGATATTTATATTAAGTGTAAAATAAAACATACGAGTACGAAATATTACGTTGATACTAACATTTATATGAATTTATGCACTTTTTGTGACTCCCGAAAGTGGGCTTTATATGGCAGCTATGGTAAATTATGGACCAATTTTTACAAAATTAGGCACTATCGTTTATACTTTTATAAAGTTTATTTGTGTCGTATATTAACTTGATACTTATATATTAATCTAATTTAGGCCCATTAAAGTGATTTTCTGAAGAGGGGTTTATACGGAAGCTATGGTGAATTATGGAGCTATCTTCTTGAAATTTAGCACACGGATTTATACTCACATAGAACTTAAATGTGCCAAATTTCATTGAAATATTGCTATATTTAAGTAATTTATGATCTTTAAACTCCTATTCCGAGAAAACATTTGAAGCATGGACGCGTAAAGGGCGTATACTTTTCAAAATGCATTTTTTTGTGTATAATATTGCTTTAGTATTAGGTACAAAAATAATTTTAAAAATTTTTCATGTTTAGCAAACAAATTACTTTAAAGGCACAATTTGATGGAATTTTTATTTTTTAATTTTTTTCTAAGTTGTTTAGGTATTTTTGAATAAATAGCGAACAATCCAGTATTAGTCTGATACTTAAACCTCAGAATATGAAGAAGATGCTTAAAATTTATCTCACATTTACTCATATTGTAAAAAAATTTATTATATTGTGAGTTTTAATGCATCAAAGCAAGAACAAGTAAAAGGGTGTATACACTGTCTGAAAGCGGCAGGCAGTGTATCAATAATTTAAGTGATACAATAAGATAATCTTTTGATGGGATTTTGTTAATAATTTCAGCAAATTTATTCGAAAAAACAAAGAAAACACATATTTTCAGTCAGATCTGATTATTTGATACACTACACCATGCGTTTTTATTATTTATGGAGAGGGTCTTTTATGGGACGTATGTTCAATTATCGACCGGTTATTATAAGATTTGATGGTGTAAATTATATTTCTGTAAAACATATGTATATGTAATTATATCATGATATTTCCATTTAAATTACATTTATTATGTGGCTGATATATGGCAGCTATGATCAATTATGGCTGTGATAAAATTTTGCACTAGGTTTTATATCCATGTAAATCTTATTCGCGTCAAATATTATTGTTTTGCTAGCAATCATATTGGACTTATTCAGTTTAAAGTGTTTTTAGGAAAATGGACTTATATGGAAAAAATGGTCAGTTTTCTACATATCTTCATGAAAATTGCACACCGATTTATGTATATACATATGTACCTCTCTTTGTCCGTATTTTAATGAAATCGTGATTAAAACAAATCATTTATAAACAATCACTACTATTATTGTTCTACAAAAATATATAGATATAAATCTTACCAAATATTTACAAAAGAAAAGAAAAGGACTAAGTTTTATGACTTTATGGAGTTTATATCGTTTCTTATAAAATATTCTTTATAGTTGACACGCCCTTATATGCGTCCATACTTCATTTGTATGGAGCTAGGTGAAATAGTAAACCGATCGTAACCTGTGCACCAAATTTCATTAACATATGTTCAAAATTGCGACCAGTAGTTCGATTACAAAGTTTACTTAGACGGTCAGACTGTCGGACATCAACTCAAAAAGTAATTCTAAGCCGATTTGTAAATTAATTAGTGGACCAATATTATTTGTCGACTATTTTTTTTTTTTTGATGACACATTATCGAATGCATATATATCAGTTCGTGTTAATCACATCGTGCAGTGGCGCGATAGTTATAGCGGTTTTAAGTTGAACATAAACAAATTTTTAAAAACTAAAAGTTTATGTATAATTCTGGTAAAATTTATGCGCAATATCAAAATCTACTTAATTATTCAAATAAAATTTATGATATTTTTAATGTTTGATGGTATTAGTGAGATTTTTTAAATTTTTGCGAAAAATGGGGTTCGAATCTAAGTTGTTTCTCCATATATTATACGAAAATATATTTTATTAGAGTTTATTAAAAAAAAAAAAAATGCTATTTAATATTGCTATTAATTTTTAACTCAAATAAATTTTCTATAAAATTTTTATCTTTTAAAATTTATAAACACCACCTAATTATGCCAATTATGGTCAATTACATGCTATCCATGCGATGTGCCTTAGCAAAATTTGTTTTGATAAAAGTGACACGTTTTTGACTAATAATGACATTTGACTTAAATTTATGTTTCCGATCAATTATATTTATCGCAGCTCTTATATCTGTATATCCAAGACTTTTACTAATTGCTATACAAAAGTACAAAAAAAAAGTGGATTTTTGGATAATTTTTCAAAAGTCCATAAAATATTTTTATTAAATTATTTTTAATGCTCCTTCGATTTTATTGTGTAAAATAATTAAAAAACTAAGTTCACGCAGTAATCCATGCTATTTAGTTACAAACTGTAAATATAGCTCACGGAAACTGCCATTTTTTCGCTATTTTTTCAAACTTTGAGACTATCTATTTCGTTTGCTATTAGGCATAACCCAAAATACGCAAAATTACAACAAGAATCGACCACTGCTGCAAAATTTGCATATTGTTGAGAAAAGCACAGACCCCGCCCAAAAACCCCTAAAAATTTTAAAAATTAAAAAATTTTCATCAAAATTTGGCACCCTGTATTTAACTGTTAAAAGTTTGCACAATAAAAATTTGAAATTTATTAAAATTTATCAAAAGAAAAAATCTAAATAGTTTATATAAGATCGAATCATATCAAAAAGTATAAAGGCGCGAACAAAAAGTATAGAAGAATGGGGAAAAGTTAAGTAATTTTAAGGCTTTTTTCTAAGTTTTTGAACTTTGAACAATAATCATGATTACAATTATGGTGCTAAAATATTGCACTCTTTTAGTTTCAAGTTTTTTTGAGTTAAAATCTGTAACCCGTTTGTTTAAAATAGTATTGCTATAAAACCTTTTAAAGATTTAATCAGTTACAGCCAGGTTACCAATTTTTTATAATGGTAACCTTTTTATATTGAATCACTCAAATTTTTTTAACTCAAATCTATCACAAATTAGATGAGGCAAATAGCTATGAATTGATTTTATAAAATATTAGAAAACAAAATATAAAAATTTAATTAAAGAAACATATGTTTTCGTTTAATTTGGAGAAGATTTCAATTAACAAAAATTTAATGTTATTTATGCATCAATTTAGTAAAGAATTAGTTTTGATTATATTAAAACAGAAAGTCTTTGAGTGAAGCTATAGAACAATTTTTTTGGGAATGATATTATGGAATAAAAAACTAGTATTTCATAACTCAGAATTGAGATTTAAATTAATTAAGCTAATATTTAGTTATTTCAAAGTTATGAACTTGATACGTAAGTCTTGGAAATGTAATTGATTAAATCTGAAAACACTTGATGGTTGGGAGCCATCTTCTCAGGAGCCGAGAAAAAAAGAGGCAAAACTGAACTTTAAAAAATGTCAAAAAGGCTAAATATCCCAAAAAATAAGACTAGAAGAAATTTAAATTTCTTTCCATAATTTAAAAACTTATTTTTTCTCATTACCTTTATTTTTTTTTTATATTTTTTAAAGATATTGTAATAAATTTATAAATAAAACATCGAACAAGTGTCAGTAAAATGATCCAAATGAAAAATCGCCCAAAAAATTCCCACACAAATTTTGGTTATATGTCATACAATTCTTTTTGATTAAGCATTATTGTTCGCTTTTATTAAAATTTGCTAAAATTATGTTCATAAATAGCTTCTATGGTTAAAAAAGCAAATGAAAAAATAATCATAATCGATTTAGTTTCCATCAAATTAGTTATTAGTATTTTTATATATTAGTTGTTCTTAATTTGGATAATGAAGCGCCGCAAATAAATACACAAAAAATTATTAAATGAATGATAAGAAATTATTTTCTTCGTTATTGAAATAGTAACATTTTAGCCTTTTTGGGGCAATTTTAAAAATCAAAAATGTTAGAAAAAAAGGCTAGAAGCAGAAAAGAAAATTTTTAGGCTAAAATAAAATGATAAATTTAGTCTTAAAAAGACTAAGCTGTCAATACTGGTTGTGTGTTGTATTGTTCTATATAATTCTATACGGCATAAGGAAACTTTATTTAATTCATTGGAATGAAATTCGTTATACTTGAATTTAAATTCCTAAATGCTTTATCCCATTTTTTACAAAACCATTTGCAGTGAAAGCTTGTAATATTAGTAGCACGTGTTTAGACGCATGCAGATAGAGGTATTTTCTAAATATGTAAATATTTTTTAATAAAATATAATTTAATTTTATTCGAAACCCTTTTGTTCACTGAAATTTTTCCACACGTGGCTTTGGATGAGTTTCAGGAGATATTGTTGTTTAAAATGCAAGATTGCGATAACAAATAAACATACACACTTTCATAACTGTATTTATGTATGTATTTAAATGTGGCATATACTCTTATATGTGTGTTTAGTTATATTTAGGTATACTTGCTGCAAAACTTTCGTTTACTTGTTTCATATTTATTTATTATTCAAAATATGTAAATGGTTTTGTGTATAATTTGATAATGTTATCATTTTATTGATATGTATATCACAAGTATCATACAAGCTCAAGCCTATGTCATCATTATTACCATAATCATGATGTTGGCAATAATTCGTTTTAAGTGCATAATAAATGTATACATAAAATGTTATTAAAACATAAGGACATTTTGGAAGTTCATTTATATATTTAAAATGAAATTATATTATTTTAATTAAACATAAAATTCATATATGAAGATCAAATAGCAAGTAATTCGTACAGTAAATGGAAAATTACAAGATGTATAAAAAATTAACACAAATTGGGAATTAGCGTTTACGTATATGAATGTATATAAATTGTATTTATAATTAAATTTGTTAAGCACTCCATGGTCTTTTAACTTGTAAAAATGAGCTTAAGTCGTTGGCAAAAAATAAAAATGTATATAAAAGATATAATAATTTAGGTAAATGAGTAATAAATAAAATAAGATACACGTTATTATATATTTTCACATCAAGATTTCATCAAAAATAGAAATTATTTATGAAAATATTTTGAAAAAGATCTTAGTAATAAGAAAAAGCATCCAAAAATTTAGAAATGCTTAATAAGAAAATGCTATGGTTCAAAAATGACAAAAAATCACTTCAAAATATTGGGTAATTTTTCATATTAAATATAAGCTTAGTTTGTATGAGTATTTTTTGGTCGATTTTTCGTTGAGTCATTTTGCTGAGTGTTATTTATAAATTAGCACAATTTTTTTAGAAAAATTCGAAAAACTAATGAGAACAAGAAAAGATAAGTTTATAAATTATATATATTAATATATATATATATATATATATATATATATATATATATATATATATATATAATCTTTTTCTAGCCTTACTTTTGGAGCATTTAGCATTTTTAAAATTTTTAAAGCTCTTTTTTTGTCATCTCCTGTCAACACTGTACATTAGCCATACGTACAAATATATATCTATTTTCAGTTGTTTAGTTAAATATTTTTAAGTTCAACAGGGCCTTTATGTCTATAAGTGTAAAATTATAGTTATAAAATTAATTAGGATTCTTACAATTAAAAATTTGTTTAACATAAGTACTGTAAATCTATTTAAAATAAATTTGATAAGCACGGCAACGGCAACAGAACGAAATTGCTATTTCTACAGTAAATATTAGTAGTAACAATCAAAATCATGGTCGTATGATGATACTCTAAACTTTACCTATATTTTCAGTTACATTACCAATAAATGTTACTAAGTTCGGTTGATACAACCGACACAAAAACATGCTGTAAGAAACATTTGACAAAAAAATAAAAAACTTCTAAGAAAAATTAAAAAAATATATTAAAAATATCTTCTAAAAGATTTTAAAATGATGTATAATACAATTTCCAATGTCATAATGTCCATGGATGCTGGGCGAATCCATTACTACCTAGTGAATCTCGTTTAGGTTGACGTCTTATGAGAGCCTCCTTTAATATTCCACCCTATCTGCCGTACAATGGGCACAACACCTTCACAATTTGTACTAACGTACATTCATTTTGGTGATGTCCGCAATATACGGTTAACACTAATCCACCCTTATTGACTACAATTCAATATTCTTACGCATCTAGCACGATTACAAAATATTTAAAATCTGTGCTTTAATTTAAAGCCATCTTTAAGAGTCAAATTTTAGTTACATACCTTCCTTAAGCTCAGTTCACATTAGTCAAAAATTTTAAAATGGGCTCTCATTGAACTCAGAAACTGTAGCAGCTTGTCTACAGCAGTTAGTACAATTTTAATAAGAAATTAGCAAATTTTTAAAAGTTATGATATTTTTATTTTAAATTTAGTATCAAAACAAATAGAATAGGATAAAAACAAGCAGTGTTAGTCAAGATCGTCAATATAGTGCCCTACATGCTTGTATATAAGCATTAAAATGATTATCGGTAGAGGGCCTTATATGGGAGCTATGGTTAATCGGGAAATGATCGTTATAAAATTTATTACAATAATTTATGCGTATATACAAATTATTTATGTAAAATTTTATTTGGATATTGGCACTTATGTGACATTTATGTAAGTTTAAGTATTTGTTAGGAATGTGAATTACATAGCACCCATGCACAATTATGGACCGATTATTAAGAAATTTAATGGAGCGATCTATACTTGTACAAAACTTAGTTGTGTTAAATTTTATCTCGATTTTGATATTTATGTAATTTATGCAAATTTAATTAATGTAAGGAAATGGGAAATAATGGGAACTATGTTTAATTATGGACCTATTATTGTGTGATTGTGTATGATGATTTATACTTATATACAGTGTTGCCAGAAGATGAGAAAAAAGGAGGCTAAATATCTTAATTAATAAAGCCAGAATGTTTCTTTCTGAATTTTTCCTTTTTTTTTTTTCTTTTGGACTTGCATTTTCTACCACGCAGAAAATTTATTTCAGGAATTCTTGTTTTAATTGTCTTTATTTGTTTTTGTTTTGAAGTGCAAAAATGAAAAACAAACCGAGTTTCGAAGTATAGACAATTTTGTACCCCTTGATATTTCTTCTCGATCTCTCTTACAGAACAGCTGTCAACAAAATGACCCAATGAAAAATCGTTAACATACAAATTTGGGTTATATTTCATATGAAAAATTACTCAATTTTTTGAAGGGAATGATATTGATAATCTCGATGCCTAAAACATTTTAAATGGATTCTGTAAAAATAAAATTTGTAATAGCAAATAAGAAACTATTTTCTTCGTTGTTGAAATACAAACATTTTAGCCTTTTTAAGTAAATTTTAAAAATGAAAAAAGGCTAGTAAAAAAGCTAAAAGCTAAAATGAAAATTTTTTGGCTATTAAATTAATTTGGCATTAAAAAGTCGAAACTGGTAACACTACTTATATACAACACAAATATATAAAATTTTGTATTGATATTAACATTAATGTGGGACTTATATGCTTTTAAGTGAAATATAATTATAACAATATACATAGTTAGACAGAAAGATATGGACCAATTTTTATAAAGTTTGGTACAACAAAACTTATATGTGTTGAAATTGCATAAATACGTCATATTTCAAATTGATTGCAAAATATCGTGTAAAAAAATAATGAAATTAAAAGACCATTTTTCGTTATATCCAAAGATAAAGGAGAACCGTAGTCCTTTACAATGATACTAAGTTTGGTAAAATCTGATAATGCAGATAAAATTTATTCAAGCTTAAATTTTGCTAATTTTTTGCAAAAAAAAGCTCATGGTGTCCTACTTTAGATATTTATAGATTATGTGTACCGAATTTCATTAAAATTGGTGATGGTCAAAATCCGATGATTACCCGTACATAAAAACAACATCTTTTTCAATTCATGCAGCCCGCCGCATCAGCAGTTGTTTGCCCCTATTTGTTCTTACATTTCTTTTGTAAGATCAAACAATAATTCTAAAAAAATAATGGCAAATATTTTACATCAAGTGTTTACACAATGTTCATTATTGCCACATTTGTGATTTAAGGCAAATATTTTTTTTCTTGTTTGGTTCGTAACAATATTTGGTTTTCACATTAGGCAAATCAATTTTTTCCAAATTCCGTTAACAAACTCGATGTTGCTTCATAAAATTTATATTAATTTTTGGTGTTCCATAATTTTTTATAAAAACTTAATTCAATTAATAATTATACTTTACATAAACAGTAATATTTTATTTTTTATGTTTTGTTTTTGCAGCTTTCGTCATATAAATTATTAACAGTATCTCTAGAAGAATAATTCATTTTGATTTTCACTAGATTTTTTATATTTTATTTATATACGACCATTTTTTACCATTCTTATTTATGAGTCTGTCCGTTAAAAACCGCACAAATACCAACAAATCATGCGTAAATTCAAGCAACACTTATGTGTATGAGTGTTTATTACTGGTTGGCGTATGAATATTTTATACCGGAAGGACACTTAAATGTTGTTTTTATTTATATTTTTCATAAATTAATAAATACTTCTTTCACTTGCTTTTTAAATTTATTGTTTTTCATAAGTTTGTTGTTTTTATCGTTGATAGTATATTTATTAGTTTTATGGAATTAATTAATAATATTGAAAGGAGGAACAATGATAATGTGAATGTTATTCATAAAGTTGTTTGGAATTTTTAATAAAGGCTTTATAAAGGTTCATATAATGAATGTTCAGAGATATATTATACGTTTACTTTTGTTGACTGTTTGTACAAAATATTTCACCCCACTATCCTTCATTCTACGTTGCGTCGCAAAGTTGACTAGTTGGGCCTTAAAAGAGTTCGAAAAAGATTTTGGTTATGGTATATATATATATATATATATATATATATATATATATATATATATATATATATATTGTATATTGTATACATATATATATATATATATATATATATATACAATATAATGGAGTTTTATAAAATCAGAAAAAAGAAAAAATTAACTCAATTATATACACTCAATATAATTACATAACTTTATAACAATAATCAACAACCATTTTAGTCTTCATATTTTTATTACAGTTAATTTAACTAATAAACTTTTTTCCATAAGTAGAACTTATAATGAACAACAGTAATTGGAATAACTCGTTAATTTTTTACTACAATAAAAAAAATAAAAACTTTTTATTTTTACTTCTAAATGTTTAATTTGTCATTAAAAAAAAAATGTTATTTAAGTGTACTTCAATATTTAAAAAAAAAGTATAGGAAATAATATAATAATAGAAAAATGTTAAACAAATTACAATCAAGTACAGCTATGTAATACAAGTGCTTATATTGTTAATATTATAGTGAACAGTGGGGAAACCAGAAGAAGAATTGGAGTAAAATAAAATAATATAGTAGTATATTTTTAAATTGTTTTCAATTATATTTTATTAGAATTATTAGTTTTAATTTACTTTTTAAATATAACTTTTTTTAACATTTTTCTATTTCTTACCCCACTGTTCATTATAATAACACATCTCTTATGCACGAATTTTTTTGTACTAATTATTCATAAAAAAATTGTTTTAAAACAATTACTTCTGTAGTCTCTGCATATTTATGCAACTAGCAAACTTCGAAATTCGAATGAACACAACTTTATTTAATAATATTATTATATCAGAAATATTTATCCGTCATTTTCATATTAATCAATTTTTTATATTTTAAGCGAATTGGTTTTTAATTTTAAATCAAGTTATTTGCTAATACAGTAACAATTAAGAATAAATACCGTATAAATGACAAAGTGTTTTTGTTCCCCGGGAAGAGGGAGGAAATCTCCACCCTAAAATGAATTTTTCAACTGAGAAAAATTAAAAATGTAGAAAAAAATTTACAAATGAAAAGGGGAAAAATATAAAATATTTTGCAAGAAAGGAATAGTTTATCGAAAATAGAAAAAGGCATAATGAATTATAAATATAATGGAGCTAAAATTATTTTTAAAGAAAATTTTATATTTTTTCTTTTGAAATTTTAAAACAAAATAAAAAGGTATTTAATTAATTAAAAATGTAGGAAAGCAAAGAGATTTTTGAAATTTTTAAATAACAACAATATTTGTATGCGTTTTTATATTTTTAGTAGAGAACATTTTGAATTTCATTTCTTTTTCCTAGTTTAAAGAAGGTAATTCCAAATTATTGTATAATATTTTTTAATGGTCGGTTTTATGAAAAAAAAAAAATATTTTTTATAAAATAAAAATTTTTAATATACTTTTTACTTTATTTAAGTTTATTTAAGTGCAAAAATAAACAATTCTGAATTTGAGATATGAGAAATATTTGATTGTATAAATTTGTATATAAATCGGACTAATTGATTATAAATTATGGATTTTAGAAAATAGTGTTGATTTGAATTACTTATAAAATAACTTGGACTTGGGTGGGTCTAGTTGTATTTCATAAATTCTACAGCACATATTTACATCATTTAAAAATCATTGTTCCATCCCTATTATGTGGCTAAAAAGTATAAAAAGTTAAAAATATTATCAAGAAAATTTTAAACATTGCTTTAGGACTTGAAAAGTAATTTTCCGAATTATCTATCTATTGATTATCCATGTTAAGTTTTAATCTATTTTTGAAAATCTGTATTTGTTCTGAGGTAATCAAAAAGATTAATACTTATGTATATAATTTTGTTTGGCTTTCATATAAAATATGAATTGTGTTTTCGCGTGCTGAAAAACACATACGACCTTTCGTCTGCACAGCGAAATATTTAAATAATTTTATTTAAGTCTTGGTGATTTTATTTAATTTGAAAAAAAAAAAATATGAAATACGTAATTTGGAAATTATGTTCAAATTTTTTTAACCTAAACTAATCAAAGTAACTTACTTTATTTAGAAATTTTTCTGTCAATTTTTTCAAATTCAGACTACAAATCTCTATCTATTAAAAAGTTTGAAAAAAGTTGTATTTTTACATAATTTTTAGTTCACCTTATCTGACTAGCTTCAAATTCCAACTCAGTAATTTTAGATATTAAATATAGCATCATTTTTTATATTAATTTAATTTGAAATTCTTAAGAGTATAAGATTGAAATAATAACGCAGTTTAAACCACTAAAATTTATTTAATATTCCCAGAAATCTTTCTTTTAAAAAGCATAATTTTATTCTTTTGTTTGCATTTTGAAAAATATAAAGTTGATGCAAAATATTGAGTTTTTTGAGCGACAGAAATACATAAATTTCATATTCGATTAACAATCTTCTTCTTTAAAAATTTTATATATCAACATAAAGTTTTAGTAATTTTTTAGAATTTTTTAGAATTTTTTATAATAAAAAATTAAAAAAAAACAACTTTCAATATATTAATATTTTGTATTAAAATAATAATTTCGCTGCTCATGTGGAGTGCAAAGAAACAGGCCTGTTTTATAAATGACATAAAAAGGAAATAGGGTTGTTATTTGATATAAATATAAATTACTTATAAAAAATGTGAAAAATATATCTATTTTTAAAGTAAGTTTCATTAATGTACATTTGCAAGAAGATTTTATAAAGTCTTATTTGATAGCACAGTCTGAAAGTAAAAGCAGACTTTTGAAATGACCTTATGTACGTCGTAGACCACATTGAGCAAATCATTATGTCATTCTTAAAACTTTCGATACACCATAAAAATCTGAAGTAATCGATAAAAAATAATTTTTTTACGACTTGACGGAATAACTTTTTTTTTAATTAATTTATTTACCAATTTTTAAATTTTTAACGGTCAATCAAGCTTTCTAAATAAAATTAGATTTGTTTACATTATATGAACTTTTGGTAAAATAGTGTAAAAAATATCTGAAATTTTCTATTATTCTCAATTTTTTTATCTTTCGCTATTATTTCATATGAAAAGTAAATTTATCTGAAATTTGCAATATTTAGCGTGCAGTACATACAAGTTCTCGTTACTTAAAATCGGTTAAGAATTAATGAAGTTACGATATTTTTAACTTGTTCATCAGAAGTATTTATTCGAACGAAATATAAATAAAAAATTAGTTTTAAGATTATTTTAAAATCCGTCTACTTACAAATACCTTAGTTATTTATTTACAAAAAAATTTATATCTTTGCTAATAAGTTCTCAACTTTTACAAAGAGTGACTTAAAATTTACATAATGCAAATTTAAAATAAATTACAAAAAGATAGAGTTTCATATAAAATAATATAAAATAATAGAAAAAAAATGCTGCGGAAGTGGAAAAATTTAAATAATAAAAAAAAAAAAAAAAAATTAACAATATTTCAGCAAAAGTTTTTGTAATGTGACAAAAAGTATATATGTTTAGAAACCTTGATTTCTTGTATATCTAAGATTGTTAAAAAATTCAAAATTAACAAAAAAAAATAATTTTTAAACATTTTATTTATTTTGCCAAGTTGTAAAAAAATTGTTTCATATAGAAAAATCTAAAAATTCACAAAATTATCTTCTCAACTTGGTATACATATATATATATATATATATATATATATATATATATATATATATATATACATTATGAATTTTGCAAGAAGATTTTATAAAGTCTTATTTGATAGCACAGTCTGAAAGTAAAAGTAGACTTTTGAAATGACCTTATGTACGTCGTAGACCACATTGATCAAATCATTAAGTCATTCTTAAAATTTTCTTTATTATGTCATTCTTAAAATTTTCTTCTTACTTCTATATTATATACTAAATTATAAAAAGAAATCGTTCCTCTTTCCTTTTTTCTCTTCTTATTCCTGTTTTCTCATTTTAGTATTCTATAGCTTTTCAAATGAAGGGACTCACAATGGACCGAGATCGGTCTCTGAGTGGAGATGGTATATTTTGTATCACGTCAACCTTCTCTATCTATACAAGAAATATTTTATTATATATCTTCACAGAAAATAGATCCTTCCTCTTCTTCACTCCAACCTCTTAAAATGTTCATAATAAATTCCAAAAATAGAATAAATATGTAAAAACCTTTTTTAATGACGTGGTATTTAGGCACTTATTTATATATTTATTTAATATATTTAGGCACTTATTAGAACAATATTTAGTTAAGGAATTCCACATTCAATTGCTGCTATAAATAATAATTTATTATTATTTTTTTTTTTAATATTTGGTTTTTACAACCGTTAAATAGCTATTAACAATGTACTACATTTTGCTGCCAACGATGTCAAACACCACTTGTAATAGCATTACATAAGTATAATACCAAGGCGAATTCAAGCAGGTGACCTCACTTAATCGGCTGATTACCTTTTTTTAGTATTTCGAATTGTCAAACTCCATTTAAGCACAATTTTTGCTTATCCGCTGAAGTGTCAAACTCTATGTATAAAAAAATTAATGGATTTTGCCTATTTTTATTTTTGTAGAACTGCTGTCACCTGTTTCATTTCGCCATGTACAATACAATGCATTTTGTTGTTACCATTTTTCAAGTAGGAGCTTTACAGTAAGGTAAAATTTTTATATTAAGATAGTTATTTTCTTTTTCATTCACTTCGATTCCAGAAGATAACTATATTATGCGTAGGTTTCAGATGGAATTCGTTATTGTCGTTCATGGGCAATTATTTCTACATAATATTATGTATATTGTATTATTAATTGTTATGATAACACCGACAGCAAATCAGAGGTTGTATCAAGTAGTATTATTTTATATTAACATTAAATAGCTATAAATATATGAATGATAAAATTTATGAAAACAGTTATTAAAAACATACACAGAAAAAATTAATTTTCGTATTTCATTAACCAATTTGTAAAACCAATTATATTTTTTATTAAAATCAGACTGAATTTACTAATCAAACATTCAAATTCGTAAATGTTTTATTTGAAAAATTTTAGTTTTTTTCTTATTAAAATGTTTTTACTACTTATAAATCTGAATATTTGAAAATCCTAATGAAAATATTTAATTTTTAGAGGATTTTCAAACAACATTTATTTTTGATTTTATAAAATATTTAATAATATTTTGAAAAAGTGAAAGCAATAATCTTGTAATTGTTTTTTACAATTACTGCATTTTCTATAATATAATAATGCAGAATTTTAATGTTATGATCAACATGTAAGTGTATGTAAATTTGAAGTTAAGTTCTTGATAAGAAAATAAATGTGTGAGAGTAAATTATTCGATGTGAAATGCAATGTAGATAAAGAGTAAGGTTATCATAGTGTATAATAAAGTAGAAAAAAAATATTTATGAATAATACTTAGAATATAAGAAGTAAACAATGCTGCAAAGTTTTATAATGCTTCTTCAAAATTACAATTATTATACAATCTACCTAAAAAAGAAAACAATTAATATTAAAATATAATATACTAGTTCTAATTGCATTAGACATACCATTTACAGTTTAGGAAGATTTTTAAGCGAAATAAATTACGTCTTCATGTATACGGATAAAAAAAGATAAAAACTGGATAAAACTATGGATAAAAAAATCTGTACAAATCTACAATTGAACACGATCAATTATGACAATGTATGTATATGAGAATATGTATACAAAAACGCTACATGAAGCAAATTTCGTTATATGCCTACATTCAAGGTGTCCTAAAATTATTTACGAACAAGATTTATATAAAGGGGGAGCTAGCCAACCATATAATGAATACATCTGGTCCACTTTAATTTTTAACCACCCGTTAGTACAGCCATTTCTTCCAAAGTTTTTTCTCGAAAATTTAAAATTTGTGCAGAATATTTCTCGATGTACATCTGTATGGCATTATACGAGTAACTTACGATAGTGCACGAAATTGTTTTACTACTTTTGCATTTGTACTCCTAAAATATGTCAGCGGAAAATTAAAAATATAAAGTAATCCTGATCTAAAAGATACATAAATATAAAATATTATAAATATTACAAAAATCTGTACGGAAATGAAGATAACTGAATTTGTATAAATTAATTTTTATTTTTTTCTGAAATTGTCAAAACACGAGAAAATGTTTTTGTTTTTATGTTGGTTTTTAAATCATTTACAACCAATAAAAAAAGTATTGAAATTAAATAATTATTTTAATAAAATTTTATTTTAAATCAAAAAATGTTTTATTAAAAATAATTCTAGTCATATTTTTTTCTGTGTAAATTTAAATATTATCAATAGAAATATTTTTGTAACAAATCTACACTAAAACTATTTTTATATTAACTGATTGTAGTTTATTAAAAAAGTTTTCCTTTAAGTTAAAAATGAATAGTAATACCTAAGAAAAAAATTTACAACTTGTTCTCAAATCATTAGTTGTGGAACTTGTGTAACCAAGACCATTTTAGATTGTTTGATAACATCCTTATAATTAGTGGTGTGGCTAGGTAAATACTAAACAGAAATAGTTCTGGAGTTGACAATTTTGAACACAAACCATTGATCGTAACGCTAAAGTAAACAAGTACAGGCTATTACATAGTTTTTTCTGGATATTATTATTTTATAAAAAAAAAAATTATTTTTGAATTTTTAGAGATGCTGTTCAAAAAACAAACTGCAAAAAAATAAATGTTTTTAGTATTGTTACTATTATCTGTAAAATTTTCTACCTAAACAAAAAATCATTTTTCAGTTAAATTAATTTAAAAAAAAATTTGTGTAAGTTCACACAAGACAATTTTTCTTGCTCAAATTCTAATTTTATGTAAGAGAGCGAGAAGGAATATGAAAGGGAACAAACTTGTCTGTATTTCGAAATTCATTTTGTCTTTCATTTTCAAAACAAAAACAAGGCAATTAAAGCAAGAATTGCTGAAGTAAAAAGTTCAAAAAAAAAAAAATCAGAAAGAAAAATTGCTGTGTATGAACATAGTTTGTGAAATAAAGACAATAAAATAAAAAATAAAATAAAATAAAATAAAAAATATTATAATGAAGAAAAACATATATGTATCTAACAAATAATTCTACAGTCTATACTAAATAAATAAAAAAAAAAAATATATATATATATACACGTTTTTACAGTTCGGGCGCGATTTTGATTTTCGATGTTTCTTAAAACTGAAACTTTTGGAGGCAAATCATTTTCTTTTGAAAAATGATAACAATTTATTAAATACGTATGTATGTACAAATATGTAAATAAAAAACATTTTTCTTTTTTTGTGAGGTTAAATGTTTTCAGGTTCAAAAAAAAAAACATTAGTTTCTAATGTTTTGGTAGGTTATTTTTTTCTGAGCAGGAAGAAATGAAAAATCAGTAATTTTAAGGTTTTTGTAGGTATAAATACGACACACAGTGATCCCAAAACGATTATTTTGGAAATAATTCTGTAATATGCGAACCGTTGGAGATATCCAAATAAATTTCATATGGTTAGAGCTAAGGTGTATTCCAGTTGATTTGGCTGAGTAAAGCTCCCTACCGGGTCGCGGGGGTAGAGAGTGGACACCCATGATTGGTAACCACAAAAAATATGCTTACACGTGTAGATTACCTGTTTAGTTTAAAAGATAATTAGGTGGAAGCAAATTTTACCCTCGTTTTGGTTTAGTTTTTTTAAAGTTTTTTAAAGTTGGGTACCTTAATTTAGTTCCTAAAGTTTTTTGAAAATCGCCACCAGAGTTCTAACAAAATTCTAAATAATATTGCTACAAGAATCATATAAATAATTTATCTGATAAAAAAATTAAATTAATCTGAAATTGAAATTTTAAGAAATTTCACATTTTTGAGGTAATTTTCTAAAATATTTTTTTTTTTTACGGAATACATAAATGTTGTAACGGCTTCAAAAGCTATTGTAACACAAATGCGTGTGAAGCAAAATCGAAGACGCTTTGGGCAACGGTTTTTCCCCAAGCCCTATACAAACTTTGTCCATTTTGAAAAACATTTTTTATTTTTTTTGTAAAATTCTCAAATTCTATAGTCTGGAACAAAAAAAAATATTTTAGAAATGGAAGAATGTTACCTTTTTGAAAAATAACCCCAGAAACGTAAAAGTTTTAATTTCAGATTAATAGATATATCGGTTAGTTATATTTATAGCATTCTTACGTCTGTATTTTTTAGAACTTTTCATGAAAACTAGTGGATATTTTCCAAAAATTTGAGTGCCTTAATTTAGATAAAATTTTTTAAAGTTTGAAAAACTTAAAAAAAACTAGGCCAAATATGAGGGTAAAATTTGCTTCGACCTAAAGGTCTACAAGGACTGCTTATATGTATTTTTTCTTTTTTTGTTTTTTGCATTCAAGACATAAAGAAATTTTTGACGAATTTTTTTTTTAAATTGCATACACGAGGTTACCAATTTTGGCAACTTTGGTGGTCTATCTCCAACCCCGGTAACTACGGAGCTGTATTGTTCCAAATCGATTGGAAAACACCTCAGCTCTGACCTCTTGAAGCTTTATTTAGATCTCTCCAACGAACCGCATGTTACAGAATTATTAAAAAAAAATCGTTTTGGGGCCACTGTGCGACAGTTGAAATAACTGACCAAACATAAGTTTATAATGATTAATCTTTTGAAATTTTATGAGCTGAAAAGAAGGAAAAAATTATTAATTATAACACAACTTTTTAGATGTCAAATCAGAATACCGAAATAATTTAAATTTTTTATTAATTTATTTTTTTTTTAATGAAATCTAAGCGACCCGTTTTTTAAACGGATTTATGTTTTTGATAATGATTTTTCTATTATCAACCATTTTGCTGTTGAATTTACTTACATAATAATATCTTGAATGTATAAATAACTAACTTTTGTAATGATAATTATGTTCTTAAATATTTAAAGCACTCTTCAATTTTCATATTTTACTATTTTAAATTAAATGATGTTAAACAAATCTTAGATAAAACTTGTAAAAAGAGGTTTTACTGGATAACATACAGTTTTTAGAAATAATGAAAGGATATAATTAAAATGTAGATTTAAATTTCTTTTTTTTTTTTCAAAAAATGTCACAGTATTAATTGATTTCTTATCAGACAGTACCTTTGTAAAAAGACTGAAAGAAAGTTTTCTTTATCTATTAAGAATATTTTATTTAAAGTATTTAACCTGTGTTAGCAATTTGAAGATCTTGATTATTTTAAATTTGTGGCTCAATTTCTACAAAACTGCATCGAAGTGTCCTTTAGAAAGGCCAAGGAAAATCAATTAAATATAATTATTTTTGGAAAAAAGTTTTAATTAAAGTAAGAAAATAATCATCAAAAAATGGGACGAAGTTTTATATACAGTAGAATCTCACAAATTAGAAGCACTTTGTTCTTGGGGTTGGTCTAATTTGTGAAATATTATAATTACTGAACGTCTTTTTTTATCAAAAGTTGCAAAAAAATTATTTTTAAGTACAATGTATTAAAGTAAATGAATTTTTATTTATAAACATTCCGTGTTTTTTTTTTTTTTTTTTTTTTTTTTTAACTAATAATTCATAGAGAAAAAGTAACAAATTCAAAAAGCTGTTTACTATACTACTATATTCCTAATGACTATTCAATGTTTCTGAATCATAAAATCAGTAATGCTTGTTTTTTCGATTTATTTAAATTAGAGAGAATGATATTATGATGAATGGCCTAAAGATTCGATATGTGTTTGTACGAAAATGCGTCACTGTCTCATTTCAGTAAAATCAAGACTTCTTTGATATAATTATATAAATAATAATTTATCGCTGCCATATTGCTAGTTGTCTCCATTTAAAAAATAACACTGTTTGTGGCACACCATCCCAAGCATGTTTTATTAATAAGATTCTGAGAACCATTTGGCTAAATACCCCAAAAAATAAGGCCAAAAAAGTTACATTATTTTTAATTTTTTCTCCTCTTTTAATAGTTTTGTTTTTTTAAGATACTATAATAAGACCCAATAAAAAATCGTTCAACAAATTCTCATACAAATTTGGGTTATACATATTTCATAAAAAAAATTACCCAATGTTTTGTAGTGATTTTGAACTATAATTCTTTTTTTATGAAACATTCCCAAAATTTTATGTGATTTTTCGTTTTATAAGATTTTATAAATAATGCTCATAAATAGTTTCTACAGTTACTGTAAATTACTAAAAAGTAGTTATAGTAATCGCGGTATAGTAACTCCATAAAATTATATGTTATCTTTGATTTGGAGAATGAAGCGCCGCAGACGAATAGTTTTGTTAAATATAAATAATCTAGCAGAAATACTTAAACGGATGATTCTGTCAAAATAATATTGGTAAATAATAGCAAGCAAGAAATTATTTTCTTCGCTGTTGAAGTTCTAACATTTTAGATTTTTTCAGGCAATTTTAAGAATCAAAAAAGGCTAGAAGCTAAAACGAAAATTTTGAGACAAAAAGAAAAACAAGAAGGCTAATTTTAGCCTTAAAAAGCTAAACTGGAACACTGCTCCGGATATTCGAGGTTTTTTTTTTGTCTTTAGATAACTGTTTGATAAATCTGCTATGATTTCTTTTTTCTAAGAGTTTTCTGTAAAAAAGGCTCAGAAATTAAAACAGAGTCTAATTTCAAAGCGCTCGATACATTAAAATCGTACTTACCACGATTAATTCGGTAATTCCCCTTTTTATTTATATATATATATATATATATATATATATATATATATATATATATATATATATGAATAAACGTTGGGAAATTAAACCAAAAGTTGTAATTTTAGAAATTCAATGCATTGAAATCGCTGGTGCTAATTTCTATACAATTTGTGAGAGTTTTAATTTGTGAGATTCTACTGTATATATGTACAGAAACTACGCATTAATATGAAAAAGGCATGTCACAATTTTTTGCACGTAAAATTCTTTCAATTACAACTCGTTTAAAAAAATTGAGCAAACTATTACTAAAAATATTGATTTTATTAAAATCTTAAAACATTTAAATTGTTTGTAAGAATGTTACAGGTGTTCAAGAGAAAACTAATTCCATTGATAGGCGTATTTTATTCCAGATAATTTTCCCTTAATATTTGTTTAAACTTACAAAATTAATTTAAATTTCACCTTAAATTTTATTTATAAAACATAACAAAAACATTAGCTCTGAATAAATGAAAAAAAGAACTGAAAAAGTTATGATTTTAACATTGTGTTGCCATTGGAAGAGCTGCAGAAGTCTTTTTTAACCCACGGTTTTCATTGGTAGGATGTACTTCTTTTATGCTTCCTGTTAATTGCTTTTGAAGTACTTCTCTTAAAATTATATTTATAATTTTTTTTTTAATAAATATACGGTTTTAGCTTTGTTAATAGATAACAAAAAAGGTTTTTAAATTTTTGAAATTTTCATTTTAGAAATTATTCACCTTTTTTTCTGCTAAAAATACATCTATTTTCACTTTTTTGTAAGTAATTTTTATTAACTTCTAAAAAAGTGTAAAATATGCACTTAATTCACTAAGTGAAAACGTTTCTTTTTGGAAGCACTTGCTCATTTTTTTTTTGGTATTATTTCAATTTCATTGAATTAAGTGTATTAATTTTGTGTACAAATTTTGTTTACCATTTACATTTATTATTTTATAATTTTAAAGATATTTTTAAAATAAAAATGTCCATTTAATTTTAAAAATATTCAAATTTTGTTACCATAAACCCTTTAGTATTAAATAATATTTTTGTAAAATAATAAAAATAATAATTTCAATCATTCCCATTTAATGTCTATTCCACAAACATGTTTATTATAAATAATAGACCCAACAAAATTCATAATACATATTCTTTTAAACATAAGCATTTGAAAATAAATTCAAAAATATAATAAATTACTGTCACCAAATATTCATGAAATGCTACTACAAAGAAACAACAAATTGTTGGCAAAAAAAAAAAAACAAAAAATTAATCTAAAAAATTTCATATTACCTTTTTCATTTTT
Organism: Protocalliphora azurea; assembly: GCA_932274085.1. Classification (NCBI taxonomy): domain Eukaryota; kingdom Metazoa; phylum Arthropoda; class Insecta; order Diptera; family Calliphoridae; genus Protocalliphora; species Protocalliphora azurea. The sequence goes on along the minus strand of OW026520.1, from coordinate 3,440,138 downwards.
TCCATAGATGTTAAGAACCCTTGTAGTTCAAGACTTGCTTTCCTGCTTTCCTTCAACAATTCCTTACTGCCTGACTCTCTATCTTACAATGTATATCAGCTTATTGCCAATTATATGATAAAGTTTTTTACTATATTTTTATATACATATATTTTTGTACGAGTAGTTTTGTTTGACTTTTTTGCAAATAACAAAATTCATAAAAATGTAAAAAACTTTAACATTTGCCCTTTTTCGGTTGTATTGTGTATTGGCAACTACTACTATGAGAGAAAAATAAGAAAACATAAATAAATTGGCAGAAATATAAAATACCAAAAAAGAAAAATAAATAATAAAAAAAGGTTATTTGTAAACAAGTAAAAATATTAATAAAGTTTTACACAAAATTTTTTCAATAGTTTAAGTTTATTTATTGATAAATTCGAGGAAAAAATAAAAGTATATAATTTATTGTTTGTTATTCTTGTGTTGTTTAAACACGAAATTAAAGATGTTTGAATTTTTCAATAGATTATTTAAAGGAACATAAATTATGAGATAAATTTAAATAACATGAAATTTAAATGATATTTGTTTTGAAAAAAGTTTTGCTAAAAGGAGTTGTTGGAAGGATGGGAAGGAGTATATTTCTATAAGGAAAGAAGTTGTAGTTTAGAGTATTTTTTCTTGTTATAAAAATAAGTGAGGCTAGTTTTGAAATTAAGTGATAATGACTGAGGTTCAAAATTTAGTAGAAAAACTTTGCTTCGGGAGATGCTGATGTTAGGCAACATTTTATCTCCCAAATACAAATAAGTCATAAAGAAATTAAAACTAAAACTTACATTCCACAGTTCACGGTGTTAAGCTCCGGCTAAAAATTAATAACTACTTTACTTCTCTGTGTAAATAATTTAAATTTAATTTAAGAACATATTTAATTTAGTAGTAAATTGACAGTTTTATGTTGTCCATTATTATCTTCTTTAATGACGTCAACACATGTACGGTTATTTATTCCGCATAACCTTTTTACTTAAAATAATTGACCTAAATTAGTTTGCTTCAAAAATTACACGAAATAGATCAATGAGGTGCCCATCTTAGTTAGAACGACCATAATTTTAGGAAAAGTTAATTACACGTATTAGAATTTTATTTTATGAATTTCATATTAAAATTTGCAGAAAATTTCCAAGAATCCACTCTAAAATTAATATTCCATATACTAAAACACTTAGAAAATATTTTTTTGGCCAATACTGAACTAACTACATCATCATCATCATCATCATCATTAATATTACATAGTTCATAGTTTAAGAATGTCAGACTCATCTAAGTTTCATATATATATAAGTATATATATATTTTATAAAATTGTTATTTTTTTCATAAAACCAAACAATTATAATAAATATTATTTATGTTTCAACGAAACCAAAATGGATAAGATATCACGAATGCTGATGAAGTATGTAGGGCACAGAAAATACATATTTGATTCTGCTGGTGCCTAGTTATAGACCACAAACTCTGCTTTGGCACTGCCAAACAGAGACAACAAGATAATTTAAGATTGAAAACTTGTTTAAATGTATTGAATTTTATAAAAGTTTATGAAGTTTTCTTAAAAAATATATAAAAAATTTCTCATAGCAAAAAGTTTTCATTTGGAGCAACAAAACTGTAAAATTATTCACCATAGGAAAATATAAATTTTCCGCAGAACATTGCTACCATTGGGCACAGGCTCTTTATAAAGAAAATTATTTTTATAAAATAATAGTTTGTTCAAAAAACAAACTACTGCAGTACATTTATTATAAGTAAAATTTTCTACCTAAACAAAAAATCGTTTTTCACTTAAATTAATTTTTATAAAATTTGTTTTTGAAATAAAATCAATGTTTTAATTGTCAAAAAAAAGAATAATGATAATAATAATAATAATAATAATAATAATAAAAAATATCATAAAAAAGTAACAAATACTTAAAATATATATCTATATAAATTTGGCGCATTATACGAAATAAATTAAAAAAAATATCTCAATACGCACACAAATTTTAAAAATTCAAGCTTTGAAAAATTTTGCTAGAATCCAACATGAATTCAAATATAAAAATATTTTAAATATGAAATATAATTAAAAAAATACGAAATTATCAAGTAAAATAAATTTGACTTGAACTTAAATTTCCTTTTTGCTCGAGAACACTATTGAATTACAGTGTAACACAAGTTTAATTAAATGCTCGGCACTGGATTCGCGGATTTGGTTTGAAATGCTTCATAAAACTGTAACCTTTGGAGGCAAATTTTAATACCCCACACCACCATAGGTGGTTGCGAATAGGGGTATAATGATAGTAAATGCCTTAGATATAGCAAAATTTAATGCAATTTGGTGTAACGACATTATGTATAAATATCAGTCTTTGTGCTGAATTTCATGAAGATCGGTCCATAATTGACCATAGTCCCATATAGATCCTTCTTCCGAAAATCCCTTTAACGTACATAAATTACATACACATGTTAGTATCAAGTTTATATTCGACACAAATAAGTTTTATATAAGTAGAAATCACAGTGACAAATGAGAATCGCTCCATAATTTACGATAGCTACCATATAAGCACAAATTCGGGAGTCACCCTAATGTGCATAAATTCACATAAATGTCATTATTAGGGTAATATTAGGTAATATATTTTATTTTACACTTAGTAAAAGTATCGGTCCACAATTGTCCACATGTCTAACATGTCCGCGAATTTTGATGGAGATACACAATGATGTGGGGTATCGTATGGTCGGACTTGACCGACTATATCTTTCTTACTTGTTTTCTTTTGACAAATCGTAAGAATTTATTAAATACATACATACATACATACATACATAAACTATTTTAAACCTTTACATCATAGATTAATAAGTAGACATTTATGTGAGAGAAAGAAATCTGATTCAATTTTCAAAAAGCTAATTCATGCAACGACAAAATATATGTAGTCACATATATTTTGTTTTTGTGTTTTGAGTAATTTCTTTAAAAATTTAGTTCGAAGTGCCTCTCACATAAACTTCTACTTGTATTCTATGTTTACATATTACTCTTATTTTTAAATTATAAGTACATGCTTCTGTAAATTTCGAAATTCCTTTTCTGAACAAAAAAGTTCAGAATGGAAATAGATTTGAAGCAAAATCAAATGCCCAAGGAGGAGTGGACACACTGGGATCAATGCAATTTAATATCAACAAATATATTTTAACATAAAAAATACGTTTATTAACAGTGCTTTAAATCTTTTAGACTCGTTGATTTCTTGTCTTTTAACTAGTTGACGAAGAAAAGTTAAAGAATAGCCAGAATTTTACCATGGAAACCAGTAACTTTTTATGGAGACAAACTATTTATTTTTAAATGAGCTAGAATGTAATTGTATCTTAGATATAAGTGCTGTTGGAAAATAATCGTTCTAAACATAATTTTTAACAATACTTCTAATTTTGCAATGTTGTAAATATACTAAATGGAAAAGAAAAGAAATAAATATTTATTATTATTATTATTATTTATTAATCTTGTATGTACATATTTAATTCATTTACAATATGATTGATATCTAAAGGTATATATGGCATAACATATTTGTTGTAAGCCAGAATGGCACTATTCTAGACAAGTAAATTACATTCACATATTTTTGATTTTATATAATTTTTAATAAAGCTACAAGCTATTTTTTAGGTTTACATTTTCATGGAAAATTAAAAAGCAAATTCATTTAAAATTAATCTTCTATATTTTAAACAAACTTCTATGTATTTATACAAGGAGTAAAAGTTTATGCCATTTAGTGCGCATATAACATTATTTATACTTAGTATGGTTTTATCAAAATATTTTATTCGAAATTCATTGTATATTAGGCAAGCACCGATGAAATGAAATGTGTTTTCCGTAGCATCTAAATTGCAAATTTTACAAATACCATCAGAGATTTTTCTAAAGGATCTAGTATTCAAGTCTAATAATCCACCTCTAGCCCTTGCTGAACGTGGGGAAAAGTATGAAGTCTATAAAGATGAAACATTGTAATCTAGATTTGGATATAGATCATGAAATTGTGAACTAGTAGCATATTGTATATAATCATTACGTTCTTTAATTTGTATTTGGTCTATTATAGGTTTCTGTCTGCTTAGTGGTAATATTGCGTAATTAGGGGTAAATTGTACACTCCACTCCTTAGCCCAGTATATGTTCTGTTCTATAATATATAATGCTAAAATGCGAGGTAATCTGTGAGGATTAATATCCAATATTTTAGTGATGTAGCAGAGGTGAAGTCTTAAGGTAGACAAGTATAGTGGCTCAAGGTTTATCTCTAAATACAGCATGTAATTAGGTGTCGTATTTGGTAGGTATAGCATCTTTTTTATAAAAAATCTAAATAGTTTTTCAACCTCATCATATTTTGCAAAGCCCCATCTTGGAATATTTTAAGTTTACTATTCTGTGATATGTAAGGGTTGCTAACATAATTACACCAAGTAGTGTTTATCGCCAATTTTGATGCAGTTAGTTTGTTGTTTAAGTATTTCTTAAAGGAGAGATTGTACGTGATGTCAACTCCGAGATATTTATGGCTATTTACAATTTCAATATGTAATAATGTACCGAAACGAAATAAATAAAAAATAAATAAATATGTAAATAAAAAAAATCCTATTCTGTGAGCTTAAATGTTCTCGGGTTCAATAAATGAAAAAAGGCAGCAGTTTCTAATATTTTTATAGGTAATTTTTGTGAGTAAAAATAAATGACAAACCAGAAGTTTTAAGGTTATTGTAGGTAGAAATACAACAGTGGAAATAATTGGAATTTTATGTTTTAAAAAGAAAGGAAAATCATTTAATATAACTGTAGAATCGACATTCCAAAATAATTTGTATTTTTTTTTTTTTTTTTTTTAGTTTCAAATGAAATATAAGCGATCCGTTTTTTAAATGGATTTATTGTTGTTGATAATGTTTTTCTGTTGAATTTACTTACATAACATATTCAGTGTAGACCTAAAGGCTTGTATTTAATTAAGGAACTATATCGACAACTGTTAGTTTAACCTTTATAATTATATTTCTATTTTTTGGTTTGTTCTTTGCAAAAAATATGAAAAATTAATAACACATTTTTTCCCCATGATGCCAACTAGTTCGTACTATTTTCATATTAAATTATAAAGGTATCTATCATCAGATCTAATTTCATTATAAAAAATTTTAAAAAAATTTTTGTATTAGGAAATTAAGAAATAAAGAAAAATATTGAAAAATAAGGGTTTCTTGAAATGTTGAAAAATAATGGTTTTTTATTAATATTTTAGATTTGTTTGCTTAACATATTTTAGATTTTTTGCCAAGAAAGGAGGTCGGTGAAAGCAATAGTGCATTTACTACGGGAACAAATTATTTATTATTATGACTTTTTGACATCCAAAATAGTAAGGTATCGTAGTTTTGGTGCTATAAAAGCTATTGACTTTTATATTTTCGGATATAATTAAGAATTATATTAGCTATGTAGCAGAATTTACTTGAAACAAAAATAAGTACACAGTTTTTCATATTTGTTTCATTAATAAAAATTTTTAGAAAAATTGTTTTTTGGAGAAACTATGCATATTTTATCTGTAATAAAATCTTTGCTGGTTAAGATTTATTAACGAAATTTTCGGCAATTGTAGACTTTATCATTTGAAACCATAAATTTTAAAAGGAATTCCACAATTCACAAATAACTGGCGAAAGTCGCAAAAATTGGATTTTTTGTAATTATGTACATAAAGCCCAAATTTGTTAAAAGACTGGTAAATCGCGCTTGCGAACTTTTTCAAATACAGCACACAGTGGCTCAGAATCGTTTTTCACCTGTCAAAGTTCTGTAAATTTTGAATCAGTTGTAGAACAGAATCGGTTATTTTTGGACAAACAAAATTACGACTTTTTTAATGTTCATTTTGTTTTTTATTTAAATAATATTAAGACAATACTTTTTATTTTTTATAATAACTAAAAATTTTTAAATGTTTATTTTATTTTTTACTTAACTCCAAATAAAAGAAAATTATAATTATTATTCATCCGTTTAGAAAATAGACTAAAAATATTCCATATTTAGTTTTATATTATTTCTGTCACTACCAGCTCTTTTTCTTCTTCATATAAGTCCCGATGTTTTGCTTTACATTGACTTCGAATGCTAGAGATGACGGATCGGACGTTGCTTGCAGTACATTAAATATATCTTCATCTGTGGAATTAAAAGTTTTTGTCTGGGCTGTCTGTAATAGATCTCTAAGTGGTACTAAATTATGCTTAATGATAAATGATTTTGAGAACTGCTGCAGACATATTGCTCAATGGATATTTGGTTGTACATATTCGTGTAGTTTCCTTCACATAATCACCAAATTTTCTAGCATCAATTTGTTCATTGCACACAAATACATCGAAATTTGTTTTAAATCTTGAAATAAGATGTATATCAACACCTGTTATTTCAGATGCTCGGGATCTGAAATGAATCCTCCTCTTTTGTTCGCATTGGACTAGCGTTTAAAACTTTTTGAATAGAAATGGATATGACAAAGTTTCTGGAATACTTTTGCATTTGATTTCTTCATTGATATACTTAAGTTTTCCCTTTTTAGATCTTTCACTACAGTTGTCGAGTAATTTCGCTGGTTTGTTTTGTACATTCTAGAGACACCTGGACAGTAAGTTTGCCCTTTAAACAGTTTTCAAAGCTGGAATAAAATATCTGTTTCCTCCATCTAACTTTTATGTAGCGCTTTGTTAAGTTTTTGACGAAATCAGTTATTTTATTTTCCAAGTCCAATTGTATTTCGGTGCTACATGAATATAAGTTTACTTTTCTTTAATATAATTTAGAACATATTCCCTCTTTTTGTTTTAAAAATGCTCTCCGGATAAGTTTTTATAGTTGAAGCTCTCCATGTTTTATAAATATTTTAAAATTTGACGTTTATTGATTAGATGTATTATAGGAATCGAATTTATATTCGAATACCACTGGCTTTTATCTTTTTATTACATAACGTTAAAGTATGTTTCTAGGTAGCATAAATAAGTACAATAGAAAAGTACTAAAAAAACTAAAAAGGGCTAAAAATAGGTAAAATACGCTAGAGAGAATAGTAATAAAATATGGACAGTTTTATATATTGAAGACACATATCCCAACTTATAGGGCTTAGTGTGTTTATATTTGAGTCATATGAATAGACAAAAAAATAAAAATTGAAAAAAATTTGGGTGTAATTTCATTCAAGTGGAAAAAGTGTTCTAAAGTAGTGTCCAGACAAGTCAGAAGTACATATGGTTTTAAATGGTATCTGCAGGTAATAAAATTTGTTTAACCTCTTTTAACCCTCAAAAATTCTATTCTACTAAATTTAAAATTTGACTAAAATAGAGTACTTGAGAAAACATTTAATAACAGAGCAAGTGTAAATGGTACAGTAACACATCACACCATTATTATCCTGCCAACATAACAAAAAATTGCAACCAATTATCGATTACTTGCAAATGATAATTTACTTCTGATCAAATTTACAAAAATCAAATTTTTTATAAAATAAAAAAAAATATTTGTTTTTAACAGCATGCCGCAGCCACAATATGTTTGCTATAGAATGATATTAAAATTTTGGATCGGATCGGTGTTTACAAAAAATTGGATTTTTGGCTAACTAAATTAATTTTTGAGCAACCATAGACGGAGATTCCCACACTGAATTCCGCTTGTAGACTCAAATAATTCAAATTTGGGAGGGTCTGTATTTAACCCTATTAGGTAGTTGGGCTCGTATCAATTTTAGAATCAATTTAGAATCAATTTAGTATCAGTTCCGTAAAGATGTGTTTCATAGAAATGTAACATTTTTATGTGTTCTTAAAGAAAAATTTATTTTAGAGAAAAAAAAAAATATTTTTGAAATTTTAGATTTTAAAATCGTTTATTTTTTTATCGACAGACAATTTTGTTTTTAACTGACTGGAAAAAATTTACAAAAGCAGGTGAGAATATTGAGCTACATATTTTAAAAGACTGGACCAGGATTTTATTTAGTTGAAATTACAAATGCAAATAACTTGGTAAATAGCATATATGGTAATATTTTTCATATGCCTTTCCGAGAGCTTAAAGTAGGTGTAAAAATGTTTCAGATAAGAATTAAAACTTTGCAGGTGATTAAAAATTTTCTATATCGGAAGTACCTTGATTTGAGCCCCAATAGCTGCGTTATTGGCGTCTCTGTGGGACCAACCTTCCCAACACACACTCCTCTGCTAGATATATATAAATTTTACATAAATACAATCAGCCAATAGGAAGTTACAGATATATTTCCAAAAATTTTCGATTCTGCCCCACTTTGCATTTGTAGAAAACCACGATCTGGGCTCATATAAGTTTTTTGCATAAATATTTTTTTTTATTATCCTTGAATAAGGATATAAAATTACAGAGCAGAATAAAATCATGAATAATATTTATCTAATTATTTTACGTTTTGATAATAAAATTCCATGTTTAACAACAATAATTATCATCGCTATAAATCATAATTACCTTGTGCATACTTATAAGACAATTACACTTAATAATACCAACTTGTTTTGTTCTATACTTTCTATGATGATATTTTTACTCACCCTTCTTTATCGACTGATAATAATTGAAGTATAAACACATGCTTAAAGTGCAAAATATTGTCTTTATTTTAGGAGGTCCCTTAGTATAAAATCATTTTTATTTCTATTCCAAGAATTTTATTCACAATAAAATTTTAAATTCCAAAGTTTTGTGGGAAACATTTTGTACCGAAATTTTATTTTAAATATAAATCTACGATTAAATAAAATAATGAAAAGCAATTTACATTTAAAGATATGGATTAATGTAGATATGAAACTTTATTGTCAAAAACCTAATGTGGTTGTCAAAAAACCTAGATCTAAGATTTTGTTGGAAAAAACTTCATTGAAAACAAAAACAATTCTAACACGTGTACGTTTTTGACTGTTTTTTTCTTAATTAACTTTTTTTTAAGTTTGATATGAAGATTAATACATATAAACAGAGGGAAACCCTTCACTTAAATGCTCGTCGATACAATACATTCACAAATCAATTAATACTTTTACTTGTTATTACTGTTATTCGGTATAAACTTTATACGAATACTTATCGAATACATATTTTTTCTTATTAGTTACTTTTTTTGTTCTAATAACTAATAAGCCAATTTAAATTCAGTACGCAATTTAAAAGCATTATAAGTTAATTTCTATATAGAAAGATAGATAAAGAAATAAAAGCAGCATAAAAACATTTCATTCTAATTTGAAGATGAATTTTTTAATTGGTATTCGATATTCTTGCAGTTAAAGTTAAAATTTAAATTAAAAGTTACGGTAATGGAATTTAAGCCAAGATATTAAAAAATTGTATAACTAAAGGATTTTTAGAAAAATTGAAGTGAAATTTGAATGGAAATCAAATTTTTGTGAACATTTATTAGCAACAGTGTGAAATCTTGTATTTTTAAGACAAAAAAAAAAAAAAAAAAAAAAAAAAAGAAAAAATCCAAAAAGATTTTGACTCGACATTCTACGAGATTGAAAAATATTATTAAAAAATTTAATTTTGTTTTCAAAAGATCTTTTCGTGCCATTCAATACACATATGTCTAAACTAATTTTAGAGGCAGTGTTCCAAGTTTTGATTGAACATAACAAACTAATGGCGGAAAATTCGTGAATGTATCAACCGACGTGTATGAGCCAGTAGTATCAAAATGAGAAATGATTCGAGATCGGTAGTTGGTTTTCAGAAGTTGAGTTTATTAGAGGGGTGTATACTTATTACAATTGATTAATATTACTCATACGCTTATATGGCTAACATTAGTAACCCATATATGTAAATACATATCGCTCATTTACTTCAAGAAAGTTATAACTCAAAAAACCGATTTTACAGTTATCGCTTTGTAGTAAAAATATGAAATCGCAAAAGCTAATATTTTTTAAAAGAAGTAATTTGTACTGAATACATGCAGAAAGGAAAATTGCACATATGTAGTTATTTTTATGTTTTTCTTGAAGAAAAGCTTAGCCGATTTTATTAAAATTTTCATGAGTCATTCTGTGAGTTCAGAAATTTAAATACAATTTTTAAAGAACTGTTGTAGTGGAAACTGTAAAAATTTGTGGAAATAAGCGTTTTAGTAAATTGCATAGTTGAGATGAAAATATAATGGGTAGCTCTGGAGAAAATTTTCTGAAAATGCCACCGATCCAATAATATAATTTATTGCACATATTATTTATATATAAATAACATCAGGTAGTTAAGATAAAAATATTAGTTCACATATTAAGAAAAAAAAAAATATAAAAAAAATAATAAAGAAAGAAATTATTAAATAAATAAACCACCTGATAGTAGTTGTTTAAAGATTGACAAAGTTCCCAATTTAGTGAAAATTTTCACCTACGTAAAATCTAGATATTTGTCATAAAGTACAATATTATCTTGAAACTTTTCATTTAAATAAAGCTTAAATATATTAAAATTTCATATTTTTCTTAGGGTAATACTTTCGTAGCAAAACTACAAAGTTTCGTACAAAAATTATAGTGGACATATTTACGTTAACCTTTTTTCAACGTGATCATTGAATGGATAGAAAAAACAAAAACGTTATAGGCAGTCAACGCAATAAAAAGAACAAAAATTAAAGAATAACAGCTCAAACAACGAACAGACTACCATATGTGTAAAAAACATCCAGTAAATAAGCAAAATCTCAAGTTTTATTGGTCCATTAAATTACTGTATCAATTAATCGAAATTAGTGAAAATATGTAAATTGTGGAAAAGAAATCAAAAAGTACACTACTCTAATATAAAAATATAATTGATTGATCTACAAACAACCTTTAAACGTGTTCATGGGAAACATTAGATTCCACCACTTCAACTCGAAAAGATCACCAACCCTCAGTACTTAATTATTCGTATTTGGTAAATTGTCTAGATTCAATATTTCAAACAAATCCATACCAAAATTATACTTAATATTAGTTTACGAAAAAAAATAGTATTTGAAAAAAAATCTTACAGGTGGAAATTATAGTTTAGTTTTTAAAGCTAAATTAAATTAATTGTTAAGAATTTTTCTGAAAAAGTTATAAATTTGTAGTTCGAAAGATTATTATATCTTTAAGTTATTAAATGATAAAAAATGTTCCGCATAAAACACTACGGTTAAAATATTAAACTAAGAGGCTGAAGTATGTATATCTATTTGAAGCATTAAACTATTCATTAAACTAGCAATAAGCATCTAATTTGAAGTGAACACCCTCACTATAGTGGCAAAGCAAAGATACACTTTCTATAAAAAAAAAGATGGATAAAGATCAGAACTCCATAGCAGCAGTTTGTTGAGGCCTCAAAAATTAGCAGTATAGAAATTTTTGTATGAATTTTTGAGTTAAATTTTATTAATTTGTACACATTTTGTTTTAAATCTATTAAGAGAGTGTTATTTTAAGAGTGTTATTTTAAGAGTGTTTATAAAAGAGAATAACATCTAATTTTGAAACTGCCTATAGTCTGGGTTAATTTTATTTCTCATTAGTATTCAGCAATAACATGCATTAAAAGAGAAGATTGCCTCTTTAAAAAAGAAGAAAAAAAATCAATTACGTTTTGATCTTTAGTTTTACACACAAAAACACAAACATTAGCATTGAATGTGCTTTTGTTTTTCGTTTGTTTATTTCTTTTAATTTGCTGTCTATTGGAAATAAAATTAATCAAAAGAGGGATAATAACATGATTTAGCAAAAAAGTAAAAAGTATCTTACTGAAAGTTATATATTTTTGGAGTTATTATTCTTTTTTATATTTTCTTCTATATTTATTTATATACACCCTATAGTAAATCATTTCGTGTGGTAAAAATGTTTAACTTTTATTCAATTACTAAATACTTTATATTAAATTTTTTTAATAAATTGTAATTAATTATCTTAAATTTAATAAGATTAAGACACTTTCTTTCATCTGTTTTCATATTTGTATTTACTGAAAATATTTTGAATGTAAAATTATGAAGCTAATAGGCATATACCTAATGTTTATTTTTCTATTATGAAAAATTTTTTGAATTCATCAGAATAAAAATATAAGGCGGGAGAGTATAGTAACTCCCAAATAAATAAATATTAGTTACCGCTACAAAGGGTTGCGCTGAACTATTTTCCTTACAGAATGAATTCTTTGTTTTTTATACCAAAAAAAAAAATTTATGATTGGATATATGTGTTAATCATGATCTGAGATTATAGCGCTATAGTAATTTTAATTTCATTATAAAATTCATTTTCGTTTTTTTATAAAAACTTATAATATGAATTATATGAGTATCAATAAAAGTTATAATGATAATTAATGGAAATTTTCATTAAAGACATAAAAAGCTTCTTTAAAAAATTTTGTGCAAGAGCAAATAAAATTAAGTCATTTAAATTATTACACACTTAAACCTTAATTAAATGCTTATTAAATTTATAAATTTTACATTCGCTTCTTATCTTAACTCACACAATTGCAGCTCATACCTTATAGATAAACGCTGGCTTAAATACGTAGATACGCATATTAAATGTAAGAATGTCATCATTGTTTTAGTGTTTAACTTAAATATGACACTTTATGTTTAATGCCATCAGCAGACGCAAAACAGCATAAAAAATAAGTGAGAAAATATAGTCGGTCAAGCCCGAACAGATAAAAACCTACATCATTGTATATGTGCATCCAAATTTAGGGAGGAGTCTTATATGGAATATGTGTTTAATTGTGCACCGATACTTATATTAAGTACAATGTATATTTCCATAAAACATACATATATATAATACTACACAGAGAACAGATTTCTTGTGGCAACCGAATTTTTTGCCAATCGAATTTAGTCAGTTCCACGTACTATTTCACAATTCAGTTATAATTACCAAATAAATAAGGTAAATATAAATGCTTTATAAATATAATTCGATGAATAGAACTAAATATATTAGATATGAATTGAAATTATACAGATGAAAAAATTTTTCATATTTGAATTTTTTTATTGAATAAAACTGAAAAATTTTAAATTAACAATTACTTAAATATTTTGTAATACTTATAGACCTATGGAAATAACTTATTCTCTCAGAATGTTCATAAGTAGAGATAGATGTGTAATTAATTACCAATATTTGATATCTAGCAATTATAGTCACTTAAAAGGGTGTTTAAAGTATTGATAACTTATACTAATTTCACAAAATACACTATCTAAGTCTATCGTTTTTAATAACAGAGAGTTTTAAGTAGAATTGAAGTATTGGACAAAATAAATACAAAAGGTGGTCGAAGTAGCCATAATGAAGTACAACTATTGTGATATTTAAAAATGAATTTAAATTTCAAGAAAAATATTGTTGAAAGAAAATTTGAGGGTGATTGTTTTAGTATGTGCAGTTACCTGGTATTAGTTTACTTAATTCCCGAGTAAATACCAGAAGTAGGCCTTATGTGACAACTATGGTCAAATATGGAAAACTTTTTACTGTAGTTTTACCTTATATAGACTATATTTATATTAAATATTAACCACCTATGGTATTGTAGGGTATAATAAAAATTCTTTAAAAAAATAAGTATGAGTAATATAAAATTGTATTGTATTTGTCAGGAGTATCATTTAAGTGAGCAGCATAATAAAGTGTGAGTAAAAATATGTCATGCAAGGCTATTTAAGAACGAGTAAAATCGACCAACGAACATATTACATGAGATTTTGGACAAAATCAAAGCAGTCTCTCCTAAAGTTCACGATTAGTTATTCAAATGTTATCTGGAAAAAAATATGATTTTAATATGTTTAGCAACATTTCATACGGATTCGTTACTTTGTCTAAATATCCTTGTTTATTTCCAGTTCTACAACACACATAATGTTTTGATTACTTCGACAGTAGAGTATTTAAAAATATATATACATGTGAATGTTTATGTGCGCGTATAAGTGTTTGCGTACCAACGTTTTGTTTTATATCATAAATACGTGTTTGGAAAATTAAAAGGAAGTATGAGAAAAAAACCATCTATACAAAAAAATAAAATAAAAAGAATAAAAGACAAATTCTTTTAAACCATGTTTTTTATCTCAAACTAAAAAATATCACGTCTTTTCTCTTCCTTACTATAAATAGCTACACATTTTTTTTTATCAAACCTCTTAACAAAAAGTCAACGCAATCACACATATACAAAACTGAAAGAACAGCATGTATACACTTATACAACATTTTCATAATCATTTACCACTTGACATAATCACAAAAGGCAAAAGCGTAACAAAATGCAAATAACTTAAGAACGATACAATTTTTATATGGCTAAGATTATAATAGATTTTTTTTGGTAACACAATAAAAAGCCAAAATAATTTTGTTAAATAATATTGGAATTTTGACTCTGCGTAAATTCTTTTGGAGTTGTTAGCGGCAAAAGAATTTGTCATCCATTTAAAAAGTTCATATTTTCTCATCATGCAGTTAATGTGGCTTAACAACATGAATGACTTTTTGGTATGTTACTACCCCAAAAAATGTTTGTCATTTACCAACTAGTCCCAACTACTCGTAATAATAACTATTTCAACATACTGCTGAGAGCCTTTTTAGTGCCTGGTTTTCAAAATTGCTATTTTTTCTTGTGTTTGTCATATTTTAGCTAGTATTGTGCCGTTTGTATTCGAGTATGTAAGCATTTGTGCATGTTTTCTATTTGTGTCCTATTTCCTTTACATTTATGCATGTTCACATGAGTTGAACCACTGCTACTATTACATCTCCATAATCTAGTAGCAACGAAAAATTTGTCGCAAAGTTAACAAGAGCATAACTCATAATTTTAATTGTTCGCCACAATAAATTTTAATGTATGAAAGCCTACCACAAACAAATTGAGATTTTGCAAAGAAATACCACAAACATGAGATTTTGAAAAATTTCTGAATACTGAAATATTGTTTCATTGTTGCAATATTTGTCTTATTTTTTGCAAGTGTGGAAACAAGTGCTACAAGTAGTTTTTTAATAGAATTTTTGAAAGTATTTTAAATTTGATTGTTGTAGCAGGAGTACAGATTTTTTCATTTGACTTTAAGGTTATTTAAATAATTGAAATGAGTTAATAAGAACCTATATTAGTTAGAACTTTTAATATATTACTTAAAAAAGGAAACAATGTGAAAAATATTTATATTTAAAATAATTTTTGGAATAACGTATTACACCGTACGACAACATATTTTGCACTGAACAAAACTACATTAATATGAAACTTTGGAACTAATATAACACAACATACTCAGTTTTAATTTTCTGACCTTTTCTCCTTTTTAAAGGACTAAAAATTTTAAGGATATAAAAATTAAAAAAAAATAATTTTCTTTATTATTTCCACACCGTATTGCTAAAGAATGTTAAAGATTTTTTTTATTTTCATTCTGCAAGACGAAGAATTAAAAAAATGTTTTAAAGGACATTTTATCCTTCTATATCCTTGTAAAAGTGCAGCAAGTATTTCTAAAAAATATATGTCAAATAATGACACTAACTCTACAACATTTTGTTTCTATAACTGCATTACTTTATTATTAACAAATAAAGAATTAAAAATTTTACCATAAACATTTTTCCTAAATAAATTTGTATTAATTAAATAATAAATCAAATATAAAAATTAATTAGTATTTGCACTTAAAAAGGTTCATACATATGATAATATAAAGATCTTATGTTGTAAATCATTTCCTGATCTTATTCATTCTAGAAAAGGATTTCAAAAGTTCAAAGAATTAAATACTTCATAAATTACTAACCAGATACTACCAACAGCTGCTCTAAAAAATAAGTTTTGGGAAAATCCAGTTCTTACAAAATGGAGCTGTACCATACAACATCATAGATGAGGAGGGTAAAATACGTTTTATAGATTTTTCTAACGCTATCAGTTGATATAGAAATCGACTGGCAGGTCGGCTGGCTCTTATATAAATGTCCGCACTCAAACCATTTTTAACAGACTTTTATTTTATTAAAAAATTTTTCATACACATTGCAAATTTCTATAAACGCACATCAATTTTTTAGATCAACTTACCAAAAAATGAGCCAACAAATAATTAAGGGGCTGCAAATTCATTTTTGAAAATCTTTATTGACTTTACTTAAAAATTATATATGTAAATATTCGCTTCGAGAATTCCAGAATGTAGATTAAAAAAATAAAACAACATGTAGATTATGTGGGTAGTATGAAATTTAATGGTTTATCTGCTGACTTGAAATCGGTAAACAGAATCTAAATATTTAAGTAATCTTGTAAAAATACCTGCTTAATAAAATTGAAACAATTCTGTAAGTGTAATTATTTGAATAGTATTTCTTACAAAAATTATAAATGTCTTAACAAATATTATACTGAATTTTCTATTGTTAGTAATGTAATTACATGCAAATATTGTATATATTAGATTATAAGTCTGCCAACTTGCCCCAATAATGACTATTGGGCACTGAGGTTGATGCTAGATACTAGAATTATATACATTATTATTTGAATAAAAAAAGCTTAATAAAAAATTATTATAACAAATTTTTAAGACTTTCACCGAAGTTCTAATCTAGATATGCGAAAATTAATATTGGCTTATTAAGACCTATCCATACTATTTTCATTAAATCAATCCCGTCATGTCGAAGATAGTGCTTTCTACGAAATATTACAAATGAATATTTGCTCTGTATGGTGGGCTGATCTTATCGAACATTTTGCTGTGAAAATTTTAAGCAAATCGGTTCAACAGTTTGCAGTTTAAAACAAGTGGGCTTAATATATGGCAACCGATCAAGATCTAATATAAGCTATAGTGCAATTACTTTCTGTACGTAAAATGTCATGTAAATAGCTTAAATAATAACGTGCAAAATCGAAAAAAAATATATATTTTTTAAGTTGACCTAAAATGTGGGCGTGACATCTAATCGAGATCTAACATAATCTATAACTACCTTCAGGTTTATTAATATCTACGTGTCAAAGTTCGTGCAAATCGGTTCTACCGTTTAGACGTGATTGATACACAAACAAACAAACTTACACCCCTTAGCGCCTTAAAGTATATGATTTAGCATTTTTTTTACTACCCATTAAAGTGTGAACTTATTAATTTAGTATTAAAATCCTTTTCAATTGATTATAACGGTAAATAAAATGTATTGTAATGTAACAATAATAACGTGGACTACAAAATTAAAAACTTAATACACTTGTAAGGTAACATAGTGTAGCTTGTAGGTATGGATGAGCAGATTATTACAATATCTTTAGAATTTTCAAAATACCCCCAAATTACAATATTAAAAATATGAATATTTATCTCTAAAACCTGTTATCCAATTTAAATTTTTTGAACGGCATTAGAAAATAGTATACACATTTGTATTTGTAGTAAAACTATATTAAATATTAAGGACACAATCTCAATTTTTTCGTATTTTTAAATATTACAGCCATTTTTGACTCACTCCTTTTTAGAAAATTTTTCCTAATGCCACATTTTATTACAAATGAAATGACATATAGCTCATTGGATTAAATTTCTAAAACGTATAATTTTTCTCAAAGTTGTAAAACTCATAAAAACCTGTAATTTTACATGCCTTAAAATGGTATTTGGTAAGGTGGTAAGAGAAATTTATAAAAAATCATACTGTAGTTCGCTGACGAAGTTGGCTATTTGTATTTTTTTAAAATTATATTATTATCCCAGCTTGTAGCGTTATTAGTTATACATTCACCCATCAAAACCTTTTCTATCGCCTCAACTTGTCTTGAAGTTGCAAAGAAGTTCTATGAGTAGATTTTCTTATGTAGCTTCACTAACAGCAGGGCAAAGAAGTATTCGTAAGAGAACCAATAAACACCACAATAAATATCGAGAGAATAAATAAATGTTGAGAGAAGTGTATAAAAGCATTGACTTAACAACAAGATGGTTCTTAACCAGATATAGTCACCACTCACTATGCAGAAGATACAATCGAAGACATGATATAAATTTTGTTTCTGATGAAGCAAGAATTAGTGCATATAATTCAGCTTATAAAAACGAAACCAACGGGTAAATGGTTTTGAAATTTTGTCCTATTAAATGCCGTTATATACCAGTTTCAAATTAAAAAAAAAAAATTGAATTCCTATTCGATATTTATATTTTCTGGAACGCCCTTTAATATTTTCTGGAATGCCCTAAATAAAAGCTTTATTGCGTTTTCGATCCCGTTCTCGTTTTCCTTTCTGTTGAAAGGGGTTCACTTCTTTTTAAACTCTATTTTAGTTTTTACTTAGTTTAAATATTTTTTTACCATGATCTAATATATTTAAAATGGACAGAGTTCTGGACGGTTTAATTGACCTCCCTTGGTACATGGCAGCACGCATCATTTGTTTGATATGCTTCAGCTACTTTTTTGTTGTAATGTTGAGACTCGAGATCAGGCAAGAAAAATCAGATTTCGCTATGGTTTCTAATGATGGAAAGGAATCTTTCCAAGAAAACCCATTTGAGTACAAAAGTGTAATTTTTTATGAATAAAATTCTTTTTTTCCAAGCATGTACAAATGGCTTGTCACTCCAGAAATTTTTTCGACAATTTTAATTTTTTATTTTTTTTATTTTATATTTACACGATATTTCCCATAACATCTAAGATATGAAATCCTAACCACGATGTGGCAAAAAGTTACACGACGTGGCAGTGCATACTTTATATTCCTCTTTAGAAGTATTTGTATTTTTGAAAAAAAATATCAGTAATTTTCGTCCTGTCATTTGCCTCATCAATTTTTCCAGCGTTCCTTTTAGGAACTTTTCTTATTTTGCGCATCTTTAGGCTACCTTTTTTAAACATTTCTGATAAAAGATCCAATTTAATGAATTAGTCGCATTTCATTTAGATATGTAGAGACTTTAATTTAAAATACATATTATTTTATCTGGGATCTAATAGTCTACAAATCAACTTTTTCTTCAGCTATCATAGTTCCTTTCGATAATAATTATATTTTCTATGACTTAAAAAACTGAATTTCTTAACACATTTGTACTCCTAGCAATTGTCTTACATGGTCGACATGTATTTTGGTTATAAATTTTGAATTATGTGTTTGGATGAATTTTATTCAATTTTCATTTTTAGAAAAACTAATTATGCCATTACAACAAAATTTGGTACGTAATTACTGAGAATAATGGAAAATATAAAAGATTTAACAGTATAATTTTTTTCGTGTATGACAAAAGTTATAAGCTTTAAAAGGTATTTTTCGTGCGCAGTCCTTAAATGCTTTAAGTTGCACAGGGATCCTCCAAATTGAGAGATATGGGGCGCTAATGAAAATATAATTAAAGAATAGTTAATATTGGCACAAAGCACAAGGCTGCCTAGATTTTCAGAATGGTGGCTAAGTGCAAAATTTAATGTTGATAAAAGCATTGTATAACTAACTAGTAGTGGTAAGAGTATGGTCCAAAAATTTTATGAAGGCATATCACAATAACATAATTTTAATTTTATCTTTAATGTAAATATTTTAAAATATAACGTTGTTTTTTCATAATATTGCTTTAGTAACCAATTTACACTATTTATACAAAAATAATTTTAAAAATCTATCAACTTCACTAAAAAAATTACTTTAAAAATATAATTTTATGGAATTTGCATTTTTTCATACTATTTTTTTTTTCTTGGACTTTTAGGGGTTTTGAATAAATAGAGTACAGTATAGGGCTGATACATAAATTTTTAAATATGAAAAATACTCTTAAAATTTATGTCATATTTAATTATATGAAAAAAAAGGTTATCCTGTGATTTTAATGCATTAAAAAAATAACAAGAAAAAGGACGTATATTCATAATTTAAATAACATAATAAGATAATCTTTTGATGTGATTTGCTGATAATTTCATCAAATTTATTTGAAAAAACAATTAAACCAAATACGTTGTTGGTGAGGTCTGATCATTCTAAACCCAACATCATGCGCTTTTAATGTTTGTGGGGTCTTTCATGGGACCTATAGCAAATTATCAAACACTTATTATAACATTTGAAGGTGTAGATTATATTTCTCTAAACATATGTATATGAAATAATATTGTTATATTACCATTTAGATTACATTTACTATGTGAATAATTGCCGAAATTAGGTCTAATATGGGAGCTATGGCCAATTATGAACCGACTGTAATAAAACTTTGCACTAGATTTTTTACCCATATAAAACATATTTGTGTCGAATATTAGTGTTATGCCGGCAATTATATTGGACTTATGCACTTTAAAGTGATTTTAGGAAGATGGACTTATATGACAACCTGGTCAGTTTCTATTTATCTACATGAAATTTGGTACATTGATTTACGCATATATACGGTTCACTTGGTCCGAATTTTAATGAAATTGTGAATAATATAAAGCATTTATAAACATTCATTACTACTATTTTTTCAGCCACTAAATTTTGCATATTCTAATCCGAATTTTTAATAAATCTTACCAAGTATTAAAAAGGGGAAGAAAACGATTAAGATTTATGATTTTATGAAATTCTTATTGTCTTTTGTAAAACTTCATTTATGGTTTATGTATCTTTATACATTTATGACAAAGATTGCAAAGGTAAATTATTTCGTGAATAGACCTTTGCTCAACAAATATCTGTTCGAGAAACCACTCTGCGCAATGTGATTATAGTCAAAAAAATTTAATATCTTAACTATCGTTTTAGAGAGCTTATGCTAAAAACGATTTTGCCAAAGGTGATTAAGCCATATTATCAAAAACTTGGTGGTAAAATGTATACAGCAAAAAGACAAAGTTAAACATATATTTTAAGCCTGTGTACCGTCCGTCTGACATATAACCCCCAGGGTAAAAGAAGAATATTAAACGAAATTAACAAGCTACCTGACTTTAATGATGGAAAGATAGTTAATTTGATAGAACTAAAAAATATTGAAAATATACGCAACAGATTTAGGTTTCTTACTGAGAACTTATGCCACAATGAGGCATCTCTAAAATAATTTTAGAGCAAGGCTTATCATTATTATAATTGTTTACCGTAACTTGTCTCTTGTGATTTATGAATCTTTTGACGTGATGGCGTATGATTAATAAATAATTATTATTACTATTTTTTTAATAAATATTTCACATACGCAAAAATATTTCTGATTTACAACATTGATTTTTAGAAATTTACTGTTTATTAAGATACTATTTTTTATTAATTTAATTAGTTAAACAGCAAAACATCTATCAAAATTATAAACAAAGTATTTAAATCTGAAGAAATAACTTTATGCAAATATTTTTTTAAATTATTAAAAAAATATTTACCCAAATCCTCAAAAACTTCTTTATCACCACATACAGCAAATTATTCTAGAAGTGTCATTAGTATGCTGGCAAAGTAGTTGGAAGTTTTATTAAATCATCCATCAACATCAGTTACAGTCTGATGAATTAAAAAAAGGAAAATAAAAAAAGATTTTTTTTATTATTATTTTTTGGCAAGCAAGCGAAAGCGAGATTTTTATTTTTATTGTTTTATATATTTTTGTTAGTGTGTATAAGTGTTTAATATCACATTATTGATTTTGTGATACTTATCAATGTGTCAATGTAAAATTCACTTTTGATTTGTAGTAGTCAGTCACTCAGTCAGTCTGTCACATAATCGTTCAACAAGAAAGTAACGCACAGTTTTTGACAGTAATTGTTTTGTTAACATAAAAATCAATATTATTTATATTACAGAGGAAATTTTTATTATTATAATTACTTTATATTATATTTATTTAAATTAATGCATGAACATGTCATGGAGTTCTGTTTTCTCGAATGTTTTTAATTACTTTTCAATTTTGAAATGAAAGAAAATAGCTTTGACTTTTTTCGTATTTACATATTTTTTGTGATGAGGGGTGTAATAGCAAAATGAAAGAAGATTTTATTCTTACGACAGTTGTCTTGCAAACTGCGTAAACATTTTGATAATTTGTTATAGAAGGAAAATTGCGAAAATTTTATAAGTTTCTAAAATAATAATTTAAATGAAAAATTAAGAGAAGTACCAAAAATTTTCTTTAATGTTTAAAATTCTTATATTTTATAATTCTTTTAGCACTAAAATTTTAATTAATTAAGATCAAATAAATGTCTCAAATTATCTTCAAACCTTTAGCGTGCACTTACGTTACACCTAAAGTCATTTTTCTGTACTTTTATATTTATATCTTATTTACGCCTGAACTATGAATCTAACAAATTCCAAATAAAAGCCTGATACCGCAACAAAAATTTGAAGAACACAAACTCATAAAAATTAAACATTAACCTAGTTTTTTGCAACATTTGCACAAAACAGGATACATACATTTAAACAAAGCCACTAGTACTTGCCACCAGGTACTTTATTCAAATAAAGTTGTAAGTTGTTATTTTTGGGGTAAAATAGCAATAAACAAACAACAAAGATAGACAACAGTTTTAGCAACAAGAGCAAGATAATAAATAGCAGTACCTGATGGTGAGGCCAATCTTGCACGGTGGATCCCAGTGTTGAAAAAATTCACTAGTTTTTTTCAAAAATATTTAGTTTAAAAGTTAAAGTCAGAATTTTTGGGAAAAGTTCAAATTATAATAACAAAATACTAAAAGGGCTAAATTTTAAAGGGAAATTTAGTTATAAAAACTTTAAGTTAATTAAATTAATTTCCTCTTGGTGTTTTTCTCTCTTCTCAATTTAAAATATGTCGATATAGCATCAGCTTTATCGAATGTTTTCTATTTTTTTCCCACAGTAAAACATAGCTTTTTGCTGCTGTTTCTTTCATTAAGTATATTTTTATTTTTTGTTCGTAGTCATAACCCTTATACCTCAAATGATGATTAAAAACCTTGCGAATGTTTTTAAGCTTAAATAAGTGATAACACTTCACTTAAGCTTAAGTCGGTCGTCATTTGTGGTCATTTTCATAATTACGTGCTCTGTACGTGATAAGCATGGAGTGTTTAGTTGGTTAGCAGTTTGCATTTTTTGAATAATTGTGAATGTGCGTGTATCTGTCTGTCTCATCATTGTTTTTATTTTATATTCAAACAGCCCTTTTGTCTCGTTCAACTCCAAGTAGCATTTATTCCCACTCTTTTAACATCTATCTATTATTTGCTAAATTAGACTGTGATTTAGAGGAATTTTTGTCGCCTTTAAAAAAATGGTTTGTTGCTTTCGCTGCTTTAATAGCAGAAGCACTGCTAATGGCTTATTATAGCTTTTAAGTGCTTATTTACACCTTTATTCATCATTAGCTGTTTTTATCAAGAATTTTTAATTTCAACACTCATCACTCAACCACTCAACCAGTTGTATATACAAAAGCAGGCAGACTGATAAGGCAATTTATTTATTCATATATCTTTATGTTAGATTTTTAAACAAAACATCCCAATGAACAAAAGCTTTTTAAATTTAATATTTATTCATTTGAAAACTATTTCAAACTTCAAGTACAAGCTGAGAGAATAGACTTGAATTTCCTTTAGTTTCAAATTTAAAACTATACGTTTTTCCAGCAAAAAATTCTAATATAACAAATGTATTTTTCAAATGCTTTCATAATCTTAAATTGAGCTGAGTCTTTCTTTAACAAGCAAATGTTTTTCAAGTATTTTCAAAACATTTTTTAAACATTTTAAAATATACTTGAATTAAACATGAAAAATATTTTTCTAAACTATTTTTAAATCTGAAATTTTGCATGCATATATGATAGATTAGAATATTTTTTATATTAGCTGAAGAGGAAACTTTTCATTGATCATTTTAAGCATATTTTGGCCATAATAGCTGTTTTTTCCATTTTATTGCGGCACAATGGAGTGCAAATATATTCTTTAATATAATGTACGTAAATATTTTATTTTTTGAACAGAAATATCTAAGTTTTAAACTTTTTTACTAAAAGAAATGTACATTTTTTAGATGTGAAAAACATTTGGATATTGTCTTCATAACAATGAAAAAAATACAAAATAAACTGAATATAAGAAAAAAAATGTTTATTGTTTATTTCATAACACATATTTTGTAGCTTCGCGTACATTTCGAGAAATATGCTATTTATTAAAGGAAGTTTTTCAAAAATTTGCTTAGGTTTAAATCCATGTTTATTGGGATATGTTAGGTTTAAATTTTCCAATGGTAGTAATTTTAAAATATTTTCACATAATTTTAGCGGGATTAAAGTTCAAATATGTAAATAAAAGTTGTAAAGTTGTGCATGAACAATTTCTTGCAAAATATTTTTTTATAAATGTTCAAAAGTTTTTTGAGTTTTTTAAACTATTTTAAAGGGATGCGCATATCTTGTTTTATTCCAAAGAAAATATAATTTAAAATAATATAAACAATAATGTAGAAAAATGACATCAAAGTCAAAATTTAGAAAATGAGAAAGGAAATTAAAATGTTGAATAAGACCAAAAAAGGCTTGTCAAAAAACATAACTCTGTGGTCGAAAAGACCTGACTTTAAAATTGTGTTAGTAAAATATTATTTATATATATTAGTGCTGAAACCACTTTCACCATACATCATAAGCACATATAGCTGCTCAAAATAGTACTCAAAACTTATTAAATATAATTCATCACATCGCAGATTTTCATAAATTTTCATCTTTTGATGTGAATTACATCCACAGATATAAATATAATTACTTTTTTGAATTTTTGTTAAATTTTGTTTTATTTTTAATACCAACTTTGTTCATTCAATTTAAATTTGAACATAGAAAAAAAAAAATACCAAAAATATAAAAAAAAATATTTTTTCGGCATGTTGATAATATTCGTGTTACGGGAGTTAAAATGCAATAAATGTGCGTGCTAGGGTCGCGAGTATAATTTTTCTTATATTTTAAAGGAAAGTTATTCTCTCTCACAAGTGTGTTGAATTTACACAGAACTTGTATGTGAGGAGAGGGTAATATTATTGTTGTAGAAAATTAAGTAAGTTTCTTTTATTTGTATTCTTTGAATAAGGTATTAATTATTTGGAGAATATATAAAAGATTTTAACATACTTAAAATGTTAAGTACTTCTGCTTTCTATATCTGTTTAAAAATCTTAAAGTAATTTTGAATTATGAGAGCTAAGTTATCTTTATTGAAGCAATTATCCTCTGAACGCTTTTTCTTTTGAATATCTCAAAATTTAAAGTATTTTAACATTTTTTAAAATTGGGTGATGTCCTCAAGAAGACCTACAGCCTACATTAGATCGTTTTTCGAGTGAAAATAAAAGAAATAATTCGCGTAACATACACGTGATTAATGATGACTTTTAGCAGCATGTTCAAGATGCAAAGATGAAGCTGTATGCCAAAATTCGCTTAAACTAAAAGCTCGAACTTTTAGTTTCCCTTACTATAAATAGACATAGCAAACATCATTAATATTTTTCTAAAATATTGTCAGCTTTTATAAAATTCAAAATAGGAAAATGTTTAAAAAATAATGTTTTAATATTCAACAGAAAAATGTAATTTTTTGCCAACGATTTCTAATTACTCAAATGGAATTATTTGAGATTTGTTTAAGAAAATAATTCTTCTCGTCCCCTACAAGCAAAATAATACGAAAGTGATTCGAATTCATATTGATTAGAAGAAAATTTTTATTGCTGCAATAATCATATTCGTATTGTGGAAGTTTCACCCATCCGGAGATATTGTGCATCACAGGCAATACATCTAAGCAATAAGAAATCAATACATATAGCCTGGAAAATAGTAGACAATATTGCTAGATAATCATCTTGGTGAAAAAAGAAGATACCGCCAGATAATCTTCTGGAAGATGTAATAAATATATAGAAAAATTATCACTAAATAAATCTTATAATAATATAATAAAAAATCTTTTACATCTTGCAAAGTATACATGCACATAAATCTTACCATCATAAAACACGAAAACAGAAACGCTCATATAAAGTATCCATTTTTTGCTAAAAGGCAAACAAATTTCTTCAATATTTTTTTTTTTAATTTCTTGAAAACTGAAAAAATTGTGACTGAAAAATAAAAGTATTGCATTAATTTCATTTAGATGATCACAATGGGATATCAACAATTTATTGCGAAGGTGATAATCACCTTACTGAAAAGAGGGCGATATTTAGAGGATAAAAATAATAAAGGAATTTAAAATTTTATATATCTTTTGTTGTTTATTGCCTACTTTTCTTTAAACTGATAAAAATGCAATATTCTAAAAATATTGCTTTGATGATATACATTCAAATAATAAAAAGAAGATATTGCGTAAATTTCTTCCAGAAGCTATCTTCCAAATGTTTATAGGGTCACTGATTACCAACAAATCAGGGATCTAATTTATAATAAAAGTGTCCATATCGAAGAGATCATTTCCGTATAATGGGTGAGAAAACATTATTTATTTTTGATGTTTTTTGTACTAAATATATTTAATTTCTCTAAATCGTCAAATAGGTTATATTGATTATCTCAGAGACATTTTTTATACCGTCTGTTTCACACATTACCCAGAAAAAAGAAAAAGAGCTGAAAAATTATTTTAACATACCATAAGTAATCTACAAAAATATTGTCTTAATGGCAAACATACGGCTTGGTCTTCAATAGCTAAGAAATTGAGAAATGAATTTAAGTTGGTGGGGAATAAAAAGGTTTGGGACCGGACTGATAAATCTATATGTAATTTATTTTTTTCTCTCCACATTGAAAATTAAAAATTGCAATAAATTGTTAAATACTAAAGGATCTTTTAAAGTCCGGATTTACAGACATCAGATATAGTCGGTCAAGCCTGACCATATGATACCCGACACCATTGTGCATGTCCATTAAAATTCCTGGAGAGGTCTTATATTAGATATTTGGATAATTGTGGACCGATACTTTTACTAAGTGTAAAATAAAATATACGAATACAGAATATTACGTAAATAATAACATATATAGGAATTTATGCACTTTAGGGTGATTCTAGAAAGTAGGCTTATATGGGACCTATGGTTAATTACGGAGCGATTCTCAAAAAATTTGTCACTATGATTGATACTTATATAAAACTTTTTTGTGTCGAATTTAAACCGGATACTAATATGTGTATGTGATTTATGCTCGTTAAAGTAATTTCCGGAAGAGCGTTTTATATGGGAGCTATGGTCAATTATGGATTGATCTTCATGAAATTTTGCACAGTGATTGGAACTTATACAAAATTTTTAACTCCGAATTTCATTAAAATATTGCTATATTTGAGGCAATTATGATTGCTAAACCCCTATTCCGGGAGGACAATAAATTATCTTCAAAATTGCGACCTGTACTTTGTGCACAAGGTTTACATGGACAGCCAGCCGTCCAGCTCACCAGATGGAAGGACATCGTTAGATCGACTCAAAAAGTGATTCTGAGTCGATGGTTATACTTTAAGGTGGGTGTAGGATGATCTTTTCTGTGCGTTATAAATATCAGCACAAATGGATAATACCCCAAACACCTAAGGTGGTGTGGGGTATATTAAAACATATCCTGAGATAAAAGAAAATAAAGAATTAAAACCTTTCCAGGATTTCATATGAATGAGGAAAAGGACAAAATTTGAAACATACAAAATAAGGTATGCATTCAAATAAAATAAAACACATAAATTTCGTAATAAGTCTTACTTTATTAGTTTTAAATATCTTACTTGATTACATTATCTTATAGAGACATATCAGATTTAACAATAGATCGCATTTTTAAAATTCTGTCTGCATGCAAATGGCAGTCAAACATAATTTTGTAAACTAAAATTTTATTATTATTATTATTATTATTATTTTTTTTTTTTTTTTTGATTTGAAATTTACTAGAAAGTATCAATTGACTTTTGACAAATTATTACATTTTAGGGTAATAGAAATACTTAAATATCTTATAATATGTGAGCGATCACACACTCATATCTTATCACGATGCACACTGCGTTTGCTCATAAAGTTGAACAACACAAACAGTGTTTATATGGGTTTAAGTACCTGCAGAATAGTATTTATTTCTCCGCTCGCACACTGATTTAAAACATTAGAAAAATTACAAGTGGCTTACAATGTCTTATAAGACATAGTTTGCAGGGCTTTATTTTTTACCAATATATATAGTACAAATTGGTTATAATATTTTTTGAAAGGCTACACTGTGTCAAAAAATATATGAATTACTATTTCAAGTCCTTAAATTTTAAAATTTTTAACAATATTTCTTTTAAAGGTTCTAAAAGGGATCATTTGCTTCCAAACATATAATATAAAAGACTTTCAATCATTACTAAGATGTTTTCATAAGATGAAAATTAATTCAAAATTTATAATATTTTCTATTCTATATAGCTTTTTAGGTAACCATTGTTTGCGTTACCATGTCGGTGAGCAAGGTCGGGAAAATTATAGACGCAACCATCTTGGCTTTACCGACTATATCTTTCTTACTTGTTCTAATATAAAACTTTGAGAATTTCCAAATACTTGTCACTTAATAACTGTTAAGGATATTTTTTAATTAAAAAAATTGGTTTATGTAGACATTAAAAGTAATTTCCTTGAATAGATAAAAATTGGATAAAAAAAAACTCAACTTTACATGACATCGTGAATATGACTTCCTACTCAGTGTATAGGCATCAAAAAAGAGAACATATTCCAATGACAAGCCTATGTTATAATTTGTAATACTTCCGGATCACAAGTTCAGGATCTTATTGACTTCTTCCGATGTTTTTTTTATGCTATATAAACTACATGAAAGTTGAATAAATAAACATAAAATTTTTGGAACACCAAATCACGTTTACTTTTCCACTTATCAGCCTCATAGTTTTTTTTTTTTTTTTAATCACAGCATTTTTGGTATTAAAACACTTAAAAGCACAGTTTTAGTTTTTTTTTATTCGTAAAACAAACTGAAAAAAGAAAAAAATGTTTCATTTTAACACGACATTTTTTTCAAGCCAGGAAATTCTGACTTTTGTTTTTCATCTACGGTACAAGATAAACCTAATCTAAAAGTGTTTCAGCAATAATTCATTTCAATTTATAAAGAAAAAGAACAAAAAACGAAATGTAATAAAAAAAAATAAATACGCAAGACATGCTAAAACACTTGACATAAACGGCAAAAAAAAATCATAAAAAAGAATACAGCTGCTCATTTTTTTTTTTTTTTTTTCTTCATAGTGAAAAAAACGTACGCACTTAAAGTTTTAATACAAATGTGTAGAAAAATAAAAATTTCCACGTATATACTCACATATTTATACATACATAGACATACTCATAAAGATGCGAGCAAGCAAACCGTAAGGGAAAATATTGTGTTAAACATGCCTTTAAGGAGGCCATATTTTGTAAACGGAAAAACTACATGTTTCATTTAAAACTTGTTATAGCAATTTTAATAAAAATTTTGTCTTTTCTAGATAAGTTTTTGGTATTTTTTCGGTTTGAATTGAAGTTTTAACTTTCAGAAAAAAAAACTCAAAATTCTTGGCGAGGCTTTTCCCCTTTTAGCTGGAAAATTAACACTCTTACACGATTATATAACAGAAATTCAAAACATAAATGCGACATGAAACCAACACAACCATACCCAGCTGACCACAAACTTCGATAATAATATCAAGTTCGAACATTTCGCAAACATTTCTCTGACAAAATATTCGAGAACGACTATCGTTGACGATTCGAATAAGAGCTACTTGAGCTCACATGTCACTCGCTTTGTGGCAGCAAGTCTTTCGATCTCGAAGATTGGTCTATTGTATTAATAGTGAAGCTTTAGCAATATCAATAGCGAAACGTAAAAACATTCGACTTGTGTTTATTAACATTGTCAATAGTTGTATTGTCAATAGTATTCTGTATTGTTTCATTGCTATTTTGTTCCCAATCTAAAATAAAAAGCCGATTTAATTTCTAAAGTTATGTTTTATTTTAAATTTAACACAATATACTCGTATCAAATATTAAAAAAATATATATAGGTACATTTCAAAAATAATAATTCATATATTGAAAAATTAAACTAATAAAGTCATTTACAGAGAGCCATCAATGTTTTTTCTCTCAATATTATTAATTTTTATTTTGAAGAAATCCACATCTTCCAGTTAAAAATTTTGAATTAGTCAGCAAAAAAATATATTAGATATTTAGATAAATATGATATTTTATCAATTTTTCTAAAATTATTTTATATTATTTTTTACTAAAAATTTCTGAAAATTTAATTATATATAGACAATTTTATAGCGCAATATTTTACAACCGATCGCTACCAAATATGACTAAAGAACGACACTACATTCTCCTTTTTTAGATTAGATAATTTCGCGAAACATTTCGATATATTTAGAAAGGTAGAATATTACGATAGCGGTGTTATTGAAATTTTCTAAAGTTACGCGAATGTTTACTGTCGAGAAAAGTTCGATTCTACGGACATTCATAATTAATATAATTCTCGATATTTTGTCGAATATATTTGTTTCGAAAATTCTTCTTTTTTAGCAAACATTTGCTAATAACAAAACTCAGGTCAAGATAGTAGTTGTACAATAAATAAATGGATGTACGGATCTCATATTGTCTAAATGTGTGTATGTCTGTGCTTTATGCAGGAGATGTAGTAGTATTTATGTGGATGTGTATTGTGCTTTATGCTGCTGATATGAAAACATAAAAAAATTAAGACATATTGACACACACACAAATAGTTGGTATTCAGATACTGAAAAGCGGTATTTTTGGAAGTGCTTGTATGACAACAAAGGTTTTGAAGAAAATATAAAGCCTCAGTTAGTAGATTCGTAACGCAGACACTTGCGTGAGGATACATAAAAATCTAGTTGAAATGGATATTAACGTAAATACACGGACAGATTTACATAGAATTTGCTAAGGTATTTGACAGAGTACCACATGAAGTTTTATTACTAAAATTATGTAAATTGGGCGTTCATCCCCAAATGTTATCTTGGTTTCGTTACTACTTGTCGGATAGACAATCTGTAGATTTTCTTAATGGTTTTTTTTCTATATTATTTATTCCCACTTCTGGTATTCCACAAAGTAGTATTTTGGGTCCTTTGTTATTTAATGTATTTATTAATAACATTGACTTTTTCATTACTTATTGTATGGTGATGATTTAAACATTTTTAAAACAATTTCTAACTCCAATGACGTTTTAATCTTCAAGAGGATTTAGATAAGGTGAGTTTTTGGTCAAATTTTTGGCAACAAATCGAATTAAAATATATGGAAGAGTTGTAGCGGAGGACTTAAGGTTTCAGAAAAACTACCCTGTGATAACACAAGATAAGCAACAGGGTGTCAAATTCGACTACCTCTAGTATGTAAATGTTTCAAAAAATCGTAACTTTTACAAGTCTGATTTCAAATATTTTTATATTTCTGTAAAGTGTTTGAATAGGTAAAGGAGAGAACAGTTTACTCATCTAAGTTATCTTTTACAAGTAAAAAGATATTTATGCTCGTAATTTGAATTTCTTATTTTTTCGCCTCAAATTTATTACGCTTTTCGAGAATAAGCCCTGAGATATATGAGCGAAAATTTTCCTAAAAAAACACTCTGGAATTTGCAATATACTCAGAAACAATACGCCGAAAAAATTTCTTGATTATCTCAATTCGTCTAGACGTGCAAAATGTAAAAATCCAGCACTCTGAAATTAGTATGAAAAATGGGTGTATTTATATAAAAATATAGCAATGTTCTTTCTTAAAGTATTTAAAAAAAAAAAGATTTTCTTTACACATTTCAATACATAAGGTTTTATATATGGTTAATAAAGAAATTTTAAATTGTTTTGGGTTAGCACCCTATATATAGCATTTGACGCAAATGGTTAATTTTAGAAAAAAGTTTCATCACTTATTAGCATAATACTATTATTATCACGTTAAATAAGAATGCATAAAATAAATAGCTATCTTCCATTCCTTCAAAAATTATTTAAAAATCTTTTCATAGCAATTTTGGCAATTTTTCAAATATGAACAATAATATATATATATATACATATATATATATATATATATATATATATATATGTATATTTATAATAAAATATACCTATTTAATGATATAAAATATGTATATACAGATCGTTTAAAAAACATAATAAAATGCCTTCAAAACTAGCAACTAAAGCCAACTCTCTAAATTCACTATTTTATTCTATTTTACGATGCATTTCTTTATATACGTATACGTAATGAGATAATATTCATAATAATCGATTGAATTTACTAAATACAATTTTTTTTTTTTTTTTAAATTGATTTAAATTAATTGCCAAAAATTGGTTTGTAGATCTTTCTTTTTTTTTTTGTCGGACGGGAAGCAATTTAGTGTCAAAACCATCTAAATCTATTTTATGATTAAATATCGGCAATAAATTAAAAAAAAAACTCGGGTGACATTTTTTTATTAATCGACAAAAATTAAACTTTTTCTTAAAATTCACCATTTTCGACCAATGCTGCATATAGGATGCGAGTTTAAAGTAATATATAATTTCTTTATTAACCATTTACAAATCTTTGCCTTTGGAATAAAATAAAGTAAAGAACAAAGTTTTTTATTAAAAAAAACTTTGAGCAAAAAGTATAGTATATAAAAAGAATATTACTATATTTTTGTGGAGAAATAGCCATTTCTCATACTAATTTTAGAACACTGGGTTTGAACACTTTTCACGTCTTTTTCCAGTATATTATTTAGGAATATATTGCAATTTATGGAATGTTTTTAAAAACAATTTACGTCATACACCTCTTAACTTATTTAAATTAAATATTTAGTAAATATTTTTCTAACTATAAGAGATAACTTATATGAGTAAACTTTTTTTTCTTTATCTCGTCAAGCACTTTATAAAAGTTTTTGAAATTGGACTTGATTTCAATTTTTTGAAACTTCTATAAACAGTAGTCAACTTTGACACCCTGTTTCTTATCTCGCGACATCACAGGGAGACCACGACATGATTTTTCTGAAAGCTTATGTCCTCCTTTATAACTCTTTCAGACATTTGTGTTCTATCCGACTAGTAGTTTAGGAGATACAAATTTATAACCAAAAATTGTTCGTTAGTCCCTACTGTGCAATTTATCTCTCTGTGTAAAGTGAAACTGTTGATGTGTTGTTTCGAATATAGCGATTTGGAAAAATATACTTACAGTTATTAATATTTCAAGGCCATTCATTCCAAAATAAAATTGAAATTTTTCGAGTTTAAATTGGATATATTTTTAATCATATACCAAGTATTATCTTATTTTTCTTTTCGTTGGGGATGCTAAAATAACACTGAAACACTATACAATAAATATTGCATAAATTGAGCATTATAAACTTATCTGAAATGCTGATCGATACTTCATTCAATGTTCTTTCTTTCCACCAAAAAGTCCAACAAATTTAACCAAATATAGAAATTTATAGATAATAACTAAAAACGTATTTATCTGTTTCAATGCTTTTATTTTTTATTTTATTAATTTACGGAATCTTTTTTAGCCAATTATTAAAGTTATTCAGTAAATTAATATATGAATTAAATTTTAATATAAAATCAAACAAACCTGTGTTAATTGAAAAATTTTTGGTAATAATTTTTCTATAAGAACTACTCGATGTCATCTTCATAAGAAATAAAACAATTTGCCCTAGACAGTTAATGTAAATAACCAGCTATTAAATAGATCTGACAGTTCATATTAATCTTAGACTTTTCGTCGAGATAATAATTATGATTAGATTTCCGACTGGCGGAAAGAAGACTCATTTTGTTATTTTTGGAATATGCTAATTTGTATTGGTTTGACGTTGAATTTGGACACATTTTTAATATCATAACCTATATCCTACTCCTGATAAAATCACCCATATTATTATCTTCACTATATATTTTTAGTCTAGAAGTCATTGCAGAAACAATATCTAAAAATATAAACGTTTGGTTTTAAGTTTCATTAAACAAAAAATGAATAAAAGAATGAAAAAAAAAAGAAAACTTTATACTATACCAAGAGAATTATTTTTTTGATATTTATGACACTTTATGAAAATTGTCGTCTACACATAATTTTCCACCACCTTAGATGTGGGAATAAAAACTCCTCTATAAGTTTTTCTTATACTATTATACATTTCCCCTCTTGCAAATAAATGTATCTTATATGAAATACGTTTCTCGTATTTTTTATTTAATGCGTTCTATACGTGTTATGAAAAATAAAAATATAGTTATTTTTAAAAATAGTAATAAAACTAAATGCAAAAATATTGTTTAGTAAGAGTATAAAATAAAAGAAAAATGTTTTTAACATAAAATTTAGTGAGATGCTCATTAAAGTTATTGTTAAATAACTTAAAATTATTTTGAACAATAACTACGATAAGGATATTTATTTCTTCTAATTTTAGTTGTGGTCAGCTAAACAATTTTGAACCAAATGTGTTTTAACAAAATTTAATAGGAGTATGCAAAATGTAATCTTAACTAAAACTTGAA
This sequence comes from Protocalliphora azurea, assembly GCA_932274085.1. Taxonomy (NCBI): domain Eukaryota; kingdom Metazoa; phylum Arthropoda; class Insecta; order Diptera; family Calliphoridae; genus Protocalliphora; species Protocalliphora azurea. The sequence goes on along the minus strand of OW026520.1, from coordinate 3,405,197 downwards.
CTATAGTCTTGCTTGTTCATTATTAAAACTTGAAGTTTATGGCCGAACATAGATTTCTAGTTAGGTGTAAATTTTTAGTTCTCTCTTTTTTTAAGTTTGTGATGTTTAATGTATAAAATAAGATAAATTAATCTTTTAAAAACACACTTAATGCTGATGGAGTGTGTTGCGATACAGAGACAACAATGATAATTATGGATTGGAACTCGTTTATGAAATTTTGAACCGAATGCTGGTTTACGACCACATATATTCTCACCGCGATTTTATCGTTCAAATCTCTAACCTGCTCCAAAAGCCTGATATAGCAAATTAGAACTACCAGTACGAGGTGAGCGCTACGTTTAGGTTTTAACTAAACCTAAATCAGGAACTCTCCCTGAATAGTGGAATTGGAACTGTAATTTTGTCCCAATTGGTTTTTGAGTTTTTGATAAAAATGTTCTAGTATGCATATTAAAGTCTTATATATAAAACCTTGTCATATATTATTTTAAAAAATGCCTTAAAAGTATTTCATTTAAATTAAAGCATATTTAGTACTCTGAGTAATTTAATGAACAATTCCGAAACCAATGAAATTGTGTCTCTAATTTCAGTGAGTCCAGAAGATAAAAAATAATACTTCAGTAGTATTATTTTAAAAAATTTTTTGTTATAGGAACTATACAATAATCATATTATATAAATGCAAATATCTATCGGACAAACCAACTTTTAATAATTATAAGTGTACTACTACACAATTATAGACGGTTTGGAACTTGAACAACCAAGAGTTCTTTCTAAGCTTATTTGGGTGCTGAATTTGAATATTCGCTCCATTTTTTTAAATTGATTCTAGTTTAAGAGACATTGGGAAAAATAATATTTTTGCTTTATTTCCCAAAAATTGCTATTTTTGGGAAATAAAAAAAACTGAAAAATCTCAAATGCGGAGCGGATTCACTGAGTTGTTTGTATTACACTGCTCTGCAGAATAATCCTCCTTTAATGAAAAATAGATGGACTATATGAAATTTAATGTGCTTAACAAGAAACTTCTTTCATTTTATTTCTGACTCTTTTATTGGCACGGCATGACCACCTTAATAAAATTAAATAAATAGCACTCAAGAGAAGTAGACTAAAATTACTTTCAAGTTACATTAACATATATTTTTTAATATATATTTTTCATGCAAAATTGGAAAAATGTTGATCTCTAAAAGTTATTAAAAATTTAAAAATTTAAATTTTATCATAAAGATAGGTACATTGCGAATAGAATAGCTTAGAAAAATGTACCGGTAAGCAGTAAAAAGTGCATATTTTACGATAGCACACCATTGATGCGCATTCGAGTATGCTATAAATGGAAACTAGAAATTTTCATTAATCTCATATTTATACCCTACACCACCAAAGTTGGTTCCGGTGTTATGCGTTTTTGCTGATGTTTGTAATACAAAGAACAAATATTTCAACGTTTAACTTAAAGTATACCGTTCGATACAGAATCAATTCCTGAGTTGATTTAACCGTGTCCGTCCTTCTGGCGCTACAGGCCGCAACTTTGATAACTTTATGAAATTTAACATAAATAATTATTTTGGCACAAGGATAAAACCTATTGGTTTTGATCGGTTCATTATTTCACCTAGGTCCTATGCAAATGTTTTCTCGGAATAGGTGTTTCTCGCTTTTAAATGCGTTATATATATTAACAGTTTAAGAAATTCGGCACAAATAATATAATAATAATTGTAAATTTGTATACCAAATTTTACGAACTTATCATAGCTCCCATACAAATACCCCTTCCGGGAATCACCCATAGGTACATAAGATATGTGTTCAAATAAAACAACATGTTTTTTTTAATAAAAGATGAATGGAATAAGTTAGAATTAAAACTAAATTAACTACTTATAGCATTTATTCTTAAAATGTTTCTGTTATATCTCTTTATATACAATTAATTGCTAACTAGACAATTTTTAGTTTTATTAGATATGACTTCTGAAAAAAATTTTGAAGTACTTTTACGAAATTTTTATCGTTGTCTCTATAACAATTTAAAATTAATAATAACAATTGAGCGGAGCCTTTTTAAATTCGGTTTTAACTTTTAATCCAATTCCTTTACAATTGCCAAAATTCTGGGAAGTTTATATAACCAATAGTCTACGGGAGTATAATATTGCTAGGAGAACTCTGAGACAATTGTCATTCATCAATCAACTTTTTCTAGCAATTTAAAAAGAAAATCAAATTTTATTTTGTATATTTTTCTTTGAATGCCATCTGCATGCGGATGAACGACTGGACTTCAAGAATTCGATCTGCTGTTAAATCTGACATATCTCTAGAAGATATAGTTATCAAGTAAGATATTTATCAATGGCAGTAAGAGTTATTGCGAAAATTTTGTGTTATGTTTTATACGAACGCAGACATTAAATCAATAAATATTAATATCAACATAAAATGTTTAATAGCAAATGCTTTACACTTAAAACAAATATCGATCCACAAGAGTCCAAAAATCCCTCCGAATTCTGGCGCAGACACATAATAGTGTAGGGTTTCATATGGTCGAGCATAACCAACTATATCTTTCCTACTGGTTTTTTTTTACTAAATTACAACTTGCATTTTCTCTCGTGTACGAGGATGTAGGATTGGAAGTGTACGTTTTTTTCTTCTTCCAATTTTAATTTACAAATTGTTTGAAACAAAAACTAATAGATCTGCTAATTTACTACATATACGTTATATTTCTGAATAACTTTTAATGGCATATAGCTTATTTTATTCTACAGCGTTTATATTATTAAGTGCAAAAAATTAACCCCTTATATTTGAAAATCTCTTCACTTCACGTTGCTTCAATTATTGTTCTTAGTTACAATTGATTGTGTATATGGAAAAGATTTATAAAATATATTTTTCAGTTTATATGTTAACCATTTATTTGCAAATGTACAAAAAGTTCCATTCAATATTTTAACAAATTTGGCATAAATATAATCCTTGATGAGTTTTTAAGGGTTGCACTTTTTGCTAGCTGTTTTAATGAAGAAACTCAAATAGTGATATATTTAAGGCACTTATGAGCGTTAAACCCTTAAACTGGAATATTCGTATGGATAGTAGCAGAAAACATAAACCAATCATAACAAATTTCAGTAGGCTTCTTCCTTGTACCAAAATAATTATTCGTGGGCACTGATTCTAAGACCCTGATTTAAATTTATTTTACCATTATTGAAATAAAGCAGATTTTTTATCAGCAAATTTAAACTCCATAAATATTTAAACATATAAACAATCTTTTAATATTTAAATATAATTAACAATTATTTTTAGCCATATTTAAACATTTTGAATTCTTAAATTCCGTTTTTATATTGTGTTTAAAAAAATTTCATAAGCTAATAATTTAAACGATTCAAACAGGTGACCTCACTTAAGCAGCTGATTATTTTTTTAGTACTTAGAACTGTCAAACCACATGAACACAATTTTTGCTTACCCGCTGAAGTGTCAAACTCCATGAATAAAAAGATAAAATTAATGAATTCGCCGTATTGCTGTTTTTGCAGAATTGCTGCCACCTGTTTCATTTCACCATGAATTTAAATTTAATAGTCGCTATATTTGATCCGCCATTTTGAATTATAAATTTTTTATTTGAGATTCGTAATCAGCATATATTACGAATTTGTAGTATTCTATTTATGGCCAAAAAACAATAAGCAGCAGCAGCACTTTGAAAAATTTTCCATACATTTTTGAATAACTAAAACAATTTTTGTGAAAAATTGTTTCAAAGTGAAGTGAAGAGTTTTACAAAACTAGGCTTTTAAATCTTGTACTGTTTTGTTTTTTTAAAAGAACTAAAAAAATCCGACACTAATTTCTGAATAAATCTTAAACTATTGAGCAGATACATAATGTTAAGATAACTTTAGTTGTGAGATATAATCGTGTAACCACCTTATTATTCCATCAGTACCTTCCTCACAGAAAAAAATGGCAGCAGATTATTGTTTGGCGTTCTTTCTAGTCAAAGCTATCAGCACTTCTAAGCTGTGGATTAGTGTTGCAAGGAGGTGATAATAAAAGAGGCCAAATTGAACTTTAGAGAAGGTCAAAAAGGCTAAATGCCCCAAAAAATGAGGTCAGGAAGAAACGTTTTTTAATTTACAAAATTTTTTTCTCGTTCTCATTACTTTTTGATATTTTTTACAGATATTGTAATAAATTTATAAATTATGTATAGAAAGGCTGCTAGCAAAATTCTCAATGAAAAATCACAAAATTTCCACACAAATTTGGGTTATATTTCATGTGAAAATTGAACCAATGTTTTGAAGTGGTTTTTAGTAATTAAACTGTAATTCCGTTCTGATGTGATCTTTCGCTTTTATAAGAATTTTCTTAAAATCATATTCATAAATAGTTTCTACGGTTAATGAATTATATTAAAAAAAATTGTAATCGATTTAGGGAGTAAGTTTGTTTTAGGGAATGAAGCACTGCTGTCGAAAATTTTTATTAAATATAGAGAATCTCAATTTATTATGCGAATATATATACAAAAATTTTTAAATTGATGATTTTGTAGAAATAAAATTAGTAATACCAAATAAGAAATTACTTTCTTCGTTGTTGAAATACTAACATTTTAATCTTTTTTGAACAATTTTAAAATCAAAAAAAGCTAAAGGAGCTAGAATCTAAAATAAAAGTTTTGTGGCTAAAAGCAAATTTAACCTTAAAAAGGATAAACTGGCAACACTGCTGTGGATATATATAAATTCAAACTAAATTCTCCTTTTGTTCATTATGCCTCGCATGTAATCTTATATAATATATTTTAGCTAATTTGTTAAAGTTCTTAGAACATTATTTACTTTTTTCTACAATATCAAAAGGTTATAAAATTTCCTTTTTACAACCTTCACCACAGATTTAAAGGGTATATATCGCTCATTTGCTATAACAACGTCATAACTCAAAAAACGTAAACTGCAAGTTAACATCACTAATGCATGGTAAGAGATGTGTTTTATTAACTGATAAAGTCTTGGTAAGGGCTTTTTTTGCAGCATCGCGATAAATGCATTTTTTGCCATATTTCATAATCTATTGTCTATTCCTTGGAAAAATGTATTATTATATTTGTATGTAGTCAACATCGTAAAGTAAGTGATTAAATTTCACCATAATATTATTTTCATTAAAAAATTTTTTAAAATATGTATTAACTTAAAAACTAAAAACGCGTCTCCTGAATTTTTTTTTTAGCTATTAAGTTCTTGTAGCAAATGAGAGATATAAGTTTGTCATTCCGTTCGTAGTTTCTACAATTTTCGTCTGAGATCAAAAAGTTTATATTTTCTGGATCCTTGTAAGAAACGATGTCGATAGGACAATGCCCGTCCATCCGTTTGTCGGTTGAAATGGCGTTTATGAAGCCCACCGATAACTGCTATATATAACATATATATATATATCAAACGATCGGTAATCCTTTCGAGAATCTTGCTATTGAAGTTCAGCGAAATCCGTTAATAAATTACAGAGATATGTCAAAAAATCTGTTTTTTTAACGGGTTTTCGATTTTCTTATTTTTTTATATGCAGTCGGTTTGTATGCTTATAAGTTGTTGTTGTTTTTTTTTATGCAAGCGTTGCTTGTAAAACAAATGCGTGTATTTTTTTAGTATAAATATGAAAATATTAAGACATACTATTTCTTTTTTTCTTGTTGGTAAAATGGTGAAGTTTATAAATGATTCGGCACAGCGAAATATAGCGCACTAATTTGTTAGCCCTAACAATGTATAGATATTTTTGTAACAAATTTAAAAAAAATTAACAATTGAGACCATAATTTTTTCTTAAAATAACTTAAATTTAAGTGTCAATATATAATTAATTAAATACTACTTAAATGTTTTAATATTACGTAGTTACTTTTATAAATTCACTTTAAACTAATTATTCTCAATTTAGTAGATATACGCTCAAGGTTTCGATTTAATTTAAGGTAGAATTTATTGCTAAAGCATACATTTTAAAACACACATAGGTATATATTTATGTACATGTTTATCATCAATATTTAAAGATGTTGTTGGCAGGTTTACATTATTTCAATTTATATACTTAAGTATAATTTAAGTAGGTAAACTTAATTTAGCATATTTATTTAATTCATCAACGCCACTTTGTTGCAATCTAACCCACTAATCTGACATATTAATTTTAAATAAACTGAATAGTAAAATAAGCAACTGTAAAAGTACTGTGAAATGAGTGATATAAATATCGAATATTGACAATCGTAAAAAATTAAGAGACATGAGGGTTGAGTGGAAAATATGTATAAAATATTAAAGCAATGACTTCTTAAAAGTGATCTTAAATTCTTAATTTTTTTTTTTTTTGGATATATTGTAAAAAGAAATTTAAAACTTTTAACTTAAAAAAACTACAAAATTTGAAAATCCGTAAAGAATAAATAATTTTTGAACAGAACTTCGAAAAAATTAAATAAATCTTAGCTTAATTCTATTAAATCTTAATTCCGAATTACTTAAATTTCATAATACCATTCCCAAAAATACAATTCTATAGCTTCATTCAAACGCTCTTGTTTGAATAGAATTAATTCTTTATTGAACTAATTCATAAAGATTTCATTTAATCTTTGTTAATTCAAATATTCTACAAATTGAATGAAAATATTTTAATTTCATTCAATTTTCAATGTTATGTTTTTTAATCCTTTATAAAAAGAATTAAAAAAATATTTCATAAAGTTAATCTGTAATAGATTTGAATCGAAGAAAATTTGAGCGATTCAATATAATTTTTAAGCTCGAATTGTAAAATTGATTATGAATTCTATAAGAAACTAATTTTTTTATACTTAAATTATTATGAATGCTTTAAAAGAATAACTAGGATAATAAATTTAAATCGATTTTCAAAAGTGAATTAAAGAATTAAGTCTTTTAGAACCTTTGTTTTAAAAAGAAAATAAAGTCGCCAAAAAAAGGATTTTTTCAAAAAAAAAAAAAAAAAAAGAGGCCAACTGTTTCAATAGCTAAAACTAAACTCAAAATTTGTTTACTTTATAAAAATAAAACAAAAAATGTGGTATTTTAAGAAAATAGCTACTAAATTAAATTTTATTAGTAGCAAGATAATTTATTTATGATTTTTATTATTGTAAAAAAAGGATTTATTCATATAAACAGTTAACATAAAACCCCATTTATTGTTAAAATTTCTGTACGTTTGTACGAGATTTTCACTCTGACTCCAGTCATATAAACCCGCGTCTAACAAATTTAGAATTGAGAGCATGAATTCGCAAGTGTTGACCTTAAGTCTGTTGGACAATTTATTTTTCGTTAGCGATAATTTAGAAAAAAGACGTTCTGCCAAGACATTGTTATGTGCCACAGTAAAGATATAAATTAGGATATAAGCACTCATCAAATCTATTATTGAACTATCAATATCCGGTCCAAAAGGAATCGACATTTGATGCTTTAAATAGTTGTTCATAAACTTTATCATTAGCTTTATTTTTTAACAGTTTCAGTTCATTTATAAATTCTTCGAGGTCTTTTTCTACATCACTAAATTATGAAACAAACAAATTTCTTCATTGGAATTAGTATATAATGTGTCGAGGTATTTGAAACAACTTAGTTTCTCGTCACTTAGCATATAGTCTTGAAAAGTCGCCATTTAGTTCATCAATAAATTAGCCGATAACACAATAAAAGCTCGTATGGTAGGTGTTTCAGAAAATATTAAATATTTTATTAAAAGGTAATAAAAATGTATCCTTCTTTTAAATTGCGGACTTGAATATAACATCCTAAAATAAAATGAAATTTCAATGTGATTCACCCATTGGTATTATTTTTATAAGAAGATTTGCCTGCACTAACTTTTTCGTGTGCAGTCCTTATATTAATATTTTTATAAAATACCATACAACATATAAATATAAATGTAGAGACTTTATATGATAGTAGCTTTTCTTCTCGTGTTCGTTTATCCTTTTAAAATTATTTTAAAGTTTTGAAGAACTCAAGATTCATTGTTAAATAAAGGAGCATTATAACGGAAAATTTTTTATTAAAATTACCCTAGAACGCAGTTGTACTATATTAAGAATATATTATCAGTATGCTGACGAAAAGTCCTATGTGGTTTTTTACTACTTTTTAGAAAAAACTATTTAATTTTGTCAGTTCGTAATCTTTTTTAAAATTTTGATTCTTGTATTTCCCGTTAAGAGTGGCAAATTAAAGTGAAAAATCTACACATAGAATTTTTGTATAAGAAAATTTTAATTTATTTTTTAATAAAAAAATAAAAAAATGCTTCTCTTTTGTTCTTAAAAAAATGAGGTAAAAAACAAAAAAAAAAAGTTTTTTTTTTCAAGGAAATACACACATATAACTTTCTGCAACTGAAAAACACTTTGGTGGTAAACACGTGATTAATAATGATACAAGATGCGATAATAAAAAAAATTCAAAAAGTTACACTTAGGATTCTATATATGTATAGTCATGAGTATAATGAAATGTTGGAAATTTTTATAAAAAGAATACACTAGAGAATTATTGTAGTTCTTTTAATTAATTTATTTATTTTCAAATCATATGTGTACATTTCATGATAAAAGAACTTCGTTAATTTCGCATCCTGTTTTATATTAATATCTCTAGCTCATTTATTTCACGATATTATATTTTTAATATCTGCATCGGACTAAATATTAAGGAACTGAGATGGACTACAGGGGAGTTGTTGATGACAAAATCATACTTCATATTCGAAATTAGATCGAAAAGTTATTATTGTTGATTTAGTTAAAAAAAGTACAAGGTTAGTTTTTTTATTATTTAGTCTCAATAAACATTAGCTTAGGGAAAATATAAATACAGTTTAAGCGACTGAAATAATCTTTCAAATATTTCCTCACTAAACTTTTATGCCCTCCACCAGAAATATATTGAACCCACAATATCTCAAGGATTATTAAACAATTCTGACAACATTCTTGCTTTGATTTAAAGATTTCTGTATGTCCGCCTATGTAAACGTTGTGATCAAACTAAAACACCCTACTAAATTTCAGTAGGATCGATTCATAAAACTCCAATAGGATTAGCCTATAATTGGCCTTGGCTCCCAAACAAATCTCTCTTTTGAAAATAACTTAATCCTAGATAAACTCTACGCAAATGTTTGGATATACATACGCAGATAAAATTTTGCACAAGTAAGTTTCTTAACAACAGAAAGCACACTACCTAATTTCGATTCGGTCCATAATTGATTCTGGCTCCCATAAAAGGCCCAATTCTGAAAACCACTCTAAAATTTACAAATTATTCCTAAATTTTTGAATCATCATATTATTTCGCAGATTCAAGGTTTGTAAAAGTACAAAACAGATTCTAAAATTTGTACGTTCTCTCTTTGTGCCTAACGTTGGTCTTAAATATCTAAGAAATCTTGTGCCGAAGAATCACTGTGTTGTGCGTATTTGTAGCGTGAGAGGATTCAAATCCATTGATATTATTTAATGCGTATGACTATAAGCTACTTAAGAAAAATTTAAATATATCGCTGGCCTATATTTTAAAACCGCTATCTAAGGAATGGCGTTTTTGATGCCATTATATTGCCTATAAGAACGCTCATCTATTATATAAATTTCAAATGAAAATTCATAGTAAATTCAAAATAAATATTTTATTTTTTTAGCGCAAAACCCTCTATCTCCCTGAGAAATTATTATTATTATTATTTTGACAATTTAAATATAACATACACAAATTCTGACGTGTTGAATCTTGCCAAAAAATTTATATCGGTTAAATAGTTCTGTAGTTACGTAATTAATTTTTATCATCTTTTAACAATGGTTAAATTTTTGTTATTAAAATACAAAATCAAAATTTTTTTATATTTTAACACTAAAAACATTGCAGTTACTACCCCCTGTAAAGCTACCCTACCTATTCTCATATCAATTGTGCAACTTAAAAAGAAAGTTATTCCCACAAAATATCGATACTTTCACCTTAATAGTTCCATAAATATGTGATAATTAAGATTTATCTTGTATGGGGTCCAACACTTCCTTTAGAGTTGATCACCATATTTTTATATTAGTTACGATTATTGATAAGGAAATTATTCTCACAAAATTTTAAAACTTTTGATCTAACAATAAATAATTTTTACTTAAATAATAATTATTATTTTGTTTATATGGGGGGTAGCTCCTCCCTGCTCCGATCCAAAAACCAAAATAGCATATTTGAAATATATTGGCTTTCTAAATTACCAACTAGCTTAGAAACTTTAAAAATAATACATTAAATTGTATAAAATATTTTTTTAATATTTTAAAAGTACAAAATCCATATAAAAATAATATACTAAAAACAAATTATATGTAAGATTTATTCATGATTTTAATTAAATATTATAATATAACATTTTTTTAATACTTGCAAAATAAGAGAAATAAACAGTTTTCTTGCATTCCTGAAAAGTTTTTCGAGATAGAGGGTTTTGAATATAGGCCTTTCAAAATATTTAAAATATAAAAAGGAAAACATTTACATTTTATTATTTTTGCAATCAATTCGAAATAATTCTATTTTACCTCTCTACTACGCAAACTTTTTAGATCATATTCATATTTTCAATAAAATATCCATGAATTTTTTTTTCTATTTTTTCCACTGTTTACACAAACTATGTGTTACATACATTCTTTTCTGAATATAAAATTTTGCATTGTTTTTCCAAGGTTTGCAACTTCATTTGCAATGCATATCGATTTAGAAAAATCAGATTTTTCTTTTTTTTTATATTTGAAAATATATTTTGTACGTATTTGTACTTGAATTTCTCTTCGTAACTGTATTTGTGTTCATTGTTTAAGCCTGTGCATAAATTATTTATTTACATTTTTAAATAACAGCTGAGGTTTATTTTAGAGGTTTTACTTTCAACACATGTAAATGAAATGAATTTATCAGAGATTTTAGAAAATTCAAAAAATGCAAAAAAGAGAAAAATAATCGGAAACTCAATAATAGAAAACTAACAAAAAATTCATCACCAGGCCACGAAAAAAAAAAACGTGAAAAAATAAATGTTGAATGCATTTAAAATTTAAATAAAATTAATTAAATGAATTTTTGATTTGTTAGATTTTGTAAGTAGAGATTTATGGTTGTTTAGAATTGAGTTATGTATAAATTTCACACACTTATTATTATTTTTATAGTTGATATATGCTTATAATACAAATGTTTTATCAACTTTTTATATTCTAATCAAAATTAAAACTTTAAATAATATGTAATGTATAACTTCCTTTTTATACCCTTCACCACAGGTACAAATGGTATATATAAGTCTGTCATTCCATTTGCAATTTCTACATATTCATCCAGGAACCCAAAAAGTGCATATTTCTGAATTTTTATTATTAGGGAGGTCGATATAACGATATCTGCCTGTCCGTCTATCTGTTGAGATTAGTTTTTCGAGTCCCCAGTTGTCGTATATATTTGTTTTATACATCAAATTATAGGGAATATTCCTTGGAATGACGCAAATAAATGTCAGAGAAATCGGCCCTTAATGACCAAGATATCGCCAAATGACCGAAAAGGTGTCTTCGACTTTTCTAAGCCCCTATATAAGCTAGCGCCAATGTTTTTGCAGCGAAAATTCGGAATCTTTTTTTGGAATATTATCGGTCAAAACGAATTTTTTGACATTGTGAAAATTCTAAATAAGATTCAGAATTCATCTTTATACAAAACTGCTGAAAGTATTTTTCTAAAATTTCGGTTTTTTGAATTAATTATATCGATCCATAGACAACCGAGTTATAGGCAAAAATCTGAAAAAATTATTGAAAATATACATACATAAACATGTATAAAAAGCTTTGAAATAAATGGTATCAATTTTACCAATATATTATAATTACAAAAATTTACATGGAAATTTAATAGATTATAAACATTTATTTAAAAGAAATATTAAATAATTTTAGTAAAAATATTACCTGCTATTTTAAATTTGCCACAACAAATTTGTTGAGTTCAATACGACACAGTAGAGAAATTAATTACAATTCTTCTTGTAATAATATTTTAATATTAAGCTTTCGCTAACGAATGTGGAATATACATAATTCCTAAAATAATTCCCGATATGTCTGGAAACAGAAACTTAATTAGTCGATTTTTCACCAACGATATTTTGATCAGAAATAGTAAATTTTTCAGTCTTTGTTCCTCCAAACCGTCTAGTGCTTTAAATATTCATTAACTCAAATTTTTTTTTCTTATTTGGGAAACTATTTTACGAAGGGGGAACAATTGAATAAGTTTTTCTCTAAATTATATTTTGTATTCAAGGACACATATCATTTAAAATTTTATAATTCCCGTCAATTAACTGATAATATTATTTGCTAAAAATAAATAATATTATCAGTTAATTCACATACCACAAAAAATGACATCGATGTAAGTAAGCATTATTTTACCAAAGGTTTATGAAGATACATCACTGTTATTATAACATTCTTGTTCTTGAAGTGACTAGCTATTTATCATGATAGAAAAACATACATTAATTGCGATTGCGTTTCCAAACTCTTAGACACTGCTATGAATCAAAGTAAAACTATACAAATATTCATAAAATCTATTTTTTAACTTTCCCAATCTGGTCCAAAAAGATTCGGCATTTGATGTTTTATATAGTTGTTCATAAACTTTATCGCCAGCTTTAGTTTTTAATAATTTTAGTTCATTTATAAATTCTTCAGGGTCTTTTTTTATATCACCAGTGCAAGTTTAAATAGGCATGGAAAAAAACGGAAATATGCACTTGGAAAAGCACGAAAAAAGGGATATGCAAAACATGCACAAGTAGTATGAATATGCATAGAAAAACAGACAAATGCATGTATTTTCTTATATAAGTATGCAATTTTCCAACTTTAAAATACTAATAGCTTTAAACTTTTTAATAAAAATGTATAGATGTATTAAAAATATACGTAGATAGACTTTGAGAGTTTTATTTTATACGTCTGATATTTTTATTTACAATTATGTCCGAAGTATTCAAAAAACTTTCAAAATAATTTGTACAAATCAGTTAATCAAACACCAAGAGATCGCTAAACATAGTGTTTTTGTTAAGAAAACTAATTATTGTATTTATTATATGCAAATTTGTGCAAAGATTTGACAAAAATGAATTTTTCTAAAATACTTGTAGAATATGCAAAAGCTTACTTTTCAAGCGAAAAACTTAAATACTGGCCCTGTATATCTCTATACTGTGAAATAATTTGAAAATAAATAATCTCTTCGTTGAAATTAATATATAATGTGTCGAAATATTTCAAACAACTTAGTTTCTCGTCATTTATCACATACTCTTAAAAAATCGCCATTTAGTTCCATTTTAAAAAAGGGGCCAAAAAGTGGCCAGGTAGTTGAAAAAGAGGCAATTGGCGACTAAAGTCGGTAACGGTACTGCTGATACCATAGTACCAAACAAAAGTACAATTGTACCATGTTTGCAATAGCTGATAACCATAATAATTTTTTATGTTTGGTTGCAATGACTCAGTGTTACAGTTGCTGTATTTTGCATAAGAATATATGTGTAAACATATGTATATAAATTTAGTGATCATCAGAAGCAATCAGTGTTTTTTTTATTTTTAAGGAAGCAAAACTAAACTATCATAGCAAGGATAGTTACATTTTGTGTTCATATTTTTGTACTTTGGAATAAAATGTAGATTATTTTTATAAGTATAATTGTGAAAATATGAAAGCGTACTTTTAGGCATAAGTTTTATTATTTCTCGGTAAAGTGGTGAGGGATATAAAAGATTCGACACAGCCTAATATAGCGCCCTAACTAGTTGGCTTAAGCGTTATCGTTTGGCGAATTTAGTCATTAATTGCCTCTTTTTCAACCTCCTGGCCACATTTTTTGGACTCTCTTTTAAAATGGAAATAGTGTTGACTTTTTAAGACTATGTCCAAAATAACGAGAAACTAAGTTGTTTGAAATATTTCGACCCATTATTTATTAATTCTAAGGAAGAAATTAATTATTTTGAGATTGTTTCAAAATATAATGTAAAAAAGACCCCCAAAAATTTTATAAATGAACTCAAATTATTAAAAACTAAAGCTAGTGATAAAGTTTATGAATAACTATTTAAAATATCAAATGCCGATTATTTTTGGACCGGATTGTAAAAATTAAAAAAAAAAAAATATTTGATAAATGCTTGATTATTAATTTATACTTTTATTTTGGCTCAAGCAGTTGCGCGGCGGAGCGTCTTTTTTCTAAATCACCACTGATGAAAAATAAATTTTCCAATAGACCTAAGGTCAACATTTGTGAATCCATGCTTTCAGTACTAAATTTGTTAGACGGCGATTTGTAAGACTGTAATCCAAGTGAAGACATTGCAGAAAGGTACAGAAGTTTAATTAGTAAAAAGAGAATTTTATGCTAACTATTTTTATGAAAAATCCTAAGTATATTATTAAAAAATATAAATTATATTATTAAAAAATATAAATTATTAAGGGTACTCAATTAAATGCCTAAATTTTCCATTTGTGCATATTTGCGCGATATGTTAACCCCGTTTTCAAACATTGCGCAATATTTAGAATAAGAAAGTAAGAAATCATTGCAGATAGTTGAAAAATGTTGAAATCAAAAATACATGCAATGCTTTTATTATAATTAACATAACTATAATATTTTACATTTTAGTTATTAAACATTTTTAAACATAAAAAAGACAGCTGATTCATAAATGCGAAATTAAAATAGTAGCGTAAACTTATAAGTGTTTTCAAAAACGGTTTTGCGTATTTTCTTGAGAACCCTTATTATAGATAAATTATATTGTCATTAATAGAATTAAATTTAGTAATTTTTTTCTTAAAATACAAAATTTTTTGTTTTTATCATATATATAAATTTTGATGATTTTTTTAGGTATTGAATTATTTGGCCCCTTTTTTGGCGACTTTACTTTTTGAAATCCCCTTTTTTGGAACACTTTTTAAAAACTCTCAATGGTAATGCTGGTTTGGTTAAAGAAAGTATTTACTTATTTAAAAAAATTTAATTTAAAGCATTATATTTTAAAAATATTTCTATTTAATATCCATGTGTTAGTATTGTGTTTAGTATATGTCTGTTTTTATAAAATAAACAATTTCCTTTTTATTTCAAATATTATTATTTTTGTTCGATTTTTTCTCCTTTCGTTTTATTACAAAAAGAATTTATTGGAAAAATTTATGTATGTCGGTATGCTTGCAATATTATGAATGTACATCCTGTAATAAATATTTCAATTATTTTGGCTCTAAGCCAATAGCGGCAAAAATGTTTTTTTAGTTTTTTTTTATTGTAAAACATAATGTATTTATAGAAATACATTTGCAAATACAAAAATATCGTAATATATACTTATAGACACAGAATATCAGAATATATATAAGTATATTCTAGTGTAAAATATAATTATAACATTTAGAATTTTTTCTAAGGTTTGCACGCGAAAAAATCCGTGCACACTTTAAGGCTTGTAACTTTTATCTTGCGTGAAAAGAGTTAGTACCTTTAACTTCCTTACATTCATCATTATTCTTAGTGACTACGTGCTGAATTTTAATGTAATTACGCTACTAGTATTTCCTAAAATGAAAATTTAACAAAATTCATGCAAACCCTTATTTAAATTTTATAATCAAAATACATGTCGACCATATAAAATAATTTTTAAAAGTGCAGGTCAGTTGGGAAATTCAGTTTCTAGAGTCATAAAAAAATACAGAGAGTTCATGGTTATCGAAGCGATCCCTGATAACCGAAGAAAAAGTTCATTTGCAGACTGCAGGATCGCAGACCAAATAATACAAATTTTAAAAGAAAATCTCCATATCTCTGGATGGAATTCTTAAATCGCTATGTATCTTTTACAATTAAAGTTTAAAAAAGTTAAAAAAGCAAAAAAAAAATTCCTAACAGGAACGCTAGAAAATATGTGGAGACAAAAGAGGAAACGAAAATTGTTGAAATTCATTTTCTTCAGAAATTTGAATGCTTCTAAAGGGCGATATAAAATTCATGCTGTCAAACTTTCTACAACATTCTGATCAGGAATTCCATATCATAGATATTTTGGAAATATAACAGATAAATATCGTATAAAAAATCAATTTTTTTGAGCAAATATGGCATGACATTTGTACATCCAAGGAAAAAAACACTTTATTCATAACAAATGGCACTTCTAACAGATAAATGTATGAAGATGAGTGCTTTCGTAAAAGATTCCTTTCTATCATTAGAAGGCACAATGAATTATAATTTTTCTGACCTGATCACACATCTCGTCTTCACAACAAAAACAGTATTTAGAGAACACTTAAAGCTGAGTAAAAAATAAAATAGTGTTCAAAAAGAAGTAACCGAAAACTAAATAAAATTTTTATATAAGGTATTCCAGAAAAAGTTAAATATTTTAATAAAAATTTAAAAAAAAAAATGAAAAAATGAAAAAAAAAATCTGAAAGTAGAATTTAACAGTCTCTTTAAAAGAAAAGCTAAATTTTAAGAAGGTAGGTTTCATTTTTATAAGTTGAATGGCATGCACGGATTTTTTCGTGTGCAGTCCTTATGTTGCTCAAATATATATTGGTATACAAAAGTAAAGTGAAAAAGGATACAGGCAATAGTTATTAGAATAATTTATTGTTAATTGTTTACATATTGTTATTATAATTTGTATATTTTACTTTAGTAAATAAGTTAAAGTGCTTGCATAAACATATATAAAATAATGATGATATATAAAATATATGTTGAACTATTTATGTTTAAAACTTTAAATTTATCAATTAAAATATTGTTTTGCATTACCTATGCGAGCACTTAATATTAACTAAAAAACAACATTAATACCTAAAATAGAAAACAATAATCAGATTTTTTTTTTTTTTTTTGTTAATATGTACTTAATTGAAAGTAGGTCCTCAATCTATTATTTCTCAAATTTCTGACAAAATATTTCCCCTTTATATAAGAACCGCACATCTTTAATTGTGAGTTATTTAGTTTTTCATATTTACTCGAGAAATATCTAAAAAAAATTGAACAAATTGTTAAAATCCATGCAATAACAAAAAAAAGTTAACTGTCATTCTATCTGAAAATCATTTTTAAGATCTTGAAACTATTTTGTATAACATTATTCAATATGAGATAAATCCATTTACAGATTTATCTATAACACAGGAGCACATGGGATTTTTCAGTCAGTTAAGATACACATGATTAAAGATTACTAATCCTATAAATCAATTTTCTCGAGATAGAAAGTTATTGAGATTGCACTATATATTGTAATATATCTCAGTTATATGGTTAGAACTAGGGCGGTATCTGATCGCCTTCGAACCACTAACTTTCGTTCTTGATTAATGAGAACATCTTTGGCAAATGCTTTCGCTTAAATTAGCCTTACGACGGTCCAAGAATTTCACCTCTCGCGTCGTAATACTAATGCCCCCAAACTGCTTCTTTTAATCGTTACCTCTTGATCTAAAAACCAATGAAAGTAGAACAGAGGTCTTATTTCATTATTCCATGCACAAAATATTCAGTCATTTGGAGCCTGCTTTAAGTACTCTAATTTGTTTAAAGTAATTGTACCGACCCACAACAACACTCGATGAAGAGCACTGAAGCAGGTTTAAATAGGAGGAATGTGCATAAATACAAGTATTTAATACTCCACCGGTAATACGCTTACATACATAAGGTACAGTACAAACTATAATTATAGTTGTACTACCCGTGTGAAACACAAGTTCTACTACGAACGTTTTAACCGCAACAACATTTAAAAGATCTCTCGTCGGTACAAGACCGTACGATCTGCAAGTTATCTAGACTTCAACCTAGATAACTTGTTCTGATTTGGTTTAATAAGGTACCAAAAAAAATTTTATTTCATAGTTTCTCTATGTTACACTTACATATATAACTTTCTAATCTGAGCAATAGTTTCTGGGATATCAAAAAAAAAAAAAATATGTAGAAAAAGATGAAATAATTTCTTCGAAACTGTTACAAATATGCCAAAATATTTAATCGAAAATTATAGATTAATATTAATAGACTACTAGATTAAATAAAATGAAATAATTGAAAATGTTATACTCAGCTTGGCCGAAACTATTTACCCACCATTTGCAACTTTTTAAAATTTTGCTTGATATGAAAGGTGGGCAGAACCACGCCCATTTTTTGTTTCCGTGTTTACACATTTTTTGAACTATTTGTAAAAAACTTTGTTGATGTGTCACCTTATATGGGAGGTGGGCGGACCACACCCGTTTTTTGTTTCCAAAATTTATATAGAAAGGTATGAACTGAAGGTTCAACGGACACCCTGTGTTTCTAGTATTTGACCCATAAATTTTTTGTTTATTAACCGGTTTTGCTCATTTTCAACACCAAACAAAACATATATAAGATAAATATTTGAGATCAATTTTGTCCCCATAGGTGGCCCTCCCGAAGTCTATCCTTTTTTCAACAGATAGATGGACAGACATATAGCTAGATCGACTTAAAATCTTACCAGGACTTTTTTTTACATGTTACCCACAGAACGACAAACCAAATATGCTCTCCATTTTCTGATAGTGGGTATAATAAAACAAGTGTTTTTTCATTCTACTTTGTCCAAAAATCTAGCAGCTTTTATTTTTTGTTGTGAATTAGTGTATAATAAATAAAGTCCAAACAGCTAAAAATATAAAAACGTTTTCATCTAAGCACTTTTATCTCAGATTTACCTGTTTTGGAAAATTAACACAAAAAGACTTTATTTTTTATTTATTTATTTTATTTTTTTTTTCTTTTTAGAACCAAGCGCCTTTTCTAAAAATCGTTTTTTCTTTTTATACAAAAAAAAAAAAAAAATGGCAGCTGCTCTTGTTTGATTTTAAATAAGTTTATACCTATATTGAAGAAAATTTTAAATTAGTAAAAATATTTATGGCCTGATTCAGTACGACAATCAACTTGTTTGAAAATAAAATTTGTATGAAAATTACTCATTTTTTCAAATGTTTTTTGAGTCGTTTTCATAAAAATTATATTTTCAAACAAGTTGATTGTCGTACTGAATCAGGCCATTATTATATTTTTATACCCTTCACGACAGGTGTAAAGGATATATAAGTTTGTGATTCCGCTGTAATTCTTCAATT
The DNA here is from genome assembly GCA_932274085.1 of Protocalliphora azurea. Classification (NCBI taxonomy): domain Eukaryota; kingdom Metazoa; phylum Arthropoda; class Insecta; order Diptera; family Calliphoridae; genus Protocalliphora; species Protocalliphora azurea. The sequence continues at coordinate 3,385,785 of OW026520.1, read as the reverse complement.
TTCGTCGGAGAGTAAAAAAGTTTATATTTTATGGATCGATATAAGAAATCACATCGATACGACGATGTCCGTCGGTTGAAATGGCGTTTATGAAGCCAACCGATAAATGGCTGAGATATGTAAAAAAAAATTTTATACCGTTTTCGATTTTGTGAAATCTCTATAGAAACTTTGTTTTTGCAAAGAAGATTTGAAATTTTTTTTTCTGAATTTTTATGCTGAAGAAATAAACTAAATCGCTCCGCTAGTAACCGAAATATTGAGCAAAACGCAGTTTAACAACCGATTTATGGGCTAAAAACTGAAAAAATCTGTTAATAATATAAACACACAAACATTTATATTAAATATTGCAATGACTATTAGTTAAGTTGAAAACAGCAGTATTATAATGATTATTGGTGTTGTTTTTTTATATATGCAGTTAATTTGTTTGTATATACATACAAAAAAATATAATATATGTATGCTTATAAGTTTTTTTTTTTTTTTTGGTTTAAACAAACGTTGCTTGTGAAACAAATGTATGCATTTGGCACTGCCGAATATAGCGCTGTAACTTGTTTTATCTCAAATGTATTGAGAAGTAATATGCTGTAAAATAGTAAAATATTAGGCAAAAAAATATTATTGAAAATTTGCTGATAGACCAGAATTTGCATAGCTAAAAACATGCACACTTGTAGGGCCTAATTTCCTGTCATCCATCTGAAGGCATAACAAGTTCGTTTAACATATCTTTTTATGAAGAATTTACCTCAAATAATATCTCCTTTTATAAAACAACCGATAATTAATTACTTTTTTAACACTTATAATACATATTACTGGTAAGGGCAAGTAATATAAAAAATAAAAGGATAATGCGCAAGTTTTATTATTATTATTATTATTATTATTATTAATTCAATTGAATTTTCAGAATGGTTCTTCTGATCCAAGTCCACTTATGTACCTATTTATTGAAATTTACCTTATTCTTGTGATAAACGATAAAACTAAAATTTACTTCTTATCTAGATTCTCTTAATAAAAATTAATTTAAATCTGGCTTGTCAAATAATTCGAAAATAAAAATTATTCGAAACCGATCGATTTTTTTTAAAGTAAAAACCGGTTAACCGATTTTTGGTTTCGGTTTTTAAATATACTAGTTTGAGAGCGCAATAAATGTACAGAAAAATCGATCTATTCATCGAGCCGGCGTACAATAGTTGACAATATAGTTGTAACAATTTTAGATTTAGACTTAGAAACGATGAACTCTAGTAATTGAATCATAATATAAAAATGTTTCTCAAAAGAATTAATTTATTTAAAAAAAGCACCAATCATATATGCTGATGTCGAATGTGAACTTTTTATATACAAGAAGTTTCTAAACAGCTAAATTTTACATATGGATTATTCCATATCAAAGCGGACAGAAAACAGCCATTTTCGGGTTTGACATTTAAGAAGCAATAAAATTATATCTTGTATAGTTTAAAAGTTATTAATAATTACATTATATTATGTTTCATAACATCTAAAAAATTGTCAGTCTTCAAATTTTACATGTGTACAGGGAAGAGTTATGTCAACGTTATGTATTTCTTAAGAATTTTTATTATAGTTTGATTTTTATATGACCAACTTTCACCTTTGACATTTTGATGTAAATAAACTTTATATACATCATTTTAAAAATAATATATTTGTCTTTAATATGAAAACAAAGCTAGAGATCCACCATGTATAGTAGAGAAGGTATTAGCAATTTAACATATTTGTGAAGTTTTTAGCATTTTCCATTTCTAAAAACGTCATATTTTTTAGTCCGGAAAGGGCCATGAGTCTAAAAGTTTATGATTTGAGAAATAATTCCAATAGCCAATGGCTGTAGCGAATTTCAAGGGCATTGGGGATATAAAATCCAATTGCTGTCCATTTTGACATGGAATTACTCATATGTACATACCTCGAACACGGTTAGCACGAATACGGGTTGTAAAGAATTTTAGCTATAGTGAACCTTTCCTTCATTTTAAAAACTAATAAAAAGAAATAACATAACGCATACAAATTTATCGACGATAGCCAAAAATAAAACAGAAATTATAAGAGAATTAAAAACTAAATATTAAAAAATTGCTATTTCTCAAAGAGTAAAGATCCCAAAACATGGCAATTTCAAAACCTCGGTAGTAAATTACATTATTAGTATAAAAAATATAATTTATCTCAACTTGCCATTTGTCAAATGACTGAAAATCATAACTACATCTCATTTTTAATGGAAATAAATATGTTTTAATTACGCATATTAGTAGCGTACGTATATTTTGTTAACAAAAAAAATTTATTGGTCTTTTTTTAGACATATAACGAACTACGTTTATATCGAAATAAATTTGTCGGTCACTTCGAGTTCGTACTGTATTTTTATTTTTTTATTTAATCCTGTTAACTTAATCAATTTTTACGCAAAGTTGAAGCTTAACAATAGTCAAAAAGATCTTATTGTCGCCTAAAATTCAAAAGGCCGTAAGCACAATTATATATATATATATATATATATATATATATATATATATATATTTTCTTTCAGTTTAAGCAATTAAGTAAAAAAAAAAATATTGTTCACCTAAACAAAAACAGATAAAGCATAAAACTCTCTTCAAACTAAATATTTCTACAGTGCAACTAATTTTACGGCTGTTTCGTTTACGAAGTTGATGTTACGGTCTTTTGACTTTTTTAAAAACTGATGTAATTTTTGAAGTTATGAACATTAATTTTTTTGTTTAAATGTATTTTGGATCAATAATCAAATAAAAAAGCATCTTTCGATTTTTGTGACTTATATAAAGCTATTAGAGGTGTATATATTACTATAAATCGAGAACGGGTTATCCGATTTATACAACTGAGACACCAAAAGATGCAAACAAAAATTGTATTCAAGTCATATTAACATTATTTTTGTATCCGTATTTGTATTTTCGGAGTAATTCGAAAATTAGTGGCGAAAACAAATTTAAAACTTTGAATGAAAAATTTGAAGATTTTTTTTTAACACCTCGAAAGAGTTTTGACTAAAGTACATTGAAACTGGATAAAGTAAAAGATCAATGGGTTGAGATATTATTACAAAATCACGCCTTTTTGATTACTACTTACCAGTTGAAATTGTGAAATAATCAAACTAACACTGTTCTTTCCTTATGTTTTTCTCATGTTATCGATCTTAATATATAAAACATTTTTTTTTCGTTACTTTTCAAAAATTTTTAAAACCAATAAAACAAAATATTAAAATCAAATAAATTTTTTAATTCAAATTGAATTTAAAACCGAGTTCTGATTTATTAAAAAATATGTATTTATAATTTTTTCTGTGAAGATTAGTAATTGAATTAAATATTTTTATGTAACATCTTAATCAAAAAATTACCCATAGACTCTAAACGAAAAAAAAAAAAAAAAATAAAATATCATTAAATATTTTTAAAATTATTTATGTATTTTCACATTTCTATGTGTTTCTTTACATCAATAAAATTATTTGGTTGACAAAAATATAAAAACGAATACAATGTCATGCAACGCAAACATTAACGCAGGTACCTACAGAAATATAGTAATCTAACATTTATTTTTATTTATGTATACAAATGATAATCATCAGTAACAAATATGAATTGACAACATTTTAACCATAAACATTAAACCGTCATCCCAGCCAAACTTCATTCCACACGACCAAACGCATGTCAATTATAATCAACTATTCATTAGAGGTTAAATAAAAACAATTGTCAAAATATATTTTGATTGAAAATCCAACAACAAAAACAACAACAATAATAGTAGCAGTAAGAAGAAAAAAAACGTCATGTCGTGTTCGAATTGTTAAAACGCACGCACCCATCTTAATTAATTTAACACAAAATCAGTCAACCGATAATAGACAGAGTGATCTACTCGTGTTCACAACTAAAACAAAATGGCTTCATTACATGCAACTAAACAATTTTCAATATATTTATAAGTAATAAAAACGAAAAATTCTAACGAAGTCGAAGTTGACTGTGAGATAAGCTAAACCGTTAGATAAGCAAAAAACCTAGTAAAAATAAAAAAGAACTTAGCCCTAAAAATCTATTTAAACACATTACAAAATTTGAGTTTTACAAACAATATGCCAAATATTTAATTTAAAAAAGAATTTGTGATTCTTGTTTATTATTGACCAGTAGGGTGCCCAAAAATAACCTATATTTATTTGCTTTTGTTAATACTACCTCTAGAAATCCGTGCTACTACTGCGCTGCCTCGTCTATTATTGTTGTGTTATTTAAACGCAGTGATTAGAATTCCAATGTAACAATTTATTATTACTATAACGGCAAATTATCTTATGGATGACCTGACAAATGATAGAGGCGGAATGAATTTATTAACGAAACGTTTATTTTTATTTTGTTAAAATTAAGCAAAAAAAAAATATTAAACCCACAATGATGGATTGATTAAATGTAGATGATTCGGTTTGTAAAGTTGGTATTAAAAACATTACAAATATCTTTGTATTTTCTATACAAAATTTTCCAACTTTTCGCAACGTTAAAGTCTAATTTTAAGGATTTTAATGCTTAAAAATATATTAGATTTTGACTAGATTGACTATGAAATCGAATGTGAATGTAAAAACTAAAAAAGCTATACTAGGCTGTGTTGAATCTGATAAACCCTTCCAACAGTACTGAGACATACTGATATAGACTATATAATGTCGCGTTTTATATTTTTTACGACCCACCACTATTATTATTTTTAAAAATTGTTTATTGCGTCCATTACATAATATATAAAAGTATTTATCAATCATAAAAAATAATTTACATATTGTTTGTTCATTAATTAATTTTACTTGTTTGCACCATCATATGCCATATAATTTTTTTATTAAATAAACCTTTAATAGTAGCTAATTAGTATCATATATTTCATGAATCACACCAAATATAATAAAACCTTGATTACTTACATAACTTCATGTATAAACTAAATGAGAATTATAATGAAGGTGGAAAACAAAAGATAAAGACAAAACATATTCAAAAACAAATAAGTTATGTTTTTAACCATATTTGTAAAGACCATATTTATTTGTAACATTTTATTATTAAATATGGTTTAAGGTCAAGAGATAAGATTACTGATTTATAATAGTTGTATAAATAATAATATTTTTTATATAAATAAAATTTTGTTTTTGGTAAAAATATTCAGAAAAATACAATTTTTGTAGTCAAATATATTCAAATTTTAATTGAATGTAAACAAGGAATTATGAAACTGAAAAACCTTGTTATCATGAATACAGTGTTATTACAATTAACGAAAATTAACAAAGAGAACATAATATTGTCGTATTGATAATAACGTAACCATTTTCTTTCTTAATTCAATATTTGTAATAAAAGCTTACTTAACTTTTCAAAACAATTGTACATATTTGAAAGACTTCTACCTACAAATTGGATTTCGAAAAAATTGAAACGCGCATTTTCCATATTGAGCAATAGCTTCAACACATAATATATAAAACTTGGCCTCAGTTTAGATGATTATTTTCTTACCTTAATAATAATTAAATAAATTTTAACTTGAATATTATAAGATTTGTTGAGTTTTTGTTAAGAAATTTAGTTTTTTAAAGGTAATATTAACTTACACTTTAGCAAATTAACATATTATTTTAACACGGTGATTAGAGAACTAGTTACCATATATACATCGAAGTAGGGTTTTAAATAATTTATTACTCTAATATAAATTCATATTTATCTGCCCATTAGTTACACGTAATATATAGAAAAGTTAGCTATTGAGATAATACAATTTCTAGGTAATGCAGACGGGATGTCCATGTTGGCTTTACATTGAAAAGTATGTCACTCGGTAACTTCATATCGTTACCAAGTTTTTGCTAGGATAGTCACAATTTGTGTGTTATTACTATTTTTTAGTCACAATATTTTTTGTGAATAGCCATGTTAATATTTTTTTGAGTAAATACAAATAATTATCTGAAGAATTGATTTTTAAATTTATGAATAAATTCTTGATTTTTTCTTAAATAATTCGCATTTGAAAAGAAGTTTAATTATATATCAATATCAATTCGAAATCAAGTTTTCGTATTAAAAAAGGTACAAAATACAAAAATTGCGATTAAGTTGTAAGTCTAGCTGTCCTGTTTCCTATTTAGAACTAAGAGTAGGCCACAATTTGTAGGCTACTTATTAATTGATTCAGACATACACAATTCTAAAATGATTTTAACACCTATTTTCTTTTAAATACTGGCACATAAACGCCTGATTTGATCCAAAATTTCTCCCTTTTCATAAGTAAGTCTGAATGCATATTTTGTGCTTCTTCTGAAGTTACTAAATCTTAGAACAGAACTTTTATTGAAAAATTTTATAAGCATAATTCTAAAAGAAGTACTTCAAAAGCAATTAAAAAGAACTATAAAAAGCACATCCTACCAATGATAACCATGGGTAAAAATCAAGCTCCAGCTTTTTTTCAGCACTAAGTACTTCCTTTCAATAACAACATAAAGTTAAAATCATGACTTTTTTTTACTTTTTTCAGTCCATATTACCAAATATAGTGGCGATAAAAGTTTGTATCGGAAAATCGATTAAATTATACTTGGTTATTATAACCGATTAACATTCCAACCAATTAATTCGACAGTCTCTGCTTACTTTCGATCCCTATATGAATTGATCAATTAAATGACACTTTTACAAAATTTCAAAATATTTTAATTGAACGAACAGAGTTGCTACTTTTGGTATTGAAAATAAAACAGAATTTAAAATAATCTTAAATTATTTTCATATTTATGAACTACAACACAAAAATGTTATTATGTTTTTATTTGTGGATATAATCCACATTAAAATGTGAAAATTTATTAAAGTCTGCGAATATAATTGAAATTTTACTAAGACAATCTTAAAGTCAAGTTTTTTTTTTTGACAACAGAATTAGTTTTTCATTTATTTATTTATTTTTTTTGGCAAGCCTTCTTTTTTTGTATTCTTTGTATTTTTTTAAGCAGGATCGAAGTTTAAAAAGTGAGATGTCTGTTCATGTTAGTTATAACAGTTTCTTATTTTAAATATAAAATTTATAAGGAAATGAAGGCAGCGTTACCTTAGGGCAACTTCAGTTGCCCATTAAAATGGCGAGAAACTAAGTCGTTTGAAATACTCGACCCATTATAAATTTCAACAAATAAATTAATTATTTTACAATATACAGATGTTATAAAAACACTGGGAATTTATAAATAAACTGAAACTGTTATTAAAGCCAATAATAAAGTTTATGAACAACTATTTAAAATATCAAATGCTTAAAAAATACTTAAGTATCCTAATATATATTTTTACTTTGCCTCATAACAGTGCTTCGGTAGATCGTCTTTTTTTTCAAAATTATCACTAATGAAAAATAAATTGTTCAACCGTCTTAGGGTCAACACTTATGAATTCATGCTTTTGGCTCTAAATTTTTTAGACTGGGATTTGGAAGACTGGAGTTCTAGTGAAAAAAGTGAGTGAGAAAAGTACAGAATTTTAATTAATGAAAAGTGAAATTTATATTAACTATTTTTATAAATGAATCTGTATTTTTGCAATAACAATAAAAGTTATTATAAATAAATTCTTAATAAAATTGAGATTAGTAGTTTTATTTAAAATTCAATATTTTTTGTTTTTGTTGTCATCAAATAAGCAAATTTTAAGGAGTTTTTTAGGTATGGAAGTATTTGGCCCCTTGAAAAAAAAAAAACTTTCCCAAAATATACTTATTTATTATTTATTTTATTTTATTTTATTTTATTTTATTTTATTTTATTTTAAAGCACTTCAAGTTAAAATACAAACATATTTAATAATTTAAATAATTGCAACGCCATATATAACGAACAGTTCATGCACATTTAGTTAAAATGTTTGTAATTTGAATACTCTATAATTAAAGAATCGGTATATTCGTGAATAAAATTTCAAAATAATTGTAAAGTTTCAAAATATATATTTTTTTGTTCTCATTACTTTTGACTTGATTACCTTTTAAGGTTATAAATTGTAAAAATATATATTACGTAAACTATATAAAGGTCTTTGGCAATTCTCCACTGCCGTATTCATATAATGACTATTACTTTAAATTTAGTATTAGTTTTTATAGTTCGTAATTGTTTTTGCGTATTTTAAATTTTATTATGTGGTTATTTGAACAACTTTTTTTGGTTTGTTGCATACCAAATTTATTGCTGTATTTTACTTTGGGGTATTGAAAAAATGTTGCTAAATATTGTCGAAAATTCAAATAAAATATTTTGAACTTTTCGAATAAATTTTATTGAATTGTACACACTAATTGGTATTTTGCATTTAAATATGTATATAGATATTTAACTATAAGTGCATTTAATTAAATGTAATGGTGAAAACCCTAGAATGTGAATGATGTTGTAGTTTTAGGAATCATTATAGTTAAATTATTTGGTGTGTTTAATTCCGGCTACGTAATAGTTTATTTAAATTTAAGAATTAACTTTTATAACGTAAAAATTTTAACTTTAAATAGCTTTTTAGCTACTTAAAGTAGTTTCTTAGATATGCCACGATAAATATTTGCTTTATATCGAGTGTACTTCACCCCCTTCTAATCGAACCATTTTAATCTAGTCGGTTCATCCTTTTGAGAGTTTTAAAAAAGTATGCGTAAATATGGGCATGGCATCTGATCAAGATATAACATAACCTATAATATTCTAAAGTGCAAGCACTATCTGTGCGTCACATTTTATATAAATAGCTTTAATAATAATGTGTTAAATGAAAAAAAAAAAATATGTTTTAAAGTAGGCGTAAACTCTGAGTGTGATGCCTAATACAGGTCTAAAAAAGCCTATAACCACCTGTGGTACTGGTGTTATCTGTGTTTCAACTTTCGTGAAAATCAGTTCAGCCGTTTAGACGTGAAAAACTTACGCCTAATTTTTATAATATATATAAAGATATAAGGATTTATAAAATTTTGATTATATTTCAACTTTATATTTAGTTTATAGATGTAGTGTAGGTAAATATATTTGTAATTACATCCATTATAATGATTTCATTTTCATATAACACATCTCAAGACGGATGAAGGGTATATAAGATTCGGCACAGCCAAATATTAGAGTGCTATATACTTAGCTTGTTTAAAATCGACAAATATTTCTAGTAACACGACAAGGCACGAAAACAAGGACTTAGGCCATAAATGTTTGATATTAAAAATAAAAAATAATAAAAACTGTCAAATACCAAAAGAAAAATACTTTCACGAAAATTGTCTCAGGTTTTTAACACAAAACTACTAAAAACTCTTAGTAGTTGTGTGTTACACAAACTCTTAGTAGTTTTTTGCTACCATAGTTGAAAATTTCAAAACAATTTATTTTAATAAAGAAGTTTAAATAAGTTTTTTATCACAAAAAATTCTCCGGTATCATCTTCAAGCACAAGCGGACTGATTTTTTCATGGTTATATAAGTTGCTGTTTTGTTTTGATGTGTTTCGATGAGAAGTCACTAAAGAGTCTGCCCAAATTAAAAGTTTGCATATTAGATATCGATTATAAATTTCTTTACTATTTTTGTTTTATTGCATAGTCAAATAATATTATAAAAGGAAAAAATGTACAGAAATATAGGTATTTTATTTTCGGATGATATTAGACTATTTCAGAAACTTTTATTTTTTCTTTTTCCGATTTTTAATAAAGATTTGTTTGAAACTAAAATACGATCTGCTAAATTGGATGACACAATAATTTGAACTGCCTAGAGCTCCGATTGTGTGCTCAAAGTATCAAGATGTAAATTTGTTTGTGAAAGTTAAAAAAATTATAGACATAAAAAGAAAATTTATTAAAACTGTGAGTAAAATTATTATTATTATTTTTTTGATATAAAATCATATAATAACAAAATAAAATTATTTGTTAAATTATTAAAACTTGAAAACAATACTTTTTTTCGTTTTCAATATAATATACAAGAAATTACATGTTTTGTATCGCATTTTGTTTTATATACCCAATTCACAACTTCGTTATTGTGTTATACTCGTATGTTAAAGTATTATACGAAGAAGAATACCATTGTTGAAAAAGCAATAACTTATATATTATAATATATAATATATTATAATTTTCGGAAAAATGTAAAAATATTTTATTATTTCATTAATTTTTTCTTACTTTTTTAATATGTTTTTAATGAAAAATATTGGAGATAATCTTTTTTTGAAAACTCGGATTTTTATATAATGTAACACCCGCATTAAAGTATATCAATCGATTTGATGAAATTTGGAACATTATAACTATTTTGGTATAGAGATGTATCCAATTGAAATTGGTTATAATCGGTCCATTATTTTACCTAGCCCCACAATAGGGTTTTAATACTCATAAATACCTTAGGTATGTCGCTATTTCAATAAAATTTGGTACAAATAAGTTACATATAGAGTGAATCAGAATGCCAAATTTCATCGCTCCATAATTAAGTATATCTCCCATACATACATGACTCAAAAACTACTTTAACTAGTATAAATACTACATAAATGAGAGTATGAAGATATTTGGAACAAATAAGTTGTATATAGGTAGAAATTATAGTGAAAAAGATTGATAAGGATCGGTAAATTGTTGGCGATATATCCTATATAAAGTCATTTCTGAAAAACTCGAAAATCATTTTGAGGCTCAAACGCAATGGTTTGCATATCATATTGTCGGACTTGACACACTATAACTTTTTTATTTGTTTTTGTTGATTTTTTAAATTTTTGGTGAAAAATCGGAATGAAAAATTAGAATTTTAATGAAAAATCAGATTTCAAATGAAGAATCAAATTTGTAGCGAAAAATCAAGTTTTTAGTGAAAAATCGAATTTTTAGTGAAAATCTAATTTTTAGTGAAAAATCTAATTGTTAGTAAAAATTCAAATTTTTTAGTAAAAAAAGCAATTTTTAATGAAAAATTAAATGTTTAACTAAAATTCTAATTTCTAGTGAAAAATAATTTTTTTAGTGAATAATATCGGATTTTAGTAAAAATTTGAATTTTTGGTGAAAATTGTTTTTTTATAAAAATCGGATTTTTGGTGTAAGTTTGGGTTTATGATGAAAAATGTTGAATGAAATGTAAAATTTTTGCAGAAATTAATAAATTTTTAAACAAAATAATTTTTAACAGAATTCATTAACATAGGTTTCACAATGTAATTTTGAATTTCTATATAAAATTTCAAAAAGTGTTAAATAATGTGTTATTTTAAATAACATATAACACAATGGCTCAAATAATATATTTTGTGAATTGGATAATTATTTTGTGTTTACTTTGTTTTTTTTTTTTTTTTATATAAATAAAAAAAGGGGTTATAAGTTACCCAAAATGTTATAGGTTACTCAAAATATCTATGTGTACATATTAAGTAATGTATTTTTTTTTTTATCTTTGCAGATTCGACAATTAACGATTACCCTAATGAAAAAGACAATTCGATCCAACTAAATTTGTTTCAACTGATTTAATATCGATATGTATATATGATCTAACAAATTTCTCATTTTTCATCTTAAAAATTTGATTTATAAAATAAATCAAATAAATTAAAACACAAAATATTTTTAACAATTTATTATTTAAATTCAAAAAGGCATGACTTTACAGCTTTTAGAATCCCTAAAAGCAGCATTTACAACAGACATGATGTCATCACATTTATGATGCAATGTGCGCAAAAATGACATGTATGAAGCTAATATGTAGCGCAGCAAAGAAACCTACAAAAATCATGCCTTCATTAAGCAGGTTATGCAAAATTTTTTTCTGGGTTAATATTTACTTTTTATGGCAGCTACTATACCCCCTAGGCTTTTTATCTCAATTGTAGAATTATATAAAAAACTAACCTCAAAATCTATGGATAATTTTCGCTGTAATAATTCTTAAGATATCCATTAATTAATATTTATTTTTCATTTCTCCTAGACATACTCGTCCTATTTTCATCTCAATATAATACATATTATTAACATACAATATCCATAATGAATTGCTTTTCAAAATCACAGAAAATAATCTCATTTTTTTTTTAATTGTTGGCTAATATAAACATAAGGAGTATAAATTTTTGCAATTTTTGCGAATATTGTGAAAAATTACATGGCATAGGCGTTGAAGTTTTCAAATTACTAATTTTTTAAATCTTGTAGTATCACAAAAAAAAAAAAAAACAAAATATCCAAAATCGCTAACTAAAAAATTAGTCAAGAAATATCTTGTGCTAAGAAGCAATCCATAAATTCACTTGAAAAAGGATTAATCAGTTTAAAGTTAAATTTAACCAAAAAATTTGTTGATTGGATTAAACAATTTTTTATCGAAAATTAAAAATAAAAATTAAATAAAAAAATGTAATTGAATTGACGAAAAAGAATTCAACATCATCTTAAGGAAAAAAAGGTTTGTTAAAAACATTGTAAATTTTAATTTAGTTTTGACTAAATTAAATACTATAACGTTATGTTTTGTTATAGTATTTCTTCCCTTTTGTTGCTACGTCATGTTTTTTACTATTCTATATACATATAGGAAGACGTTACAGAAACATTCATGTATGAACATTTGGGTATTCATTTTACACGATTTTTTCATTGCTCGATTAATCAAATAACTCGAAAATGCTATTTTAAAATTAATAAATTAATCGAGTAAAGTTTCTTAGTTACTCGAGTTATTCGAATAAAAATTTTTCTCGTTTTTTTAATGTTTATCAACAAGTAAATCATGCAATCTCATGCACAATTAATTTTAATAAAATATAAAATTTTTTGGAAGCGTCAAAAATATGTCCACATTAATTGAGATCACTTAATTTACAAGAAACTGTTAAATTTCTTTTATAAAATAGTCTTTCAAAAATAATATATAATGAAAATTTCAATTTTTGTCTCTTTTTTTCTGAAGGCCATGGTTTCTCTTAATATTTCAGAAGACCTATGAGTATCACCTAAATTTGTCAATGTTCAGATATTATTGTTCGTGAAACTACTAAATGAAATGTGATGGCATGTTTCTGAAATAAAAAAAAAGTAAAAAGAAACACTCACAACTATCGACTACACTATTATTCGTAGAACAACAATATGTTTTTTTCTTTTTTTTTTTCAAATCAAGTTCAAAAGCTTACAATTTGTTTCCTACTGAAAATTTAATATAAAAATTTGAATTTTTTCTTTACCTCCTCGAAACCAAAATTAAAATTATAAATGAAAAGTTTTTTAAAATGGTTTAACTTTTGTTATTGAAAAATGACCTTATACTTCATTTATATATATTCGTATATTCTGTACTTTTAACTAAATAAAATTTGATTCATACAATACAAAATCGTGGTATCACTTGGCGAGCTTTAGATTTTAAACATTCTATACAACATCTGCTTTGCAGCAGTTGTTTTCAAGCAAAATTTACTAAAAAAATTAATAAAATAAAATTAAAAACATCTTTAAAACTGGTTAAGAAAGGAATTTTTAAAACATTTTTTACTCAAATTATTTAATTAATCGGCATAATTTACTCGAACAAATTCTTACTTAAAATTATTGATTTTCATTGTCGAACAATAATAAAATTTTAATTTGTCGATTAATGGAACCAACATTATTCGAGTGAATATTATAATGTATATACAGTGAGTCAATAAAATATTTTCTCCATAATTTTTATGAAATTTGTTTAAGAGACAAAAACTAATATGTGATATAAAATTCATTTCTAATCGTTGAAAAATAGTTATGTTTTAAATGGGAAAACCGGACAAAATTTTCAAATGATTATTTTTATATATTTGTTGTTGCAATTTATTACCTTATTTTCCATTCCAAAAACCACTTTGCCTTTTTAATACTTCAGTGAATTTTCTGTTTTATGTTTTTATTAATTTAATAATTTTGAGAAAATTTTATAATATTATTAGTTATAGTCTTATTGCATTCAGTTGTGAGTCCTTTGATCTCAAAAACGCCGAAAGGAAAAGAATTAAATAGCTCTGAAAGAAAAATAATTTTATACCTCCATAATGTAATTTATGTAATGTATTCTTCAATTATAAAATAACGATTATTTTTTAATGTTGCTTAAAAATTATGATTATTTTAGAGCAAATAAAAACAAAATGATTTAAAAAAAATAAAAATTAACCTTTATTTCATAATCGAAAAAATAAAATAATCATTATTTTTTAAGAAGAAATGTAAAAATCGAAAAATAATAATTAAATTGTGATTTTTATTATATTGATCATAATCATTATGGTCCATGTTAAAAACAAATGTTTTTGTATACTCTGTGCATATTTCAAATTTGTGATACTTTTTTGCATGTTTTATAGTCTGGCATAGTATTTCAGTGTTTTTGTAACCGTTGAATCAAATGTTATTTTTTTTTTCTACAATTTACATTATTGTTGTAATATTTACTTTGAGACAGGAGATTTTTGACATTTTTACGATGCTTGGTTGGTATATTGAAGGTCGATGAACTGGATCCTTATGCAGTATCTGAAGAAATTTTGACAATAAACGATTAAAATTACTTTTAATATATTTTTTGAATAGACTATTAACATAAGCCATGTTTAGTACGATACAGAAAATTTAAAGCAGCCCCGATTAGTCTTGTTTTAGTATGATATTATATTCCATATTTGCTCGAAAATACCAATCGCGTCTTTAGTTTTATTATATAATTCATAAGATGAAGTGGATCTGAAATCCTTAATACTTTATAATATGGCTTTATTCAGTCTTCGGCATGCATTTTATATTTGATACAGGAAATAGATCTTCATTATCGTCATTGTATATATTAATTACACTGCATTACTATATTTCCAAAATTTATTTTTCGCTAAAAGTTCAAATCGCACAGGGCAACATACGTCTGGACACTTTAAGTGCTTATCTATGACAGGTATTATAGAAACAGACACAAAATAACTTGCCGCCTCTAGACACATACTGCAGGGAATACTGTCGATACGTATTTGATTGAATTCTCAAGCTCTTTCAATTTTACTAAAAAATACTTATTGCAGGAGTTTATGCAGGACGCTTTATAGAAATATAAAACCCTAAAAGCATGCTAATTGATTTTTATTATGGAAAATAATTTATCACATAAGTAGTTCTTAAAAACTAACAAACCCCATTCAAATAAAGCAAGTGACAGTGCAAAAAATAAAATAAATTTTAATAAGTATTTGATTTTAAGCATATAATTGGAAAAAATTTTATAAAATATTTTGCAAAAATATTATTACTCTTGTGTACAAGTATTTATGCGATACAGATAAAAATAACTACATACAAATGTAAATGCATATGTTTTGCTATAAAAATGATATTTGTTACCTGCTAACATTTAAAAGTCTACTTAGTTTTTTCTGCAATATATTACATTCATATATACCTTCGTTCATTATATTCATACGTTTCATTTCATTTATCCTTATTACAAAAATAATATTTTATTTCAATGAAAATTTATTTGCCTTTTTATGTTATATTTTTACAATTTTCATTACATTTTATATAAATGTGAAATAATGTACGTATTTGCTCGTACTAGTTTAGTGTTCATATTCATATATGAATATTTTAATTTCAACTGAAATCTGCATACAATATAAGCAAATACATCAAAGGATGTTTCACGTTGGCTTTTGTATTGTTGCAAAAGTTGGCACTCAGAAATATGTGTTATGAGTGCACAAGAATAAAGAAGGACTGTAATGATCTGTATGAGTGTGGCACAGATGCAGTAGAGAGTTTTTTTTTTTTTTTTTGAATTATAGAAAACCGTTCTAAACAAATACAAACCAAAAAGTTGTAATAAACTTCAAAGTTTATATCCCTCCGGTTTCTTTGGATTTTATGTGTTGAGTATTTGGTTATTTGTTGGTGTCAAAGGTGGCCAGACTCTTGTGTTATAGGAATTTCAATTAATAGAATAATAAATATTGCAAAAAGTTATTTTTAAATTGTATTTGATATTTTGTTGTTAAAATTACTGAATATTTGTTTTTAACTGTAGTTTATTTTATTCCCTTGTTGTCCGCGTTATACCATATATCACCTTGTTGGCTCTGATAAGAAACCGAAAAAGATTCGATAAAGTTAAAAAGCTTCCAAAATAAAAATATTCCAGTTTATTTTTGAGAATATAGGCATTTATCAAATTACAATGTTTATTCAATAATATAGAAAAATCTTCCTTAGACGATTGACATAAAATTAACAAAAGGAAAAAAGTCCGCTCCTAGATGTGACGAACGATTGCAGTAAGTATTGTTATGTAGCATTAGCTGTAATGGTTTAAGTTTTCTCCAATAAGTATATTCTGATACTTTAATTTAGTATCAGATTTATACTCGCGCAGAAAAAAAATATAGTTGTAGTGACCATAATCTAAGAATAAAATATTATGATTGGAACATATGATCACAGCAAAAAATAGAAATGATTATAACTAATAATTATTATGATTCTATTTTGTCATATTGTGTTCGATTTTATGGTTTGTTTTTCATGTTATGTTTCACTATTCCATTCTATCAGATTTTGATTTAAAGTTATTATATTATTATTCTAACTTTTATATTATTATACCACATTGTCATGTTATGATTCCATTTTACAATATTATTATACCGTTATTCTTATTATTATTCCATTCTATCATTTTATTATACCACATTATCTTATAGTTATCCAATCTATTATTATTTAATTTTGTCACTGTATTTCATCTTATCATGTACGTATTTGTTATTGAAAATAATAGAAAAAAGGTATTCATTAGCAAAAAAAAAATATATATATTTACATATTATATGTTCATTAATTATATTCATTTGTACCACCATATGTGGTTCAAATGCAAGATATGTCTTTTAACTAAACCCTTTAATCAATATTTCATATATATATATATGTATATATATATATATATATATATATATATATAATTTTTGTAGTCAACCCTATTAAAATTCTTATTGAGTGTAAAAATTATTCTTATTATGTGTTCATCATAACAATTCATAACAATAAAATTTAATAAAAATAACAATGAGAACATAATATTGTTGTAGTGATAATGCTGTTTTTCCTCTGCGTGCTAGTCTTATTAGTCCAGCGAATTATATGTGAAATTTGATTTGAGGATAATTGATATAGAAATAGTCAAGCGTCATCAAATCACGTTGCTCATTTCAAGTCGTCTCTGTGTGAGATATTATTACCCTCAAATCGCTTATGAAGAATATCCATTATGCGAATGCATTGCTTATTGGCCATGAGAAAAGGAACCTTCTAAACTCTTATAATTTTACTTACTGATATCTCCAGTGCCCATTCACCAAACTAATGGCTTTATCTATGATCGTTTTCCCCAGCTTATGAGTTAGTTGAAACTGTATGTGACCCAATTAATGACGCTCAATAAGAAAGTTTGGGCTTTTATGCAGAGTGCAGAATTTATTACCTCTGGTCTTCGGCACTTTCCCACGGTTAATGGCAATATTTCCAACAGATCATAAATTTCGGTGACGTATGGTTGTTATTGCAAATTTTATAAATAGGAACACCAATTTTAATTGCATTCAGTTAAGAGTAAATAACATTAGTAGAAGATATTTAATTTTAAGTCCAAGAATACATATTATAAAACTAAAAACCTATCCCAATGCTCAACAAAGTCCCGTGATGGAATATACGATGTTCTTACGTTTACACCTAGATACATCTCCAAACTCAACGTAAAATTGTCTAAATAATTATTTCATCTTCTGGTACAATAGCCATTTAGACTGACAAATAATATCCGTTTACCATTTCTCTCATAGCCTGCAAAGATCTGGATTGTCAGGGCTAAAACTTTCTCTGCTTATGCCTAAAATAGCATGGTTCTTGCCATGTCAAATTGGGCCGGAACCCAGAAAAGTATATTTCTATAAAGTTCCATCATGTTCTTCATAACCTTTTAGAATCGAAGACCAGCCTATACATGTCTGTGTGTCCCTTAGGAACTTTAAGGTCTCTACACAGAAAATAAATATCTACACAGAAAATAAATATGATTACATTTTTTCATTTAAAGTACTGTTTGATATCAAATTTTAATTTAGAGAGAAAACAAAAATTTTCGAATATTCGACGAACCTTGCCATCTCCGATTTCGATGAAATTCGATAACACACTCATTACGTCAATACATAATTTGAAGTTATTCAAAATGTTCTAATTCGTTGTTGTTTATTTTTTATCACGGTTCATAGTTCACTTTCTTCAGATTTTTTTATACATGAAATTGAAATCTATATATATTCGGACTTTTTTTCCGAATTAATGCCTAATAAATCTAGTTTCTAATTATTTTTTTAAAAATGCTATTTTTGAAACGAAAAGGATAATGAAATCAATATTCGTCCTTGTATCGAAGATATTTAAAAACTCATATCTTTCATTTTTATAATTTTTCTTCCAAATGTTCCAATAACATATACAAAATTTAGAGTGGGAGGATGCTGAGAAAATTAACATTTAGTAAAAACAATAATTTATTTCAGAAATAATTTTATATGTTTTAGTGTATTTTTGTTTTTTGTATGAAAATATGTGAATAGATTTTTTTAAATTAATATCTTACATAATAAATGAGTAAATGATTCCATATTTTCTAAAAATGCTAAAATGATATAAATCGTAGGTGGTATATTCAACGCAAATTGTATATTTAAAATGCGATTGCATTGAAATGTATTTTTTCAAAATTTGAATAATTTTCCAAATATTCTAGTTAAAGAGGACAACAATAAAATTTAAATGCAGTTTGAGTTAGAAATCACCGATTTATTTTCACAATATTTCCATTTGGTTGCAGTGAAAACCCTGGGTTCAAGTATTATTTTTTAAAGTTATTTGTAGTATTCTATTAAGATATATTTATTTTGCACAATTTTCTTAATTTAATAAAATAGAAACGCTAATAATAAATTGAAGTTTTAAGTTTCAAAGTTTAAACAATATTAGAAATTTTCAAATTGTTACTGAAATAAATTATTATTTTCTACTTAATGTTAGTTTTCTCAGTATTCTCTCATGATCCCAACCTAAATTTAGTGTATGCTGTTGCATACACAATTATAAAAATGGAAGATATAATTTTTTAAATATGCTTTATGCAAGGACGAATAGTAATTTGATTATCCTTTTCTTTTAAAAATTTGTTTTTTTTTTACAAAAAGTAATTAGAAATTAGATTTATTGGACATCAATTGAGTCAAAGTTTATGTAAATCAAATAAATATATCCAAAGGTATTACTAAAATTTCATAAAAAATATTATATTTTCCGATATGTTTACAAAACATTGTCATTTTAGTAAGAAATATATTAATTCAACTGACCTCCTCTTTAAAACAAAAAAGTGTAAGTTTTAGTGGTCTAAAGTATTACATTTTTTTAATATTGTTACAATACCATCATCAACAACACTACACAACATATTACACCCAATGTTTATGGAAATGATACAAGGACAAAAAATACAACTCTAGAGAAAAAGGATACAAATAAAAAAATAAAAGAAAAAAGATGACAAAAACAAACTATGAATGTGTAACGGATGTAAACATGAAATGAGATGCTTGACCGCATCCAAAAGCCACCAACAAAGGCATTAGTGTTCAACTGCAGGTCGTATGTAGTACAACTTTGATTAATCTTGTGTCCGAACTCACTAACGGATCATCATCAGTATCACTGAGCAACACACACATACACACAACAAAAAAAGAGTACTAGAAAGGAAAAACGAAGAACTAACCAAATCTAAAATAATTTTTCACTATAGCAACATAAAAGAAGAAGAAGATAATGATGGTGACATAGACATGAAGAAAGACGACCAATAGCCAGTAACGACCATAACAATGTTGGCCACATAAACTATGTTGTTTGTACTATGTGTAATGATGATTAAAATAAATGGAGTTATTTGTAATGTCTATGGGAGATCCTTGGCGTACAGTTGGTGGAGGATGGAATGTTTTATTGTTTGAAGGTTTCAAATTTGAAAAATATGCATCACGACCATGTAGTATGTGTTGACTTGTTTGTTTTAAATTGGTTGAAGGTGTTATCTTTGCTTAGAAATTGTGTCCATGTGGCTGTTAAGAATGGCACTCTATATTCAATTTGCCATCGCGTGTTGCTGCAAATATACTTTTGCATACCTACTAACACAAAGAGTCAACGAATCTATCATATACCAATACATTTACATAATGTATGCATAAAGGGTGTATGGAAGTGTGTACAAGTAAAGTGTGTGAACTGAAGGGCATACTTGTACTTATGAATACTGATTACATTGAATAATACACACTGGCAACATTTCTACACTTTTCTGTTGTCATTTTTTTTTTTTTGCCTTATTTTCATAAACTCATGTTATTTTGTTGTTCAACAACAATCAAGTTCATTTATCTATAGTTGTACAAATGTGTGCATGCTTACAGTACATTTAAAAATTAATGAGTCTTGTTAGAATAAATTTATTACAATATTAAATTTAATAAGTAAAAATTGCATGTAATAAATAATTCTTTATGTATATAGAGTTAAATTGGCATATTTTACTTAATATATGTCTACCTTGGAATTAATAATTTGGAATCAAAAACATCTGAGTACACTGAGGAAAAAATTATATTGCATAATCGACAACGGATGTAATCACATTGACAACTAACGGTTTCGCTTTTATAATTCTTAAACGCATAGAATCAGATACATAATATTATTTGATAATTCATAACTGATGTGGTTTTAAGTTTATATTAACGGAGTATTAATTCTTCCATGGAGATTTGACCACGAAGTGTACGAATTGAAAACAAAATGGGTTGATATTGAATGGTGTTATTTTGTATACAGATATAGTTGACAAACCCTGGCTGGAAAAAAATATCACTAGATAGTAGGAGAATATTCAAGTATACTTCCATTTAACATTATCGTTGTTTCAGAGATAATTAAAAGAACCGAACATCACTAAGTTCACGTTAATATATTAAAAAAGTTCAGAATGTTACATCGACAAAATGCGTACAATAGATTTTCCCGTTTTTTATGGGAAAACCACTCAAACGGTATTTATATATGAACAGAATGCAAGAAAAATATAAAAAATAATTAAAAAAGGAAAAAGGTTCCCTACCAGTTTAGCATATTTTTTTTTGCCTAAAATTGTCGAATTTTGTCTCAAGATGAGCATTAACAAAATTCATAATTTTTAAAATAGATTTTGAAATTTTTTTTTGGTATTTTTCCTTCAGCCTCAGTTCTTCAAAGCGCATAATTTGATTAAAACTTTAGGGCATGATATGCTGTTAAAGATAAAACATTTTATGTTATATTAAAAAAATGAATTTTTGTCAATTTTATCAGAAGTAAATTATCATTATTTGCAAACTTTTTTCGATAATTGGCTACATTTTTTGTTATATTGATATGATAATAATCTTTACGATGTGATGTGTCACTTTACGGTTTATACCTAATGTGTTATTAAATGTTTTCTCACGTACTATATTTTAGTAAAATTTAACAAAAAAGGTTTCACAAATTTTACTACCAGAAGAAAAGCGAATGTGTCCCCTTTAGCCCCATATATACTTTTGTACCTGTATGGACCGGTTTGTAGAACCTTTTTCCATTTGAATGAAATTACTCGCAACATTTTTCATATTTTTATTTTACTTGTTCATACGACTCAAATATAAATACACCAATCTCTATAAGTTGTGATAGGTATCTTAAGTATATTATATAATTATTATTGTATTAAAAATTTTCTTAAGCGTATTTTAGCCATTTGTAGCCCTTTTAGTTTTTTAGCACTTTTTATTGTACCTATTTATGCTACTTAGGAACGCAGTATAACGTAATGTAAGAAAATTATGAAAGCCACTGAAATTCAAATATAAACTCCTTGCAAAACAGTTCTCAAATGAAGAGTTAAATGAAGTTAACAAAACAGCAATATACTCAACTCAGATTGCATGCGGTTGAAAAATGCTCAAAACTTTATCCATCATATCATCACATAACTGTTGCTAAGAAGCACTGTTTATCATCAAGGAATACTATTTCAATCCCACCGGTTTCAGCAGAGACTTCAACATCTACCTAGTCATACACGCTTGCTACTATTATTTGAGGAAATATGGAAACTGCAAGTTTACACTCTTTTGCAAATGGGGATGTGATGATTCTTCTGGACAAAAACAATACAGGCAATATGTATGTGAAAATATTTCAGATTCAGATATATTCATGATGTCATTTGTGACATTGCGATTGATAAAGAATTTGGAAAACTCTTAGCCTTCGACCAGTAAGATGCAAACAACGGATATTTGGTAAAATCAAACACTATCTTCTAAGAAATACTGCAGAACAATTAAATTTGAACTTAAAAAGGAAATTCATGACTCCATTAAAAAAAAGTGTCAATAATATTAGAGCGTAAATTGCTACAGTCACACGAATTGGATTGGAGGACCCAACAATTGAAGTAAGCTACCAATTAGTTCTAACGTTGATAGGTTGAAAAGTAGGCCATGTTTGAATGATACAAATTCTTCATCCAGCTGCATTATATGTCATATGCCAAACCACATCAAATATAAAAATATGTTATAATTTGGATTTTAGACTTACAGGATCAATAAGAAACAGCGCACCAATAAGGAGTTAAGAAGATGAAAAAAGAACATTTTCAGGACGAATTTCTTAAATATGGGTTAATTATAGATCGATCAAAATAAGAATTAGGCAATACGAATGATGGGAACACAGCAAAAAGGTTCTTTTCAGATCCCGAAAGAGCATTCGAAATAAAGGGTATTGATATAAATATCAGGTTAAGACTTAAAACAATTATCGACGCACTTGTGTACAATAAATAAATCATTGCTAGAAAATTTGGTTATTATGAGAAGAAAACTGCATGAATATATACAACCAAATATCAATGGAGAAATATGCTATATCAATTCACAAAATTCTTTATCACGGAGAAGACGTCATTAAACAATATTTGGTACCACTTGGAGATCTATTAGTGGAAGCCCAGTAAAAAGGAATAAGGACTACAGATTTTGTAGAGAGCACAATACAAGAAAACGTCATGAAATTCTATAAATGAAAATGTATTTAATATATTACAGGCAGCGTCATTTCCGCTCATCTCTAACATTCGAAGCCAATGGAAAGAATCAGAAGGGCTGCTAGAAATAATATAAAATTAAATACGGAATATTATATAAAAAATAAAAATTGATGATTTAATTTTATTAAAAAAAAAACAAAACAAACACAAAGAAAATCGTCTTTTTTTCAAAAGCAATCGATTCTAGTGTAATCTGTTCTAGAATTGATAAACTAGGAACCTGTTCATAAAGTTATCCTGGGTATTATTAAAATATTTTTTTTATCTGCTTATAACTTTTTTATAAGTAAAGCTGATTCAAAAAACAAAAAATATCCGCATTTTTATACTAAATGCTATAAGAAAATTAAAACTTCAACTTTAGCCTTAAATTTCTCAACAACTGCTGAAGCGATTTGAATAAAATTAAAGCTGGAGAAAAACTCAAGAAAAAGAAATCTAAAATCTAAAATCTAAAATAACTTTATCGACTTAAATTTAACATAGAACGATTCTGAGCCACTGTGCGTCGGTCTAGATGAATACCAAGATACCTTACTTTGTTTTATTCTGGGAAATCTTTCCCTACGTAAGGTAAATATTTTGCAGCATTCACTCTGATCTACCATTTATGTAGCTATTTTTTTCAACTCAGTAGTATGGTCTGGAGTTTTTCGGACACTGTAACAGAATTTGTATATATACTTACAAAAGCAGTGTCATCTGCAAAAGTTATTTTATAAGTATCTGTCGTATATAGTATATAAAGTAGAGGTCCCAAAATACTTCCTGCAAAAAATTTTCTGCGTGAATAAATCACATCTTTCGATCTTATTTGAAAAAATCTATCTATTATATAGTTTTTTAGTAACTTATGAATGTTCTGTGGAAGTAACGTGGTCATTTTATGTATTACTCAGTCGTACCTACTTTATCAATATCTTGACATATATCAAAAACTTCTTCTGATGAGAGCATACCCCACACCATTGTGAATGTCCATCAAAATTCGTGGAGGGGTTCTTATATTAAAGTAAGTTTAAAATAAAATATAATAATACAAAATATTACGTAAATACTAATATTTGTATGAATTTATGCACTTTAGGGTGATTGTCGAAAGTGGGCTTCTATGAGAGCTATGGTAAATTATGGAGCGATCCTCATAAAATATATCACTGTGACTTTTACTTATATAAAACTTATTTGTGTGAAATATAAACCGATTCAAAAATTAATTCTGAGTCGATTGGTATACTTTTATGTGCGTTATAAACAAAAGTATAGTACCCCAACCACCTATGGTGTTGTGGGTATAATGCTTCTACTTTCTCATTAAAACTTTTTGCCCATTGACAATTTTGGAGGCATATTGGAGGTTTATATGCAATAAGGCATTGCATCTCTTTTATGTTTCTGTTTTCTAAGTATGATTTAAGTTTTGCAGATATGTTTTCAATTAGAATTTTTTTTTTTATTTTTCATATTCTACCTCTTAGTTGTCTTTTTTCATTATTTGAACAACATTTAATATATCTTAATCTTCCTGCGAAGCCCTAAGGTATAGATTAATCAATATCAAAATCAAAATATCTGTGAAAATATTAATTGCAGTTTGTATTTCGTTTTCGCTTTTCAGTAGTAAGTGTAAATTTTGTACTTTAACGATTTTGCTTTCTTGTTACGGAAATAACAGTTTTGGGTTTTCTAAGAGAATTGAACTATTAATTAGTGTCATGATCGTGGGTAAATGATCTGACGAGAGTGCCAGTGAAATAATCACTGATAGATATATTTCGGATTATGGCAAAGTCAATAAGGTCTGGAAACTAATTGATGTTTGCCAGCCTCTCTTTACCACTTGCTTAAATTTGCAAATTTTGTCGCGCACTACAAAAGAAGTAAACAACTTACAGATTTTTTTCATAGATAGTGTTGCTGAATTTTATCTACTTTAACACTAAATCGATTTTTTTTTCATGTTGATTTTCAATTTTCAACTGACCTCCATTTTTTATCTTCACCCCTATCTACATCGCCTTTCAATAAAATTAATATTCTTGAACACCAGCGATAGCTTTAAATACCACTTTGCTATATCTGGGAGCAACTTTACTAAAAACTACCAATTTTTATGCTTGAAAAGAGTAGAAGCCATTGGTACTAGATCCACTTTGATGAACCTGAAAGGTTGGTTTTTAAATTCTAAAAGCTGTGGAGATTATGTTAAGATTACCTTCATTCTGAAAAACGTTCGTACAAATCAGTACATGTGGTAAGGGTAATAACTATTTTAGCTACAGTCATCATAAAATATCCATTTAATTATTCTATTAACGGAAGAAAAATATGTGACCTCATCATTTTGACACTCATCTTACATTTTCTTCATGAACCATTGATAGTATGATTACTTCTCATGGAGGCCACTAAGATCATATAATTTTAACACTTTTTATTGCAGAGCTAACAGGAAAATAAGCCGCAATCAACCGATGATTTTACATTCTTCAGATTCTAGGCCTTTACAACGCGTCGACCAAATTCAGCCGAATCTGTTAGGCATTTTCTTTTTCCTTCACTAAATTAATTTCCTGCAAAAATACATAACACCATAGCTTTTTTGACTTCACTGTTCACTGCCTCTAGAGGCAAGTTTTTTTTATTTGTTTTTTACATTTGTTATGTTGTGGCTGTTGTTGTGTACATTAAATACAAAGCATGTTTAAACATGAATTAAAAAAAGGTTCTCCGTCAAACACACCAACACACTCTTAAAAATTATAAGAATTCATATGCATGCATCCTTGTCTTTGTTACTTGGCAAAACAATAGCGTAAAGTCATCACAGTGCTGCGTAGGAATGTTATAAATTTTGTCAGTATGGCATCTACATGTTCCGGTTTGAAAAAAGGAAGTGTTTTATAGTTGGCTTTTTTGACAATATGAGTGCAAAAATAGTGCAAGAAAATTATTTGAACCAAAACAATACAGCTGCACACACATTCATACATACAGCCAGTAATATGAGCGAAATAAAACACTAAAACACTTTTCTCAGTATTGGTTTACAAAAGAAGTTATTTTCGTTCTTCTAAGTTGTTATACTAATATGAAATACATAATTTTGTTATAATAAAAAAATAAATTAGAATAGAATCTCGTATAAAATATGTATTAAGTACCGCTTGGAATACAAAAAGGACATTAGAAGAGCTAAAAGAGCCTCGTGGATTTAGTACAGCGAGGCCATTGACTCTGTCAATGAACTTTCTAGATTCAGGAAGATACTGTCAAAGGACCCTAGCGTTCCTGGAAGTATCCAGAGATCAGATGGTTCATGGACGGAGTCTAGTTCTGAGTCACTTAATGTGCTTTTGGAAACCCATTTTCCATGAGGGAGAGCACTTCTTCACGGAGTCCACCAGTGGGATAATTGGAACAGTGGTAAGAGACCTGATTACGGTTGAGAAGGTCACATGGGCGGTGAATTCATTCGAGCCTTATAAATCACCTGGCCCGGATAGTATATTTCCGGCCATATTGCAGAATCACGGTTGGTGATTCGTCTACTACTGGTTGAGATTTTTAAAGGGTGTCTGGTACATACCAAGGGGGTGGAGAGAGGTAAGGGTCATATTCATACCTAAAGGTGGTAGGACCTGTCACTCGAAACCCAAGGACTATAGACCTATCAGCCTATCGTCTTTCCTTTTGAAGGCTTTAGAGAGACTGATAGACCTATATTTAAGATCTTCTGGTAGCTCCAGCATCATGAGTAGTGCTCAACATGCTTATCTGAAGGGTAAATCTGTGGAGAGTGCGCTGAGTGATGTGGTGGGTTATATAGAACAAGGACTTCGGTATAAGGAATATACCATGGCCGCGTTCTTGGATATTGAGGGAGCGTTTAACAATATCGAGATTGACGCTATCAGGCAGGCGCTGGTGGATCTTAAGGTACAAGACTTCTTGATCGAATGGATAATCCTCATGCTAAGCAACAGGATTGTTAATTCAAGCTTGGGTGGAGTATGTTTAAGAAAACTAGTGACTAGGGGGACTCCGCAATGGAGAGTACTCTCACCCCTGCTGTGGCTAATAGCTGTCGACGTGATTTTGCGTCAATTCGATAGCAGAGGACGGAAGATCGTGGCATATGCTGATGATGCGGTCATACTGGTAAAGGGAAAATTTCTTCCCACAATCAGTGAGAACATGCAGTCCGCGCTGGGTGAGCTGTCCTCGTGGGCCGCTGATAAGGGGTTGGGAGTGAACCCGGAAAAGGCAGAGTTGGTTCTGTTTACTAGGAGGTACAAGGTAGAGAATTTCAGACTACCGGTACTGTGTGGAACTGAACTGAGGCTTTCCGACTCAGCGAAATATTTGGGGGTATTCCTCGATAATAAACTGAACTGGAAGAGGAATGTTCAGGAGAGACTCAAGCGTGGCCTCAATGCCTACTATACCTGTAGAAACTCCATAGGAAAAAGTTGGGGGCTCAAACCAAAAGTTGTATATTGGATTTACACTACGGTGGTGAGACCAATCCTTGCTTATGGTTGTTCTGTCTTGTGGCAGGCACTGGAACGCAAGAGTAATAGGAAACTTTTGTCGAAGGCATGCTTCGATTGGCATTACAGGGGCAATGAGAAGCATACCACAGGCGGCTCTGGATGTCATACTTCATCTCCTACCCATTGAAGAGTTTGTGAGGGGTATGGCAGCAAGGAGTCTGCTGAGACTTAAGGAATTGGGACTATTAGGTTCATCAAGAGCAGATCACTCCAGGGTCATATACGAGATCAGCTATGGTGAGGCTAATCTGTACTCCATGGGGTATCTTCTGGGTGCCTGGCCACTGAAATATTTCAGGCAATGAATTGGCTGATGAACTGGCAAGGCGCAGCAAAGAATGTCTCGGAGAGCGAAACCTTTGTGAAACCACCACTAAGTTTCTTCTATGGGAAGATCAATGATTGGATCTTGGTCAGAACCAATTCGGCTTGGGAGAGTAGAGAGGACTGTAGAGTGTCGAGGGCGATATGGCCGGTACTGAACAATGCAGGCACTAGCACTCTCCTGGGCATGAATATGAAGAGCTTAAGAATCATGATAGGGGTCATAACGGATCACTGTTTGATAGGGAAGATGAGGTCTAGATGGGACGCTAGCAATTCCGATTTTTGTAGAATGTGTGGAGACGTCGACGAGACCAAGTCTATTGAGCACATTGTGTGCCATTGTCCACGATTGCAGCATCGTAGGATGAAATGGCTGGGTAACCAATTCCTCGGCGGGATAAGTGACGTTCGGGACCCAGATCTTGTACACGTCATACGCTTCGTCATGGGAATCGACTGCTTAAGGGAGAATCAGTGGTATAACCCTAGGGGGATTGGTAACATTGCTAATCCCCCTATATGATTCGTTCACATTCCTACCCTCTTATCTTCTACTTCTACTCTCCTATTTTCTGCTATTCAACGAAGGGACTCACAATGGACCGGGATCGGTCTCTGGGTGGAGATGTGGTACTATCTGGTATCACATCAACCTTCTCTATCTATCTATCTATCTATCTACCGCTTGGAATATGACCGACGATAAAAATTATAGAAGTTTTTATAATGGAATACGTTTTTATTCAGATCAACACTCATTGACCAAATAAATTCAATCATAGTAAAACAGAATATTTTCTCTACCCTCACCCAATTAAAAAAAATTCTGTACACATATCATCTTAGCTCCGACAGCATGAATTTTCATATAATTTACAAGAGAATTCATAAAATTCTACCGTTTTTCGTTTATATATTTTTTACTTCTTTATGTAAAAATCCTTTGTTAAAACTAAAAAGACAAAAACAATAACCACTAAAATTTATTAGATTTTTATATTTATAAAATAAAAAGATTTTACCATTTATGTTTCGAGCTGCATTTTAGTAGCATGTTTTTATATTGTAATATTTTACGAGTTGTGCGACTATTAATATGAAGCTAAAAAAAAGATATACAAAAATAAACAATAAAATAAAAAAAATATTTATTTACTTTACGTTGGAAAATTGTGCAATATTTGCAAAAGTATAATATTGTTTTTATTTATTTTTACTATATTCATTTAATTATTAACATAAACTATTTAAATTGATAAAAGTTTGATTTCTCCAACGTATATTTTTATCATAAATTAATTACAAAACAACATTTTATAAAAAAATAAAACTATAAATGATTTATTAATTGAATAAAAATAATATTTTCCTTTGAGTTAACAGTTAGTTACAAAAAATTTTTATTGTAAAAATATTGCTCTGAGATGTATGAAAGTTATATTTTCAGTTGTTTGCAGAATCTAGTAAATTATATATTTGAGATTTTGTATGATATGTTATGTGCTTTTAATCGAATGCTATCAGAAGTTTATTTTACAAAAGAAGGTATGTTATTTATTACAATAAAAATTAATAACCCAGAGGTTTTCGAAGTTTTGCATATTGGGCCATGATCCTTCAATTTTGGCCGTAATTAAAATACTTGGTTTATGTAAAAAATAAATATTTCAAATATGGTGTTTGGGGACACGGATTACGATTCTGTAATAAAAAATTCTGAATGACGGAGATTTTCTGAATTCTAAAAATCGGGAGTTATATGGTGGATTAAAGTCGGCCACGATCTCTAAATTTTGGCTGAAACTAGAATACTTGGTGAATGTAACATATATATATCACATACAAGGTTTTTGAAGATGCTGATTACGGTTCTTCAATAAAAAATTATAAATTCAAAATGACGGATCTAGTATGGTGGCCCAAAATTTATTTTATTATTTGACGAAATTTTAAATAATAATATTTGATAAGCTTGCGGTCCCTGAACACGAATTTACTTTTTATTATATTTGTAAAATTATTGTATGTAATATAATATGTTAAATATGCAATAGTGGTAATTATTTTTGATTTTTCATTTATTTAGAAAATGTAATAGTGTATATGGAAAACTATATGAAAAGGTTCATGCTTTCTTAATAAAATGTTATATTTTCTTAGTTGGCGACACTAAAATAATTATTTGGGAGTGTTACTACTTTTATTTATATAAAATTGTTTTTGTATTTACTTAAGAATATGACTTTTTAAAGAGAGAAATTTAAGAATAATTTTTTTTTTTTTTTCTAACTTAAATACATTAGTCAACAAAATGGTAGAAAAAATTTTTATCGCAAAGAACTCATATTGGCAATAGTCAGCCAACAAAGCTGAGTTTAAATAAGTTTTATATCATCTATTAATAACTGTGATGTATTGAAAGAATCGCGTTCCGTCTTAATGGATGATTGGTGCCATATTTTTTGGATAAAAATCTTAGTGCAAACACCAAAAATGTATTATCATTTCACCTTATAATACAATTTAAATAATATATGATAGATTTATGATTTCCTTTACAGTCTTCTATAACATGATGAACATTATCCTGGATTATTTTTCTTCACTATTTAATGTTAAAATTAATGATAGGTTTTTTCTTAATAGTTTCATATTTGGCTTCATGAATATCCCCACCTTAATTTTGGCTTCTCTGAAGGAACGAAAAATTCATTCAGAAGATGATATGCTGGACAATCTTAAATTGTAGACTTAACAATGGTTTTGAGGATTCCATATACGTTTTTTGCTTAAGCGATTTCTAAATATTTATTACTAGAGAAATTTGCTACTGCATGTATATATGACAGCTGTTCCACAAAAATTTGGCAGCCAATTTGGCTCATCCTTAATACTCCTTTATAAATTCTTACTTTTTTTTAAGAATACATTTTTTTGTATACTCATTTGTGAAATTTTATGTGCACGTTTTCTTCACATTTTTGAAAACTATTTTTGAAACTATTTAATTTTACCGAGTTACTAGATATTTTGTTTGTACTTTGGGACAAAATTAATATAATTTGTGTTGTTAGTGGATGAATCATAATAGTTTGAAAATAAGTATCTGAAAAAATTTTACAAAATTTGTTTAATAGAAGCACTTTTAGTTTTATTGAAATAAAAGTTATAAAAGCTAAAATTGTGCAACAAACGCTTTCGAAAAATATATTAAGAAAACAAAATATATTAAAATTATACAAAAAAAAAAAAAAAGAAAAAAGAATAATAAATAAATAAAAATAGATTTCAATTACAAAATTGCTCAATTTAAAAATTTTCTGATTATGCTTAAATTTTCAAAATTGTAATAATAATTAAGTAAAGTAATTAATTTTTTTTATAAATTTCAATTAATTTTCTTAGTTAAATGAACTATATTCATGATTAAAAGTTCGGTAAAAAATGACCAAGTTATTAATTGATACGATTTAAAAACTATCTGAATTACAAAAAATAAAATGAAATTAAAATTAAAATGTTGAAGAAAACTATTTATGAAAACTTAGACAATGTGAGTTGTATACTTATACGCAGAGGAATAATGATCACAATCATGTTTAAAATGATACCATTCAGTGTCAATAGTATAACAGACATGTATATGTTAGATTTAAAAAAAGCGTGTTCAAATCTGCAACGGAAATTTGTTAACGCAATGGTAATAAATTGAAACTAAATTTTTACCAAAATAAATAAGACACTGATTGAACTTGATACCGTATTGATATTTACTTAAAAACGAATCGATATCAATTTCATATCATCCGTTGTTTGAACCAACCCTTGTTTGAAAAAAATTAAAACCAGAAAAATATGTTTATTATTTGTTTTCATATGTATTATAAGTATTATTATAAATGTATACGAATATTATTACATAAAATATAATTATAATTTGGCCTCTTTTTCCAACCAAATTATTTCGTTCTAAACTCCGCTCGTAGGCCTTATCAATACTTAAACAGGGCAAACTTAAAATGTCACTTTAGTAACAACATTGCAAGGAAATCGATTTTAAAGATTAATATATGAGAGAAATTACTCAGCCAAGAACTACAAAAACCGTCACCGCATATATAGGATACCCTTTTAGTTTACAAGATATTCGAATTTTAAAAATTACACTTTGCTATACGGGGTCCAAATTTTCAATAATGGTTTAGATATTTTTTTTTTTTATTTAGTTGACAGCAAATTTAAAAATTGTGTAAGAAGAAATGGTGAAAAAATCTTTATGAAATCATAAGCATTTAAATTTTGAATTTATAAAATAAATATTTTGTTAATTCGCAAATCCTAATGAACATTAAAAAAATTTTACTCTTTACTTTTTATAGAACTAAAATCAGGAAGCTAAGCTTTACATTACAAATAATTGAGAGCATATTATTCGTGAATCTCGCGGCATTGGCCGCGTGAAAATTTAATTGCTTGTGTTTTGTGACGCAAAGCGTCGGCGGATGTTTCAAAAATATTATAGTGTTATTTCATACAGACATGTTAACAAGTTAAAACGTAAGTTTTCGAAAAAAAACTTCCGTTGCCGATTTTGCAATGTTGTTTTCCCTCAATTAATGTAAAATAGGGAATATATTGAATATATTGAACACGAATTTGCTTTTTAAATAGAATGCGTAAGACCGGAAAAATTTTAAATAATCGCGTTGGAGAGATGTGTGTCATAGAATACGAATTACCTTCTTGATTTTCCGAATTAGGAAAGGTGGAAGCAATAGGATGGATTATAAGTTACTGAAAGGGAATTTTTTCGCCCGATAGGATAATATAGTATTTAAATGCTAAAAATAAATTTAATCATGCAAATTTGTTTTATTGAAAAAAATCAAGTGAGAATGCTATGCCGAATCTTAAATGCGCTCCACTACGTGCACAGTGAATTTTTAAAAAGTATTCAAAAAAGGAAATTTTTAAAAAGAAGCTTCTTTCGTGCTTTTGTACGAGGTCTTCACTCGTACTCCAGTTTTACAAATCCCTGTCTAGCAAATTTAGAACTAAAATCATGGATTCACAAGTGTTGACCTTAAGTCTATTATACAATTTATTTTTCGTTAGTGAAAAAAAAAAACATTCTGCCGAGGCACTTCTGTGAGCCATAGTAAAGATATAAACCAGGAATGAGTATTCAACAAATCTATTTCTTAATTTTCCCATAAACTTTATCATTAGCTTTAGTTTTTAACAATTTTAGTTAATTTATAAATTCTTGGGGTCTTTTTTTACATCACTATATTGTGAAACAATCTAAAACTAATTAAGTTCTTCATAGGAATTTGCATATAGTTAGTTAAGTTTTTCGTCATTTAGCGCATAATCTTAAACACAGAAAGAATTATTATTAGAATTATTATTATTATTATTACCAAGCAAAAATAAAATAAAAGAAATATTAAAAATAAAATTCACATAATTTTTTTTCTCATTTAAATTTTTAAATTCAGTCATCTATCTACTTGATTCATTTAATAAATTTTTACAGTTATTAGTAACTGATACGGTTATTTAGGTGAGAGGTACAAATTTAAACAATATTTGATTGAATGGTGGTTGGTGTCTTTCTTCTGTGAAAAGTTGTCATTTAGTTAGATTTTAAAAAAGGGGCCAAAAAAGTCACCAGGTGATTGAAAAGGATTCGTCAAATGATAACGCTGCATGGATACAGTGTTTTTAAATTCTTTTTTTTAACATTTTTCTAAAAGCAATACTTTACTAATCTTTCCACGTCCACAATAGTATAGTGGTGTAATCTTTGTGTTAATGAAGTATTTGTCTTGTATGTGTAAAAAGTAAAAATTCTGTATTCCATATTCCATAAAAACTTTAAGAAAATATTAACAAAATTAGCTCCGCTCATGAAAATGGACAAAGATCAGTGATCACCTAAATATAATCGAACCAAGAATCGATATTTTTAATGAAAAACTAAAACTAAATTTTTTAAGAGACTATATTTCTCACAAAAAATCGATTACTCGTAAAAAATAATTTAATTTTATGTATAAACGAATTAAGTGGGTTACGCATATTAGTATAAACAAGATTTTTTTGTAAGAAAACTAGCGCCGCTAGGGCCATATAAACTTATATTTCTAAACAGAAATCGATTTTTTTTAGGGAGAACCTAAATTTAATTTTAGAAGGAATAAAAATCCGTGGTCACTAGACCATTTTTTAATTTTGCATATTTCACATGTATTTTACCAAAATGAATGTAGAAATTAGTTTTCTTAACATAAACGAAATTTTTTTATTGATTTTTTGTAGTTTAATTAGAACTTTTTGCATATTTCTGTACATCGATTTTAAGAATGAGAAACTGAAATTTTGTATAGCATTCAAATTGATATTCGATTGGTAAGAATGCTCCAAATATCCTGGTATTAATTATGTAATATTATTTATAGAGTATTTACTGCAAAAAATGCCCTTTTTCCAAAATTCACAGAATTCAAATTGCAGGTACGACTTAGTTATACGAGGTAATTGACCTAATTCATTTTAAATTTATTTCATGTAGTGTTGTCTATAAAAACTGAAAATTGGTTAAAAAAATTTTTAAAAGAAACAGCCATACACAAATCCAAATTTTTTAACCGAGCATAGAAAGGGTTTTATTCTGCAGGAAGAAAAACTAATTTTTCAGTAATGATGGTAAAAATTTAATTCAAAAAGTTAAAAATTTTTCAGTACAGTGCTTAATAGAGTAATATGCTCGGTTTTTCAAACGGTTTAAACCCGTTTCTTTCGGTTCAAGAACTCTCGGTTTTTTCAAAATATTAATTTTTCAACTGTCGAATAGACCATTTTTTTAACACAATAAAACCGTTTTTGAAATAAAATTTTATTTCAAAAAATATTTCTAATATTTTATGTACTAATATATGTACTTATATTTTAATGGAACATTTAGGGATAATTTTTAAACTTATTACTATTCATTACTGAACAAAGTCATATTACTCATTTTGTTTTATAAATGCAGTTTAAGGCTGAATTGAAATGAATTATGCAACACTAACAAATAATAATTAGTGTTGTTAGTGATGCTTATAACATCCTTAAAAAATATTTTAGTTATATTTTAACTCAATACTTTAATAATAAAAATTTGGTGTTATTATACTCCACACCACTATAGGTGGTTGGGACCCCTTCAAGTATGCCGTTCGACTCAGAATCACTTTCTGAGCCAAGTTGAACTTTGACATGCATAAATCCCATAGACATTTTGGTATTTGACACAAATTTTATGAGAATCGGTTCATAATTGGCTATAGCTCTAATATAAGTTCACCTTCCTGTTAATATCAACATGATATAATATACATGAATGTATGTCTGTTTAATACAAAAGTGCATTATACTTAATGCAAGTATCAGCCTACAATTTGCCGCAGTTTTCATGTAAGACCCCTTTCTGAATTTAAGATTAAGAATTGCTTAAAATTGGAAAAATAACGTAAAATTCCTTTTTAAGCAAAAGTCAATTGTATTAACTATGGGAATGAAATAATTTTTGAAATAAATTACGAATTCTATAAAATAAATCACTGGTCGAAAATAACTATGTGGACATAAAGTTTAATAAGCAAGCGTGTAGTAAACAAATTTAAGTCTTTTCAGAAAAATATATACGGCCGATGTGTATTCTACAATTAAATTAAGCCATACGTGGTGAAAATTTATAAAAAAAGCTTGATTTTATTCACAATTAAGTAAAGAAACCTATATACAAAATTTTATATTACGTATACAGAGAAAAAATATAAATGAATTTCAATTACGAAATTGCTTACTTCAATTAAATTTGTAATTTTTATTTTCTTTTTTTTTTTTTTTTTGTTTTTCCTCCAATCATTAAAATGATAATATTAATTAAACGAAATTGAGTTTTAAAATAATTTCAAACAAATTGTTAATTATATTAATTACTTTAATGATTAAAATTATGCCTAAAATGAATAAATATAAAAATTAATGCGATTAAAATATTAACGGGATCTCTATCATTGCAGAATATTTCGCTCAATATAAAAACCAAAATGTCCTTCTATTTAATCTTTATTAAAATTTATTTTTAAAATGGTAAAAATTTTATTTATTTCAAATTTGGATAGAGGCAACCATTTTGGAGGACCAGTTTAATAAAATGATGATATATGCGACGAAATAACATTAGAACATTGACTGATATGCGATAGATTGTACGGAAAATATCAGTGTTACTTAGCTAGAGGATTTTTCTAAAGAGCAGCCGTAGTAAGTTCCATGTGAGGCAACAGCAATTGCAGTAAAAGCGTACATTGATATTGACATCATTTCATTGCAGATAAATGTACAATATTGTAACATGGACATATACAGATCGTCATCTAAAATGCAAAAGACCGTAACCAATGAAAAATTAAATATTTGTTTTTTACTGGGTTATAATGTACTGACCCAAACCACATCTACACAAAAATTTTCATATTCATATCTCCACAAATGGCATCAATCAAATCAAAAAAAAAAAAACAAAAACAAAAACCAAATTCATAAACAAATCAGTCGTAAAATTTGTTCCATTTAGGAAAATTTTGGTTCGAAGGGTGTTTTATACTTAATCTATTTTTTCTTTAACTGAACGATTAAAACGTTTTAATTAACTGCTGAATTTTTAAGCAAAAAATTAAAAATTGGAGTTAAGGTGTTTTCATAATATATTTTGCTTCTACTGTAAAAAATTAAAAAGTGTGGTTACGGCCTTTTGCATTTAAGGTGACGATATGTATATACCCAATTATTGAAAACGTATACTTACCAATTTATTAATACAAATTCATTATTAATTGTAGCTCCACTCCACATCTGCCCTACGTTCTATTAGTTTCAGCAATTCCCAAAAATAACAGTAAGTTGGAAATTATTTATTCTCGCAATATTCATGAAAATATATGTTTTTAATTTATTTTTTTAAGAAAGCTGATGAAACTTTCTTGTTTCTTTTTTGTAATTCATAATTGCTTAAAAAATTAATTATATAAATTAATATTTTTATTAACTTTTTCTATAAAATGATTTGAATTTGTAATTCATAATATCTTAAAAAATTAATTATATAAATTAATATTTTTATTAACTTTTTCTATAAAATGAAACAATAAATTTATTAAAAAAAATTGTATAGAATATTTTTTCAGTATAGAAAATATAATAAATATTACATATAAGTACACAATTTGCATAAAATTTTACTATAGGTGTATTCAGTTAGTTGCGAATAAAATCATTAGCTGTTCATCAATTTTCATGACATATGGCTTATTTTAATCGTAGTATAACTAATTTTATGATGAAAGATTAAAACGTATTTTTTTAATTTTTAGTAACTCTTAAGCAGCAAAAATTTTCAATTTTTGCATGAATATTATTCTTTTCTCCACTAATTTCCGAATATCTAAATTGGACAAACCGTTCTCGAATTATACTACTCGTAATATGATGATTGTTCAACATGGCTATCATTTTAGTCATGCCTATAAAAAATCAGTACTTTATAGAAAAATCTGGAAGCAGATTCTTGTTAAGCACGTTTAATTTCAACTAGTTCACCTATTTTTTGTATATATTGCATACTGCATTACGCTTATGATTTTGATTTTATTCACAATACCATTAAAGCGTTTATAGACTACAAAATTTCCCACAATTTTGTTGAAGTACATTTTTATGTATCATCACGTGGAGTTTATACTAGAGACATTTTTATAAAGATAAATGTCAAAATTGTATCACGATAAAAATTTGCGTAGTGTAGACAGAATTTGCCAGTACTATTGGAGATCTATTTTGATTTCTGTTGGTTCATTTACATGGTATATTATGACATACGTTTCCCCCTATAATTGATAAAGATAAAAAATTATCAGAATTCAGAAAAAATTTTATGTTTTTTTAATAAAAATTTGTCTCATATACACTCGACCACATACCTATTGGAGTTAGAATGCATCTTTCCATTCCATTTAATGTTTTTTAGTACCCGTTATATATATAGTTCCCAACATTTTGAAATTGTAAATATAATTATATATATATATATATATATATATATATATATATATTTATATATAATTATATCAATCATTATCTAAAGATACTTACTTATCTTTTGTGGCACATGTTGCCAAGAAATCGGTTCCTAGTCCATTTTAGGGTACCGGAAGTGTAAGTCGACAGTATGTACAACAAAAGATTAATACACATCTTTAGATATTAGATGAAATTATTCTTACAATTTTAAAATATCATTCTGAACTCCTTCCTTAATTTTATTTTAATAATTTTTTATTGCGCAAATAATTTACATTCAATCAGTTTGCCTCCATAGTTTGTTCATTTTTATTTTGTTCTTTAATATCTCTCTTATATTACTGTACAAAAGATAAAAACAGGAATAACATAAAAAAAAATATTATAATTTTCTTTTCAAACACGCCTTTAATGAAAAAGGCATATACTTTGCTCCTGTTATTAAGTTTATCTAAAATTAAATTTTTATTTTGTTAAAGAGATGCGGCGGAAAAAAGCTAAAAATGTTTTTATAAGAAACAAAAATAGCAATTCAAAAAAATCGTTCAAGGCATTAATTCACAGACATTGAAATGAAAATCGTACCATGCAACATTCATAAAAACCAATTTGGCTTCAAGGATAGTTTGTCAGATTATTGTCACGTCATAGAAACAATATGTATGTGGAAAATCTATGCATATCAACCCACTAACAGACATGATAAACATTCTGTTCTGAGGCATATACAAGATTACTAACTACAGTATTATTCCCAACGACTATGCTACCTTTCTTACATACGAGTACATTGCCATATTCACAATAAAATAAAATTAATGAACATGCACATAGTTATGAAAATATGAAAATGAAATTCAAAGATTGAAGGGATCTTCAAGATTTTTGGAGAGATGGATTTATATGAGATATGTTGACTGATTTCTGCGAAATTCGAAAGTGATTTATACACAGAAAAAAATTATAATATAAAACTTTTTATTAAATCTATTTTTTAATGTTTCATTTAAATTTAATAAAAATTCTTATTCGATATAACAACTTTTTTAAGAAATACTCTGACTTGTATGTACATTTGAAAAAGGAAATAAAAAATTTACAACACTTTTGAAAAGAAAATGAGATTAAAAAGAAATAAAAAATATTTTAAGAAAAAAAAACATCGAGATTACATTAAAATTAAATTTTGGACTTTCTAGAAACTTTTGGGTGTATTTAAAGCAACAGGATATTTTAAAATAAGAACTTTTATTTATTATATAGTAAGTATTCGCTTCGTATAATTAGCCCAATCAAAAAATTTTTGGACTATAAATGGCGCACCATCGCACACAAGTTTAAAGAAGAAATTTAGAGGGAAAAAATTACAAAAATTTTCAGAATTAAAAAAAAGTACCAATCCCGTTAGCTAACAACTTTATGATAGGTGAAAATGGAAATTTTATTTAATTTTTATGCCCTATACCATCATTGGTTGTTGAGGTATAATGCATTTGTACTGATATTTGAAATGCACAGAAAGAATTATTTTGATGAAAATTTGATGAAATTTGGAATATAGAACTAAAGTTATTAATTTTAATTTAAAAATAATAACTTCCTTATTATATTAATTTTATTTTATAAGGAGAGATTCCAAGACATAATGTTGAAAACATTTAAAAATAAAAGTTTATTAAAATTAAAATTTAACTTAATAACAAAAAGGTACATATCAAGTAACTATGTAGTATGTAGTAAGACGCTACATTTTGATAGAAGAAACTAGCCTATTGAAAATGGTAATGATTAGTCCATTAGTTCACCTAGCCCCATAGACATGACTTCCCGGATTAGGGGTTTAACGATCGTAAGTGCCTTAAATATAACAATTTTGTGACGAAATATAACACAGATAAGTTTTATATAAGTATAAATCTTTGTGTCAAATTTCATAAGGATGGGTCCATAATTGACCATAGCTCCCATATAAATCCTTATTCTGAAAATCACCTTAATGTGAACAAATCTCATTTTAATGTTAGTATGAAGTTAAAATTTGACACAAATTAAGTTTTTTATAAGTAGAAACTATAGTGCCAAATATTATTAAGATCAATTAATCATAGCTCCCATATAAGGAGCACTTCCGGGAATCTCCGTAACGTATATAAATAACATTTAAATATTAGTATCAGCATAATGTAATGAATGGGTATGTTTTATATAAATATTTGCAACAGTACCCGTATAAGACGCCTTCCTGAATTTTGAAGCACTTAAGCAACAATATTATATGATTGGGCTTGGCCGAATATACCTCTCTTACTTGTTTTTTTTATGAAAATATTTTTTTCATAAAGATAAAAGCAAGAATTTATAACTCATAAACTCAAATACATTTTAAATAAATTTTTATGTGAATTGATGTCTTGATAGCAGTTATTCTCTTGACGTGTTTTCTATCTAATTTAGTGTTCAAATTTGGTTGAGCTTTTATTTATTTACTTTTTGGTTTTTAGTAGGCTATTAAAAATAATGTCCGCATTTGCTTGTCCAATGATTAGTAAGATTTCACAGATAATTTTCCTTTTATTGATTCCAATAAAAATCTTTATCCACCATCACTTGAACATTTTGTTCAAAAAACATAAGGAAACAATAAATTTTATAATTGTACCCTACACCACCATACGTAGGGAAGGTAAAGTAATATAATAACGCATTTGTGTTGACGTTTTCAACAGAGAAAATATATTTTCAGATCCCTACATCAGAGTAAACCACTGAACACGTTATCGATTTCTACTATCCAGGTTAGTTGACGGCAAATTAGAAAATGTGAATATAGTTTAATAAAATTTGGCAGATGTAGTTCCTTCGATACAAGTCCATTAGTCCATTATTTCATATAATTCTCATACACTTTTTACCAAATATATATCTGATGTCGGTAAACGACATAAATATGGTGGTATTGGTATAATATTAATCAAAAATAAATATTTGTAACCGATAAATTCAAGAGTTGGAAGATTAAAAAAAATCCATTAAATTATGTATTCAACAGTTAACTGTAAGTTTTTAAATGCAAATAATTTCGAGAAAATTGTAGTACTTATATACTTTTTATAAAATTTAAAAATAATATTATGAACATTAGAAAAATCCTTACAATATTTTGTCCTTTAAAAATTCGGTATAAGTAGCAATAATTTAACTGTTAGTTAATGTTAATTTAAAATGTATATTAAAATATATTAAGGCTTTCCTATAAAAAGATATTTATATACAATGTGAACTTTTCCATGCCCGTTTTTATTTCGCAAATATTCGAATTGTTAAAAATGCGTTCGTGTTTTATGTAATATATTTGGCGGTAGAGTAAAGCAAA
The DNA here is from genome assembly GCA_932274085.1 of Protocalliphora azurea. NCBI lineage: Eukaryota > Metazoa > Arthropoda > Insecta > Diptera > Calliphoridae > Protocalliphora > Protocalliphora azurea. Next base: position 3,343,943 of record OW026520.1, on the reverse strand, counting down.
AGTAAATTTTCCTATAAATTTACTTGACTCACTTAGATCAATATTTAATATCCTATAATGCACATTGGTTACGAACCGTTGGAGATATCTAAATAAAATTGCACAAGGTCAGAGCTGAGGTATTTTCAAGTTGATTTGAAGGAGTACAGCTCTCTAACTTGTCTCGGGGATAGAGGGTAGACCTCCAAAATCGTAACCTCGGGTATGCAATTAAAAAAAATCGTGAAAAATAAATTTATAACTTGAGTGTAAATAAATTTTACATATAGAAATCCCTTGTAAATTTCTATAAAAAACATGCTTTCATGGCTTAGTTTAAAAAATATTTAGGTCGAAGCAAATTTTTCCCTAATTTTTTGCCTCGTCTTTTTTAAAGCTTTGTAAATTTGTGGCCTTAATTTAAGCCATATAATTTTTTGAAAATGTCCGCTAGATTTCTCAAAAAGTTCTAAATAATATTGCTGCAAGAAGCATATAAATATATCTATCCAATAAAAAAGTTATATTAATCTGAAATTGAAAATCGGAAAAATTTCATATTTTTCGGAACTATTTTCCAAAAAAATGGTTATATTCTTCCACTTCTAAAATATTTTTATTTATTTATTTTTTGTTCAGGATTATAAAATTTCTGTAACGGCTTCCAAAGAAAACTTAACGTAAATGCGCGCGAAACCAATTTGAAACCGCTTTACGCAACGGTTTTCCCCCAAGACTTATACAAACTTTGTCAATTTTGAAAAAGTTTTTTAAATTTTGTCAAATTCTCAAATCCCAAAGCTGATATAGACAAAAAGGTATATTGGATATATACCGCTAAATATTTAAACAAAAGCATAAACATCTTATGAAAGCATTTGGTTTAGGAAACTTTCGAACATGGAGAATCATATTTACTGACAATAAATTTTTTCAGATCGTGGCCCGAAAAATTTAAAATTTGGATTTTAAGCATTCCAACGAAATTCTGGCACAATATATTTTACTTGTTTTCAAATCAGGGAATTACAAAATTCCAATTTTTTCATACCAAAAATCCCAGTCCGGGGAAAATTTATTTCAAAAATTCACTTTTTTCCATTAAAATGATGGCTTTGAAAATATTTTTGTGTGTTTAAGCCAATATACCTTTTGTTGATCTCAGCTTTGACATTTGAGAATTTTACAAAAATAAAATAAATAAAAAAATTTTTCAAAATTGACAAAGTTGAGGAGAAACCGTTGCCCAAAGCGTCTCCGATTTTTCTTTACATGCATTTACGCTAAGATATACATATTTTGAAGACAATACAAAAATTCTGTAGTCCGGAACAAAACAAATACTTTAGAAGTGAAAGAATGTTACCAATAAAAAAATTATGTCTTACATTTCTTTATAAATTGCATAATAAGTTAAGTATTAATTTATAATACCACAAAATGATATGTAGCGCTGTGCTATGCACTTAAGAGGAGTGATGGTTTTATGTTTGATTATGATTATAAAAATCTATGGTATCCATTTAAGAAAGTATATCGTATGTATATAATCGTGGATAAAAAGAAAAACATTCAATTTAAATATTATTGGTTAGGATAAAAAATAATTTCTTGCATGCATGCTTATATCAGCGTGGTATAAATGATGGCAATGACTAAAGGGTTGAACCTAAAAGTAAAAAAATGGGGTGAATGATATCCCTTCAATTTAATAATATTTATATGTACCTTTCAAGTTGTTTTTTGTATAAATCAATAATAAATTATTTCCGAAAAAAGTAAGCGTTTTATTACTTTTTTGCTTTGAATTTTCTTTTACTTATACCCAATAAAAACACAAATAATATTTTAGTTTTCCCTTGAGCTGATTTTATTTGCTGGTGCTGATGCTTGTGGTGATAACGCTTCTTATTTGTTTTTTGGTCTCATGTATATTATTTATATTCACATACTTTACTTTTTTACCTACAGGCCAAATATTATGCGTTTATTCTCCATTTCTATATTGTGACAGTTGTTTATTTAAACACAGAATTGTCTGTACCAAAAACTTGCATACATATAATAAAAGTACACAAAAAAAGGAAAACAAATTTTAATGTATTAAAACACGTAACCCCAAGGCATATAATATTCTTTAAGGTAAATATGAATGTATACTTATGTATACAAGTACAAGTGATTTAGTTTTTCTTTTGTCTTAAAATTATTATTACAGTACACTCCTAACAAAGATTTTACTGAATACGATTTCAAAAGGACAATAAACGGTACACACAACTGTCCCAAAACGTTTTTTTTTTTTTTTTTTTTTTTTTTTGTAAATAATTCTGTAACCTGTGAACCGTTGGAGACATCCAAATAAAATTTCACACGATCATAGCTGAGGTACCTTCGAGTTGATTTGAAGAACCACAGGTTCCTTGCCGGTCACCGGGGTAGAGGGTAGACCACCAAATTTGGTCACCTTGGGTATGTATTTTTATAACTTACACCACCATAGGTGGTTGGGGTATTATGCGTTTGTGCAGATGTTACATGTGTATGTTTCTCTCTCAGTTTTAGAGATATTTAGGTCGAAGAAAATTTTCCCTCAATTTTGGTATAGTGTTTTTTTTTTTATAAAATATTTTCTTTTTTAAATATTCACTAGGTTTCTTTTAAAATTCCAAATATTGCTGCAAGAATCGTATAAATATATATATAGTATAAAAAGCTATATTAATCTGAAATTGAAAATCTAAAAAAAACCTTAAAAACCCTATTGTGGTTTTTTTACAAAAATGTGGTAATATTCTTTCACTTTTTATTTTATTTTTTTTTTTCTTATTCCGGACAATATATTTTTAATGATAGAAAAAAAATCTGAAAGTAAATGCGCGTAAAGCAAAATCGGAAGCATAAGAAAAGTGCTAAAAATTACCAAAGTTATTGTTAGTTTTAAAGTATAAACATTTTATGAATGCATTTGGCATCACGTGAAACGCTAAAACTTGACAATCATAATTAGTGAAAATATTTTAAATGCTGTCAAATTTTTTCAGACTATGACCAGAAAAATTTAAGGTTTAGATTTCAAATATACTTTTAAGAAATAATGTTAATATTTCGACCTAAATAAAATTTGAATGAGACGAGACATTCGAATAAAATTTTGCCACAGTAAGATAAACTTTTTCTAAAATCAGCGAATTAAAAATCTTCTACTTTTTTGTACCAAAATATCTAAAATTCCAGTCCGGGGATTAAAACTTGACTTTTTTCAATAAAATAGTTTCCCAGCCGCTGTAAAAACCATGGCTCAGAAAATATTTTTTGTGTGTTTAACTAACATATGAGAGTATATGCGAAATATATTTTTTTGGAAAGATTGGCTTTGACATTTGAAAATTAAAAAAAATAAAAAGCACATACCCGAGGTGACGAACTTAAAGGTCTACGCTCTACCCCCACGCGCTCCTTCAACTCAAGTTGAAAATACCTCAGCTCTGGCCATGCCAAATATTTTTCAGATATCTCTAACGGTTAAACAGTTACAGAATTATTTCCAAAAAAAAATATATATATATATTTTGCTATATTACATCAGCTGTTTATTAAAAAGATCAAAATATAAAGTACTATACAAAATATGTACACAATTAGCAAATGAGTTAAATTTTTAAGATATTTAATAAAATTGTATTTTGAATTGGAGGTCAAATGATCCTGAAATACCCGTACTATTATAAGTAAATTCATATATGGGGTGGCCCAAATAAAGTATTCATTAGAAATCGGACATAATTTTTTTAAACCAGCCGAAGAAATAAATAACATTTATTAAACAACATTTATTTGTAACATTTTATTGTTATGGGAATAATAATATTAATATGGTTTAAAAACAAAATATGGTTTAAGAACAGGAAATAAATTTGCTAGTATTTAATGGTTGTAGAAATAATAATATGTTTTTCATAATAATAAAATTTTATTTCTGGTGTAAATATTAAAAAACGTAAAATTTTTGTAGTTAACTATATTAAAATTTTTATTAAATGCAAACATTTAATGACAAAACTTAAACAAAAACATTATTATCGTGAACACAAATTTATTAAAGTTAATTAAAATTAACAATGATAACATAATATTGTTGTAGTGAAAATGCCGTAATCATATTAATTCTCCGCATGTAGAGAAGAACGAAATACGTTTCCGTTCATAAAAAAATAAAAAAAAGTCCTTACTTATTTTTATCAATTAATAAAGTGAAAAAAGTTACAACAGGTCACAAATAATATTGTATTTTATGTTAATTTGAAAATTGCATTACTATGTAATAAGGTATTCATTGGAATAATGTTCGTACGAATATTCGTATGAAACGAATAATTTATTTATTTTTTTTTTTTTTTTTTGCAATCAAAGTGATTTTATTAGATTATTTATAAAAAAAAGTTCTAAAAATGTTTCTTAGCTATATATTAAACGAATGCACTTTTGACAATTTTTTTCAACGAAATTTTAGTCTTTTTTAAAATAAAATTTTTAAAAATAAATTAACAAAATCGACATAAATCTACTAACTTTAATTAAATTATTTATGCTAATTTTTGAGGACTTGTAACATGTTGGAGTTTTTTTTTTTATTAAAAAAGGAACTTTTTAACATTGACATTTTATATCAATGAACATCATTCTAAGATATATGTAGTTTAAAGAAAATGATTTTTTTTTATAGTATTTGTTGATTTTACAATCACTGTTTTCAGTCACATTAATTTAAATTTGAAATAAATTTTAATGAAGCATTTATGTATGCAAGTAGGAGGTATAGAAAAGTTGTTCGTCATTGAAAAGCTAGAAATTCAGGGGATCTTAATTTTGTTTTACTTTTCTAATTTATTGTGTACATACTTTATTGTTCATAACTTCTAAACTATACATTCAAGAATTCTAATTTTTATTTTGTTTAATAGAAAAAGACTTTAAAATGATATGTATGGAATTTATTTACTTCGTAAGTTCAAAAGTCAAAATCGATGATATAAGGATCAAAGCTGAATATATGAAAAATTCTTAAAAAAAAACACAGGTATACACTGATTCTGCGGTACGGGATTTCTAAAGGAATCCTGATTCACAATAATATGTCTACTAATAATGTACATCAGATTGAGTCTCTGAACCACTTTTTTGAATTAGTATTGGTTTTTGCTAAAAATCGTTATCGAATATATTGCAACATATCTGGAAATTTACTTATCTAATTTGGTTCAATAAAATATCAAAAAATCGAATTAAAATTGCGTTCAAGTTATAATCACATAATTTTTTTTTTTTTTTTTTGAAAAAAACTTAAATTTCATACAAAATTTCCAAAAAATTGTTTTCAAAAAAATCATAAAAATTCGTAAATGCTAAAAATTTAAATTTTTATTCTTTAATCATAAAGATAAATTTGTTGTAAATAAAACAAGGAATATTTCGTTCAAATCAATGCATAATTTTTGATTTTATTCACAATTTAGTGAAGATGAGATACTCACTTACAAATTACATAGAAATATTAAAAAGATCACAAAATAAGTTTTATTTATTTTTTAATATTTCTATGTAATTTGCAAATGAGTATCTTCATACTAAAAAAAAACGTGATTTATAGGCTTAGTACTTCTTAATGCCATGTATTCGAATTGACTGGGATATATCGTGCTGTAGAAAAAAATAAATTTTTTAAACCTGTATAATTTAACACTGTTGTTTACTCGTGGCAAAATTCAAGTTGGACACTCTTTTGGTTTAGGAATTTTGAAGCAAAAGCTAATTTGTTATGTAAGATTTAATAGGTATACACAAATTTTTAATAGGTATATCATATTTTTTATGAGCTCATATTTAAAAAAAAAAATTAAATGTTGTATACAAAATTTAAGTCTAATTTATATTTTGCTACATAAATTCTAAATTAAAGGAGTGTCCAACATGAAATTTCGCACTATTATGGAGTAGAATTGTGCCAACATATAGTTTTTTTGAGAATTAAAAAAAACTATAACAGTTTAATTTTTAGAAGTCTAATTTTGACCCTTGAACTTATGAATTAAATTAACTTACTACATATTATTTTGAAGGCGATATCTTTGTCTTTAAAATGATACTAAAATCAAATGATATTGTGTATAGTTCAGAAGTTATAAGTAATTATATTTTATTTTTGTTCTTAACTTCTAAACTAAATGAGTATTCACCTTGAAATTGTACATGAGTAGGAAAAGAATTATGTCAACATTATATGATATTTTTAATAATTTAAAAACTAGTTTTTTTTGAGATATAATAGTTTGATTTTTATATGCATAATTTTGACTTATGAAATTTTGATATAAAAAAAACAACTTTATACATATTGTCATAAGGGTAATATCTTTGCCTTTTATATTAAACTAAAACTAGAGATTTACCATCTATAATTTAGAAAATATTAGGAATGAAACAAGTAAATCTTAGGAACCCAAATTACCGGAGAGAAAGAGAAAAAGTAGAACTTACAATGTAATAAAGAAAAACAAAATTACTCCATTAAAAATAATCCATCTGTGTAAGCAAAAAAAAAAAAAAATCAAAGCTAGTGCAGGGATTTTGAAAGAACCGCTACCAAAGACCATGTAGCGAGGATGATAAAAATACATATTATTAGCTGTTATTGAACATACTATACGTCGCCGTTTGAAAAAATATATACCATAAAATATTTGAAAATATTCGATAAGAAAAACACCATGTTCCACTAGGTCAATATATATATATATGATCTAAAGTAAATTATTACAATTTTTTTTTTTTTGTTATGATTATAGCAATACATGGTGTTTTTCTTACCGAATATATTTATGATTTATATCCTTTCAAACGGGGCTTATAGTACTTCCAATAACAGTTATCATAAAGTTTTAATATTCCAGTTCCTTTGTGTTCTGTGTTAAATCGGACTTCTATAAATTCCCTGCACTATGTCTTTAACTTTTTTTGTCGTAGTTACTTTGTTTGGCTCCGCAGGTGGATTATGTTTAAAGACCCAACCGGTAAACTTTGAGGCGCTACGTAGAATTAAGAGAAGTAGCATAAAACATTTCGTACAAACAGTCAACAAAAGTAAATATATCATATGCTTTTGAACACTCATTGTGTAATCAACTGAGTTCTTTGGTTATTTTGTAAAATAAAATGTTTTCTAAAATTTTGCGACTTTAAACCCTTTATCAGAAATTTCAAAAAAAGTGCAGCCTTGCAGGGTTAATGGAGCAATTTTGTTTCCCTTTATTATGTTGTTACGGCTATTTTTGTTTCAATAACTTGAGTTTCTGACGTGTTTCTCTCACATAAATTGTAGATTTTCACTCTTCAATTATTGTGGTCCTAAATTCGTTTCACTTTTTTTACCATTTTGGATTAAAACTTATTTAACATACTATAAACCCAATTTTGATATTATTTTTTTGAAAAATTGTCAGAAATTGTTTCATAAAACACATTAAATAAATTGGTTAAAATGTTTATGCCAAATACTAAAATGGACTGTATATGTAATATTTCAACATCATTAAAAATTTTATATTACTCTTATTCAAGTCTACATATGAAACTACTTCCAGTTAAGATGCCTAATTACAAATTTTAGCAAATTGGGAATAAGTGAAACTTTCAAAATATCATTATCTCAAAATTTTAAATTACAAAAAAAAAAGAAACAATAAATAAACACACATTCATAGAAAAATACTTTAATGAATGTTAAACAGACTAATGAAAAAATTTTTACAGAACTTGTGTACATAAATGTGTTTAATTAAAAACAGAAAAAAATCAACTGATATACATACATTCATTCATACATTTCATACAAATAATATGGAAGCAAATAGATACGAAAAGATTTCAAGTGCCAAATATGAGGCCAACTTTAAAAGTTATTTCAGAATCGAAAAGGACTTTTGGGTTCTTAAGATAGGTAGCATGCCGTATTTTGCTTTCGTCCAGAATTTTGAGGGTAACGATAGATTGTCTTCACTCTGTATAGCTTTTGGGATTAGTACATACATCAGGAAACTATTCCTTTGCTATCTACCATAATCATAGTCAGGGAAACTTGAAGTTCTTCCTTAATCTAAGGCTATATATCTGATATAAAATAAGAGGACTGTTTCGACCTCTCCACGAATGTTTTCTTGATATAAGTTCAATCATAAAATGGCAGTCAACTCCTCCGATCTAGATGAGTGCAGTGCCTCATCAATAAATCTTGTAATAAATAAATAATTTATATCTATTCAATATATATATAATATAGTTCTAATCAAATATATCTGTATTTTTCAAGATCTTGATATAAGCTTGCTTAAAAATGCGTTACTGTACACATAGAACAAAAATTTGTAGGTAAATTATTCATACGATGAATGTTTATGATCTGAATACAAAAACAAAAAATAGAAAAGAATTGAACATTAGTCTTCAGTTTCCCACTATTGAAAACCACGGGTATAGTAAACTTTGCCCAAACGGGTCTTCATTTCCCTTCCATTGAAGATCATGGATCTAATAAATTTTGTTCAAAAAATCTTTATTTTTTTTGGAAATGGTAACAAAAAAGTTTTAAATTTTAGCTTATGAAAAAATTGATTTAAAAATTTAATTGTCATAAAATCGAATTAAATAATACTGTAAAGAGAACTTTTCCGTCTTATCTCGTAAATGTAGACAATTACAGTTTATCATGAAAAATGTGGAATTTTGAAAAACAAAAACAAAGAACTTTAAGCAACTGTCATATCAAAAGTTTAACTAAAATATTTAAATGATTTAAAACTTAAAATATCTCCCAGTGTGGGTGGATTTTTACTTATATAGAAACATGAAAGTTTCAGTGTGAATTTATTTAATTTTTAGTTATATTTATTTTTTTATTTTTTATATTTTGTTTACGCATAAAATTGTATGCAATTTTCATAAATACTACTTCTTTTTGAATATTAATCCTATGTATCTGTATAAGAACTTATAAATATTTTTTAAATGTGCCTGTATTCTCAAATTATTTTCCAGCGGGAAAATAAGGCAGTACTAATATTCTATTTTTTGAAAAAAGAAAGAGGCATTTACAACGCTTCCTTAAAAAAAAACACATTCCAGTTTGCCTTGTATTAAAATTCTTCAAAGGTTACCTGAGCTTCCTTTTCCACAAAAATCCATTATTACTTCTTGTTTAACTTTCATTACACTATAATTATTCGCTTCTTTCGGTAGGAAGAAGGCAAAGTTTTGGTCCCAAGAATACGCTTATGGAAATTACTTTACAATGCAAGGAGGTGGTCTACTGGATACAAAATAAAGGCGTAATAAGGCATTTTTGAAGGGATCTTTAGAAATTCCTTTTCCCGCTGGGTTTTTTAGTACACTTGGTTTGGTGGCATATAAGTGTGTGTTAATTTAGAGTTTAAAAGAATACTCATGTATGTGTTTTAGTGTTTGCATAAAAATTTACACACATATCCATTCATTTCCATGAAATAAAATTCGTTTTTACTTCGTTATAGTTTTTGCGTTCTTCCTCCCTCTTCTAGTCTCTCTCGCTAGTTTCTTTGTTTACAGTAACAAAATTAATATTTATTTCAAAAAAACTGTTTTACATCCGTTAGTCTTGGGAAAATGTTGATGCTGCTAGTGTTGCTATTTTTATATAAAAATTATGTTTCTTTATAGTTTTTCCAACTAGCAACTACCGGTACTGACAGTGATTTCATCTGTAACATATGTGTACACTCAAAGAATATATTGAATAATCCATACTTAAATCAAACCGGGTCGCAGTCAAAAGTACGGTAAGTACAAACTTTCTTGAACCAAGTGCGAAATACTTAATTCGGGAATGGTGAAAAAATCCTAATTTTAATTCTATTTAATCCCACTTTGGATTAAATTAATCCAATTTTTTTCTTTTTTTTTAGAAATTTTGGGTTGATCTAAGCCTAATTATTAATTATTTTTTTTTTAAGTTTATTGTTTATTAAGTTTTCATTAAATATACATTACTAAAACCTCACCAAATCGGCGGCTGTAGTAGTTTTTGTATTTTGGGGAATAACCTTCCACTTGGATTTCCCTTGTTGCCTCTCGACATAAAATAGAAATTCTGGAAAAATTAGTGCATTGAGTAAAAAAAGAAATGTATATTGAATTTAATATTTTTTCACCTTATTCGAAATAAGTTGTTCTACAAAATCGCCTTTGAATCAATTTTCAACATGAGGTCGACCAAATTGGCGTTCTCATCGATGCCAAACTGTATTACAAAGTTGAAAAATTTAAATAACATTTATAACAATCGGACAGATTTACCTCTAGCCTTTTCACAAATTTTACTAATTTTCAAGTCTTGATCTTATTATTGTTTATTAATTACAATTCTTACTTATTTATCTATACATGTATGCACACATATTAATAATATATGAAAAAAATGCAATGTGAAGAAAATCTCAAAGAGAGCAGAAATAAATTTGGTTTACCCTACTCACTTCTGTTATTATGAAAAAAATGTAGCGTGTTTTCTTTATGGATGAACAATGTACATTATATATACATACCTAAAACATAAATTATTTTCGGAAATAAGTTTACATGCTAAATAGAGTTTGTTATTATTTTAATTTATTTAATAACTAATATCTAATAAGTTGTATATATAAATATATATACAAATATATATAAATATATATATATATATATATATATATATATATATATATATATATATATATATATATATATATATATATATCAGTGAGAGAATATGAGCATAAAGTATTTTGAAATTAACTTATATATATAACTTTTTTAAGTAAATTTTCAACTTAGTATTACGCTTTTCGTACTTAATACCGTTTTGTACTTGTTTTAAGTACACCTCAGTACGAATGGTACTTAAATTTCTAACTAAGATTTAAAAAAAAAAAACGAAAAATAAACTTGATTTTAGAATGCAGTTTTTCTTTCTGTGTACGTTGTAGAAACGACAGAAGGAGCAAATTACAACATTATATAATATAGTGTGGCCAGTGGTAATGACAAGAAGAATTAGGCAAAATAAATATTGATACATATACATAGATTTATGCTTTCAAAACCTGTATACTGGTTTTGCTCTCTTCCAATTTCATGAATACCTAAAACTCAATTTATGGAAATTTATGACTAAGATTTTATTAAAAATATGCAGCTTGGAGGTATTAGCTGAAATCAATTTAAATTATTTTATGAAACTTTTACAATCTCTATTTATCTGAAAAACATTCGCAAACTAACTTTTATAAGTAATAAAAAATAACTCTTCTTTAAAGTTGTTTTTCGTGTCCTGTTACAAATACTTTTTCATTTAATCTTTATACAAATGGTCAGTTTTTGCTTCCTAGTTTTCAACTTGTATTATTGTTATTTGTCGTTTTTTCTAGTTACTTCATCATCAGAGTAGTGTTTTGTGTGTGTGAATCCGGTTGGTTGAAGTCAAAGCTTAACGTGAGATTTTCAATTTACTTCTCATATTCCTAAAAAACTTTCGAAAAAAAACTTTACAAAAATACCGACCTTATTCAAATAGTCCGACAGTTGGTTCGTATGATATAGTAAAAATTTCAGTATAGCATTTCCTGTTTCGGCGTATGACAGAGATGGTAAATTGAGAATGTTCAATTAAGTAATTAAATATATTTCAAAAGTTTAAAGTTGCAAATCAAAACATTATCTGTTTTATTGTGATTAGTTACATATAATCATGGAAATCCAAGATGTTATATTTAAAATAGATATTTCAAATAATATTAAAACACAATTGCCGTAATGCTTTTGCAAGATTTGAGCGCTTTTCTCTTTAAAACGGCTCTTTCTAGTAAACAAATATTAATCAGCTTTTTGGATCTTTAAGAAAATATGAAGGGACCACGCAAGAAAAAATGCATACAATCTGTAAGGTTTATTACATAGAAAAAAAATATTTTAAAATAATTCTTATTGAAATTATCAATCAGAAATTTAAAATGCTTTTGATTATTTTTATAATTGAATAATTTACTTAATAACGACGTTTTTTAATATATTAAATTCAAAATCTAAACAGAAGAGTCTAAAATAATATTTTAATTATGAAAAATTCATATTCAGTTATTTTATTAATTGAAATTCAACCTATTAAAAAACTCGAATATTCAATTATTCAAATAATCATATTATCTGTTTATATTTGAAAGATATAATAAATAATAAAAGATAATTGAACGCCTATAAATTGTTTTATATTTAGTAAAAATATATTCTAAGATTCGAATTTTGATCACTCGATTAATTGATACAATTACAACAGTAGTTGGAATAATTTTTATCTTTGTCCACGCACATTTATGACCGTTTTTTAGTTTGTTACCGCTACCATAAAAATCAGATAACCTTTTGTTTATAACTTTTTTTTAATTCTGACAATCATAAAAAAAAGTCATCAATTTTTTTTCCAAGGAATTTTGAGCATATCTCGAGAAAATTTTTGAAATTCATACCTTCACTTAATTGTGAATAAAAGCGAAACGCATCCATCGATTTTCATGATCTATGTCTTATTTTGTTTAAAGGTTTTGTTTATGGTTATGACTTTACGTGAAAGTAATAGGACTTGACAATTTGGATTTTTGATGAATTAAAAATAAAAAATTCAATTTTTTAGGCAAAAAATAGTTTTTTTTCATACAATTATTTATAACTGCGAAACTATTGCTTATGTAGCGAAACGTTATATGAACAGATTAAAGGAATTGTAATTCCTAATTTTTTTAAATTTGTTTCAGCAAAATCGGACTTTTAATTCTCGAGTTATGTAAAAAAAAAAGATCGCCAAAGGTCACAATTTCCCCTATATGATAGTTACTAACTTCAAGTCGATATATCTCTATTCCTAGACGTGACCCAGCGAAACGCCGGGACACGTATAACTAATCTTTTACCGATATAACTTTCCCCGGTGGTTTGAACCCTTCCCGATCACTGACTCCTACAATTTGTCGCACAGTGTATATATGGGGAATTTTCTTTTTACGTTTACCTTTAAAAAACCGATCTTAAACCTCAAATATTTTCTTTTATTTAGATCTTTTAAACTAACATTTTGATGCAATTATTTTAGCAACACCTCGTGGAGTAAAACAACAAAAATTAAAGATCTGAATTAAAAAAAAGAAGTGTTTGAAAACAACAAGTTTTTTCTTTCTTTTGATACCTGTAATCGTGGATTTTATAATATGTATCCAATTCCTCTAATGTAAACTACAAACACTTGCAGAAATAGGCCAACTTGTGCTTAATCAATGTGTCATTGACCAGTGTTGAATTGTACAGTGGACAAGTGGTGAAACTAAAATTTTCAAAATTTTAATTTTTTGCAGTTTTTCGATTAGAAATTTTGCGCTATTTCGAGTATTGCAAAATAAAGAATGGAGCTTTATTTCCTTTGTAAATATGTATAGTGTGAGACACAACTCGTTAAAGTGTTCTCAGTAGCAGTGCTATAGGTGGTACCCTAAGATGCGGAGAAGAAACGTGAATGGCTCTAAGAGGTACTTTTTCGCGAGGCTCACTTACAGTGTAATTTCAATGAAGTTAAAGTATAGCGTGATCAAAAAAGGTTTCCAAATTATATTATTGCGATAAAATATTAAATTGCAAAAACGCTATAACCCTTTAAAATCGATCTATAATTTTGAGTAGTTTATATTAGTATTTTTTACATTTTATGTGAAATTATATTTATAATAAATATATCTGTTACATTTTAGTTAAGCGAAAAATAGGTTTCAACAAAAAAATTGCATAAAAATTAATCATGACCTGAGAACGCGGTGCGTTTGATATCTCATAAATTATCGAGGCACACAGATGAAAATATATACTAATCTGCACCTTTTATTACAGCTTATATCGCAATCAAGTGACACTCAAAAATAATTACAAAAATAATTACGCGTTTGAATTTAATTAACTTTTAACATTTTTGGGTATATATTTTTGTCATTCAAGAAATTATTCTATAGTTTTATATTTAATATATGCAGCTTTTTATTTATTAACATCAAATAAAGATTTTTTGTGGGTAGATATAAAAAATACATCAACGAATTAAATGCAATTAAAAAAATACCAAAAATCTATATGCACTTTTTTGCCCTTTTGTCACTCTATGTTTTAAAATGAGATTAAACAGATTTATGGTAGAGATTATATTCAATAATATAAAACATACCGAACATCTTTTAACTTGTATTTTATAGACGTCCGTGTATGTTAAATATGTGCATTTATTATTGATATCGGATTTAAAGTGGAATTTTTATAATATTTTTAAACTTCTGAATTTTAACTACCGTAACTTAAATGCTCATTTCTTTGTCATTTTATATATCATTTTAAACAATTTTTTGATTGTCAAATATTAAAAATATATAAAAAAAAATTATAAAATTAAGAAACGAGAAAATCTATGCATACTTTGTTGATTAACATTTTTTAATGAAATGCTAAAAAATCTCTATGATCGCTATTATCTTCATTTATATCAACCATATCGTAACACTTTTAATTTGTGTTTTAGATATATAGATGTAGGTAGTTTACATATGCTAATTTTTTATATATTGTTGAATATAGAATTTTTGGATTTTTTTTTTTAGCTTTTTGTCTTAACGCTGCATAACACTGAAGCTGTTCGCGAAGAGTCATTCAAGTGAACAGATTTGTATTTCAATTAAGCCAGTTAATAGGTACAAAATAGCGTTGATGAGCCGTTAAATAAAATGTCAAATTTTATCGAATCCCGAAAGTAAACAAATGTGAAGAAATCCTCATATACATATTATGTATTCGTAGAAATCGCCAAGAGAAAGTTTAGTGTTTTTTTTTATATTTACTTAGAGTGTTACTTATATATATATATATATATATATATATTCACATACATAATGTACATGTATGTTTTTGGATGTATGTTTTATAAATATGTGTATATGTGCAAATGTTTTTTTATGTTTGTATTATGGCTTACAGGATTTGCATTTGCTATTTTAAAATTTTTAACTTTTCTTCTTTTTTGGATTTTTGCTTTTTCCTTCCTGTAGCGTTCTGTTTTGTTTGGTTCAGTTCTGTTCTGTTGTTGAACTCTTTTTGACAACAAAATGCCACTGATGGCTTATTTGTAAATTTTTTGTGACACTACATATAAATAAGGAATGAGGGAAAAACTTCCAGATATACAAACTACGAGCCAAATAAAGGCAGTTTTAGGGAAAGACTATTGAATAGACCTTTTTCAGTTAAGTTATAAATTGCGAAAAAAAACGTAAATAAAGAACGTGTATTTGAAAACAAATTGTATTGTATATAAATGTAGAAAGGAAGTTGTTTTATACCCACCATCAAAAATATATGTAACATGTCGAAATAATCATCTAGTGCCCCACAGAGTATATATACATATTATGGGTCCTCGTGAAAATCTAAGACGATGTAACGATATCTATTCATCGGTCTGTCTTTTAAAAGCAGGATAGGGCTCGAGGCGGATATCCTAGGGAGACGAAGTTTAGCTAAAATATTTATCTCATGTAATATTTAATTGGTAATGAGCAAAATCGGTTCATAAACAAAAAAGTTATGGACCAAACACAAGAAAAGCAAGGTGTCAGTCGTAAATCCAGTTTATACTTTTCGTCCAATATCTTTTTCAAAAAAGCATGTATATCAATGAAATTTTCCACAAATAGAATCAATGAAACAAAAAATGAGCATGGTCCGCCCACTTACCGCTGATCAATTTTAAAATGTTGCATATGGTGTTGCATTAAGATTGTGATATTAGTTTTCAAATAATAAGGAACTTCAAACTCTAAAATAATTACTAAGCAAATATTCTAAGTGTATACTGCTATTTTAATAAGTCTTTCTCATAAGAATAATATCTACAATAACATTAAAATATTCGCAAATTTATAGATTTTCTTAGAATGTTTTATGTAATGACAAAATAACTAAATTACTCATCCTTCTCCTTTAGTTTTCTATAGTATTAAAAGGGACCAAACATTAAAATATAAATTTTCCCTTTTTTGTTTATTATTTAACTTTTTTAATTACTGTTGTGTGTATAATTTGTGTTTTCATTTTCATGTGAAGAAATTTTAAATTTTTTAGGAACTACCCTGCCAGCAATTAGGTGAGAGTTTTATCCACTATCAGAAAAATGACTCTTTCTAGTATTCTCAAGATGTTATTTTCTTGTTAGTAAACAATTTTACAAAAACAAATAACATTAATTTCGAATTTTGATATACTTATTCTACATTTCTTGCTAACTAAAATATCTAAAAAGTCACTTAAAAGTTAGTTTTTTGATAAATATAAAGTTACAAAAAACTGTCTTATTTTCCTAATAGTAAAAAATTTTACAAAAACAAATAACATTAAATTCGATTTTTGACCTTCTAAAAGTAAAAACCCATTACATTGTTTTTACAAATTTTAAGAAAGCTTCGTAAAATTAAAATAAACAAACAATATATATATATATATGTTCATCAAACCTTTCAACTAAATTTTTTACGTTGTTAGGCTCTTCGAAATCAAAAATATCCTGTTCCAATTTATCAAAATATATCTATAATTTTTTTTACTAAGGTAAGTTGTTTTAATTATCTTGTTTCACATAAATTATTATTTCATATCTACCATAAAAAAATCTACTATTCCACCAGGTTTTGACACAATTCTTTTTTCTTTTTTCGACTTTTTTTTGGAAAAAATTTTTAACTTCTAATCGCCTGGCTGGATTTATACAAGATTTCACATAGAAGTAGCAGAAGAGCGTATAGTTTTTAATTTGGATGGGTCTCCATATGCCCTTTAGGAGCATATGGGGTATATAGGGCTCAAAATAGGTTACCTCTGAAATAGAAAATATTTCATCGCTTGCCAATTTTTTGTTTCCTATCCGATTTCAAATATTCTTATTAATTAATATATCTTATTAAAATTTCAACTAGCGTAATTTCTGTTCTGTAAAAGATATTGGCTTAAATTTTTATCCACATAATGAAGAATTATGTTAGATAAGTAACGAAATTTATTTGAGAAAAACACAAGGTCTTTAGAGAAACTATAAATATTATATATGTAATAAAATCTTTGTTAGTTAGGATATCTTAACGAATTTTTTTAAAATGAGAAATTGTAAAAAAACTTTAAAAGTTTTGTAGAAGGAATCCCAGATTTCACAAAAAAAAAAAAAAAACTGGAAATCCCGAACATGATATTTTTCACATTTTTCCTATAAATTCATATTTTTCTGGAGACTATGATTCAAAACCCTTCAAAACATATTATAGATTCCTATATTTTAAGAAGGCATATAACGTATGCTATGTCATTTCTCGAGTGATTTTTCGTTGTAGCAGAGTGTATTATTTTCCAAATATGAAAATTTTAGTTATAGGTTTGTTGTGGTAAATTTCCCATACTATTCTTACCCCTGCGGATTCGCTTGATTTTATTTTATCAGCAATTTGGTGTAGTTTTATATTTAAAAATTCTTCTCTTAAATTGAATATTTAAAGCCAGATTTTCCTAAGCACAACTAAAACCGATTTTGAATAACCCTAAATGACTCTAATCGTCATACAAAAAAAAAAAAAAAAAAAAAACACTTAATAGTGTCATTAAAAACGTATCAAAACTGCGATACAGTTTTGCCCGAAGGAAGACTCTTCTTCCATAGGAAAATAACTTATTTTTCTTTTACTATTTTAAAATAAATATGGATACTATTTAGTCAAAGTTTGGATTGTAATATTGATAGTATTAAGTTAGAATTTCGACAGAAATAGTGACTTTTTCTGTTCCTCAAAATGACTCCAATTTGACACATAAAAAAGCACTTTATAATGAAAACAACTTGAGGTTACTCTTTAGTGCAAATTTGGATAGAAAATGTTCACAGGGTATAAATAAATAAAATCATATAGAATACATGCTCTGATTTGCATCCCAGAATACACACCATAATTTTATTGTCATTGCTTAACTTATCGTAATAAATCCTTTCTTTCCAAAAACTAAAAATATATAAAACAAAAGAGTAAAACCATTATTTTTACATGAGAAACCACCATATTACAATAAAGATTCTATCATTGAAAAAGGAATAAAAAGTTTTCAGTAAATTTCTCACAAATTGGTATACAAAACAAGTACAATTATGGTACATTTTGAAATTTGTATAAGGGGGTATTTTTGGTAAATGATGAGGTTTATAACAGAAAATAAAAAGTAAAAATAATAAGTAAAAATATTTATTTTTTTAGAATTATTTTTGTTTTTTAGGTCTGCAACATCCCAGTGCAAAGTACGGCCTTTTGCAAAATAAATGGTAATAAATCTGGATGATTTAAACGGCTAGAGTGATTTGATAAAACTGGTAATATAGACAAGGCGGAGTTAGGATTTCAGAATATTATTTACTTGGTGTTACAGTTTGAAAAGTTGACCATATCGGGGATGAAAAACATGTCGAAACTTGTAACTTTTACAAAACTTAACCGATTTCAAATATTTTTCCATTTCTGAATTCTAATAAGCAAGACAAAAAATTATTTTTTACAGTTTAAAAGATGTTTGACTTTAAAATTTAAATGTCTCATTTTTTTTCCTTAAATTTTTTTGCTATTTTGCCCTATAACTTTTACAATAAAGATTCCATTTAAAATATATTAACAATCTCTATAATTTTCTAAATTGCGCCAAAAAAATTAATTATCTCAATTCTATTAGAAAAAAAGAAAAATAAATAAATTAAAATCAAAATTTCAAAACAGGTTTAAACATTTAATTTTTTTTTTTTCAAAAAAGGAAATTTATATATTTAATTTTTTTAAAAAACTTGTTAAATAACTTCAATATTTTCTTTCTTTCTTTGTAAAACTTTGTAACACGTTTTATACCTATAAGTATTTCGAAAATATTGAGACTCAAATTTATGAAATATGTCCATGTAAACATAATTCGCATTTTTTTATTTTAAGAAATGTCTTCTATAAATTTTAAAATAGTAAAATTTTTTAAACACAGTTTTGAACAAGACATAATTTCCTTTAAAATGGTGTCTAATGTGACTATTTGGTGTTTGTAACGTTTCAAGTTAATGAATTTCAAATTAGCAAAACGATACAAATTGTCAAATTTGTATTTCCAACTTCCCATATATCGTATGGTATACAAAGCGCTGACAAAGAGTGCTATGTGTAATTTTTTGATTTTTGATTTACTTGTTATAGCATCAGGTATCATTATTAGTCGTATGTTTACCTACCAAATCGTTTTCCATTATCTCAAAGGGTTTCGAAGTTACAAAAAGTCATAGGCTATTAATAAGTTCAACTTACACTTGTCAAGGTCTTTTTTTTAAATATTTTTATGTATATATGTCACGTTAAATCGCCTCTTTAAAATTGTAATAAACTATTATTATTTTACTTTAAATTTTCAAATTGGAAAAATTGTAAATTGAAAAAATATCTTAAAATATTTAGATTATGGAAGTTGTTGTTACTATTTTATATTTTATTTTTTGTGTTAATAATGTTTTATGTAAAAATATTAAAAGGAGTTTTATTAAATTTTTTATGAACATGCTTTTCTAAGATATAAAAATTAAAAACAAAGTGAAATAAATTCTTAAAGACTGTATACTTTTGTTTCCCATTTTTCCGGGAATATAGGTAAAATTTTCTCGGGAACGTTAATTAATAATTTTCCGTTCACCAAACCCTAATCTTGATACATCAATGCACAGTGGGAAAAATCCAATTTTTTTTTTTAATAAATCTGTTACTTACAATCGGCTATTTGGATTTACATAAAATTTCACACGGGCGTAGCAGAGAAGTGTGCAATTTTAAGTTTGGAAGAGGGCCCCATATACCCTCCAGGAGCGGAGCTACTGAGGCTAAAAATAGGGTACCTCTGACATAGATAAAGCCCCTGATAAGACCTATGGAAAACATGCGCGCATATTATTCTGCTCTTTATATCTTATAGTTTCCAATTTATCTCCTATAGTTTTCAAGTTATTTGAAATTTCAACAGTCTCAATTTTTTCAATATATAGCCCAATATTTTTAACTGATTTTGCAAAATCTTAATCCCATAATTTAAAGAACAAAACTATCCATTGAATCAAAAGTTTGAAGTCCGAGTCCAAAATATACGATTTTGAAATTACAAATTGCAAAAATTGTGATTTTTGTGTGTGTGTGTATTTTTTTTTGTATACGAAAAAGTATCCACGCTGCTTTTTCTCTAAAATAAAATTTTCTTTAAGAACATATTATCACTTATCAGAAAAATATATTCTGAAAGGCAACTTAACAAAAATAATTTTAGAATTAACAACAAACTCAAACATCTAATGGGACCAAATACACACCCTCTCGAATTTGACCTATTTTAATACAAAATTTTTTATTTTCATCTATATGCTCTAAAATCTTAAAGCATGAATCTACAAATGGAATACAGTTTCGGAAACCCTAATGTGTTCCAAAGAATTTCGAAAAGCTTTTTTCCAGACTGGAAACAAATGTGGACTTTATGAACAAAATTCCAAAAAATTCCATTTTTTTTTTATTTTCGCCGGTTTTAGGAGTTATTTTTATCAAAGTCTTAAATTTTTACACACTAACAGTTCAAATGATAAAGCTAACAATCACTAAAATTTTGTAGAATATATTAACAAACAAAGATTTTATTAGATATAAAATATTTATAGTTTCTGCAAGAACCTAATTTTTACAAAAATTTTATTTTAATTCAAAAAATCCGAAAAACTGTGGACTCTATTTTTTTCAAATGAACTATTTTATCCAGCTGACATAATTTTTAATTAAAAAAAAAAAAATAAAGTCAATATCTTTTACAATACCAAAAGTACACTACTTTAAAATTTAATATCGACTTCGAATTTTTTTTCCTTTTTGGGTTCTTTAACTAACTAACTATACAGAAAAAAACCAAGATTTTGCAAAATTGAGGCAGTTGAAATTTCAAATGCAAATAACTTGAAAACTTTGTCAAAATCCGCAAAATTCAAATATATGGTACGGTGAATATGTAAGAGATATCGACTTAATTCTTTTTCATTTTAACTTTCTATCATGTTGTCTATAAATCAGCAACCTTTTTGAAATTTTATGTAACAAAATTTGGCAAAAATTTAAATTGGTGATTTGAAACACCCATAAAAAATTAACTTACAAAACGTTGATTTTAAAGCATTAAAATTAAAATATATTATCCCGCAACTTTTTTTAAGTAATTATGGTTAAAATTTTAATAAAAATAGCATTTCATTTCAACATTTCTAAAAAAAAAATTAAAAATTTGTCTGTATGTTGCTTACAGAAGTGTTCGAAAATGTGTTAATGGTCTGGGGAATTACTAATAAGTTTAATACTTTCCAACCGATTTTAACTTTTTTATATTGCTTGGTAGACAATTATGTCTAGATTGCGGTTCGGTTGCACTAAATTGCAAAAAAGATTTGAGTTCAGCAATTTTTTTCAAGTAACTTTGAAAAAGTCAAAATTTTTCCAGAAAATGCACCGTACAAATTTCAGGGTCGATGTGGCACCTGTTAGCGATATGCGATCACTCTGATATTTTGCACGCTATATTTTTACATAAGAAAGAACAATCCTATGGGAAGTTATGGTCGAAATTCGAAAGCCGGCTTTATTTTAAAGCAGTCTAATATTACATACTATAAAGTATCCTTTAAATATCCTACTTATCTCCAATTATATTATCATACCATCCGTTATTTATCAATTAGAAATAACGAGAAATATAAATAGTTAATAGTGCCAACACATTTATAAATAAAGAACAATACACACTAAAATACAGAGATTCTAACTATAACATTTATTCATACATGATATGAGTTACCATAAAATCCATAAAAATTTAATGAGCGTAAAATAAGAAAGACTAAAAAAAGTGTATGTGTGTTTGTTTGGAATTTCGTTTAAGTTTTACCATCTTTCTTGGTGGTATATTCTTACAAATACTATCCTTGGAATCCATTTAAGTTTTCAGAGGATGAAATAAGTTTACACTATTGTACCAATTAATGACACGTGCATTTATTGGAATTAAGAAAACAATACCACGCTAAACACAAACACGCTCACATATTACAAAGTACATGTAATAATGAAATTGTAGCAAAAACCAATGCACTAAACTAACTACGAGTACAATTGGAAAAGATGACGGTAATTATATAATAAAGTGGAAGAAAAAACTTATTGTTTGATTAAAATGATAATACAAGCACGCAAAAGAAGAATAGAACAATTAAAATGGATTTTATATTATTTTGTATTAGTGTAAGACTAATTGTGTATAAATAGAAATGTTAGTGTATGTATTTAGTTTGAAAATAGTTTATATTGGGATTAGTAAGAGGGAATATTTTATATATTTTTTGTGTGAGCGTTTGGCTAAATATTTTTACTTTACTTCGTTTGGGGTATTAACTATAAGAATTTAATCTTTATAATGAGTTTATAAGATCAAGAAATTCGTGAACAAATTTGTTTTAAGGATTTAAATGGGGGAATGGCAATTAAACAAAATTTAATTTAAAGTTAAGCAAAACCTTATATTGACTACATTTCCAACTAAAATAAATACCTGAATTTTTCCAGAACAAAAACACTTAATATAGTCAAGCAGCTGGTAGGAATATGCATAATTATATATAAACTATTTAGACTTTAATTTATTTTGCTATGGAGGGATATTTATAATGTTGATATTTATAATTAAGAAATGTTCTTTAATTCAGGACTTTCTGCTAACTACTGCCAATTTGAATACGCGGATAGCAAAAGTATATTGTTGCCAATATTCATTTCAGATATAACTTTCTCTAACTTTTTTAGCCCTAGCCAGTTAAAAACTCTTTCTGAGAATCATTGTATTAAGTTTGTCCTTAGAAAAATTTTACTAATTTCAAAAAAATGTCATCTATGTTAATATGCGTTAAATACATTCTCTAATACATCAGAGTAGAAGGGGTATCATTTGCTCTTATTCCATTGTCAATTATCTTGATTACGGAGTAATAATTTTTGAGGTACTAATTGCTTTTATTTTTCTTTCTTCGTTGCCTTCTATCAATCAAATATTTTCAATTTATATTTAATTGGAGGTAAACGTATAATTTTTTTCAAAAGTCTCCGAAATACATATTTCACTATGTGTATTTTCTACGACAACACTGTCAGTTTTTGGGATTTAATAAAGATTTTGTTTCGTGTTATAAACTTGATAGTGATGAACAAGAGTTGATAAAAAATGTTTCAATAGACTGCTGTCAGGCCGGACCAAACTTATCCTCCAGGAACATCGCAGTAACTGTACATATAGACTTTCTAGTGTTTACAAAATTTCAACAAAAAAACATATAGTGATTTTCGCAATGCACTGATTTTGGATCTACATTATTAATTAAATTTTTATTTATTTACCTATATATAAAAAGTACAATTACTGAGTGATTGACGGATTCAACATCGACCAGCCCAAATGGTGGAAGTCAGTGACACGAAATTTAGAATGTAGGTACGTCTCTCCACTTGTACATCCGCTAACGATGGATTTTTGGAAATAAATGCCGAAGAAATATATGTATAAATGGTATATATATTTGTCAAATTATTGATAACGAATTTAAGTTAAATTAAAAAAAAAGACATGCCGATTGAATATGATGGCCAATAAGTGTAATTCATGATCTTTTGTAATGAAGTAGATTTTTATTTAATATTTTCAGATTCAAGCGTATGAATAGTTTTATATAAATTTATTTTCAGATTAACGCCATATTGAATACGAAATTTTTATTTTTTAGTATTTTATGTAAACAATAGTAATCGACATTTTATAAATGGCTAATATATTAATATAAAAATATAACAACTGTTTACACCATATTGCATTCGCCATTTTGTTTTTTCTTTTCTTTTTTTTTTTTTTTTTTTTTTTTGATCTGAAATTATCAAAAATTAACATAACAATAAACTTTTTTTATTATATTCATTTTTATAATTTTCAATGAAATTGCATGAATCTTAAAGAGCGTTTCTTAGTTAAAAGGCTATAACTTACGAAATTATGAACGTTCGCAAACAGTCGCAAAAAGTTGGGTTGAAAAGACCTCAGAAAATCCATCAGTATTGTTATTATTAATATTATTATTATTATTATTATTATTATTATTATTATTATTATTATTATGAAAATATTGAATATATTGGCACTAGGCTTTGAATATTCTTGAAAATCATATTTTCGACAAAAAACGATTTTTTTATTTAATTTAATTACTCATTTTCACCTCTTTTTATTTATAAATTACACTATGTAACAGTATTTCCGGGGCGGAGTCAATCCATCTGCAGTTGATAATATTTGATGAGTGTAATAAACTCTCCAAAGAATTTTTCGGTGGTAAGCAAAATTTTTGTTTAATGGCTTTTTAAACCTTTCATTTTTAAAGCCAAATTAATCTCAGATAAATCGAAAATTATAATTTAAATATAGTTCTAAGCTCAATTCTCTTTGCACAAATATTTAGAGCATTTAACGGTTAATATTTCATTAGAGCTTTCAATTCAATTATCTCTACTTATAAGGGATCAATGCAAATCCGTTTTTAAAAAATGTCATGAAAGTCGATTAAAACTTGGATATCTTCTTTGTTGAATTTTACTATTTAACCCCAAAGGTAAAATATTCACCCGACTTATAATGCGTTCTTAAAGAGGAAGGTTATCAATTTATGACATATCTTATATAAACGCTTTAAACTAGGCAAACATATATGACATAAAATCAAAAGTTTCGTTGAAATCGTTAACAAAATTACTATTTTTTTTTATTAAATTTTTTGAATATATGCTACACCAAATGAACTTTAGAACTTTGGTGACCCCTAGTGAAATTTAACCATCTAACCCAGGTTTTCAACGAATTTCGTGTTTTTTCTTAAAATCGATTATAGTAAATGACTCCTTATGATGGTAGATAAATGAATTGAAAGTTCTTGCTTTTAAATGCTCTAACAGATATGTAAACTATATTAATTTTATTTCGAACTATATTTATTTTATTTTTTCGATTTATCTGAGAATACTTTGGAAAAAAAAAAGTTTAAAAGGCCATAAAACAAAAATTTTGCCTACCAGCGAAAAATCCTTTGGAGGGTTTATTACACTCATCAAATGCTATCAATTGCAGATCGAATGATTTCGCATTAATATAAAATTTCATGAGCATAAAATCTAAGGTCTTTAAATTAAAAATTTGCTAAATTTTGTTTATGTACCATAATTGGACTTTTTGCTAAAAATCGAACTTGTGGCACAGAGTGGAGCCTCATAAAATTTCCCAGTGATTGATTTTTATAAGAAGCTTGTCTAGTCGTACCAAATTGCATCAATATTAACTTATTCGATATAATTTTAACACTTTTTTTACAAAAACTACTGAACTATATTAATATAAGATTTCTTTTTTATATAATTGTGTTGCGCTTACCATATTACTTACTAGAAGTTAAATTTGAATATCTGAAATCTTCATACATAATTTGTAGAAATTATAATTGTTTCTACAAAAATTGAAAATGGTACTTCATAATCCTTCCCACTTTCTTCAGACAGTGTTACCGTTTGCCGACTGGCCAGTTTTATGGACCCTTTTTTGAAGTGGAACTCAATGGTGACTTTTTAAAACTATTTGATAAATGACGACAATCAATGTTATTTGAAATATTTTAACACATTGTGTATTAATTGCAAGAAGAAATAAATTATTTTTGGATTGTTTTAAAATGTTATAAAAAATTTAAAACTGAAGCTAATGATAAAGTTTATGAACAACTATTTATCTATCTAATGCCGAAAATTTTTGGTCTGAATTGGAAAAATTTAAAACAGATTCGATGATATATTTTTACTTTGCTTCATTACAATGCCTCGGCGGAATGTTGTTTTTCTAAAGTATCACTGATGAAAAATAAATTGTCCAGCAGACTTAAGGTCAACACTTGAGAAGCCATGCTCCTAAATTTGTTAGACGGGGATTTGGAAGACTAGAGTCCAAGTGATGATCTCGTACAAAAGTACAGAAGTTTAGTTAATAAAAATGATATTTTATGTTAACTACTTTTTTTAATTAATCTTTACTTTTGCAATAAGAAAAATTATTATAAACGAATTGTTTTCTTATTAGTAAAATGCAGTTTGGTAGGTTTTCTTAAAATACAAATTTTTTGCTTTTTTTTATCAAATAAACAAATTTAGTTTTTTAGTTTTTTAAGTGTTGAAGCCATTGGCCACTTTTTCCAAAAAAAAAACACTTTTTTAAATCCCCTTTATTGGACGCTTTTTAAAAATTCTTAACGTTTTGTATAGATAATATTGAAAGTACCATTTACATTGATCACCTATAATTAAGTCAATAAAAACTACTTTATTTTATATTATTTCTTAACACAGCTTTATTATTGTTGTTTTTACTCCATTTTTTCCTTACTTCATTATTAAATATATAACTAAATATCATTATTATTTATAATTTATATTAAATAGGTTATTTATTAATATGTTTCGGTCTAAAATTTAATTTAATCATTATTATTATTTCATTAATAAAAACTACTTGGAATTAAGAAGTTTCGTCTTTTGTTATCTTGACTTTTAATACAGTTTTTGCTTAGATATAAAACAATTTATTCTTTATTTCTTTTACAATAAAATATTTATTTGAATACAAACTATTGAATTCTGGTTTCAATTGATCTACAAATATGATATAATTCATTTATTAAATATTCCGTTGCCGCTGTAATCCTTCAAATTTATTTATATGCACTTTCATGTATTTGTATTTTAAAAAATAATTTATTTACAATTAACAATTAACTTAAAGGATCATATGTAAGAAATTATTTCTATTTTATATAAATTCTTAAGTTTTAATAAATTTATTACCAATTAATAATATATTATTATAAATGGATTTAAATTTAAAAATTAGTGGCATTTTGTTTAGTTTTTAGTTTTAAGTTTATTTAAATTTTATCTACTTTTTAGAGTCTTTTTTTTTTGTAGAATTACCTAATTATAAATTTATTATCTATAAGTTAGGGCTTTAGTTATTATAATTATGTTCTAATCAACTATATACATTAGTAGTTTTTTAATTTTTAATTAGGATATGATTTATTATTTTCAGGAAATTGTTTTTTTTATATATTTATGTACATTTAAATTATATACTCATTAGTTTTTGTAGGATTTAGCAAAATAGTTTAGACCATTAGTTGGGATATATTTTTTTTAAGTTGTAAGTGTAAATAAATAATTAGTTATTTAAATGGCAGTTAAATTTGGTTTAAAAAAGTGGTTTTAAGAAAAAAAGTAATATTATTGAATTTGGACGTTCTGTTTAAAAGATTGTCGATATGTGTAATAGTTGAAAATAGAGATATGATTGATATTATGGTAAGATATATAATACGGAAATAGGGAATAAAATTTGAAATATAATTAAATACTTTCATTCACACAAAAACACTCTTAGCAAACATCCACGCGTATTTTTCTTCAATTCTGCAGTGAATGATATATAAATATATATATATATATATATATATATATATATATATATATATATATATATATATATATACTATATATATACATTATGAGTCCTTAGATCATTATTTCGATATGTTACATATGGTCATAAAAATATATTTTGGTATTTCTACAAAATTGCTCATAACGTGTTACCCTGTAGATTAAAAAAAAAAAATTATACCCCTAATGTACATATATATTACCGGAAAATAGTAGGAAAACGTATTGTAGGGACCTTATTAAATATTGAATTTCAACTGAAATGTTTGGATACACCAAATTGTTTTGATTATATATAGCCTTGCAAACTTATTCTGTGAGCAATATATCGAAACTATAGTGCAATTTCCAGTAAAAAATTCAACGTATTTAAATATTGTCTACAAACAGTCTTATGAGAATTTATCTAGAACATAGAGTCTTAATATTAAGAACAACACTATTATTTTTCATCCGGGTGAAGCAAATTTCTTAAAAAATCTTTACATTTATAGCCCCATTTAGTATAAGACATACCTTTTGGTGCTCGCAAATGGCCAAAGGTTTTATATAAGAATTTGAGGTGCACACTTTATCATATGTTCCGTATAAGTCTCTCTCCGAAAATCTATTTTATTCATACAGACATCATTTAGTTTGGCTTAACCAACTATAGCTTTCTAAATTGCCTTAAGATAAGAGAGATTGTGATCGATTTATGTATCTGAATTATATTTCCGTACGCTTCTATATTGAGTTGTTATTCCGATCTTAAAAAATTTGTATTTGAGTATTTGATTGAACTGAATTGAAATTGTCTTTTAAAGTAGAAAGTGCAGTAATGTCTGGCTAAGAAATTCATAATCTTTATTACTATATTAACGAAGAAATATAAATAATGCCAGACTTATATTTTCGTTTTTATTGAAGTATATTATATTCCGAATTAATGGGCTTTTTGTTAATCTTCTGACTTATTGTAGGTAGGAGTAATTTTAGGTAATGCTTGTATGTCATTAAAAGCGAGCTTTAAACCGAAAATTGATTATCTGGCTTCGAAAATATTTCAAGTACCTACATATCTTAAACTTTAACTTTCTTTCATTCATAATAGGCTTTATTCTTTAAAATTTTGATGAACCTATCACACAGTTGTACTAAACCTTTGATTTAGTTACATTTGGTTTCAAAACTATGCTTTATAAATTAAAAAAATAACAATAATACCATAATATCATTAACTTCTAATATTGTCAGTGTAATAATCTCCGATAATACACCCTATAATTTAGTAATTCCATTAATGCCAAAATAATAAAATAAAATAAAATAAATTTATATTTTTCCCTAAAATCAAAAAAGAAAAAAGCAAAATAAATTTGTTGAAAAGAAATCGTTTATGTCTTGACATTGACAAGACATACACTCACACAAAATACTTACAGAAACTTAACACATACACATACAAACATATTATTTACACACATGCACACTTTATCTCATACCAGGACATATTTGTACACAGACATACACAAAAAGAAATATACTTGAACATACAAAACATTTTAACACACCAAAAGAACTCAAGCATTCTCACACTTTCAATTACAAAATGACAGATAATTTCATTTCTTTTTTTTTGGAAAGTTGTTTCTTTATTTTTTATTTATTTCTTTTTTACAAGACTTTTCATTTTGGGAGCTAAAAGAGGAGGATTTTACTTTCCACTGAAGTTTTTCTATTTTTTTTTCATTTTTTGCAAACAATATTTTACTTAAACGCCTAAAAATAAAACTATTAGTGCTGCTTTCGTTGCTGTAGATACTGGTGCAGCATTGTTAGCTTTACTAGAGCTGCTGGTAAAAGTCAATTTAAAATTACAATCTGGAACAACTCAGACACAACTTTCGGGCACACGCTGTGTCATTAAACAATCCTTAATAGCCATGATGTTAATGTTATCGTCCAGGTCAGTGGATGAATTACACGATGTTGTTGTTGTCGATGGAGCTGCCGATGGCAGTGAATGTGAACCCAAAAGTAGGCCAACACCAGTTGTAGAACCTGGTGTACTGCCACTACCACTTAAAGCAGAAGTTGTTTGCGATGTTAACATCATTGTTGAGGGCGAATGATGACCTGTATAATGGCCATGATTGCCACGACTACCCAACGTATTGTGATTATGCAACGTACTATGATGTAGGTTAACACGACCTATGCTACCGCCTACCATCCCACCCACATTACTGGCATTTACATTCGAAGATGCCACAGCGGAGGGTGAGCATGTGGTTGAGGTATGATGTAAACTTGACATGGCTGTGCCACTGCTGCTGTTAATGAGACTATTTAATATGTAACCACCACCCGTCCCAAGACCGGGTGGTAATGTTCCAACACCACTGGAATGCAGTTGTTGCTGCAAGTGAGTAGTGGCTGCAATAGTCGATGTAGAGGCTAAAGATGTGGGTGAACCTATTATGTTGCCCACATCATGCATTATACTACCGCCACCACCGCCTGCAGTTCCTGTTCTTGTTATTGTTGTTGCATGTAACAATGCTGTACCGGATGCTGTAGCTGCTGAAGCTGATGCTGTTGTTGTTGTTGCTGTTGGTGACAACATTGAGGCGGATGACATAAGATGTGTGCGTGCGTTGATTTGATTAAATTGCATGGGAATACTAACTGCAGTCTCACTATTACTAGCACCACCTCCTCCTCCCGTTGGATTCTGCTGCATCATGTTTGTTTCGTAGCTTTTGGTATGTTGCTGTTTAATAAATAGTAAAAAAAAACCAACGGGACATCGGCAAATGGACGTAAGTAGTAATTGTATGTTGTTTTCATGTTATAAGAGAATATTATGTTGATGGTGGTGGATGGTGATGGTTACCATGTTGTAAGCCAAATAAAGTTCCATTTATAACATTTATAGAGTCAAAAGAAATGCATTTAATCCAACAATGATTTCACGTTGTTAAATTCATAAAATATATAAAGGAAGGAAGCATGAAAGAAATAAGAAAAAAGAACGAGAGAAAAAAATACGTTAAGTTTTTATTGTGAACTTTTCTACATAAAACAAATTTGTTAATTTTTGTCTTCCGACTGT
This sequence comes from Protocalliphora azurea, assembly GCA_932274085.1. Lineage (NCBI taxonomy): Eukaryota > Metazoa > Arthropoda > Insecta > Diptera > Calliphoridae > Protocalliphora > Protocalliphora azurea. The sequence continues at coordinate 3,313,028 of OW026520.1, read as the reverse complement.
TCGCCATTTTTGGTCATTTACAATTATAAGGGTTATACACATATCGCTCATTTGCTGAAACAACGTTATAACTGAAAAAATCCAAGTTTTGAATTAACATCACTAGTGCATAGTAAACAATGTGTTTTATTAGCCGACAAAGTCTTATGTACGAGTTTTTTTTTATATTTCACGTATGATCGCGATAAAAACTTTTTATCCAAATTTCATAATCTGTTGTGTATTCCTTGCAACAACGAATTATTTTATTTATGCCTCAGCTATTTTGTAGTCAACATCGTAAAGTTTTCATTCAATATTTTTCAAAAATATACAAAAACTTAAAAACTAAAAATGCGTCTCCTGTAAAAATAATTTTTTTTTTGTTTTCGCGTTGTTGCAGCAAGTGAACGATATATGTAAAAGCATACTTAAATATGTGTAATTGTTATTATTTCGTAATTGAACAAATTAAAATTATGATAATTAAAAAATCGGATATGAATTTTTCTTAAATAAAATAAAAAAAATTAAATAATATTATCTAGTATACAAGTCGAAAATAAAAATGATTTTCTCTTGATGATTAATGTAAATAATTTGATATTTTACATTTTCTCGGTCTAGTAGAAGTAAAGATGAATAAATAGTGAATAAATTTCATTATATTAATTGTGATTTACTATAGTTTTTGTACGAATATTTAAAAATTTAAAAATTTAAATCTATATATATAAAAGAAAGTGATGTTAGTTACTATTGTTATAACTCAAGAACGACTAGACCGATTTTGATGATTCTCACCAATTCGGACCGGTCACCGGCTAGAAAAGGATAATACGAAAAAAAATTCGCGAAAAATCCGCGATAAAAAAAAACTCTTTTTTGTCATAATTTCTTTGCCTTAATAATCATTAAAAATATTTTTTTTAATACAAATTATAACAATTACTGTTTCTGTTTCTATCGAAACGCTTACTTTTTTGTGTAATTTGTTTTCTGGTGGTGGTGTAGAATTCTATTTCCAAACGGTAAGTTCCAAGTAAAGCTCATCATTTAGTGAGGTTGTGATATTTAAAACCATTTGTTGTATTTTTGGCATTCGTTATTAAGTGTTATTCACAATGCCGCGACCCCGGAGATCTAATATTTCGCGTCGAACACGTAATGCAAGTACTTATCGTAATATCGTCAATCAATTGAATATATATGAACGAGAAATCGCACGAGAACAACCCCGTATTAGTTTGGCCCGACTTCGTACATCACAAACGCAGGAAGAAAGGCAGGCGAGAAATGAAACGGCTCGGTTAGCAATGAGAAATCGTCGAGCAAATGTAGCAATTCAACAACTTTAAAATTTTTAATCAACGCATAAGAAGAATTGCTTCAAGTTCTGATTTGAATCAAGCAGCGTTCCATTACAACTGCAATTTCGACTACAGCTCTCATCATTCCGTTCAAAAAAAAGACATTGTCTATCCGCTAACCTTAAGATGAAGTAATAAATAAATATAAATTCAAATTTGCCTTAAATACATGCGTATATTTTTTGATTGAGCCCACATCTACATCATATTTAAATTCTTCTGTAAAAAACACTTTATAATAGGTATTCCTTAGATTTTTATTTAAAGGTCGTAAATTTCGTTAAAATATCAATTTAAATCGTTCAGTAATACAACACTAATGTTTGCTTAGGGCCAGCAACGCGGCTCGGGTCATCGTTCAGTAATACAACACTAATGTTTGCTTAGGGCCAGCAACGCGGCTCGGGTCAGCTTCTACATCATATTTAAATTCTTCTGTAAAAAACACTTTATAATAGGTATTCCTTAGATTTTTATTTAAAGGTCGTAAATTTCGTTAAAATATCAATTTAAATCGTTCAGTAATACAACACTAATGTTTGCTTAGGGCCAGCAACGCGGCTCGGGTCAGCTTCTACATCATATTTAAATTCTTCTGTAAAAAACACTTTATAATAGGTATTCCTTAGATTTTTATTTAAAGGTCGTAAATTTCGTTAAAATATCAATTTAAATCGTTCAGTAATACAACACTAATGTTTGCTTAGGGCCAGCAACGCGGCTCGGATCAGCTAGTTTTTAATAAATATATTACTAATTTTAAAATTCCATAAAGAATAAACACTGTTTTATATTCTCGTAGAGTTATTCAATATTAAAACCGACAGAAAATAGCCATTTTCGGATTTCACATTTCGGATTTCAGTGAAGATCACTAATGATATTGGAAAAATTCTAAACTCTTAGAATCATGGCCCTTTCTGATGTTCTTGTTTAAGTGCTAATAACTTATAAAATATACATGGTATACATTTAGTTGCATAATAAAAACAAAGGTGTTACCTTTACAATTACATTTCTAAAGTTTATTTATATCAAAAAGTTCAAAGGCCAAAGTTTGAAATTACTGCGGGTTAATTGAAAACCTAGTCTTTGAAGAATTTAGGAATTTTCCAAGAAACCATGGGTCTAAATTCAAAACCAAGCTCCTGCCGAGTAACACTACACTAAATTGGACTAAACATGGTACTTGTGATTTTTCCATCGCTATTAGGGAACTAATTTTAAATTTGGAAATACTTTTATCTATTAATTTTTTATTTTTCCTTATTATGATAATCAATGCACATCATTTGATTAGCCTTTCTATACACTAAACCAAAAACGTACATAAATACAATGAAAAAGTTAATTTTTTCAACAAATTTGTACCTTAATTTTGACACAACGTACACGTACGATAAAACAATGCATTGCCATACGTTAACACGTTCGTGGAATAAAATAAACAATTCCAGTGAACAGTATGTTGATTTTAATGAACTCATACGTCATCCCAATCAAACTATACGTTGAAAAAGTACCATAATAACAGGACTGTTCTTTACTTCTGCTTTATTTAAAATTATATTTTATATTTATTTAAAATTATATTATTAAATTTTATTATCTCAGAGAAATGTAAAAATTATTTACAATTCTCTATAAATATTTATATTACATTATACTAAACAATCTAAATAAAAAAATAATTTCATGACCATGGTACTAATTCTCAAAATGATATTATTGTGAACATCTTGTTCGCTGTTTTTATTTACTTTGCAAAATACGTCTTTTTGTCGTTTACATTGCTCACTGATGATGTGGAATATCCATGTAGACACCACATTAATATGGCAACAGCGTTGTACTGAACAAAAAAAAAATAGTTTTAATTATTCGTTAATAAACAAAATTGCAAAAATTAATTCAAATGAATTAAAGTTTTTTAAATTAGCTACCTTCCAAATTATTTTATTATTACCTGTAATATATTATCTGTAATATATTTTTAATAAGAATTAAATTAAAATATTTGATATGTGTATGAATACTTCCGAATAAAAAACCTCTTGACTTTTGCATTGACGATATTTTTTGAAAACCTCGTATTTCAGGCTAATAGCACATTCTTCTGCATCATAATTCTTTTATCAACATAAATATAAATTAAATATAATATTTTAAAATTTGTTTAAAATAGTAAACATTATTATACCTATATATTTAGAAATCCAGCAAGTGTCCAAATTCCAACTTTTGGGTAATTATTAAATTTGTTGTATTCATTATCTCCTGTATGAATAAATATTTATTTATATTTTCAATAAGTCAAATGTTCATGTTTTCTGACATATTTAGCTTCTAATCATTAACTTATTTTTTTTTTTTTTTTTAATTATGTACAAATCACTTTTTTTTAATGCGTATTTTCTTGTTAAACGATAAATACAAACTGGGTTGTTTTCGTTCTCTTTTAACTTTTTGTTTTATTATATTTCCGGTAAGAAAGAAATGGGTTTATTGACTCAATGTACTTATTCATTGACTAATGCTTCTTCTTTATTAAATAAAACTGATAGTACTTTGAATCAATGAATTGTACGCTGAATCGCTGTTTTTATGTATATTATATGTATAAATCAATAAGGAACTAGTACGTTGGATCAACGAATTGATTTACTTATTTTAATAAGAAGTACATTTTATGAATGCTTTCAATGTACTGTTCATAAGTATTTTGATTTTTTCGTTGAATTTTAATGACTGTTTTCTTTGAAACAACGAATTCGTATGTTGAATTAATTAGTTCTTGGAAAGAATCAAAGAATTTCATTCAATGTACTCCATTCCTTTAAATTACTTTTTCCACTGTATTAGAGTCTCAAAAGAATAGGTTTCTAGGGACACTTTACAATAAAGTTTTTTTTAATACCTCAAACTGAAACCTTTATATCTCTCGGCGGGGGATAAGTTTTAAAATTAGACCCCTAGTTTCTTAAGAATATTTTTTTTTTTTTTTAAATAATCTCATGTTGAACACTCTTTTAGTCTAGAATTTATGTTGCAAAACATAGTCTAAAGTAAAATTTTATATATAAATTTTCACTTATTTTATGGAGCCCATAGACACATACTGCAGAGAGATACTGTCAATAAACCCTCAATCATTAATTAAAATTTTATTTTTTTGAAAATAATTTTTTGAAAACAAAAAAGTTTTAAATATTTTTATACACAGAGAAAAAGTGCATATATTTTGAAATTTTTTTAATAAATATTAAGGATCAAACATGACCTTTTTTCCCAAACTTTTTTGATAAAAAATTAAATTTTGTTCATAGATATTATCAAATTGTTCATTATGAAAATTTTAGGAATTTTTGCAAATTTTTTTTTTTAAATCTTTGACTTAGTTTTATTAGGTTTGATTGCAGATGGTAAATTAAAACAGTTATATATGATCATACTGACAACAAAAGCCCTAAAATGGCAAAATTCCAAGGAAAACCTCTTAAAATGGAATATTTAGAAATTTGTATAATTTTGCTTGCACATCATTTTGATAAAAAGCGCTTCTAATCTATTCCCAAAATGTAGCTAAAAATTATTAAAAACTTAAAATTTTCCGAAGAAAATTTCTAACATTTTTTTTATAAATTGCAAATATTTATAAAAAATTTAAATTTATAATGTAATACATTTCGATTTTTGTAGGATTTTAACAAAATATTTTAAATTCTGCAATTCTTAAATGGTATAAATTATGAAATGAATTAAAATATTTAATAAATTTACCATATGTGAAATTATATTATTTGTTTGTGTTATGCATTTTATAAAACTAAATTTATAAGAAATTTTATGCAGTAATATCCTACGCATGTTTTTGAAAGCTTACCAAATATAAACGAAGTAATGTTAACAAATGAAAACATATAGGTTTTGTTAGGGTATTGTGGTGTACCTAACTGTGTATTTACTATAATATTAAGAATTTTTATTCAATTACAATATAACTCATTCCTAATGAACCTAATTTCAGAGATATTTGAGAAAATTTGAAAAAAAAAACCCAAAAACAAGTGAGTACTTTTTTGATTTAAATACATATTAATTTAAAAATATATACTAAATGTTTATTTTTATATTATATATTGTTATCTAATTAAATACTGGTTTCTACAAAGGGGGAAAGTTCAAACGGAAAATAAAAAAAGTTGATCACATGACGACTTTGATCTTTGGATACTAACCCATTGCATGACTTGCAAAAGTCAAATATACTCTTGTTTTCTTAATTTTTTGAGAAAGTAAAATTATTTTCATTATTTCTGTTTTACTTTTTACATTTGTTTAGTAAAAAGCAACCAATTTTTAATAATTTAAGTTATGTAAATAATGTGAATAATTATTTTTTTTTATAGCTACACACATATCTAAACAAATACTAAAATATGAATCTTATAACTGATTTTTTTTTTTTTTTTTTACTTATTTATACAATGTCAACAATTTAAATTATTAGAATTTTGTCTAAAATTATATATATTAAAAATATTTAGGGTTTACGGAAATATATAAATTAGGATTACATGAATTATATTTCTTATGAAAACAATGTAAAAGTATAATATATCCTCTTTCTGAGTTGTATAATTAGATTTTATATCATAACGCTAAATTGTAATTTTTAATATAATGAACACTTTACTTATATTTTTAACAGTTTACCTTATGTAAACGATAAAAAAAAATCAGTAAATGTAAACATTTATTTTCTAGAAAAAGATCTGATTTTTAGTTGTTTACTTTATGTAAACAATGTAAATTATCATTATTTTTTATAGTTTACGTGCAAGTGTGAACAATTGCAGAAATAACTGCCTCATTACTTAGCTTTGAATTATTTAAAGAATGTAAAAAATGTAAATTATTAAAATATTTTCCAAAAATGATATTGAAAATATAATTCGGTTTTATACGTGAATTATCTTCTTTATGTAAACAATGTAATAAAGCTGAATATAACTTTTTTTTGTTTTAAATTAGATTTTATATAAATTTTATATTAATTTTTTACATTATGTAAATTTGACTCGAATTTTTTAAAATTTTACTAGTATCAAGTATAAAATGACAACAAATTTAAACTTTTATTTTAATAGTTGTTTTCTAGTAAAAAGTTAATAATCTCCAGTTATTTAGCTTATGTAAATTGAAAAAGTGTCTCTTTACTTAACTTTGAATTATTTACAGAATGTCAGCAATTATTAAAACATTTTCCAAAAATATATATGGAAAATATTTAGATAAAATTTTTTCACACCTTTATTGTTTATGTTTATTGTTTATCTCATGTAAGCAATGGAATAAAATCAAATATAACCTTTTTCTTTATAATATAATTAGATTTCATATCATTATTTTTTTACAATATGTAGATTTTACTTATATTTTCTAAAATTTACCTAATAAATAACAACAATTACTTTTCAGTAAAAAGCTCTTAATTTTTAGTTATTTACCTGATGTAAATAAGGAAAAAATATTAATATTTTCATAGTTAACGAACAATTCTTGATACTTAAATAAAAAATTGCTTACCTTTTACTAACTTTTACTTATTTACACAATGTCAACAATAATAATGTTTTACATTTTTGATATTTGAATTGTTTACATGGATTGTCTGTCCTATATAAACAATGTAGTAAAATCGAAAAAAAATCAATTTTATTTTTTAGATTATGTAAAAAATGCACTCATTTATGTAAAAAATCTAAATTTTGACATTATTTCAATTGTTTGCCAGAATAAAAACATAGTTTTTTTTATTTTGCTGGCTAATTACTTTTCATTATTATTATTACTATTACTATTATTATTATTATTATTATTATTATTATTATTGTTATTATTATTATTATTATTATTATTATTATTATTATTATTATTATTATTATTGTTATTATTATTATTATTATTATTATTATTATTATTATTATTATTATTATTGTTATTATTATTATTATTATTATTATTATTATTACTATTACTATTATTATTATTTACCTTAAATAAAATAGTAACTAATTCAAATTTTGAATTTATACATATGTTTCCAATCAGTTATTTCAAGATAGAATTTTTATATATTTAACTATTTCTCTAATGTCAACAATATAGATAATTAAAATTCGTTCCCCCAGAGAAAAATCTACCTCATTCATATAGAAAACGATACCATTAAGTGACAACAGTGAATCTGTCCCGTATGTGTTCAAATTCAACACTACATGTTTAAATTATTAACGGAAATTGATACCGCATTAGTATCAAGGTGGCAACATTTCAGTATCGAATTATTAAATTAAATTGTGTTTCCTATTTTTCTATTTTACTATAAATGTAGGAGTACGTATGAACTTAAGAGTGTTTTCGTTTCAATGATTTACATGAGTTGTTTATTTTATATAAACAATATAGTAAAATAAGATAACCTGATATTATGTTATGCAATAAGTTTTTATAAAAATATTCAGAGTCTTAATTTTTCTTATTAGATATATTGCGTAATATTATTTAGTATTGGACATTTTACTTAACCTACTGTCAAAAATACAAGCAATAAAAAAATTTTATAATTATATATATATATATATATATATATATATATATATATATGAGTAGAACCTAAACATTAATTGCTTTCCTGAAAATTAGAAAAACCAAACCAATTCAATGACGCTTTATTTACTAAAAATCTTCAAAAAAAATTATAAAAGCTTTTCTTTTATCTAATATCCGAAACAATTGTAATTTTTACATAAGTTTTACTCCATTTACACTTGATTGATCATAATTTCAACAAACTATTTTCACAATCAATAAAATTCTCAATTATTTGTCATTTCCATGTAAAATCTTTGAAATATTTTTTTTACACCATAAAATAATTAATACAAAACATTCCCATTATTGTTTTATCTAATATTGCTTTTAAAATAACAATACAGTGTTCAAAAAATATGCAATAAATTGGTAAAAATTCATTTGAATCACTTGTATAAAAAATTTAACGACAGACAACTTATATTTATTTTGCATCAAATATGTATCGATGAATGATAAGTAAAAATCTATTGGTTGTAATAACACAAAAAATATTCTACCGAATAAAATGAAAGAAAACAAATAAAAATTCATATTTGTTTGATATTTTTCAATTATACTTACATTCGTACTCGGTGACCATTTCGATGTTGATGTAAAGTGATGGTTAACACTGCCATTTGTAGTAGAATTTGGAATGCCATTTCCAACACCACCGCTGCCACTAACGCCACCAATACTGGCGTTAGCTGAACTGGTCGAACTGCCACTTCCTACACTACCAACTGTATGTATAAATGAAAATGTGTGTGTGTAGGATAAAAACCATGAATGATATGGATGGGAATGATTTTGGGTTGAAATGCATGAATGAAAATGTGTGATGGGGGTTTGAGAATGATTGGTTAGTGATGGAAATTTATTAAATTTTTGTGTTGTATTGCATTCGAATGCAACAAACAATAACACACATACACACATATAGATACAATTGTGCAACATAGCATGCATTGAGTACAATTTTAGAAGATTTGATTTTTGGTTTTACCCAAAAAAAAAAAGAAAGGCAAAAAAGAGGCCATTTATAGTATATGCATACATGATTTGATTTTTTTTAGTATGGTTATATGGATTTTATATTGTGTTTTTCCCCATATTTTCGTTTTCATTTAATTTTTTTTTTTAAATCCGTGAGTGAATGTGTGAAGTAACCGACCATTCAAACAGAGCAGCCAACCAATCGACCATACAACCAACCCAAACAGTAGCATGGTTTAAATTTGTCAGAATTGGTTAAAATTGTTTAAATTGGTTTACAGACAAAATTGAATTAAAATTTTTGTTGTTATTTTGATATATATTTAGTTTTTTTCCAAATACAAGCAAATACGAAGCATCATAGAAATTTGTTATAGAATCGTGTTTATTGTTTTTTTTTTTTTTTTTTTTTTTTTTGAGAAAATATGGTAAAATTTGTTTGATTAAAATTTAAATTTTTATTTTGTTGTGGCCACATAGATAGTTGCAAGTAAAATAAAGAAATAGTGAAAGGGAGATAGAATTAATAAGAGATAAAAATTAATTAGTAAATTTTGTGTTATTTGCTGGTGTCGAAAAATTTCATTTGACACGTACCGTATTGTGATGGTATAACATCTGGGTCACGTTCATCTTCTACAAGATCTTCGGAGGATTTTGATTTAATATCAGTATGTTGCCAACGAGGTTTTTCAATGCCTCCCTATAAAAAATAATAATAAAATATGAATAAAATATCTAACAATAAAAATTCATAAAAACAATATGATGAAATAAAAATATAAATGTGTTTATTGTAGGATATATCTATAAAGATACAAAATTCATACTATTAGGAAGTTATATAACACCATATGCAATTGTAAGAAATTAAAATTTTAAAAATTTTATCATTGTTAAATATATTGAGACATAAAAAGATCTGTAAAATGGTTCATATAACTGCACTAATATTCACTTATAAAATATTTATTACCATAAGCTATTAAAACTAAAATCAAAAGGGGAATTTTTCTCAATACCTTCAATTTTTGTGGAAAAAATAAATAAATAAACATATAATATATTTCTGATAAAAAAAATAATAAAAATTAAATATGCAAACGCTCACTTTTGACTAAAAGTACTTACACTTAATATTTAATTTTAATATTTATTGCAGGTAGGGGAAAGTGAGGAATTACGGCATTTGAAGAAAATTCTTCTTTTTCCGCGTATTATTATTTTCTTTTTTTTTTTTTTTTGCAAAATAGACTACTGTGATATGTTTGTCATTTTTTTATTGAGCAAAATTTCTAGGTTTCTAAATTATATATATATATATATATATATATATATATATATATATTTTTTTTTTTTTAAGTGCTGACGTTTCTGAGGAGGATATCCAAATCATTTGCATTTTTAAATCGGTGAATACAAAATTAAACACTTTATTTTACGCATATTTTAATTGCAAATATGTTTTGCCTCAAGAACATAACACCTTTTCAAATATCTTGTTAACATAAAATTATTGATTTGGGATAATGTACAGTTTTGCCAGGAAGTGGGAAAAAAGGATGCTAAACTGGACTTTAAAAAAGGTCAGAAAAGGCTAAATGCACCCAATAAATAAGGTTAGAAAAAAGCTAATATTTATATTTAAACTCATAAGTTTTTGGTATTTTTTAAAGGTACTGTAATAAAAGATATTGCAGTTAAAAATATATTGTAGTAAAAAATTCGCCTATAACATTTCTATAAAATTTGGGTTATACATATTTCATATGAAAAACTACCCAAAGTTTTGACATGATTTTTCGTCATTTTTGATTTATAATTCCTTTTTGATTAATCATTTCCAAAAATAAAATGTTCGCGATATATCATTGTAGTAGATGTGTTCTTAAATATCAATTAGCGTAAGGTTTATTTGATCACCGATGCTTAGAAATATTGTACAAACCTTCTGAATTTAACAGAAAACCTCCAGTTAGCGCCTTCAGTAATATGTGTACAAATTAAAAAGTAGACTTATGAGACAAAATCGTAAGTTATTCCAAGGTGTATGAAAACTCAAAATTAATTTTTAATTGCGTCAAAAGTGTAGATAATTTTCATTAATTGGTTGTTTAATTAGGCAATTTTATTGCGTTTCAAAAATGACAAAAAGCATTTCGGGCTACTACTGTTCTATTGAAAAATATACATTGCTGTCATGACAAAAAAGAAAATAAAAAATATTTTAATTTAATTTAATTTAATTTAATTTAATTGAAAAATTAAAAATTGAATAGGAAGATTATTTATAAAATTCATATGAAAAATACAATCGCATTATAAATACATTTTTTAAATATTTTTTAATTATGAGTTTTAAAGGAGATATAATATAAATGCTTTTGTTTCAAAGAAATCGTATTGCAATTTAAAAAGTTATAAATATTTAAACCTATATAGTTTATTTAAAAATTTCTATAAGAAAATATCTCGAATAAAATCGCGAGCTCTTCAAAATTTAGCTAAATAAAAATGAAGGTGTCTATCTTACTCCAAAAGAGAAAAAACTGCATTTTTTCATCGATCTTTCTTAGCACTCATGATATGTATAAATTTACAATATTTTGGATATCGCAGTAATTAAAGCTTTTTTAAACCAAAAGTTAATTGCTTCATGTTTATGCTGCTTTAGTGGCTGTCATAAAAATTGTAGTTACTTATGAGTAGACAGACTTCCACCGACTTTTAAAACAACAAAAATTTTTGAATTTTGTATAATTTTTTTTTTTTTTACAAACTTTTTTAACACATATATTGACTGAGAAATCTAGTGCTGAAAAATCAGTGTATCTCTGTGTAATTTAAATAGTTATTATAAAAATTATTTATAAATAAGCTAAACAAAAATCCGGAAACATTTTTAAATTTCATTTATACTCTAACGTCACATATTTTTTTAAATCCACAATAATATAATTTTAATTTTTTATGGCTGGTACTCTTCATTATGCATTTATTACAAAACTGATTATTGCCATATCAAGTATAAAGCTAAATGTAATATCACGTATGTATGTTTATTTAAATAAAACCTTTGTTTGTGAAGTAAAATTTTGTTCACTGAGCTGTCAATCCTATGTGATTTAAAAATAAGATATTTATATGAAAACTCCCTTTGACCATAACTGTCCGTCAAAAAACTGAAATAACTTTAACATGCGCAGACATATGTATATGGGTCGTTATCAAAAATTTTCAACCTGGCTGAAACTGACTTTAATCTCTAAAAATTTTTGTGGTTATACTACACTAAAAAAGTGGGTTATAGATCCGAACTCACAAGACCTGAAACTAATAGAGTGTAAAATTTTAGCACCACAGTTTTAATTCCGTAATGATGATTGTTGTTCAAAGTTCAAAAACTTGAAAGAGAGATAAAAATTACTTAACTTTTTCTCATTCTTCTACACTTTTTGTTCGCGCGTTTATATATTTTGATCCCATGCAATCTAATATAAACTAATCGGACCTTGTAGATAAATTCTAGATCTTCTTTGTTGTTGTGCAGACTTGATGACAAAATTGTTTAATTTTTAATTTTTTTTTTTGGAAATACAAATTTTGAATTTGAATATCTCGTTGATGTGTTCGAAAAAGTCAATGCAGCTTTGAAAAAAGTCAGTTTTTCGCGAGGCACATTCACAGTTTCTAATACAATAGTATGGGTTACTGCGTGAACTTGATTTTTTGCTATTTTACAAAATACAATCATTAAAAATAAATGTAATAAAAAAATTGTATGGACTTTTTGAAAAATATACAAAAGTTGTACTTTTTCTTTTCTTTTTATTTTTATGTAGCAAATTGCAATTTGTACAAATCTTGTATATATAGAAATAGGAATGGCTATAAATATAATGATCATAAATTTAAGTCAAATGTCGGGAAATTTTTGCGGCCCATAGCATGGACCACACGAAACTGTCCATGGCGTAAAAAGTTGGAGTTTGTAATGCTTAACGGAAATGGGGGGCGCATCAAAAAATTTCGAAATACACAAATTTTAAGGACAAAAAAAAAAACAAAAAAAAATCACTTGGTTTAAAAAAGAATCTCCATATTAAATTTCAGTTGCTATTTTGAACTTTCGTATAACATATGAAGAAATAGCTTAGAGTCGATCCGAATTTTTCGAAAAATTTTTAAAAATCTCGATTTTTAATATAATATTTTTTTTTTATTATTTTACTAGGAAACCCTAAAATATGACATACTTGTAAACATTGTTATATATGAAATGATTAACGCGAGCTGATTCTGTATTCATTCGAGTCACTATAAATTTGTAGGAATAAATTTTAATGTGCCATCAAAAAAAAAAAAAATAAATAAAAAAAAAAATAATAATAATAATAACAATAATAATAATAATAATAATAATAATAATAATAATACAAATTTTTTTAAAGGCCTAAAATCAAAAATTTTTGATAATGGCCCATATATATTTACTTATAAATTGCAGAATTTCTAAATCAACAAGTAAACATAGCAATCTGTATCCATATATATACATATGTATATTTATATACCCAACTGATTGTAGATATTAAAAAAAAAAAAAAAAAAAAAATACAAGAATAAATGTTAATGTAATACATACCTTGTATACATCACCCGTTTGTGCCACAACAGCTGTGGCTGTTGCCTTTGTACCATGTTGACGATTGCGACGTAGATTGTGTAAAAATGTCATCATGAATATTTTCAAAGCTATAGCCAAACTAATAATAACAATTGTAAGGACACTCCCCACGATAACGGGTGACAACGTCAAGGATACATCATCATCTACAGTTTTGTTTTATTGTTGTTATTGTTATTTTCCATGTTATTTTTGTAGTTGTTTTTAATATAAAAACAAATATGTGGGTGTTAGAGTGGTCATAAAAAGGGAAGATAAAAAAATATAGTATAAGCAAAAAATAAAATTGAATTGTTTGATTTATAATGAAAAATAAGTACATATATATGATATGTTATTTTTGCTACTGCTGCTGTTGTTACCATTATTATTGCTTTTATTTTTCATTTTGTTGTTATTGTTGCTGTCATTGTATAAACCATTATAATGGCAGGTTTTTTCAGTCAGTCTACTAGTATGTATAAATGTTTTTGCTCGTCAGAGATGTTTGACATGTTGTGGTTTTAATATTGCACTATGGGAATAAATTAAAAATAAACTAAAATAAATAAAACGTCAAATAAAAATTGTTTGAATTATTTAGAAAATATTCTAGTAGTTCTTAACTACACGTATGAATTTAAGAATTTAAGAAATAGTTTACTATTTGTATGTGCTGAAGTTTATATTTCTTAACCGCACAAACTGTATTAAATTAACTACACGTACGAATTTAAGAATTTAAGAAATAGTTTACTATTTGTATGTGCTGAAGTTTATATTTCTTAACCCCACAAACGGTATTAAATTTTTTTCTCACTATTAACACTAAAAGTTTGATTTCTATTGCTCTTTAGGTTTTATTTTATCAACACACCCACTGTGCTTCATGAGTATGTATTGAAATATTCTGTTGTTATTGTTGCAATTTTTTTTAATATTTTTCACAAATACATATGGACATATACACACCGTCAATCATAAAAACTTCTATATAATCACACCTACACATACATACATACGTACACAATTGAACATACAAACACAATTATACACTCCTTTTTAGGCAAGGAGTGCTGAGAGTGCTTTATAGCTGTAGAATGCACACATGTGTAGGTGTATAAGTTCTATAAGTGTATATTTTTATTTGTTTATGTATTTGTAACTTGTTTACATTTGTTTTTGTATAACCATTGTTTGTTGTTACTGTGTTCTTGTTTTTATTTTTGTCATTGCTTTGTTTTGACATCGTTATATTTTGCATCACAATCAATAAAAACAATCATAAATCATAGGAAGGTTGTCAACATTTTTTCCATTTTCAATTTTTGCTGTTTTTTGTCTTTGCTATTTTGCGTGTCATCGTTTTGTTTGTACGTGCGAAATTTAATCCATTTCAAATTGTATGCTAGCATACTCACTCACCCACTAGAACAAACAAAAGCATTTGGCACATAAATATTCACTCATGCTAATATACCTCTCGATGTAACTACCAAAGGTGTTCAATTTAGTTTTTGTTTTTTTTTTTTTTAGCATGTATGAAATATGTTTGTTGGTATGCCGTATATTTGCGTATATATATTTGTTGATATATGAACCAATTAGTATTGGAATTAAAAGGGAATAGCAATAGAAAAAAACTGATTGTATGTACATAGATTGTAGCGTCAAGTTGTTGAAATGTAAACATATGTGATAAACATTTAAATTATAATCACAAAGTTCAGATACAAGTAAAGGCACAAATACTTGCATATGTACATGCATTTACAAACACATGAATCATCTTGGCTCGTATCAGGATACAGATACTTAAAAAACAGTTATTGCACTGTACACACCATGAGTTTTAAGATTTAATATTTAGCAAATATCTTAAACAATATGCATTTGCTGCTGTCATAAATATTAATAAAGTTTAAAATTATGTTTACAATGTAGTCTGCTCTATATATTTATTTATTCATTTATAGCTAATTTTAATAATAACAAAAAATAATTTTTATTTCAATAGTCATTTTGCACAATTAGAATATATATATATATATATATATATATATATATATATATATATATATATATATATATATATATATATTTTAAATTTTATCATTTTTATAATAAATTTGCTTTACTTTGTTTAAAGATTTAAAACACAAACTTAAATGCTCCACTACTCTAACATAAATGTAACGAATAGATATCACTGATGTTAGTGTATACAAAGCAATAACAAAATTACATTTACGTTTTCTAAGTAACCATCCAATTGTGTTCTTTTTACGTTTACATTTTTACATTTATATTTGTGCTAGATAATGGATCCTTAAAATAATAAGATAATGTTATTGTAATGATCTAGGACAAGGATACTTTTTTTTATATTGCACATAATATTTAAAGCTGCTTCTACATTTGCAATATTTACAGTTTTTAAATACCATTCACTTACGTTCCATTTTTATATTTACGGTAGAGTAATTGAGCCTAGAAACAATCAAATGACATTGCAATGAGGTAAGATATTAATATTTTTAATTATATAGGTTATAATATATATGTAAATAATAAATAATAAATATCTGTGGTTTTCGTCTGGGCTGAAAAATGAGATGCGTAAATGCTGTATATATAAATGCTGTCAATATATCCGAGTGGGAAAGGACTTCTCATCATATTCTTAACTCGTTTTCTTTTTCACAGGATATCATTAATGGCAAGAATTTGTCTACCTTACTAAAGGAAGCTCTGAAATAAGTCGGTACATTTGAAATATGACTAAATTACTTTGAGATCTTAGTCTCAAATTAAAAAAAAATCTAAAAATATTGAGTAATTTTAGCCCTTAAAAAGTGAGATATTATACAAGTCTCTAACAGAAGGTAGACAAGAACTAGTCATGGTTCTCTAAAAAAAGCAAGCTTCGTATTTTTACAGAAGATAAGGTGAAGGAATAACATATTTTTTCGCTGGGATGCTTTAATCGACTTTCAAGTAATTTAAGAATAATACCTTAGAATAGGAGCTAAACTATTACAAAATTCCAATAAAATATTTACCATAAAATGCTTTTAATTGTTTTTCTATTTCGTTTTATAAAATACCTTTGTATTCTAGTTTAAAATTCGTTTTTAATAAGATAATTAATATTTTTTTAGAATAACACAGATAAAAGATTAATTTTGCATTCGGTAACTTTTTTGTTGGAATGGTTCCACATCTTTTGAAACACTACTTTATTTTTTACTCAGCTTTAAGTGTTTTTTAAATATATTTTTGCTATGACGCATCACATTTAAAATAGATACAGTTCCAGACACTTTAGCTCATTGGCCTCTTTGGTACGTGGAAGCACATAACGTTTGTTTGATAGTGCTCAGCTAATTTTTTGTTGTATTGATGAGTCTCGAGATCAAGCCAGAAAAATTTAATTTCGTTGTTATTTCTAATGACGGAAAGGAATCTCTTCCGAGAGTATTTATTTGTGTATATTTCTCTGTTAGAAATAGCGTTACCGTTGAGAATTTTTAAAAGGAATTTTTAAAGGGAATTTTTCAAAAAATAAAGGGCCAGCCGCATTAATACCTGAAAAGCTCATTAAAGTTTGTATATTTGATAAAAACAAAAACAAGTATATTGTATCTTAAGAAAATACTTAATTCAATTTTATTAATAAAAAAAGAAATAAAAAAGAATTTCCTATTAGGAGCTTTTTTTAATTCCTTGGTCCCCAGGTTACTTCTTTTAAACTTTTTTGATGAAAGATACTGAGCAATTTAATAAATGAGTCGCATTCCATCCAGAGATGTAGAGATTTTTTCTTAAAAAACATTATTTTACATGCAATCCTACAGTTCGTAAATCAATCTTCTCTCCGATTATCTGAGTAAATTTCGGTAATCGAAACAATTGATGAAAATCAATTGTTTTGTTTTGATTATAAATTTAAAGTATGCATTTACGTGAATTTTGTTAACTTTTCATTTGAAGAAAAATTAATTACGCTATTACAACAAAATTTAGCACGTAGTTAATGGTATAATTTTTTTGCGTATAGTAAAAATTACAAGTCTTAAAGCGTGCACGGATTTTTTCATACATAGTCCTTACCTTGAAATAATTGTATGAACTTATTTGAAAATACATTGTGACAAAAATAAACGCTTCAGTAATATATATATATATAAATATATAATAAAAAATTGGACATAAAATTCCAAATCGTTCGGAGGTTTTTTTAGATTAACAAAACGCTATAAATTGTTGGACTATCCCGTCTTTGGTATTAATCTATGTAATCGTGAGTTTTTTTTCACTTTATGTTCTTCAAAACAGCAGACGTTGTAGTAAATACAGAGCCTTTTCTGTTTATACACAAGAACTCAAAGGATAGTGTTTTGAATTTTGATGAAATTCGTCCGAAATTAAAAGGCTTTAAATATTTGATATTATTCTATGAGTATAATATTTTTTAAATAATGCTTTGAAAGATTTTTATTTCTACATTTAAAAATATTGCTCCAGTGAAAAAAACTGACTGGAAGGAAATAATTGTAAAAATAAGTAGTTTTTGCCACAGAGAAAAAAAATCATATATTTGAAAATTTTGTTCATAAATATTATGAATCGAACATGAATTTTTTTTCCCAAACTTTTTTTCATAAAAATAAAATTTTGTTCATAGATATTATTAAATTGAATTTAATAAAAATTTTACGCATTTTCCAAAAATTTTGCTAAAATTTTAATTTAGTTTTATTAAATGTAATTTAAATGCTAAATAAAATAGTTGTTCATGAAAATATTAACAACAAATCCCTTTAAATGGCAACTTTACAATAAAAAGCTGTTAAAAAGTAATGTATCATTTTAATAAAAAAAACGCTTCTATTATATAATTCTGTTCCCAATATTTATTCAAAAATCATTAAAAACTAAGAATTCTACAAAGAGAACATGCAAGTTGAAAATAGAAATGAAAATTTAAACAATTTGTTTAAGTCTTCTTGACTTTTTATTCATTTCAAAAAATAAAAAAGTGTTAACATTTAAGACATTATTCTTAAATATTATGAACTAAAATCAATTAAAATAAATCTTCATATTTAAGAAAACTTTTTTCTGTGTGTTTATGAGTATTATTTCTTAAATTAAAATTTTTTAAAATAAATGTTTTCAGATAAAAAAAATAACCCATGGGTATGAGTGATATTTCGTAAATATATATTATTGTTTATAACTCATACGCAGTGTTGTCAGTTTACCCTTCCTAAGGCTAAATCTAGCCATTTTATTTTGCTTTTAGTCTAAAAGTTTTTAGTTTTAGCTTCTACTTTTATTCTAACCTTTTTTGATTTTTAAAAATGCCTTAAAAAAGATAAAATGTTAAAATTTCAACTACGAAGAAATTAATTTCTTATTTGATATTACAAATTTTGTTTTTGTGTTTTTTTTTTTTCACAACAAAAATTGTGATTTTTTATATTTAACTTATTTTTTATACATTTTCATTGATTCACCAAATCGAAAATAACTTAACTAATTTTATGAACTTAATTTAACGATTATTATATTATACTGCATTAACCGTAGAATCTATTTATGAATATAATTAAAAAAACATTATAAAAGCAAAATTTTAAAATGCTTAAAAGAAGATAAACATCGAATATATATATATGTATATATATATATATATATATATAAATTTTATTTGGTAGATGTCAATTACATTTACCAACTAATATTTTTTTCTTCGAAAATCTTTTGCCTGAAATTTTTTTTATTTTTTGGCCTATATTTAACGAAAAAATTTTTTCTTTAACTCCCGTTGTCATCTTAGTTAAAATATGAATCATTTGCAGTATATACATATATATAGAAAGAATTAAAAAAATACAAATATTTTGAAGAAACTAGAAGTTTGATTTTCATAAAATTTTCACAATAATATAACAAGATATGTGTCCACCCAAAACTGACAATAAAGAGTTTTTATCATTAGCACACTGCTTTTAACCAGCGTTGAAAGTTTTTTGCAATAAAATTTAGAATTTTCTTTCACTTTTTACTACTTAACTCTTGTAAAATTAAAACTTATTTCCATATACAATAAAAACCTTAACAAAATTATTGAACAAGCATGGAAACTGTAACCTAACATTCAAAAATGGTTTACCCTAAATCGCGTTATTCACATTAAGAACGCTTTTAAGTTACTAAGCTCTTTACGGGTAATCTGCTCTAGTTCATGCAGTGTGTGACTCCCAAACCACCTAAGTCTTAATCGCTGAAGCCCTCAGAATGGCAGAGTATATGCTCCACTGTCTCTAGTTTCTCTTCATCATTGCTCATCCTTCAGAAATCTGACATGCTCATGTCTCAATTACTAGTCATCTTCTCTATTATGACCCTTAGGCTTCTCTGACTCATAATAAGAAGATGTTTCGAATGTGTTAGTTTAAGACTAGGCTATAACGCTCTAGATATTCTGCAGTCCTTTCTATTCTTCCATTTATGATTTGTTCTGTTTAGAGTTCATTCTCTTATGGCCCTAAAGCAATATCCTATTTGAACCCTAACTATTACCTCCGCAAAGACTTATCCTGCTCAGAGCCACTGCCTACTAGATCATTGGCTATTTCATTACCAAAAATATCACAGTGGCCAGGAACTCAATAGAGTCTTATATTGCAGATATCCATTAAAATTCTCAATTCCTTCTTTACTATCCACATAGATGGTTACGTCAGAATCCATTTCAACGTTTTCCTCTACTAATCCTAAGACCTTATAAGTACCAATAAATTCTGAAATACGCAGCAGCTATCCGACAATCTATAAGACCGTCTGATTTTCGTTTCCATAAAGTAGACCCCCGCCCATGTGCCTAATTCCATCTTCGAGACATCCGTAAAGACAACTCAACCTCCATGGAACTTATCCGTTTCAGTTCAGAGGTCCTTACTAGAGATTTCAATAACGGAAGTAGATCCGAAATGAATTGTAGTCCCTACATAAACCATAGAAGCGCCTGTGGATAGTGTCTGACCATTAGTATGCTATCATGCCCCGCTCTGAAATTTTTATTAATCCCAATTGCTTCAGTCAAAATAAGCTCCGTGCAGCCATACCTCTCACGAATTCCTCAATTGGAATAAGGTGGATAATGATGTTTACTGCTACCTGAGGTGTGTTTCTCATGGCAGCTGTAATGATAATTGAAGCACACCTTTGAACTTTCGAGAAAAGGTTCCTATACGTTCCTTTCCTACCAAATCGAATATCCAAAAGTTAGGATAGGCCCCACATCGGAAATCTTATTATTAATCGTATTTTCTTATACTCTTTATCATCCCATTTATATATTCCTCTCAACAATTTAAATACGATAAAAGGTAATTTTCTACATTTAAGTTCCTAAATATTTAGCTAAAGTCTACAACACATATACGCCCCTTACTTAGTACGTAAATACTTTTTGTTTTCGCTTACCAAATGCATAAGGTACAGTAGAAACTAACTATAAGAGTATGTTTGCAAATAACCCCAAAAGAGAAATGTAAACAAAATAAAATGTTAAAGAAATGTAGAAAGAAGGAGAATATAAGAAGACAAAATGAATAAATATGCCTAAATAAATCTTGCTTTACCTAATGGGTTATATAGCAACACAATATTCGTATTTAATTCTAACTTAAATATGCATACAGCGTAGGTTGTTAGAGGAGTTAGCATAAAAATAATTTAACCATAAAAAGGAATATGCCGCCAACCGATGAATAACAGAAGTTATTTCAATATGTAACAATCATGATACCATAATATATCTTTATTACAATTTGTGAAAGACTTTGTTTAGGATACTTATATAATTCTGATCTAAAAGTTGAGATACAATTTTTTCCTAAAAGTGGAATAAACTGCGAGTATTGATTTCTGTATGTCATTTTTCCATTCATTCTTTAAAAGGATTATTATGTCATTTCATGTCAAATGTCTAGAAACTATCGATCTTGGTGACAAATCTAAAGTTATATTCTAATACATTTAGTCTGAATAACTTTAGTATTTTTTTTAGTAAAAATATTTCAGCATCTATTTGGCTTACAGTGGACCAAAATTTAATTTAATTTAGGGAAGGCGTACAGCACTTTGTTTATAGTTTGTTGCTCATTAACACATCGATAAATACTTTTCGAAATTATATATATATATACATATATATATATATATATATATATATATATATATATATATATATATATATATATATATATATATTTATAGACCACACTTTTGTCCCTCTATTATTATGAAATTAGGTACTTGAGCCTATTTTGATCCAATAATGTATCACAATAATTTTTTTTCCGAAAATTGGTCAAATGCTCATATATATTTCAAATACATCCGTATTTAAATGACATTCATCACAGATGAATATTATTTAAGCAAACATTATGCTACCATATTTCATTAGGATCGGCCCATAATTGACCTCACCACCCACTCAGAAAAAAATTAAGTAAATAAGATTTTTATTTTAAAATATTATTACTTCAGTTTTATATATATATATATATATATATATATATATATTTTTTTTTTTTTTTTTTGTTGAGATACCTTAGAATTTTTTGAAAGTTTGTTTTCTTTTAAATCGAAAAGAAATCCGCAAAATGTTTTCATACCACACATATTAAGTAAAAATATAAATTTTTAATTTCACCCAAGCTCGTCGAAAAACTTTTTGAATTTCGAGGCCCATAACTCAAAACTAAGAGCGAGCCAGCAAAATTTTTTACATTACTTTAATAACTAGCAAGAGTACTACTGAAACTCTATAAAATTTTTTTTAAAAATCAAGTGGGCCGGTGATCCTTATTTAAACCATGAATTTTTTTCCTTATTACAAAACAATTTAGTGTTAAGATTTGCTGCTGTAGAACAATTTAGTATATTTTGGACAATTTGGCACTTTACCAATTATATTTTTTAGCAACACTGCTCTGAATTGGTCAAAATAATCACATGAATTACAGCAAAAAATGGAAAGAAATACTTATTAATACTAAAAAGAAGTCTAATTTGAATCCACCCGATGAAATCCAAGAATGCAATTCTCGCATTCGTATACTAGCGGATTCTTATACGAATGTGCCAATTTTTTTTACTTTTGGGATTTTTTTATTCGACATCGGATAAAATGTATCTAAATTTCTAATGATTGCATTCGATAATATGCGATCATTCGGACGTAAGATTGCCTTTATAATAACTTAATAAATTTAAAGAAATCCAACATTTTTGTAGTAAAATGTCAGGGAGATCACATCAATTACTCCCAAAAAATTAATGACAGTTAATAATTTTTTAAGCTTTTATTAAGTACTTATCTTTTTTCGTACCTTATTTTTATTATTCTTGTAAAATGTTTGTTTTAAATTTATAAATATAATTATTTTGTAGTTTTTTTTCATGTAAATGTTAATAGAAAATATGAAACAAAAGAAAAAATTTAGAATAAATTTAGGTTGAGTTTTTTTCTTTTTTTCATTTGTGTTTTAATTGTTAGTGCAATGACTTTTACTCTACTCTTAGGACATTTCTATTTCGAATTTTCATATACGAAATGTGCTGTATTTGGTTTTACAGTGGAACTTTTTTTCAGAGAAAGTCAAGTGGTATTAGATTATTTCTAATGACAGATACTATGTCTGCTGTTTAAGCTTAAAGTTAATCCGAATGTCATAATGGAATATGTTATACATCTCAATGTTGGCCGCTGGCAAATGAAGTTATGAGAATGCGGAAGATTTCTGTATAATTAGTCTTTCGTTTTTCAAGCTCAAACACTAGATTCATGGGCAGTTGTATACGACAACGAATTTAAAGAACCACACAACTATCAAGCAGTCAGTATGCTTATCTTAAGGGTCGCTCTACGGAAACAGCTCTATATTAGGTTGTAACAGAGATTACTCTATTGTAAACAATACACCACGACAAACATAGCTGGAGCTTCCACTAAATTGACTACTATGTGATTCAACATGCTCTTACTACTAATCTAGATGTTGAAGATTACACCAGCAACTGGCGTTTTCCCGTGTTAAAGTCAAGAATGGTAACGCTTATGAGAAACTGTAGTAGCTTTAAACTCTATTTTAAAGCTACTTGAAGACTATTTCCGTTATATATGTAAGTATTTAAAAAAAAATGTTTATGTTTTTGACAAAAAGTTTACATTTCTTTTAATTTTCGGATGATAAGACTCGTTCCGAAAAAATATATTTTGCTGCTCGCATGTCAACCAAATGTTCGCTACAAACACATATGTTTGACTTTTTCGTTGTCCAATGTTTCCACTTAATTTCAAATAGTACTCGTACATTAATATGTACAAGTCTTAGATTAAGCTGCCATTAATGTAATGTATCAACTCAGGGTTAAAAATTATGCTTTTTAGCAGAAAAATAAAATGATTAAAGTGGTTAAAGTGGTTAACAAAATTTATTATTATTATTGTTAGCTAGTTTGTGCTTTACATAAAAATTAAATTTTTTGCTAGTCTTCAACAGAAGTGAGTTGTTGCAGTGAAAATCTGTGATATCAGAAATTATGTAGACGGCTCTAAGATGAATTTTAATGTTGAATCCGGTTTTTCTCTGGTAGTCTTGAGATACGTATCATCTCCCAAATGGCGCAGTCTGTTTTAGGCTGAAATGTTTTGCTAACCATAAAACATGTTAGCTATTATAAGACTGAAATATTTGTTTTAATATTGGAATTTTTGTCGGCAGTCAGGTGGTATATCTGAAACTGACATCTTAAAATACTATGTCCATATTAGCGAATAAATGTAAGTAAGAGTTGTCAAGGCTAGGTCGAATATTTGAGATTACCTTTGGTTGGGTTTCTGCGCATAGAGAACACTTTGGAAATGAAGAGGTAGACGAGCTTTTCATATACGTTCTTAAAGAAGCTGACATAATCCGAGGTCACCAAATTGATTTCACCTTCTTTTGACATCAAACGTACAATGACACTATCGAGAGGATATATTGAGGTTTCTGTCTATATTAATAGGCCACTGGGCATATTTTTCAAACATGGAAATCGATCCCGATTCCCCATCAATATCAATTGCCGCTGATATAAGAGTAGAGAAAAGGAAGAAACAGTTTTCTATACCTCACAGCTGTAAGTTGGAGGAAGTCTAGGAACATGCACATATTTCTAAGAAATAATATATCTAACACGTAGTATGATTTTATCAAAACAGGGCCATTTCGATCCTAATGAACGAAACGAATTTTAAACTCCAGTTCCGTGATTTTTAATTGCTGATAAGCAACTTAGAATCAATGTTTAAATTGTTTTTATTATTCTACCTGTATTCTGCTTATCAATATGCATCGCATTTATGATATCTAGTATCTATATTTCTAGAATCTTGTAGGGAAAAAATAATGTTCAATCTATTTCAATCTATAGGTATCGCATGTGCAAATTATATTATACATTTATTAATGAAAAATTTTCCGCTCGGTAAGAGAAAGAATTTACACCAAATCAAGTATATTAAATATTTGTGAAGTTTCTGAAGAACTTAGTTTTAAAACATACCCTATAGAAGATCAAAAATAATCACAGGTTATTTATCTGCAATGAAATTAAACATATTTCATTTTAAATATTAGTAAGAGAAAGAATTTACACCAAATCAAGTATATTAAATATTTGTGAAGTTTCTGAAGAACTTAGTTTTAAAACATACCCTATAGAAGATCAAAAATAATCACAGGTTATTTATCTGCAATGAAATTAAACATATTTCATTTTAAATAATTATTAAACCCTAAGATACGCATAGAAATGTTAGTTCAAACTTCTTAATTGTTTGAGTACTGATTTATTTCTCAAAAAATAAATTTCAATTTCTTCTTCCACCCACAGCCCACGTAACAACTCATAAAAAAAAATCACTGTAATGACAAAAACTTTAAGGTAGGAGAAAACAAACATGTCGCCAAAAGCAAAATAAGTAGAAATAAAATCAACAGTAAAAAAACCTCATGATACCTACAAAAGCAAATATTTATGGAGAATATCTGGTACTTAGTAATGCTTGTTTCATTTTTCCTTTTAGCCATATCGACAACAATAATAACAACAATATCAAACCACATTACTCAAAAACACCTGTCGAATCTAACATGTCATCAGGTAATCAATCAGTGTGTCGTGGCTTAAAGGAAACTAAGAATGAAAAAAATCTGTAGAATACTAAAAGAAAATCACATGTATACATACTTAAACGTACATGAATTTAAACAGAAAAGTGACATTATAATGATAAAAATAGCTGGAAACGTTGGAAACATTTTAACGCATTAAGGGCTATAGAGAGTGTGTTTGCAAGAACATCTGATGATAGTAAATAAAAAAACAGCAACAACAACACAACAACGCTAGGAGTTTTATTAAACGCCATTTTGATTTTATTATGGTTGGTATAAGAATATGACTTTGTATTTTATTTTGCACTTACCATTTTTAAAAGCCGTTGAACCAATAATGAAATCTGTTAGCGGATAAGAAGGACTACGTCCTTTTTGGTTAAAAGCATAAATACGCAACTTTAATGAATTGTTTTCTTGTGTCATCAGCGAAGTCAATGAATCCAAATTTTCCAAAGAAAATTGAGGTTCCTCGGGATTTGTAACATTGAATCTGTAATGAAAAATAATAAGTGTAAAAAGAGATTATATAAAAGTAACTACGATAAAATATTTTTTAAAAATGTTGTTATTATATATTGAATTTTTTTCTTTGCCTCTTAAGACTAGAAAACTTGAAGAAATTCAAATTTTTCTTTTATCATTATTTTACAATCAAATCAATTTCCTTTCAGATGAAATTTTCTTTTCATTTCTGTTTTTATTTTTTATATATAATGAAATTGTTGTACCTTTTTTTCTGGATATTTTCTGGCATTTTTGCATAATATTTTTACGATTATTATTTATATTTTACACAAGCTTTAATAAAATTATTTATGATTTTTTTTTTTGGATTTGATTTTTTATTTTCATTTTTTTCTTCTTATTTTAAAAACATTTTACGATTATGTCTTGCCATCCACCACCAAAAAGATTATCAATTCAAATTTTATTTATATTTTATGGTGAGAGTTTTAGGTGGGTAACATCCGGTTGTTGAACAGTGGGTTGTCATAGCAATAAATGTGAATATTTTTAATATAAAAAAGTAATTAAAACTATTAAAATTCATTCGTGTTAAGAATAAGAAAACAAATTGTTGGTGCGCTGGCGGAGAGTCTTATTATAACATTTTGTGGCATTATTAGTCATCCATCCTCCCACCAAAGCGAGATGTGAAGTTGCAAAAACTCTTATGTGTAGATTTTTTTAGGAAAAAAATTACTTATTGTTTTTTTTACACATAGGATTTTTGTTAAGAACCCAAAAACTAATTTAGAACAAAATTATTAAAAAATTATTTAAATATTATTGCATTTGTTACCAAATCAGATTAGAAAAAATTCGAAATGTTAGCTTGAATACAATTACACTTTATTTTATTTCCTATTTTAAAATTTAAATAAAATCTGTTTTGAAACATTTAATTTATTTATTCTTTACTCACAGAAGAAAATTATTTGAATACTTTTATTCAACCCCAGCAAAAAAAGAATATCTAAAGAAATCAATAAGATCCTGAACTTGCGATCCAGAAATGTTGCAAATTCGGATCATTTTCAATGAATTTAGGCTTGTCATTGGAAGATATTCTCTTTTTTGATATATATTTACTGAGTACGAAGTCATGTTCATGATATCACGTAAAATTGATTTTTATGTGCTTTTTTATTACTTCAAGAAAATTATTTTTAATTTTTATATAAACCAAAAAATTTTTATTAAAAAAAAATATGGCTGAAATATTTTCAATCAAATTATTTTTTGATTTATAATATTTTTTTCACATAAATGTTTTGTCCCTAATAATAATAAGTGCAAAGCAGTAGAAATAAGTTAAGAATATTATATGGATAATATAATCAGCTGAAATATAAATTGTTTCATAAAAGTCGACTGGTGTATGATTGTTTTTAATCCGATTTATTCCGATAAAACGATTTCATTTTTTATTTTCTGTTTTTTTTTTTTTTTTTTATTAAAGATATTGATATATTAATTACAAAGATTATAATAAAAGAAAAACTAAATAATTTATTAATTTTTTTACGTTAATAAATATTGATTAAAAATGAGTAAGTTAGAGATTTAAATTTTTATAAAATGCATGAAAATCTTTATGCATATATTTTTTAATGATGTAAACTGTTAAATTTTGATTCCCCTATTTTGGGTTTTGCTTCCTACGAAGATACAATTTCTCTTCGAGGATATTTGTTATGGTAATAATCTCCAGTCGTCTAGGTGTCTAACTTTGTATATTACTACATTTTCTTTATATAATAATGTCCACAATGCGTTCCCCAGAACTTTAACCAGGTCTTATTGAATTGAAATTTATAATGTATTACCATACTCATTGTCATTGATCTTTTTTTATCGTAATTATATTAAATTCTGGTCCATTACTTCTAAACTAAATGAGTGTTCACCTTGAAATTTTACAAGAATATTGAGGAGAGTTACTTGGAAAATGATTATAGCAAAAAATATAATATTAAAATCATAATTATAATAAAATACCAACATAATTATAATAAAATACGATTCTCATATTAATTTTGTTAGTTTAAGTAACTAAATTGAACATTAATTTGAAATAGAATTAATCACAACCAAATTTAGTAATGTGTGTTCAATCACAATAACAATTTTTAGTTTATGCAACTAAAAATGAGTCTTTATAATTAATTATCAAATTAAAAATATTCTTACGGTTATAGTTGTTAATTATTAATTTAGTGTACAATAAAAACTCGATTATAAGAAGCGAAATTTTATTTTAAAATCCTATTGAACTTCAAAGTCGAAAATAATATTATTCATAACAATGTTTTATCATAATTAAGAATTAAAAAAAAAATATTTCTTAAACAAATGGTTTCTGCGTGATTTATGAACCAATTTTCAAGAAACAAACATAAAACATATATAAAATTGATTAAAAAATAAAAATAATTATAAATAAAATTTTGCGAAAAGTTAAATGAAAAAAGTTCAAATATAAAAAATAAATGTGCGAAAATAAAAAAACAAGGTAATGCGCTGTCAATAAATTTAACTTGCCAATATTTTTATTGGGCCATCTACCGTTTGGCTTTAATGAAAAAATTAATGATTTTTTGCCTTCCCGAAAAGTTGTTCTCAAATCCACAGAACTTTTCCTCAACGCAACGTCGATTCGTAAAAATTTAAAAAAAGTATAAGCTGCGTCTGCTCAACATTTACGTTGTATATATTAAATGATAAAAATATATAATCTTTAAAAATTGTTCGCACATAACTTACACCATTTTTGTTCGTATCTAACTAAACCTCTGACCATCAGGATCGTCTTAAAAATTTTTCATATCCGAGGTGTACAATTTTGGAATCTTGTGGACCCGCCGCCGTTATTTCTACATGTTCCAGAGCTAAAATTAATCTAGACTACACTTCTACTATAATTATGTGCAATTTCATTGAATCCGAATGCTTAATTTTAGAGTCCAAAAAAGCAGTAGCATTTGTTTTAGTACCATAGTTGTTTTCGGCGATCGAGACCAGATCCAAAACTCAACACTCTGTTAAACTAACCAAAATTGAAGTTAAAGAAAAATTAATTTCACTTTATATATGTATGTATGTACTTTATTTATTTTAGATTTTTAACCATAATATAATATATTATAAATAAATAAATAATGAAGTTGAATAACAGTGACATTAGGTCATCTGTATATAATATATGAATTCTATATGTATGTATAAACATGTTAGGAAATATTTTATAAAAATTCTTCAATTATAAGCTTTGTATATTTTAAAGCATTGTTCACACAATTGTAAAGTCTATTCCACCCATTGAGTTTTTTCGTTTTCTCCAGCAATACATATTGTACATGTTTTGCTTTGAGATGAATAAAAGTTATTTGCATTCAAAGGTAATAAATCCGATCTTAATCTAAAAATCATAGATTTTTCTTTTTAATCTTTTAAGTGATTAATATAATTAAGTTCCATGTCAGGATTTAAAAACGAGTTGCACTATTAAGAACTAGATGTATCATTTCTTGTTGGGTTTTTGATTTCCGTTGTTGCAGTAATACATTTGCTTTATAAATCTATTCTTGAGCCGAATCTTTTTCTTTCAAACGAAATCCGAAATTATTGCTTATTTTGTTTATTTCCTTCGCCCAAAACTTGAGCTACATATGCTTGAATTGACCTACCTACAGCTTGAAAAAGTTTCCATTTAGCCTTAAGGGTAATGTTGGTTTTGTTCATGAAACTGCACCATATTGCATTAATGCTATTTTTCGCTGATGTGTTTCTTTTTTCCACATGATTAGAGAAACTTAGTTTTGATATTAGAATTACGCCCAGATAGATATATTTATTCACAATTCTTATTGGATGATTTCTATAGTAAATTACTTCATTTACAGCTAGTCTACCAGAAGTCAACTAGTCTACCGGAAATCAAAAAATATATTAGGATTTTTTTACTATTTAATAACTTGTTCTTAAATTTGGATGTTAGAAAAAGCTGATATTAGAAAAAGAAATTCTGTTCATCTACAGCCAATGACAGTATTTTTCGGTCCATTTACCAACTTGAAGGCTTATGTCACACTCCTTGATAAAATCTTCAATTTTGATCATCCTTTGGAAGCAGTGGAAAGTTGAATATTTAAGAGAAACTAAAATGATTCAGAATTTTATACAAAAATATGTTTTATAAATTTCTACACAGCATGCGCTTATTATCAATAATATAAAATCTGTCTGTTATAAGCTTTTACGTTAACTAAATAGTTCCAATTTGTAATTTTTTAACACATTTTTTTTTAATTATTATATGATTTTAATTATATAATAATGTGTATTCATGATTTACATCCTTTTTAATACATACACTTATTTATATAAATTACATAAATAATTTGCATTTAATTTAATACGTGTTTTTATGTATATAAATATTATTAATTTAAAAACATATTGATATAAAATAAAAATATAAAAGATCTTAACAAATAGAAATTGCTTTTATTTAACTTTTTCCTTGAGAGTACCGGTTTAAATAATAAAGGCAATTAATTTTTTCAGTTAGGACTGCCAATTCTTTTTTTATTTCATTTGCATGAATCATATATTTGGCTGCAAGCACAATATTTTTTCAATACCGATATAGTTAACTAATAATATTGGCTGCCACATATTTATGGTTACTAAAAGTCAATTATTGTTCTAAAATATATGGTGCTAATAAACGAAATTATCAGTAGCTATGAATGAATTGTAGGATAGTAGGTGTAATCGAACAAATTCGTTAGCAAAAAAATTCGGTTGCCACAACGAATATGTTTTTTCTTTGAACATTTCATAATTCTTTTTTTTAATAATTTAGAAATACCTTTTTTTAATATATAATGATTTGATTTTTTATATTTCCAACTTTGATAAAATTAAACTTTACAAATATCGTTGCAAAGTTAATATTTTTGTCTACAATATGAAACCAATCAATTTTTATTTTAGAAGTTATTACCGACTAAAAAAGTCAAAATTTTTTTGGCATTTTTTAAATTTTCAAAACTTAAAACTTTTGAACCAGATAGGACCTAAAGTTTATATTTAAGAAACAGTTCCAATAGCCAATATCTGTAGTGCATTTCTTTGTAATCGGAGATATCAAATCAGAAAATTGATGTTTTCTGTCCGTCTTGATATGAAATAACCATTTTATAAAATTTGTAAATACTTTGTTTTAGTTTAACACAGTTTGAGAATTTTTTTTATAAATGGTTTTATTTTATAATAAAATTAAAAAAAGAAATTAAAAAAAAAACTTGTAAAAATTTATTTTCAAGAAACAGTTATATAAAGTTATACACATAACTCATTTTGTTGGAACGTTTCAAATATGACTAACACAAAGCTGATTTTGCTAACTGCTAAACCAATTAATTTATATTAAAATAGTTTAGTGGATACACATAACACCAATAAAGCCTCAAAATGATGCAATAAAAAAAAATTGAAAATAGTCACATAACCGATCACGTCGGAGCAGCGACTATAAATTTGTTTGAGAAATTTTATATTTATTTTGAAAAAGAAAAATAAATAATATTTTCTTAATACTGCAATTATTTAATACGTTTAAATAAATTTATTTCGACGACTGTTAGTCGCGTTGTTTACTCGTCTCCAGTCATTAGATTCTCCTATACAGAGTTTTTTAAACAGTCGGAGGAACCACAAGGAACATTATTTGCTGAAAAAACTTCTTAAACAATCGCTGCGTTATTCCTTTTAATATAAATAATTTAAAAAATTAAATGAATTTTTTATTCAAACATTTACGGCTGAATAATTTTATTTCTTTGGATTTCTTTTAATAAAAATATCGAAAGATTTATTTGAATTTTTTCTATTTGAATAATATATTTTTATTATTTAAATAATATATATGAATATTATTCAAGGTTGGAACATTCTGATCTAAAAAATTCCCTTTTGAAAAGATATGTTTTATTTTTGATTAAATAGTATTTTCTTTTTTGAATTTATTTTGTTCAATCAGAAATAAAATAATATACAAATTAATTTGATTTAGCATAAATAGAAATCCGTAATATTTTTATTTAAAAATTAATAAATTGATTAATAAATATTTTAAATTAGAAAAAAAATGATAATAAAATAAAACGTTTTTAAGGTTTTTATTTTATTAATAAGAAACAGCTATGCTTCATATGTGTAATTTTTTTTAATTTCTTTTGCCATTCGCGAACGCCAAAAGGTATCGATTTTTTTTCAAAACACAAGTTTAGTAAATGGCCAAGTGAAAAATTTAAAATGTCCAAAATTAAAAAATTGAAGTGAATTGACAAAATAAAACGTTTTTTTTTTTTATTCTCCTGACAGGTAGTCAAAAAACACATAGGGCTTTTCGTCATTATAATTATGATAATAAATTTGTATGATTTTTATACATATAAAGCACCAACTTTATTCTTTTAAGCAGTTTCAAACATTTTCTGTTGTTCTACATATCGTTTGGAATAAATTCTAATTCATATGTTCCACTGTGCCTCAATAACAGATAAAGTAAAATAAATATGGTCTATAAATATTGAATCTTTTTTTTCTCATTTCCGCATCTTTTTACCAGAAATCGACGAGTGCTCTAAATACATTTAAATACAATAAATATCACTCATTTGTGGTAATGGAATGTATTAAAATAACATTTATATGATGATATTTTTGTTTGGTTTTTGTTGTTGTTGCTGGATTCCTTTTTTATTATTTACTTACTATTCAAAAGATTTTTTTATAGTTTTCGGTATGTAATTTGATAAGAAAGAAAACAGATACCCAAATTATGTATAATCAAAATGAGATTATTGTTTTTATTATCGTTTGTATTCTTTATGGTAAAATTTGAAATAAAGGGTGTTTTAAAATGAAGGGCTTTAAAAAGCAATGAATACATTGAATATTTTTGCTATATTGGCAGATTGGAATTTTCAATGGTTTGGGAGTTAGATATATTATTACCATCCATAACTAACAGATTGCCAATGAGTCATTCCATTTAAAAGCAACACCTCTTCCGAATTTTATGATGTCTGGTACAATCATCATACTCATCAAAACTAAAACCAGTGTTGCCAGATGAACTTTCATTCGTGAACAAATTTTCGTGCGGAGTGATTTGGGAATTTTCGTAAAATACATTTAATCCATTTTCGATAAATTTTAATTTTTAAAAAAAAGCTTCAATAAGTTTAAAATTTTGTAGATAATTGCGATGAATTTATTATATAAATATTTTTCGTTAAATATTCAATTTATTAAATAATACATTTATTTCATTTTCGATTAATTTTAATTTTTAAAGAAAAACTTCGATAAGTTTTCAATGTAATAATGTAAACATTTTTCGTTAAATATTCAATTTATAAAATTTTGTTGCTAGTTTTCTATTCAAATTTTCTATAAGATTTCTATGATTCTATGATTTCTATGTATAGAAAATATTAAATTATTATTTGTGGTTTATGTGCCGTTTAAGCCAAACAAAAACCAGTAGTTTTTGGCTTTATTATTTTTTTATGAAAAACCTTTAATTCCACTGGTTTTTGTTTGCAAATCAAAAACAATTTGTAATTAAACTTTTTTGAAAACCAAATAAAAACTACAAAAATTATTATCTGTGAAACAGTCTGTTTAACAAATTTCATAATATTAAGTTCTCATGATTTTCGGTAAGTTTTTAATTTGTAGAAAAATTCAATATATTTCCATAAATTTCTGATGGAAAAATATTTTTAACATTTCCTTTTAATAGAAAATTTTTTAAAAATTATTTTTTTATGAAAATTTCGATAAATGTTTTTATTAGAGAAAATTTTCATTAAATGTCTTTTTTTAGGAATTTTTGACAAATTTCCTTTTCGTATAAAATTATTGGTAAATTTTATTTTATTGGGAACAGTGACGAATTTTCCTTTTATAGGCAATATTTGATATTTTTTTCTTAGGAAATTTTTTATAAATTTTCTTTTTATAGGAAATTTATTTTAAAAATAATTATCGTTAAATTTATAAAACTTTTTTAATAATTATTAGCTATTTATAGAAAATTTTAAATAAATTTTCTATTTAAAAAACTAAAAACTACATTTTAAAACAGGAATTTTTGCAACACTAACTGAAACTGAAACAAAATTTCAGATAATTTTATCAAGTTTTACGCGAGGCATAGCAATTTGAAACTGTTAAATAGTTAAAAAAGATTGTACAAAGTTGTATATACAAAGTTACAAATATCATTCAAACTATTTATGGTAAAAAATTCGTAAGGGTGTCATATTTAAGGTATCAAAATTACCTCTAATATGACGTACAACACGACGTTTTTATCTACATTAATGTGGTCCATATCTCGCGATTTATAGTTTGAGGGTAAATATCTCAAAAAATGGTTTTTCAAAAATTTTAAAATAATATATATTATTGGTGGAAATTTTTTCTATACCCATGGTTAGTGGCATGCTGGGACTCGCAATATTTTATGAATTATTACAAAAAATATAATTATAAATATGAAATACTTATTTCAATTTCTATTGTTACGTTTAAAATTAAATAGAAAAATTACCAATTGTTTCCACGAATCATTCAAATTTATTGAAATTTGGCATGAATACTATATTAACACTGGTATCGAAAATACCGAGTTTTAGTATTATTTTCGCGATATACTATACTTTTAAAATAAAATAATTTTTTTTTTTTATAAAACTACGAATATCTTCCAACAAGTATTTTAATGTTGAGGAAAAAAATATTGTATATCATATTAAAGATAATTTTTATACTTTTAATATGACACCCCAATGAAACTTGTATCATAAATATTTTGAAAGTTATTTATAATTTTATTTATACAACTTTATATATACTTTTAGCTATTCAAAAGTTTCAAATGGCTTTTATGCACTTTACGCAATTGCTCTTTTGCACTTTAAAATCGCAATATTTCGTGAACCACTTCAACAAATTTTCTAAAATTTTGTATCGGTCTTAGTTTTGACGAGTATAAAAATTTACCGAATATCATTGAATTTAGAGAGGTAAGGTCCAAATTTGTAATTTTTGATGTTGGTTTTAAATGTAATGACTCCAATAATAAATATATATTTTTGAACAAAATTTAATAGAAATCATTTAAGCGAGAAGTATTTAAATACATACTAGGGTTTTCTAAATTAATTTTGGTTTAACAATTGTCGAGAAGTCGACTTTCTCAATGTCAGATGGTCGAAAAAATATCTAAAAGTTGAAGATAGTATAAAAGTTAGAAAAAGACGACTATTCCAAAATTAAATAAAAAACGAAAAATTTACTATTTAAAAATTAGGAAGACGAAAATCGAAAAACCATTTACATAAAAATTTAAAAAGTCAACTTTTCGTTTCAACTATAGAATCCTAAGACATATGAATTAACAGAAATTAACAGTCACTTTCTAAAATTTTTTTTATAGCGAACGCATAAAAAATGCTTAAAAATGTTGGTGATATTTCGAAAATATTTTATGCATACATAATTACCTATTACAAACTCAATGAAAAACCAATCACACTTCCATACACTTTTTGCAAAAGAACGTGTTTATATAAAATTTTAAATTTTATATTTTATTAAATTTACATTTATAATGAATTCAAATTTCAATATTTCTTAAAGTTGATGTCAAAACACTTGTACACGCAAAAGTATACTCTTCAAATTTATATTTACGCAATAATTGATTTGAAGATGTTTATTTCAAAGTTATTCCAGGATAGAAATATTTGACTCTAAGAGGGTGACATTTTGTATAAATATGAATTTATATTACAATAGGAATGAAAATAATATTATAGCAAAAAAATTATAAATTTCATAGAAAGCTGATATTTATGTAATACTTATATTATTTGTTTTACACTAGAGATATATTAAATAAATATTTATAATATCTAAAAGTACGGATTGGGATTTTGTACAAATCGTTAAAAATCGCAACTAAAATTTTAATTTCAAGGGAAAGTTAAAATTACAACATTATTTATAACTCCTATATACGTGTTCGTATAAATGCAAAATTTGATAAAAATAAATCCCATTTAATTATTAATATTAAGCAAGATATCAGAAGGATCGGTTCATAAATGATCATAGCTTCCATATAAAATCCTTTCACTTTAACGATAATTTTCAATTACGTTTACGCGCTAAAGTAACTTAATATGGCAAAACTTGCTCTACTTTTAATTTTCTATTTCTATTTTAAATATTTTCTGGTACAAGCATACTTACCTTGAAATTTTTTCGAAATTTTATTTTATCATTTTTTCTTCTAAATCGCAAAAAATCTGCAAAATATTTTTATGAATTTTCATACTACAATTTCGTCTAAAACCTTTTTAAATTTCTATACAAAAGTAGAAAATGCATGATTTCATATCGATAAATAAAATATTAAAATATTTCTACAACGTTCACTTTAACATAAGCAAAAATATGCACATATGTTTCTATATACCTACGCGTAACAACTCTATTGTAAAAAAAAATACCTAAAAAAAATACACAAAGATATAAACTTGAAGAATTTCGATTTTAAATTTTTACTACTGTGATTAGAAATTGCAAAAAACCTGTGAAGTTCACGGTATTCTACATGGAGAGTGGAAAAAATACATAAATTTGATAACAGAGAATGATACTTCATCTATTAATTTTTCCAATTTCATCCCTATGTACTCCGGTTTTACTTTATACAAATATCTTTTAAAAATATGAACAACTTTATTAGCCAAAAAAAAAAAAAAAATCAATTTAATATCGATATAGTGAACTAACAAAAAATGTTAAAAACCAGGTTCTAAAAAAAAATTAAAATATTAGTAATAGTAGAATAACAAAGTTTAATAGCTAGTTAAACTTGTACATAAGTGTAATATTTATATTCATTACATACTTTTATACGTCTGTATTCCTTTACTCGCCTGTAACTATATTATTTTACACTAATACATGAACGTATTTACCTTAGCTACCAACCACCATATTAATAATTTTCATTCAGTTTATGGAATTTTTTAAGTATTTAAGTATTCTAAGGTTGGATGAAGTATTTGCGATTCGAACAATAGAATAATTTGCCAAAAACCAAGACAGCTGATTTTACAATGTAATCTGCCTTATTCCCAAGATATCTGATACTGTGAAATCAGTCACTGCTTCTTTTTTACTTGAATCAAGTCCGACCGTCAGGCGAATATCTTGAACAGCGACTGTTTCGGCGCAGCAACTTCGGTTAACTCTTTCTCTTTAGATTAAGTCTGGATTTTGTAACATAGTTTTGATGAATTGTATTATTTAAATCAGTATTCGTAAAATATTCCTAAGTATCACAAACGATCCGGCCTGCTGCTTAGGAAACGAATATCCACCCGGCATCTATCAGTAATAGAATCCGAATTACCTGAGAAGTAACCGACTGAATCCTTGCTTAACGTCGAGCTGCTAGTAATTTATCTAACACAAAATATTTATTAATATTTATTATTATCGATAACTAAAACACTGAATTACTAAATAAAGATATACTGTGTTTTTGAACCTCAGAAAAGGTAAACCGATTGTGTTTTCACTCAAGGTCCGTGGATCCCTTAAGTTGACCGTGGACACAACTGAACTACCTCAGCCGACGAAAAAATATGTCAGCTAGACAGAATAATTTATTTAAGAAAGATGAAGTCCACAGTTTTTATGAGTTTTAGAATTAAATTTAAAACACAAAAAAATAGTTTTTTTTTTTTTTGGAGGAACTGTAAATGTTTGAGCTCTAATAAAATCCTGATTTGTTAAGATATCTTCATCAAGTTTCCAGTGATAAATGACTTTTTCATTTGACATAATGAAACGTAGACAAATTTAAGATATTTATAAGAGGAATCCTTCAGTTCCCAAAAGACCGATTTAAATCCTAAAAAACCGACGAAAATCTCAAAAATGGATTTTTTTAGAATTTTGCTGATAAAGTCCATATTTATTGTAGGTTTGGAAAAAGCCAAGTTCTTTGCAACGTACAAAAGTTTTCAAAACCGCATTCGTTTTGGAATTTTAGAAAGCTAAAATAAAATTTTTTAATTTAAAATAGGGCGAATTCTATAGGTGTCTTTCTGCAGATACCTTTCAAGAATTATTAAATTGTTGTATTTTCTTAAATAAGAATTTAAATTAAAGTGAAAAGTGTAGACACGTTTCGAAAAAAATACAAAAAATCATATATTTTGCAATTTTCAACTTCAAAATCATTTATTTTTGGACTCAGAAGACATAGATAATTTTTGGGTATACAACTTACAAAATCGGACAAAAATTGAGATATATATTGAAAAAAGTGGACAAAAATTGCAAAATTGAAATAGTTGAAATTTCAAATGCATATTTTTAATAGGCCTTATCGAGAGCTTTAAGAATATGTAAAAAATATTTGAAGTCAGAAAAGAAAAAAAAATTAGCAAGCGATTGAAAATTTTCCATGTCAGAGGTATTCTATTTTAAGCCTCAATACCTCCGATTCTGAAGAGTATTTGGGGCCTCCTTTCCAAAATTAAAATTGCACATTCCTTACCAATCTGTATATTCATTATATGCTAATGCAAAAAAATCTGATTATTTTTCAATAGATCGAAACCATCATATTCCATAAATGTATTTTATTTAAATATACATTCTATTGCAGACTACTGAATTCGTTTTTTATATGTTCAACGTATTTTTTGGAAATTGTGTAAA
This sequence comes from Protocalliphora azurea, assembly GCA_932274085.1. Classification (NCBI taxonomy): domain Eukaryota; kingdom Metazoa; phylum Arthropoda; class Insecta; order Diptera; family Calliphoridae; genus Protocalliphora; species Protocalliphora azurea. The sequence goes on along the minus strand of OW026520.1, from coordinate 3,273,795 downwards.
ATGTATCCCATCTAAAAATTAAAGGTGTTTGAAAGCACCAAATAAAACTTTTTCTTAACATTATTAAAAGATACGTAAGTATACTTTAAATAGAATTCTTCAAAATAGAACTTTATCCACACACATTTTTTATTTAATCAGTTCTTTTTCACCGTTTGTTTAATTTTTAAAATATTATAAATTATAGGGCCGATTGAACGTTTGATAACGAAACGATTTATATGCCACTATAGAAAGAGTTACCGGTATATAGAAATAATTATGGCAGTTGCAAGGGGAGCGTGATTTTACCTTGTGTTATTATATTATGGAAAAAATATGTTTGAATAGTAATAGTAATATTATTGAAAAATAAAATAAAATTTTTTTATTGAGCAATAAAAAAATAATTTTGTCGACAATATCAATTTGAGAAAATATTTAAGCTATTTTTGCTCTTTAATTTTAATTTAATTTTTTCTATTTTTTTCTTTTTATTTTTTTTAATCAGATTGTTTAAATTTTTGAGCTTTGTCATTTTAGGTTCTTTATCAAATTCGGCTTTTGTTTCTTGATATTTTCTTAATTTCATTCATTCGCCAGTTTGAGCTATTCTAGTTTTAAATTTATGATTTGCTAAATCATGCGTTCCAGCGAAATTGAGCTAGCAAAAATGAAAAAAAGGATAGTTCAACAATAGGGATCGCCAATCAATACAAAAGTTTGAGTATATCTATAAATTTAAAAGATCTTATACGACGTGCTAAATAAACTTAAGTAACGGTCCATTGGTTAGTGAAATATCTTAGTAACAAAAGGCTCAACTTTTTTTACTATGCTCCAAACGCTTTTTCGGATTTTTATCAATATCTGTCCTGTTATGAAAATAACTGACAATAAATATAGGTACTGACACAAATAAAGAACATTTACCTCACTCTTATATCCACAGAAAGATTATTTCCAGAGAAAATATGGAAAAAGTATGTATAAGTTATTGAACAGAAATGTTTGTAAATATTTTTATAATAAATTGTTCATTTTATTTAAATTTATTTAGAAAACGTCAACATTTTTGTTTGCTTTTCAATAACATTGAAAGCAAATCAGCAGTTGATTGAATCAATATTTTAAATAAAATTTAATATAAATCCAAACTATAGTGGTGGTGGAAAAATTTTTTGAAATAATTTTTTTCTGCGATGATTTTGAAGAAATATAAACTTCCAAAAATTACCAAAATGTCGTTATCACTCTAAATGTTTAAATTTTAAAGAAGTTCCAGAACGTAAAAAAAAAAATATATTTGAAAAGCTAGTAGGCAGCAATTAAAACATTATCTCATTATTTGAACCAGCGTTAATTCTAAGAATTTTTAAAAAAGTGTACAAACAAAAAAATTTCCAAAAATAAAGCCATAAAAAAGGGAATTTTTTGTAAAAAATATGCCAACGGCTTCAATACTTACAAAGCTGCTTAAAATTTTTATATTTTATAAAAACAAAAATATAAAATAAAGATTTGTTCACAAAAATAAAATCTTCGTTTTATAATTTAAAAAAAGTATAAATTAGGATATAAGTATCTATTAAATCTGTTTTGACAAAAGTCATCATTTTGGTAACTTCTAGAAGAAGAACATTTTTAACATTTTCAAGTCTTATTATTTCGCATCCAAGACTACCTAGTTACCAAGTCATTTATCAGTGATAAGTCAATGAAAGTTAGGATATATTTTGTATATATTTTTCGTAACGAAAAGAAGTAACCTGTACCTAGGCCTAAGAACTGTAGTCAATTTTAGTTTTGAGACTTTTTTTAACTAAATGTTATAATCATCACTTTAATGTTAATACTTGTGCAAAATATTTTGTTATTTATAATAATAAAAATAAATTTATACATTACTCACTCCCGCTTAAATGACAATATCTTTGTCTTGACAATAAGACATATTCCATTTTTTCATTATACATTCTTACAACGAAAACAAATATTCCTTCCACACCAACCAAATTCAGCTTAAATTTATCTGTGATAAATTAGAAAAGTAAGTAAGTTAATAACTACCTTAGACATTACGGCATTGACGTATAATTATTTCATATATATATATATATATATATATATATATATATATATATATATATATATATATATATATTAAGAAATTGAAAGAAAATATCCAGCTAATAGGATCACGGTTTATAAATATAGTCTTACTAAATCAACTAATGACTTTAAAAGGCTACCGTCGTTGTTTTCTTTTCTGGTATTTTTTTTTTGTTGGTAATTCTTATTTGGCTGACAAAATTCGCAAGACTAATAAAAAAGTAGCCACCGCAAAAAAAAAAAAAGAAAAAAAAAATAGAAAGATAACAAAAAAAAAAGTGAATGACATAGACGAATTACTTATACCCTAGTAAGGCAGTTGAAATTTTCTATACAAACCTAAAAGTATGCAGCAGTTTTAATGGATTTTTCACATCCTTTTTTGGTTAGCTCATACAAATATCGCTAACGGCATGAAAAACATTATAAACCCTTCATCACAATACTCTATTTTTTTCAACTTTGACAGAAAAATGACAAAAAGGTATTTATAGACAAACAAACTCAAGCACACATAAATTGTTGGTTAAAGAATACTTGAAATATTAATAGAGACAAAAACGCTAAAATTAACAACCTTTTCCATTAAAATAACAACGTTTCAGAAAAAACACAAATATGTGAAAAAAAAATGTATATGAACAGAAAAACAACAAAATGATAAGGGTTCTAAAGGAAAACTTAAGAACGAGTAGAGCATTTAAAGCCACTTGAGGTTTTACTTAAGAGTTTTTATAGTTGATATATGTGTTAAGGAGACCCCACATACTTTTAAATATTTTGTATATTTTAAAATATATATGTATATACACATTTACCTTAGCACTTATAAATACTAACATATGCTTATATACAATGGTTTATACATTTCTCCTTTAAACATTTGGAAGACAAATTTGTTGCTAAGCATCTAGATGCCACTTTTTAGTGACTTCTAGATGATTGTCCAAAGATTGTTTGAAATGTACAAAAACGAAATACATTGCCATTGCGCATTAATCTTCCAGGCGTCACTTTTTATCGAAATTTACAAAAACAAATATGTATATTATTGTCGTACCTTTATCTTCTAAAAAAAACACTTTGTAGTAATTTTTGGAAAATAATATGACAATTATTCAAATTTATCAAAATTAAAATACATTACTATTGCGCATCAGTCTTCTTAACGTGTATTAAGAAGATTGTCTGTTTTTATGAGAAGAAAATAACACAACAGAGAAGCAGGTAAACTCATGAACTTCACTAATAATTTAACATAGGTACAGTTTGGTTGTACTACTAAACATGAGAAGTAAAAAAAAGGAGGGTAGAAAAAAGATGCTAAATTGAACTTTAAAAAAGGCCAAAACAGGCTAAGGTTCCAAGAAATAAAGGCAGAAGAAACTAAAATTTTTTTAAATGAAAAATTTATTTCCCATCCTTATTAGTTTTTGATATAGTTTTTTAAAGATGTTATTGTATAGTTATAAATCGCCCCAAAAATTCCGATACTAATTTGGGTTATATTTCATATGAAAAACTACCTAATGTTTTGAAATGATATTTCGAAATTTTTTATTATATTTTTAATAAAGTGTACTGAAAACTAATTACAATAATCGATTTAATAAATTCATAAAATTAGCTAAGTTATTTTTGATCTAGAGAATGAAAAATGAAAAATTTTTCTTAAATATAAATAATCTTGATTTTTTGTGCAAATAAATATTCAAAAATACTTAAATAGATGATTTTGTAAATAAAATTAGTAATAGCAAATAAAAAATTGTTCTCTTCGTTGTTGAAATACTAAAAATTTATCCTTTTTAAAGCAATTTTAAGTTTCAAGAGAGGCTAGACAAAAAGATAGATGCTAAAACGATAATTTTGAGGCTAAAGGCAAAATAAAGTCTAAACTGTTAACGCTGCTGCTAACTTTCATATCCAACAAAAAAAACGAGCAGGCGCTTCCAAAAAATAATTTTTTCACCACTACAAAAGTTAAGTCAAGGGAGTCAATACAAATTACTTCAAAAAAGTGAAAATAAATCTATTTTTAGCATAATTTCTATGAAGATAAATATTTCACAAATTGAAAAGTATTTTTATTATCTATTAAAAAATGCAAAATCCATATTTATGGTAAAGTTTATAAATACAGTTTTAAGAGAAGTACTTCAAAAGACATGAACAGGAAACATAAAAGAAAAAAATCCTATCAATGACAACCATTTTAAATTTATGAATTTTCAATATCTTTCTTGCTGGATAGTTTACTAAAATAATATTTTGTAAACAGTCAACAAAGGATACTTTGTAAAAGTAACTATTATTAAACTTTAACTTGCTATTACAGGACTTTTCTCCCAATTTTAATTTAAGTTAGAAAAAACTCTAGCAATCAAACAAGAATTTGAATATTTAAAAGTAGTCGAAAAATACGCTTGCAAAAATGTCTTGTCGCATTTTTGCAGAAAAGGTAATCTAAATATAATTCAAATATAGAAATTGTTAATAGTTTTTAAAACTAGAGACAAGTTTCTCATAAGGATTTTATCTGGAATTCCTTATATACGTAATTAATTTATATTTTGTAATTTATTTAAATTGTTTCTTTTGTGATTTTTATATGTGTGAAATAAAAACAATTTCGAAATATTGAAAAAAAGTTTGATTTTAATTATAAATATAAAAACTGTAAAAGTGCAAAAGTGAGCATCGTCTGGGTGTCATCCAAAAGATTCTTTTACGGTACTTCTAAAAGTGTATTCTTTGAGTCATCCGAAAAATACTTCCTCGAGGAATAGTTCTTCCCTCGGAAGATGACCTTTATTACACTTTGGCAATAGTTTTGACGTTGAATTTCAACTAGTGGAAAACTCTTCTTAGTGACTTCCTTAATAGAAAATGTTTGCATGGTCCACACCTATAATACATACACATACACATTCTTGTACTTGTTTACTAAACATGACAATTGAGCAGTTGAGAGTGGATGCTTGTATGTGTATATCTGTGTTTGTTAAAAAATTTATGTTTATTTAGGAAAATATTGTAAAGATGTTACGGTTACCAATAACGTACTATTACTGTTCATAAATCATTCAAGATTTGAAATAAAATTGAGAGTAAAAAAGGAAATTGTGAAAACTGAAAAACCGAAGTTAAGGACAACATATATATTTAAGTTTCGTTATGCTTTAATTTGTATGATTTCTTTTTAAATAATAAAGGGGAAAAAGTAGTTTCCTAATTAAATTAAAGCAAAAAGACTAGATGGTATATCAAACTATACAAGATATCACAGATTAGACCATAGATAGGACTATATATTATACAATATATTAGACTATAGACAATACTATGAATTGGACAGCAGAGTAGTCTATAGTGCGGACTAGATTGTAGTGTATATAATAGACTAAGGTATAGTCAAGATTATAGAAGAAACAATGAACTGGACTAGTCTGTAAACTGGACTACTAAGTATGCACTAAACTCAACTATAGAAAATAGACTTGACAATAGAAGAGACTACAGACTAGATTATAGACTAAACAATTTAGTAGACTATGGAGAATATTATATAATATTATAGATAATATATAGATAATAGACAAGATTATTGATAGATAATACACAAGACTATTGATTGGATAATATATTAGACTGTACAATATACATTTTTAACAATACTTCAAACTTTAACAATAATATTTAAATATTTTATCAATAATATTTCAATTCTAAAATCTACACCCGCTAAGCCTTTGGCTTGACAGCAGGATAATAAATCTATATAATATATATGTATGTTCACTGCGAACTTATGAAAAAGTTTTTATGAGATTTTCCTTTTGTACTCATTTTTCTGCTAATAATGTTTATCGGTATCTTGTTTAGTATTGTTGGTAGAGTGACGGTCAGCGTATTCCTTCCATATTTATTTGAGAAACGTTCCACTTTGAATCTTACTTGACTATATACTAGTCTAGACAATAGAATAGACTATAAATTATAATATAAACTATAAAACTATGAATAAGATAGCAGACTAGACTACGGACTAGGACTATAAACTAGACTGTGGACTACAGATGAACTATAGAAACTTCTGGCTAAACTACAGACAGAAATATGACTAGACTATAAACTTAACTATAAAACAATAGATAAAAAACAATAACTAGACTATAGAATGGAAAAGGGGAAAAGTGGCTTATATGTGCATTTTCAGTCTTAATTTTATCACATCTACATACTCTTATAGATTAACAAAATGAATCAGTCTCGCTAGAGCTTTCAAACTTTAAGTCTGTGCTGTAGCATGATTTTTCAAAAACACTGAAAGAAATTAATATGATATATTTTTAAAATTTTTTTAAGAAATTTGTTTTAATATCCATTTATAGTTTTCATTGTAGAAAAGAAATTATTAAAGAGCAATAGATTTTTTTTTTTTAATTCAAAATATTAAATTATAAATCAGAAAAAATTTTGCTTGCGCAACAAAAGAGCCGAGGAGTTATACAGAACATATATAAATAAAAAAATGTGAATTGTCAAAGCGCCGACCATTGGACCAAATTATACATATTTGGCTATAGACTACATTATTGACTAGACTATAGACTTGACATTGCTACTGTCTTTTTTAGATTTATTTGTAATGTAGCAACAACTGTTACTTTTGCTTCTATCCAATATATATAAATTATAGATACATTTTTTGCCCCCTTTAACCATACCAACAGTTATCTAATACTTATGGTTGGCCACAGAAAGTCATGCGTGTGTGAATACAAAATACCGAGAAGCCAACGAGAATGAAAATAAGAAATATAAAAAAAAAACATAGTCATATATATATTTCTTATGTTATCAATGCCATTGGATACATGTACGGCCCAGTGTTAACTTACAAACATGGTGCAGATGGCCGGACAGACATACCGACTGACATAAACAAATATAGGATATTTTTGGAATTCATTAAAATGCTTACCTTGTGATTCCGGTGCGTGTTGAGAAAATTTCCAAAACAAATATTTGTGGAAGACCACCATCATAGCCAGGTATGCATTGGATGTCAACACTCAACTCGGTGCGATTGAAAATTGTACAATTACTAACAGCGTTTGGTAGAGCTGAGTAAGTGAGCGTGTGAGTTAGTAGATGGTTAGTTGAAAGAATGAATTATATTTTATTTGCCATGTTTTGGTAAATAATCGCAGTTGAAGTTGTCGTTTTAGTAGTGATAGTTGTAAGAATCGTTGTTGTTTTTTATCGCATTCCATAGTAGTTGTAGCAGTTTAAAGTCAGTAATAGTGTTTACATAAATTGTATTTAGTATGACGGCATAATGTTCGTAATCATATGGTTGTGTAGTTTTGTAAGGCAGATAAGATAAAGTAAACCAAATACGATAGCGGATGCAAATAACGTCACAGAACAGAAAAAGTTCCAAAAAACAGCATCAAATCCATATTTGTGTAGCCATATTAACAGCAACCATATTCATAGAGGACATTATCATTATCATCAATGATTTTAGTTAGGGAACCAGCGTTGAATTTTAAATTTATTTCCGGATTTTATAAAATAAAATATATAAAAGTAAATACAAGTAAATATTAAGTTGATTAAGTAAATAAACTGTTGATGACACATGTTGACTTTAACGAACACAAGTTTTAGTCAACAACTCAAAATTTTCGAAAGAAATTTTAAAGTGTTAGTTTTATTATAAAACACGTGTAATTTGTAATTGAATATACATAAGTCTTGTTAAATTAACCAATTTATGAAATAAAATCTAAATGAACTGCAGTACATAGAAGAAAAGAAAATAATTTTATAAATCTCAAATTTTTTGAAGCTTTTTGTTATCATTTCCTTCTTTAATGGGTTAACGCCAGCAAATAAATTAATATGATTGTCTATTAAGTTCACTTCTTTCACTTGAACTATATTTCTTTTAAAATTTCTTTTTCCTATTTTATTTCAATACTTACCGGCTAAAACCACTTGAAATAGACAAGGTTGATTTTGAGTGCCCACTTCATTCGATGCCCAACATGACAAAGTACCATAGTCCTGTTAAAAATCAAGCAGATATAATAAAATAAATAAAAATAATAATAGTAGCATTCTTTGCTTGAAAATTTAGCAAATATTTTGCACTTACTTGATCTGTTACAGGTGTATACTTTAAAATGCTACGACTACCATTCACACTGAAACGTTCACTACCCACATCCAAGGTTTCACCAGAATTATTGAATTTCCATCGAAAAGTTCTAAAAATATAATTAACCCAACAAAAAAAAAAAAAAAAAAAAAACAAAGAAAATTTAGCGTGAAATAAATAGAATAAAGAATTGAGAAATAAAATTTGCTATTGTCTTAAATTCAGTATGAATGATGGTTTTAAGTTTGTGTTTTGGGTAGTAGTGGAGTGTAGAATTTACAGCAAGTATAATAATTAAGAAACTAACTTAAGTATTTTCGCAAAGTGTGAGGCTCTAGTTTGGTTTAGGCCTCTTTCAAAAATTTTACCTTATAAACTATATATTTTTGTTTTTATCAAACTTGTTTACAAAAAATTGTTAATAAAAAATTTTGAAATTATTTTTTTCATAATTGTAAAATTTTTCAATTGAATTGTTGATAAAAAAGGAAAATTAATTTTATGTCATATATATGTTCAATTTTTTGTCATTGTAAAAAAAATATATATAAATTATAACCAGAAGGTTTAGCCTTGAATTTTGTGTTGCAATTTGGCCAATTTTAACTGTATATTCCAAGGTTACGAAAATTTGGGTCAAGAATTTTTAATATATATGCAACTTTTGGATTTTAAGAATCGTATAATAATTTATTTTGTAGTTGTGTTGGTCATATTGGAGCTATTTATAAAAAGGGAAATCTAATTGCTAATTGTGTGTAACGATTTTTCTTTGGTGACCCAACTATTTCGAAACCTATATTTCGAAGGTCGAATATTAATAGGGAGAACCTTTACGTCTAACTGTTGACGATTTTGTTTTAGATATTTAAAAACTGTTAAAACTTCTGGACAGAAAAGTGCTAAAAACAGCTCATTGGGCTATCTAGGAAGCTTAAGCATTTAAAGGAGGGTTTTACATCTTCAAGCTAGATACTCTTATATTTAATTTTTTCTTTAAATATTATTATTTTTTCTGTTTTCTTTATCTATAATATTTTCTTGTTGTCGATTTTGTTTGTGGTAGCTACCTATCTTTAAATTTATGTTAGTTGTTTCTATAGGGGCAAGACCCACCCCATTTTCCACAGGCAAGGCCGGTCCTATAGGTAGCACAGCCTCCAAAAAGATATTCCCTCAGCGATTTCGTTCATTGCAAAAGGTCGATGTTATATAAGTAAACATTCATCATCTAAAATTCTTACAAGTTACAGCATATGATTTCATGAGTATATGGACTTATTTTTTACTAACTTTAAACTAGATATCCTTTAACCCGATACCTATTCTAGCGATTATATTTATTATCCGAAATAAGATAAAGAAAATTATTCTTATTGATCTATTGCAACTTTGCGAAAAGATTATAATCTACTTATGACTTTTAATAAAACTTGCCATTCATTATCCATTTATATATATTTACATGACGCCGTAAATAGGTGTCATGGTATCATTCCTCTTATTACTTGAGTAAATCGCTAAGTCCGTGAATTTTTACAAAAGCAAATCACAGAATCTTTTTTTTTTTAAGTTAAAATACCAATTTTTCATTCAATAATCACATAGTAGGATTATTTTTAAATTCAAAATCACAAGTTTGTGGAACTTATTTTTCTGACTGCTTTTGAAAACTAAGTCATCAACAATATTGCTCACTTTAATCCTCCGATCGGTCAACACCATATCATGACTTTTTCTACATTTTCATTTAGAGTCACTAATTGCACCACATCGAAACTCATTATACTATTTACTAAAGTTTAAAAGTTTGTTGTTCCATTTTTAATTAGTTGATATAATAATTTTAAAACAGTGACAAAATCGACAAGATTAAAAAAAATCGCAAGAATTACATTTAATATACCACTTTACTTATATCTCAATACTGGAGAGTGGAACATACAATTAGATAGGGAAAAAAGTATTTTTAAACACTAAAAAACTACTTCAATTGTCTTATTTTTGAATCGCTACCAAGCGTAAAGTGGAGCTTGTCAAAACTTGAGTCATATATATGAATCTAAAGATGAAACTACAGGAGAATAGTATTTATTTCAGATATTTACTACTAATATACATGAGATTTTTTGTAACTTCCAAAGTTTTCTATAGAAAAATAAAATATTTTACTTCATTATGAGTTTTAGTTTTTCATATATCATGAATTGCAGGAAAGATCGTAGAAAAAAGTAAGTTTCTTTTTACCTTAGACACTCTGACTTTTAAAATAAAATATATAAACCCCTAAAATCTGTTTTTGAGGATGTACAATATGCCTTATATTTTTAATATATGTAGTTATGTAAATGTAAATTTCTAAAAGGATATTTCAGGGGCTTATTTTAAATATATAAATGCGTATAAATTTTGTAGTTGAAATGCGATTTAAATTTATTTATTTAAACCTCATAATTAAAAAATTATATTTTTATAAAAATGAATTGTTTAAATGGAATTGTTCTCCCCCTTCGGTTCTGAATTATTTTATTTATTTAATTTATTTAATTACTTTTTTTTGTAAAGGATATATTTTATATTATATATATATATATATAAATATATATATATATATATATATATATATATATATATATATACATATACATATACATTATTTGTATTTGTATTATGTATTAAAATTTGACAATTTTACTACATGCAAATAGTTTGTTTTTATCATATTTATAAACTTAAATTTTTACAGTCTATTTTCTTTTATATTAGAAACCACTTAACAAATTACTTTTTAACAACGCCGGTACATATTTCATAATATTTATCTTTTTCCCAATAAAAAGCATATACCAATTAATAAACTGCTAAAAAGTTTGGAATTTTTAAAATTTTTCTTAATGATCCACAAAATTTATAAAGAGTTCATATTAAAGAGTGAAATAATTCTTGAATTTTCACTCACTGTAAATATTTAAGTATGTGGGTGGATTTCCTGCATCATATAGTATGAGTTTGTGTATTTTTCTCTTTGTTTGCTTATTGTTTAAGATGTTAAGAGTATAAAAACAGAGAGAAATGAGAAAATTGGGAAGTGGAAGTGTTGTCTTAACATTCAATTTCAAAAAGTTCAATTAAAAGCATTTTCTTGCTAGCTGTGCTTGTTCTTATTCTGGTTGTAATTTTTGTTCTGCTTTTCCTTTCAAATTGAATTTGTTTTGTTTTTATGTTTTGTTTATTTAAGAAAGGGTTGTGTGTGTGTGTGTGCCCTGCTTATATTTGTAGTTTTAAACTAAATTTATTTTTTTAAGTGCTAAAGATGTTGTTGAAGCAAAACTTTAAATGAATAAGGAGAAAAAAAATTAATAATCAAATCTGAAAACTTCAAAGTATAAATTTAAGACCAAGCTATGCTAGTGTGTGTATTATGTGTATATTGTATTTTGTGTGTGTTTGTAGGAATGTTTTTGAAGTTCATTGTGAAACAATTCGAAGTTTATTAGTGTATAGGTTTTGTTGTTTTAATAGTTGTTGCTTTACTCCTTACAATTATGTTAAGAATTTGCACACAAATTTGCAAGTGAATTGAGTTTTAAAGTTTAAGGGATTTATTATCTTTTTTTTTAGTTTTAAGAAAAAAAAATTGGTTGTAAATTCGTCTTTTAATTGCACTTTGTTTTTTTTTTTTTTTTTTTTTTTTTTGAATCTAAGAAAGAAACTAGTGCATATAAAAGTAGTAAAAATCGATATTTGGAATCAATTAAATTTTTAATTTGAGTTTGTAAAAAAAACTGATTAAAGTACTACAAGAAGATAATATCAGGCATATAGCAAAATTTATTTTCCTGAATATATTTACAAACTGGAAATTAATTTGCATTTGATCCTTTGTATTTTGCTTATTTTTCTTAAGTCACTTCTATAGATTAAAGTAACCCCTTATTTCTTCCTGTAATGGTTTGAATTTAAATCATACATACGATATTACTCCAAAAAAATAGTTTTATATAAAGTTATTACTAATCTTTACATAACAACAATTTCTTTTATATAAAAGTATGCTCAGCATCCGATGTCTGTATCTACTCACATTTTATATACATATAAAAACGTTCTTACTCATAGGAAAATCTCTATTAGAAATTAAATTTAAAATTTCATGAGTTTATTTGTATATTGTAAATTAACACGAGCAGATGATATACATAAAACAAATCATTATGACCAGGTGTTTGCACACAACACATATACGTACTTATACAATGACATAAAATAAATACTAACTAATAATGTATGCATGTAAGTAGTCGTAATATTTATAGACAAATATGAGTATACGAATATACGTTAATATATATAGAGTCTATGCACCTTTATAAATAAATTTGAAATTATAATAGTCTACTTGCTATATTTTGCTGCGACTGAATGTTGCTCTTTATGATTTGAGAATTTGCATTTCTTGTTGGTAGTAGAATTAATGTCATTTGTTATGATATATGTCAGTTTTGAAGACATTTTGAAGATGAGTGAATTGTGAAACAAATACATACTAATGATACACATGAGCTACTTTTCTGGCATATTTCATACACATTCAACTATTTATCCAGTCAGTCAGTCATTCAACCATCTAAATAGCAAATAGCTACAACAAAATTCACTATGGTATATGTAGTAGAGTAGCTCATGTATGTATGTACTTGTATGGAAAAAAATGAGTGATGGTGAGTAAAGTAAGTTACTAATAAATTTTAACATTTACTTACTCTTCTTGGAACTAAGTCAATTATTGTAGTGAAGAAAAAATGGTACAAAAAGTTGTACTTGGTACAATTTGAATATTACCGAAATACCGGCATTCAACTAAAATAGTGAAAAACGTGATGGAGTTAACTATGGAGTGCGCAAGAAATTAATATTGCTCATAATTCTGATGATAAAAATTAAAATTGTGAATATTTTTATGACAGTACTAGGCCAGCAAAATAGGAATACTCTGTGTTTTCTTAAGATAGAAAAATATATTTTCCTCATTCAGGAATATTGCTGCATTAATCGAGCAATTAGTTATAAAAGATTTGATTCCCACAAGTAAAAATGGCTTATTAGACCAACAGTTTTTTGCAATTACTAAGAATTTATTTTTTGCGCTCGACATGGATTTTTGTTATAAATTTGAATGACACGAGAAACTAATTTTGCAACCGCAATGAAATTTAGCATATTTTTACAGAGAATATTGACAAATATAAGAATGATTTCTTCTTCAGATCATATATTTTATAGCAAGAGGATCATGGTCGACCTCTGACCAAGAATGAATAACTGAATAACTGAATAATATGCATGCGTGGCATACGATTTGAATTTAAAAGTTAATAATGTTATGAGAATTAATTTTATAGTTTTAGTAGAAATATCGATTTTAGAATGTTGTGATTTATCTTAATTATATTATACGACAAATTGAGGAGTGTAATAAACTTTTCAAAAGATTTTTCACTTGTTGGAAAAATTCTTGTTTTATGACCTTTTAAACTTTTATTTTTTTTACACCAAAGTAGTCTCAGGTATATTGAAAAAATAATATAAATATAGTTCGTAGCTTAATTAAATAGTTAAAACATTTCACGGGAATATTTTATTACAACCTTCAATTCATCTCTCTTTCATTATAAGGGGCTATTCCTAGACCGGTTTTAAGAAATGACGTAAAAGTCGACTTGTATTGAATGAGTTAAAATGTTCTACAGAAATTTTCTACGTTGAATTTCATTAGGGGTCACCGAAGTATTAAAGCTCATCCGGTGCAGTGTTTATCCAAAAAAATTAAACGAAAAAAAAATTAATTAAAAATTAAGGATTTCAACAAAACTTTGGATTTTATTTTATATTTCATTGCCTAGTTTAAGGCGTTTATACAAGAAATGTGGGAAAAATTTATAATTTTCTTTTTTAAAAACACATCATAAGTCGGGTAAATTTTTATCTTGGATACCCATAATAAAATTCGACGAAGAAGATATCGGTAGAACATTTTAACACATTAAACTCAAGTTTTAATCGTCTTTCATGTCATTTCTTAAAAATGGACTAGAAATTACTCCCTATGAGGAGAGATAAAAGAATTGAAAGCTCTAATGAAATATTTCCCTTTAGATGCTCTAAATATTTTTGGAAAAGAAATTGAGCTTCAAACTATATTTATACAATTTTTTTCGACTTATCTGAGACTACTTTGGTCGTAAAAAGAAAAAGTTTAGAAGGTAATAAATCAAAAATTTTGCCTACCACCGAAAAATCCTTTGGTGAGTTTATTACACACATCAAATGCTATCAACTGCATACGAAATTATTCCACTTCCAAAATACTATATTGTTATCTAAGAGAGTTTTGCTTACTATATGTAACCTTTTTGTTAACTTGTTTATGTTTTAGTGATAAACTGGGTTTAAGTAGGGTTCTTAATGTTACTAAAAGATTGTAGAAAACTTAATCCCTGGTATATAAGCAGACGTAGTTTGTAATGCAGTCAGTCGTTGATAAGTTGAGAAAATTTTTCCAGTCGTTGCAGTTCAGTTGTGTAATATAATGTACGTATTTTAAAGCGTAAATTAAAAGCTGTTTTTTGGTTTTATAAACAAATTGTTCTGACGTCTTATTATTGCAAATGAAAGTACCCGCGTTTATATAAAGAAATAAAGAAACGTTTTTGATAAGTAAAACATATCAATATAATATATTAATATTCTAATCACAATTTAGTGACATTATTCAGAAGATAATATAATTTCATATTCACAATTTAGTGACTTAATTGGCGAATATTAATATATTTAGGATAAACTTATTCACTACAGCTAAAAATTGCTTACAGGGAGAACTAAATATAAATAAAATTCCGGTCTGTTCCTCTCTATATCTAGGTAGTATACTTGTGTTGTTATGTTATTCTATCTCTTTAGATACCACAAAGTGACTTGAACTTGAATATGTGTCCTGGGAAAAATCAATTATATAAGTACACCAAGCCAGGAGCATGATGCTGATAACAGTGATATGAAACAATAGCATTTGAACTAAATATTATAGTAGATTGTTTTTTACTTTGATTGATGCACTCCAAAAACATGTATTTTTATTACAATAACCGATTTCTCGTGTGCCGAAACGAAATTTTATTTTATATAATGTAATGCAATGATGTTATTGCATAACAAAGTAAGATTTTTTGGCGCATAACCCTTAAAGTCGATTTTTGCGTTTATAATATTTGATTTTTTTTAACAAAATGTAAAAGCTTACATTATTGTAGCCGAGAAGTTCTATATTAGGCATTTAATTATTTTTTTCAAATTTAGGAAGAATTTTGACAAGTAAATGAATTCGTAGTTCCAGTATATTGATACTCGAAAAGTACATATATGTCCAGGCCGTTTATTTTTACAACTTTTGAGGGGTCGGTCAAACTTTGAAAGAGTAATATTGTTGACTGATCTTTTTATCGTTTTCTTGAAAAAATTTGCACCAGTCTTTTTTGAAAAACAGTTAATTAAACGAGAAAAACTGTTCTGTAAACTCAAATATTTATGCATACATGTTATGGAATTAATGCCCAAGAAGTTTTCAATGTCACGATTTTAAAATGAAATTTCATACGAGGAAGCACAGTGGGGCCAAACGCAAAATTTTTGCTAATAAATCTATATCTCCTAAGATGCTGGTTGAATCGAATTGTATGAAATAATTGTAGAGGAGGACTTAAGCTTTCAGAAAAATCATCGTGCAGTAACTCTGAAATAACATGAGCTTAGTCCTCCTATACAACTCTTCCCTACATTTCAATTCGATCCGACCAGTAACTTAGGAAATACAGATTTAAATATTGCTTTTTTAGTTAACCCACATTGAAAGTTATAGAAAAACATAACGTAAAAATATTTCATTATTACATTAAATTTTTTTAAGATGACAATTTTTAATTGACTTTAAGAGACTAAAACAGCCCTTGGTTTTTAGAAAAAAACTTTCCGAGAACTTAAGCCCTAAAAATATCATATTTTACGATTCCAGTGTCAGATTTAAAGTAAATTATGTAGTTTTTCATTTCGTAAAAAATAAAAATATCTCGTACTTTCATAAATGCCCACTGAATAAACTTTATGATTATATTTAGGAGCGCCGTATCTATTTGCTATGTGGAGTAGAAAGAATCTTAAAATTTGGTTAAAGAAAATACAGTAATTATGTTTTAAACACCACGGTTTGTTTATGTATATTTGTAAATGAGACATTGTTCTTAGATGAAGATTGAATTTTAACATTTCTTCTTGAGCATGTAATCTCAAATATGCATTAGAATGATGGCTCGGATCCGAGATTCAGCTGAATTTATATTACTCTAGGATTTGTAGGGTTTGAGGGTATAGGTTAATTACTCTAGTCATGCAGCTTCGAAAACCTCCAAAAGAAAAAGTCTTTCTTACAAATATTGTATTTTAAGAAAAACTACTAAACTTAATTTTATTAATAACAAAGTAATTAAATTATAATAACTTTTATTATTGTAAAAATAAATATTTCAAATATTTATTTTTGCAATCTATTATTTAAATTCGGATATAAGTATTCATCAAATCTATATTTTAATTTTTCCAATTCTGTCATAAACTTTATAATTATCTTTAGTTTTTAGCAGTTTCAGTTCATTTATCAATTCTCCACAATACTGTGGAACAATATCAAATAATGAATTTCATCACTAGAATTAATATATAATGGTTCGTGATATTTCAAATAACTTAGTAAAAAAGGTGCCAAAGAATAGCCATTTGGTTGAAAAAGGGGACAATTGGCGACTAAAGTCACCAAACGGAAACGTTGTCCATCGCGTTTTACGAACATTTTGTTAAAGTTTTATTATTTGAAAATACTGTTTAATCATGTAACTTGCAGTAGTGATTTGTCACAAGAGACAGAATAATAATTTTTTCTAAGAATAAACGAAATGTCTTCCAGGAATGTATTATTTTTCATGGAAGCTGAAAATGCGTTCCAGTATAATACTAAACTCACTATTACTTTTCTGCAAAATATCCGAGTGATAATATGATGCATAGACTTGGAAAATGTGATATTCTTGGGTTTTCTTAATTTGAATCAGTCATATTTTTTCACATATATCACTATTGAGGCTGATCTTAGATATAATCTATTTAAACTTATAGATGAAAACCGTGAACCGTGAAATTTAGTACCTATAATACTAAAATATTTTTGCAATAGCTCGCCTCCATTGGTACTATACATTGGTACATATATTTTCATCTCAGCTCCATAGACAATATAATCCCCTTCATTGTTTACTTATTTCATTGTGTTGCTCCTCAGCTTGTCTATGTAAAATTCACATTTTGTATGTATATGTTACCAAAATATAGACAGAAATTTCAATTTATATTTGAGTTTACAGCTGTTGGAAGTCACAGAAATTCAAAGTAATTTGAACTGTTTAATCTAGCATGCAAATCAATCCATCATAGTAGATTTTCCACATGTCTCAGATGCAATATTACTCAAGTTAAATATTATTAACAGAATTATCATTATCATCATCGAAGTTATTAGTATTAACGTCAACTATCTACATCAAACTTATTTTTTGGTTATTCAAATGAATTAAAGGTACAATAATTCATTTGAAGAACCAAAAAGCTTTACTGTGGTCTGATTGACATTAACTTTTCGTAGAAATTTTACAATTTCACTAATTAAAAAAATTAAGTTGTTTTCTTAGTTTAATTTTTCATTTAAATACAAAATCAGTAAAAGTATATATATAAGCAAAATTCCATTTAATAGATTTTCTATTCGCTTAACAAATTATTAATATTTAAAATCCAATTTATTTTTCACAGCAAACAGAAAAAAGAAAAAAAAAAACGAAATATTAAAGAAGTGCATACAAATTATCTTAACAAACATTATTCATCTTTTTCTTCATAATTGCAAAAGAAAACGGTGGCATTGATGTTGATAAATTAATCTTGCTATTTATAGAAAAGAAATGTTTGTAGGATTTAGAGAATAAAGTTTCTTATTTTGAACAAACTTCAAAAGGAAGAGCATATTAAAATGCATAAAATAAATATCTATTTAAGTAATATATTAAAATTTATTATGAAATGATTATGAGGAAATTGGTAGAAATTAAAATTGCATACCATTATTTTCAAACACACATATAAACTATTATTAAGAAAGTTGTTGTATCTTTGAAATGTAAATTAAAAAAATAAAATAGGTTTAGGCTTCAAAAAGATGACGATATAATAAATACTTAAGTGTATTGATAATATTCAAGAAATAATGTAAACGTTTCTCTAGAAAATTTCTAACTGAAGCGACTACTGCTCCCAAAATAATATAACCCCAATAGGTATTTAAACTGCTTACAACAATTCAGTTGTAATACGGCTACTCCTATTATAATAGCCTAGTTCTAGAATGTAAGGCTTTGACATAATATTCCTATCACTTTCAAATTCAATTTGTTTACCTCTAATTTAAATTTTTCCTTAAAATGTAAATTTATTGTTTTTCCTATATTTACTTTGAAATACTTTTAAAAGCCCAAAAATAATTTCTCTTTAAATACGCGAAATTTTTAGTTATTATATATGAGTCACTATAAAAAATGTTTAACATGGCTGAAACTGACTTTAATCTCTAATAATTTTTGTGTTAGTACTATTTGAGTAAACGGGTTACAAATCTAAACTCACCAGACTTGAATCTATATATATAGAAAACAAAATTTTAGCATCATTGACTTAACTTCTTAACTTAACTTCTTCCCATTCTTCTACACTTTTTGTTCGCGCGTTTCTACGTTTTGATCTTATGCGATCTTATGTACACTAATCGGACTTTGTGTATAAAATCAACACATTCGTTGTGTTCTGCAGACTTTCAACAGTTACATACAGGGTAGTAAAGTTTTAATGACAAAATATTAAAATTTTTTAAATTGTTTACTTTTTTGGTCGGGATCTATGCGCCCCTTAACAAATACAAATTTCGAAATATGGATTGATACTTGTTGTAATTATGCGTATTTTTCACTATATCGTTGCAGTGCAGTAGATAGTATCAAAGTTTAGAAAATAAGAGCGAAAATTAAAAAAAAGTCAGTTTTTCTCGAGGAGAATTCTTAGCTTCAAATGTAATGGCATGGATTACTGCGTGAATTTAGTTTTTTGTTATTTTACACAATAAGATCGAAAGAGCATTAAAAATAAATTTAATACAAAAATTGTATGGCCTTTTCATAAAAAATACGTAAAAATTGTACTTTTTGCATATATAGATATAGAAAATGCGATATATATAACTGATCCAGACCATAGATTTAATTCAAAGATTGTTGATAATTGAAACTGCACATATCTCACGCACAGCACGAAATTAACCATAATTGGCATAAATACCAGAAGTGAAGAGGTGCATCAAAAAATTTCAAAAGATAAAAATTTTATGGACCAAAAAAAAAATCACTAGGATTAAAAAAGGATCACAATATTAAATAACATTTCTTTGTAATAAATTCTAATAAATTATATTTTCGTATAATATGTGGATAAATAACTTAGATTCTAATACTATTTTCGCAAAATTTTTAAAAATGGCGATTTTTTATGTAATGAAAATTGTTTAAATTTTCTAGGAAACTCTTAAACATGCCACACTAATACCAAACATTGAAAATATCACAAATTTTATTTAAATAATTCAATAGTTTGCCAAAATTTTTATATGTTCTACTTAAAATCGCTACAACTTTCGCGCACCCTGCACGAAATTATTAACGCGAACTGATGCATTCGAGCCAATTTTTATTTGTATTTTAATGTGCCATAAAAAAATATATCCAAAAGTTTTGATAATAGCCCATATCTTTTATTCTTTTAGAAAACCGTAACAAATTTTAAATTTCCAAAAATATATAAATAAAGGAACACAAAAATGTTACAACATAAGCAACTACAGTAAAGAAAAACCTTAGTTAAACGACCCTTATTTGAAACAGAAAATAAAGAAATCTATGAAAAATAAAGTATAAAAAAAGTTTAAAGAAAATCTTAAGGATTTTCCATAAAAAACCTTACTCAGTTTGATATTTTCCTTTTTTACTTTTCTTCTGCATAAAACACATCAGTTTCTTTATAATATTTTTGATATGAAGTAGAAGTAAAAGAAACTTTTTTCTTCTTTGTATTTCTTTTACTGTTGCCTTTATGTAAAAAAAATATTTTTACAACATTAATCAAATGTTTACTTTAACAGAAAGTTGAACAAGCGTTGATGTTTTAAGTGCATGTGTTTGTGGCAATCAGCCTCCATTTTTATTATGTTTTTAACATAAACAATTTTGAAAATTTAAAGGTACCCTCACATACAGGTTTTTACAAATATTATCGTAAAAACTTATTCATTCATATACTTAAACACACATTTGTATGACATTTCAAACTTTTGGTATATTCTATCTCCAACCATAACCTACTTTATGATTTACAAAAACCAGACACATACATTTGAATGTCAAACCTCTTAAAATTTTTAAAGGAGTAAATTGTTTAGGAAAAGAAAATTGTGAACTTGATAAAATTTAAATATATGTTCTTATTTTATAGGGCTATTGCAATGCCAAATCAATATCAAATAAGATTCAAAGTAAATGTCGAAGAATCAGATTTTTTGGACTCTTCTTGATATAATAACACCTTATGATTACCTTTCTTGAAAAAACTTTCAATGTTAAGCTTGATGAACATGTGTCATGACTCCATAAAATTTGCCTTTCAGTCACTATTCTGGTAGATATAATCCAGTAACAGAAGCAACAGCAATAAAAAATTGGTCATTTTATGAAATAATCTCTCTTCCTATAACGATTACTGCTGCAAAAGTTGTCTAGACTAGGTGAAATACACTACACAACTACTCAACTTACATTAAATCTGACATCGTAATCATAAAATATGATATTTTTAAGGTCTTCCGTTCTCAGACAAATTTTTTATACGGGAGCTATTTCTGTTGATATTATTTAAAAAATCGTCCTCGTGAAAAAAATTAATTTCACAATAAAAAATTTTCATGCAATGATTATCTATAATTTTCAAGGAGGAATAAATGAAAAATAGTATATTTTTTAATTCTAATCAATTTTTAGAAATAAACATCCATAGAGGACCTTATGTCGCTGGTATGTGGAATCCAATCATGGATGCTGATGACTACCGAATAAATTTTGTGAAGGTCGTCTAAAAACGGTTGTCTTGCAAAAAAAAAAAAAAAAATATATATATATATATATCGCAAGGTCGAGGAATTCCTGGTCATTAATTCCATCAAAACGTTTGAAATATTGCATAAATATTTGAGCATCCTGAACAGTTTTTCGACAACATATAATCTAACTATCGTTCAAAAAAGACGCACGTTGATTTTTGCAAGGAAATGAATAAAAAATTCGTCCCATGTTCTTGAAAATGTGTTTATAATATTTTTACGAATAAAGAAATCTGTGTCTATACAAAACAAAGTCCTTCAAAGTTTATGCAACCAAAAAAATAAAAAATTCGAAAACTTTGAAAGTATATATTTGAGTATAAAAGTACTCTTAGTTATGAATGGAACACAATTATTTGCGCTCCAAGAAAAAAGAAAAATTAACTGCTGAACCTGTGTCAATTTCCATAGTGAAAATTCTAGCTTTCACACATACTTCGAAAGAACTGTCAATATTATCTGCGCAAACATCGAATTGTATGTTTATTCGCAACACAACCTTAACCTATTATCCAATAACTTCATTGTATTACGCTATATCAAAATAAATTGCATGTCCAACTTATTTCGACATATGAAAAATAGGTTATTGTAAAAAAATTTTGAGACGTTCCAACCAAAGAGGACAAAATGCCTTAAGACTGGGTTCAAACGTATCAGAAAAGAAATTGACTGTAATGAATACTACTCAAGGATACAACAAAGTCACTTAAGGAAAAAAAGAAATATGTTATTATTTTTTTCAAAATATCTATCAACCACATTTGATTTAAATTCATGGCCGCCGTTCTTACATCTATATATGCAAAATTTTTATATAACTATAAAAACAAGAATGCAATTTTTGTGTAATTTTAAAAAAGTTCTTAGTTTTTTTTAATTTATTTTTAAAGCTTTTTAATTGTGTAAAATTATAAAAAGCTCAGCCCACGCAGTAGTCTATGCTATTCCATATGAAACTGTAAATGTGCCTCGTCAAAAACTTACTTGCTTAAAAATTTTTGCTCTTGCTTTTCAAACTTTAAGACTATTTACTGCGTTAACTTTTTGGGGCAAATTAATATTAGAATACGCATAGTTATATGTATGAATCCCTATTTTATAATTTACATTTGTTGAGGGTCACACAGACCCCGGCCAAACGACCAGAAAGTTCTAAAAATTTTAAAATTATGTCATCGAAATTCGGCTACTCTTTATGCAACTGCACAATAATAAAAAGGGTCTAGAATTTATCCACAAAGTGCGATTATTTTATATAAAATCGAATGAGATCGAAAAGTATAAACTCGCAAACAAAAAATGTAGAAGGATGGGTAAAAGTTAAGAAATTTTATGCCCTTTTTCAAAGATTTTGAACTTTGAACAACAATCATGATTATAAAATTAAACGCATGGTGCTATAGCTTTGCACTCTATTAGATTCAAGTCTTCTGTATTAAAACAAAATCTACTAAGGATTAAAGTCGATTTCAGCCAGATTACAATTTGTTGGTAATGGCCCATATAAAAAATATATATTTAATTTTTATCAAAATGTAATATTAATCAGAATGTTTTTTCTAATATGTAGGAGATAATTGATCTTTGGCTTTTTTGATCTTATTATGTCCGACAGAATGTCTTTCTGAGAAATCAACCTTTAACCCAGACAAATATTCTATTAAAATTCCAGTAAAGAAACGACCAAGTGCTTCCAAAAAAGAACTTTTTCATCACTGAAAAAGTAGAACTGTGTGCACATTTTGCACTTTTTTGGAAGTTAATAAAAATTACTTCCAAAAAAGTGAAAATAAATGTATTTTTAGCAGGAAAAAAGATGAATAATTTCTAATAAAATAAAATTTTCACAATTTGAGAAGTAAAACCACATTTTTATAAAAAAAAGATTATAAATATACTTTTAGGAGAAGTTCTTCAAAATTAATAAATATGAAGTATAAAAGAAGAACATCCTACCAATGACAAACACGGGATAATAAAAAGGGACTTCTGCGGCTGTTTTAGGCACTAAGTTCTTCCTTTCAATGACAAAAAGAATGTTAAAAGCATGAATTTTTCAGTTCGTCTTTTTCTTCTGAGATTATTTAAAATAATTAAAACTTCAGTAAAGGGTCAACGCTGTAAATTTCCGACCAACATTCCTTTAAATACTAAAATTAAAAAAAATATTTGCTTTAACAATGTCATTAATATTAAGCATAAATTTCAATGAAATATTATTGAACAATCTGTATATGGATTTAATTCATATTGATCAATATTATGGAAAATACTTCCAAGATTTTAGCCCATAATTATGATCATATATTAGGTTTCAACGAAATCCAAGTGGAACAGGCTCAAAAAATATGTATGTATTCTAATCTGCTGGTGCCTTGTTATATTTCACAAATATGCTTTGGAATGTTTGCTGATCACTGATCTTAAAACCACTACAGGTTGTCCAAAAAAATTTTCTCTTTTCTTGAATCTAACCAGAAGCAGGGTTTTCCTTCTGCTTTTGTATCTGTCTTAAATTTTGCGTTCATTTATTATTTTTATGATTAAAGAAAGTCTCCTTTTATATCTTTCCAGTTTTCAATTAAAATAACGAAACAAATCATTGACTTCAGTCCGTTTCGTATTTGACTACTAAAAAAAAAACATTTTGCAATTTTGAGAATCTAAAAGAGTGTAATAAGCAGAAGATAATATTAAAAAATGGTTAATGAGATAAATTTATAACTTTAACTTTGTTTCTTTCCAAAAGATTTATTAATAAGTTTTATCAACTAATTTATAAATGTTAATTAAATTTAAGCAAATAAAATTCCAGTTAATAAACGTACATAAACTTCTTAAGAAATCATTCATTTACATTACGTTAACCACAAAACTTTCTCGAAAATGCTACTAATAAGTTATAGATATATATGGTGTTTTGTATGTTTCTCTTTGTATAAGTAACTATAATTGTGTGTCTCTTTTTATGTGTGTATCTTTCAGAGTGCTACAAAATTTTAAAGTGACAAAATACCTGGGTGGTGGATCCGCTTGTATTTCACACGCAACTTCGACAGTTTCATCCTTTGAGGCACCAATTAAGATGACACGATCTAAATGTTTGCAAATTGGTGTATCTGGAAAATTAAAACAAAGTGAAAGAAAAAGGAAACTGTATACATTAAATGTTTAAACCTTAAAATATATAAACATGATTATATTATGTACATATATACAAGTATGTAAATGTATCTAATGATTACTTATATGTGATAAGTAAACATATATATATATATAAACTTTAAAACAACTAGAGGTTTTTTGGTGACTACTATCAAGTGTGTGGAAGTTTTTTTTTTCTGTTAAACGGTGTGTGTTAATTAACATTTTTTTATTAGATTTATGCCCTAAAACATTTACTAATGAAGTCTTCTTTGTGCGATTTCAAATAAACAAAATTTTCTTTGTAAAGATAGATGAGTTATTACACCGTACAATAGCATTTTTCTCATATGAACCAAACCACATACACATGAAATTATAGATATTTTATGATAGGCCTATATCTCAGTTTTTCATTTCGTATTTGAATAACCTTTTAAAATAACTTAATAATTTCAAAATTATTAATTTATTTATAAATTATTTTTAAAATTTGTTAGTTGCTCAACAATGCCGATATCAAATAAAAGAAAAAATTAAAAAATTCTGCTATAGCTTTTTGCTTTAAAATTTCGGACCTTTATAATGTTAAAAATGTCCTTCAAGTATTTTATTCTTAAATATTTTCTAACAAATTATTCTAAAATTGTATTAATTTTAAAAACATAACGGAATTTCTCAATCCCAAATTTTTTCCTTTTAACTTCAATAGCTAACATTTTATAAAATATAAAAAATATCCCGTCAGTGTTTATGTAAATTTTGTTTTCGAAATATATTTAATAATAATTGGCACAGTCGTTTTTTAGGCTTAAAGTCGAAGCTTATAAAATATAGTTAAAGTCGGTACATTATTTTACCTAGTCTCCCTACACATGTTTCCCGAAAATATGCTTTAGTGATTATAGTTCTCTTGAATATGCCCATAATTATGTGGAATTCGAGGCAGATAGAATTTTTATCGGCATTAGACATACTATCAAATTTTAAGAGGTTAGGTTCAAAATTGACTAATGTTTCCATATTTATAAAAATACCGTAAAAATGTTAGTATCGAAATAAAATTTCGCATTTTATTTAATTATAAATGATAATGTCAAATTTCGCAAAGATCAGCCTCTAATTTACCATATCTCCCATATAACACCAATTCCAGAATGCCAATTTAACACATATAATTTACATATACATAATTTATTTTGTGGTTTTATTTGCAGCAATTACAATTTATATACCTATAAGTTTCATTTATAATTTTCAAGAGGATCGGTTCATAATTGAACATAGTTCCAATATAAGATCCACTCCAGAAAATCACTTTAAGCGCTAAATTCTATATAAATGATAGATCTTGAATAAAATTTGGAATAAATAAATTCTTTAGAACTATGAAATTTAACAAAAATCGGCCATATATGATCATAATTTCTATATAAGGAGTTCTTTCGAAAATCAGTTTAAATCGGGTGTACGGTATTACGTGGTCACGCTTGACTTACTACAGCTACTTTCCTTGTTAATTGCTCATAAAATAATATTAAATATACTGTGAAAATCATAGTCTACTCTCATTTCGCAAATTAGAAATACAAGTATTTATATTTTCAAATATATTTTAAAGTTTTCCAAATTATGTTGTCATACTACACTTAAGGTAAGAATTACTTAGAATTTAAGTGCAATGCCCTCCAAATAGCTATATTGGTTTTACATGCTTGAAGTCTCACTAAACTGAAAATTAAATTTGTAATTTTGTTCTTAGGAATAATTTTCAAATCGTAATTTTTTTACTTGAATCTGGATATTAGCATCTGTAACATATATTATTTTGGAAATTATTTGTTGAAAATTTTAATATCCTTAAATTTTTAAATATTTGAAGGACATTCTGTCCAATTGTTGTTGATGGATTATTTTAACAAAAGGTAATCCGATATAATGCCAGAATTACCCTCTTTGAGTTGATACCCATATTGCGCTATAATAGCATTTATAAAGAAGCTAATTAAAAAATAAACATCGCGTAATCTTCAAAATTTTATAGATCTTTAAAAAAGAAAAACGAACACGAAAATTGAAAACGCAGTTATACTATATTAAGTGTATGTTTTACATGTATATGGAATTTATCATGTGTGAGAAAAATTTTAGATTTTTGTTGTACGGTGTTCTGAGTTTTGATAACAAAGAATTTAATCACTCAATATTTTTGAGATTTAACAAGTATTATGACATTTTTTATAATTCTAAATAAAAGCAGTTTTGTTACTTGCAGGCATGCAATAATATTTGCTGATAATAAAGATTATTACTTTGGCAAAATTACGAGTAAAATTTAATGAAATTATTAATAAAAATGTTAAATAAAAATATTTTTCAGAGTTCATAATTTGCAAAAAATATGTATATGATTTCTCGAATGTTTGCGATAAAATTTTGGACAAAATTTTGCAAATAACCCTCCCATTTTTTTATCTTAAACTCAAGATAATTTGTATAATAAACTCGAATAGCAAAGGATCTAGTAGTAATAGTATCGCTAAGAAATCAACTTCATATAATTTACGAAAAATATGACTATAAAACAATATTTAAAATTTTGTTTTGCATTTATTTCCACACCACCTACAAATAGCATAATAGTTGAAAATTTTTAAAAAGTGTCCAATAAAGGGGATTAAAAATTACCAAGAAAGGGAATTTTTTGAAAAAAATGGGCAAACAGCTTCAACAGCTTAAAAAAGCCCCTTAAAATGGTGTTTATTTGATAAAAACAAAAACAAAAGGTATTGTATTTTAAGAAAACTACTAAATAAAATTTTACTTATAACAAAATAATTTATTTATAATAGATTTTGTTATTGCAAAAATAAAGAATTGTTCACAAAAATAGTTAATATAAAATTCTCTTTTTATTAATTAAACTTCAGTACTTTTGTACGAAGTCTTCACTCGGAAACTACTCTTACATATCCCCATCTCATAAATTTATAGATTTAAAGTGTTAATATTAAGTCTTTTGGACAACTTATTTTTCGTTAGAAAATATAGAAAAAAAATTTCCACTGCTACAAACCAAAGTAAAATTATAAATTAGGATATAAATATTTATCAAATCTATTTTTCAATTTTTCAAATCCCGTAAAAAATGGCTCGGCATTTGTTATTTTAAATTATTGTTCACAAGCTTTATCATTAGCTTTTGTTTTTAGCAATTTTAGTTCATATATAAGTTCTCTATATTGGGAAGCAATTTCAAAATAATTATTTTGGATAGTTGGAATTAATACATGTTTAAGGGGTCGAGATATTTCAAAGCACA
Organism: Protocalliphora azurea; assembly: GCA_932274085.1. Taxonomy (NCBI): domain Eukaryota; kingdom Metazoa; phylum Arthropoda; class Insecta; order Diptera; family Calliphoridae; genus Protocalliphora; species Protocalliphora azurea. Next base: position 3,245,709 of record OW026520.1, on the reverse strand, counting down.
TGGCCTTAAAAATTCGACATTTAGTTTCAAATAGACAAAAAGTGGACAGGTATTGAAAAAGGAGCAACTGGCGACTAAAATCACCAAACGGTAACACTGCGTACGAACAACATTTATTTTACCAATGACACTCATACGCCCTGAGTATATAAATGTTAATTTTTATATTTGTTAAGTGTTAGCAGCTCAAAAATATTACCCAAAACATTATCTTTTAAAATATTCAATTCCTAATGTTTACACATAAATTTATCTTGTATTTGTTTAATTTATTACTTTTATTAATGTGTCAAAATATATTCCTTATTTCTATACTCACATATCTAGCTAACACTTGAAGCAAATTGTTGACAAGAAAAATTTAAGAGCAACATATCATTTCCATTTGACATATTGTTTAACAACTTTCAAACAAAAACTTAACAAAACGAGAAAAACAAAATAAAAAAATGACATTAAAATAAAATAAATGGAAACTTAAGTTAAAAGTAGCACTATCTCAAAGTGACACACACATGTTGTCAAAAAATAAATATAAATATACTACTTAAACTGATATTCTCACACTAGCACTTATGGTAACACATACACACATAAAAATAAAAAATAAACGAAAGTCAATGACATTTTTAAAATGTCGTACTCATTTTTATGTAAGTAAATGATATGAAAACAAATATTATCCTGTACAACACACACTCTCTCATATATATTCCTATTTTATAAAGAAGTATTTTGTCTATATGTGGGAGCATTCATGTAAATATATTTAAGAAGTAGGTCTATAATAAATCATATTTTTTTTTAGTAGAAAGAAAAAAAAAATAAAAAATAAAGGAAATACAAAACATATTTTTCTATAAATATAACAATACCAAAGAGAAACTTAAATTATTTTGCAGCTAATATAGTTAAAAATAGAAATTACCATAAAGGAGACGAGAAAGGAAGAGACAATACTATGTGAAAAATTTGTACCGAGACACATGTTTTTACTGTATTAAGTCGAAGCAGAAAGGAAAAAGTTGTTGATGAATTTGCATTTTTATAAACAAAAATATGAAACAGATGAACAAAAAATAATGTAAACTACTTTTAAATTCCTTATTTTTTATCTATACTACTACATTTATATAAATGAAAGATGATGAATGACATTAAAATGTTTACTTTCATATTAATTATTTGAGCCAAATTTCCAAAAAAGGCATTTCAAAAAATAAATTCGGCAAAACAAAACATTTTTCTTAACGGGCCAACTGCTTCAATACCTAAAAAAACTCATCCAAATTTGTTTATTTTATAAAAAAAAATATTGTGTTTTAAGAAAAATTATTAAATTAAATTTTATTAATAACAAAATAATTTATAATAATTTTTATTATTGCAAAAAAAGGATTTATTCATAAAAATAGTTAACATAAAATTATCTTTTTTTTTAATTAAACTTCCGTACTTTTGTACAAGGTCTTCACTCGGACTCAAGTCTTACAAACCCCCAATTAACAAATTAAGAACTAAAAGCATGGATTCACAAGTATTGACCTTAAGTCTTTTGGACAATTTATTTTTCATTACTGATAATTTAGAAAAACGACGTTTCGCCTAAGCTCTGATATAAGTGAAAGTAAAATAATAAAATAGGATAAAATCATTCATCAAATCTATTTTTTAATTTTCACAATCTGGTCTAAATAGATTCGGCGTTTAGTTTTTAATAGTTTCAGTTCATTTATAAATTCTTCGGGGTCGTTTTTACAACACTATACTGTAAAACAATCTCTAGTCTTAAAAAGTCACCATTTAGTTTCATTTAGAAAAGGGGAAAAAATGGCCAGGTGGTTGAAAAAGGGGCAAATATCGACTAAAGTCGCCAAACGGTAACGCCGCAACCAGTTAGCCGACCAGGCGGACATTGTTAAATTGACTTAGAAAGTGAAAATTATTTTGTGCGTTACAGACATCAGCACAAACGCATAATACCCCTACCGTCTTTTGGTATTGTAAGCAATAAAAAGTGCAGAAGTCGTACAAGTTGATAAATAAAAACATTAAAAAAGAAATTTCATCATCAATTTTTATATTTAAAGAATAGAAAATGAAATTAAACCTTAGCTAATGGTTGCTTTGTAAGTTAATATATTATTAATTTTTTAAACATAATTGTAAGTTTTAATGTTTACTAATATTTAACAATATTTGCTAAAAAAATCACTCACACAAAGCCGGTTAATAGGTATTGCAAAAATTAACATATCACACTATGTGATAAATTTTTGTTATTGAACATTGCCTCAATACTTCTAACGAAAAATGAATGTATACCATTAGGTTATTAAAATCTTCAAAGCGTTTTGCAATGTTAGTTCGAATTTCAATTTTATGGACCTTTAAACTTCGGATATTTTAAATAAAAAACTTTTAAATCAGTAATTTTCAACATATTTATTTGTAATTATTATTTTATATAATTTAAAGCTTTTCTGAATATTATATAAGATTTTTATTTTATTTATTTTATTTTTTGGTAAAAGCAACGAGCAGAAAAATAAGTTGGATGCCACTCGTAGTTCTTAGTCTACGTTCAATAAAAATAAATTTTGATACCTTCTTGATGCTACTAAGACAATTCTAATCAAATTTGATAAACGCAAGGAACAGGAAACACTGTATATTATAAAATTTATTCTGTATAGGTATCACGCCTCTTTTTCATGCACTTTTATCATATTGTGATATTTTTTACCACTGTCTATAAAATGTTAATAAATTTTGAAAATTGTTTTCTAAGAAGCAAAATAACTCTTTTATAAAAAAACTGAGCGTGGCATCATTCAGTATTTCCTTCAAGAAAATACATATACGCCATGTTTCATTTTAATCGGTTCAGAAGTTTAGACATAAGGTCAAGTAAAATAAAGTAAACGTATTTATGACAAAGCTAGGCGTAAAGTGGCTGTGGCACCCAGCAAAAATCTATTATAATAATTGGTACCACTATTATTATAATATAACATAATTCATAAAATAGCAAAGACATATAATTACATTTTGATTAAATAATTTAAATGTTTTCTATTTCCAGTTATATTGAAAAAAGAAAAAACTGAAATTCAAACTGACTTTGAAAAATCCTTTGGGGGTTTTGTTAGACTACTGTTACATTTTAATTTTGCGTTGGAGCTATTAAGGCAGTTTTGGATTGTTGCACTGTGTTATTGTAAGATAGCTGTGAGTCCATAGAAAATGGTTTTGATCGGTTTACTAGCCGTTTTCATCACCCAATTGTTTAAGTCAAGACATTGTCATGTAAGTGTCGGCGCAGAAAAATAGAGACACCGACATTTTCATACAAATTTGCAAATAACTAAGCAGGTCACTATCACTGTGGAATAGAATTTATTTAATTTTCAGAGCAACATTTCTTATTATCTTATTTTTTTCACACAGTCTCATTAGGGTTGCCAAGTTTTTTTGATTTTTTTAAACAAAAAAAAAAAAATTAAAGTGTTGCATACGCAAAAAAAATAGAATCGTTTTATTAAAAGCTCTTAACTTGTTCTTTTAAATGATGTGTAACCCTTGCTGAAAAAAGTTTAGGAGAGGAATTCAAAATTGACTGATCTAGGAAATATGTCAATGGGAATATTATTGACGACCTTAGTATAGGATCATTATCTTTCATATACAATTCCATTTAACTTTTACATTTCTTCTGCTGCATAAAATATTTATAGCTTGATTAGAAGTTCTTAAATTGTTCTTTCCAATGATATATAACTCTTGGCGAAAGAAGCTTAGGAAAAAACTCAAAATTGGCTGATCTAGGAAATATGTCACCGGAAACATTCTTGACGACTTTGTATGTTTCATATACAACTGCATTTAACTTTTATATTTCTTTCGCTGCATAATGAGTATATGTAAAAAAAGTTTTATTCTTTTATTTTGCTTTTTAATAGTTTCAAACTATAATTTTTTTTTTTTTATATAACTTTAAATATTTTTAGAGTAAACTTTAGAAATTATATAGATTTTAAATAGTTTGACTTAAAATAAAAACTAATTACACCTTTTATCAAACATTTAACATTACATTTATGTATTTACTTTAATTTGGCTCATAATTTACTATATTTTTTACAAGTAAATATCACTAATTCTGAGTCACATCTTTTGGGAGAGAAAACTTAGCGTCAGTGCATTGGTATTCTGGGTCGACAATAACAATAAAAATATCTGAGACTCCGAAAATATACTAGTCAACTCGAACGTTTGAAAGCACTTCAAAAGCGTAATTAAAAAAATATATAAGAAGAACCAACCATACGTATCTATCTGCAAATATAGATACGTACGTACATTGGGTGGTAATTTGGGTTCATAAAAATAAACGCACTTAAATGTGATGTGATATGCTTCCCGTTTATTTATCTCTCACTACTTCATTCAGTTTCCATTTTTTTGCTTTTAGTAAAGTCATAAATTCATCTAACTTTATTATAAAAACTCCCCAAAAAATTACGAATATTTCTGTGCTACTGCCACTACTACCGTTATTGCAATACGTACAAATACATGTATGTATTTGCTGATACTTCTGCATATGTTCAGCACAAACAAAACGTTTGTAATATATTTTTTTGTTCTTTTTTATCTTTCATTGCATTTCTCTTTTCTACTTTATTGTTATGTATATATATATATATATATATATATATATATATATATATATATATATATATATATATGTTGTTTATACAGTTTTTGCAATATGACATTGAGTTTATCTGTATGCTATAAAACGGATCCGTGATGAACAATCCAATGTCCGAAAAAGATGGCCTTGAGTTTTAAATAAAATTAAAAAAAGAAACGGATAATAACTTGAGAAAGAAAAACTAACTTAAACATGTATCACTTAAACAAAACCAGTACAATTTTTATAAATTATAAAGGCCTTCATGTCACAGAAAAATGATTACCGTATATTTTTCAATTAGCTCAATTGTTTCATTTTGCATAAAAATTTAGTTAATATATTCAAGCAAAAATAAAATAAAAAGTAAAAATAAAATGCAAGTAAATTTTTTTCTCTTTTAAATTTTTAATTCATTCAATCATCTACTTGATTAATTTAATAAATTTTTAATTGGAAATATTTGTCTGTTTTTCATTTTTTACAGTAATTGATATAATCATTTTGGTAAGAGGTGCGAATTAGAAAAATAATAATAATTGAATGAATTATTTGAGTTATTGTTGACTTCTTATTGTCATTATAACTTTCTCTCTAACTTTCCCTAATGCGCTCCACATTATTGCCCGCCACAGTGTAACCAAAAAAATAAATAAATGAAAAATCAGCAGCATAAAACAAACATAAAAGAAATCAAAAAGCAGACAACATCTGTATGCCGGTGATGCACAATGGTTCGAAAACGCTTTTTCTGGAAATAATTCTGTAACTTGTGATGAGCTAAAGATATCTGAATAATAGCCAGAGCTAAGGTGTTTTTGAATTGATTTGGAGGAGCACAGTACCATAGCCGGTCAGGCGGCTAGTGGGTAGACCTCCAAAGTTGGTCATTTCGTCCGTTTATTATTATTTTTTTTTCCTTTAGTCGTCCAAATTTCATTTATGACTTTTTTGTAAAGAAGTTTTAAAGATAGATTGTCCTTGTACATCTCTAGAAAAAAATACGCGTACACGTGCAGGTTATCTCTTTTGGTTTAAGAAATATTTAGGCCTAAGAAATTTTCCCTAGTTTTTTATATTCTTTTAAGCTTGACGGGTTTAATTTGTGTTAAAAATTTTTTTTTTAAATATCCAGTAGATTTCCAATAAAATTCTAAATAATGTTGTAAGAATCATAGAAATATATGGATACCCTAAAAGGCTTTATTAGCTTCAAGCTGAAACTTTAAAAAATACAAAGTTATTATTATTATTTTTTTTTTTTTTTTGCTTTTCCAGAAAGGTGGTGACATTTTTCCACATATTTTTATGCCCTTTACGAGTGTTTTAATACTTTCAATAGAAATTTTAACGAATGCGCTTAGAGTTGTCGATCTCTCACAAGCCCTATTTAAATTTGTTAGTTTTCCACATTTTATTTAAATTTCTCAAATCGCAAAGCTGGGATAAAAAAATAATAATAATAAATAAACATAAATAAAAAATATAAAATTGTGTTAATAAAATACCTCCATATTTTTGGAAAAAAAAAACAAAAAGTATTTTCTCATGGGCGACTTTTATAATGACATGGTGATGATATCAATGAAAGAAGTAAATTTTTAAAAGATGTTTTTCCCAAATTGAGATTTTAAGCAATTTTGTACAAAAAAAGTGAAAGTTTTATTTTTAATTGTTTAATTTTACGACAATTTTATCCACATTATGTCAAAATACATTATGTTTAAATTTTATTTCAATTTAAATATTAACATTGTTTTTTTCGCAAAAAGTGAATAAAATCTTAAAATTTCGTTTTTTGTGTCACGGTCTGAAGAAATTTGATCGAATTTAATTTCTTTTATGCACCATATTTCTCCATATTCTTACGATTTTAGAGACACCAAATACTTATATATAAAGCTTACATCTGAACACAATAAATAATAAAAAATTTCCATTCTTTGACAATTTTTCATATTTTTATATGAAAAATGCAGATGTTATAATTATCCGTGTAATCTAAAGGTAACAGAAGTAACTAACACTGCACTGCTGCTCGTGATGTGTTTACATTTTTCATAAAGTGCTAAATATTACATAAGAAGGCAAAGTTATTGTTAGTTTTTCCATAAGATTAAGACTCGAAGCACTTTTTATGAATATTTAAATTAACATAAATTTTGAAATAATAGAGGTATGTTATTTTGGTTGTCTTAAAATTTGGCTTGTCTTAAAATCAAAGAATTAAAATCTCCCACCTTTTCTTTTGAACGAAGATGTCCAATTTCTCAATTCGCGAAAAACATCTTTTAAAAATTGATTTCTTTCATAGAAATCGTCACCGTGTCGTTACAAAGGCAACATATGGAAGTATTTAATTAACATATCTTTTTTCCCAGCTTAGCGTTTTTGAAAATTTTGCAAACAAATTTAAAAAAATTGTGGAAAATTGAGAGACTATTGCTCTAAGTGCCCTCGAGTTTACCTTTCCCAAATTTTCATTACTTTCTTAATTTCTATTGAAATTATTAAAAAAATTATATAGCACAGTGGGGCAGAATCGAAGTTTTTTGGAAATAAATCTGTAACTTCTGATCGGCCAGTTGGATTTTCATGAAATTTGGCATAGGCGTAGCAGAGGAGCGTAAAATGTTACGTTTGGACCAAGAACATGCAAAATTATGGTGCTTAAAAATTCAAACGCAAATAACTGGAAAACTATAAGAGATAAATAGGGCGTGTAAGCATGTTTTTTATAGGTCTTATTAGGGCCTACAACAATGTATAAATACATTTGAAATCGGATGAGAAACAAAAATTTTGCAAGCGATTAAAAATTTTTATGTCAGAGGTACCTAACTTTGAGCCTCCTTAGCTCCGCCCCTGGGGGATTGTTGTGCCCTCCTTCCAAACATAACATTTTACACCCCTCTGCTACGCTCACACCAAATTTCATTAAAATCCAACCTGCCGATCAGAAGTTAAAGATTTATTTCCAAAAACTTTCGATTCTGCCCCACTGTGTATAGGACAGAACAAAAACCGAATTTTGTAAGTAAGCAAATATTACCAACTTTTTTGTAAAAAAGCAAAATGTGTTTTTTAAGTTTAAAATTCAGACTAGCATAAGTTTTTATCGTATCCATATATCTATAAGATTCTTGTTGCAGTATTATAAAGGAATTATAAAAATTTAGTGGATGTATATATATATATATATATATATAATATACAACTAGCGATAGTCTTCGTTAATCCGCTCGGTTAGAATTACAATATAATTTGTAATTATGCTATAATTATTAAATAAATAAAATGAAGTAAAATAAAATAATAAAATGAATGAAATTTTGACGAATAAAAAAATTATACAACCGAGATGACAAACTTTGGAGGTACTGTTCTTTTCCAAACCAACTCGAAAAACCTCTGCCTTGTCAAATATTATTCAGATATATTCAACGGATCACAATTTATGCAACTATTTCGAAAAAAAATATGATTTGGAACCACTGTGCAGTGCATGCTTCATAACAAATTTTTTGTTATAAAAACTAAAAAACATACTGCAAAAGTTACATATACATTCATATAAAAATAACTTCCGCACACATACCATTACATATAAATATTTTCTTTACATAAGCCAAAAATTTATACATAAATAAAAAATAAAAAGAATATTTAAGAAATTTCAAAAAGATTAAAGAAATTCTGCACAACTTGCAAACTCATCTTGACATTAAGTGGAAAAGGAACACAATTTTGATGTTTCTTTTTGTTTTGTGTATTTTAGCAAACTAAAATTCTTAAAATTTTCCATTGCTCTTGATTTCTCGACATACTATGTACATTGCAATAGCATTGCTAAGAAAGCAATTAGAATTTGAAGTAACTCTTGATTAATGCTACAAGATTTTGTGTTATGCAATAGCAGCAACAAATTTTTAAACAAATACAAAGAAGAAAATCCTAGAAGTTAAGTCTTTAGCTTAGGTAGTGTTAAAGGAATAATAAATCTGTATTCTAGAAGGAAATTAAAGGGAAAGCATAAAGATTTAAAGATTTAGAAGTTTAATTAAAGTAATGAAATGGTGGAAAATTAGGTAAATTTTTATGGTACCTTAACCACAAAAGTTCGTACAGTTATACAAAATATTCATAAGTGAAATTTGAAAAGTTATATTTCTTGCAAGTAATATCTGATTTTAATAACTGATCACTTATTTTAATGATAATTTTGCTGTTTTTAAAATTAATAAAAATTAATTAAAAAAATTTTACCAACCTAAATTTACATATTTCTAATTTTGACCTCTTGAAATTCGTACTCCCTATAAAGCGTTATTTAATATAAAGTGGCATCAGATTTTAATTTGTTTTAATATAATGTGTTATTTTCATAGCTTCTTTATTTATTAAAATATCTTAATGAAAAATACTTTTGTGTTTAAACCTTTATATTATCTTTGGGTACCGTTTTTGTACATTTGCGTAGTTAATTAAACATTAGCCGTTCGATGACACTAATGATTTTCGACATACTATCTAAATAATGTAAACTTCGAAAGTAAAGGAACTGACCAACGATTGTAAGAGTTCATGGTAAGTGAGATATCTGAAAGTAGTTAACAAAAATTATAATTTGTTTTACGAGAACATAAAAGTATGTAAGTATGTTAATTGCAAATCCTACAAAAATAATGCTACCTCTCTTAGGAATTATCATAAGATACTAAACAATAACGTCCACAATAAAAAATTATTATAATGGACAAATATGAAGAAAATGAGCCAACGAGCGATTAATTTAAAATTTCTCTGTTTAAAGGGAATGATTGTACAAATGTCATTCATACATGATGTTCGTAAATGAGTTGTATCATAAAACTTATTTTAGACATAAAATAAAACCGTATGGTACTATCCAGCTTTTTGTTATAAAAAATACAAGTTATCAAGTCCATAACACAAAAAATTTGATAACGTTATTAGTATCATTCATAGCATTTATGGTAAAATACGTTACCTTGCTACCAAAAAAAGCACCAAAAATAATTTTAAAAAATCTAAAGATGATCATTGTAGCACCATAATATATTCAACATCCTAATTTCAACCAAGTCCGTAGTGACAGAAATTAAACTGTGAACACCGAACTATCTTTAAAAAACAAGTTTCGATTTTGAACCAATAGTACGATAAATATCCTATTTTATGATGTGTGTTGGGAAGCAATATTTATTAAATTAAATTTCATAAACAATTTATACTAAAGTAAAAAAGTTAAATGTCAAGTAACTTCATGCTAAACAATTTTTTGTATGCTGTACGAACTTTAAATGGTCAAATTAAAAAATAGTTAATTTTAGGTAATTTTTCCCTTTTTACGTTAAATTAATGAAATTTTCATCATGTTTAAAGACAGCTAAGTTTTTTAAAGACATATAACTTTTTATAATGGTATTTATAAAACTTATTTAGTATTTGTAGAAATAATAAAGTAGTGAAAAAAATAAAATACCCAGATAGGTCCTTCAACTAGAATACCAAAATACCAAACACAATAATTCTTCCTTGGAAGTATGTAAAAAATATTTAACCACAAGTATGGATAGGAACAATTGGAACATACACTCTATATTAAATTTTTTTTTCACTTAGTCGTTATTTGATTAAACAAAACATCATAAAAATTACAATTGGGAAATGAAAAGATTTTCATTAAACAGTGTTACAAAAAAAAAAAAAAAAATGTAGATTTTTTTGAATAAAAAACTTTTAAGCTCTCTGGAAAATGTTAAAATCTAACATAAATTAAAAAAAACACCGATATAATTTTAAAAGAAAATTTAAGCGTTGTTTAAAAAAATAGTTTATTTATAGTTAATCTAGAGTTAGTAGTGTTTGAATTTATCTAGATTAAAGATGACCGGAAATACTTCTGCAAGGATTATATTCGACATACGACTAGAATTTGCTCAGAGTGTGCTTTTCTCAACGTACGTGTATTGCTCATAAATAAACGGGTAACGGAAGCAAATGCCCTCACTTTTTCAGAACACATTCCATTATAATAGCGATAGAATAATGCAACGCAAACTACGTTGCGAGGATACTCCAATTAATCAATAAAATAATATAACCTATTTTCAGCGATAAGAGCCTTCCCCATATTAGGTGGAATATAATTTTTTAAGAGTCTAACTGCTGAAGTATCTAAAAAGCTCCTTAAAATTTCTTAAATAATTTGTTTATAATAATTTATATTATTACAGAAATAATGATTACTTCATAAAAATAGTTAATATAAAATACTATTTTTATTAATTAAACTTCTGTACTTTTTTACAAGGTCTTCACTCGGACCCCTGTTTTCCAAATCCACATAAATAAATACTCGAACTAATTTTTCAACTATAGATCGATTATATATAACAACCGAACTAAAGCTGTGTAGGAAGTTGCAGAAATTATATTACAGACTGGCGACTGAAAGCTCTCAACTTCAGTTTCTACACAAGCAATTACAAATTTCTAATTGCCGCAAATTTTTTAAAGTAAAATATTGGAAAATAAATATTTTTTTAAATAGATTTAAGGAATTAGTAGATTAAGTACCAATTCCACATATTTAAAAGCACTTAGATTCATTCAGAGCCAGGAAATTGGATGCAACATGAACGTTAATCCAAGGGACACCTAAAAAAATTTTGCATGTCTAAAATGCAGATTCAGTATCACAAGAGATGTTGTTTCTGTGAGAAAAGGTGCAGCTATTATGAGCTATTTAAAACCAGTGAAATTATCACGAAATTCACTTTTATTTTTGTTTTTTTTTTCGCTATATCTTTATTTACATTTATTTTAAACAGAAACTGACAGCCTTTCAAAAAATTCAAACGAAAAACAAAAATGCACATCTAAAAAATATAAAGATTTTTTTATAACAAAAAAAAAAAACTGTTAATAAAAATAAGCATACATATTTATATACATCGCCGATTTCTTTCGTGATTTGTTGAAACAAAACTTATGGAACTCAAACTGAAGATAAAAATATCCTAGAGTGAAATGTTTTCGTAAGCAGTTCAGTAAGTCCATATCGCTCATTTGCTGCAACAAAATCACAATTCAAAAAAATCCATTTTTTCAGGACACATATTTTTAGATTTTATTTTGATATATATATATATATATATACATATATATATATACATATATATATATATATATATATATATATATAAAAGGTACCAAAATAATGTCAAGATGTTGAAAAAGGGGTAATTAGCGACTAAATTTGCCCAACGGCAACACTGATCCACAGCATCTGATTCCTTAATATTCTTGCTACCAGTAAATACCACCTGATCTATTTATGTTTATGTATTGTGTACTGTGTCTTACGGTTGTTAAAAGAGTAGGTAGGATTGAAAGTTGGATAAGAAGAAAGATAAGAAATAGAGTAGAAAAAAGAAGGAGCCCTGAAGAACTCTGAATTAATCTTGAACTTGTGTTATGAAATCCCATCTATAACAATTCAGAGGGAGGTTAATTTGAGCAATGAGAAGCGATTATCGATACCAAAAGCTATAAATATGTGCAGAAATGCATCATGCCACATTCTATCTAATGACAATTCAGCCACTTTTTTGAGCATCAGTTCACCGACTGCGAAATCAACAAGAAAAGACGGATTGAACATTTCGCATTTGTAAGTGATTGTATGATGGGAACTGGCAGCAATACATCTTACAGTGAGGACCAAATCAAAATTTCAACATTAAGCTCAAATCTTAATGCATACAAGGCTTCAACCTATTCTTCCGGAAAAATAGGTCTATTTGTACATCTCGTTATAGTGCATATAGTTTGCTATAGTTGAAGAATTAAAACAAAGTTTGTTTTTAATATTTGAAAGAAATATATCGCTGATGGACAGGATGAGTTCTGCCAGTTATACTGGGTTGTAAAGACAAAATCTCAGGATATATTATTAATTATTAACTGTTTCTATTAGAGTGATCGATTCAATTTTTTAATTGGTTTTTTTCGATGTAGAAACTGTCAGTTTTTAAAACGATAATACATATCAACGAAATCGCAAAAAATATATCGCGAATTATCCTACTGTAGTATAGAAAATTAAATGAAAATTTTCCAACACGTTACACTTTTAACCCATTGACGACCAAAGAATATATGTTTCCCTGAGAAGTTTTTAGGTTATATAATTTTCTAGGTAATAGGTAGAGAAAATTATGTGTGAAAATTATATTTTACAGGCAAAAAAAGTGCTACGACAATGTAGTATATATCAAGGCTTCAAATTGCCACACATAGCCCCTAAAATTCTTTGAAGTTGTAAAAATCAAGAATTTTTCAATTAATCCTAATCAAACCATGGAAAAATGAGGTGTGAGAAGTGGCGTAGAGGAGAAATTTGTATTTAATATAACTAAGATACGATCGTGGATCTTAAAAAGGGCGCTGATAGAAAATGCGTTGTTATCAAAAGTTTCAAAAAAAATCAGCATTTAAGTAACAAAGTCAACAAAAGAATAGAAAAAAAAAATATCGTTAATAATTTAGTGTAGTTGTCTTTTCTTGGACTAGATAGAGAGTAGAAAGTGAAATGAAATCATTCCATCACATAAACTTTAACTAATATATATATCTTTTTCTTAAATTGGAATAAAAGAATGCACTATTTTAAATTTTTCCTCATACTAGGAAGCAGCAATAGTCTGTCAGCATAATATGATTCCATACAACTTGATATAATCTCTCCATGATAGCGTTCTGGTGAAAAACTCCCTTGAGTATTGCTTATTGCTCTCATATTTTCGAGGATTTTGAAATTTTTAAAGACTATGTAGGGCAAGTTGGAGACATGACATGTTCTATAATTTTGCTACAATATTCCTTTTCTATAAAATACGAATGATTAATTTTCTCTATCTATTATCCAGAAAATTATATAACCTAATAATTAGTTAGAGGTACATATTTATTTGGTTGTTTTATTTCACCTTCTGCACTATATTTAGAGTAAGGAGTAAGAATTACGTAGAATTATTCACAATTAAATTCTTTTTCTAATTTTTTGTTGATTTTGTTATTTAAATTTTATTTTTATTATACCCTACACCACCACAGGTGATTGGGTTATAATGCTTTAGCGTTGATATTTATAACGTATAGAAAAAATTAACCAACAATCATCTTAGAGTATACCAATCGACTCAGAATCACTTTTTAAATCGATCTAACAATGTCCGTCCGTCTGGTTGGATGGTTGTCCATTTATACCTTGTGCATTAAGTGGGACCTTGTGATGAAATTTGGCACGTGGGACTTTTATAATACAAAAACGATGCCTACTGAAATTGGTTTCAATTGGCTCCCATACAAATGTCCAACCGAAATAGAGTTTAAGTAAAAACAATATTACCATATTTTATGACAATCGGTCCTTAATTTGCAATAGCTCCCATATAAACCCACTTCCAGAAATCGCCCTAAAGTGCACAATATAATCTAGATATTAATATTAACGCATTATTCTATATTTGTATATTTTATTTCACATTTAGTAAAATTGGCCACAGGTGTAATATAATCCCCCTTCCCAAATTTTTATGCTTGTACACAATGTATGTTATCATATAGGCGGTCTTGACCGAGTATATCTTTCTTTCGCGTTTTTATCATACTTTTGATGTCTATGCATTTTCTGTCAGCTTTAATAATTTTACCATTTCTGAGATCCAGGGTCATGTATTAGTTACAGCATATACAAATTTCCCATCTATACCCACTTCTTACTCATCCTTTTTCCATGATTTTATGAGAGTTAATTCAGAAATTCTTGATTTTTACAATTGTTAAACTTCTAGTGGCTATGTTTGGCAAGCTGGAAATTTGACTTGACTTTTTTGTCTTTAAAATATATATCAGTAATTTATTCTAGCTATTGTCTAGCAAATTATATAATCTAAAAAACTCCTTATGGAAGGATGTTTTATTTGGCATTAAAAATTTGACGTGATGGAGAAAAACCAAAATATTCCTGGTGGTTGGAATGACCATACCTAAAACATCTGCAATATATTTTTCGCGATACTTTTTTACTATTGCCCTGTGTAATTTTTTGAATATCGAATAAGCCAGTTTTTTTTTATACATAAGTAACCGGTTAAAAAAATTATTGCAACACTAATGTTCTTTCTTCACTAATTAATAAAAGAAGATATGTTGAATTGAAAATAAGTTTTAAAATTTGACAAGTATTTTGGTAAGTGGTCTGCCAAAGAAATCAACATGAAAAATATTCGAAAGTGGCTGATATGTAAGGTCAGATTTCTTTAATATCGTTTGTGATCGTTATAATATAGTTGTTTTCTGAAAATTTTCTTTTTTAAAAGCAAAGAAATTGATTTTTGAAGGACAATAAATTTACTCAGTATTTAGTGGCTGAATTCTTTTCTTTAAAAGCAAAAGTAGTGAATAGTTTTAAATTGTAAAGTTTTTTGTCCACTACCTTCTACCGGAACAGAAGAGAATCCTCTGAAAAAAATAGAAGACACTATGTAACGACTACGCAACTCTTTAAAAGTTGGAAAGATTTATATACTCAATGGTATTATTCCGTGATATTAATCTCAGTGTATTTCTGCTGTTATTTTATAAAAATCTTACTAATCTGATGATAAATAATAAATCAAATTTTAATACTAAATATCACTTTCTAAGCAAATTTATTACATACCAAAGTTAGAAGCAAATAATTCCTTCGGTAAAATTTTTAATACACCATAAAAGGCAAAATAACTTAGACTTAAATTTGTATAATGTCCTATTAAATACTTTCATTAACGACTTATTTGGCAAATATTACATATAGGCAACGTGAGATTAATTTTGCCTTATTCCATTTAGCTCTTCAAAAAATTTCCTACAAGTCATTTAAAACACGACATAAGTTAAGCATTTCTTTTTTTTTAGTTGTTTCCTGTTCATAAACATAAACTATAGAGTAAATGATGAAAAATGTAATATGACTTGCTACTTCGTATATCTTAATTTTTTTCATTTATTTAGTTTATTTTTTGCGTACATAATTGTACTTATATGTACATTCATTCATTTATTCATTCATTTATATTTATGTGAAAGAAGACACAAGTACCTACGACATGGTAAGTTATGTATGTATATGTGTTGTAATTGTGTACCAACAACATGTATTTTGTTGCAGATGTAGTTTTCTTGATTTTATAAACTTGCAAAAAAAGCTAAGGAAAAAGGATAGATGAAGGAAAATATACTCTATCACAAGTTAAGAAGACGTACTTTTACTAATACAAACAGGCATATATAAATGTTTACAATTAGACTTGGGTAAAAAATTAAAGTATACTTATAGGAGCTTTATATAAACTATGAGGTGTTAATTGAAATTTTGATTTTTCTAAATTTTAAATACGATACAGTTTTCTAAATGTCATACCTAGAAATATTAAAACAAGTAGTTGTATTTAATAAAAAGAGACAAAAATTTATAAAATATATCTGTGCTGAGTTGATGACAAATAAACTTTTTATTTTATATATTTTTTATAAATGTATACAAATCCAAATAACACCTCTTTTTTTCTAAGAAAGCCTTAGAGCACACTTATACTTAAAAACTATAACTTACATTTAACACGTAACGGCAGTTGGTTGCTGACAGTTTCTCCTTCATCATTTATAGCGCTACATGCATAATTTCCTGCATAGTGTTTCGTTATTTTTTGCAACACCAAACTCTGATTAGAACGTATTACACGCGCTGATGTGTTATGCTCCAGGTGAATACCCTAACAAAGTAAATTAAAAGTAATATTATTATTTTGTTTCCTCCTTTAGTATATTTTTTCATCTTTATTCTTGCTTTGGTAATAATTTTTTCTCTATTTTTTCAAATTTTCTTTTGAATATTAAGTACATGTAGTTGTACATGTCTAGGTAAGGTACGTAAGTTGACTAGATATCTGTGTGAGTTTAGTTCTCTACGTTTTTTTCTTCCTTTTCAACGAGTATTTTAACAACATGTAAACAAAATTATGAAGGAGTAGAATAAAGTTAATAAAAAAGAAAAAAATTAAGCTATTTGCTAAATTTTTTACTATAAAAGAGTGTATATTTACAACTTAAATTTATTGTAGTGTTAATAATTTAACATAAATGATTAGACGGTAGCAACAAAATTTGATCTGAATGCAAATGACTTTAATCAGAATTTTCATGCAGAAGTATTTGCATCTACTGCATAATATAAAAATAAAACTTTAAACGTTGTAAAAATTTTAATGGAATTTTGCTTTTAAATTAAATCAACTACTTTTAGAAGTTTAATGAGTGAATAAAAATAAGCTAATTTTAAACATGGTTATTTATTTAAAAAAAAAAAATGCATAACATAATTATTAATAAATCAGTGTAATGCTAATAATTAATAATCATACACAATGAGGAAGCAACTTATTGCAATTTTCCATTTTTTTTTTTTTTTCTTGTATTAAACCACTTGAATGAAAGGTTACATATTTTCCATTTATTAAAGTATTTTTAAATGTGTAATTTTATACGACTTTCAAAAAAAACTTGTTTTTTTGTTTTGCTCTCTTGAAAAGTTTTTTTTTTTTTTTTGTTAGAGATTGTAGACAAAAATTAATATATATATATATTAATATAGTACATAGAGCCAAAGGCATACAAAACGTGACATTAAATTAAATTTTAATATAGGTAATTAGGAGTAAGTAGGAAATTATAAATTTGAGAAAATATATATTTAACCGTACATGTTAATGTGTTGCCACTGTTTCCGATGCTCCTAAAAATTTATCACATTATAAATAAAAACCAGTTGTGCCAAATTTAAACTATATATTAAAATTATAATGTGATTTAACTATGCACTTTTAAGTTCATTTCGGGTAGGACTTTATGTGGACACTACGGCCAAATGTGGACCAATTCCTATGAAATTTGGCAGAGTAATTTATGGTTTCCAAAGAAGTAGTATTGCTAAATTATATTAAAATAAGACCATATTTATATAATTTTTAAACGTTAAAACTTTATTTCGGAAACATATTTTTATGAGAGCTAGGTGAAATAATTAACCGATCAAAACTAATTTCACTAGTCGTTTTTCTTATATCAAAAAAAAGCTAGATACAAATTTTTATTCAGTCATTTTCAAAATTGTGAGCTTTATGTTAAACAAATCTAAATCTAATCTTAATTCACAAAATGTTAAAATAGAAAGTAAAACATGACATTCTGATATTTAAGCTGTGTAGAAAAATTATGGATGATATTGGATATTTCTATTACTTTTTTGATTTTCTTAAGAAAACAAAACTTTAGGTTTAAGAATTCCAAAATGAAAGAAAAGTTATATACATTTAAATAAATTTGTATATAACTTTTCTTTCATTTTGGAATTCTTAAACCTAAAAAGAGACATAATAGGATTTATTCTGCAGATGTCGAATGGCTCTTGACTTAAAAAAGAAGAGATTGAAGAGAGTGGCAATTCTACAAATCCCCTCAACTCAAATTTAGGCTAAAAGAATGCCAAAAAAAAGCTTAGTAAACTTTAGAAGTATCGAAAAACTGCATCATTGTGTAAATATCTGGAAAAGCTGAATGAAACAAGAAAATTCAAGAGACCTGTTATAAGTAGACTTCTTTTACTCAATACAAATGGAGTTACTCATCCTCCATTTGTGCTGAAAAAGGAAATCTGTTTATTAGTAATTTAAATAATGAATTTATCCGAAAAGAATTAAATGTCACCTGTTGTGACCTACTTCAGAACAGTGAACCCCTTTACTTAGAGATCCGAGAGATCCATAAGGCTATTGTTGAATTAAACTCCAAAAAGGCACCTGGCATTGATAGAATCAGTAACCAGATACTTTCGGAGTGTGCATAGCATTAAAAATAATATTTTAATGCTATATTACGCCTTGAATATTATTCACTAGAATAAAAGGAGTCAATGATTACCATGATATCATGATACCATGATACACAATGGTGTATTCGTATGTCTTCATAAGTCTATTATCTAATATGTCTAAGCTGTTTGAGAAGCTCTTAATGAATAAATTACACCCGCGAATAAGATCATAGAAAAACACATTACTATCGAACAAACAAACAACATTGTAATGTTATAAAAAAGCATTTGAGTAAAACAAAATATTGTCCGCTCTCTTCCTTGACGCATCGCAAGCTTCTGACAGTGTGTAGCATAACGGCTTCTAATAAAATAGAACAAAATTTACTCATAAATGCACATAAATTATAGAAAAGCTATATATATATAATCGGAAATTTATTCTTAGAAAGGTGAATTTTTAAGTACACCATAGCCTATTGAAGCAAGTGTTCCCCAAGGTAATTTACTGGGCCCTATTTTGTAACTAATATACACCTCCGATATGCCAATACTAATAGTCAAATCCATACATCAATATTTTTTTAATTGCAGATGATACAGCTATTTTAAGCACCCATGAATGTTCACAAGAGCCATTTCGAATCTTGCAGGACCATGTATTTGATACTTAAAGATGGCTGAGAAAATGGAAAATGAAAATAAAGGAACAAAAATGCGCACAGATAACATTTATCTTTTATAGAAAATCGTGCCAACTTATCCTGATAAATAACAGAGTAATACTCCACAAATCTAAAGACAGATGTTTGCAATCTTGCTCTCTATGAATGCCACCATTGGACTGAGCTTTTACGTAAGATTGTAGTTTGAACAAAAGGCCATTCGAGAATGTAAAATCGTCTGCGGGACTGAATAATTGCCCTGTGGTTCGGAATTTAATGAACCCTGATGGTATAATTATTATTGATTATACTGGAAAAGTGAACATTATGTCGGATACCTTTTTCCGAGTTCAAAGTTCGTTCATTGGGTACAGAGTCATTGATGGGGACAGAACGACACCCGTAACGACATTTAAAGAGACCTTTAAGGCTGATGGTCAAACTGTTATTGTTACCTTAAAGTGTTGATGGACTAATCTAAGAAAATGCTTGCCAATTTCCTCGGACACCGTAAATTTAAGGTAAGAATATGGAACATCGGATCTTATGGGAAATTTATTTCTGCTGAGTAGCACATGGCTTGTTGCTTGTTCCTGTGTTATATAATTTTATATTTCTGATATGCCACAGCACCAGGGGATTTTCACTTAATATATGCAGAAAACTATTAGCATATAAATAAGTTGTATTCATTTTTAAGTTAAATTTATTTTATTTTTTGTCTAGAATTTGATGTGAGGAACATATCTTTTTACCACTTTTTTTGAGGAATGGGCTGAAATTGAAGAAAAAATTAAAAATTGGTCTGACAAAGCTACAAAATGTATGCAAAAGAAATCCTAGTAAAATACGTAGTACGTAAGGAATATACTAGTAAGCTTAGTGGTAAAAATACAGTTGAAGCATTAAAGTTGATTTTAAGCGTTTTTATTATATCATTTATGTGGGTATTTTTACTATCTCGTTTTTTTTTCTATTTCGAATTAAAATTTAAATTTTTTTAAAACAATAAACAGAATTGCTCGCTTGACGGTTGCAAGAATAAAATCTGTTCACGACTAGAACAAAAGCCAAGTAAGCGGAACCAAAACTAAGCAATTATTTCCGATATTAAGATAAATATAACATAAGCTTATGCAATAGAATCAATGGTGATGAATACACCATTCGATGTAATTTATAGCGAAAAATAGCCCACTCCCTATCACCACCAGTAAACCTGGAGAATATTTTCCAACCATCACTTAGTATAGAACTTGACCTAAATACTACTTCCAAATGCTTGACCGTGAAAGACAAAACCGAATAATAAATATTTGCCAAATCTGATATTCAGAAACAAATGCTCAACGCAATTGCAAAAAAAAATAACAATAATAATAAAAAATAAAAATAAATAGGTACTCGCAAATCCTCTGATTTAAAGCAAATAATGGAAGATTTTTTGCAAAACTAACACAAGATCGAAGCTCGAATATCTTTCAAACTTAATTTTCTTTATTCCTTCTTCGATTTTTCACTTACAACTTTGGCGAAAATCGAAAAATAAAACTTAATCTTCTTTATACCTGTTTCGATTGTTCACAAGATAACTTCAGCAAAAATCGATAAAAAATAATGCCAGTGATTTTGCATAACTTTTTCTTATTTACTACCGGTATCGTTATTTTAATTATCTTGCTATATATAACGATTTTTTTCGTCAATATATTTTAACGACGAATATCGATAGAAATAATCGAATGTCATTATTTTAAAAACAAAAATTTTAAATTAAAATTGGATTTTTATTAAAAAATAAAACTATTTTATTGAAAAAATACGAGAAAAGTTCAAATTTTATATAAAAGTGTGAAGATTGTCTTCCAACAACATACTAATATAAATATATGTATGGTGACATACTTCTGAAATTAATTTGGTGTTAAATGTTCATTATATTAGTCACGTTCATAGAAAATTTTATTGAAATTATAAATAGCATAACAAGGTGACTTATTTTCAAAATTTCCAAAAAGTGACCAAAAGCGGCGAAACTACTCTAACCCTTGGAGTAAATTCGGCAAGTGATTGGAGCATATTTAATTGATTTGAAAAATCTGCAGGTAGCAAGCAGTTCGTATCTGATTCCTATATTCCAGCACGGTAAGTTTATTTCGGCCAGGCTGTTTAATTCTGCAATTATAATTTTTTCACGCTTTAAATGAATTTATTGAATCATCTATGGTCAAGTCTTATTTATTACTATTAAGTTTATTTCACGGAACAAAATCTTTATTAAATTCCAAAAACTAAAGAAATTATCACAGAAAATTTCCACACGCGAAATATATAGATGAGTATTGAAAAAACAATTAATCACATATGCCTCCGATCAAATGTCAATTCAAAATATCAAAATTTGATGAATGAAAGATCTGCGATAAAGAAAAAGAAAATCAGTTAGTGTCACAAAAATTATTATTTTGTTTTCAAGATAACTGGCAATGACAGATGTGCCTCTATATCCCGCTTCCATATTACTTATGTAATTTCAAATTATGAACGTTTTAATATATATTCATTTTGCTATTCTAATCATAAATTTTGTTCAAATTGTTTGCTAAACTTTCTGAAGGAAAAATATTTGTAACCTTATTAAAAAAAAAAAAAAAAAATACATTTTATGTAACTAATTTATCATTATACTGAACCACGAGGGGCCTTTTAAGCTTTCAAGAGTTATGACTTAAAAAGGCCATTAATTAGCAATTAAGATGAGTTTTCTTTCTCGCTTTAATTCTTTTTCTTAAGGGAACAAAAACTGGTAATTTTTTAAAATGTAATTTATTCTACTTAATTCTTCTAACAATTAAAAATTGAAAGTATTTTTATACAGTTTTTATATAGTAAAAAAATAAAATTGCCTTTAAGGACTTACTAATTTAAATGAATCTGTAATGAAGCGTTTGAAAGGATCTGCATTTTTATCCTATGAACTACATACAACTTATTTAAGATAAAATAGAAATGTCCTACAAAAAAGATTTTAAGTTTTCTAAAAGTAAAAAGATAATAGAAGAATACTACTACGTCTTTTAATTGAATTTTTGATACGTTCGTACATCAAGATGAACACACGCAGAGCTTAAAGATATAATACCAAAGACTGATTTCACACATATACATGCTAACATAAAGACCAAATTCCTTTAGAAATGTATCTATAGATTTGTATTTGTAAACTTATATATTTAGTAAAAAAAAAAAGAATTGTAAAGGAAATACTTACATTATGCAGCCATAAAAGTTTACGCCATTGAGGATTCGATTGTACGTGACACTCAAAATAGACATCATCACCTTCTTTAATATCATCGGGTGAAAGTGTTGAGCCCAAGCGTAAGGTGACTAAAGGTGGATCTAAAATGTATAACAAAGAAAACAAGAACATGAATACTATAAAAACTTCGAGAAAAAAATAAGGTGATAAAAAATATAATAATATCCAGCACTTCAACACCATCGTTATACTCATTATCCTCTAAGTTTAAAACAATTTTAAACTCATTTTCTTCATAAGCATATAATAAATTTTCATTCTTAAATGATCTCTTTAAAAAAAAGTAAATAGCTTACTTGTTATTAGTTAACATTTCTAATATTTTGAAATGAATTCAAATACAATTTCTAAGAAAAACAATCATAAAGAAAAATGTTTTAAGTACGTGTTGAAGTAATTCTTAAAGGATTTGTAATGCTAGCAAATGTATAAATGAAAAATAATAAGTTTTAGTATCTTGTGCGTTTATTTAAGTGAATTTTAATGAGTGCCACATATTTTCAGCTCCAAATGAAAAAGAAGAAAAAAGAAATTTCATAATTGGTATTATACTTTGACTGTGGCAAAGAATAATGTTTATTTGTGTGACACTAACAATTGGCATTTTTTTCCTTTTGTTTGTTTTTCTTGTAATATGACTAGTCATAGAAATCTAAGTATAAAACTTACTGAGTAAAAGCAAATGGAGAAAAATAAGTTAGTATAAGATTTGAATTAGAACACTGCAATGTCCATTAATAGGTACAACTTATAAACCCAGGGACACTGATGTGACGACAAGTTGATACTAGTGCAATATAAACTTTTCGTTGCTGATTTGACAACGCAGTGTACAATTTAAACACGTGCAAAGTTGCTACGCTATTTACATTAGTCGAACTTAATATAGTCGAACTTCACTGGATGTATAATGGGAAGACCAATTAGGTTGTGTTCAACATTGCTATGCGTACCTGTTCCATATTATTGAGTATTAATTCTATCACATATTTAGATGCCAAAATATAGTTTTACTGAGTGATGCTATTAATCAGCAGCACCTTATAAAGAGTTCAATTTCAATATCAATTAATTTTGTTGTTTTTTAGTTTGGCTTTGGCAAATGCAATGTAAACTAGTCCCAACGAAGACGCTATTTATATTGCTTAACTGGCAGTCAGTCTATACTCTAATAAGAAAAATTGCACTTAATACAGCGGTGGCCTACATTCCAGTATGTATTAAGGATTCTTGGAGATCTGCTGGATATATCGAATACCCCTCTTTGGAAAAATTTTAGTTTCTTAATAACAGGATCCGTAGAGGATAACCTACTAATTTGATAGAGAAATAGTGCGTGGTTATTTAGGCTTTCGGCGGATGTAGTGATAAAAAAAATACTTACAATATCACAGGATTCCCTGTGATATCTGCAAATTTAGCCATAATAAAGCTGCCGATAAGTCACTGATTTTAGCATTTAAAATTTTTATTAAAATTATTATTATTATTATTATTATTATTATTAATATTATTTTTATTATTATTATTATTATTATTATTATTATTATTAATGCAAGACTTTCTCAGCTGTAATAGTGTGTGAATCGATATATCATCGAAATAATCAATGGATATTGGAGGTCATAAACAAAACAAAAAGATCTATGCAATGGAAAGTAAACCTGGCAGCCAAAGAAAAAGTGAATTTTCAGTCTGTAGGACAGCAAGCAAATATAGAATTTTAATTGAAAATCACTACTTCTCTAGAAGAAAAATCGACGCATTCATTAAACTGTTTTAAATTTAAAAAAAAAAAATTTAAACAACCTGTCCTGAAGACCCACATGTTAAAAAAAAGTTCCTAATAGCAACGGTAGAAAAACTATATATAGAAAATTATTGAAGGTTTTTTCGTAATATCCTGATCAAGTAATATATGTCGTAGATATTATAGGAAATGAAGCAAACAAATTTTGTGTAAAAAATCAAAAATTTCCAAAAAATTGTTGGTCTTCAAACCTTTTGTAAACAGAAAAAAATTTATTTTAATTACGGAATTGCTATCATCAATGAAAATTTTAAATGATTTTGCTTCAGTCATCAAAATGATAATATTAATTAAATGAATTTAATTGAATTTTGTTTATATTTTTAAGCAAATTTTTAATTAATTTAACTGCTTCCATAATTGTAGTTTTTTTAAATAACTTAAAAAATTGATTGACGCAATTAAAAAATGCAACATTATTACCTGAATTCAAAAACAAAATTTTCAGTCGTATTTTTAAGTTATATTAATTAAAACTGTAAATTATTTCCTAAAAGTTACAATTACAAATATAAATATGTCTTATGTTTATTTATTTGCTTTGAATATATTGTAAGACATACTAACAAGAGGGATTAAAATCTATGAGATGAGATAAAATTAGGAATACTTAATGATAGCCTATTGGCAAAATGGTAAACAGAATTAGAAATTCTGTTTACCATCTTTTCCAAATGTTTGTTTCATGGAACGAACAATAACTTCGATACAATACAGGAATATCTAGAAAAATATAAAAAATAATAAAAATACATATATATGTATATAAAAAGCCTTCAAATCTTTTACTTACCACGTAGGAACCGCAAATTCTTTATTATGTATTACGTCGTCTTGGATTATTATTTAATTTGCTCAAATAAATTCGAAGTTAAAGAAATATAGATACGTAAAAAAATCAAAAACGAAAAAAATTTCGTTCTTTGATTTGAATTTTAAAATGACACTTTTTTCATTTTCTTTCTTTTTCAAAAATATTTTTATTTTTATTTGAATTTTCAAATAACAATTTTCTCTTATTCCTTTTTAAATTTAAAAATTCTTAAAAAAGTAATAATATTAATCATTTATTTTATTAAATTTTAGTAATAATTCAATTAACAACGTTATTAAAAGATATTTTTAAAAAATCTTTTTCTGTGTAAATGCGGAGAAAGAAGCACATCCTTTATAACTAATGACTTCATACACAAATGAGTGCGTTTGAAAAAGATTTCTTTCTATTACACACAAAGAATTCATTTTTCTGACCTGAAGTAGGTTCCTGTCATTATATTATATATATGGGGTATACTACTCCCTCTAGACCAATCAATCCTATTTTCATTTCAATTGAGGAACTTCATAAGAAAACTTTAAAATCTTAGGTCTTTCACTGTAGTAGTTCTTTAGATATGCGATTATAAATATTTAATTTTGTATAAGGACTGCCTCTCTCCCTAGATCTCTACATGTCCTATATTCTCCCCAAATGTGAGAATTGTTAGGAAAATGGCTCTTTTAAGATTTTCTCTGTACTAGTTCTTTAGATTGGCAACACTGTTCGATTGAAAGACATAATTTGCAAAACCTAAGTGAAATTATTTCAAATATATATAAATATTGTTTTTAAAAAAGATAGTGACTTAAAAATAAATAATTAAACAAAACAATATAAGTGAAAATAAGATATAAGAAAAACTGGCAATTTTTTACAAGATAGAAAAAACAAAAACGACACAACAATGGCTAAGTGTGACAAATGCAAAAGCACAATACGCGGTGAAACGGGCATACTACACAAGAAGAATATGTTAAGATATCATTTACGGATATAAAAGGTGCTTACAATAATGTGAATATATCATCAATACTTGAATTGCTGACTTACAGGTTGATCAACTTATAGCCAACTGAATAGTGGATAAGAAGAAAGACAAGTATATGGGGAATGCTCTCTTTTCATTTACCTTTATGAAACTGACCTTAAATCTCAAATATTTTTTTTTTTAATTGACTCTTAAAAATAGCTTTTGGTGTAATTATGTTAAGAGTACTTGATGAAGTACAACAAGTAAAATCTAATACCTGAAATGTTTCCAAGTGGCACCGGCAATCGCGCAAATTTAAAAAATCCAAAATCGCGGATTTTAGAATATGTATGTAATTCCTCTAATACTACAAAAAGAAAAAATGTAAAAGTAGATTGATTTTTTATTCTGGGTTCGCTAATGATGCTATTATTTCTAATTGAGTAAAATTGTTTAGGAGTCCTTGAACGTTTGTGTATATTCCGCATACATTATTTAAGTGTTAGATATTAAAACCCATTCTTCTCATTTTTAAACTCAATTTATTTTTATATACTGGACATTCTTTATTATACGTATTATGATTAAAATCAAGTCCTAGATTAAAGTTTTCATTTGACCTCACACAGTTTATACATTTTGTTATAATTTCCTCTTTACACTCTTTAGAATTATTATTACCATGATATTTATAACATATATCAAGATTTCTACAATCCGCTGCTTTATGATTGAAACATTTACATTTATAACACATTAAAACATTTACTCCATCAAATACTCCACATTTTTCCAAACCAATGTTTATTTTCTGTGCTGTTATTAATTTTGTATTTGATTCATTATCAATCTTAATTTTCGTATAATGTATTAACTTGTTATTTCTTTTAAATTCATAAGATTTAATTGAATTGAATGAATTAAAAAAAAACAGTAAAATAATTTTTTTTTAATTCATTCTGTTTTGTAATTTTTTCTATGAGTTTATATTCCGAGTATCTAAACGACATATCTGTTATGATTACCGTTGTCTGTACATTTTTTGCTACTTTTATTTCGTATTTTTCACTCATTTCACTTCGTATAGCTACTTTTATTTTCTCTTTTACCTCATTATTTTCAGTTTGAATAACTAATCTACCATTACTTCTATTTTAAACATTCGATATTTTTAGGTTAATTGGATCTACCTTATTATTCAATCTTTTTTTGTATTTTCTATTTCTATTGTTTTTCTCTTGGCTTTATAAGAGTAATCAGGGGCACTTGTTTTTTCAGTCCTGGCAATGCCGTATTTTTTAAACTATTTCTGCAAACGATAATTTGTTTTGTTCACCACTTGTTCCTTTGATCACTTTTTTTTTTAATTCACTACATATTTTAGCATTACTTTCTTCATTGTTATTATATATAGTTTTATTATTATTTTCGTATTTATTTACTAGATCATATATGTTTTTTATTTCATCCATGTTTTTTCAGATATTTTTTGTGCCTTGTCTATTTTTTAGCCTGTCCGTTTTTCAATTGCATCTAGCAATTGTTTAATTTCATTTTAATTACGAGATAATGATGCCTCAAATTCGTGTTTATATTCAATTGGGTTCTGTTTGTTTTCATTTACTCCATCTAGAATTTCCCTAAGCACTAAGTCAACATTGTGTATATATAGAATGCAATCATCACATATATATCGAAAAAAATTATCATTGTCAATTAGTTTTGCCGAATATTGATCAATTCCAGCGTATTTCATTGACATATGATATGTCAATTAAAAAAAAAAAAAAAAAAAAAAAAATATTTGAGATTTAAGGTCAGTTTCATAAAGGTAAATGAAAAGAGAGTATTCCCCATATACTTGTCTTTCTTCTTATCCACTATTCAGTTGGCTATAAGTTGATCAACCTGTAAGTCAGCAATTCAAGTATTGATGATATATTCACATTATTGTAAGCACCTTTTATATCCGTAAATGATGTCTTAACATATTCTTCTTGTGTAGTATGTCCTGCTATTATAGGTTAATTTAAATCTATAACTTCCTAATCCCTTAAACTTTTACTAGGCCTAAATAAAAATTTGCTATGCTGTCACAGCACTTCGAAGCATTACATAAGTTTTGCCTTCATTTCTAGCTATACAATATATCACTTTGAATTAAAAGATGGCAAGCAAACAAAAAAAAGTTAAAATTCCAAAGTAACACGTGCAGGAAATTAGTTCAGCTAGACCAAACCGCGTAATAACTTTTTTATATTCCTAATATTTTCTTGCAAAAAGTTTCATTCACTGCTTTTTACATAAAGTTTTGTTTCTTCTTTATGAAATTTTGTGTTATTTCATTGTAAAGTTTTTTTTTATAATATTTTTCTTTTACTTTTTATATTTTTTCCCCGTTCTTCTGTTCTATTTGGTTTCTATTCATTACAATCTGAGTTATATATTTGTATGTATTTTTTAACCATTTTCTAGCATGGCGATACACTTTTCTAGTTTGTTATTAGATTGTGTATGTATGTGTAAAAGGGATAGATGATAAAGGAGCATAAAGCCAAAAACCAATTTATTTTTCCGCCAGAGTCATTTTGTACTGTTGTTTGTCATAGTTTTGAATTATTGGTAATACTGGTACCTTTTCTTTGCTTTGTAAGTGTACGTATAAGTGTTATTTGTACATTTTTTTTCTTTTTAGCGTACTGTTTTTGTGTAGGTTATTCTTTTTGGCTCCTAATAAAACTGCAGATGTCTATAATCTTCATTCAACAGAACAAATCGAAAGTAAAATAAAAAGTTTTTCTTTTTTTATTTCTTTCTTTCGTTCACATTTTTCCTCTTTCAAATGAAACATATTGAACAAATGCGTGTTTGACTAAAGCTTCTAACACTTTGCGAATATGAGTTTACTTTTCAAGAGTTTTTGTGCTTCTAGAATATTTGAGTAATGGCGGTGTTTATTTCAATATTCTTTTTTACTGTATTTTGTTTTTCATTTCTTTTCTTACTTATTTGATTTTTTTTCTTGTTATATTTTAAAGTCTGATTAGTGGGTAAGTGTTTATAAACAAGTCATTTTTCTGGCTAATTGGTGTTAAGGAAATATGATTTTTTTCTTTTTGGTTTGCTTTTTTTTAAAGGTCTGTTTGCAGTCTAACATAAATTACTTACAGAAGTAACTTAAAGGAAAAAAGAAAAGTAGCTGTTTAAATTTGATTTGTTAAAATAAAGTTTAATTTCGATATTTTGGTTTCTTAGTTTGTATATTTTTAGTTAACCTTAAAGTTAGGTATTAAAGTTAGGTATTTATAATAAACGTATTAATATAAACAGCATATTTTATAATAGAACCTTCGTCTTCATTTCTTAGCGCTTAAATCTAGTATTAGGCAAAATACTATGGTTTCTAGGATAATATATTAACTAAAACAATTTGAAACCCCTAGAAAACTAATTTATTTATTTTGATCCCGATTTAAAAATCCGTAGAAGTAATGTTAAAAGTTTAAAATATATGTCATATGGTAAACTTTTGTAGTCATTTATTTTGTGCCTTTCAATATACAGAAAAAATTGTTGCCTAACATTTTTCAGTTAAGACTATCTTTTGGTTATATATTAACATTTAATTAAAATATTAATTGGTTCAAACAATTGCTCAATTGATTATAAATGCTTTCGAAAGAAAAATATAAGGAAAAATATTTAAAAAATATTAAAATATTCTTTATATTGTGTGTATACTTATATTTCCTATAATACGAGTATTTCTGACGATGGCGTCTGCCGTGGGCATAAAGGAACTTAATTGTAGAATGATTTTACTATTACTGAAAATTTCTAAGGAAGGTATGTATGCTATGTTTTCAGTATAATTTTTCTATGCTTAAGTTCTTTAGTGACTTTTTGGTGATGGTACAAAACATAGAATGCAGCTAGATATTTATTTGAGACACTTCGAACTAAATTTTCAAAAAAAATTTTTAATTTTTTCCAAAACACAAAAACAAAATATATGTGATTACATGAATTTTTTTGTTGCATGAATTAGGTTTTCGACAATTGAATCAGGTTGTTTTTTCTCACACAAATATCTACTTATTAATCTATGGTACAATCATCCTTCAGAACAAACTTGGTGTCCGATAGAAGCTCATTTGGATTCAAAAAATATAGGTAGGTAGGCCCTAAAATGGGCAAAAACGCCCATAGCAGTCCAGAGCCGATTGATTTCGGCATTTTCACATACACAACACGAATGTCAACGAAGCTAAACAATTGAGTATGAATATAAAACAAAAAATTATTTAGTTGTATTCTAGCTTTCAACAAGGTAAGATCATGTCGCGTGGTTAAGCAAAAACAAAAGCAAAACATGTGACAAAGAGCGCAAGAAAAAATTATTATTTTTTGTATTCTAGATATCACAAATACATTCGCAACAAAAAGCAAATAAAATACACAAACACATTCAAATTTTTATGTCGTTGAATTTTAAATCTCTATTTATGCAATTCGGTAACAAATTTTATTTTTCTATATTTATTTTCATTTTCAAGAATTATTTCTACAATCAATTTTTTGATATCTAAAAGAATACTACAGAAGAAAAAAAACAAAAACCACACTTTCGTAAACAGCACACCAATAACGTAATAATTGTCATTAGAAAATATTTACCGTCTCCAAAGGTAAGCCCACATCTATAAACTCTTTATTTATTTTCTAATTTCGTCTATATTACATGAATATCCCAGCAAAAACTTTTTGGTTTTCGGTAATGGAAACTACTTATTAAAGTAGTTTCTCGACAATGAGGCGTCATTATTATTTGCCTACTCTATACTACATAAATAGGTACTCAAAAGTATAACAGCACAGCAACATTGCAATCAGGTGGATGAGTTGTCTAGAGCGCCAGCCAGAAGGTTGTTGGTTCAACCCCGTTCTGATGCTATTACTATTTTATAACAAAATGTCTAAAATAGATATTTTACAATAAAAACAGTTTTTGTCCCTTTAAAAATTAAATGCGAAATGGTGTACTGAGTAAGATTTTAGTCGTTAAAAATTAATGGTTAATTTGTGTCCAAGTTCAAATCTCACTGGGTGAAAAAGTTTTCTTATTTAGGTATACATTTTTGAGTATCCCTAGAGTCTAAAAATAACTATATGAATTTGTGAACAACTCAAACAAAAATAACTAGTTATTTAGGCAAAAAATAAGTAGTTTATTTTTGTTTCCAATTATACCTGCTAGTCTGCTACCTCATCAGCGATACCGAATTCTATGAAAAGCAACAAACGTGCAAAATAGAATTCAAAATATAACAGCACTGTTCCAGTATACTCCAAAATTTGTAGATTTTAGTTAGAATTAGTCAGAAGTTTTTTAGAAAAACAACAAAATACACATAAATTCTTAGAACAGAAACGCTTTCCTGTAAATCCTGATTACAAGTTTCAAGTTTGACAAATACTAGGGCAGATCTATTAACCATAAACAAAAATTTTAAAAATGTAAAATAACAACATGTATGAATTTTAAGAAAAAAAGGAAAAAATGAAAATGTGCATTGGACAGCATTACAGTTTGGCGAACTTAGTCGCCAATTGCACGTTTTACAACCACCTGACTACTTTTTTGTCCTCTTTTTTTAAATGGAACTACAGCTATGTGCTAAGTGCCGAAAAACTTTGTTGTTTGAAATATTTGTATCTATTATATGTTAATTCTAACGAAGAATTTAATCATTATATCACATTGTTATAAAAAACCGTAAAATTTATTAATGAACTGAAACTGAAGTTGTAGCAACATAAGTGAACAACTATTTAAAATATTAAAGGCCGGATATTTTTTGACTGGGTTGAGAAAATTAAAAATATATGCGATGAACAATTAATTTATATTTTTGTTTTGGTTCGGCGGAACTATTTTTAAATTATCACTAATGAAAACTAAATTGTTCAGCAGACTTAAGGTCAACAGGTTTGAAACTTTCAGCCCTAAGTTTGTTAGATGGGTATTTTGAAGACAGAGGTTCGAGTGAAGACCTCGTATAGAACTATAGAAATTTAGTTACTTAGAAGAGTATTTTATGTTAACTATTTCTATGAAATAATCTTTATATTTGCAATAATAAAAATTATTATAAATAATTTATTTTTTATTTATGAAATTGAATTTAGTAGTTTTTCTTAAAATACAATACTTTTTAACTTAATAAACAAATTTTAAGGAGCATTTTAGGTATAGAAGTAGTCAATCAATTTTTTTAAATCTCCTTTTTGGCAACTATTTTTTTTTTTTTTTTAAATCCCCTTTTCTAATACTTTGTACAAAATCTACTTAGAGAAATAATAAGTTTAAAATATTGATTCAGTTAAAATATAAATTTTCTTTTCAACCTTTTGATTATTATAATTAATAAATTGTTTAAAAATTGTATTTGCCTAAATTACTTATTTTATTAAAATCTTTTCAGTGTATATTTGGGAAAAAAATCTTGTTTTCAGTTTTTACAAATATTTATTAATTGATATAATTATTTTGGTGCTAGGTATAAATTAAAAAAAAAATATATCTTTTGTTTAAAAAATTATTTTGGTAATTAAATTCATTTTTTATTGTTTTCTGTGTACCGATCAAATATTTATAAAAAAAATGATTGTTTTTGATTACTCGTTTCCCAAATTAGCTAAAGCACAACCTCAATAGAGTTAATTCGATATTTTCAATTTATTTTAAATTTAGAAAAATTCCATAAACAAACGAAATGTATAGTTTTAAATCCTTAATAATATGTATCATATTTTGATTTTTTTTTTTTTTTTAATTTATTTTACTCGTAGTTTTTTTTTATTATATTCATATATGAAAAAAAACCATGCTTAGTAAAGCTGCGTACTCAGTTTTTCTTCTTAAAAGAACTCGAAAATTTCGAAGGATACACATTAAAAAAAATTATAAAATGTTATGAATATTATATTAACCTAATATGGGTGTCAAATGAAAGATAAGAATCTCTGTAATAAAAACATGCTTCTTATTTAAATGTTGCAGCACAAAAACTTAAGAAAATAACCTTTTGAAAATCTTGCCTTTTATTATTTATTTTCAAATATACGTCAGCCTGCAACAATCATTCTCACACATGAAAAAATCGTTATATGAATAAAACTAGATACGCGTTAAAAATGTTTACCCAGTTTTACTCCTGGATATCAAGTTTCTTCTCAAAAGGACTGTAATATTTCGAAAGGTGTACAACTTTTAAGAATATTATAAAAACTTACGAAGATTATGTCAACCCAATATGGATGTCAACAACATAATATCTTTTGTTTAAATATTGCAGTACAAAAAGTTAAGAAAATATATATTTGAAATTTTAACCCTTTAGTATTACATTTATTAGTTAATTATATACTTTTTGTAAAAAAAAAATTCTCAATATTTTGTTCTAGTACATTTCAACAAAAACTTTTAGTATATTGCAAGGGGTTCTTAGCTTTGATTTGACATCCATATTGGGATTTTGTAATTTTGAAGAAATATTTTATATATTTTTTAAATTAGTGAATTTGTCTAGAATTTAATGTCATTTTGCGAGAAAATTTGACATCCTGGACAAAAACTGGCTATGTAGTTTTATTATGTATGGGCTTTTTTTAATGCATGTATCGACTTTTTAATGTTTGAGAAACTTTTTTTAAAGAAGTGTATTTCCAATGAAAATGTATTTTTTAAACACATTTTTGAAAGTTTTCTCGTGTTTCGATTTAAATTTTATAGCTCTCACTTCTATAAGTAGAAGAATTATTATGTATTTATGCTGATGTTTTTTTGTCGATTTAACGATGTCTGCCATTTCATCTGGACGTTTGGCTGTCCATATGAAACTTGCGCTCAGAGCACAGGACGCAATTATGAATATAACTCCTTCAAGTTTGGAAAGTAAGATTTATTTTGAAAGAGGTACGAATCTTATTGATCCCAATAAAAATGTCCTCCCGCTATATGGTTTTTACGCTCACAAATGGTATAGTTATATAAATATTTCATTGAAACTTAGTTTTATATAATTGTAAATTAATATTGGAAAATTTTATTACGATCGGGCCGTAATTGACCATAATACGCTTCTAAAAAAGCAGTTTCATTAGAAATTTATTTCTGATGTATTTGCAGTATTTAGATATTTTTAGAATTTGACATATAGTCCCTAAATCGGGAGTTATATCTAAAAACCAAATTTTTCGCACTTAGCGGCTTTAAGATCCTTTATCTCGAATACCAATTTAAACTTTTTAAACGGCATTAGCAAAAAAAGCTTGCCGTTTTCAACAAGTGTATGCACATACATATTCATAGCAACAAATCTAAGGACACTAGCTCAACTTTTTTATTTATTTACTTTTTAGTTTTACAACCATTTTTAACACACACTTTATTAGAAAACATGTTTTTCATATTTTTTCCTAAAGCTTGATCAAATCAGAAAAGAATTATACAACATATGATTTTTTTTAAAGTTATGAAACTCAATTTTCAGTTTAAGGGTTGTAAGGCATTTCTAAAGCCTTGTTAATAAGACAGGCTATACTTGGAGAAGTCATTGTTTTAAATGCCGTAAAGAACTAAACTCTTAAACATGGCAGAAGGTCGGATATGTAGAAAAACTTTTATTAACGAAGCCAGTGTTTTAATTACCACAGAGAAGAAAACGTTTTGGTAAATATAAATATAATATAATATAATATAATATAATATAATATAATATAATATAATATAATATAATATAGAATATACAATTCATTAGAAGTTATTTCGTTCGGGAGATATCGTTATGAAATAATTTCCCATGGACAAAAAATTAAATAAATTCTTACCCAATGGATGTTATTTCATAATGAAATAAAACTCAATTTGTGTGCAAAAAGCTTGGAAGTTATTTAAGTTTTTTGCTAGGCCTTATTTCATTTGAGAGTTATTTCACGGTACCGACATTTTTTCACCGAAAACTTTAGCAGATTTTGTGCACAGATACTCAATATACATATGGATTTGTGATTTGCCATACATTATTACTAGTAATATATGCATTTTATCAACAGTAAGAAGTATTAATCATTAATTAAATTAAAATTATATAATTTACCTAATAATTTCTATGCTAATAATAATTATCAATATATAATATAATATATTCCTCAAAATTTGTTCGGCTTTCACCAAGAATAAAGTATATATAAGTATATAAGTATATATTGGGAAATTATTTCCTGCTTCATCTAACTTCTTTGAAAGCCAAAGCGAAATTAAGATAAATATATTCCATGATGTTTTAATGGCAATACCTTTTAACTAATGCTGCTTTTATAACATATCATCAAATCGTAAAAATTTTGAAATTGATCAACATTTTTTAATATGAGACTACAGTTTGGAATAATAAATTATTCTTTGTATATTATTAAAGTATATATTATGTAAATAAATTTCATACCTTGAAAATTTTTTCCCTAAACCAACTACAATTAATTTTCAATTTATAAATATATTTACGAACAAAACAAATATTACACATACGTTTAGGCGTGCACGATAATAAAATAAATATTAATCATACGCATCAGTTTGCTCCTGAAATTTTATGTGTTTTATTATGTTTGCATTTTTATATTAGGGCCAAAAAAATCCATAATTTAAGCTTCTAATCGTAAAAAGAGCATAACATAAACATTGTAACCTTTTCAAAGTTGTATATAAAAAATCATTAAAATGTTTAAGGCTACATATAAAATAAGGAATATATTTTATTTCTAAAAAGAAAAATAACATGGTGAAATTTTGAGGCTTTTGAAATTGTAATTGCAATGATATTTAGTTGCTCATATATAAGAAGACAGTAATATATTGCTTCTATTATAATATTTTAAACATTCTTTTTATTTCAATAGTTTTTAATAGCCTTAAATGTATTTTCATTGATTGTAGCGATTTATATGTGAGCGAAATATTAACAAATCTAAAACGAAATAGAAGTTGTTTTAATTTTTTGTTTAGTCAAAAAATCTGAAAAGTATTTTATATGTTCGTTACTGCTTTAGATCTCCTTCTATTAACAAAATAATCCTAAGTTATTGGTGGACCACAAAACAAGATTTTATATATTTTTGTTGCTTTATTTATTTATTTATTTATATATTAAATTTAAGCCATCATAAAATAAATATAAACTTTAAAACCATTAAAAAAATAAAACAACAAGAAAAATGTAACTCTGCCATAATTTATGAAAATAAATCTGTGTAGAAACCCAATAGTAGTCAAAACAAAATATATATGAAAAATGAAAACAGTCTTTCGAAAAGAAACGAAAGAGGCAACACCCAGATATATAAAATAATAGTAACGATTTGTATGTAGTTGAAGGAAAAAAAATATGTTAACAATGTCATAATGTACCAAAAATGCGCAACGCATATTAAAAAATTTAATATCGAAAACTGGCAGCTTCAAAACAGCAATAAGTATGAAAGAATATGTATATACATATGTATGTATCTAAATAAGCGTTTCGATAGGATGCCATTCGAAAAATACTTATATATAAAAAAACTTTAACAAAACTGTTGAATTGAAGCTGAAGTAGCAGTGAAGCACCTACTACAAAAATATATAAGAATATTCAGGCACCTGTATAGTACTTCATGAGCACATGTGTGTACGTCTATTTCTGTATCTTTATGAAATGGTAGTGTAAAGTGCTTTATTTGGAGAGAGTATGCGAATATTTTATTTTTTCAATATTTGTAATCGAAAGAAGCAGAAATTTGAGAGTAGAGTAGTAAAAATTTTAACAAATATAAATAAGGTAGCAAGCAATTTTTCTTTCAAGGATGACTGGCTTCAACAAGGAGAGTTTTGTTGGCTTGATCAGTGGGTTAAAAAGTAAGAATCGGAATACTAGTCAACCATACAATTTTTATGAATTTGCTACATTAATATTTCGGCTTTATAATCCTCCCATAAGCTTCTACAAACATATTAACTACTCAAAGTACCGTCGTTTTTAATTTTCCAGGTATTTAAACATAATGTTTACTTTTTCGTTACTCTACTTTTAAAATAGTACTTAAAATTTCCAGCCGCTTCTTTCCCAGATTTCCTTAGATCCATATGTCAATATTTTGTACGTAATTGCGCTCCCAAAATATATTTGTATGTACTATATACATATGCGAAATAAACTATCCCTAACCTTTTCTAACTAAACGTCTAAATGTCTAACATTTTATCAATTTCATGCATAAAGTACGACTTTCTTTGACTTAAAATATTGGTATATGTATGTCACATATTTATTTTACATCTATTAAGCATATACGCACATAAACTCTTACATACATATAAAATTTTATTTGTGTATGTGTCTGTATATGTATATAAAAATTCGTTATAATGTAATCAAACTCACATGTGTATTTGTGCAATATATACCGCTTCGTCATGTATGAATG
Organism: Protocalliphora azurea; assembly: GCA_932274085.1. Classification (NCBI taxonomy): domain Eukaryota; kingdom Metazoa; phylum Arthropoda; class Insecta; order Diptera; family Calliphoridae; genus Protocalliphora; species Protocalliphora azurea. The sequence goes on along the minus strand of OW026520.1, from coordinate 3,207,952 downwards.
TATATCTGATGTTTTCTGTTTTACTTTGGTAAAACCTATGTATGTATTGGTAAATAAATTTATAAAAGAAATAAGCGTGATTGCGGCAAATAATACGTAAGCATACGTGTTGGCAATAAAATAAATTTTGAAGGCCTTTTCCTTATAAGAGTACGTGTAGAATATAGGTAGTAGGAAGGTTGCTCAAAAATAGTGGAAAAATGGAATTGAAGTTATAAAAACTTAAAAAGTGTTCAACTGCTAACACTTTCAGGCTTATTTATATATGTATATAAGTATATATATATATATATATATATATATATATATCTATATATATATATATATATATATATATATATATATATATATATTTTTTTTTTTTTTAAACAGATAGACGGACGGAAATAGTTTAATCTATTCAGCTAGTAATTATAAGCTAACTAATATAATTTAAAGTGGCATTTAGTTCAATATATTTCAATTAATTTCAACGAAAGAAATACGTTGAATGAAATTTGTTTATTTTCCGAAGAATTCTTCAAAGTGCGAAGTCGTGGGTGGATTCAAAAAAAATATTCAATGAAATATCCAACGCACTTACAACGGTACATTGAAACCATTCGTTTAATTTATTGCGTAATAAAATAAATAATTAAATCCGTTATTTAATTCAATGTATTAGTTCATTGATATAAAGAATACGTTAATATTTTTAGCAATAAAATAAAATGTATGTTGAATTTAATGAACTTGTAGATTAGTTAAATGAATTTGCGCGCTGATTTAGAAGAACTAAAAGCAACAAAACATAAAATATGGTATACATAATAACAGTGATATAACATAAAATTCATTGATTCAATAATCGAAAATTGTGAAGCTGAAAAATTTTAAAATTCAGAGTTATTGAAAAACACATACATACATATTCAGACTCGTGCACCAGTAATTATACGCCGATTCAAACAAACTATCCAAGAGCTGGAGTTTTGAACAATTGCTGGATTTCTTAAAATGTAAGTTTAATAATGTTTTTTCTTTTAACAATAAGAGGTTTCTATTCGTAAGTGTTCACATATTAAACATTTTATTAAAAAAATAGGTAATATATATATATATATATATATATATATATATATATATGTATATATATATATATATATATATATATATATATATATATATATATATATATATATACGTATCGTGTCGACATTATCATGGAGAAATACCCTCAAGATGCTTCTGAGTTTATTGAAAACAGCGCACTTCCCAAAATACTTTAAAAAATTCAAAAGTATACAACTTTAAATAATAATATTTCTGGAAGGGCTTTGCGGATTCGCGTAATTTCGAAAACTCGCGATTTTATTTTGCTTTTTCGCTTTGCAAAAGATCTAAACAATTTCAAAACTATACAATTTAAATAATAATTTTTCTGGAAGGACTTTGAAGAATTCAATGATTTCAACGCTGCACACTATTCAAGAATCCTATTCTTTTGGTAGAAATTCCAAAATATTAGTTTAAGAAATGGTAAAAAGTGAATGTATATCGTAAATTATAACAGACCAAGTAATCAAGAATATATATTAAGAATTATATTGTGCCAATTTTGACAGTCTGACAAAGTATTATAATTGGTAGATTAATATTATTTTTAACATTTAAAATGGAGCTGAAATTATAAAAGCTGTATCGCAGTACGAGAAAAAGCTAGTATAATGCAAATTGTGGCCTAAGAGATATATTTTAAGATCATTGTTTTAAATTTTATGTAAGTCATGTATTTTTCGTCATTTTTAATTTTTTTTTTTTTTGGTTATATAGGTTGTTTAACATGATCACCTATAAATTTTTAAGGGTGAAAAGCTATCTCTAGGCACGTAATTGCACGAATATGCGTCTATTAATGCGTCTATTTTGTGAAACAATTTAGATAGCGCCAGCATTTTTCGGCAAACTGTTACAGTCATCAATTTTCTTTCAGTTAAATGTAGGTAAATCTGAGCGAAAAAACTATAATAACTTACAAAATAATTAAAATGAAACCAAAAACAAGCAAAATAATTAAAGTATGATATACTTTAAAAATATACCTGTTTGTAATTTTTTTCAACTTTTTATAGTTTTTTTTTTAGAATTTTTGCATTCGGGCTTAAGTTCATTATATAATTGTAGAAGAATATACTGCAAAAGTTTTATTGGACACTCGGCTGAAAAGAATGAATTTTCTAGTCAGCAAGGATCTTTTTCTAAAAAAAGAAACAACCAGAAGAGATAAAACAAATTACATAAATTACACAAATCTGACAATAACTTTAAGAGATGTAATTATTTAAAGTTGCATACTTTCTATATTTTGTTAACTTTTATATAAATTAAAATATTTTTTTCAAAAAATAAGAAAAAATACTATGTTTATATGAAAATTTTTGAAATTAAAAATTAAATTCAAACGCCGTTTGAATCATTAATATTCTCAATGCTCAATGCTCTCGCCAGAGTACAGAATTTTTCGAAACTAAAAACTAAAATAGATAAACGGTTTAATGAATTTTGTGTATACTAATTTTTATAGAAATTTAAGGACATCAGGTAAAAAATGCAGTTTTTCGGGCGTTTTTTCATGAAATTGTGTATATATGGAATTTTATTTACATTTTTATTAGTTGATTGTAATATAATTTATGTTACTTAACAACTCTATTTTAAATAAAATGAATACCAAAACTACAGAACAGGTCTATTATTGTGGTATATTATTAACGTAAAGATTTGTTGGGTCAACGTTCATTGAAATCAAGTTGCAGGTTTTCTAAGTCAACATAACCGTTCATTGAAATGTTAGAAAATTTCAGCGTATAGTTTCATTGGGATATAGGTTCATTAAAATTAAGTTACTGCTTCTTTAATTCAACATATTGTTCATTGAAATTATTTACTTAATTAAACAGAACAAATTCGCTTAATTAACAAACTGTTTTATTATATTTGTATAATGTTTTAATACCCACTTCACTACTGTAGCTTAGGTTATAAAAACAGACAGTGAAATATTGAATTTTACATTCAATTTAAGTAAGTAGAAAAGCACCTAGCCGTGAAAATTTTTAGGAAATAATGGAAGAAGCAGATCAAGAAATAGAACTACTGATAATCAACGCTGTCAACTTGAAACTTTTATCACTGTTTTTTAATTTAGACGAGAAAGAATATTGAGCCAATATTCGATGTATTTTAATGCTGTCACTAAATGTAAAAATTTTAATAGTTCATAATTGATATTTACTATTAAAACTATTTGTGATTAAGTGTAAAACAATTGTGAAAAATTTTCAATAAAAACCTTGCGAAAAGTGCCTAACATATTTTATTATTATTTATTTAATTAAATAATTTTTTATTTAATTAGATAATCTGTGCGTTTTTATACTCGTCTTAAAGTTAATTTGCTTAATTGTACATAGCATATATTTTATTGGTTTAAAGTGAATAACAATCGTTGTTTTTCGTGATAATTGATAACATTGAGCATTTACAGTTCTTATTTTTTGGAAAACGAAATTTAATTTTATTTTATTATGTGGATACGCAAATGTCAGATGGATTCATGCAACCTAAATATGGTTGTTACAACGTTACTATGACTATGCAATAACCATAACATTATAGAATAATTTTAACCATATCGAAAATGAAATGATAAAAAAAACTGCCATGAATAAAAGACCGATTGAGAGAAAGAGATTTTTAATAAAAATAGTTTTAGATATGAATTATGGAGCGATATTTATCACTATAATATGCATTTTGAAACGGATTTATTTCAGATCAATGTAAACAATTATTTTGCTGAACATATTAAAACCATACAAAGCTATTAATTTAACTTCTCGAAAATCATAAGAAATTCTTTCAGATCTCTTGTTTAAATGTACAGTATTTGACTTTGAGTCAATTGGAAGGTAAACCAGTGTATATGTTAGCAAAAGATCTTAAAACTTTTCAAACTACCTTCATCTTCATATATGCCTTACCACATACTGAAAGTTTATGTCAATAATTGTACGACAGACTTGATGTACGAATATGCCATACGTAAATATGACAAAAAGGAACCATTAAAAAAATAATATTTATTTTTTATTAAATAAAATTTCGTCGAAACTTCAGTTTTTCATACGTATAATTTATTAAAAAAAAACCTACACAGTTGTAAAATACATAAAAATTTCACTTTTTTAATAAATTTTTTCAGTAAATAACAAAAAATATATAGAATATAAAATGTATGAATGTATATATTGTATGAAGGTTTATAGGCCATTAAATTGTGCTTATGAAAAATTTATTTATATACAGAGAATAGCTGTATTGTTCTATTGTTTGTTTGCCACAGAGATTTTTTCCTACTAAAAATTATTTTTTTACATGAAACATATACTTGCACAATTTATAGTACAAAATTCATTTATATGTACATACACATATGTATGTATGTATGTATACACACATACATACATACATACATACATATATTTATATAAATATTTTTTAATGTTTAAAATTTTTTATGTACTATTGTTTTTTCTAGCTATTATTGTTGTTACTTACATACTACATTCAATTTCCACATAGTTTCTAAATATAAACCATTGACATTTGGGTTTTCTGCTCGACATGTTATCGATTTACCATCATCATCTGTTGTTGGCACAAAACTCAATTCTGAACGTGTTGTATTGCTGGAAATGTCATCCTGCAATGAAAAAGGAAAAATACAATGAGAATATTAAAAAAAAAGAATTATTTTAAAGTTACAATATTATTTGACCCTTTAAATGAAAACAATGATAATAGAATTTTTATATTGCCAGATTAAAATTTTGTTGATTTTATTTTTAAACAATAGAATATTAAATTTTACTTTAAATCACTCGTAAATTGCTTTTGCTTATAAATTTTAAACTATGAAACCTTTATTAATTTTTCTAGATTTATAACAATTGACCTAATTATTTCATTAAATTAAATCAGAAATCAATTTCTATGTGGTTCTTTTTGAGTTATTAGAAGAGAAAATTGAATTTTAAATTTTGAATTTAATTAAAAAATATATAATTAATATTGTTAATTTAACGAAATTTTCATAATAAAAACAATAAATTCTTACACTTATAACTTTAGCTCATTTGTAAAACTGTTTTATTTTAAATTTTACCACTCCTATTTCTATTTGTATTACGAATTAATTTTATACAACTTGTAAATTATATAAAATTTTTTTTATTAAATCAAATTATATTAAAACAATAAACAAATGGTTTAAAATAGAGAATTTGCTACATATACACTACTACTAAATAAACAAACCCAAAGCGAATTATGCTTATTAATACTTTTTAAAATTTAAACACATTCACATTAATTATATAAATTTATAATACTTTTTAATATTTATTTAAATATTGCCCAATGAATCCAAATAAATAAAATTTCAATAACAAACGTATTAATTAAGCTTCATTTGTGTGAAATAATTCAATCAAATAAAAAATAAACAAAAAAAAATATTATAAAATTTAATATTTAATAAAAATCCAAAATATTCAGTATTAATTATGTTTACAATAATTATAATAAAAATTTTATTATGCAAGTCAATAATTTTTCTCGAAAATGAATTAACAAAATTAATTCCCTTATTTTGTCGTTTAATATTTGAGAAAAATTAAAAAAAGGAATTTTCTTATCCTTTTTTCATTTTTCCTGCAAATATTCCATATTTGCAGGCTATATTCCGATGTTCACTTTTTCCAAATTTTCTAGCAGAAATTTGTTCATTGCACACAATTAAAGCAATAATTGCTTAAATCTTGATATAAATTTTATATCAGCACTTGTTCCCATCATTCGTATTGCTTGATCATTGTTTTGGTTGATCTATAATCAATCCTGAACATGTTTCTTTTTAAAACTTCTTAATTCCTTACAGGTATCATTGTTTCTTATCGATGCTGTAGTTTTATAATCCAAATAATAACTGATTTTTAGTATGTGTTCTATGAATCGTATTCTGCAGCTGGATGAAGCCTCTGTGTCAGTCAAAGCCTGGCCTACTGTACCATCTATCATCATTGGCACTACTTCAATTGTCTCTAATTCGAATTGCTGTAGTGTTGCAATTTTGGCTTTAACATCACTGAATTCTTTTGAATTGGGTAACGAATTTCCTTTTTAAATTAAAATTTAATTGGTCTGCAGTTCTTAGTAGAAGATGGTGTTTAATTTTTCCAAATATCATTTTCCTTATCAATCGTAATGGTATAAATGACATACCTGTGTCTGAAGTGTTTTCACATATATATTGCTTGTATTGTTTTTGTCCAGAAGAATCATCACATCCTTATTTTCAACAAAAATTTAACTTGCAGTTTCAATATTTCTTCAAATCATTTCCTTTAAATGATAGTAGTAGGCTTTAAGCTGTATGATTAAGTAGATTTTGAAGTTGTACCTCTGTTGAAATAATTTTGATTGTAATAATGTACGTTGATGGTAAACAATCCTTCTTATCAGCAGTTATGCTATGATATGGCGGGCGTAGATTTCAGTCTTTTTCAATCGCACACAATCTGAGCTGAATATATTACTGTTTTGTTTACTTCAAATCCAGAACGAATGCTAATGCCTCTTCATTTCAGAACTATTTTTCATCACTTGGCATTGGAATACTTTAAATAATCCGTTTTGTTCTCATTGGACTGGCGTTAAAAGCTTTTTGAATGATATCGACTTTTGTGAATTGTTTCTGTGATCGAAATTGATATAGCAAAGTTTTTTGAATATTTTTAAATCCAATTTCTTTATTGATATCCGTAAGTTTTCGCCTTTTAGATCTATCGCGACAGTTGTCGAGTGATTTTGATGATCTCCCAAGATTGTTTTGGTTTGTACTTTCTAAAGATATCTGAACAATAAGAGTTTATATTTGAATACTACTGACTATTATCCTTTTCTTATATTATGCTATATATATATATATATATGTTAGTACAATAAAAATGTGCTAAAAACTAAAAAGGGGTAAAAATGGGTTAAATACGATAAAAAAATTATTAAGAAAATAATAATTATATAATATACTTAGGATACCTTATAGGGCTTTGTGTATTTATGTTTGAGTCATATAAACAGGTAAAATAAAGTTAGAAAATTTTTGAGAGTAAATTTTCATTCAAGTGAAAAAGTGTTCTAAGACGGTTCCAGACAAATACAAAAGTATATATGCATTTAAGAGGACACCTTCGCCTTTCTACTGGTAGAAATATTTGTTTAACCCCTTTTGATCCTAAAAAGTTCTTTTCTACTAAGATTCAGATTTGATTAAGATAGAGAACTTGAAAAAATATTTAATAAGACGGAAGATATAAAGGGTACAGTGATACATCATACCATTTCTTAAAGAAAATACAGCCAATTATCGATAGTAGTTTGCAAGTAATGATAAATTACATCTGATCAAATTTAAAAAATCATTTTTTTTTTTATAAAATTACATAAAATATTTGTTGTACCAATATTATGACCTAACTTTTTGGCCTAACCTTAGTTTCAATGTATTTGGAAATCGGAATTAACAAAAAATTGGACTTTTGGACAATGAAATTAATTTCTGAGCCACCGTGCGGTGGTCCGTGCATCAAAAACCAATATTTAAGCTAACATGTAGGTCACCGTTTTTAAGATGACTTAATGAAAATCTCTTGCGCCAATAATATAGCATACTAAAATTGGTTACAATCAAACCATCATCTCACGGAGCCCCCATATATAAATTTTCCCAGATATAGGTCAAACGCTTATAAAACTATTAAATATGCTTATATTTACGTAAACTTCATAACAGCAAGGTTTTTTCTAAGCATGAATCACATCGCAAAATTTAGTGAGGATCGGTCCATAATTGATTATAGCTCCCAATATAAATGTCCGTACAAAGATGAAATTTGTCAACGCTAATTCAAAAACGTTTTTGCGTAATAAAGTGATTTAATAAGCAAAACTTGCCCGACTATAACTTTCTTAATGTATTTCTATAATTCTATATAAATCTCCTTTTAAATAAAGCAAATAAATACGTAAAGTCAAATTTAATTTTAAATATATAAAACTTATACAGCGCTATCCTTTGGCGACTTTAGTCGCCAATTGCCCCTGCATCAACCACCATATATTAATTCCAACGAAAAATTTAATTATTTGAGATTGTTTCACAATGTTATAAAGAAAAAAATGGGAAAATTTATGAATGAACTGAAACTGTCAGAAACTGAAGCTATTGATAAATTTTAAGAACGACTTTTTAAAACAATAAATGCCGTATCCTTTTTGGATCGGATTGGGAAAATTAAAAAAAGTCACACAGCTACGTAAAATCGATTTTCTATAGATTTCTGTGTTACGCTACCTAGAATTTTTATGTCAATAGCTACTTACACACATGTGCATAAAGCAGATTGAAACAGCTAATTCTGATACCATGATTTTTTTTTTTTTTTGTTCACTGGTTGGGTCTTTAAAATTCTAAAGTGGCGGTTCTATGTAGTATTTCAAGTTATACGCATCGAAAGAGAAGAAAAAGAATATAAATGTATATATTATATATGTATATATTAAAAGTTTTCTTCTAACACTTTTATTTATTTATTAGTCAACGGAAAAATACTACTCATACTCCTTAAAACATTAACAATATTTATAATAAAAATACAATTAACATTTATTTAGTTGCAATATTATACTGCATTTTATAAGGTTAATATTGGATGAGAAATGGATAAAATTATAAAAATTATTAAACCACTACACTGAATGGATGCTGGAAAACTTGACGTTAAAGTGGTTCCGAGTAACCCTCTGAGGAATTATGAAGGTTATACCAAGTAGGAAATCTCGGCAGACTGATATATCAATTAAATTTATTAAAAAGACCACGTTAAGCATCTTTCTTCTATTTTCCAAAGTAGGTAATTTTATTATAGATAACTTTGTTGAGTAAGGAGGAAAATTGATATTCGGATTCCAAGTTGAATTTCCAAACAAAATAAAAGTCTCATCAAATTCTTTCGATCATCATTTTATAAAAGCTAGAATACCACGAACTTTATTTATTATCATTGTTATATGTTTTTTTGAAATTTAGTTGAGGATCAAGAATAATACCCAGACCAAGAAACTCAAACTAATACTTCAGTTGATATCCTCCCAGCATGAAATTGTATTAACAGCAGTATTGTATGTTAAGGAAAAATAAACACAAATAATGTTGCCGGGATAAATTTTATAAATATAAAATTGTTTTTACAATTTTTGGAGTTTTCTTTAGCACAATGAAAAAGTATAGATACATGTTTATGTTACTTTATAATTTCTATTCTAAGTACTTTTTTTTAATTAATAAATTTTAAATGTGGTTATATTTCTCATAAAACTGTAATGTGCTTAGATATGTAAGAATTTTTTTAGAAATTGTTAATTAATATAAATTACTACCTTTAAAATATTATTAAATATTATTTTGCAACATTTTTGAGAAGCCCATTGGGCAGAATATTATATATTTTGGCAGAAAATTTATAATTTGTAACCGATTGGGGTGATTTATATAAAGCAAATTACTCAGAGGGAAACTCTTTATAGTTAGAATATTGTACTTTGTTTTAGTTTACTCATATAGTTTTTTTCAACATCATCAGAGAAAAAATTCCTAATAGTTTCGTTAAATCGTTGATTAATATAAATTTGAGGTAGTCGAAGATTTACAGTAATAATTGATGAATTCACAACCTATTATATGTATAAGTCTCAAATTAAAATTCTCTATGAATAATATTGCATATTGAAACACAATCGGCCTATTTTGAGTATTAATCTGTTCCTACCAATCGAGTTAAGATTCGAACAGAATAAAAAATCTCAGTTTTTCATTTTCATTTATTGCAAAAACTTTATAGAATATGCAGTAAAACAAAGAAGTTCATATTTTTTTATTATATAAGTATGCATCGATATGCATTATCTAACGTCTTCGACTTTTATAAAAAATAATGATAATAAAAATATAAAAAAAAATAAAAATAAATAAAATAAATGAAAAAAAAAAAAACCAAAAAGGCAGATTTTTATAAGCACATACGAGGTATTCCAAAAACTAACAAAATAAATTATACAAATCAGTTAACCAAACTACGGAAAATCAACAAAAATAACGTTTTTTATAAGAAAATTAATTTTTAATTAATTTTCGGTGAAATACTTATGAAATATGCAAGAACTTAAAAATCTTACCCCGATAATTATAGATTTTCGTTTCTTGCTAGCTCCTACATTAAAAGATGGATTTTTTGAAGACATCATAGATTTTTTTCATTTGGCTCTGCCGCTGCGACTTACTTACAAAATGGAGTTTTAGTTTTTACTAAATAAAAAATATACTTTTTCTTTTTTCTCTCAAATTTAGTTTATTTATACATAAAATAAAATGTTATTGTTTCATTAAAATAATCGACTTTTTATGAAAAAAATAAGGCATCACAGATTTATATACTTTTATCTTTTATTTTCTTAAAATTCTTAAGGAATATGGAGAAAGGAATTCTTTCGGAATTTTTACTTTGTAATAATATCTTAATATATATACGGTACAAAATCTTCAGTGAAATTAAGTGTTTACCACTATAATATTTTGGAAGTTAAAAAATAATATGTAAATTAGCAAAGCATTATTTTCCAAATAATTATTCCTAAATCAGCAGGGATAAAAACAGTGGCGGAGGGTATATAAGATTCGGCATCGAATTTTTCGTATATTTTTTAGTTTTTTAAGAATTACTTAATTAACTCTGTTGTATCTTTATATTGATGTATATCGTAAACATAAAAAAATAATTTGTTTTTGTTTTAAAAATATTATACAACGATATAATAGAGATTGTGTATTGGCCAAATATTTTAAGAGGTGAATTTCAAAAGGAGTAATTAGGAATCATAGGTGAACATTAATGACATTAATAACATTAATGATAACCATGGGCTAAAAACATTAATCCTGTACCTTTTTTTTTCAGCAGTAAGTACTATCTTCTAATACCAACACTATCCCAAGAAACAAATACGGGCAAGTGCTTTTAAAAACTAACATTTTCGCACTTAGTAGAACTAAGTGCATGTTTTGAACTTTTTTTGGAGGTTGTTAATAACTACTTACAAAAAAGTAAAAATAAATGTGTATTTATCATGACAAAATGCTTATAATTTCTAAGAAAATTGTAACTTTTATAAATTCATTACCTTTTCACTATTTTATTAGAAAGCTAAAACAGTCTTTTTATTAAAAAATATCAACTAACTATTTGTGAGAAGAGCTTGAACCAATAACTACCATATGTTACCTAGCAAATACTTCTCCTGCTAAATAACGCGTTTTGTAAGCAAAAACTATATGAAAAACAGTTTCCTCTTTTGGTATCTGAGGAGTTTTGTTCATGCTGAACAAAATTTCATCAGTTTTTGTTTGGGTACTAAAACGGTTGTTTTGGTTTGACGCATCACTTTACTGCACATTGGTTCCAAAAAGCTTTTTTTAATAATTTTGTAGTTTGTGATCCGCTAAAGATATCTGAACAAAGTTTGATATTACCAGAGAGAACGTTTTTCGATTTGGTTTGAAGTAGCATAGTAACCTAGCGGGTCAGGGAGGTAGTTTTTTTTAAATCATCAAAATTTCGTTTTTTTTATAAAGGAAATTTAACAGTCGTTTTAAATCTCTACAAAAAAAAAAAATAAATAAATAAATAAAAATAACAAAAATAAGCTTACATGTTCAGGTTATCTCTTTTGGTTTAAGAGATATTTAGGTATAAAATTTTCCCTCATTTTTGGCCTCGTTTTCTTTCTATTCTTTTAGACTTGACGGGCTCAATTTGGATAAATTTTTCTAAAATATCCACTATATTTCTTATAAAATTCTAAATAATATTGTTGCAAGAAATCTCATATTAGTCTTGAAAGTTGAAACTTTAAAAATCCACATTTTTGGTTTTTTTCAAAAAGGTGGTAATATTTTTTTACTTATAAAATTAGATTTTTGTTCTTACGAGTTGAGAGATACCAAATACTTATATATAAAGCCTTTTTTGATTTTAAAAATTGCCTTAAAATTATATTAGTCTTGAAAGTTGAAACTTTAAAAATCCACATTTTTGGTTTTTTTCAAAAAGGTGGTAATATTTTTTTACTTATAAAATTAGATTTTTGTTCTTACGAGTTGAGAGATACCAAATACTTATATATAAAGCCTTTTTTGATTTTAAAAATTGCCTTAAAAAGACTAAAATGTTAGTATTTCAACAACTAAGAAAATAATTTCTTCTTTACTATTAATAATTTTATATTTACACAATCATCTATTTAAGTATTTTTGTGTATTCACTCGCGCAAAAAATTCATATAATTTATATTTAGCGCTTCATTCTCCAAATTAAAATTACCTTAACTAAATTTGTGAAGTAAATAAATCGATAATTCAAATTATTTTTAATATGCTTCATCAACAATATAAACTATTTATGAAAATTATTTAAGAGATCAAATTAATAAGAAAAAATAACCCATAAATTTGGAAATGATTGATCAAAAAGGATTTATAGTTGAAAATTAACGAAAAATCACTTCAATACATTGAGTAAATTTTCTTATGATCTAATTTGTATGGGAGTTTTTTGAGCGATTTTTCATTGAGGCATTTTGCTGGATGTTATTTATAAATTCATTACAATGTCTTTTGGAAAATTTCAAAAACTAATGAGAACGAGAAAATATGTGTTTCTAAATAAAAAAAAGAAAATTTTAACTTTTTGCTGGCTTTATTTTTTTGAGAAGTTAAGTTTTTGCTGGGTTGAAAATACTACTTCCGCAGTTCTTTGTCAGCACTATGTACACAATGACAACACAATGTTAAAATAATTAATTTTTAGCTCTCTTTCAATACTTTTTTTACGGGGATGTTAAAATTATTTTCTCTTTAATCTCTTTCTTTGCTGAATATTTTCATTTCGTGATTTTTTCCAATATTTTTGTAATTTTTGAAGTCGGAAATTGAATTTGAAAATACAGTTTTATGATAGGATTAATAAGCCGAAAGCATTTACGAATACCTGGTTTAATTGCAAATTAATATAAAAAGTATATTTACTAAATAAGAAAAATATTTAGAGAATTTTTGCTTAATTTTTTCCAATTTTGCTCTTCTTTTTTATTTCAAAAAAATTTTAATAAACTATTAAAAAATAAGAGAAGAGTAAAATTTAAATAAAAATCAAGCTATTTGTGACCGAGAAATCAATTCTTTTTGGATTATGACATACTTCAAATGTATGCCGAGATTTTGCTGGGTATCGCAAAAAAATTTATTTAAGAAATCTCACAGAAGTAAACGAATTCCAAGAAATCCCTATATATATTACCCAATTATAGGACCGGATTTATAAAATTTGCTTTTTTGTTTTTTGATTGTAAAAAAAAAACTATTTAAATTTTGTTCTTACGTTTCACAGTTTAGGGCTTCAAATGTCTAAAAATAACAACAATAAACTTTTTAAATATTTCAGTTAAAAATGTACCAAAAAGTTAAATAAACAATAGGCTTTTCAAAAAGTACCAAAGGCACGTTTACTTTTTTACAAGGATTCAAAAATTACTAAAATTTCTATATTATTTTTTTAGTAAAGAAGTATGTAAATAATAAGGCTTATAGATTGTCAACCACATAGATTCATATATCTTTAATTTCATGATTTTAGGCTCAATATTATAAAAAAAAATTCAAAAAGAACTATTAGAAGAACAAAAAAGTAGCACAAAGTCTGCCCTTGTGAATTCTTATCCACATAGGACCATATACCTTTAATTTCACTTTTTTAGTTTAATTATTACAAAAAATTCAAAAGATACTATACAAAGTTCCTTTTGTGAATTCTCAATCACCTTGGAATACATATGCAGGTAACCCTCGATTTACGCATTCACTGGGCAGGTGAAAATACATGTAAATTGAAAAGGCGTAAAACAAGGTTCAGAATCAGTAGAAAATTTTATTTTGGGACTATAATAAATTGAAACACTAATGCAAAATGTTAGTTTGGGACCTAAAAATCACGTTAAATAAAAATATTAATATTCCTTGCTGATTAAAAAAAATTAATTATATGGTGCCAAATATTTTTCATTTAGTCTTTTTTCTAACACATAACCCCTTTTGGTATCAGTCAGCCTTAAATACTTTTTGATGATGATATCCACCATCATTTATTAATTGAATTCTATATTTAAATAATCGGATGAAGATTCTCCTTGAGTTAATAAATTTCATGAAAATGAAATTGCAGGACCATAATTTACTTATTTAGATTACCACATAATCGTATTTTTATTTCGTTTATACATTTTGCTTATCCGATTTTATTCAAATTATATGCGCATTTTCAATTTTTTTCTTTTAAATTGCCTAGTATTAATAACACACACTATGGCGAATTAGTTGCATATATTCTTTGGATTGTTCTTATTGTAGATTCATTTAATTTTTAGCTTTTTTTCATATCTTGCTTTTTCTTCATATTTAGTTGATCCAAAACATTAATTTTTCAATAATTATAAGGCATTTCGCTTATGAATTACATTCTTTTGTTCCAGTTTTTACCCTTTTTGACCCCCTACTGTCAAAAATTCATCTCTCCAGCTTCTGACGTTTGGGACGATGAATCAGTCAGTCACGTTACTCTTATATATGTAGATATATAGGTGATTCGTCACCCATTATCAGTTTTCCTCTTTTTTTATTGATTCTGTTTTAATTAAACATTTCGCGCCTTTAGATATTTTAAACTATTTTCAAAAATTAAGTTAAAAATCTTATTAGGTTTATATTTTCGTAATCTCAATATTTATTGGATTTATTTGACCATCATTAAACCAAGTATTAAAACTTATAGCAATAGAAAAACCGAAACCAAACTTATTCGATTATACATTTTCATTTAAATCCTTGCAATTGATGCATTTACTTAAATTTTTTCCACTTTCTTCAATTAAAAAATTTGCTTAAAAAATTCAATTATTTTAAAGTGAATAAATCAGATTTTCTAGCAAAATCAATATAAATATCAAAGCATTACATCAAATTGCGAACAAACATTTTAGAATACGAGAAAAAAATACAACAAAAATGAAATTTTAAATTAAAACATAATATAATTTTCACTGTTTTCTATTGGTATTTTTGGTGGTTTTATTTAGATTACGCGTAAACGGAAATGAAAATACATTTCCGTTAACCGTTTTGTCCGTGGGTGTATATGTGTATAAATGCTTGTTATAAATTGAGGGCAAGTTTTGTAAATAAATGAATGAATGGTTTATTGTCAGTAGAGGAGTATACATTTCATTACATTACAGATATTTTGCTTTCTCTTTGTAATTTTCATTTGAATTCTATTCTATGTTATTTTTCGTTTTGTTTTCAAGGAATAAGGATAACTAGCACGATTATTGCAACCGTAGTAGTGGTATTGACTATAATGAAAATCACATTATCGTTGTTTAGTTTAGTCTCCAACGTAAACACAATGTACTTATAGTTTATTTAAATGCACCCTCAACTATTTTAAATAAAAAAGCAAAGACAGGAAAAAAATTGCATTATACAAATATAAGTTTAGCAAGAATGAATAAAGAACAAATAACAAAGCATTTTGCAAATAATTTTAACTATTGTTTATATTAAAGTTAGACCAAAGTGGTACACTTAAAAAAAAATAATAAATTCTTATAAAACTGATACATGGAATCTTTATAAACTATATAATCGATACAAATTTATATTTATCCTTTCTTTCAAAAATCCTCTAAATTTATGTTTAAAAATTCAATATGTAAATTGAATAACCCAATCGCCTGCCACTTTAATATATAACATTACAAAACACTCCTCTTTTTAAGTAGGGTAAAGAAAAAAAAACATAAAGCTAAAATTGCTTACAAAATTAGATAGAAAATATTTCTAACAAAATAACCCAGAGGGTGGAGTACATACAATCGCAAATAATAGTAAACAAAATAAGCAATTGCCATGAATTTAATTGTATCCATAGTATTGTAATCCTTTTATTTTCATTTTATATACATATATGTATGTATAAACATCAGACAATAGTGTCTGTTATAAATTGTTAAACAAAAAAGTGAAACAAACTGCGCCAGGATTGTTAGTAAACAGAGACAAACGTTCAATTTACGTGCACTTATTTTTGCAAATTGCATGCGGTCATCCATAAATACCTCATACTCAAATAGATGATACTCAACGATATACTCATCTTTACCTATACGGGTTTTATATGTTTGTATATTTTTTTTAAGTTTATACAAGAATATATGCATTTAAGTCTAAATACAGAACAGGTACCCTATTTGAAGTTGTGATCATAAAAGTAAAGATCTGAGGCACAATGGGTTGAAAGTTATTTTATGTTGTATGAAAATTGTAACTAACACTTAGGAGAGTTTTAAACTTGGATAGTGGATAGTTTAGTAATATAGCATTTTGGTAAGAAATAATTATATAAATAATATATAAAATTAGTAAAAAAATATTGAAGACTTAAAACGTTTAAATTTAAATTTAATTAACATATTAATTTAGTTAATTTCATTAACATATTAATTTAATTAATTGTTTTTTTTTTTAACTTTTTAAATAAACAAAAATTTAACATCTTATATAAAATGAAAAATTAAAAATAGAAAAAAAGAAGAAAGATAGCTTTGTTGGTCGATAACCTACACCATTATGTACCCATAAAAAAAAATACTAATTGCTTCCAAAAGAACAATATTTCCACTACTTTAAAGTAAAACTAAGTGCATATTGAAAATTGAAAATAAATGTAATTTAATAATTTTTAAGAAAAGTAAAATTTTATAAATTTAAAAATATTTAGATTATTTACAGGAAGCATAAAAAAGAACATCCTACCAATAACAACCACGGTTTAAAAAAATAACATCTGCAGTTTTTTTCAACACAAAATAATTCCTTCCAATGATAACCCTATGTCAAAATCATTACCTTTTCAGCTCCTTTTCAGTTTTTTTTCTGTTGGGAATGTATATGTTTAAAAGATTTTCGTGTAGACCGATTTCTTAAAAATTTTAAAGGAAGAAACTAAATCAACTGAACAAGTATTTTTATTATCTTATAAAGAAAAATATATATGCGAAAAATGAATTTTAGTTATTTATTTAGTTCTTATTTAATTTTATATACAGTTTTAACAAAAAAATATTTCATATTTTACTTCAGAGAAAAAAATAATAACAATAATAACACTACTTACTCCCTTTTCACTTGGTAAAAACTGAAGCAACTAACATTTTAACCCTGGAATACTAACGATATTTTGTTATGTGTTTATGTGTTTTATATACTAATAATAACGATATGTACATTTTACGTACACATGACTATTCTTCTAAAACACTTTATTTATTGTTGTTTTAAAAGGCTTAAAGTAAAATAGCAAATCCAGTAAATAATAATAAAACATTAAAAACTCCTAAAAATATATCAAAAATTTAATTATGAAAATTCATGATAAATTATAATCTGGTGTTCACTAAAGTATGAAGACAAAAACTGTTGCAAATATACCCCCCTAAAATTACAAATTGATATGTGTTAAACTGGGTTATTAATTTTATTCGACTTTGAAAACACAGTTTTTAAATTACTCGAATAATCGAGTAAATCCTCCAAAATTCTTCGAGTTATTCGTTTACTCGTTTCTTTAATGTTTATTAAAAAAACAAAACAAGCATTCTGTGTTTTCTTAGTGTTTTATTAAAAATGGGAAATAAAAACAATGGTATAAAATATCAAAAATATGCTTACATTAATTGATATTACTTAATTTAAAAGAAAGAATTAAATAACCCTTCCGAAATAGTCCTTCCAAAATAATGTGTAATTAAAATGTATGTACATTTTTCTCTTTTTCTATATTTACTAAATTATTTAATATTTAAATAATAAAAATAAAAAAATCAAACAAAGCACATTTTTGAATTTGAGTTGCTTTATTTAAAGAAATTCAACGATTCCCAACATAAAGTATAAGTTTATCTTTTTAAGTCTAAATCCCATCATCATATTCTCTACACCAGGCTGAGAATCTATTGGTATATCAACTCCATATTTACACATGAACTATTATTCGTAGAATGAAAAACATGCTTTTTCAAATCAAGCTTAAATTTATTCAATTTGTTTCTAACGAAAAATTTAATATAAAAGGTAAATAATTTAATTCATAATTTTATATATATATATATATTAATTTAATAGAACAATAATTTCTTTTTAATTTATCGATTAGTCGAACAAACATTATTCGAGTGAATGTCCTATTTTAAACTAATACTCAGCTGGGCCGTTTTTAAAATACCTCCAAAAATATAGTTTAAGTCATTTTTTCTCAAAAAAAAAGTTACAACATATGATAGACAAATGACGCTTACTACATCGTGAGTAAAAAAGTTTTTAAAATTATCTTTTGAATATTTTGGACATTTTCCATCGTAATTTATATTTGAGGGCATCATTGAAAAAATTTAGTTGCCCAAATAATATTTTAGAATTTCCGGTCCGTAATTGGTTAAGTTAATTTTTATGTTTATGTTTTATGGTTATCTAAGAAACTAAATGTCACATGGAAATCTTTATTATACTTATATATAGATGAATTTGTGAAAAATATAATAAGTTCCTTTAAAACCGCGATAATAATCGAATAAATAGATCTTTGAAATTTAGTCACTATTTTACATGAATTTATAGTTTTTATGATAAATATATGTTTTTGTGACATTTTTGATAATAATATTGAAAGAAATATGTATTTTTAGAGGTGTTTTAAAAATTATCCAGCTCACATAAATTTAAACATTCATATGTAATATTACTACAGCGAAAATCGTAAGATTTTTTGGGAATGGATATAGGATGGTAAGGAATAGGGAGAGTTGTAGCCCACATACGCTAAATAATTTTCTCATTAACTTACACAATTAAGATTAAAATAGGATGGTTATGTCTAGAAGAAATTATATCCCCCATGCATAGTAAATATTAAATAACATATATCTAATGAGCTAACTATAACTAACAGTGAAAATTGTAAAATTTTGATGGAAGAATTTACTTTATAGTTACATAACTGAGATATGGTGATAGGTCTTCGGATTATTGCATATTTTTCTAATATGAATACTTTTTAGAACTTGGCGATATTTTTAAAGCAATATTATATACTTTATTAGGCCCAGATTTTTTTTCTTTTTTTTTTGTAAATTGGTGATTTTTTTTATATAGCATATAAAAGATTTTTTTATTTGAAAATATTATATGAAATATTTTCTTCAAGTGAAAATAAAAAAATGTAATTTTTGTAGAAGAGTGTCACTTTTGTTGATTTTTTTATCCCTATTTCAGCTCACAGTATGAGATTTTGATGATTTAGCAGGATGAAAGTTAATTTATAACTGTATGATGAACGATGCTTCAATGTTAAGTATTTTTTATTGTTTATATATATATTATATATTTTCTGTAGAAAATTTTTTATCTACAAAACACCATAACATTTTTCTGAAATAGAATTTTCCATAATTCTTTTTTATATCTATTAGGCCATTTACTTAGGTGTTTTATTCTGTTAAAATGTAGGCAATTTTGTGTTTCCTTATTATGTTGTTAGAGCTCTTTTCGTTTCAATAATTTGAGTTCCAGACGGGTTTCTTTTAAACAAACTGCAGATTTTCACCTTCCACCAATAGAGCAAATGATTTCAGTATTCGGTGTAAAATATAATAATAAATTGGGAAAAATACTTAAGCAAATTACTAAAATGATTTTTGACTAATATTGAATGATTTTGTTAACAAAGTACTAGTTAAATGCCACTGCGTAGTATGGAATCTAAAAGTTTAATAAAAAAAAGAGAGAACGTAAAAAACAGCTTCGCTCAGTTATTTTTAAATATCGATGTTTCCAGTAATGCTGCTATTAAAATTTCCAGTTTTATCAAAAAATTAATAAAAATTTGAATTGCAAAGAACTGCGATATTTTCGCTATTTTTATCAATTAAATTTTAATTTTAATTTATATCCTATAGTTCTTTCCAGCCTAAAGTTCATCTATATTTAAAATTTCATTAAAAGTGGTTCAGCGGTTTAATAAAATCACATTTTATTGTTGTTAAAACATATAGGTAGATAACTATATTGAAAAAAGTCAGTTTTCAAAAAAACTGCATAACTCCATACGAAAAACTTAAACTGTAATTAAAAAATCTTTTTAATGTCTAAAATAACTTGCTACCAGGAGCATTAAATTGTTAAAGAAATCTCCAACATTTATTGCGAATTGAGTTTGCAAAACATGATTTCTTTTCAAAATATAAAAACCAAACAATCATTTTCGACTCAGTATTATCGAATATAACAAAAACTGCACAAATAGTTAAAGCTATATAGCTATCCAATAATAGAGATTGTTTGCCTTTTTACTGGCTTCAAATACTACCTGTGAGCGTTATTAATGAAGCAATTTACATTAAATTTGACACGCAAATAGTATTTGCACTGGAGATTGTTATAGGCTTTGTCGGCTGAACCGGTTTTCTTCAAATTCATCCAGTGTGTCCCTAAATACAAATATGATATCACAAAAAAAGTATCCAATTACCAAAGTAATTCATTTACTTAAAATTTTTTTTAAATTAGCACCTCTCAACTAAAGGTTTATATCAGTTACTAGTAACTGCAAAAAAGTGAAAAACAGAAGAAATTTTTCAATTAAAAAATTTATTAAATCAATTAAGTCGATGATGGAATGAATTAAAAAATTAAATGAGAAAAAAATTTACTTAAATTTTATTTTTGCTATTTCTTTTATTTTACTCTTACAATACTCTTGCAAATATCAATTAAATTGTGATGCAAAATGAAACAACTCTGTTAATTGAAAAATATAAGACAATATTTTTTTCTGTCATTTTTTCTGTGGGAATGGTACTCCCAATACAAAACAAACATTCGTTAGGTGTATTTTTGAAACTATTATTGGCTCTCGCTATATCAAACTTCGTGGGAAATACTGTCTTTCCATATCGCATTGACAAAATGAAAATAGAATGGATAAGTTCAAGGGGAGAGATTGCACCATACAAAGCAAAAATTAATTTTCGCATATCTAAAGGAGTATTGTACTGAAAGTCGTAAAAAACTTATAGAAATAACATTGATATCAACTTTCGAATAGAGTAGGTAGCTCCAGGGGGAGCAGTTGCTCCCCATATGAAATAAATATTAGTTATCGCATCAGAGGTAATGAAGCGCACCGGGAACAGCTAGTAATTAAATAAATTTTTAAAAGAAATATTTTTTTATTAATTTTATAGATTTTTTTTAACCAAATTTAATATCGAAATCCTCATTAATCTTTAAGCACCCATAGTGCAACAAATACTTACATATAAAGATGTACAATAAACATGTTAAAACTTCAATAGAAATTTGTTTTTTTTTTTTTTTTCTAAAAGTTTAATATTGCAACTAGAACAAATATAATACATACAATTATACATACACTCCTGTACTTACAAGTATGTTCGTAAAGCTGTTACAAATATCCCCACAAATACAAAACACAGATATGACTACAGTTGTATTAAACAAAATAAATTAAAAAATAAATGTAAAATAAACTTACCTTCGTTCGTCGTAATTGCCTTTTTCCCTTATACCAGGTTATAATAGCATTTGGTCTAGAACCGGTTGATTCACATGTAACTTCATATCGTCTATCAGCCACCATCGAGTTAGGCGGGTCAATTATTTTCACTTCAAGCGGTTTTACTGTAAATACATTAGGGGTTTTGTTGTTATTATCTTTGTTGTTGTTTTTTGTTATTAAGTTTTTCCTGTGTATAAATAAATTGTATTATAGAATTTGTTCTTCTTGTTGTTTGTTTTCCATTCTATTGTTTTATTTTTAAATGTCTAGGTGTATATTTCCCTCATAGTTGTTGAATGTAAAAAAGAAAAAAAATTGGCAACATTTAGCAAAAATTTTTATATTTCTATTATATTTTTTCTCTCTTTTAATTTCTGTTCAATTTACATGTGTTAAAAGTAGGAGTTTTGTGTTAAAATACACATGTTGTTGGAAACAAAAGAAAAGGAAAAAACAGCCCTTGTAAATACTTTTCAAATTAATTTTTATGTCTGTTAAGTGCCGTAAGTTAATAGACAAATTACTTTAGTTTAGTTTTATTAATGTTGTAATTTAAGTTTACTTGTGTTATGTGTACGAATTTGTATTTTAGCTCTACAAAATTGAGGTAAAATTAAGCTGAAATTCATCAGTTGTAGTTTACTAAAGGTTTAGTGTATTAATTAAGTTCTGGCTGGATAAAGAGTAAATCAAAGTTTTAATTTAATCATCAAGAAATTTAATAGTTTTCCGTTTGAATGATGAAAATATGGGAAGTGATTTCTTCTAAATTTTTAAATATAAATTAATTTCATACTGCATTATGAGCAGTTTTTAATAATCTAAATTATTTTAGATATAACATAATCCATAATTTAATACCCCTATATTATCTTCCATAAATATAATTTTTGATATATATTAATCATTAACCCAAATATATATAAAATCAGTTTCTTTATTGCACCGATAAAGTTTCATAATCGAAATCAATTGAACTATTTCTCTATATGTATATTCGTTATGATGTTTGTTTTTATATTTAAAAAATTCCCATAGGACTTATTAGTTAAACAGTTTTCTAAATAACACAACGTGAAAAAGGAAATCATCATAAAAGTTAAACTCATAAATTATTAACGTAAAAATATTAAAAATATTATACAAGCGAAAAAAAGTATAATAAAGAAAATATTTATGAACCATAAATTCATGGCATATTAAGTCAAAACTTTTTCTGGAAACAAGAAAAGCTGGTGCACTACATTATGATTGCTTGGATAATAAAAGCAATAAGGAAAAGGAAAAGGAAAAAGAAAAAAAACAAGTAAGAATTTTATATTCACTTTGGCCGAATCTTTTATACCTACCATCTGCAACTTTTTCTATGTCACCCTAAATTAAAATGTTATCTTATATGGGAGGTAGCTGTATCAGAATTTGTATACTTTATGGGGATATAGACGATTTTTTCGACATGTTACACGAAAGATAATGTATAATCCCAAATTATCAAAGAATCAAGTGAGCCACGAGGGATATAATCAAAAGAAGCGAATCAATTTTAAGACTCGGGTTAAACGTGAGGCGGAAAAAATTGTTCTTTGTTTGAGTCGGTTCATTATTCGAATTCTGAATATGTTGCTGTGATCACAATAAAAACGAACTTATACTAAATTATAAACAATTTTTTTTAAATTGATGTTCTAATTTTATATACTACAATTTCACTTTTAAATACTCGTATTAAAAAGTATTCTATATATATTAAGATTCACATTTAGGCAATTTTCTAAAAATAGTAAAACAGCTTATATAAACGTCCAGTTCATAATATAAATTGACGTTAATTATTGATTTTTTTTAATTGGAATCTATATTTTAGAAGTCTCTTTTTCTCATAGAAAAAAGCTTATCAAAAGAAGCTAAAAAATAAAGGAATTTATTAAATTTTCATAATGTGTAAGAATAATCGTCATGAAATTATTTCTGAAATATGTATATACATATTTTTTTTTTAATACCAACATTTGTTTGAAATGTATGCTGTAAAAATAATTCTTTGGAAAGGCACTTATATGATAAATTATGAGCTTATCTTCACAATTTGTTTCATATTTCTATTCAGTCTTCATTTGAGTGTGATCAAGGCTAGAAGTATTATTAGCTAATTTACGCATAATTTTTTTTATTTTATACAACAATAAAGCGTTTAAAAAGTTCTTTGTGAAAAAAAAATACAAAAATAAAGGCCAAAATAAGTAACGAGAAACAACAATAATTGTGTACATTCAATGCGTACACACCTGTGCGATCCATTGATCTGCATTTTTGCTTACAACAAAAATTGCACTGCATAAATGCTTAAAACTAAAACTGCACTGCATATTTGATTAAATATCAATATGCGTACTAGTAAAGTTACCAAAAAGCAACAAAACTGCGTTGGTTTGCAGACTGAAGGTGTAAATTTAAGTGATTGCAGCTCTGATGACAATGATAGCAGCTGGCAGAGAACGATTTCCAACTCACCCAAAAAGTCTGACGCAAAACGACAACAACTTGATGTCGTCCATCTACTTCAAATCGTTTTGATGCACTTACTAATGATGAAAACGATGATGATATACCTTCTAAAGAAGCTCAACCTCCAAAGCCACCGCCACTAATCATACCCGATGTTGACGATATTGGTAAAATGGTCACAAAATTATGTAAAGTTATTCCTAGTAGTGAATTTTATTATAAGTCTTTAAGAGATGGACAAGTTCGTTTAAGTATTAAGACAACTGACTCTTATAGGAAAGTGACTAAATATTTAGACAGTATTATCATTAGTATCATTTACTGTGGTGCTTAAAGGTCTGCATCACACAACGCCAGTTGAAGACATAAAAGCTAAACTTTTACTTTTAGGTCATCATGTTAAAGTTAGAAGCATTCGAAATATTATAAGTCGTGCTACTAAACAGCCCCTTCCAATGTTTTTTGTGGATCTAGATCCTAACTCCAACAATAAGGATATTTACAGCATGAAGACACTTGGTAGAGCACGAATACGAACAATACGAAATCGTATTGTATTTCAAACAGAGCTAACTAATACTTTAATGAACATGATGTCAATGCTTATGACCAAACTATGCAACTAGACTTACATATTGCACAATGGAATGCAAATGGTATAATTAATCATATAAACGAAGTTGAAATATTTCTCAAAAATAATTTTATAGACATTTTATTAATATCAGAATCACACTTTACAAGCAAGTCTTTTTCCGTATAAGAGGCTTCGATTTAATAACAGCTAATCAACCCAATGACAGGGCACAATCAAATATGAAGTTTTAGATTCTGTGACAGAGCTTTATATTTAGGCAGCTGGAGCTAAAACAACTTGCAATAATAATAGTGTCACAATATATTCTGTTTACTTTCCACCCCGATACAATGTTCTCTGTGATCAGTTTGAAAAATTCTTTAAAAATCTTGGTCACAGTTTTTTAGTAGGTGGTGATTTTAATGCTAAACACACCTGGTGGGGATCACGTTTATCAAATCCCAAAGGAAGAGAACTTTTTAAATGTATTACTAAAAATCAGTACAAATCATTGTCCACGGGCTCACCTACATATTGGCCAAGCGACAGCTCAAAAATTCCTGATCTCTAAACTTTTCTTATCTATAAAGGAATTCCAGAAACACCTTTATCTATTGTATCGAGTGATGATTTAAGTTCTGATTATAGTCCGATTATAGTCAATTTCACAACCAACGTAAAAAAACGACTTAATAACATCAAACTTTTTCTGCCAGAACTGATGTGACCATTTTTAAACACATAGTTGAAAAAAACATTAATTTAAACATTTCACTGAAAACTGGATATGAAGTTGATCAGACAGTAGAAAATATTTCGAGAATAATCCATGATGCGGTTTTTATGTCTACACCTTCAGTTCAAGATCCAGAATATCCATGGAATAAGAGATCTAATTAACATGAAAAGGCAACTTCGAAAAATTTGGAAAAGAACTAGACACCCTTCAGATAAACGTAATTATAATCGAGCAGTTATTCACGTGAAAAAAAGTTAATAGAACTAAAAAATAATTCAGTTCAAAAATGTTTGATCAATTTAAGCCCAGCAGACAACAAGGAACATAATATCTAGTGTAGATCAGACTTAAGCAAATCTGAGGCATTCAAAACCTTTCTCGAAAACACGTTTACTCCTTTTAAATTCTGTACAGCACAAGAAGCATCAGAAATAAATGAATTCATTGATATTCTTTGTCAAATGAGTCGTCCTATAACACCATTTAAATTTAAGGAGGTAGTTTCAGAAATTAATAAACTAAATTTGAATAAATACTCTGGATATGACAACATAGACTCTAAAGTACTTACAAACTTGCCACAGAAAACTTTGGTCTTTCTCACAACTTTGTTCAATGCTGTTTTAAGGCTATCCCATTTTCTTTTCCAATGAAAGCATGCGAAGGTAATAATGATCCTAAAACCGAAGAAACCAGAACGTATTAAAAACGAATATCTCCGATTTTAGAATCTTTAAAAATCTTACTCGATCATCAATTTGGCTTTCGGCATAATCATGGAACCCATGAACAATATAACAGAGTTGTTAAAACAATAAGTGATGCGTTGGAAAATCGGCAATAATACTCTTCTGTATTTCTTGATGTTAAGCAAGCTTTTTATAGAGTCTGGCATAATGGCCTACTATACAAATTAAAACAATTACTGCCTGCACCTTTTTACCTATTGTTGAAGTCTTACTTAAATGAACGTAGTTTTTATGTCAACATCAATGATGATAATTCAGAAATCGGCGTAATAAAGTCCCGTGTACCGCAGGGAAGCGTATTAGGTCAAATCCTTTATGAAGTATTTACTGCAGGCATACTTTCGAATACGGATGTTATGATTGCCACATATGCAGATGATATAGATAATAAAAGTATGGTTAAAAAAGTGGAACATAAAATTGAAGGCTGATAAGTCAACTCATGTTACTTACACTCTTAAAGAAGGTGACTCTCCGCCCGTTTATCTTATTGGAACTTTGATCCCTAAATCCAACTGTTTTAAATATCTTGTTATGAATATTGGTAGATGCTTAATATGGAAAAATCATTTACAACTGAAGAGAAAGCAACTTTATATATTTTCTGCATAAGATTAAATTTATATACAGATTATATGTGAGATATTTCAAATGAAAAACTAATTTTAGTGGAAACACATTTTGTGCTTTCTTTACTCCCGCCTCCTGTTTTAGATATAAGGAAAATCTGATTCAATGTCCTTGCAGCAAATACTGATATATATTTGCATTAGTATCAAACATACCGACGGACGTAATTGTATCATAGTGGATGTTTTTGATGACATGGAAAAAAATAGTCGTCTATCAGAAATTTTTCAACGTTATTATTTGGTTGCCTTTTGAGTTAATAGTGGTGTCTATTAGTTAAAACGCGTCGAAGAAGTAAAATTTTCCATTAAAACAAAAACAAAGTTAAAAAATTTTTTTTTTGTTTACCATAAATTTTTAAAATGTAATAACTTTGTAATTGTAAGAACTCTCTTTTAAAAACGTTAAATTCCATTTTACAAATGCACAAAAAACAATTTTTAGTTGATAGTTTATTGTTTTTGTTTTAATGGAAATTTTCACTTTTTCGACGCGTATATATGTGTAGAGTTTTTTTTTTTCTAAATAAATTTTTCACTATCATAAGTCGCTTTTTTAGTATTATCCTCTTGACTATCTTTGCAATTGAGACCTTAATCTACCTCACTTTCTCCCGAATTATAATGTTTTTCGGAGCCACTTTTTGAGAAATGCAAAAATTCTTCATAATAACTGTAAATAAATAGAAAATAACTCATAAACAGTTATTAAGCTAGTTAGGAAGTCAGAGATCTGGTAGTCAGGTTGGGTCAAAATGAGCCTTTTTGATGTTATTATTCGGATATCTACATGAACATTTGCACTTCAACTAATTTGATTCAATTAACAAGTTGCACGGATTGTTAACTCTAGCTATTGAGAAGTTTAACAACTCCGAGTAAACTGATGTAAATTTCGACACAATTAAATTATGTCCTGATCAAATTTACCCAACCTTATCCACCCCCAAGTTAAAGTCAGAGTAAACAAAAGGATTATTATATGTGGGCTAGGGGCAAGTATGGACCGATTATTTTGTAATTTGGAACTATAATTCAAGATCTCTTGGTTCATAAATCCATCTTTGTCAATAACGTAGAAAATTGATTGCTGCTTTTATCCTTTCAAAGGACAAGAAATTATAATATCTTAAAAGTGCATAAATATTTACGAATTAAATATTTTAAATTCTATAAACAATCGAATAAACAAACTGTAATCCTTCTTTAATAATTAATATGTATAGTTAGATTGTACTCCAGTAAAGTTCTAAGCATTTTATTTTTTTCCCGCTAGTAAACTAGCGATTAAATGTAATTTTTTAACAATATTTTTCTTTTCCTTTAGTTTTATTTTTTTCTTCCATTACCACTTTTAAAACAAATTAGTTGCCCTCTTTTTTTAACAACATCCTTTTCTGGCCACGTTTTTTCTCCAATATTTTTGAGCTGATTTTCTTTCACTTTTTCAGTTAATAAATGTGTTTTTGTGTATGTGTTTTTTTTTTCGTTTAGTTTTAATACTTACAATGCATATCCAAGATGAAACTTTTTTCCTTGGGTTTATCTAATTGTGTATTCAATGCCTGGCATGTGAATACAGAATTTAAATCAGTACGTTGAACTGATGGCCAGAGTAAACGATTTTCGATAACATCACCGGAATTGTGTTCATATTGGTTGTCGACCAGTAGACCGTTTACGAGCCATCGCACTTGTGGCTGGGGGCGTCCTGTGTTCATTGTCGTGTTAGATAATTTTTTTATATATAATTGTTGTTGTTAGACGTTATTGTGGTTATTTGTTGGTGTAGCAGACAGTGGCAGATTTTTTTTATGTGTTATTTTTCAATTGGTTTGTAAAAGTGCGAGCATAAGGAAGGATTTTCATGGTTGGCCCCAGCAACAGCCATACATTATATTATTTGGTAAAAGATATGAAAAAGAAAAAAAAAGAATATGTTAAAAGTGAAATAAAAAGGGAATTGTTGTACGTATTATTCCTTAGCAAACAAACAAAAGCAAAATAAAGTTGTTAAAAAAAATCCAACACAAAATATTGTTTTTTGGTTGATAGTTTATTTTTATGTGCAACTTTTTTCTCTCTCTGCTCGCAAAGTCTATGAGTTCATCAATGTATAGTCCTGGTAATAGTAAGCTCGCATATTAGTAAATGATTGTATATTCATGTGTGTGCTTTTAATGCTTTTGGGAAATTAAAAGGGAAATTGAATTCTTAAATTACAATCAAAACGTATGTATACAACGAATATCTAGCAACAAACACATACACATACACTTACATTTACTATACTCAGGCATACAACTATGACCTTATACATATTATTGTATTTGGAATTTTTTGTATGTGGCTAGTTATTAAGTTGTAATCAAAAGAAAGAACTAAAAAAGTTTAAATAGATTGTCCGGAAACACCAACTGCAAATACTTACCTCCCACAACACGACAGGTAATAACAATATCATCACCTTCCTGTTTTGGCCCTAATTTTGTACCATTTAATTGACGACCCCATCGATCTAATATAATGGGTTGTTCTGGAAGAACTGTAATGAAAGAGAAAAATGTTAAACTAATAATAATAAAATTATATGTGATAAAACTTAATGTGAAATAAAGAATAAATCAATAAAATAAAAAAAAATCGAATTACGTTTTTTGATTCAAAATATGATAGTTAATATGAGAATTTAATAACAATTTCCAATATATTGGAAGAACTCAAAAAAAAAATAAATAAATAAGAATATATTTTTCAAATTATTTTTTCACCTAACAATTTGAGGTCCAGCATACACGATTGTGAGCTTACATTGATAAAAATAAAGCGCAAATTAAAATAGTGATAATTATGAAAGAAAAATAAAGAAATATAAAAAGAAGCGCAACCTCTTTTTGAAGACTTGAACAATAAGTGCAATATTTTAATATCAGTTGGATTTTTTATTTCGTTTCAAATCAGTTTAGACTTTTTATGAAGTGTTATTCCACAAAAAAAAGTCTAAAAGAAGTTTTAAAAAATTGTTAGACAAAAGTCATATAACACGATAGTGAGTTTTGAGCATATAGCAATACACATATTTAAACTCACAAATATGATTTTTGTTTTATTTTAGAAAAAAAAAAAAAAAATTTTAAAAATGCGAACGAAATGTAAAGATTTATTAGATTTGCAATGCATTTTTGACAAATTTCTGCTACTTCGATTTAAATATTCTTTCAATATGTTTAAAAGCAGTATCTTTACTACAAAATGCAATAATAATTGTTTTGGGATAAGGTGATCTATTATTTTTAATATCTTTTTTGAAAAGTGACCACCAGTTTTTTCATACAAAAATTTAATTTTTTCATAATTTCTTATTTTTTAGTTTTAGTTATTCTCATTCAGTAATATGTAAATTTGGCTATATGTCAGTTTATATTAATTTAAGAACCAGTATAAAGCTTATTACAAGAAATTTGTAAATGATATCGTGAAATTCAAAAATTACGTTTTTACTAAAGATGCGCTCAATTTCTATGCCTTTTTATTTTATTCTTGATTAATATTGCACACAAATATATTTATTGTTCAATGTATTAGCAATTATTCTAGGATAAATAGTTACCACAAAAAACTAATTATGAAATGCTATGATTAAAGTTAATTTTAAAATAAACTAACAAAAAAACTAAAAATAAAAAAATACTTTTGTATGAAAAAATCTAAAGGATGATTTTATAAAATAATGGAAAATTTGGCCCTGAGCAATTTTTATTGCAATTTTTGGTAAACCTTATGATTTTTATAATATCGGAGGTAGACAAAAATTGAAAGGGTAGCAATTTTTCAAAAATGCATCTCAAAATTGCATTTGAATTATAAATACATTTTTAAGTGATAATTTTATTTCCAAATAACTGTGTTTAAAGAGGACATACTTATCTTCTACACCTAATTTAAATCTTTAAAATCTATTTACAGCTTATAGAAATATTGGTGTTTAAAGTTAAACACTTTTTTGATTTTTTCAGTTTTCATCAAAATTCAAAAAAATTAAAATAGTCTTTTTTAAACTTATAACTCTTTTACAGCTTGGGCCTAAAAACTCTAAATACACAATTCTAAATTTTGTATTTGTATTGCAAATACACATTTTCGAAACATTTTTATGTTTTTCATTATATGCTTAACAGCTCTCATTAATATTTTAGTATGTAAGTTTTAGGGATTTCTAGTTCATGAGAAATAAAGTACAAGTATACAAGTATATGTCACAGTTTTAAAAATAATATCAATTATGGATGTTGATTATATATAATACTTTAATTAAATTTGTGAATAAAATCAAATAACAAATTATTTGAAAAATTTTAACCAATAATTTTTTCTCTATTCAGATCACAGATATCATAAAAAAATTTAATTGAATATTATGATATCTAATTTATCGGCCCAAAATTAGCTTCCACACAAGGCTCTCCATTGAAAATAATTTTTGGAAAATCATAAGTGCATAAATTTGATATGGATGCTACTATCGAGATAAAATTTGGCAGTAAGTTATATCGTTGCACTGAAGAAATATCATACAAAAATCTTGTGTTGCAACCAGTGTTGCCAGTTTAGCCTTTTTAAGAATATATTTAGCCTTTTTATTTTTCATTTAACCTCAAATTTTTTTTAGCTCCTAGCTTTTTTGATTCTTAGAATTGCCTTAAAAAGGCAATATTAATATTTCAACGACGAAGAAAATAGCGTAAAATCACTAAGAGATTTAGAAATGTGTAACCAAAAATTAATGATAGTTAAAAATCACGAAAAATCACCTCAAAATATGGATCACCTCTTAAACGAAATATACATATTTGGATAATTTTGCTGACAGCTGTTCCATGTTTTATTTATAAATTTATTAAAATATCTTTAACAAATATACAAAACTAATCAGAACAACAAAAAATAAGTTTTTAAAAAAGTATATATATATATATATATATATATATATATATATATTATTTTTGTGGTCTTATTTTTGGGACATTTAGCTTTTTGACATTTATTAAAGTTCAATTTAGTCTCTTTTTCCACCTCCTGGAAATACTTGAAAAATACTAACTATAAAAATCTAAGTGATCATTTACATGATATTTGTGTTTTAATTATCTTTAACATTATTAAATAGTCTTAAATTCAAATCTAATATCAAACAATTAACTTAAAATTATTTGTACGGAAATATTTATAAAAATGTAATTAAAAATCATGTATTTTTTGTGAAGTTCAGTTGGAAAATTTAAAATATTGTTCAACAGGACAGATCAGGACAGAAAAATTTTACTATATTTTTGATCCCTAGAATATTGGCTATAAGCTGTATATGAATTTATGTTCTCCAATCTATGGCTGTACAATTTATACACTTTGAAATTTCAAATTAACATAAGTTTTTTGTTAAACAATTATTATTATATATATATCTTATATATATTATAAGATATGAATAATTTGCTATATAAGAAAAATAAACTAAAAATAATACCACATATAGCTGATGCATATTCCAGTAGTTATAAAACAATATTTGAAGTATCTTCGACTTTGGAGGCGCACACATAGTTCAGCAAATAGCGTATAAAAAAGAAAAAAAAATATATAAATAAGTTTGGGGCAGAGGCCAGCATATTGTAAGCTGTTGAATGCGATAAATCTGTTAGAGAGACCCTCTTTGTAGTATTTATTTTATCTTACTTGTACGTAATTTTTTTTTTCCTGCAAAAATGCTGGAACAATAGGTACTTAATGAAAAACGTAGGAACTCAACTACAATCGAATCTAACAACATAATTCAAATTGTATATTTCGAGCAATACTAAAATTTATATTAAAAATTACGCTTTATATTTAATCCGGGTTATGGAGCATGAATGAGTCTGGATTACCGAATAATTCGGATTATTGAGGTCCGGATTATCTAGTATATATTGTAATAAAATTCAATCAATTATGCCTATAAAATTTTACAAATTTAAAATTTCTTTACTTCATTTCTTTTTTAAATATTATTCTCCCCAACCTTGATTTTTATAGCAATAAACATAAACCAATCACATTTTATTGTACACAAACTTATAAATTAAACTTAAATATAGGAAAATGTATGTATATAGTGAAATAAATATGTCACGGTATTGTGAACAAAATAAAATTCAAATACACGCGCTATAACACACAATCTATTTGATAACAACAGCAGTTAGAGATTCATAAAAACAAATCAAATGGAAATTGTCAGGATTTCTAACAAGAAACTTTTATAGCCATATTATTTCTAACAAGTATATAAACAAGCAGGCACAAAATTATATACACATCTATATGCGCACACTATAGCAAGTAGAGAATTTAATTTATTATGGAAAGTTTTTTTTATTTATAGTAAAAATAAAACGATACACAGAAAAAAATAAACGGACTTCAATTACGAAATAGTTTATATTAGTAAAATTTTTGACTGAGTTTGTTCCAATTACAAAAATAATAATATTAATTAACTGATATTAACGCAGTGATATTAATTGCTTTTTGTTTAAATTCCAATTAATATTTTTTATCAAACTAATTACAATTATTATTGTATGTTTGCCTAAAATCAACTAAAATATTGATGAATTCCATGAATAAATATAATTATTATATATAAGTGAAATTAGATGACACAAATATTAAAATTCCAAATTTGGTTGAGAGAAACTAAACTTGGTATATAGTCTTGGGATATTATTCATCCCGCTTAAATCACCGGTATTCGCACAGAAAAAATTATGGCTAAAATTTTTCTAAATAAATCATTATTAGGATTTAAATTAAATTTAATGAAAAATAATATTCTATTTTATTGCACAGAAAAAATTATGACTATTTAACTTTAAATAAAATTTTATAATTTTTTTTTTTATTTAAATATATTATTTTATTGCAATAACAATTTCTTGCTTTTTGAATTAAAAATACAAAAATAAATAAAATTATTTATTTTTATACTTTTGTGTCAACATTTTTATAATATAAAACATTTTTATAATATAAAAAAATATAAAATCCATCATTTGTAGGATTCCAGAGGTAATTTTCGTATATATTTCATTAACAAATGTATAATGATTTATATTTATGTATTTTCTAGATGAATCAAGAGCATATAAATGACGGGGTCTATTGTATATTGCTGTATAATCCCCAAGTCGATTAAAATATGTCCTTTCAATTGTGTGCCTGAACATGTAGCTCCCTCTCGTGGTATAATTATTTTTTATTTTTAGTTATTCTCTCTGCGAAAGTAACTGGACTTCTTGAAGTGGTCCTTAACAAAATGATACATGTTTGCCATCGTAAATTGCCCTTTTGTACGGTTATGACGGTACCAAAGCATAGTTTGTTTGCGCATTTATTATATCCTATCTATTTTGGTTTCATTAAAACTTAGACATTTCACTCCATTAAAAGGTGTGTAAGTTGAATTAATTTAGAAAATGCTTCAATTGATAACGATTGCGTTTCTGTTTTAGATGGTTTTGGCCATTAATGAAATTTGGAAATAGTGTCATGTCTTCTTTTATTTCCTATATATCTTTTTATTCATATATATGTATGTATATTATGTACTACTACACATGAATATATAAGCAATTTGTTATGGCACCATTCAATCCGAATTATTGTATTTATTATAGAAAATGTAAAAAAATACTAAATAAAAATAAAAATTTTTTGATAATCTGCAAAGAAAATTTTTTCAATAAAATATTTACGAATTTAAATATTTGATTTTATTAATTCAGTGATAGGTCCGATTTCAGTAAAAAATATATTTGGTTTTATTAATATAGTAATAGAATACGAAACTTAATTTTTTCTGTGCAAGTACACATCAATTTTTTGAACACTTTGACCTCGCTCTGATAAAGATTTTCACCTGGCAACTGAGTTCCTAAGATGAGTTATCAATAAAAACATTAACGAATATGACAGATGTCTGAACAAATGCTTAAAAACCAATGAATATAAGCTGACCGTTTATATACAAATAATCCTCCGCAT
Organism: Protocalliphora azurea; assembly: GCA_932274085.1. Lineage (NCBI taxonomy): Eukaryota > Metazoa > Arthropoda > Insecta > Diptera > Calliphoridae > Protocalliphora > Protocalliphora azurea. Next base: position 3,172,772 of record OW026520.1, on the reverse strand, counting down.
AAAAACTTTGACAAGAACTTGGATCTTGAAATTAGATATAATATTTGCTACAAATAACAAGAACTTCTACAAATGCAATGCGAAGTGATTAATAATAAATAAATAAAAACGGAGAAAATCTTAACAGCGTTTACATATTTCGTATTTTTTTTAATGAAAGAATTATATATATATATATAACTCTTTCATTAAAAAATATACGAAATATATATATATATATATATATATATATGTATATATATATATATAATTTTTAAACTAGTTAGAATATTAATTGCATTAATTATAATTAATCATTTTATTAACAAAATATTTGGAATATTTTTTTCCGTGTATTACTCTGCTTTCAATTTAACATCTATCAAAACAAACTGATCCGTATTTGGATGGCTTCAACCTCTTTCATTAGAAAATAAAATGGAAAATAGAAAGAGTTTATTATTTGCTTTTGTTTATTTCAAAATACTATATACCAGTCTGTATTTATTTCTGTTACCGTTTTTGTTATTCTTTTGTAAATTTTATTGTTACTTTTTCATTATTGTGCGTATATTTTATAGAGTTGACTTGTTAAATAAATTAAAAAGCAACGACAACAGAAGAAATAGGAAGCAAAAAAATAAAAAAAAAATAAATAAATTTAATACTATAATAGCAATTGATTTTATGATGATTTTCATAGGCCACGTACTAGAAAGCCAAAGAGAAAATTAATAAACATTTACACGCACCGGAGTTTCATACATACATAGGCAGTAGAGTTTTTGTTTACGCATACACTTCACAAAACAAAGGCACACACATAAATAAGTAAACAAAAAAAAAAAAAAAAAAAAAAAACTCGGAAGCCAAGCAAACTATATAAAATACATACAATCATAGTGCGGCATAAAATAATGAGCAAATGTCCTTGTAGTTGATTACTATCCATACAATTTTTATAGCTGTTGTTGTTGTCTTTTATTTTGCTTTGCTTTTTTATTGAATATTTTGTCAACATCGTTAAACATAATTGTGTATGCTTTTTATTTAAAATTCTTAAGTTATTTTTCCATAGGCTAAATATGTATGTATGTGTATGGCAACAAAAGAATAAAAGAAATTAAAATGAAAAAAATGTACCTGATTTGCATAGAATTATAAGCAAAGTACTTTCTTAGAATTGGATTTGTTTGCAAAAACTATAAAATTAAAATCTTCTTATTTTTTTCTACTCAGGAATTACCTGAGTAAAATTTCTAAATATAGTTCGCGATATGACTTTAATTTGTCCATCAATTAAATTCTTTAAAATGCTTCTGAGTTTTGAAATGAAGAGTGGAAAGAGTAGTTTAAGGCTCCTCATGTTTGGTGTCATGCAAAGGAAAAAACATTCAAATCATTTAGACGAAAAAAGTGTCAAAAGTAAATTGTGTTGTTTTTGAAAGTTTTGCCACTACAAGCTTTCCAAAGTCAAGAATAAAGGATTTGCAGATAAATAAAATATTAGAAGCAAAAAAAAAAGAAAATAAGAGATTTTTATCCCCCCTATAAAATTATAAAAATGGTATTGGCAGTTTTGAAATGCATCAAAAATACGCACTGTTATTTATATGCTTAAAGGTTATATAAAGTTACAGGTATTAGGATACTGTAGCAAAAATATTTAAGATTCCAATTATTAGTTTTTATGTATATTCTAACCAAGATGTACTTTTTATCGCTTACGTGGCGTATTATTAATAAATATTTATAAATTATAAGTAGACATATATACGCCTTGTTAAAAATTCTCATCCAAATGAGAAATGATATTTATTTTTAATGAAAAAATCCTTATGTTGTGAAATTCAAAAGTTTTGTTAAAAAAAATAAATACATTAAAATACATTTTATATAAACTTTTTTGTAAATTAATGTATTTAGTGCTTATTAGCTTTTCATTTTTTTCCTAAAATAATTATGCTTTAGTTTACAAAAACTTAATTTCATGTTCACACATTTTTGAGATTTTACTTTTTTAGTTTTATTTCATTTATGTTTATTTATTTTTTTATTAGGCGGCCAAAAAAAAGTTCACATTTGTCACTCATTTATTATTAACAAACAAGTACAATAAAAGCCTATTTGTTCTGGTGATTATAACAGTAGGTATATACTTTTAAGTCACCACCTTAGGTTATATAATTCGATACATTTTCAACTTCTGTGTCGATATAATGATGTCTGTTCGTCCGTCAGCATGGCTGGTTGGCTTATTTTAAAATTTATTTTTAGGTAACCTTTAAATGCATGAGGTCATCCTTTTGATTGAAGATATGGGTCCCTAATGTAAAAATGTTCGCTGGACACAATTTTGGCATTAATTTTTCTTAGAAATTCATAAATTTTTCTGAAAATTTGAAGTTAAATATTATTTGTTTGAATTATTTTCTCTATTTATTAGACTATTGGAAAATCTTTGAAACTAAATGAAAACAGATGAAAAAATTATATTAAAATAAAAAATGTATAAAAATGCATTTATGCAGTGTGTTAATCAACAAAAAAAATTCCGACTTTCGTATATATTAAGGCACTTATATTTATGCACTTCACATGACTATAACCATAAACTAACACCAAGGCCATGAGAATCTATGCGAAAAAATACGTATGGCCTAAAAATATCAGCAGCAAATTTGAGGGCGAAAAAGGCGATGGATCGGGCATGCTTACATACATAGATAACATTCCAACATCTCGCAATAGATTGCAATCCACAAAGAAGCTATAGGAGAGTCCGCCCAAGACATACATGGTGTCGACAGTTGAATATAGAAGCAGTAATTCGCTCCATTTAGATAGCAATTTGCTGTTTTTTCATTCATCACTTTTGTAGCATTGTGAGCGAGCATTAAACCAATTGTCATTGTATGTGTTTTTTAAAAGAGTATTGTAACTATTTGCATTATAACTTTTTGACCCTTTCAGAAACAAGCATGAAGACAATTGTGATTTTACAATCACTAAAAAGACGAAAGTGTAGATTGTACAAATATTTAACTGACTCATTTAATATATAATAAAGTATACTCATCACCACATCAGCAGTGCACTCTTTTGCATCGATAAAATGCATTTCCATGTGTAAATAATAGGATTATTCGAACAGAAATTAAACAATTATTCGAGAAACAAATTTTTATTCTTTTCGCAAGAACAAAATTTTGAAATTTAGAATAAAAAATGAAATAAAAATTAACGATTAAGCATATAATCGAATAATTTTTCAAAACGTGTTTTTGTTAAATTATTATGAGTTTTTGAAATCATAAGGATACAAATTTTGTTTAGTTGGAAAGCTGTTTAAAATGAGTGAAAATTTTGTTAGGATATACAAATACATAAACCACGTTTTAATAGATTTTGAAAAAATATATATATAAATATCAATGTATATATAAAAGCTTTTCTAAAGATTTAAGTTGTTATTAAATTCTGGAAATTTACCAGCACATATTATTTTTTTATTTTATTTTTTTTTATATACAAAAGTATATGCAAATGCTTCATTTTTGAGAAATTTTCATTTGTGATTTATTTCAAAAATTAATTTAATGATTCAAGTGATGTGAAAATAGCCGAAGATTCTGAAATGTATAACGATGGTTTGCTAACTGAACTTAACCAATAAATTATATCAAAAATTAAAAAAAAATTGATTTTAGCAATATTCACTTTCATTTCTTCTTTTAGAAAATTCTATATAGAACAGAAAAACTAGATTTTCCCTTAATACTGTGTATTGCCACCATCATAAGTGAAAGGAATTTTTCACACATATAATAATAAATTTTTTAAAGCCAAAATGTTTAATTGTGTTCTTTATGAATGATAATTTAAAAGCAATTCCATTTCATTATATAATTTATCTGTAATTTGAATATGGTCTAATTTTTTTGGATATTTTGTTGTTATATGTTAATAAGTTGTTATTTTTAGGTACGTTTTCGTTAATAAAAAGATTGATTTAAAAATTGAAATTTTTTTCATTCTTTTTTTAATTTGTAATTAATTATTCGAAAAATATATTTTATTCTTTATTAATTCGATTAATCGAAGCAAATTAAAATTGTATTCGATCAAACGAATAATTGACAATTCTAGTAAATAAGAAATAACAAGATAATATAATGAAAAAATCCATATACGGTGCATTGAGAAATATGTAAAGTTGTATTTTCATATATAAAATTTTATTAAATTTTATTATAAATGATCCAAAAATAGTACAAAGCATTAAAAAGTATATATCATATATATATATATATAATAGAAAGACTAATATGTATAATTTTTGGTATTGAAATTAACTTTTTAAGTTATATTCAAAAAGTGCATTCGACAACTTTAAAGACTTGCTGATAACTAAAAAAAATTACAAGAAAGCTAAAATTTCTATGAAAAGGAACATGAACTGCAATAATTTAAATTGTACTACAAGACGATTGAATTTTATGTTTAAGATTATTACCAGATGGAAATACCATATGTCCATATATGGTACGAAGATCAATATTTAATATATAATGACCAATATCTCGTGAAATAGTGGACCAAAGAAATGATCTTTAAATAATATTTTCCTCCTAAATGCAACTTCAAATCTATGCGCTCCCTTTATAAAAATTTGTATCCTGACGGTTACTTTTAAGAGCAGTGGCGCAGACTGAAAATCCCTTTTTTTATTTATTCATATATCTTTCTAAGTCACCATACAAAAATTTGTTTAAAAAATCATTATTTTAATTTATATTTAATTTAATAAGTAAATTTTTTATTTTATTATTTAATTTTACTGATTAAAAAAAATAAAAGAAAAGAAAAACATCAAGAGATATAAAAAAATACTATTCCTTAACTTTGACGATTGCAATTTTTTATTGAATAAATTATTCAAAATTAATATTTGATATTGGCTTTTTTGAGGACTTTGAAATAAACTTATTACTTTATTACTTTTTAAATACATTGACTATCTTTTTCCTTTTCTAGAGGAATAAATGAAGATATACAACAATATTTAATGAAGTTAAGCCCAATACATAAGGTAAGAAATGAATGTGTGTTTATAGCCTACGAATGCCCGTATTTTCGTCCAATGTCGAAATATTCATGAACTTTATGATACACTAAAAGAAGTTGTAGTACCCATGGAAAGAAAGAAAAATTTCATAAAATCAGCGGGATGTAATTGGTCGTCCTACTAAGGATGCAATACATTAAAGTATAAAACTCCTGCGTGAGGTTGTCTAAGGGACGTTTTTAATCCCAGAATCCTACCCAATCCAAAGTTGGAACCATTATCATCCTTGAGAAAGCTAATTATGTCCCCAAATTTGATCACATTAGTAATAATTTTCATAGCAGAATGTCTAATTTTGTTATTTTAAAAAGATACATAAAATCCGTGGATCTTATATATGATACATTTTATTGTGTTCAAAACATTGGACATTATGCAATGCACCCATAGCGACTAAAGCCTGTAAATGTGAGTAGTATTAGAAAAAAGCTATTAAAATTTTAGAAGGCTGGGTCCATAATTGACCATAGTTGCTATACAAAACCATTTATTGTATTATAATACTGTTGGGCTTGGCCGACTACGTAAACCTTTCATGGTTTTAATTGCAATTTTATAAAGATTTAGTTTCTCGTCATTCTAGATATATTTTATAGGAATCAGTAAATAGCTATACATGGAATTGCAAATAAACAGGTCAAAATCTTTAAATTCCAAAAGGTAAGTAAATTAAGGTAAATTTCCTTAACAATAATTAAAATGTTGTTTTTCTATATCCTTAAGATTGACTGTAATAGTGTTTTCTATTATTTTATTTTTGTTGTATTTATCAATAAATCATAAAAGGTTTATCGTTAAATATACAACACAAGTTTACTATCACTTCTCTATTCGAGTTATAGAAAATTTGAGTGGGTGAAATTTCTGTGTAATTTCTGACTAAAATTGTGAATAAGACTAGTACTGGATCAGAGCTTCTTTACATTGGGAACATAGTGTTACCTTACATTAACATTTGCACTAACTTTGGTACTTACATTGCACCAACAATAAGTATAAAAACAAAATGTATGCATAAATTTACATTAAATATTTCAAATTTACACTCACATTATATCAGCATTATTTTATATCACACCTAAAACTCTACATATCGTTCCTAATGTTATTTCGAATATATACAAATAAAATAAATAATATATAAAATGTCTAAAATGTATATATATATATATATATATATATATATATATATATAATGTCTATAAAATGTCTAAAATGTATATATATGTATATATATATATATATATATATATATATATACATTAACCAGTAGGGAGACAACACATATGTTGTATAAGAAGTAACCGTTTTTATTTGCTGATATGGCGATAAGCAATTAATCCAAAAATTTTACATTTATTAAATTTTGTAGTTTTTTTTTAAATTTAGACAATAGAATTTTAAAGACGAAGTGATTCTCTACAAATTGAGGTATATCTCGTTAATGTCAGGAAACTAGGCATGGGACACCGTCATCACAAACTTCCATAAATTGGCATAAATGTTTCTAAAATATAAGTTTTTCGCTGCTGACAGATAGCGCTTTTGCAGAAATTTCTCAAAATATCGCGTAAACACTAGTCGAGGTTAAAGGTGCTAAAATCAGTTTTTACATATATCTCGCTTCTTAGCATACGTGTTTTGATGCTATTTAATTGCTTGCTAGTTATTCCTAAATATTTTGGAATTATAATTTTGTAAAAAAGAAGTATTTAATAAAGTTTGTGAGTTAAAAAATATATATATATTAATCCTTTGTTTCATCCAGGAACCGAATGGGCATATCCTGGCAAAGATTGTTATACACTTCGGACACATAACTGAGCAAGTCAGAGGACTGTCTCTACAAGTTGTTGGTAAAATCGGAAAATATTTTCAACTAGTACTCGTATAAGTGTATAACGAAAACACAGAAAAATTATGATTTCAGTCGATTATTTATATACGTGCTCTAATTTTAATAAATTTTTCTAATTGTAATAAAAAGTTGTAGGGACAGTCTGTCTTTTTAGTTTGCTATTGAAATTTTACCCTGTAGTCTTATTGAAAATTTTACATTTACAGACATCATAATATGGATCAGGAAGAGATTTCTCGACAATTTGTATAGTAGAAGATAGCTAGTATAATTATCCTTACAATTTTACTATATCCTCTTGAATTATAGCGGATACTAAATAACACTAAATTTAATATAAAATGCGCGATAACTATATAAAGATTGAGTTTTTAACTGTATTTTTTAACAATTTTGAACAACACTCTTCCTCATTTCGTCTTTAAACCCAATTCTAAACCCGTTATATTTTTCTTTCCTTCTTATTTCTTTCTTTCCTTCCATTTCTAAAAAGAACTATAGAAACTGCTAAATATAATTAAACCAAAATTTTTTATCCTCTGTGTTTATTATAATTTTAGCAAAAATAAATTTTCCAACGTGACCAATGAGAAAGTATGTTTTCCTATTTACCTATATTTAATATATGTATGAACAAACAAAAATGGGAAAATAAATCAGCGTAATGTGACAAAAAATAAAAATAAACTACGTATTATTTTGGACAAATTTTTATGTACATTATGGCAAGCAAATTCCAAGCAAACATTTACCTAAACTAACCATACCTTAAGAAATGGGAAAATATTTTCCATTAAGTGGTCACACTGTGTTCAAATTAATAACTCTTTTTTTTGCTATTAAATAATTTTATTTGCCCAAAATCATCTGATTTGTTGTTTACCATCTAAAAACATTTTATGGTCACAACACGGCGAAGAAATATTTGTCAGTTTCTGTCAAATATTTCTCTAGTCTGACCTTACCTTAACAAATAAAGAACACATTATATGTTTCTTAAGAGACCTTTTCTTTAGGAGATATGTATACACTTGTTTTTTACCATAAACATTTTAAATTTTTAAATTTTTTTTCTTTTTTGTCAAAAAAATAAATGATTGACACTTTTACTTTTAAACAAATTAAAATAATAACAATAAAATGAAAAAATAAAAACTTTGTCCGTTATTTCGAAAAAACTAAGGGTTCGTTTAATTACAAAATTGGAATTTTCAAATGCACATAAATCTATAAGAGTTCAACAGCAAACGCAGAATACATTTTTTATATACTTAGTAAGGTCGTATTAAAAAGTATGACTTATTTTTTTTAAGCATCCATTACTGCATTGTATAAATTTATAGAAAGCTGCTGAAAACCTCATACTTAATTGTTGTAGAATATTATTTAGTAATATAGCTTATAAATCATTACGAAAATATAAATTTAATTTTTAAAGTAACACAATAGCATTACAAATTGTTTAATAAAGATGTAAATCCTTATCAAATAAAACAAATCTCCAACAGAATAAAACTTAAATATATAAAATAAATCAAAACAAAATAAAATTAAAATTCAACAACCTCCTTTTATTTATACTACGGATGCTCGTTAATATCAATCAATTCCATTGTTTTCCCTATTTTGTAAATTCTCTAATGCCTAAACGATGACTTGGTCGTAGTTTGACTAGAATTATAATGTTAAATTTTGCACTTGTAAGGATACTCTTTTTAAATTATTTTTTTTTTTCCTTTTTTATAACACTTAACTTTATGTTAGACACAAGTCGTGTATTCCTCTGATGATTTCCTTCTCGTTTTCTTTTTTATTTTTAAGTGTATATAAAAATACAAGGCAATAGTTATTTAAATCTATTTTAAATTTTTTCGATTTTTCTATTACTGCGACCATTGTTGTTAAGGATAAATTGGAGCAGCAGAAATAAAATGAAATAGGAAAACAGAACTTATGTATTTGTAGGGAAATAACAAAACTTTTGATATTATTGTGATTTGTTGCAAGTTATTTAAAAGGGATTTATAAAAGTCAAAGCATACAAAAGGGACAGTTAACATCTAATGATATTTGATCTTTAAACAATATTGTCGATAGGTTTTTTATTTCGAAAACTAATTTATTTGAAATCAGAAAAAACATAAAGTGTAAAATGATTTCCTTTAGAAATTTTATTGTTAATTAGAAAAGTTGTATAAACGCTTGCAAAGTCTGCAGTTTATTTTTTGTTTCTAACGTGCTATTTAAAGGATTAAGGAAAATAGGTAATTTAAAGATAACATTATAGTAGAGGCAGTTATTGGTTTAATATTTAGCTACTGCCGGTAAACTGGAAGTTTTAGTCTTACTAACTAAGCTTTGAAAATGTATTTACACAGAAAAAATTATTACTTTATATTTTGCAATTAACACAGTTGTTTCATTTTACATCGAAATTAAATTAATATATTCAAGCAATTCAAGAGGTTTTTTCCTCTTTTAAATTTTTAATTCATTCAACCATCTACTTGATTGATTCAAAAAATTTTTTATTTGGAGCCTTTTTTCGGTTTTTATTTGTTATAGATGTTAGTAATTGATTTTGGCGTGAGTGCAAATTTAAATAATATTTAACTGAATGAATTATTTTTCAATATTTAAGTACAACAATTAAAAATTACTGTTAGTATTATATATTTTTTAGTATAAAGTGTTAAATTTCTATAAAAATATTAAAATAAAAAATTGTTTCATATTTTTACAAAAGAATATAAATTTCCTTAATATCTTTAAATAAATTATTTTATTAAGTACTCTCGCATAAAACTTGTATTCAATATGAAATTTTATACAAAGATGCTTGATCTTTATTAAAAATATTTATATTTTCATTTCTCCTTCCTGCTTGTAAATATATATACCTAACTAGTATAAATGTATAGCGTAGCATACGAAAAACGTTAACAACTTTATAATTACCACAAATTGTTCTGACATACCTTTATGTTTATAATCGATATACATAACAACATTTTTCAATATTTATATCCACTTCTTATAAATAATTACCACTGGGGTGTTTTTCATTGATTATCCCCCGGGTAATGGTTAAATGAAGAAAATGAAAGCAATAACGATACTGATACAACTTAAATACACAGTTAAGACAGCATCAATTATACTTGTAGAGCTACAGCATTAATAGCATAATAAAAGCAAAAATACATATTTACGTATTTAACCATATTTTAATTTTTTTTCTTTAAGCTGACATAAATATGTTACTTATTTGTTTCCTCTTATATGGAAAATTATGTATGTATGTGGTTAAAAATTATCGATTTAATTAGGTTTTGATTTTCCTTATGGGCTTATCTAATATTTCCTCCATAATAAGGCAATTACAAGAGTATAGTTTAGCATTACTCAAGAACGGTTGGCCCGATATAGATACATAAAACACCAAAAGATGCGGACCAAAATTGTATTCAAGTCTGGGGTAGTACAAAAGTGCAGAAGTCTAATTAAAAGAAGAATATTTTATGTTAATTATTTGTACGAATTAGTCTTTGTGTTTGAAATATCAAGAAAAAAAAATTTTTTTTGAAATCCCGATTTTTGGACACTTTTCAAAAATCCTTAATGGTAACTCTGGTGGTAATGCTATGAACAAAATGAACCATTTATCATCAAAATTGATGCACAAATATCGATTCTATTCACAATTAAGTGAAAATACCCATACATAACTACAATTAAGTGGAGACACACTATCGGGAAACAAAAAAATATTTTTGTTCTTTAAACAAAAATAGATGGACTAACTGGAATTTTATGCGCGTATCTAATATTTCACTATTAATAGGGCAATTATAAGAGTATACTTCACCATAACTCAATAACCGTTGGTATGATTTAGATGCGTGAAACAACAAAAGATGCAGACAAACATTTTTTTCCAGTTATCCTTACACTATTTTTTATCCGATCAATATTTTTTGAGTTATTGAGAAAGTAATGGGAAAAAAAATAAATAAATTTTTCGTAAAAAGTTTAAAGAATTTTGCTCATTAACTATGAAATTTTTAAGCGGATAAAAAAATAATGTAAAGGTAATTTTAAACGGCATCTGCTGGAATTTTGTTCACCTAAATTTTTCAAACCGTTTTCAAGTTATGCTGGTATAACGGCCTAATAAGTTCATCAAATTATTCAAGCCCATAAAAAATAATACGTAATAATAAAAAGTGAAAACATTCTTGTTCAGCACATCTAATTCCATTTGTCCACCTATTTTTGTTTAAAGAGGAAAAGAAGATTTTTTTGTCCACAAGTATGTCTTCTTTTAACGGCAGGTATGTATGGGTATTTTCACTTAATTATAAATAAAATCATTATTTTATTCACAGTATTACCAACTTTACGATAAACGATAACAAACTAAAAAATTTGTTTAGCTTTCATTTCTTAAAAGTTCTTTTAAGAAAAGAAAAAAAAATCACCAATTTTGCATGAAAAATTATTTTTTCTGACATTAATTTCTGAATAACTCCAAAACTATTGGGCAAATAAAATAGAGAGTATCTTGAAGATATTTACATCTGTATTTTTGGTGTTTCATTTATCTATATCGTACCAACTAATCTTCAATTATGCTGAAATATACTCGTGTAATTGCCTTATTAATGAGAAAATATTAGATTAAAAAATCAAGACTTGATAGAAAAAAAAAAAAAATAAATAAATAAAAGCACATCCATTTCCATCTAGTTCACCTATTTTTGTTTAAGGACACCTAATTAAGGAGGACAAAAAATGCTTTTTATCTACCGACCAGTGTAATATAAAACAAGTGCAAAAGTTATAATCGGTGAAGTCCGATAATATGACATCCTACACCATTACTTGGGTACATCAAAGTGATTTTCGTAAAGGGCCTCATATGGTACCTTTGGTTATATGTGGACCAATCCCTGTGAAATTCAGAAATATGTTTTATACTTACACAAAACCTATTTGTATGAAATAATATTTCATTATTAATATTTATACACGTTATTTAATGATATTCGGATATGGTCAATTATGGACAGGACTTCACAAAATAATTCATACTGATTTATACTTATAGTCATTAAAATAATTCGTTTAATAAAATTTAATTAATTAATAAAATAAAACAATAAGATAAGTATTTAAGGTGTATATTTTTACAAATTTTCCCAGGAGGACATTTGTCTGGTTGCTCCTTGTGATAATTCTAAGCACTAATTCCCTACAAATTAAGATATCTTCAAAATAATCTGTATTTTATTTATAAATAGACAGCCAGACTGTGGGATGAATAATGTTATATCTTATTCTTACTTTTGACGTCCAAGTAACGCTAGAATCTTAAAATTTTTCATAAAATCTACATTAAGAATTTAAAAAGATTATAAATAAAGGAAAATTTGAGAAAAAATATCATTAAATGAAAAAAAGTATTAAGAGATTTTGGTATTTTTTAACCAACAAATGTGTAAGATATGTATTCAAATTTATATCACAGTTAAAACCACAATTTGAAAAATCTTATTCAAAATAATTTTTACTGCTTTCCCATCTTTTCAAATAAAATTATACTGTTTTTTATACTTTTTATTTTTACATAGTAAAAGTTAGGGTTTTGGATTATTCTGTTGTGGGGATAAAAACTAAGACTTCGGTACATATTGCATTAAAATATTATGGAAATTGTATTATCAAATTTTGTTCTAAAGCCTATTAATTTAAGTAAAATTTAAAAATGGTAATTCTTCAAAACAAAAATAATAAAAATAAAAATATTAAAATTAATACTTTTAAAAAAGTAAGATTTGTCATCAAAAATTAAGTATTTCGTGTCAAGTCGATATGGATACTAAAGTGATGATATTCAGTAATAATATATTCAAACATAATTAGACTACAAAATATTTGAAAATAATCTATTTTTATACCCAAGTTTTAAGTTATTATCCCTGATCCATTTTTTCATATTTTGAAATATTTTACTTAATGACCATATCATGCTAAGCATATATTCAAAATGCACAAGCACTTGGCTTTTTGTACAATATGTACTGATAAACAATTGACAGAAATATCGTAAGGTAAAAGGGACAATATTTTTTATTCTACACTATTCACATTATACCGGCTCTTAAAATGTTCGTTCTGACATTATTATTTCCCAAACTGAATCAAAATGAAAAAAAGTATTATTTTTCCTTTTTTTATATTTCTGATAATGAAACAATATAGCAATTGGCAACTATTTGATGAAATAAGATAAAAATGAAAAATATGATCCACTAGCAATTATACTGAAATGTTTTTTTCCGTTAATTTGTTTAATTCGAACTTGCTCGAAATTTTTTCGAATTTTTCGAAACTAATTTTCATTTTTATAGAAATTTTTCTGTATGAGAAAAATTATTTATACGAATTTAGTGCTGTACTCTATCATAATTTTTATACATATTTCAATTTTTCGCAATATAGTCATATCCAATACATTCAGTTTATATTCGCATAAATATAAATAGAGAATATATAATCATTTGCATAATATTTTCTGTTGTTTTTTTATTTTTAAACTAAAATGTTTACAATTTATATATTTAGATTTGCCACCAAAATAGCAATGCACCAAATAATAATACATATAGACATAATGAAATTCAGAAATATTTCGTTGCATAAACTCCATAATAGAGCACTATACTATGGTCGATAAAAATGTTACGAATTTGATAAAATATTAAAAATAGAAAATAAACTTAAATCCAGCAAAGGATATTTTTGAATTAAATGAAATAGAGTTTTCATTTAGTAACCGTTTTTTTTTTTTTGTTTTTGATTTCAGAAATCTTTCAGCTAAAAATGAAATTCACCATTTATTTTAAAATCTGTAAGGTGCGCATTTTTTTCTTATACCCTTCACCACAGGTGTAAAGGATATATATAAGATTTGCATTTTGTTTGTAATTATAACAACATTCATCTATATTGTATATCCTTATTGGTAAGAAAGTCGATATAATGATGTCCCTTTGTCTGTTGAAATCAGTTTTTAGGAAGCCACAGATATCGGATATATATGTTTTATACATCCATTTACAGAAAATTTCCCTTAGATAAATGCTAATAAAAATGAGCAACATCGGTCCATAAATAGCCAAGATTTCGCCAGAAAACCAAAAGATATCTCCAAAAAACATTTTTGTTTTCGTCTTTCCTGAGCCCGTATATCAGAAAATCTGAAATATTTTTTTTGTATTTTTGCGGTAGAAATGAACAAAATTCGAGATATCGGTAAAAACGCATTTTTAGACTTTTTGGAGCTTCTATACAAGCTATGGGCTTCGTTTTTACATATATCGAAAATAAATATGCTATTTTTTTTTTGAATCGACCAAATCAGTCTATAAATAATCGACTTATTTGCAAAATTTTTTTATTTATATAATAATATTTATATAATCATTATTTATATAATTGCTAAATAATATCAACAATAAGTTATATAATATTTGGATTTTTAAACTTTTGAAGCCCCTATATAAGCTAGACCCTTCGTTCTTTCACAAAAAATATGGAATTTTTTTTAAAGAATTTTTGTGCTAAAGAAATGATATCCGAGATATCGACCAAAACGGATTTTGGGACTTTCGAATACCCTATATAAGCTACCTACTTCGTTCTTGCGAAGAACTGTCACAAATATTTTGATCAAATTTCGAATTTTTAAATGAATATAATTGGTCCAAAAATGTTCAAAATTTTTAATTAATGTTGTCTTAATTTATTTAGTTAATGTTGTGATTTGATACTGCTTTTGTTTCATCAGCTTTAAAATATATTAATTTATATAACATCTCAACAAGGGTGAACGATATATAAGATTCGGCACAAACAATTACTTGTTACATCTTTATTTGATCATAGCTTTTTCGTTATTATTTCATGCATTTTTATTTTATTTTTTGTCATCTTAAAATAACAATAGCATGTATATGTATTCACATATTTTCTAGTTCCTTTAATGATATTTACATATATAGATGTATCTAAATATGTATACGAAAACGTATACAAATATACATTTACAAATGCTCATACAAGCATAAATATTACATACATATTTCTAGTCTCTTATTAAAATAAACAATTTGTAAGAAACATGACGTTATTGTGTTATTACTGGCAATATATACTCGTATAAGATTATTTTATAAAAGTTTTTTTTTTCTAATAAAAAATAAAGAAACTAAAAATTCATAAGTTGTAGAAAAAGTTAAAGTTATAGTTGTTAAAAAAAAAGTAAAAAACATATACTTACTTATGACTGATAAATTAAAACGAAAGCTTTGTGTTTGACTAGTACGAAAGTCAATCCGACAGCGATAGATGCCTTGATCATGACGTTTGATATCCTAGAAATAAAAAAAAAAAATAATAATAATAATAATAATAATAGCGAAAGTTCACATTTTCTTTTAAAATATTGGAAAAAGTATTTAAATTTAAAATGCTAAAATTTAAAACAGCTTAAATTTTAATTCTTATTTTGAATACTTAATTTATTTAAACATTATTTATGTAAACACCTTTTAACAAAACATTTTATAACACATTTATATTTCAAGGCAACCACATTAGTGGTTGGCATCCTGTTTTTTATTTTATTTTTGTTTTCCTTGATACAAACCAAAACCCAACATTTGAGAAGAGAAAAATCCATAACAAAATTAATCTTATTTTCATTTCCAACTGGCATAATTGAAAGGCAACAACGCACTTAATTTACTAAATGCTTTCAGTTTTTTTTTTTTTTTTTTTTTTTTGATATACATATGATGGGCGTGTTGTGTCAAAACATAAAGAAACACATTTAACACACCAAAAATGAAAAATGATTTAAAAAACGAAATTAAGGAAACCCCCTAAAAGGGAAGGTAATTAAGAAATGAAAAGTCTTTCTTAAAAAAAAAAAAAATACACCCAGAATATACACCTACAGTTTTCTTTTACTTATTTCGTTCGTTTCGTAGTATGTATTGTTTATAAATTTGTATTGTTTATAAACAAAAGACAAGATTTATAGCAGGGAGTGTAATTATAGAAAATTTACTTAGCGTTTACAAATATAATTGAAATAAATTAAAGTTAATATTATTTATTGTAAATCATTAAAAACTGCGTCACGTTTTCAAACTTTTATCATAACAATAACAAATGTAAGCCCATTTAAAATAAAGGAACTGTCACATTAAAGTGATACGTCACGAAAATAATAAATATTGCAGATAAGCTTAAGTCGTATTAAGTTGATAATTCACAAATAAATTATGGTCATTATCAAACACATTCAAATTTTATTATACGCTGATCGTTGTTTTCTAATATTGATTTCATTGGAGAAAATTATTTTTTGATGATGATGCATATTATCTTCTTTTTCATTAATAACACTAGTCAACACCATTCTTGTTTCTTTGAATTTTTTTTCTGTTATTGGGTATCTATATGGTCCTGACTATGAAAAAACACTTTCTGAACAGTTTTATTATTTTGACAAAAAATTATACATATTTCTATCGAACACTATCAAATGATTAAATCGTTAAGGTTCTGAAAGGCAAAATTTTTAATCTGAATCAGAGTCCTCACTTGATGTATTTCGTTCTGGTTCATAGAGATTTTCTACTGGATCATAACCGTAGACATACTGCACATTTCTGACATTAAGCACATAATATCTTTTACACGAAGCCATAAGGAAAACAAAAACAAAATATATTTTATGATCCAATAAAAAATGAAACTCTAAGTAAAAATAGCAAATGATCTCATATTTTTCCTTTCTGCGATATCTCCGATTAGATAATGCATTGTTCATCGATGTCCATTTACAATATTATAAAAAGGATGCTAATGTAACGATAATTCCGCCTATATACAACATTTTGAACTTAATCAACGAAAAATGGTTTCCAAGGTAATTTAGGGTGCTGAGTTGAATATTCACTTCTTTTACAAAATTGGCTCTAGTTTTCGGGATATCAAGAAAAATATTTTTATTTTTATATTCACAAAAAAAATCTATTAACATATAGTTTTCAGTTAACATAATTGTTTCATTTTAGATCAAAATTTAATGAAGATATTCAAGCAGAAATAAAAAAAGAAATAGTAAAAATAAATTTCGGGAAATATTTTTAATTTAAATTTTTAATTCATTCAATTATCTTGATTGATTTAATAAATTATTTAATCGGAAAAAGTTTTTATGTATTTTTCATCTTTTACATTTATTAGTAATTAATATATTCGTTTTGGTGATTATATTAATTTAATCAATTTTAAATTGAACGAATTATTTTGGTGATTGGTGAGATTTTTTTTGAGGTCTAATAATTTTATTCAATAAAAATTGATAAATCGGAAAGAATTAGCTGTGCAATTGCTTGCAATTTATTTCATAAATAAAAGTTCAACAGCAGGAACTCAACATGACCTCGTTTAAAAATCCTCGGTATTATTTTTAGATTTGCGACTAAATTTTATGTATTTGTTCTCCTTTCGCATTACTCGTACCGCCAAAATTTTAATTGAAAGACAAGTATGAAGAAAACTCAGGTTTCAAGCCTATGAAAATTTTGCAACCTACTGTCAATCTACTGTCCTTTACTAAGGTAGAATTTTTGAAGCTCCTTTATAAGCTATGTGTCTTATTCTTACACAAATCTATCACAAATATTTTTATCGAATTCCGGTTTCTTAAATCAGTCAAATCGGTCTATAAATTTTCCACCATTCTAATTTAATAATTTAATATTGTGTTACATTTTCAAAATATTTGTTCTGCACCGAAGTGATAATAAATATAAGATATAAAAATAAAAAATTCTCAAGTATTAAATTTGTTATTTTCTAACTAACTAACTAATATATACTTTATATGGGAGCTGTTGCACCATATTCGAAATTTGACATGAAAATTACTTTTAAATTTTTTAAGGCTCACTGTATTAGTCCTTTAGATGGGAAAATTTATACTTTCTTTGTATGAGAGCTACCTCTCCTCCTGGACCTATCCGTAATACTTTCATTTCATCTCAACACGGGTGAAGGTTATATAAGATTCAGCACAGCCGAATATAGTACTCTAACTTGTTTTAATTTATATATAACATTTTAAAATATAAGCTTTAACAAATCAACTGAAAAAAATTATTTTGATATATTTTATATAACAAAATTTATGAAATTTAAAATAAAAATATTAATCACTTTCAAAGCTTCATAGTTACCACAGTTTTCAAAATAAAAATGTATAAAACTTATTTTACATGCTTGTGTAGCCTCCTCTACAAATGCACCAAATTTTATTCAAATCAATAACCAAAGGTCAAAATCTTTTAAAATTAAAATGGAATTAATCTTTAGTAAAAGCAATAGAATATAGAAGAATTGAAAATAACTCAGAAACCTCCAAAGCCATAAGGCTAGAAATTGCTGGAACCGACATGAACAGCTGAAATATTCGGCGGATAAATTTAGTTTGGTGGATGTAGTATCTACTTCTAACTTTTCAATGAAATTATTTAATAATTTAGAAAATTATGAGCTTCCCAGATCGTATACCGTACATACACCAGGAACTTTCTACATTAGGGAAGACAAAATGTGTTAAAAATTTTGCCATTATGTAAAAAACGAAAGGTTAGAAGATTGTGAAATATTTGAGAAACATCTGAGGTCTCTGATAATTACCAGAATATCGTTAGTATTCTAGAATTTGTTTTTTTAATTACTCTGCACAATCGATTTATTTTATTATGCGTTAGCAAATGCTTTTCATATACAAATATAAATCATATAACAAATTTAATTGCCTCAGTTGGCAGTTGAACCCTATCTTAGTTTTGTATACTACTTTCGTCATATTAATTCGTTCATAATACCAATTTAAAGGTGGCGTAAGAACTATTAAATCGAACAGATTGAACAGTTTGATAAATTGTTCCTCCATTAAATAACAAATACCATTAACTAATATTTAATGAAATCTATTTATATTTTAAACACATTAAAATGTTGAATTTAAAAAAAAAGCAAACATGGATAAATAGTCTAGTTCAAAACCTGCTGGGCTAGAACTTCCACTGACGATTTAAGTGATGTGGTAAAGAGGAACTGATTATTTGTTAAATAAGATCCACATGGTATGGGATTTTATAATTTGAGTTGTTAAAAAATATCCTACCATTTCGTCTTTATTAAATATGCTATAGTTTTAAGCAATACTGTTTAAGCAAAATATATTTGAGACTGCAAAAAGAAATAGGCGTTCACAATAAAATATATAACAAAAATGCGGAAAAAGTGTATGCTTTCTCTTAGGGCACAAAAAAGGAGTGCGCACGAAAACAATTGTGCATATAATTCAGCTTATAAAAGTGAAATCAATGGGCTGAATATTTTGAAATTTTGCTTTGTTAAAGACCGCTATACTCTAGTTTTAAATTTCAAAGAGAAAATAATTTCTTATTCGTTTTTGCTAAAATATTTAATATTTTCTGTAATATTGAGGGTATTCCAGAAAATATTAACATTTATTGTGTTTTCGGTTACTTTTTATCTCCGAATAAGTCCACTTCTTTTTAAACTTTTTATTAGTAAGCTTTAAATATTTTTTACTATTACCCAATAGATTTCCAGTGAGTTTTTTTAAAGTTTAGATGTTTGGTATTCATTGGTACATAATAGCACCATTTGTTTGATACTACTCAGCTACTTTTTCATTGTAATTATGTGATGCGATATAAGGAGAGAAAAATTAGAATTGGCTGTGCTTTCTAATGATAGAAAGGAATCTTTTCCAAGAGCAATAATTTGCGTAAATTTATCTGTTAAAGCAGTAAAAAAACACTTTTTTCCCCTTTTTTTCAAAAAATGTTTCCCTCTAACTTCCCTCTTCAATAAAATCACTGTTTTTAATAAAAAATATTTTATAGTTATATGAAAAGTAATTATTAATTTCCATTTAAAAAAAGTGTAATTAAAAGCTATTTATATAAATATTATAATGGTATCTTGAATTTATCAAATCTAAAATAAAAGTACATTTAATAAGATTGTTTCACTTCATTTTACAATGGTTTAAAAATATTTTTATAACTTTTAAAACAAAAAATATCTTAAAACAATAGAACAATATTATGTTCATTGTACTGTCGAAACTAATCAGCAGAGATGATTTTATACAAACACAAATAAAAAAAATGTTATATATTTACCTGAGTCTATTACCACAACATCTGAAATGTACTTTTCACACAAACTGGCTATTATTTTAGTTTTTTCACTTATTTTTAGCTGATTTAAATTCAAAATAGCGCAATAAATTATGAAGGGATGTGCACAACAGTCTTATATTTTCATGCTATTATTACGGGACATATGATTTTATGACACCATATAAATCTCCTAATTAAAAAAAATCCCTTCATTCCGGAAAAATTAAAATTCCCTCCCTTTTTTCCTTTGCTTAAAATTAAAAATGTCATTCTTTATAAACAGGGAGAGGAAGTTCATGCACTTAAAAAGTAGGTTTTAGGCGCTTAAAATATGCACCAAAAATGTTAAAATCTGCCAACAAAATAATAATAAAATATTCACTTATTTTTAAACTTTTATAAAGTAAAAAACATAGATTCTCAATTCAGAGTCATATTAAATTAAAAATAAATGCATATATAACCCTGCAAAAAAAACAATAAAATGCTTCCAAAAAAGAACATTTTCAACACTTTAAGATGTTCTAAGTGCATATTTTGTGCTTTTTTCGAAGCTGTGAATAATTACTTCAAAAAAAAAAGGAAAAAATTTATATTTTTAGCAAAAAAAGAGGTTAATAATTTCTAAGAAAATTTAAATTTTACAAATTTAAAAGTATTTTTAATACTTTAAATAAAGTTAAACAGAATTTTTATTAAAAAATTTTATAAGCATAATTTTAAGAAAAGTAATACAAAAGCAATGAGCAAGAAGCATAAAAGAATAACATCTTACCAATGGCAACCATGGGTTAAAAAAAGAACTTATGAAGCTCTTTTTCAGTCCTAAGCACTTTCTGCCAATGACAATACAATGCACAGTGGGGCAGAATCGAAATTTTTTGGAAATAAATCTGTAACTTCTGATCGCCTAGTTGGATTTTCATGAACTATGGTATAGGCATAGCGAAGGAGCATACAATGTTAACTTTGGAAGGGGAGCACAACAAACGCCTCAGGGTCGGATCTAAGGGGGCTCAAAGTTAGGTACCTCTGACATAAAAAATTTTTAATCTTTTGCCAAATTTTTGTTTCCCGTCCCATTTCAAATACTTTTATATATTTTATATATTGTTGTAGGCCCTGATAAGACCTATAAAAACCATGCTTACATGTCCTATTTATCTCTTATAGTTTTCAAGTTATTTGAGTTTGAATTTTTATGCACCATAATTTTGTATGTTCTTGGTCCAGTTTTTTCATATATATTCTAGTATTTCCGACCGATTTTATTAGTTTTTTTCCTACCTAGTTAAAGAACAAAAATTATCTATTGAATGAAAAAAAATTGAAGTCGATATCTTTACCGAGTCCAAAAATAAACGATTTTGAATTTTAAAACTCCAAAAAAGACGACTTTTTGTGTTTTTTTAGCCGAAAAAGTATCTACACTCTTTTTTTATATAAAATAAAATTTTCCTTAGCAACATATAATAATTTTGCACTTTTCTGAAAGGTAACGTCACACAGATGACTTTAAGATAAAAAAAAGTCCAATAACTCAATTGATCATGGTACACACCCTCCCGAATTCGACCCATTTTATATGAAAGTTTTGATTTTAGACCATTTTTTCTCAAATCTCAAAGCACGAATCGACAAGCGGAATATATTCTAGGAATCTCCAATATGTTTCTAAAAGTTTTAAATCAAAATCTACGGGACTTCGGAAAAATTTGGATTCTATAGCCAAAAATGTAAAAAATCCCATTTTTGGGAATTTTGATTAAATTTATAATTTTGATTAAAATTATAACCTTTCTAAACTCTTTTCCAGTTCTTTTTTTGCTGGGTATTAATAAATATTTTTATTTGCATAAATAGATAGAGAGAGTTTGTTCTTTATTTTGGAATATAAGATTTAACCTATTCGATATTAACAAATGTGGTGAGTGCATTTTTCAATAGTTTTGGGTATATTGTGGAAGGCGTTTATTTTGTCTTCTTCTGAATCTAAAATTGCAGCAACTGTATTGGTAGCAAAGTTATTTCGATGACAGTTAGCTCCATGATAGATTAATTTTTCTAAAATAAAATTAATTTCTATATAACCTAAAGTCCTCTCAGACAGAATATTCTCATTAGTAGCTTCTTTACAAATTAATCAAAGCAGACGACCTCGGAAGCAAATTTCTCATATGACATATGAGCGTATTTGACATTTTTATTAAAAATAAACATCTTTTTAATTGGCAATTATGTGTATATCAAGTTCGATGTTAAAATTGAAATAAATTTAAACCAACATTTTAATAAATAAGAGAAAACGTAATTAATTGTTTTGTGGAATTTTGACATTTGGTGACGCATCGCTTACAATAATCAAAATCCTTTAGTGATTGTTAGTTTTCGATATATAGTTTACCAAAAAGTTTGAAAAATAGATTTAATTAAAAGTATGATAATTTTTTGTTTTATGGCAAAATATGCAAATATGCAATTTTCAATAAAATATGCAGAGATATGCTTTAACAAATCAATGCTATTTCAAAGCAAATTCTCTGATTCGGAAGGATATTTAGTTTTCGCTGTTCTAGGAGCAAAGGCAAAAATCATGCATTTGCATGAACTTCCGGCCCTTGGTTATAAATAAAGTACTTTTTTTCCTGCATAAACAAATGGCTTTCCGGAACAAAAATTTCTTCGACATTTTGGTTTTTTACTCCATATTTATCTGACACATTTCCCATAATATCTGTGATATGGAATTCCTGACCAGGATGTTGTAAAAAATTCGATAGTTTTTACTTTATTTACCATTTAGACGCATTCATATTTTTGAAAAAAAATTAATAATAAAATTATTATTAAGGACTTTTTTTACTTTGTGGTACTTTAGAGCAACTTTTTTAAATTTTCTGATAAAAGATATTGACCAATTTAGTAAACGAGTCACATTTATCCAGAGATATAGAGATTTTTCCCTA
The DNA here is from genome assembly GCA_932274085.1 of Protocalliphora azurea. Lineage (NCBI taxonomy): Eukaryota > Metazoa > Arthropoda > Insecta > Diptera > Calliphoridae > Protocalliphora > Protocalliphora azurea. Next base: position 3,149,534 of record OW026520.1, on the reverse strand, counting down.
AAATTTGTATTTTTTTTATCTGTGATCCTACAGTTTATTTTGGCTATGAATATGTTTTGGCTATAAACTTGAATTATGCGTTTTCAAGAATTTTGTTAAATTTTAATTTTAAGAAAAACTAATTATATTATTACAACAAAATTTAGCACATACTTACTGATAATTCTCGTATAATAAAAGTTATAAGTCTTAAAGTGTGCACGGATTTTTCCGTGTGCAGTCCTTATGTGTATGTAAGTGTGTTTGTGTATTCTATAATTTAATACACAAACACTAAAAGCCATATTAGCGTGAAGGTCCTTTTGTTGTTGTTTTTACACTCAATGTTGTTTATTTAATTTTGGTGAATTACAATATAAAGAATTTATTTTGTTTTCAAAGTGGATTTGTTTTTTTTTAGTAAATTTTCTATTGTATAAATGAAATTGCACCTACATTTATATATATGTACGCATTGTTTATTTGTATGTTGCCAAATGTTTATTGTTTGTTAATATATTAACTCATTGTTTTAGTTGTTGTTCCTGTTTATAACACAACTTTTAATTCGTAGAACATCAATAACAAATTTCGAATAATATCAACTTGCTAAATTGGTAAACGCACGCGAATTCTTTATTAATAGCTTGCATGTTTCTAGATAACTTGATTTACTTCGTTTGTTCTCCTCATCTCTTCGGCTTTCAGCTTTTTGCTTGATAAACACCCATAGCTGTCTAAGTAACATGATTTTGAGTTGTAAAGTATTTGTTGGTGTTTTTTACTGTTGTTTTTATTTTTAGCTGAATATGAAGGTTAAATTGTGAAATCGAAAAAGAAACTTTTTTGCTTTTTTTACTCCTCTTTTTTTAATAGAAACATAAATAAATACTTTTATATGTTTGAAGGAGAATAAATACAGAGAAGATCAGAGGGAGGAGTTCGCACTAGAAGAATTATGACAATAGATTTATTTAGATCAGTCAGTTATAAATCACGGATTCATTTCCGAAACATAGGTATTGTATTCCACAGAGTAAGATTCCTTTCAACAGATTCTTTCTCAAACTTAACGTAAATATTTTTCTAAATTATTCACTTTATCAGCCACTATACTCAAGCACACAAACAAATTTTACGCCAATTTCCTTTAATCCTTCCTTGTATATCCCTAAATACTTTAGATTTTTATTTTGGCATTTTGAGTAAATTTATTGATAAATTAGTATTACAAAATTTTATACTCATTCTTTTATTTCATTTCCTTTATTAATGTTTGAAAATGATGAGATTACACCTACCCTTATTGCAACAAACATACTCAAACTCAAGCACCAAGACAATACACGGATATAAAGTATATTTTATAACCTAATATTACAGATGATACAATATAATCAATGTTCACAAAGAACACAAACAATTCAATACTTAAACTCTCACAAATATACACATTCTCATAAATTTTAAAGTTCGTATTCTTCTTTTTTTTTTTTTTTTTTTTTTATATGTATTTATATAATTTGTCATTAACTTTTCTTACCATTTTCATTCGATGAGTTTACGTGTTATTTGGTCATAATCGTGTAGAAAATTATAGCGTTATTGCTGTTGTTTTTTTTTTTTTTTTTTTTTTTTTTGAAAACGGGAGTGAAAAAACGTGGAAGTTTAGTGCTATATTTCCACACAATCTCATAAAACACATAAATAAATAAACATATTAAACTCTTATATTGGTATTATTTTTATGGATTTTGTGATGGTATTTAATGATTCTTTGATAAAATCTAATACAAAATTTTATGGTAACATTTGTTTTATTTTAGTTGTTGCTGTCGTTGTTCCTGCTGTTATATTTCGTATTTGTATTCTTTAGTAAAATAACAAATAATCGCAGATTATGTGGCAATTTAATAGTCGCATTAAAAAATAAAATTAAGGTGCTTAAATTTAATTAGAAAATTTAATACTGATTAGTTATTCTGTCTGTTTAACTACAGTGATAATGAAATAGACTAAATAAAATACAAATAAATAATGAGTTTAAAATGAAAGTTTGAGTATAATTAGTTTTGACAAAATTTTTTGAAAAGGGTGAGCCCCTGAATGTGTGATTGTGCGGTATAGTAAAAATAGCTATATATTCTCGTCTAATGTATATATGTAAATCCAAATACATTCGTATTTGTATATATTACACCGTGTGACAGTCATTTTCACACATGAAAAAATCAACATATGCACGAAACTAGAGACCATAGGTTGTAAAACTACATAATCAGTTTTTTTCCAGGATGTAAAATTTCCTGCTAAAAAGACTTCAAAGTTTTGAAGGATACACATTAAAAAAAATAAATTATATATATATATATATATACATATATATATATATATATATATATATATATATATATATATATATACATATATATATATATATATATATATATATATACATACATATATATATATATATATATATATATACATACATATATATATATATATATATATATATATATATATATATATATATAACGAATATTTTATCAACCTAATGTGGGCGTCAAATAAAAGCTGAGAATCCTTGCAATATAATATTTTTTATTTAAATGACGTCGCAGAAAAACATAAGAAACTAACGTTTTTTTTAACTTTTTCCTTTTAATATTTATTTTCAAATAGGTATTAGCCTGCAGCACGTAAAAAATCGTTATATAGATATAACTAGGGACTATTCATCGCAGTTTTTTTAGGATGTTTTATTTCCTCTCAAAAGGTCTTAAAAGTTTCGAACCAGGACCAGTTTTTAAGAATATTACAAAATGTTTATGAAGATTATATAATAATATTTTTATTTAACTGTAGAATTTAAACAAAAAGTTAAGAAAATACCTTTTTGAAAATTTAATTCTTTAATATTATATTTATTAGCTAATTATGTCATGAATTCTACGAAATTACAGATAAAAAGTACAATTTTTCGATTTTCTTCATAATCAGAAAATATTTTCCATGTGAATCTATTAAAATTTAACCAACTTTTGTTAAAACACAAAATCAAAATCGTGTTTTTTCGCGGGTTTGAAATTATTAAAAAATTAACAAAACGTAAAAAGTATGTTATTTTAAAAAGCGATATTTTCCATATTTCTTATCTCATTTTTATTATTTAAAATGCTTTAGTTTTTTACATTTACCCTCTTTTATAATAAAGTTATTAAATAATTTTAGTTTTTAACTAAATGTATTTTAGATGCAAGTATAGTTTTTATTTCGCATTAAAAAGTGATTTGTTGTTTAAATAATTCAATTTATATATTTTTGTTTTGAAAATATTTACCATTTTTAACAACTTCCTTTTTTAAATATTTTAGTGTTTTCTACGTTTTGCGCAAAGAGTGTACAAATTAAAATATATAAAACTACATACGTAAATGGCATATTCAATTGATTTAAAAATATTTTAAACTTTATTAAAGGTATTTATATTTGCTTTAAGCTTAGTAATTCAAAAATAAAATTTTAGTTATAAGTTGCATTAGATGCATAAATGCATTTGATATATTTCAAGTTTATTTTTTATAAAATTTTTTAAAATATATTTTATTTTGTTTTTAGTTTTTTTGTTGAACCTTTTTTATAGTTTTTTTTTAGAATTTTTGTGGCATGGTGTAAAAAATGTTTCTTGACTCCATTGTTAAGTATTTCTAAATATAGAAAACAAACAGAAGGAACAAATCAAATAACAACAACATAATTCATTTCTACTTAATAATTGGCCAAACAATAACAATTATATATTGCTTGAATTACTACCTAACTGGTAGCTTTAAGCATATAAACAATAATAATTGAAAAACGGAGAATACGAAAAGTTGAAAATTAAGTAGATGATGTTTAGAGAGAACACCACGGTGGGACACTGAAGATCAGCACTCTTCAGTGTCGTGGCGGACTAGAAAATGCATTCCATTCTGATGAGTATATAATAAATACATTATTCAATAAACTTAAGCGGAAAATACAAAAATTCTAAAAAATATATATTTTATTATTAATTTGCAAATTTTTCTAATTATTCATATATAACTTTATTGGAATATATATCTTCAATTTGGTTTAAAAATTTTTATGTTTTTAGTAAAAAAAAGACAAAATATTTAGATAAAAGGGCTTTTGTATGGGAAAATTTGTTGTTTTTTTTTTAATACTAAAGCTTCTCGCCATAAAAGAACTTCAACTGAATTGTTTAGCAGATATATCAATTTTTACGTTTAAGGAAATAAAAAATCGAAATGTTTCAAAATGCATTTGCAAAAAAAAATTATTTATTTTTTTCTAATGATATTTACATCAATGAAATCAATGAATCAAAAGATATATGTAATTAAAATTACATAAAAAGTGAAATATTTTCATCACTATTTTCTTTAAATTTCAAAAAACTAAAATAAATATGTAATCTAACAAAGCATACAAGTGCCAAACAGCGTTACCGTCTGACTACTTTAGTCGCCAATTGCCCTTTTCCAACCACTTGGCTTCTTTTTTGGACCCTTTTTTAAAATGGATCCAAATTAGGACTATACGAGAAACTAGTTGTTTGAAATATCTCTAATTATTATATTTTGATTCCAACGTAAAAACTAATTATCTTGAAATTGTTTCACAGTATAATGATGAAAAAAAAAAACCAAAGAATTTATAAATGAACTTAAACTGGTAAAAATTAAAGCTAATTGTAAAGTTTTTGACCAACTATTTAAATCATGAAATGACGTTTCTTTTTGGAACGAATTTATATTTTTACTTTGGCTCACAACAGTGCTTAGCGGAATGTCTTTTTTCTAAATTATTGCTAATGAGAAATAAATTTTCCAACAAACTTAAGGTCAACACTTGTGAATCCATGCTTTCAGTCCTAAATTTGTTAGACGGAGATTTGTAAGACTGGAGTCCGAGTGAAGATCTCGTACAAAATTTAATTAATAAAAAGAGGATTTTACGTTAAAAATTTTTATGAACAAATCTTAATTTTGTTTTATTAAGTGTTTTTGTTTTTATCAAATAAAAAAATTTTTGGAGAGTTTTTAGGTACGGAAACAGCTGTATCCTTTTTTCAAAAAATCCCCTTTTTGACGATTTTTTTTTCTGAAATCCCATTTTTTGGACACTTTTTAAAAATTATCAACGCGAACGCTGGTGCTATATTTGACACCTGAGACCTATAGTGTCTCATGCAATAAAAATAAAAAGGATATTTGATTAACATTTTGAGCTGCAGCATTTAAATAAAAATTTTGTTATATTGCAGAAATTCTTAAGCCTCAGTTAGTAGATTCGTATCGTATATAAACGTGTATATACAACACTTATACATATTTATTTGTTACGTATTTACAAAAATATCGATTTGAATTAAATTTTTACATACTCTCATGTAAGCGTCTGCATTTCGAATCAACTAACTGAGGCTTTAGCTTTCATATGATATTCATATTGGGCTAACATAATTTCGGTAAATCTATATATATATATATATATATATATATATATATATGATGGACTGTATTGTCAAAAGTGTATATAATATTTATTAATTTGGTATCAGCAGTTTTTTCGTAGTGCAAAAACTAGTAATTTTATAACGTTGCAAAAGTGACAAAAAGCACTTCGCCCCACCTGTTAATTATATCATTGATGTGAGTGGACAGATTTTCATAAAATATCTAAGTATATTCTCCTTACTTTCTGGCTCAAAAAAAAAAACTTAAGAGACAAAGTCGTACCTTGATATGAGATATACTTCTATTCCAACTGTGAAATCTGGTAAAATTGTGATGGTACTCGTAAAATTATGCTCCTAAAATATATCGTGCACTAAAAAAATTCCGAGCGTAACTTTTTTAAGGTGTGCTATCTATATTCTTAGCATTAGCAAATAAAAAGCATCATGTCCATAGAGGAAAGAGCGCCTGTTAAAAACTAGTCACAGATACTTCGATGATGGATTCACTTTGGTCTTAGGTTTAACACTTTATATCAAGAGGGCCTTTCATTTCTATTTGGCGTTGTCATAAGAGGGTACTAATTAACCTTGTTTAGGTACTACTGGACAGAAAACATTAGTCTAAATGAAACTTTTCCACAATGGTCACTATAATATAAATGTTCACACCATATTTATTCCCTAAATGCTGATGACAGAAATTGGAATCGAACCCACGTTATTCTTATTTATTTTATGGTTTAGTTTCGTAGCCTTACACGCTAATCGCTAATCCACATTTTGTTATCGTTATTCCATTTGTGGTTTAAACAAAAATAATGAACCGATCATAACCAATTTCAATAGGCTTCGTTCTTGTACCAAATTAAAATTGAGACCTGTACTTTGTTCACTGACGGACGCACATAGTTAAATCGACTCAGGAAATGAGTGATACTTTATGGGCATCTGTGCGCTACCACAAGTACCTATGGTAGTGTACGGCATAAAAATGGATTTGCGTCAGTACCATATTGCTCATACGCAACATTACCATTCTTAATTAAAATAATGTCTCAAAATATGTTCATAAACAATATTGCTAAACTATGACTAAATGTAGTATCTTTATTCTTCGCTAATCTTTAAATTTATATTTGAACTTTTAATTTTAATTTCTTTGATTTGTAAGGAAACTAAAAATCGTTCTTATTTATTAAAAGCTAAACATTTACTTGCATATTTTTCAATACGAAAAATAATTAAATCAGGTTATACCACTATTTCTTTTTTTTTTTTATAAAAACATAATAGAATATTTTTCCTTGAAGTTTAAAGAACTGAAAAAAAAGAAAAAAGGTTTAGAAGTTCCATCAAACATCAAATAATTGAGACATATCCGAGTTATAGAAAATGCAGAAAAAATTTAAGAAAATAGTAGTATTTGAAGTACACTAAGAGCAATAATAATTTACCAACACAACAATACCCATAATTACATATACACATGCACAGAAACTAAAGTCTAATTTGAATTAAACTTACAACGATAATAGAAATAAAAAAAAGACTGAATAAAGTGGTTGTGAAATCTTCATATATGTGTGGGCTTGTCTGTATATTTAGCAAAGTCTGTATACCCAGTAAACACAATGTCAAACGTTTGAAATATGGTGACTTTTACGTTTTATATCTAACGTGTTTCGCAAATTTGTTTCAAATACAAGTAGAGGTGTGAATTTTAAGTTTGATTTCAAATTGGGAATCATTTGAGAAAAAGCCTTTGAAAAATTTTACTTTCTCAAATTGATATCAAATGTTAATATTGAATCATTTTCAAACCTAAAGATAACTTTAAAAATAATTTAAAGTAGCATATTCTTAATTTGTATTTAATGTTATTATCAAATTATTTATAAATCTAAAGTTACAAGTTAATAAATATTTGAAAAATGGTATTTTTTCAATTTGATAACAAATGTTATTGTCAAATCATTCTTATAGGGATTTGAAACAATATATTAAAAAAAAAATGTTTGAAATATATACAAATAAATAAATTAATAAATAAAATTATTTAATTAAATATTCTCCAATTAATGAATACGTACATTGACAATATTAAAAGTATATACAAAAATGTTACAAAAATTAAAAATTAAAATCACTTTTAAATATGTTCCACATGTGGTCAGAATCCACATTTGAAAAAAAATTCGAGAACTACATTTAGCAATGATTTGATAATAGTATCTCTCACTTTAACAATTAATTCCCCTTTATGTTGAGAAAGCTATTATTTTCAAGTTATTTTAAAATTCAGAAAGGACTTGATTACTCTCTCAATTTGATATCAAACATTTGTGTTTGCAGGGTGGTTAGCGGTTGCTGGTTTGGTTGGGTCGGGTTGAAAATGCTGATTGTTCTTTTCTTTCTTTTATTTTTTGGTTGTTCCAAATAAGGGTATATACTAGTTAGTATGTGTGTGTTTATATGCTGTATATGTCAATGTTCAGTCGGTCAAAAACTCAAAGGAAGAAAGAATAGTTAAAAAAAGCCATTTCCATTTGCTCTAATTGTACTTAATTACTTTCAAAAAGTTTTCAGCTTTTTTATCCTTTCGTTTTTTTATATGTATTTTTGCTTTATATACGACTATACAGACTGAAATAAAAGTTGTTTGCAGTTTGAAAAGCGTAAAGTTAGATATGATTTTTTTTTTATATATGAGAAAAAGCAAGAAAAGTTAATTTATAATAAACTGTAAAAGATAATAAATGAGAGAAACGAAAAATTGAGTTCATACACATTGAAACTCATATAGTAAGTAGAAAGATACGAAGTGATTTGGATCTTAGTGCTGGTGTTTGTTATTTCTGTATGAGTATGAGTGTGAGGCAAAAGAATTGTTATCATAACTAAAACATACGAATGTTTTAAAGTTTTAAACTGAAATTGTTTAATTGGTTGTAATTATTATAACTTTAACATTTATACATAAATACGTACATATAACTTGAAATTATGAAATTATAGCGTTTAATTTTAAAGCATTTATGTCAAAAACCATAACAGTTATTTCATATTAAATACTGAATATCGAGGGTCTATATTCAAAACGCTCTATCTCGGAAAACACAACTTTTCACGAGAGCAAAAAAAATGTTACTTTCTCTTAATTTTCAAATATTTAAAAATATGTACAATATTTACTTAAAATCACGACTAAATTTTACATATATTTTTTTAATATTTTTCAATATGATGATGACAATTTTGAAGAGAGATGGAAGGTTTTGCACTTTTAAAATAGTCAATGTGTATAAATAAAATAAATATATTGTGGGAATTGCATTGTAAAAAAATACATTTAATTACCATTTAATGTATTATTTTAAAAGTTCTTAAATTAGCTGGTAATTTGAAAAGCAACATAATTCATACAGGCTACTTTATTTTCGGATCGAAGCAGGGGGAATGGTACTCCCATACAATCAAAATAATAATAGTTATAGCATATCTAAAAAAAAAAAATACAATGAAAGTCTTAAAATCTTACTGTAATTATTTTCTGATCAAAATAGGAAGGCTAGGTACAGAGCGAGTGATTGCTCCCATACATAGTAAAAATTATTTACTTCGTAAATAAAGTATTATTACAGCGAAGGTGTTAAAATAGTTAACTTTCTTATCAAAATTCATAACTAATATAAAATTAGTGCGGGCATTTTTGGGGCTCATGAAAGGCAAATTTTAATTATCTCATATCTAAGAGAGTATTACTGTGAAAGCCGTGACGCTTTTGTGGAAATAAGTGTTTTTTGTCAAGTTGTGCAACTGACATGAAAATAGTTGGGGTAGTTATATATATATATATTAGTCGGAAAATATAGATATAGAGGAATTACAAAAACGTTTTGGAAATTACAAACACTTTAAGTTTTGCTTTAAAATTTATATAAAATATAAGGTTTACATCTGCCGCAAAATGAAAACATAGTGTTATTTTTGCTGAAGCGCGTATAAATTAATAACAATCCGAAGATTTTATCCAGCTCGCTGTCTCCGTACAATGAAGCTTTGAGTGTTCTTAAGGACAAAAAATTCCAGCTTTAAGCTTACAGGAGCTAGAAACAAATACATCTAGCTTAGATGACGCTCTCTATATAATCGAGTTTAATTGTCAAAATATTTCAAAAAGAGAGGTTTTGAAAGTTAGTAATTTTTGTAATATTTCTGTGTATTGGAGAAAGCCTTTAAAAGGCAGCAAAGGTCCCACACAATGCTCCAAGTGTGGTATATATTGACATGGTTCTAAAATTTGTAATCATATCGTAGTGTGTTCAAACTACGACGGAACAGGTAATAGTGATAGTAGTATAATTTATAAGTGCTAAAACTGTATAAAAAAGAACCTAAAGAACATTAACCATGGAGCTGATGACCAAAAGTACCCAAATCATCAAGACTATTTAGAAATCCGACATCGGGTAACATCTTCATCTAGGACGACCAGCAGAAAAACTTATTCATATTTTAACCAAGATTATCATGATTTTCCTGAATTTGCGAGACAAGTACCTCACGTAATTCCCGCCCTTATTGTAATTTGCTATGAAAGGAATAACAACGATGACATTTCAAATGAAACATGCAAATATTTTTGATGCTCTCGATGCTTTGCAAAGATGTCAGAATAAGTATGAAGTTTCAATATGTCATATAATTAAATTTGTTTTTACAATATCCATACTACACACTGGAATGTCCAAGGCATAACAACTGAGTCAGCAGCTGCGTAGATGGAATACAAAAAGAAAATTGATTTTCTTCTTTTAAATGAGATTTTTTGAAACCGTACCACAAATTTTAAATTTATGGCTATAAAACTGTTAGATAGGATGGCTCTGCGCATGGTGGAGGAATTCTAATAATTGCAATCAAAGATAATATTAAGCACATATTGTTATCGAAAATTAAAACAAATACTACTGAAAGCATTTAAATTCAATCATTATTAATAGAGGACCAGTTATATTTACTTCAGCATATAATGCTGTTTACATTACCAATTTTAAGGCTGATTTGGATAAATTAACATCTTTTTCTAAAGACTATTTTATTTTTGGTGATCTGAGTGCCCAACTTTGGAATTGTATGTCTAATAATTCAGCCCGTAAGGAGCTACACAGCCGTTACCTTCAATCCATCCGCTACATATATATAGTACACGTATATAGAAGAAATTCTTTTGACAAACTCCTTTCTCCATTTTTCAGACCTGAAGACACATCAAAATGTTTTACCATCGGACCATGTACCAATAATTTGTGTTATTGCAGGGCATGTTTAAGATATATTATATTAAGTTCCCTTTTATTATCGAGCAGACTGCTTAGCAATCAGAAACTGTATGAAAAATAAAATTAAGTCAGAATATTGATCAACCAGTTACTTATTCAGTTAATTTAGATTTTTATTTCAATAAATTAATATCTATAGTTAAAGAATCTTTGAAGAAAATACCTATCGGTCGTAAAAATTCATGGTAACGAGTAATCACCGATATTAGTAAAATTCTAATCAGCCGGAGAAATAAATACAAACGTAAATTTGCAAAATGTAGGAATTTTAATTCTAAAAATCAATTGAAAAGTATTTTGAAGCTATTAAATAAACTTACCGATTTCCACCTTAATAAAGATCGAAATGAATCCTGGTCAAAATTTATTGCAAATTTGCCTTCGGCCTCTAAAAAATTTTGGAAAGTAACAAGAGCATTCGAAGGAAACAAAATGTTATTTACTGATCTTCATGTGAACGGTGAAGTTTTAAAAACTGGCGCTGACGTTTTTGGTTATTCACGTATCATTACTGTAAATAATTCTTCACCTATGGACACAGCTGTCTTAAAATTCATCATCTTAAAGACAAAATTCGTGACAGATCGAATGTGGAACTTACCAATTCATATGAACTTAAATCATTTGTACTGTTATTGAAAAACAGATCAGGTTAGATGGCATTAATAGCATTATTCTGAAAAATATACCCGATTACTTTTTGGAAACTTTAAGTAAACTCTTCAATTCCCATTTAGCAAAAAAATATTTCCTAGCGATTTTTAAGAAGGCTAAAGTTTTTTCAATTCCTATGCCAGGAAGGGATCCTAAATTACCGTTCAGCTATAGACCAATCAGCATTCTAAGGCTATCGAATAAAGTATTTGAGAAAACAAGGAATAAGGAAATCTTGACTTTTCGAATCAGCCCTCAACAGTTTGGATTTCGGAAGGAGCACTCTACTGTACATAAAATAAAAAGAGTCGTTGATTTTCTTGAAACAAACAAAAGAAATCGCAAGAGTACTGACGTCATTTTTCTTAACATCCACAAAGCTTTGTATTCAATATGGCATGAAGACCTATTTTTTAAGCTTGATAGCTTTAATTATCAAACGTACCTGCAAAATATACTAAAGAGTTTTTTATATCTACGCTCATTCGTTGTATTTATCGATGACATGCTCCTGCCTGCGGGTTTACCTCATGGGTCGATATTATTGCCTTCTCTTTATTCAATATATATTTCTAATATTACTGTAAGGTGTCTAAAGATATACAATAAATGGAAGATAGTTTTAAATTTACCCACAGATACTTTGATAAACAGAAGCTAACATTAAAGTTAGTACAAAACAAGCTATTATATTTCTATTATATGGTCGCAGAAACGTATTCCTACAAAACATTTATATTCAAAGGGAGTTATAACCCATTGTAGTATAGTATCAAATATACAGGAATTATCTTAGATAAAAAGCTATAATTTAAACAATACGTACAGTATATTTGTGATAAAGCAATTAAATGCGGTCGTGTCCTTTACACCTTACTCAATAGCAAATGTAAATTAAAAAGAAAGATCTTTATTTACAAAATATATATTCGGCCAATTTTAACCTATGGATGCCAAGTTTGTTTTTATAAAGCTGCTAAAATTTACACAAAAAAATAAAGACAATGCAAAATTCATAACCTACATCCAAGATATTCGACTGATCTGCTGCATAGAAACTTTAATCATTTGCAAGGGAACTGACTCTGTCATTTAATGGAAAATGCAGAATGCCTACATATGAAATATGAAATTTTATTAATAATCAGTAAGACTCTTTTGTACCTAAAGAGTAATATTTAGTGGTTGCTTTTAAAAATTCGTATAACGTAAAAACCTTGTACCTAGGATTTTTAGGCAACTTTTCCTTGATATTGTGATATAGTAGTCTCTTTATTTAATTATTTAGATACTAAATATTGTAATACTTTTAAATGAATCCTCATAACATCATAGCTAATTATAAAAGATGTCAACAAAGTCAATAATAGAAAAATATGAGGGTTACTATAGGGAATATAATGACATCAAAGACTTAATTTTATGAGAACCTTGGAGAAATTTGTTTACTCATTTTAATTAGACTTTTTAACTGTTATTGCTTTCTTTTTAATATTTGATTTATATAAAAGGGTTTATGTGTGGAAGAGGTAACTCCTCAATCTCTCATTCACATATGAGTGAGCAAAATTTTGAAACCATTCAAATCAGGTTTATCTACACAGAAAAAAATAATTTTTTTTTAATAAACAGAGAAAAAAGTCATCAATCACCAAATATATTAGTAAATAATTCATTAAATTAAAAACTTTTTTAAATTTGCACCTCTCACCAAAATAATTATATTAATTACTAAAATGAAAAAAACAGAAAATTTTTTCTAATTGAAAAATTTATTAAATGAATCAAGTAGATGATTGAATGAATTAAAAACTTAAGTGAGAAATACAATTTTAATTAAATTATAATATATGCAAAATGAAACAACTGTGTTAATTGAAAAATATACGTTAATAATTTTTTCTGTGAATCTTTAATTGACTCTAAAATAAATTTTATTAAAAAAAACCCTGTATTTAATTTTAAAATTTTATTTATTGGGTGAAAGTAATTTCCATATTATAACTGGATGATTATAATCTGATGGCTTAGGTCCTCCTCTACAAATGTTGTATACAGTACTTTTCGATTTTCCCAGAAATTATGGTGATTTGATAAAATTTGTTTGTTGTTGTGTCTTAGTCGTCAGTTTTGGTAGCAAAATCATAAAAATATCATTAAATTTTTATTAAGGTTAAAGATGTCATCCACCATTTTTTTCTCTATTAGTGATATAGTGGTCTTATTGTATATAATCATGTTTCTTAGTACTGTCCAATTCAAACAAAAAAGCCTTAATTATTAAAGAAAAAAAAAACATAAATTTTGAACAATAACTAACTTTGCTTAAATAAAATTCGTACAGTTTTCAAACATAAAAAAATACATGTGTGTACTATATACACTGGTATATATTTCTAGATAATAAAACATATTTGACTCACCTTAATTTCCAATGTAGCTGGCTGAGAGTCAAAATGAAATTTGGCACGTGAGCCAAACACTTCTGGCGCTGACCAATGCCGTGCCTGGTCACTGTTCATTTTATCTCGAACATCAAAGCTGCAAAGAAAAAAGAAACGAGTGAGAAAAAGTGAAAATTAAAGAAATGAAAACGAAACAAAAAACAAAAGAAGAAAATGAAAATAAAGTAAGGAAATTTAAAAGTAAAAAAAAAACATAATCTTTAAAGAAATGACTACCTAGTGAAATTAGAAATTTTTATCATACATTTCTTGACATGGCTAAAATAAATGAATGTTTTGTCTATAAGTAAGAAAAAAGCAGCCAAAAAGTAAAAAAGAAAATAATTTCATTATTTCCACAAACATATTAAAAAGGAAAAGAAATAATAAAAAAAAGTAGGATGTTAAATAAAAAAAAGAAATCAAAATTGCTGAGAATTGCACAGATAAACATTACAGTAATTGAGTGATATATTAATGGCCATATTATATATTTTATATATTTTTTGTTATCATACGATAATGGATTATAGCATAAATAACGAAAAAGGAAAGTATCCTACACACAGAAAAAATATTGGTTTTAAATCGATCCAAATATCAAATTTCTCAAGAACTGCGATATATTTTAGGTTTATTTTGACTAAAAGCAGTTAAGATCTCATCATCGGGATATGGATAAAGAAAAACCTAAGTTTTGCATCAATTATCAGTGTGGTCTTCTATAACACTCGTTGTCTTTAGAAATCTAGCAAATCAAACTACTGGTGGCTAACTGACACACAATAATAAGTGTAAATTAATTGCCAATTATATGTAACAAATATGTAAAATAAAATTTCTTCTTAAAATTTGGTACATGCTGTCAAAACAAAGTTAATCTGTGAATAAGCTATATGTATTCCTGAAATCAAATTCTATATTTTCAGTATTCAACAAAACAGTCCTGTGCTGTAAACATACATATGTATATACAAATATGTATTTGACTTTATTTGATTATATATGTCTATATAAGATATAGCTGAAAACTTATCAGAAAGATCGACTATATGATACCCTACACCATTGTGTACGAGCATAAAAATTTGGAAATAGGATTTATACTACACCAATTTTACTAAACGTAAAATAAAATATAGAATTACAGAATAATGTATTGATATTTACATCTAGATGATTTTATGCACTTTAGGGTGATTCCTGGAAGTGGGTTTATATGGGAGCTATGGTAAATTATAAACCGATTCTCATAAAATTTGGCATTGTGACGAATATTAACTAACATTCGTATGGGATTTAAGCACGTTGAAGTGATTTTCGGAAGAAGGGTTTATATTTTCAGTTGTGGACCGATCTTCATAAAATTTGGTACAAAGATATATACTTATACAGAACTTCTTTGCACCGAATATCATTAAAATATTCTTACTTTTAAGGCATTTTTTAGTGTTTAAACCCTATTCCTGGCGTACATTTGTATGGGGACTGTTTAAAATAATGGACTGATTACAATCAATTTAAATAGGCTTCGTTCCTGTATCATAAAAGTCCCACGTGCCAAATTTCATTGAATTAACTTTAAAATTGCGATCCGTACTTTATGCACAAGGTTTACATGAACGGTCAGACTAACATTGTTAGATCGATTTAAAAGGTGATTCTGAGTCGATTGATATACTTTAAGGAGTGTGTAGGATAACTTTTTCTATGACTTACATGAATAATACAAAAACGCATAATACCCCAACCACCTATGCTGGTGTAGGGTATAAAAAGTGTTTGCAAATAAAAAATGTTAATTCTCCTAACTGATTTCTTTCGAACTTCTTTTTTAAATCAGTTGTGCGCACCATCAATTCAGCAACCGAATAGTGCTTACAATCAAATTTGTGATAGCATTTGTAACCGACAAAATTTTATTGGCAAAGAAATTAGGTTGCCCCAATGAATCTGTTTTCTCTGTGTAGCAAATTTAATGTGAAATAAGAAGTGAAAAACACTAAATGTGTGTGTTGGATATTAGAGTTTGTGATGTTTATAGTATAAATTTTAGTTACAAAATATTGGCGTAAATTGAAAATATATGTGTGTGGAAAAAATAAACCAATAAAAGTCATTATCAAATGGCTTAGAAATATTTATTAGTTCATTGGTAAGCAATTAAATACGATGTTGGTTTAAAAGATATTTTAAACAAATAAATAGTCTTAAAATATTTTTTAGAAAATCAAAAAGGAAGGACTAAAAGCTTGTCAATAGCAAATATATATCAAAGAGAATTAGGACAATGTTTTATTTATAATGGGGTTAAATATAGGCTGGAATAAGTAGTATAAAACCATATGCATAGGCTCGCTGGTCTAGGGGGGGCAAGCCCACCTCAGAAAAAAGTTGTGACCTGCCGAAGAATTTTGAAACATTTTTTATGGAAAAACTTAAAACCTACTATTGTGCACCAAAGAGAAAAATTATTATTATTAATTATATTATTCATATAAATTTAGTTTCAAGATTTTATATTCAATATTATACAAAATTCAAAAAGTACCATTATAAGAACAGAAAATTGCTATAAACTTCCCCTTCTTAAATTCTATCCACATAAGACCATGTATCTTTAATTTAATATTTGTAGATTCATTATTATAGAAAATTAAAAAAGTATCATTAGAAGAAAGAGAAAGTACCACCAAACCGCCCCTTCCCCGCTTTTGTGAATTCTAAACAACTTAGAACCAAATATCTTTAATTTCATGTTTGTAGCTTCAATATTATAGAAAATTTAAAAAGTACAATTAGAAGAACGAAAAAGTACCTTAATGTCCCCTCTTATGAATTGTCATTCGCTTAGTACCATATACCTTTAATTTTATGATTTTTGTCTCAATATTATATATAATTAAAAAGAAGAAAAAAAAGTACCACAAGTTCCCTCCCGTGAATTCTTATGCACATAGGGCCATACATATTTAATTTCACTTTCCTAGGCTAATTATTACAAAAAAATAAAAGGTACGATTCGAAAAAATAAAAAGTACCACAAAGTCACCCTTGTGGATTCTCATTTATACTTAAGTTCATATTTCCGGGTTTAGTATTATAGAAAATTCATCATTGAGTTTGAGTAAAATGTAATTTGTCGCTTTTGCCGAAGACTTTTGCTTGGTGAAAGCTATTGTTCTTCATTTTCTTAAAAAAATATTAACCCCTTTCTTTTTTATAATACAAAAAAAAAATTGTTTCGTCAATAAAATACATTAACAAGAAATGGTCCAAATTTTTATTTTAGAAATTTTTATAATTTTAAATTCTATGGATAACAAATTGGCTCGTGACCGTTTTAGAGGCAAAAAAAAAACAAAATTAAATTAAATTATTCAATCACAATTAAGTGACAGTTTAACTGTCCGTGTTATGATTTCACTTCAAGTAAAATAACTGTTATTAAATTATTTTTTATTTTATTTGTAGTTGTTATTGAAAACTATAGTTTTGTAACGGAACTGTCGTTCAGATAAAATATATTTTTCCGAGGAAAGCGACATAAATATAAACTTCATTAGTATAGGTAGTGAAGGAAATAACACAGAGAAAATGACGTATGATAGTAAAAGCTTATCGGAAAAGATGTAAAAAACTTCCGTCAATGAAATATAAAAAAATTTACACATAAATGTACAAATTGAAACTAATTTATTTCCCCTAAATGTGCATATTTTTACTGCAATGAACATGTAAGATTACTAGCAAGAATCATAAAAAGTTATATATATATCTCCAAGTTTTGTATATTTAAATTTAACATACGTCAAACATTTGTCTAATTTTTATTA
This sequence comes from Protocalliphora azurea, assembly GCA_932274085.1. Taxonomy (NCBI): domain Eukaryota; kingdom Metazoa; phylum Arthropoda; class Insecta; order Diptera; family Calliphoridae; genus Protocalliphora; species Protocalliphora azurea. Next base: position 3,131,767 of record OW026520.1, on the reverse strand, counting down.
ATACAATTATTAAATCAATTACACACTGCAACAAAATGACACTTTTTATTTTCACTCGGAAAACGGTCTAATGTGGATTATGCATTTTTTTAAGGACATCACAAAAAAATTTCAAAAAATTTCTACACTCGAGTTTTTGCGAAAGATCCGCTTTTAGGTATCTCCAGCACTATAGATCTCGTAAATTTTAAGTCAATTTGCGATTTTTAAATTGATTTTGAATGCAAACAGATGTACATTTTAACTATATTACCATATTTTATATACACTCAAACCAAATAATGAAAAAGTTATTAAAAATTTTCTAAACTTTATTAAAAAATTCTTCATGTGTTTTAATACCGCATTTACACTTACATTCGAAATCTTGTTTGAATAAAATTTACCCCGTTTGAATTAAAACTATTGACACTTATTTAAATTTTGTTTTACTTATTTAATGTTTGTTTTTGTTTTTTTAATCATTTACACACAATCACTAAATCTTAATTTTTAATTTCAAATCATATTTTCTTTGTTTGTTGTTTTATTTAAATTTATGTGTTCACATTCAGAAGTCATTATTCTTTTTAGGATATTATTGTATTTTACTAACACACTGAAAGAAAAACAGTGTTGGTCTTTATTAAAATTTTATGAGATTTTGTTAAAATCTCATTTGAAACTAGATTTTGATTTTTGATTTGTATGGAAAATCTAATTAAAGTCTAATAAATTTACGTAGATTTTGCTTGAAATCTCATTTAAACTACATTTTGTGCAAATAAAATCTCGTTCAAATGAGATTTAATTTGTTTCAAAGTCTATCCCGTTTATACACACTTTTTTGACAAATAAATATATTTTCATTGGCACCGCACAAATAAATTTTTAAAAACAAAACGCAAATAGTTTTAAAATTAGAAATAATTAAATAAAATTTATATTATTTTATTTATTTGTTTAAATTACGCATTTTATGTTTTAATTTGAATATTTTATAAACCAAACAAATATATAATATATAGCTGCATTTCTCTTACACGCTCAAAGAAAACTAGTGTTCGCTAACGATATTTTCAAAATCTAATTAAATTTTATATACATATATATATATATATATATATATATATATATATAAATTTTTACTTGGTACTTTTTGAGGAAAAAATTGAAAATATATGGAAAGTTAGTACAGACAAAATCGAATAATCTCTACAGTTTTTGTCCAATTTAAAAATATTTAATTTCATTAGGTTCACAACAAAAACGAATTTAAAAATTATTGTAATATTGTATTAAATTTTTATTAAAAATTGGTTTTTAATATTTGAGCAAAACAAACCGAATGCATACGGTTGAAAATCCTGTTTCTCCTACTTTTCAATGAAGCTGCACGAAATATAAACAAACAATAACAAAATTAGAAATACATTTAGCTCGAAATTTTAACAGTGTATTGCAAAATTTTAGAACTGATTTGTAGTCTCCTCAAGAAGACTTATAACCTACATTATGTCATTTCTGGAGTAATTTTTCTGTGATGATAAATTACTAAAATTTTGAATGCAATTATAATCAATATCCTTGATCTTACTGTAAACCAACGTAGCTTATTTTAAAAGTTATAGAAAAATCTGTAATTTAAACAGAAAATTGAAATTTTATCATTTTTTTTAAAGCAGCAATAATTAAGCAAACCTTTAAAAATAAACTAAAATTAAAAAACCCTTAAAACAAAAATATTATAACGTCTGATTTAAATGGACAACAACAACAAAGCAGCCAACCATACTTGAAATCATGTTACAAAATACAGAAAAAAGAAATGACAAACAAGCAGAGGGGCAAAAAGAAAGAAAAAAGCAGCAGTAAATTGGGTTAACAACTAAGGATTTACATGCAATTAAGTTGTTACCGTGTAGACATACGACTTCAAATATAATCATATACACTACCTATATACACCCAGTCACACACACATATACATACATACATACATTCGTACACACATACATACAAATTTATGTATGTAAAACCCTTCTTAAACATACACGATTTATACATATGTATGTATTAGTAGTATGGCTCTTTATATCTGTATGTTGAAATTTATGTATGCTTCAAAGTACAAGAACAATACGTTTGTTATGAAAAAAAGACTATAAAACGGTAAATGAAGGAGCAACAGCCTTCTAAGTATTTCTAATAACAAACACTCAACATTCGTATACATATAAATGTTGAAACAAACAGAATATATGCGGTAGTAGTGATAGTGGAGTAGTCATATTAATGTTTCAAAAAAGGAAAATACTTGTACGTATCAACACATATATAGAACATGAGTACACTAAACGCCCACTTATTGCCGGGATATATTTAATAGTATCAACAGCGACGTCTGTTTGAAAATGCTGTACACCGTGTATAATAAATAAGATTTAGAGTTGCCATGTTTAGAAGCTAATTATTTTCGAAGGCTTAATAAGAAATAATAATAATCTTATTTTCATGTGAGCTGGTGGTTGGTTTTGATTCTACGGTTGGACAATATGATTTCCTTAAATCAAAATGCCATGTTCAACAATTTTTAATATAGGAGTTACCAACAGCATTATATTGGAGAACTTGGCTCTTAATAACAAATAAGACAACGATGGAAATAACATAGCCTTCAGAGTTATACAAAGTACACGGAGTTCCTTTGCAAATATGAGATATACGATTATATTTAATATTTTCCTGATTGAATAAGAACTGAAAAAAAAACTTTTTAATTGAAATTAATAACAATTCCCTGAGGACCTAAATAAAACAGTGTATCGGTCTAAAAATTGTAATACTAACAGAGATCCTAACACACACGAACCCTTGGCCGACGCCTTAGTGTTAGAAATTTATGTCCTTAATCCACAAAGACAACCATCCCAACGAACAGGGAAGATACGACCCTGAAATCAGTATCTAACATGCTACTTTCAATATATGTTGATATGGCATCAATACTTTAGATAAATAATACGGTTGATAGACAAAAGTCATGTAAAGCTGTAATTGAACTCTATAACAAGATAAGAACGTCGAAGAGACAAAGAGTTTCACATTGAAATATTGAATTTTTAAATTCCCAAAAAGAAAGGTGCTCAGCGATAACTTCTTAGTTTTGGTAATGGGAACTAATTAGTTACATCATAGATTATTTTTTTATATTACTCTACATTACATATGTGGCGATTTGTAGACAACTAGTATAAAAGCAGCTGCGGCATTAGATGCCAAAATTGTTATCATCTTAGCAACAAGCTTTTTTGACAAATTGTGCTTTGCCTTGAATCGAAAGATTAATTTTTGATCTTTCAGTAATGTTTTAGAAAATTTTCAATAAGGACAGATAAAATAATCTCCGGGATTGACCAAAATTCAGCCTTTAGGCTTAAGGAGAAGAAACATTACTTTGGCTATGGTTACAAAGCCGTTCAAATTAGTCCCATCAATATGAACATTAAATAACAAACTGACACTGATGTTGTTAAAAATTTTCTCTCAAAATCGTACCACACATTCGTTCCACTACATGCTGAAACTATCAATACTTCAACAACCGAGAATGGAAGCTCCCATTTTGCTTCTAAACTTCAACAAATTGTTAATGCGGTTATTGGCAGTAATTACTGTTACCAGTTTAGTTTTTTCGAGGCTAGATTTAGCCTTTTTATTTCTTTTTAGCTTAATAGGGAAAAAAAATTCATAAATATAAAATTCTTTTCATAAATGTTTTGAGTCGAATATGACTTTTTTTCTTAGATATTAATAAATGATTCATAATCACTACAAGCAAATTAATACGAAAGTGATTCGAATTCGTATTGCTTAGAAGAAAAATTCTGAAATAATATAATAAAGAAACCTTTTACAGCTTTTAAAGTATGCAGGCACAGAAATCTTAACATCATAAAACAAAAAACTGAAACGCTCACATAAAATACTAATTTTTTGCTAAAAGACAAACAAATTTCTTATATATATATATATATATATATATATATATATATTATTTTTGAACAACTTTTCGACAACTGGAAAAAATGTGACTGAAAAAGAAAAGTATTGCATTACTTTTTTCCAAATGATCTCAATGGGATATCATTAATTTATTGCGGAGGTGACACTCACCTTAATGAAAAAGGGCAAAATTTTGAGGATAAAAATAATACAATTTTTTATTTTTTGTTTTTTACTGCCTAATTTTCTTTAAACTGATAAAAATGCAATATTAGAAAAATATTACTTTGACGATTTTCATCCAAATAATAAAAATTAGATATTGCATAAATTTCTTCCAGAAAGATATCTTCCAAATGTTTGTAGGGATGATAATTTTAGGTACACCGTAAAAACTAAATAAAACTATTTATATACAGCGCTACCTTTAAGAATTTTTAAAAAGTGTCCAAAGAAAGTGGATTTCAATAAAAAGTCGCCAAAAAAGGGGATTTTAAAAAAAGTACCCAACACCATAAAATTTGTTTATTTGATAAAAAAAATAAAAAAAACTAATGTATTTTAAGAAAAACTACTATGTACAATATTATTAGTAACAAAATAATTTATTTGTAATAATTTTTATTATTGCCAAAATAAATATTAATTCATAAAAATTGCTAACAAAAAATATTATTTTTATTAATTACACATTTGTATGAGGTCTTCACTCGGACTCCAGTCTTCCCAATCTACCAAATTAGGGCTGAAGTCATGGATTCGTAAGTGTTGGCCTTAAGTCTACTGAACAATTTACTATGCTATGAGGTCAAGTAAAAATATAAAATAAGTATTTTTGGCATTCGACGTTTTAAACAGTTGTTCACAAACTTTATAATTTGCTTTAGTTTCTAACAGTTTCAATTCATTTATAAATTCTCCGAATAATTTTTATAACATTGTGAAACAATCTCAAAATAATTAATTTCTTCGCTGAAATTAATATACAATGGGTCGAAATATTTCAAATAACATCTTTTTCGTTATTTAGCACATAGTCTTTAAAAGTGGCCCTTTTTAAAAAAGGGACTAAAAAAGTGGCCAGGTGGTTGAAAAAGTGACAATTGGCGACTAAAATCGCCCAATTGTAACGTTGTTTATATAGGCAAATGTTAATAATGAATGCATTAAATTGGTAATTTTCCAAGAAAAATCTGCAAAAAATATTAATTGAAAATTTACAGCCATTCTACACATACATACATAAATACATACATACATATTGTATTATGCGTTTGTGCTGATGTCTGTAACATCCAATAATATTAGTCTAAGGCCCACCTTACTACATAGAAATCTGCTTGGAATCATGAACATAGATTTAATGATGTCCGCCCGTCTGTCCGTCCGCCAATCCAAGTAAACTTTGTAATCCAACTACAATCAAATTTGGCGCGCATGTCTTTTATGGTCCAAATATGTACTTTGTTGAAATTTTTGATGATCGGTCCATTATTTCACCTACAAATGTCCCCCCTGAGTAAGTGTCTAACAGTCATAAATTAAAATTTTGGTCTTTAATTGACCATAGCTCCCATATAAACCACTCTTCCGAAAATCACTTTAACGTGCATAAATTCCATGCAAATGTTGGTATCAAGTAAATATTTGACAATAATAAATTTTACATAAATGGAAATCAGAGTGCCAAGTTTTATTGCAATCGGTCGATGATTAACAATAGGTCCTACATAAGGCCCACTTCCGGGAATCACCCTAAAATGCATAAATAATATAATATAATGAATAAATATGTCTCATAAAAAATACAGTGCTCTTAATTGGTCAACAATTGGCCTCAGGATAATTGTGTGGGGTATTATATAGTCGGACTTAGCCGACTATATTTTTCGTACTTGTTTTAAACTGCCTAAAAATTACTTTTTTAAACATTATTGCCTATTAGTTCATTAGAAGCGAATATACTATCGACAGGTTTACTCTGCAAGCTGCGTTACTGTTGTCTCACTGATTTCATTTCCAATCATAGTTGCCAGATAAAATTGGTGCAAAAACGTCAAATTTTGTGAAAAATTCGTCAGAATCGTCAAATTAATTATCCGAAATCGTCAATAAATCTTCAACATTAAAAATTTGATTTGTATATGGTAATGGACATTTTCAAGTTTTTTTATGATTTTTAAATTAAAAAGAAAAATTACGTGCATTAATTATAGACCTATTATGAAAGTCTAGCAATGTCTTACAAGTCCGAAGATATGTATATTAAAATGGGGAATATATAAATTTGAATGACTTAAGAAAATATAGACTCAGGCCTTTTTATGAATAAATTGGACTTTTATTTCATTTAAATCTCAACTCGAACTTTATTTAATTAAATTTTAATTTACCTTCATGAAATAGGGCTTGAAAATTTAATAACTTTCTCGTTTATTTTTTTTTTATTTTTTCAGATTTTTAAATATACAAAATGGAAATTTTTTTACAGTATGGAAAATAAATAAATTTCCACAGTTGGCCAAAAATGAAATCAATTTTATTAAAAATCTGATTATAAGTGATGAAGCTCATATTCTTTTGAATAACTTTGTTAGCAAGCTGAACTGAAGGTTCTAGGGTTCTGAAAATCCAAGCCATTCACCAACGCCAATTGCACCCCATTAGGTGTACATTATGGTGTGGCATTACCTCTGAAGATACCATTGGGCCTTGCTTGTTCGAAAGAAAAGATGGAAATGCTGTAACCATAAATGGGGAGTAATATTGGTACATTTTTTACGTCCTGCTCTGGAAAACAGATCTAAGTTTCAGCAGGATGAAGAAACTGCTCATACTGCCTAAAACACAATGGCACTCGAATTTTCAAATTTTTAGAGAGCGAATGGTGATTCCTTTCCCACCATGTATTTTTTCAACATTACAGCAGGCTCTTCGCCACTTATTCTAAAAATCTTTGTAGATTTGTGCTATCTACTGTGATATCTTCTTTAATGATCTTTTCGTCAAAGCCCAATATCAGTCTTCTTTAGGAACTAAATTTATATTATTTGCCTTTTAAAATTCGATTGTGTTTTTTGTCTAGTGTGTAGTGGCTAAATTTGGGTAAAATAGCACAGAATCATTATGTTGTTAAACAGGAGTTTTATAGACCTCTTTAAAAGATTTTTCTATATAAATTGTGGTATTTATTAGTTCTTCTAGAACAATCTCTCTGATAGTAAAGCTACTAACAAACAACTAAATTTCCCAAGAAACGGATAATTTTTGGGAAATTTAAAAATGTTTTTTGTGCATATTTTATACAGACTGCTTCTCTGTATCGACACATAACCTACATTTAGGTTGCTTGTATTGATAATATTATTTTTCGAATTTAATTGAATTTTCATTAAATTTTTTCAAGCATTTTATCTACTATTCCAAAACGATTTATTCGATATGTACAAGCAAATTATTAGATAGTACGTTGAACCAACCAAATTCGGTTAGCAAAACATTCGGTTATCGCAACGAATCTGTTTTCTCTGAGTACATTAGTTAATCGGACTAAACTTTAATAGCAAATCACCATCAAAGTCCTATGTATGTTAAGTATCAGTTAAAGAAACTTTTCTAATAGAATTTTTATTAAGTAAAAATTTACATTAAAGATTAGCACTCGCAAAATTTGTGACTATTTTCCGATTTCGTTTCATAAGACTTTTATCTCACAAAACATTCGACGTATGAAGTACACACAGAAAAAAAGATTGATGAAGAAATGATAATTATGATGAAATTTTAGTTAAAAGATCTCATATTTGTTTTTAACAAATGAATATATTTTAATCAAAGAAATTTTTAATATTTATATCATTCAAAATATAGTTTTCTAAATCTATTGGAATGTTTTTAATTTTAAAAAAATTTAAAAAAGCATTCGACTTAAAATGATTGTGACCATTCGGTCCAAAATTCGGTTATAAGCAAATGAAATCAAATTCGAAATTTTCAACTAAAAATTGATTGCCTTGTTTGACGATTTGAAAATAAATTATCAATATTAAAACAGAAATAAATTGATTGCTGAATTTTTTAGAAGAAAAATTCAAACCAAATATAAGAAAATTTTCATCTCAAATAGTGTTTCGGTAATGGCCCTCTATGTATATTTTTTATCCTTATGTAATAACCTTCCTTGGATGAATACATTTTTTGAAAACTATTTTTTATGTGATTGGTAGAAATAAACGTAAGTAATATATATGTAAGTATCTTGGAATGAAAACTGTTTTAAACTGATTATATTTTTTCAAATATTTTTTGTTTCTTTTCACCACTAGCTCCTTTAGCTCAATGTTTTAGCTCACCATTAGTGTTCGATGTACTGACTCAAGTCAACCAAAATTTTAAATTTCTGTTTTCAGTTTTTTTTTTAATACATCCGTACCAAGTAGAACTATAGCGCAAATTTTTAAATTATTGATTAGCAAATTCATATTTTTATTTTTTGCGACTATTTTAATTTATAAACAGCAAATCAAAATCATGTAAACAGACGGAATCGGAACTTACACCAAGTCCACGAGTTATTTGATATGATATTGACTAATTATGAATATAACATAATGAACAAGTCCATATTTTTATATACATATGTAAATACATATATATCTTTTTAATTTTCTAATAAAACAATTTTATACATAATTCCCAATAGAGTATTTTACAATTTTGCCAAACTTTATTTGAAAATGGTTATGTATACCATTTACATTCAATAGTAGCAACTGATTTATTATATAGTCATGGGAACCAAAAACAAATTCGATTGGCAATAAATTCGGTTGTTCCTAACGAAAATGGTTCCTCTGTATACAGGGTAAAATAGTGATATAAATTTTACATAGAATGAAATATGTTAAGGTTTCTAAAAATGTAAAAAATATCATAGAAAATCAATTACTTAAACTGCAAAGTGTAGGGAAATCTTTTTCTAATATAATAAATGAATATAGCCTCAATATACACACAGAAAAAATAATTGTTGAAATCGATTCTAATTTTAGATATTTTATAAAATAGTCAGAATTTCCATTGCTTTTATTAAAATAATATAACTTGCAACTATTTTTCATTTATTGAGTAGTATTATCATAATTAGAATTACAATCTAATTATGGTTATTATGAGAAAAATTTAAGTAATTCAAACTGATTTGTTCCTTTAGTAATTTTGTTTAATCAATTCGGTAAAAGAAACCGAAACAAATCTTATTTTAAAATTAAACTTAAGCTTTCAGATACTTTTTTCTTGACATTTATAAATTAGATTATTTTTAATGAAATCTATTTCCTTAAAATAATTTGTGAATATTTAAAAGGACAATATAGATCATATAATTTGTATACTTCAGTTTAACAGTTAGCAACAAATGTCAGCCAGTGGGTAAGATAAATTATATAATGCTGGGAAAAAGTTCATATCTAATGTTAACCCCATAATACCTTTTAGTTGTGGTGCTAGAACAAGGATTAGTACATAGATTTCTCCGTATTTTACTTTTTGTAAGATTGTAGCTACTAAGCTTGATCTCCGTCATCAAAATGAAATCCAGGAATCGTTATCTGCGAGATAACTTAAAGTTGTTTTTGCTCAGCGGTATCAATTTTAAAGCTATTTAACAACAGCAGAATAAAACCATGGAATTCCAGACAATCGTGTTAAAGTAGAATAAAATATCCGTGGTATTACCAAATTCAAACTGCAAGAAAAACTTTGCTTTATGTACCTATTTATGGAACAAAAGCTTTCAACCCAATTCTTCGCAAAACGATTATGTAAAATACAAATTCAGTTATTACGATCGGACTAACAGATAAATTCGGTTGCACCAACGAATCTGTTTTCTCTGTGTAGTTTAAATAATGAATTCCTCAAAATTTTAATATTATGATTTAGCAACTCTATAAATTAAACATTTGGAATGAGAAACACGGGGCCTGAATACGCAAATTGTATTGTAAATATGAAAAATAACTACTGCAAAAAAAAATACCACCCATATTCCTACAATAATAAACATTGAGTTATGCTTTACATTTAGCTACAAATGTTTATAGGGATTCTTATTTTATAAATACAAACATACCCAGCAAAAAACGAGCAAACCCTTCCAAAAAATAACTTATTTACCATTTCAAAAGTAGAACTAATTGCATATTTTACAGTTTTTTGGAAGTCAATAAATATTAATTCCAAAAAAAATTAAAATAAGTGTATTTTTAGCAAGAAAAAATATGAATAATTTGTAAGAAAATAAAAATTTCACAAATTAAAAAGTATTTTTATTATCTATTATTAAAGATAAAACCATATTTTTATCAAACAATTTTATAAATATAGTTTTAAGATAAGTACTTCGAAAGCAATAAACAAGAAATATATAAGAAGAAGGTCCTACCAATGACAACCATGGGTTAAAAAAAGAACTTCTTCCTCCCAATGACGACACAATGTTAAAATCATGATTTTTCAGCTCTTTTCTTTTTTTGCTGGGTATGTATACTTCATATTGCAAACATACTTATGTTCCTAAACATTCATACTAGGATAAATGAATAAGCATGCTATGAATATCAACAAGGCAACAAACCTAACTGTTATTTTCTGGCTGTTTTATTAAGAGCAGCTAAAGAACAGTAGCAAAAACCACTTTTTTGCGAATGTAAATGATTGCGAATTTTTAGGCATTTTTAAACACAAACAATGAGAATTTGAATGAAAGGTATAATTTTTATCAAATAGTGTATATATCTATGCATATATAAATATGTATATATATATATAAATATATATATATGAATATTTATTTGTATGAAACTAAACATATTTACAACGATATTTTATTATGCTTAGAGCTGATGTATACTAAGGATTAGAGTTTTTCTTTTCCTGGTCTTTTTCCACTCCCAGGAAATTGGGCTTGATTTTTAAATTTTCCGGGATCTCCGCCAAAAATAAATAATTAAAATTTTTAAATGCTGATAAGATAATTCAGTTAAATGAAGGATAAAAAATGTTAAAATATACTAATTAATTATAAGACGATAAACTTTTTGGAATATAGACATTTTGAAAATGAAAACTTTTTATTATATAACAACTCATCCAGAAGTCGAATCATCGGTTTGGTTGTCATACTGGCCTGTGGATAAAGCTTCACTCGACTGTTTTACGGAAATATGCCTGTTCTTAAGAAAGTCCCAAAGAATTTTACAGATTTCTGAAGCCCTAATATTTCCAGGTTTGTAATCCATTTATATGAATAATGATTTTTTTTCATGTAAAATTATAATTAAGTTCCTTCTATTTTTTTGATACACTAATAATCTATAGTTAGGGAACACGTGAGCTCAAAAATTAATTTGTATCATGTTCAGTTCTTGGATAATTGCACGCTTTAAATTACACGGACTTATAAGTGAACTTTTTGTAACTTATTCCGATAAAAAATTCATATACAGTTAATAATTTCGATACTTTTAGGTCCACGTTTTTACTGGTGCTTAAAAAATATAAGTTGTTGTTTGCGTATTCCAAACATTTTAAGGAGATTCCTCTTACAATTTTTATATGCGCGCAAATTATATCTTCAAATCGTTTAATAAATATACTTTTCAAATGTCGAATTTTATTTCTTATTAGTTCCTTTTTTATTTTTTACCACAATGAAATATTTGCAGAATATAATTTTTTCTATTTAAAATATTCTCATAAATAGAATTATTTTATTTTCCATCTATTCAACAAAAATGCATGAAGGGCTCAAAATCTATGAAATATATTTATTTATTTTCTTAAAGATATTTAAACTCGTAACAACATCAAATCAAATAAATAAAAACAAATTCAAAAAAACATTATATACTAAAATAACCATATAAGAGTTAGAAAATATAAATATTTTGCATACACACGAAATCCCGAGAAGTCTGCATAATTTCCCGGGATTACGGGGATGAAAGTTTTACGGAAGTACCGGGATTTCCCGTGAAAAACTCTACACATGATATAAATGAACAGTTTTGTAATAAAATTGGTTGGAGTACAATTTCCGCCTAACGAAATCTTGACTATCATAATAATAGTCAGGCACAATACACTGTCGGGGCAAACGGATATGCATAGTCATATTTGTAACCAATTGTTCTACTTAACTCTAACTATAATAATAGGTGAAATGTTTCTAGGCTGCCAGCTGATGGGTTTAAAATAGAAATATATAACAGACATTTATATATATATATATATATATATATATATATATATATATATATAAACTTCAAGTATGTTGTTATTTTGCAAAAGTGTTTGGGAAATGAAATGAATTCAATTTAAAAATCATTATTAAGAAGGAAATGCTATTTTTCTTTAAACTAGATAAATATATTAAAGTTATGTTTATGTATTAGTTATTATTTGCTTTTATTTTTTTATTTTTTTTTTATATTTTCTTTTTTGCTTACGTGTATTAAAGGGTTTTTATTAAAGCAGTTTGGTACTAAAAAATTTTATATCTGATGTAATTTCTTTTAAATAGGCATAATTTTAGGTGGAATGTTTGATACTAAATTTGTTTTTTTTTTTTGCAGATAGCCTATACTTTAAAGATGTCGATATGCTCAAAACTAATTATTTCCTGAGAAAATAATTAGTGTTGAGCATATCCACGAGTATCAAAAAACTGCTGAAAAAAATTAAATAATTTGTCAACCTTTAACACAGAATTCAATGTATATGTATAAAGTCAAGGTTTTTTACAGTATTTTTTAGGTGAAATGTAAAACATTATTCCAAACGGAAAGAAATCTATATCGGACCCCTAACTGTGACTTTATTACCCATAAATTTATGCTTTCCCCCTATTTTAATACTTACCACACAAACCTTTTATCAAATCACAATAATAACGCTAGTTGCTGATCTTGATCAAAATTGGCAACAAACTCACCTTAATCACGCCACATAATTCAACTTAATTGGTCTACTAAGTTGCGTTCCGAAGCAGTAAAAAAGTGAATTGTGCTCACAATAAACAAAAGCAAATTTACATTCATACTAGCAACACTCACACACAATTATAATAAATATTTTTGATGGCCTTAAGCAGTGTCTATATTAGACAAATTTTTGTCAAAACGAACGTCAAAATTAACCCGAATTTATGGACGATGACAACGGTTACACAAAAACATCAATAAGGCGAATTCATAAATGTTTCATATATACAGTTTGACAGCTGTAACGACCAAAAATAATAATAAGCTGTTCAATTGAGGTTATCTTGTAGAGTTTCGCACTGATTTTAACCTTTTTCTTGATAAAAATTTGTCTAGTATAAACACTAAGCTAAAACCCTCTGCAATTTCGTGTCTATAAATATTGCCTGTAGTTGCTCTTATAAAATGGTTGTACGTAACGTGTTTAACCCAGCTTGTTAATTCATTTTTCTTGTTTGTACAAATCATGGTGGTAAAATGTCATTCATTATCACGGTGATAGCACAACAATGTCTGAGGTATAATCATAATTACGGCAACGTGTACATGTTTGCGCGTAAAATAATATGTATTAAGTTTGTAATTTATTTAATTTTTTTTTATAATATCGATTTGCTAAAATACTGCTTTCAAGCAATATTAAGTAGAAACAGTGCGTTATGAATGAGTAAATTGATGTTATAGTATATAATGATGTTTAATAATAGGGGAGATTGGGGTAAAGTGGAGCATGCTTTAATTTTACTTCAATAAGATACCAACCAACAGAGTATGTATTATTGTCTAATGTCTTGCTTAAAAATAATGATATATTTGTATTTATAAATTAACCCAGAAAAAAATTTTCAAGCCGTCGCCGCCGCCGGCATGTACCGGCATAAATGGCTAAGCCTGCTCAAGGTAAGCCGCCGATAAAACCGGCTGCGCCGAAAATACATATATTATTCTTTATGTTTTTCGACTTCAAAGCTATTTTTGAGTTACATTTTATTTTTTCTCTCAAAATATATTCAGGGATTAAAACCTTTTGATGCAATGGCCTTATCGGACATACTTTATTTTTCCTTATTTTATAAATTAGAATACAACACTGCCACCTATATATATGTATACCACAAAAAAATGTTTTTCTTGCTTCCAAAAAACTTTCAGGAAAAACAACAAAATAAAAAAATAAAAAAACTGAAATTTGCAAATTTCTCCAGTTTTAAATGGGAGCTATAAGTTTTTATTGTTATATTAGTGATGAAATACAACCAACGACAGCAACGGTTGTTCGATACAAATTTGGCTTTTCGATGCCGTTTATTTTTATTCTTGACGATATTCTGTGTTTTTTTACCATCATTTATGAAAAAAGACAAATATTATAAAAAAGAAAAGAAAACTAAACGAAGTGAGAAAATGGAAATTCTTTAAAGAAACTATATTATACAATTTAAATATAAAAATATTTATATATTAAAAATGATAATTATAACAAATAATAAAAATAAATGATAATTTTATTTAACGCAAAACTTTGGCAATCGTGTTGCCGTGTCGCTGCTGTTTTTATTATATTTATTTTTTCTCAATAAGATGTAAACGGTCCCGCTACCGGCATTGTTGTGCTTCTACATTAATTTCTAGTTTTAATTTATGTTATTTAATAAAAATAAGAATTCATGCCGATATATAAGCCGCCGCTGATACGTTGTTATGAAAGAAGCCACCGCTGAGTTAAAAGTTAGTCTCACGTCAAAAAAGTACTCCCAAATTTGTGAAAGTATGAACTGTAATCAACTAAACACCACCAAGATTATAAGAAAATATATTCGGAATACGCCTATAATAAAAAAAAGTGTTTGCAGTTTTTAGATTTAATTCCATTAAGTTTTTGTATCATCACCTGCATACATCAAAATTTTGCAATTATGAATATTTAGAGGAAGATCATTAATAATAAGTAGGAATAGGATCGGACTGAGGTGACTACTACTTGAGGAACCCTATAGAAGTATAAATATATATAATATATATATATATATATATATATATATATATATATATATATTAATATATTCAGATTTACAGTTGTTATGCGAAACAGACTGTTTTCTTTCGCTTATATATGGAAACTTTTCTCACGATCAAATCGTGTTGTAAAATTTGAAATTAGAATTTATTATTTCATACGCTTAACAATGATTTTCGGAAGTTTGCCTTGTATGAGATTTATCGACAATTGTGAACTTCACAAAATTTTGGTACTGACTTTTGCTTTTATAAAACTTCTTTGTATATGCTGAATTATGTAATATTTAAGAAATTTATGAACGTCAAAGTCCTTTTCTTGAAGATTATATGGGGCCTTTATCAACCAATTTTAACCAAGTACTTTCATGGGTCATGTAAAGCCCATGAACTTTATCTAATTATCTTACCTGTAGTTTTATTACAATTTACTGGTTTGATTATAGTTTCCTAAATATGGTTTAGTTTTCTAAATGATCTTAATTAATCAGACAGTGTTACAGCAAAAAAACACTTTGAATATAACAAAGTGTAATTTGTAGATACACATTTTTTAGAATTTTAGATCGATTTGTAATGCAAAGTCATGGCAAAAATAAAATACACATAAAATAATAGAATTTTAAAAGTTTTACAACTCAAAAGAAATCATATCAATTCTCATCTGATTTTATCAAGCCATAGCTCATTTTACTCCTAATATAATATGGTATTGGAAAAAATACAAAAAAGACATGTTTTAAATAAAGTTTGGGTAAAAAATCACTGTAAGGCTCAAGAAATATATACAAAAAATTAAAAATTGATTCTGTGTCCTTAAATCTTATACAGTTTTAACAGGAATGTAGAGTTGTATATATTTTTAGAAAGAGTAGGTTATTTTCTTTCTAATGCAGTTTAAAAAACTTATATTGATTAAAAATTATTTGAGATACAAATTATTTAAGCCGCAAAGTCTGATAAATCGGTTTTTTGGATATAACTCAAGATTTTGGGGGTATATCGAAAATCGGCAAACAAATAACTAAAAAGTACTGAAAAAGTCATAATTTCAACATCGTGTTGTCATTGGAGGTAAGTACATAGTGTTAAAAAAGAACTGCAGAAGTTCTTTTTTTTAACCCATAATTCTCATTGGTTGGAAGTTCTTCCTATATACTTCTTGTTCATAGCTTTTGAAGTAATTCTCTTAAAATTGTATTTATAAAATTTTTTAATAAAAATATGATTTGTTAATAGATAATAAAAATACATTTCAATTTGTGAAATTTTTATTTTCTTAGAAATTATTTAACTTTTTTCCTGCTAAAAATACATTTATTTTAAATTTTTTGGAAAAAATTTTTATTAACTTCCAAAAAAGAATATGCACTTATTTCTACTTTTCAAGTAGTGAAAAATTCTTTTTTTTTGCTTTTTTTGCTCGTACAATTTTTGTTTTTTAATAAAATTCTATAATTCAGAATCATTTACTGTACATAAACTATCAAAATTATATCAACGTACTATGCGACAAATTTTGGGTCGTCAAATATTGCCAGTGATTCCCATGCGAAATAAAAGCGTTAAGATTAATGAAATCTCCAAAAGACTTTTCAAAGTTAGTTCGAATTTAGAATTTATGGACTCCTGACCTTCGGAAATTTTGGAGCATTTCTTCCAGTTATGTGTGTAAATAATTAAGTATTCACTTGAATAATGTTTGCTCGATTAATTGATAAATTACAATTGAATAACTGTTTGCGTAAATTAAAACTTAGGATTTTGATTAAAAACTTACTCGAACATATTATGTTTATGAGTATTAATGGAATAAACTGAGTTGGAAAGAATAATTAAAATTTATTTATTTTCTGAATAACAATGAATGTGTTCAAAATTCAAATGAAGTGATTTAGTCACATGACTCTGAAAATATATGTATGGAACAACGTTTTCACACAAAATTTAATAAATATACATTAAAATTTGATACATAGGAAACACTAAGAACATTTTAACACTCAAGATCTTTTTCAGTAATCCATAATAGTATTTTATATTTTTTACCGTTTTGGAGTTTCTTTCTTTCTATATATATACACAAATCTGGCAATAAAAAATAAAGAAATATAAGGTAGTAAAAAATTTTGTATATGAACAGATTTTTAATGCACATTATTTTACTTCACGAACGTCTGTCATATATGAGAGATTATTTTTAAAATATTTACCCAGTTCTGGAACTTGTAAGAAGTTTCGAATTCTATACATTATACCGATTTTAACAGGATGATTGAGTAATATCCTAAGTAAATACGTTTAGAGAGCATTAATAATATTAATCAACATGTTCTAAATAATTTGCAGAATTGGCTTTACCTAAATAAAAGAGAATAATATTTTTATGTATTAAGATTAGTTTTATATTTTTTAAAAGTAAATGTAATTTAAAAAATTTAAAAAAAAATAAAAAAAACTAAAAACGAATAACATTTTAATGCAAATATTACTCGAAAAACTCATACAAGATTGTATGCAATATATGAGTATTAATTTTTTTCAACCGATTAAACCGATAAAAATGCCAGGCCTACTTTTTGTAAACAATTATTTTTTGATAGTTCAAATGAAATTAAGCATATATATCAAGTATTTTTTGGAGAAAGCTATGGGTTTAAAGTAAAAATACATTTCCCTACTTTCTTGATTCTACTAAGACAATTCACTTAAAATTTGACATACACTAGAAGTAGAAAACACGGTTTCATTTTCATTCAATTTTATTATACTGTGTTATTTTTTACCACTTTCATCAAAATTTTTATGAAATTTGCAATTTGCTTACTAAGAAATACAGCAGCGCCATAAAAAACGTACATATATGTGCCATGTTTTACTTCAATTGGTTCAGTAGTTTAGACATAAGAAAACAGAGTACGAGGACCTAATACAAAAAGTCTATTCGATCATATATGAAAAATGCTGTTGTGCGCTCTAATAATATATACAGAGTCTCACTAAAGTATTTGTTTTTTTTTTTTTTTTTATTTTTTATAAAATAATTTAAAAGAATAATTCTTAGATTTATTAATTGAATTTTGATGTTTTATATATCAACTTCATATTGCAAAAAACTGCAATCAAAAATATTGCATTGTTTCCAAAAAATCCAGAAAGAAAGTCACTGAATTTACCTTACAAAAGTATTTGAATTTTTATCGAACAAAATAAAAAAGATAAAGTTATTGTTATTTTTATTAATAACATCACTGTTAAATGTTCAGTGATTTATTTTCTCAATTTTGAGTTAAAGTTTTAGGGATATTTAATCCAATTGTTTACTTAATGGACTTGGAAGATTGATGTTGAAAGAACAAGCCTAATTTACTTTTATAAATGACAAATGTGATACGTTGCTATCATTATAGAAAATAATAATCAGTATGTAGTAAATAATAATAATAATAATAATAATAATAAAATCTAAAATGTATTTTTTTTTAATAAGTCATATTTATATTCATTACTCCATTAAAAATAAAATATCTTAAATATCAAGCCTATCTTAGTATCAAAAATTTGTTTCAAAATGTTGCGAAATATCTTCCCGATACATAGCCATTGATAAATTTGGAGACTATAACACCTGACTTAACGATACAGCTCCAAAGAATTGTGGTTGGTTTTATTCCTCTAGTTACATATTATTTTCGGACTAACAAATTGCACTCGAGAAATGCTGAAGCAGAAAATTTTTAATTTTATTTTGATCGGCACAAGTGATATTAACAGGAAAGTTAACTTTTTCGTGTACTTTTACTTAGTGCCCTGATAGCTTAAAAAATTTATAATTATGTATTAAAAAATACCTCAAGTCAAGACGTTTTATACTGTGGCAACAATGGTTCCTTGTATTTTTGTAGCCAGTATCTCAGTATATCCAATTTTATAATAGCTAATACCCACAGAAATAAAATCTAAAAGTTTTGATAGAATATGGAGACCAATACTTTACTACATTGGGCTTAAATGCTTTTAGATACATACTGCAGAGAGATACAGTCGATGTACTCTTCTGTACATGTGTCATTGACGAATGTGTAGCAAATTCATCAATCAGAATTTTATTTTAGTGAACAAAATTTATTAAAACAAAAAAGTTTTAAATATTTTTATATTTATTATTTTAATTTATAATGATAAACAAAAATTTTATAAATGATAAAAAGAATATTCAAACTGATTCAAAAAAATGTCTGCAGCTTGGTACAAAGAAAAAGATGTAGAGCCGTTCTCTCTTTTCGTTGCCATACTTGCCTTTTGACACTTGAGCAATTTATTATTTTTTGTGCTACCATATCTTCTTAAAAAATCCGAATTTTTTTCGTTTTAACTTAATTTTAAAGCAACTATATTTTCAATCAATTGATATATTAATTAAAATAAAAGATTTCAATTTAGGGTTCTTGTTCATGGTAAAGATTATTTACACATATTAACAGTTTTATAATTTATTAGTTTATGCTCCATTATACGATGTTTGAGTGACTTAGTATTAATTATTTTAGCGATATATTTATCGCGTTATATTTCTAAATTTAAATAAATACATGTTAAGTTCTTTTGTTCAAGGTAACATAGATGTCAAAATCAAATTAATAATACTTTAAATAGACTTTTAATATATATTTGCTATAATTTAATAGGTTAACGAAAGGAATATATGTAATACACAATTCTTTGTTAAAACAAATTACAAAATTTTGACAATAATTTCCTAAATATAGTTTTCCCTTGTTGTAATGTGGCAATGAGTTTTCGTTTGCTAATAAAATAATATATTTCAAAAATCATGGTCTGAAATTTCAGTTCATTTAAAATTAAAACGATTTCGAGTTTTCATACTGCATTGTCTCTCAATTTTACTAATACATACTTATTGCATGATCTTATGCCGTATGTGTCTGTGGGGTGCTTAATGTTGAAGAAACAAAACAAAATAATGATTGTGTGCATACCTCTTGGGATGTCAAAATTTAAAACTTTTTCATAAAAGATGTTTTTCGACGACATTTATCCATTTATATTTCCATTTAGAAAGTTTTTTGTTTAGGTTATCATATAGGAAAACTTCGCTTTAATTCCCCAAATTTATAAATAGTATTAGTAAATGCGACGTTTGGCAGAAGAGGAAAGAAAGATCCTATTCATTAACAATTTTTATTACTTTTATTATTATTATTATTGTTATTATTATTATTATTATTATTATTATTACTATTATTATTATTATTATTATTATTATTATTATTATTATTATTATTACTACTTTTTTTTATTTACCTAATATTATAACTCAAAATAACAAATTTTTTTTATTTTTTTTTTTTTTAAGTACAATATTTATGAAAGTTCTCAATAAATAAATCTGGTATTTTTTTTTTGTGACTTTTACGATTTTCTAGTTTTCATATATTATAAAACTTCATATGAATCTCATTAAGTAAATATATTAGAAACATATTTGCTGTCATTATTTTACTCCCTAAGGTGCCAAACAATTATTTCATGTCTAAAATTTTAACATACAATTTGATTGTTTTCATTTCCTATTCAAACACATATTCTTACATTATATTAAATATTAGAATGACAATTATTATAATATTTTCTTGTCTGGATATGTCTCAGACTTCTGTATTCGGCTATAAAAGAATTTCCATTAAAATATTGTTTTTCGTTTATTAGGCTGATTATCATGTAATTCATATTTGAACTATTAGCTATTATGTATTGTAGTAATGTTCTTTCACCTCAACCTGTAAATACTCTTCGGTTTTTAACTCAAACTCTGGCCTTTAAGTGAGTGAATATATTTTTTGGCTTTTATTATTGTAATTTTTTTTTTATTTGATTTATTGCCATAAAAAGCAGCAACAAATACAACATAAAATAATAAAATAATAAATAATTTCAAGTTAATTAATATTTAAGTCTGTGGTCAGTCACATGAATTATGTTTAATTTTCGTGTTTGTATTATTCCATGCTTGTCCTTTCCTAACGTTTTATTTGTTTTTTATGGTTTTCTTTCATTATTTTTAATTGTTTGCTTTTATGCAATTAGAATTAGGTTTTCTTTATATTTTCCCTTCTTTTCATTTACATTTATTTTCATGTTATTATTTTATTTATTATTTTTTTTTTCTTTCATATAGTATGTGAGAGTTTTCCCTTTTGCTAGTTCTTCTTTCAACTGAAAGGGGTATTTAAAGGTTATGAGATTATGGTTTTTGTTTTCCATTTATTATTTCCTTTTTTGTGTTTTTATATGTGTTTTTGACAAAAAGTACTCAAAATGTAATTAAATAAATTTATTCATGTTTTTTTCTATGCACGAACGAACTCTTACAATTGATTGAATGATTTTTACTGTGCAAAATGGTTTGATGAAGAAAGTGTTGGCACAATGTGTCTTTAGTAATTTATATTTGAAAATAAAATTTAATTCACAATTTAATTTTTCCATAATTATTCATTAATTGTAGATGGAATGCGTAATTAACATAAATTATTTTATTGAGTTCAAATATTTATAGAAATTTGTAATAAAGTATAATAAGGATTTATAAATCGATAAATTAGTATATTGAAATTTTTTCTCTTCTCCCAGTAAAATTTTCTTACGTTCCTATATATAAGTAGATAATTCCTGGACAAATCATCAAAAAAATTTCTCACTAAAATTAATAACATAGGATAGTTAATAAAATATTATTATACCAATAGTTTGTAATTATTAAAAAAAAGGTGATAGGATTTTTATTTCAACGAAATTTTTATATGAATTCTTTTTATTAAATTTTACTTTTTTATCCTTCCTATTAACTTGTTTTAAAAAATTAAAAAATATGGGTATACTTATTTTTCTTTAGTTATCGCCTGATGTATAACTAAAGTTGCTGAGGATTATCTTTTTAAGATTTGTTATAGGATCTTCAATATAAATGGCAGTGTAACATCATTTGGAAACCTTTTTTAATTACGAGATACTTTAGCTTTATTGAAATTATGCTGTGAATGTGCCTCACGAAAAAAGCACCCCTTAGAGCCGTTCACGTTGTTTCTCCCCAAGTTTGGGCACACCCAATAGCGCTGCTATTGACTGCACAAAAAAACGAAAAAGAAAGATATAGTCGGTCAAGACTGACTATATTTTACCCTACACCATTGTGTACGTGCATAAAGATTCGAAAAGGGGACTTATATTACACCTGTGGCCAATTTTACTAAATTTAAAATAAAATATACAAAAACAGATTTTATGCACTTTAGGGCGATTCCTGCAAGTGGGTTTATATGGGAGCTATGGTAAATTATAGACCGATTCTTATAAAATATGGCAATGTTGTTTCTGCATACATAAAACTTATGTGTGTCGAATATTAACTTGATAGTAAAATTCATATAAGATTCATGCACGTTAAAGCGATTTTCGGAAAGTCATACGTGCCAAATTTCATTTAATTATCTTTCAAGTTGCGACTTGTACTTTTTGCTCAAAGTTTACATGGACAGCCAGCCAGACGGATTGACATCGTTAGATCGATTTAAAGAGTGATTCCGAGTTGATTTCTATACTTTAAAGAGTGTGTTAAATAACCTTTTCAGTGCGTTAAAAACATCAGTACAAACACATAATACCCCAACCACCTATGGTGGTGTAGGGTATAAATACTTGAGGTTTAAGGTCGGCTTCTTAAAGGTAAACGTAAAAATTTTTTATATAAATTTCTTTTAAACTAAAATATAATGTAGTTCCTAATTTTTTATTCCAATACAACAATAAAAATTTAATTATGTTTTTCACAATTTAAATCATGGTTTTCGTTACACTTTCTAACTTTTAATTTAAAGTTTAATAATCGTATCATATCATCAAAATATTTAAATTAAATAAAATCTAATAAGGTTTTATTCTTTATTTATTCCTTAAATCATTTATCTGTCATTGACATGCCGCTGATATAAACAATCACAATTTAGTCCATCATATTGCTTGTGTTATTGAAAAA
Organism: Protocalliphora azurea; assembly: GCA_932274085.1. NCBI lineage: Eukaryota > Metazoa > Arthropoda > Insecta > Diptera > Calliphoridae > Protocalliphora > Protocalliphora azurea. The sequence continues at coordinate 3,108,667 of OW026520.1, read as the reverse complement.
GATAAACACCACGCAACAATTTAAACTAAAGCTAATTATTTTGTTATTGCTTTAATAACCATATTTATGTTTAGAATATTATTACTATTCATGTCGTGTTTTGGTCATCATAAACATTTTGTCATCAACAGCTGTCCCAAAAGCTATAATAAGCAGACTTTAAGGGAGATATTATTGAGAGGTTAAAGTGTTTCCAGGGGTATTTTAAGCTAGCAAAAACGTTTATCACAATATTAAGTACTAATGAATACTTTCTAAGCAAATAATACAAGGGAAAGCATGAAACTTTCAAAAATGGAAAGACATCTTTATACACAATATTCCCAAAATTAAAGACAATAATAAAGATATATTTATTTTTTAAATAAATAAATAAATAAATAAATATATATATATATATATATATATATATATATATATATATATATATATATATAATTAAATCAATAGGTTATAAAAATTGGCACTTGTGTAATAAAAAAATGTAGGAAATACACGTTTTTAAGTACTTTTATTTCACCCTTTTTAAAATAATTTTTTCTAATTTTTTTAAAATGTTAAATTCTTCTAATTTAATTTATTTTTACTGGGTTTCCGAAATTCTGGATTTCCAAATTTCGTATAATTTATGCTTAAATTTTACTGACCATAATATTAAAAATGCATCTTTCTGTAAAAGATAATTTTTCTAAGTACTAGTCTTATCAGTTAATGAAAAATATTTTTTTATTTTATAAATCTAAATCTATCTAAAACTTTTTACAAAAAGCGCTTAAGTAACAACACAGAAAAAGGTTTCCCCAAATTTTTTCATACAAAATGTAATATTTATCGTAGATATTATTAAATTATACGTAATGTAAATTTTGCGAATTCTGAGACAATTTTTTTTTTTTTTTTTTTTTTTTTTTGAAACGAAATAAAAATATTAACACATACATTTTCAATGATAAATGTCTAAAAATGGCAATTTTTCGAGTAAAATCTTAAGAAAAATGTTAATTGAAAACAAGAATAATTTTGTAACTAAAAATTATTACAAATTTTTAATTATGCTGAAAAAAAATCAGATTTTTTGGTAAGTTCTTGAATAAATTCTCTTATCGCTTTGTTAATTTCTTTTTTTTTAAGACTTTGGAAAGCAGAAGAATCAAGCTTGTTAACCATATACCTTTGTATATGTTTTGATCAAATATTGAAATATTAAACAACATTTAAATAAATTAAAATTTTCAAGTTCTAATGCAATTTATTATAAGTTTTTCTACAAAAGGCTATGCAACGATGTAATATTTTTTAAAGACTTTTTTGTAAGCACAAAAAGATTTATTTCCTTTTAAATTGCGCAAAAATTTGAGAACTTATTCGATTTCATATGGAATGATTCACTTAAGCTTTTCATGCCTTTTCATTTTTGCCCCAAGTATAATTCAAATAAAGCATAAAGTGATTTGCTTAGAAATATATTAAAAATAATTTGATAAAGTTTTGAAATTTTTAAATAATTGTTTGAGTATTTAAACAATTTAAAAGATTGACATCTCATTTTATTGTAAATGAAATAGCAATGAAAACGTGATATATTTAGTATCAGTTTGAAATAGCAAAGAAAATTTAATTAAAAAAATCAAAAAAACTCTTTAGGGCACCAACTATCATCAAAACGTTTTTTTTTTTTTAATATCTCAAAATCAATAGGGTATTTTGAATTTTTGAAAATTTGTTAGTTTTTTGCCTTTGAAAACTTTTTTTGTTTATCTTACAATTTCTTACTTTTTACAAGTAAAGAAAAGTAACAGAGCAAAGCTATTATTAACTAAAATTAACTGAAAAGCAAGTATTTATTCAAATTTTGTAAAAAATATCGTTTTCGGTAAGGTTACCTTTATTAGTTCCAAATATTTGCATTAGTAAGAGTATAATTAGATCTGTTTAAGTAAAATTGATGTTTTAAGTATGCAAACCTACATAGCTCAACCTTTCTTTTTTTTCTGGTCGTGCATTTTTATTAATTTCATTGAAATACATTTATTTGTTTGAAATGCTTTAGAGGATAATTATAAAATAAATATTAAAATCTATTCAATATTCCCTGAAATTTACAGACCATTAATGCAGAAAATTTTTTGTTTATATTTCAAAAAATTGAAAAAAATAATGAAGTAAAATATAATTTTTTTTTTTTTTTTGTGACAAAAAAATTATACTTCAAAAGTTAATTACAAAAATATTGTATAAAATTTGATCGCCACTTATCAACTAAAATTTTTAGCCATTACAATCTTGAACGAAATTTTCAAAATAAAAAAATACAAACATTTAATATCAAAATAATATTTGCAGTTCAACCACTTCCGATAATTTTGGTAAATTTGTTTCCAAAACTGAATGTAATAACTTTCGCAAATTTCAGAGTATATGTACGTTTAATAAAAAATTTTCTATTTAATAAGCACACGTTTTGAATATTTCATAAAATATTTTATTTAGTGTTCTGTTATTTTTTTAGATGTTTCGTCCAACACCAGGAGTGAGCGTTGAAATCAATCGTGGACCTCAATCTGTGTCACCTCTAAATAACAGAGATAATTTCTTGGAACGTCCGGCAAGAGTGGTTCCAAAAATTACCTTTTTTTAAATAAAATGTACTGTTATACGACTGCAAATTTAGTTTTTTATTGGAAGAACGTTTTTGCAATGGTAACAAATTCAGTTAATATTTTAACTGTATCAATTTGTATTATTAGTTAATTAAAGTTTCAATTATAAACGTAATTTATCAAATGTTAGCTTAAATTTTATCTAAAATTTATTAATTTCATTTAATTAATATTATCATTTTGATGATTAAAACATAATCAATTAAAATTTTCATTTATATAAATAATTTCGAAATTGAAATCTATTTGTATTTGCTTCTAAGTAGGATTAACTTATTTATTCAGAGACTTTCAGATTGTATATTAAGATCGACTCTCCCTACATAGTTAAAAACGATACATCAGAAAATGTGTTTACAATATATGGTGCAACCTTACTAATTTTCTATATAGTAGGTTTATTTCCTGAACTAGAATCAATTCATTCAATTCATGGTCACGTGTGTCTAAATTGACAGAGAAATAACATGCCGCACATTCAGTGTTGCCAAAATTAAAATACATATCTATTGAATGAATACTTTAAAACCTTTTGCTAGTCATAGCCAACGAAACGAATGTTATGATATTGAGTCTTGCAATATTCTAGTTATCATACTGAAACTTCGGTTTTGCTTTATACATTTTCTTTGATTTTATTTTAGGATATTAAACTTCAAACAACACGGAATGTTGTTCCAATTAATGGAAATTCTTTATTAGAAACACTATAGTCAATATTTAATCTACATTTAAATGAAAAAGTCTATAATAATTTAAGCTGGAAACTGTGTAATTTATTAGCATTTTAAAACACTGCTTAAATACATTTTCCCCCCAAAAATATCATTAATATTTTCCAGCTCTTTCCATGATACAATATTAAACCCAAAAATATGTTATGAAAAAAACAGCCAAGTAAAATTTTATGGCAATAACGAAAAAAAAAAAAAAATTATATAAACAAAACTGTACTTACCTGTATAAAGGTATACCGGCATTATCACGAAACCATAAGACCATATAAACATCATCCAAGGGTGCTGATATGGGACATGGTAGTGACACTGATTTACCCTCTACAGCTTCAATATCTTTTGTTTTTACTATTGAAAAGAATAAAAGTGAACAAACCAGCCCCAAGGGGGATGATGAAAATGATAATAATGTTGTAAACGACAAGCGGCAGGGAAGAAACATTTTATGGACAGTTATAGAGAAGGAGGCAGATGATAACAGTCATAGCAGCGCATCAGCAATATCATATCGTATTTTTAATATCAAAATACCAGCAGGTGTAATAAACAACAAAAGCAACAGGAAATAGCAGGATATATATAGTTAAGGTGGTGGTAGTATATTTTACACAAACATATTACACAGCAGCAAAAAAACATACGCAATATGAATATTATTGTCATTTAGTTTGTTATTAAAGCCAGAAATATCGTTCGTAGGCAAAATAGCCAACAGTTTTATGAGAATAATCATCAGTAGCGCATCATCATCATCGATAACAACGGCATCATCAAAAACAACAACAAGATATTGATGTCCGTATTGTTTGTTGTTTATTATATAATGAATAAATGAATTTTGTGCAATTTATAAATAAATTTAATTAAGGCCATTGAAAATAGTTTAAAGGGAAATTGTTCGTTTAATTTTGTTGTTATTGATGTTATTATTATTGTCATTGGTAAACAACATAACCACACGTGCCAGGATTTTGTATTAAAGATTTTGTTTGTGTTTAACAATTAACGAAACAACACATTTTACGTCGCCAAGGGAATAACGATAATTATAAGAAGAGATTATTTTATTTATTCGTTTTCCAATATCCAGGTTGCACAACACAAAACACACACAGATATTTAAATATACGTTTTTGCGTATTTATAATTTCCATGTCGTTGTTATATTTTTATTGGTATTTGCGGTTCAATTTGGAGTGTTTTTGTTATTATAGTTTGTATAATTAAAATTATTGTAGATTTTCCATATTTTTGTCGTTTTGTTTGTATTTGGTTTTATTTTCGACCATTGTTTATATTGTATTAATTGTCCACATTTATTAATAAACATATACAGCCAACACATGCACACAAGCATAAAAGCAACCAAAGGATACATATACATGCACACGCATATAGGTTTTGTTGTTTTGTAGTTGTGGTTTTAATATAAAAGCATAGAGTTATCGTTACCGTATGCCAGTGTTTGCGGAGATATTAAACATTAAAACCATTTCCGTTGCGGTCATGAAGGTATATTTGAGAAAAAATTGGAAAAACATAGAAAGAAAAGAGAGAAAAAAAACAAAATTTATTAAAGATTTAGTATATAAATATTTGGTATTAATATGTCAAATAAGTTAAGTTTCTGTTAAATTATTTATAGTTAAATAATAATGTTTATATACGTACACTAACTGGACATTGTATTTAGTTTATTTATACATGATAAATGAGTTTATACATTAATGTATTTATTTATTGTTACAGTGAAGGAAATATTTATAGGATTATTTCAAAACCTTTATTTTTGATTGTTTGTTCAATAGACACATATATTTTCAATATTTACATTTTATTCATTCCCAGAAAATTTTTTGGGTTAAAATCAAGATTATATTAAATTTTTGATAATGATAAATTAAAAGATAAATGATTAATTTAAGAATAATAGATTTCTCAAAAAAAAAACGGAGATTTTTTTCTCAAATTGAGAAATGTATTTATCTCAAATGATTCTCCAAATTAATTTTCAAATGTATTTGAAATGTGGATTGCAGTTACATGTTGAACATAAATACTACTACATTTATTATACTCTTTACTACAGTTAGAAATTTTTATATTGTTTTGATAGTAATCCTTTAACTATAATATTGAAAAATATATTTGGCTCACAATATTTTGCAACATATTCTCAAGATATTTTCAGATTGTACAATGTTGTTTCACTGAAATTAATTTTAAATAAATATGTATTATACGAGCATTGTTACGAAAATTAATCTTCTGGTTTGTAGCGTTTTAAAATTTCCAGTTCGTAACGTCTGTCTATTTTAATTTAATTATAAGGCAGAGCAGCGTTGTCATAACGGCATTTAAAGAGCATGTATTTTTTGCACTAAATGCGCATTTTTATCATTTTAAGTTATTTTTGCACTTTTTTTATTTAAGGATACACATATGAAAGACGAAATAGCCAAAAATATTTATTTAGAAAATTCTGAAGCGATTTAGTTTAGTTAAAGTTTAACTTTCGATTATGAGCTGTTAACTTATTTGAAATTGAATACAATAACAAAGTTTAAGAATTTATGCAAAAAATTGCAACAACCTTCAGTTAAATATAGCCATACTAGATAATTTTTAATAATAACAAAAATCAATATAAAAAACTGTTTAGTAAATTATGTAGGCTTACTTAAACTTTGCATTTTTTAGCTCATATTTAAACACGCAAAAAAGTATTGACCAAGGAGTAGGACCTTTATATTTAGGCGTAATGCATAAAAATTACCCGAGCAAATTTAATAGACTGAATAAATGCATTAATTACAAATATTTTTATTTTAATAATACAACTTCTTTCTGAAAAAAATGCACGTTTTTAAAAATTTCTTCTTCTTCTTAACAAATTCTTCTAACGAATCTCTGGTAACACTGATGCAGTTAAAAGCCAAGCATGCGTACTATTTATTACTTTTGAAATGAACAAAACACATATAAAGCAACTCATTCGCAAACAGATGAGAACAGAGTCGTCACATGTACTCATAAAAATTTACTAAAATCAACATTTGAGAATATCCTGAAATTTATAGAACTTGATTTAAAATATTTCTACTAAATGTTTAAATAAACTAAACAATCCTAATTGAAGACTCGTCAAGGTCAAAGGTAGACTTCTCAGAAAGACATTCAGAGGGGCATAATAGGATCATCATATCTCTTTACAATGACTCATAAAAATGAAAAATTTTTATTATGAACTGTTTGTTCTGTCTAAAATTTAGTTTTCATTCCATATATATATATATATATATATATATATATATATATATATATATATATATATATATATATATATATATATATATATATATATATATATATATATATATATATATATATATATATATATATATATATATATCAAACGCTGGACCGATTTTCTTGAAATCATTCTGTGATACCAAAAAGTAAAACATGCTATTTTATTTTTCGACAGGAGCAGGGAGAATATTAATCATCGCATATCTCATGAACTATAATAGCGAAAGTCTTTAGATTTTGTGAAAATAATTTTCCTTTGAAGTTCCATACTTGTGGTGAAAATGGGGCAGGTAAATTAAGAGGGAGTGATAGCCCCACACAAAGCACATCTTAATTATTCTTAGTATTTTATAGGAATAATTTTCTCATTAAGATTGACAACGATAATAGTACGGGTAGGGTCTTGGGTGACTAGTAGCGCCCGTACAAAGCAAATATTAATCGTCGCATATCTCATGAACTGTAAAAACAAAAGACTTAATATTTTGTGGGCATAAACTACTACATTTATTATACTCTTTACTACAGTTAGAAATTTTTATATTGTTTTGATAGTAATCCTTTAACTATAATATTGAAAAATATATTTGGCTCACAATATTTTGCAACATATTCTCAAGATATTTTCAGATTGTACAATGTTGTTTCACTGAAATTAATTTTAAATAAATATGTATTATACGAGCATTGTTACGAAAATTAATCTTCTGGTTTGTAGCGTTTTAAAATTTCCAGTTCGTAACGTCTGTCTATTTTAATTTAATTATAAGGCAGAGCAGCGTTGTCATAACGGCATTTAAAGAGCATGTATTTTTTGCACTAAATGCGCATTTTTATCATTTTAAGTTATTTTTGCACTTTTTTTATTTAAGGATACACATATGAAAGACGAAATAGCCAAAAATATTTATTTAGAAAATTCTGAAGCGATTTAGTTTAGTTAAAGTTTAACTTTCGATTATGAGCTGTTAACTTATTTGAAATTGAATACAATAACAAAGTTTAAGAATTTATGCAAAAAATTGCAACAACCTTCAGTTTTGTGGGCATAATTTTCTTATGAAGTTCCATTGATGAGATGAAAATGGGGTGATTAGGTCTAGGGGAAGAGATAGCCTGAAGACCTGTAGCTTTGAAAGTCTTAGTATTTTGTTAAGATAATTTTTTTACCAGGATACATAATTGAGATGAAGATAGAGTAAACATGTCTAAGGGGCGTGGTAGCCACCATACAAAGTAAATTTGAATTATTGCATATGTAAAGCAATACTGTAGAGGAATTCTTAAGATTTAATTGGAATAATTTTCTTATGAAGTATCATAGTTGGGTTGAAAACAGGGTAGGTAGGTCAAGGGGGATAGCACCCATACAAAATTAATCTTAATTATTGCATATGTAAAGAAAATTTGCAGAGAAATTCCTAAGACTTTTTCGGAATAATTTTCTAAATAAGATTCACAATTGAGATGACGAAAAGGTGGAGGGGTAAATGAAGGGTACTCGAAGTGCCCCACACAAAGCAAATATTAATTATAGCATATCTAAGGAACTAGTGCAGAGAAATTCTTAAGATTTTGTTGGAAAAATTTTCTAATTAAGATTCATAATGAAGCAAATATTAATTATTTCATGAGCTATAATAGCGAAAGTGTTAAGATTTTTTGGGAATAATTTTATTATAAATAGTTGAGGTGAAAATGGGGCAGATAGATCTAGGATTTAGGAATAGGGCAGGTAGGCCCAGGGGAAGTAATAGCACCAATGCAAAGTATATATTATTTTGAACTTCAATAGGAGTAGCGAAGCACACTGGGTTAAGCTAGTTATATACATGAATCTCTGTTTGTTTATTTATTTATATTTCTTAGAGATATGTTTGCATGCTTTTTATACTTAATTAATTAAATGTTAGTATATTACAACACAAATACCAGTACATATAGCGTAGAAAAAATAGCAAATATTAACTTTTAGTTAAAAGCTTTTGGTTATTATTTAATGACTGCATATCATACATACATACATACATACATACATACATACATACTTATATATTTGTACCAGACATGTTTATAAATATTTTATTTACAAATATTTCAGGAGATAAATGAAACACTATAAATTTAATAATAAAATTCTTTTTAAATATGCAGACAGTGATAATTGAGCTAAATTTCCACACTACATTTTACTTAATTTGAACTATAAAATGTTCAGGACTCTGAAATCAATAAAAAATAGCTAGTTTTTGCAAAGATATTGTAAAATTCTTTCACTTTTTCCTCAAAGATTTGTTAATAAACTATTTTTTAAAACTACATGTTGAAGCTATTTGAATGAGTTTTGGAGGAATAAAAGATTGATATTGTTTAATATAATACATACAAATAATATCAAAAATATAATACTAATATATTTTTTGTGTGACTTAAAAAAAGTTTTTGAAAAATTTACTCTTTTCATAAAATCTGCGCTATGTTTTAATTAAACAGCATCAATAAATATATAAAAAAGAAAAGGGTGATGTTTTTACTAATCGATAAGTATGCAAATTCTTCCAAAATATACCATTTTCAAACAATGCCGGGTGTAGAGTGCAAATCTAAATCAATTTAGTATTTAAACACAACAAGACTGGTCCAGCAATTTCCATACAAATTTGTATAAGAAATGCGCAATGCGACTCGGTTTAAAAATAAATTTTATGTTCAATAGTCACCTGATTTTTATTTTTAGTTATCATTTTCTCACAAAAAATATCACCATATTTTTAAAAATTTATATGAATTTCGTAAACTAAATTGAAAATTTTTTAAAGTAAAAAAAAGAAATGAATGGCATATAAATACAATTTTCGTTTATTTTCCGTTGCCGTCTCAGTTTTTTTTCTTAATTTAAGAATGCGAGCTATGTAAAGGAATCCGAATACATTTCGTTTATACATTTAAATTTTCTTTATTAGCCATTCACGAAGCCATGTGTTTTGAAATATGTAAAGAAGCAATTTCTTGTTAATAAAAATTTGAATATTTTTCATGGCTAGACAAATTGAAATAATTCAAATATTCTTCGGCATATTATTTCGGAATGTATTAGAAATTACAGAATATTTTAAAAAAATCTCCATATACCTCATGACAAATTCCAAAAAATCAAAAACTCAAAACTCAGGCGTAAATATGTTTTTAACTGTGTATAGATTTGTAAGCATATTTTTCCTTTATCTTTAAAAAATCTTTAAAATCGAACCTAATTTGTTGAAGTTACGACTCTTTTAAACTTTTACATACTCAAGGTGGTCAACTTTGACACTCTGTAGCTTATCTCGTATTATTACCGTGTTACTACGAGATAATTTTTCTGAAAGCTTATGTCCTCTTCCATATATTTCAATTCTATAAAGCTAGTAGAGCAGCCGAAATGTTGATAATTTAATCCAAAAGCTCCCAAAATATACTATTTCCTGTTTATGTTTATGATTTTATTACAAAATAGCTTAAATTGAATATATGTCTAGAAAATATTATCAGTTTATACATTTTTAAATAGCTATATTGGTGCATTTTTAATTTCGGGACAAATCTTAACATTCACAAATCAAGAAATGTGACTTTTTTGTCAAAAATTTTCGCATGAATATAAAAAAAAAAAATTTCTTTAAGTATGTATATAACGGAAATAATTTTAAAGTACCTTGAAAATAGGGTTGAACCTACTCTTAAATATTTAATATTTTACTAAAGGTACACTAAGCGAATCATCGTGTTTTAATACAACTTCAACAAATTTTGCTTAACAATGTTTAGTTTTCCTTTGAATACAGCTGTAGGAATTTAAACTTTAAAAAACTTAAACTACTTGACTTACACAATAAAATTTTACTATTTATTGAATATTTATTATTTAAGAAATATAAAAAGTTTTCAATCCCTCTTTTAAAACTTCCTTAAAAAAATAACTTAAATTACATTCTTTATTCTAATACAATGTGAATTAAATTTTAAATGAGAACTTCCTAGAAACGCCCCTTTAATTAAAGCAAATTGTCTTCAGTTTAGAACAACAGATCAAAGGTTAATTTTTTTTGGAACCCATTAGTAATGTAAACTAAACACATTTGTAGTTATTAAACATGATTTTCCCAAACAATTGCTATTGTGCCACATTAAAGTTTATAAAATTTAACGTATGTATTATTTCGTTACTAAAGATTCCTTGATATTGTATGATAAAATGTAAAAAAAAAATAATTCTGCAAGATTTTTTTTCAAACACCTATTATCTGCACATAGAAACCGACGAAGGAAAGCGAATTTAATTAAAACAATTTACAAGTAGATTTAGACTTTAATACATTAATTTAATACGAAAACCTTCAAATACAAACGAGTATGTATGTATATTTGAAAGTATACAATGGTTAACCTTTCAAAGAAATAAAATGTCAGAAAAAAAATAAATAAAATACCATAAAAGGTTTTTAGGTCAGGTTTAACATGAACAAGGCAAACACTAATGTAGAAATGAAAAACAGTACTGTTTATTTTGCAGGCGGGTAACCCAGCATACAGTTTTAAAATAAATTCAATTTATAAATTATAAAAAAGATGTGAAGACGATTTTATTTTATAATGGAAAATATTATAAAGCTTTGTAAAAATTTTCTGCACATTAATATAGAAACATTTTTGACAAACATTTTTATTTAATAGGTATCACAAAATTTTCGCTGGGTTTTCTTGGCAGCTACTCTTCACATACCATTCGTTTGAACAGATTTTAACTTAATTTGTATATGCTCTTTTGTTGATTGTATACGAAACAAAAAACACATCCTTTTCAACTATTAAATATAAAGTTGTCAAATAGTATAAAACAAAAATAACATTCACCTAGGCATATGAAAAATTATTCTAGGGGTAAAATATTATTATAGTGAACCGAAAAATGTTATAAGCAGTAAGTTAAAATTATCGGTCCTTTTAGAAGTACGGATAAAACTTGTGTAAATTAAAATATGCGATTTTGATTTAACAGGTTAGATTTGCAAAAGACTATGAAATTCGGATACTCAGAGGTCTGGAATAAAAACTAAATTTAAATTGTGTAGAACTATATTCAAGGTTATTCTAAACTAATTTTTTACCCTCAGTCCAACTCAAAATACGCTGACATTTTGTAAACATTTTCATTTTTTGTCTTCAGAATTAAAAACTCTGGATTTTTTAATGAATTTAAAATAACGGAACTTTTATAATGTACAATTGCATACTTGTGGAGAATTTTTCAAAAGACCTTGGCATCCTACGTGACTAAATAAATTCCGGGGATAAATCTTCATGAACATTTTGAGTGTCTAAAACGCTGCAGTTATATTCTGTAAGACGATCTTGAATTTCCCCTCAAGAAATGATCCAAAGTTTAGAGACAATATCGATGTTTTAGAAGATATGTATGAATAACTGGTTTAAAATTAGTTTCAAGAGATCGTTGAAGCCAATATATAGTATGCAGAATATGACCTGATTATAAATAATTTTTGAAAACTTTTAAAATTTGATAAATTTTTTATTAGGTAATGTTTATATATTGTGAAATATTGTGAATAAATATTGCAAAATTCCAACCAGAACAATTCTCCGAAATTCTTGACCAAATGTGTTATAATTAAAACCAATTTTGTTTTAATATAAAACTACAACATTTCCAAAAGGGTTGTGTTCCCATATTTAAATTCTTGTGGAAAATAATTTATATCACTTTATATAAATAATTTTGTGTAGAATGGGATAAAATTTTTTATATAGATTACAGTCATGATATTTTAGATAAAAACTAAATTTTTAATGGAATACAAATTTTTTGCTATCTTTACCATCCATTAAACTTTTATTGTTACTATTCAATTGGTTTTGAGGTTATTAATAATAGTGTACTAGAATTTTTTCATACAAAATATTTAAATTTTTTATTAAAAAAAATTGCTTAAAAAGTATTTTAATTTATTTTAAATTTAACAATGTTGAATATAAGGGACTTAACCAGATATTACTAAACAATATATTATTTACCATGGGTTAATATAAAACTATATTATGCTCTTATTGTGTCTATCCGGATGTCTTTCTGCAAAACTAAACTTAGACTCCGATAACATCATAATTAATTAAATCACCTCTACTTGTACTTTATGCTAACGGTTAAAATTTTCCAAACCGTATTCCTTTAAAATTTGATAAATATTTGAAACATTATGATTTTCTTAATATAATAACATAATATATCGTAATATATAATATTGCACAATACTATCGAAACTATTATCAGACCTATAGTGTAAAATTATGTTCATTTATAATCAAAATTTAAAAAGTTACAGACTTGTGATGAGAAAATTACAGGCTTATTATTTAAAATTTTACAAAAAAATTTTAAATCACATTTAAAAATTATATCATTATCTTTTTGGAGTCCGAAGATTATTAGGAATTTTAAAAAATTAAATAAAAAACGATTTTATATATATATGTATATTATATATATATTCTGCATTATGTGATTGTGTTTAAGGGAGAAATTGAGTTTAGTTTTTACTTTGAAATCCCAAAATAGGGTTAAAAGGCAGAAACCCTAATCTGCTGTAAACGTCTTTCAGCAACTTACAATAAAAGTATATCTTATTAGAAAAATTTCTATATATATATATATATATATATATATAAATATATATTTTTTTTTTTTGGAATTTTCGTTTTTTTTTTTTCCTAAGGTTTACAAAATTTCATAATAAACTCTGGCATTATATGTTGATCCTTATTTCCCAAAAATAATGAAATTTAGTCGATTAATATTTGTAAACTAATAAAAATAAACATTTGATTTGAGACCTACACAACTGGTGAGAATATTCATTTACATATGTTAGAAAAATTATGCAGGTCAAGGACATTAAATAAACAATTTTTTATCATTGACACCAAATGAAGGATTTATAACAAATGAATTTGTATAGTTGATCCGCACAAAGTAAAATAAACTAAACCCAAAGTAAATCCCATTTAGGTAGGATATTAAAGTGAACATATAACGGCAAATAATTTTCGTTTAACTTTAAGAAACTGACCTTTAACCTCAAATATATTTTTGAATTCTGATTTTTTAAATTAACTGTTGATGCAATTACAACAAAAATTCAAGACCTAAAATGGTTCCATATGTTACCGACAAGCACTCAAATTTAAGAAATCCAAAAAAAGTGTTTAAAAATAACAATTTTTTTTCTTTTGATTGCTGTAATCGCGGATTTTAGCATATGTGTCCAATTCCTCTAATGTAAACTAGAATCACTTGTAGAAATAGACCAGCTTGTGTTCAATCAGTCTGTCGTTGATCAGTGTTGAATTATATTGTGGACAAGTGATGAAGCCAAAATTTTCAAAATTTTAATTTTTTACACTATTGCAAAATAAAAAATGAAGGTTTATTGCCCTTGTAACCATGAATCCTATGAAATACATCTAGTTAATGTGCCCTCAATAGCAGCATTATAGATGTCCAAACTTGGGAAGAAAAAACGTGAATGGCTCTAAGAGGTGTCTTTTTCGCGATGCACATTTACAGTGTAATCTCAATAAACCTAAAATATTGCGTGAATGAAAATGGTTTCATATTACATTTAAAAAATTTTAAAATCGATCTAAATTTTTGCGTACGATATATTAGCATTTTTTTATATATTATGTGAAATTATATTTGTAATAAGTAAATCTATTCTGTTTTAGTTAAATGGGTTTCAAAAAAAAATATTCATGACTTAAGATCGCGGTGTCGTCGAGGCACATCTAAAGGGCTAATTGAAATCTATGAAAATGTATACCAATCTGTAGATGTTATTATAGCTTATATCGAAATCAAGTGGCAATCAAAAATAATTACATTAATATTTGCAACTTTTTATTTATTAACATCAGTTAGTTTTTTTGTGTGGTTAGATGTGAAACATATATCAATGAATTAAATGCAATTAAAAAATATCAAAAATATATGCAAGCTTTGTTTTCTACTCGATATTCTAAACCAGAAATATAATCGTGATTATCATAAAACTATCATAAAACATATCGATCCTCTTTTAACTACACTATTATTTAGGTTACATATAAATTTTTTTTCATATATTTTCTTTTTTAATTTTTGATTTTTAACTTCTATAATATAAACGGCCATTTCTTGTCCACTAATCATTAAAAAATGTTTTGGTTTTCAGAAATTAAAAATATATCAGCAAATGTTACAAAATTAAAAAAAAAAAACAATCTACCACAACTATCGTCGGTGATAACAACCAAATTGTATCACTTTTAATTTATAATTTAAACATGCATAATGCAGGTTATAAGCATGTGGTAATTTTTTATATATTGTTGAAAATAGATCTTTTTCGATTATTTTTTTTAACTTTTTGTTCAAACCTCCATAATACTGATACCGTTCTCGAAAACTCATTCACGACAGCAGACTTGTGTTTATTTAGAGCCAGTATATATTGAAACAAAATAACGTTTATATGCCAAAAAATATAAAATTTTTTTGAATTTAAGGAAATACCCATACATATTTACAATGCATATACATATACATAAGTTTGTATGTATGTACATATATATTACAAATATGTATATATTTACTACATCGATGATAATGACAATGTTTGCAATGATGATGATAAAGACTACGATAACGATAAATGTATACCTATATAAATGAATGAATAGATGGATGAATAGTTTGGTTATGTATTTGGTTGGTTGGCTGGAAAATATAACGTGCTAAGAGCTGAGAAAAATTTTATATGAATGTATAAAAAAATGGCAAGTTGATTATGATAAAATATAACAAGTGCACTGCAGTGGAAATGAAATGTGATGGTATATGAGCTCGTACAAATGTGGAAATGTATATTCTTTATATATATATGTATATATATTAATATATGTATATTAAAGTTTATTTTCGGTCACTGTACAAACTTTAAAAAGAAACCCTTATACATATATGCATAAAAACACTCTCATATAAATACTAAAAAATTTATTCATCAGTTTTTTTTTTTAACGAGGATATAGTGGAATATTATGACACAATGTTTACAATTCAAATTATAAATATTGAATAAATGATCTTTTAAACGTACAGTATACAATGGGCCACGATCCCTGAATTTTGACCGTAATTAGAATACTTAGTTTAGGTAAAAAATAAATGCTGATTCTGTAAAAAAATTCAAAATTCTATATAGCAGGTCCAATTCGAAGAAATTTTAAACAATCACATTTTACAGATTTAAAGCCTCTGAATGATTTTTTATTTTCCAAATTCGGAAAGGCGAAAGCAATATATCGGATCAATGTGGGCTATGATCCTTGTTTTTTTTCTTTGCCACAATTAGAATACTTGGTGTACCATGTAAGTACCGTGTGCATTTATAGCTGTAACTAAAAACCCACAAAATTTTCGCTAATTTCCGAAGATATAAAAGTCGCAAAATAATGAAATTTGGACATATGTTGAATCAATCAAAGTAAAATATATTCCGATTAAAAAGACATTTCTGTTTTGGATGTTACTACCTTTTTTTGTGGAAAGAAATTTGCAGAGTTTTATTACTATAAGCGCCTATAACTATAATCTTAAAAATGTGTAAAGCTGATTGAAAAAACTAAACATAAAAATGATATTAATAGTTGTCATGACCAGTCCAAATTTCTCTTTTACATTCTCTTCCCCAATTTTATTCTCAATTTTTCGTTGACGGAACTCTTTATATTAATTACTGCAGCTTTTACATAGAATGCTCTTTCAAATATATAGTTTTCTGATCAAATCTAACACAATAATAATGCCCAGATATTTAAATTGAGTTTTGATTCGAAAACTATGCTAGTAAATGATTTTGCAGATGAATTTTGGGGAAAAAGGCACATTTTTTTTTTTTTTGGTGAATAACTTTCCCATATCTATGAAAATTGTTCATAAAAAGAAGAAACCTATTTCACAACACTCCAATGAACTCAAAAAATTTATTCAATTGGAAGAAAAGCCAGCTGAACCAAGAATTCAGTGCAGAAAGGTCTCAAATATGCTGCAGATCTACCTATTAAATATGAAATATTGAAAATCATTTTGTAGGCTAACCTAATTACTTTTTTGAGCGCAAAGTTTACCCTTGATGGACTAGAAGGATGTACTAGTTATAAAAGAGATCTATAATTTTTTCCTCGAATTTTTAAATAAATTTCGAGGGCGAATATGCAATGATTTTGGGATCTTTCCATGCTAAAATAGTAGTTAAACTGGCATTTGGCTACAATCGCAAGTATTATAGAAAACAATACCATCTTTTCCTTTCATGAGCAATTTTCAAAGATATGACAGCATTTTTCATGGAAAGAGCGCTTTAGTTCCAATGATTTATCTGAAAATTTATTTAAGCATTCTGAAAATAATAATTTTTTGGAATCGCACGCATGGTTGTGGAATCAAAAACCAATTGAAAATATTTGAGCAATATTGTTTCGTCATACTTAGGCAGAAAACCAGAAATTTGAAAAAGTGTTCCATCTAAAAGAAGCAGTAGCTAATGCGGAGTTCCGTCTGTGAAAAATTGAGAATAAAATTGGTGCAGAGAGTGTAAGAGAGAATTTTTCAATCAACTAAAATTTAGACTAGTCATACCTATGAGTTAAAATTAAAAATTGAACTTATTATTTAATCCAGACAATGAAAAACTATTTATATATTAAATTTCATTATATATTATCATAAAGTAATTTAAAAAAAGTCACTAAATCATTTTTACATAAACTAAAATTTTATTAACATCTATCAATTGTTAGACATTTATATACAAGTATGAGTAGATATGAATAAGTTCATTAAAATCTCTACATATATATATATATATATATATATATATATATATATATATATATATATATATATATAATAGTGAAACTGAACTTTATTCTGGCTTTTAAATTAAAAGGTTAACGATTTATTTACTCTAGTATGTATAAGTAAAAAATAACTTACGTAACACAACAACTGACACAACATTAATGTTGCGGATGGTAATAACGATAATATTAATAAGGATTTATACAATTTTAACATATTTTTTTTTTTTTTATTTTAGCAGACCACGTTCTTTTGTATGATTTTTCATTGAGGTATTAACACAAAACAGCAAATTATGAATATGTTAACAAAAAATACAATAGTTTTGTAAGAAAGAAGAAAACTTATGTAGACGAGAACTTTATACAATGTATACATTTATAAAAATAGATAACAACAGCAATAACTACACAAAGGAAATAACTAACAAAAATACGCACACATACAAAAAGATTGTAATCATTATTATTAAGGTTTGGAGTTTCCCGTGATATTCCTTTTCCCGGGAAACGGGAATGAAAAATTCAATTTCCTGGAAATTACCGTGATTCTCGGCAAAATGAATTTTTTATATTTAAAAAATTAAGTTATAAGAAAAAAGCATTGATTTCTTATAAAGAATATTAAACAACATCATAAATCATAATTATTTAAAACAAAATAAAATAGTTTTAATATATGATGCCTTTTTCAAGATTTAAATAATTTAAAAAAATTTACACAAATAATAATAATATTAATAATAATAATAATAAAAATAAACCATAATCTATGGTATTACATATAAAAACAAATAGTTTTACTTATCGTATTACTTCCATTTTAACTTCATCTTACATTATTATTTAAAACTTTCTAATTAGGGATCTATAACACAATTCTGGTAAATATTTAAAATTGGTTCAGTTAATAGTTCTAAAA
Organism: Protocalliphora azurea; assembly: GCA_932274085.1. Taxonomy (NCBI): domain Eukaryota; kingdom Metazoa; phylum Arthropoda; class Insecta; order Diptera; family Calliphoridae; genus Protocalliphora; species Protocalliphora azurea. The sequence goes on along the minus strand of OW026520.1, from coordinate 3,090,080 downwards.
TCCTCAGTTAAGTTTTGAAGCTTTAACATTTATATATATTTCTTTACAGATTCATTGCTTGCATAAGACATGTGTTTCAACATGTTCTGAAACATGTTGTGTTTTAAGTGCTTAATAATTTCTTTATAATAGTGAATATTTTCGAATCTCAACTTATTCAACGTTCATTTCCAAAAACCAATAATACAATTATAAAATCAAAAATTTAAATTTCCAGAAGTAAAATTGCTTTGAAATTTAAATAAATTCTTAAAACATTCTATGAAGAGAAGTATTAATGTTTTCGAGAAAAAAAAATATTAATAAATATATTCGATAGAGAATATTTCAAACGATAATAAGATGGTTTTATATTTAATTTAGTTAGCTTTTGTTTTTATTTCAATATTTTTTCATTTTAGTTTTTTTTTTAAACGTTTGTATAATCTTACTTTTTATAATGTAGAAAAATACCTTATTGATACATATGAAATGTTTTTGAATAATTTAAAATTTGGACAAATCTTAATATTCAGTATTACTATGTAAAAGTGCCTTTAGTAAGTAATGTGTATACAATAATGTAAATTTTTCATTGAGGAGTTAAAAATAGTAATATTTTTGCTATAGAATTTTAAAACTACATATTAAATTAATATTAAATGGAAAAAAAAAAAATCGCGGGAATTCTCATCAACAGTTGGCCATGAATTCCCGGGATTTCCCGTACTTAGGGTACCCTAATTATTATGTAATAAAAGCCCAAATACCTTTTACACTTTACAAAATATTTTCCTGCTTGTAAAAATGTGTGTGTTGGTTACTATTGATTGTGTCTCGGTTGTATTTATATATATTTAAAGAGTTTGCATTTGTATTGTCTTTGATTTAAATACACACATTTAGCATAAACATACATACTACCATTGTTAGGTCACATTTACTTAAACACAATAACATTTTGATTTGATAATGTAAGTGTAAAGAATTCTGACTCGAGAATTGCTGTCTTGGTAAACATAAAACTATTGTACACTGTGTATTATGAAGTGTGAACAGTGTAATATAAAATTAAAATTTTGTTTATCTTTTCGTTATAACAATAGAGCAACAGAAGGGGAACTAAAATAATAGATTAGTTTCGTACAGTTTTGTAGATATCGCTTACAAATTTCATCATTAGGCATAAAGAAAAAACGATAAGTTTAAATCGCAAGTAAGGTTTATTTCATAAATATATGTAGGATATTAGTTTTTAAATTCAAAGAAGCCAAAAATATTATTTTAAGTAAAATATAAATCAGCAATAATTAGTTTTAATAATTTTTAAAGCTTAAAATAAACTAATTTTGTATCATTTCATTTGATAAAACTAAACAGTTTTCAGTCAGAGGATATTGCATAGATATCAGAACAAAGTTATCAAGCCGATTATGTCAAGAAAAACCCCATAAATAATGTAAGGCTGTGAGTTAAAAACATCATCACCAGTGTTGCCAGGAGGTGAGAAAAAGAGAAGCCATATTATGGCTTAAAAAGGGTCAGAATGGCTAAATGCCCCACAAAATGCCAGGAAAAAGCTATTATTGTTTTTTTTTTATTTAAAAACTTATTATTATTTTTCTCCTCATTAGTTTTTGATAGCTTCTAAAGATATTGTAATAAATTTGTAAATAACAAATAGAACCGCTGTTATACAAAATTTCCACAAAATTTCCATATAAATTTGTATTATATTTCATATGAAAAATTTGAAGAGACTCGTTCTTTTTGAGTTATAATTAATTTTTTATTAATGTGAGATATTAATGATACGTACACATTTTTTTATTTTTCTTCGTAATTTTGGGAATTTACACCAATTTCTGCCCCACTTTTTATTAGAAAATGTATATTTTTTCTTATTTTTCCTAACAGTGTATTTAATTAGGAAGAAATAAATATGGCTAACTTTTAAACTCAGATGAAAAAACCATGTATCAGAGAAAAAACATAGTTCCCATATTGTATTATGCTCTCTGAAGCAGACAAAAAAATTATAATTGGTTTCAATAATATTGTGTGCGTTATAATATTACTTATCTTTAAGTTTTATTATATTACGGTTACCTCAACCAAATATTTTAAAATGGTTGACAAAAATATATACATAGTATTTTCACCAAAAAAGCAAAGTGTGATAACCTTGAAAATATGTTGCTATTTCTATAACTATACCATGTTACAAATAAACATATTATGTTAATTTTTTATAAGTAGACATAATGTGGTTGAAAAATAATAATTTGTTTTTTTGCCACATTTTGTTTTTCACAACAATTGGATGATTGTTTTTAAATTATATACTGTTTACCCCAACTATTTGATGTTAAGTGTTTCGCTTTAATAATAAAAACATACTTTATTATAATTCCCGTTTATTTTAAATATGAATTAATATAAATAGTGAAGGTCTGTTTATATTATGGGTGATTCACACTATATGAGATATTAATTAATTGAATTAGTTTAGTTTATGTTTATATTTTTGTGTATATTATCATATCATACACTGTCTGCCACTTGAATAAGGAATCACATTTTTTTTTTTAATTTAATTAAGTATATCTCCTAAACTAAAGTTCAGAAAAAAATAATTTTTTGCGCAACCAAAGTTCAAAGTTTTGGCTTTAGTTTTCTGAAGAAATAAAAAATATACATATTTCGTTATACTAAAATTATGCATTTATTTAAAGACATGTATTTCTGTGGTACTTTTTCATGTGTCACCTGAATAAGAAATTCTTTTAATATTAATCAGGAAGGCTACGATTTGAATTTCTTTCAATATAAACGGCTAGATAATTTTTAATTTGATAGTTTTTAAATAGTTTTTATTCAAAATGAGCCTTACCACCTTTCAATAACTCTGAAAAAGAAAAATTCTGATTTTGAAATCTCAGGGTCAGAATCCGGTTCAAATAGCCAAAAGCATTAATAGAGGAAAGACAGTTGAATACAATTATTTAAATAACGTGAAAAGATATGGAAAAAAAAACATACAAGGGCGGAAGAAAATGGCAACAACTCCAAAAGAAAGACGAAAAATTCTTAGAATTGCATCAAATTCTGCCATGTCGGTATCCAAAATACGTAAAAAAAGTGGAGTCAGTGCCAGTCTAAGAATAGTGTACCATATTTTAAAGTCGTGCCATACATTGTCGAACGAAAACTGCAAAGTAACCACCATTTAATAAAAAACGCAAATCACAACGTCTACAGCTTGCCAAAAATAGAATGACATGGTCCGAAAAATGGTTTAAAGTTGTATTTTCCGATGAAAAAAAGTTTAATATTGATGGTTCCGACGGGTATTACTATCACTATTACTTCTATGACCTAAATAAGGAGGAATTATTTTTGTGCCGCATACACAGCCAAGAGGGCGGAATAATGGTGTGGGGTGCAATTTCGTATTATGGTACCATAGCAATTATATTTGTATATAACAAAATGACTGCAAAAACTTACAAAAACATTTTGGAGGAAGCATTTACAAAATTTAATGATTTCTTTAGACCCATACCTTGGACGTACCAACACGACAACGCTCCGATTCATACCGCCAGAGCAGTAAAACAATGGATTAATCAACAAGGTGTTAAACTTTTGGATTGGCCCCCATATTCACCAGACCTGAATCCAATGGAAAATGTCTGGGGTTAGACTGCAAGAATGAGGAAAACCATTTGAAACGATAGAATCCTTAAAGGATGCCATAACGGAAGCATGTTCAATTTCGCTAAATTACTTAGAGTCTTATACAAGTCGATGTCAAACGTATTTTTGAGGTTATTTATAACAATGGTGCCAGTACTCATTACTAATTGAATACTAAAAGGTAATAACTTTCATTTTTATAACCTAAAATTTAAAACTAAATTACAGTTTGCTTAGTTTTAAAATATTCCTTATTCAAGTGACACACGAAAAAGTATCACAGAAATAAATGCCTTTAAATAAATGCATAATTTTAGTATAACAAAATATGTATATTTTTTATTTCTTCAGAAATCTAAAGCCAACACTTTGAAATTTGGTTGTGCAAAAAGTTATTTTTTTCTGAACTTGGGTTTAGGAGATATACTTAATTAAAGTTAAAAAAAAAAATTGATTCCTTATTCAAGTGGCAGGCAGTGTATATTGAAATAGATCAACATTAAAAAGGTAGATGTTAAAACATTGAAAAAATTAAAAATCCAAATATAAATAACGAAGTGTATTAGTAATATCAAATACAAATTTCCCTCCTTAAACCTCTTTTACCATGGTTTAAGATTTGCTTTTTGTTGTCTAAATAAAATTTTTCATTCTGTTATTATTGAGGTTTTACTAAAAATAAAATTTGCAAGATCACAAAAAAGTATTTAAAATTTATCACAACTTGTCTGCTTCATATAAATACTTAAATTACAGTATGTATGTATGCATGTATGCATGTATGTATGTATGTATGTATGTAAGAAAACTTCGTACACCTACATAAATCTTTTTTTTATAATAAACATGTTTATATTCTTATTTATAACAATTTCTAACACTATGAGAAGCTTATTTATGATATCTTTAATACTTCTAGAAAAAGAGGCATACATAGATACTTGGAACAGAAGTTACACCCTTTCACAGAAACATACTCCACACATACATGTACAGCTATTTGTACATATTATACAATATTCTAAATTTTGAAATGTGAAATGACACGTAGAGATATTATAACAATATCATATCCCTTTGTTATTATTGTTCCTGCTGCAGCTTCGTCAGTTAGAATTATCATCTGTGTGAAACTTTGTGGAAAATTTTATTTTTAGGAAGTTTATTCAGTTATTTATTCCTTCAAGGTTAAGGATTATTTAAGTTGGAATATAATCTTGGTGGTTGGAGGTTTTTGTAGTTGGAAAATGAGTTTCCTCTTTTTAATATTTGTGTTTTTATTGTTGTTCTTCATCTTCTTCTTTCTATATAAATATTTTTTTTTTTTTTTCTCAATTGATGTAAAAGAAAACCTTTATGGGTTTTTTGGTGGGGGCTAGAACTTATTTATTATTTTTTTTTTGTGTGTTTTGAGAAGCTGTTACTTGTTGATGTTGAAAATTTATATTATACTTTGTTGTTGTCATCATTATCGTACATCCTATTTATCAATATGGGAACACACATATATGATACAAATATATGAAATGTGTAAAAAATTTTAAGAATTTTTTATCATATATGAGTAATTTAAGGTTGGAAAAAAATGTAAAAAAATATTTCGTGGTTAAAGAATTTGTATTTATAAAATCTTCAAAATTAAAACATCCAAAGTGGAGTCAGCAAAAATTTGAACATGAAAAAATATGAAGCCTTTCTGCCAATTTTATCAAATGATTTTTAGAATTTAAAACAGTAAATATTGTAATGAAATTACTTTCTAACTAATACAAGTCAAATATACATATCTAAAAAAATCTACATATATATATATATATATATATATATATATATATATATATATATATATATATATATATATTCAAAGAAGGCAAAAAAACAAACCAACAAAAAATCTTTTCGCACTGAATTTGTATGTATTTATTTAAACAAGTTAATCCCTTGGGTTATATAATTTTTGTTAGGTATATATTGTAAATTTTCTTTGCTCATATACAGATAAGTAAATGTGTCACTAACACATCTATATATAAACATCACATGCATATATATTCAAATTTTAACATTAAGCAATCCCGCTATTAAATATAAAATTACCCTGCCATAAACTTGTAGGAGTTTTTTGATTCATCTATTGAAAAGTATCTTCTTAGGCACTTCTAGATGTTCAAATATTGAAAATGCAGAAATTTAAAACAGCAAAACATATTAGCAGCGAATTATCGTTCGAAAAACTTGCATTAGGCTGTACATTCCATATTTCGCTGAGTAAATGTACAATTTTTAAAGTTTGCAGTATAGTTATTTAAAAATGATAGGCAAAAGATATATTAAAATAGAAAATAATTCACTGTATTTTGTACTTTGAAAGTGACAGTGAATTTCTTTTACACTTCTAAATAAGACTGATTCGATACTCCAAGAAAGCACTAAAAAGTGTCACCTTAAAACTGTTAAAACTGAGGCACGTTTTTTCCCTAACGGTGATTCATTTTCAACAAGAAAATTATATCATATATGGGATCGTTAAGAACTACTTGTAGTTACTTTTTAGATGAAACTTCGTGAGAAAATGTTGGCAGAGTACACATTCACATATGTACACGTAAACATTTGCATATTTTTAATCAAATTTAAAATTATGGTTGATACAAAAACATTTATTTTTATATCTTTACAACTTTTCCTTGGAAAATTGTATTTTTTGTATATGTGTTAGTTCATATTTTTTCATATTTTTTTTTCGTTCGTTTAAATGCATTTGCAATAGAATTAACGATTTTTTTTTTTTTTTTTTTTTTTTTTGTTATGTGTAGACAAAAAAAAAAGATGACATAAATTGCTTTGGAGGTGGAAAATAACAAAAAGGTTCCATAATAATGTTTGACAGAAATATTTGTTTTTAGTTTAGATTTATATTAAAGAGATTTAATTTTTCAATGAGGGATTTAGTACGATTTATTAAAAAAGCGTTAGAAAATCGTTTAGAATTTTTTGTCTGTCTTTTGTATTAAAAGTCATAATAAAGTAGAAAAAAAAATAATTTATAAAAAAATTGGTGAAAATGTGATAAAATATTTATAATTATTCCGAATATGCTATTATTATATTAAAATAATAAACATTTACAAAATTTTGTACTGCAAATAAGTGGTTGGAAAACTGAATAAATTGAACTATACACGGTGGCGCAGTATCTGTAACTTATAATCGGCTAGTTGGGTTTACATACAATTATGCATATGTGTTGCAGAGAAGCGTACAATTTTAAGTTTGGAAGCGAAACCTCGCAGTATCTTCATGTGTGGAGCAATGGGGGCTCAAATTAGGGGTTCTGTTCCTAGATAAGATTGATGAAAAACTCGCTTGTGTGCTATTTATCTCTTATATTTACCAAGTTGTTTGCATTCGAAATACCAACTGTCTCAATTTTCCTGATCTTGATCCAAATTTTTTCATATACAAACATTTCCGACCGATTTAGCTATATTTTTCTAAAATTAGTTAAAGAACAAAATTGTCCATCGAATAAAAAAAATTATTCGATATCATTTCTGAGTCCAAAAATAAACGATTTTTCATTTGAAAAATGCAAAAATTATGACTTTTTGCGTCATTTTGGCCGAAAAATGTATAGACTTCCTTAAGGACGTATAATGATTTTATACTTTTATAAAAGGTATCTTTATGGAGATGGGCAGAAAATTGCAAACAAACTTAATCACCCAATAGAGCTAGGTACAGATCTTGCCGAATTTGAGATATCTTGTATATATATTTTAAAATTCCAAAGCAGGGATCTACAAACGGAATGCAGTTTCGAAATCTGCGATGTATTCCAACGAGTTTGCCAACGGATTTTTCCAGATCTGCAGCAAATGTGGAATTTATCCAATGCAAAATAAACGTGTATCGGTAGTGAAGCAAAATCCCCAAGGCGTTTTTCAAAAATATTTCGAAATTCGTTTTTATGGCCTCTTGAATTTCGAATTTTTCGGAGCCCTTTTTTCAATGTGATTAAAAATAAAAATTATATAATTTATTAATTCAAATGTTATTATATATTAAATGCTATTATATATATTCACCCATTATCACCATAAAATTGTTTACTTTATTTGCTTAACCTTATGTCTAATCTACTGACCCGATTTAAATGAACTTGGCATATATGTATTATAAAAAAATATCGTAATAGAATAAGATTTGACGAAAAAATGCGTTGCACCCATAGAGATTAAATAATAATATACAATATTTTCTATTCGTTATGTATGTCAAATTTTATGTGAATTGTCTTAGTAGCATCAATAATTTTTTGAATATTTAATTAACCTGATGACATACTTTCGTGTTGGAATCAATAAGGCAATATTTGATAATCCAAAATTTATCACATAGTATTATAAATCGCTTAACTATAGTAATATTTTAATGAATTTGGCATATATAAGTATCATATAAGCATAAAACTTAGTGCCGAGTTCCATAAAATTCGATCCTTAATTGACCATATACATGGTAGCTATGGTCAAAACCTTTCTTCAAAAAATCACTTTCACGTGCACAAATCCCATACAAATGATAGTATGAGGTTAATATTTGACGCAAGCAATGTTATATAAATCGAAACCGCATTGACAAATTTGATGAAGATCGACCCATAATTGACCATGTCTCCCATATAAGGCCCACCTCCAAGAATCACTCTGAAGTGCATAAATAACATAGAATAATGCATAAGTATATTTCATAGAAGTATATACTACACCTAAAACAATTGGCCACTGGTTCCATTAAAAAACCCTCCCCGAATTATTATGAACATACATAATGGTGTAGGGTATCGCATGTCTGGGCTGTTTGAGTTCGCGAAGTCTTAAAAAAAATATTTTTTGTGACTTGTGATTTGATTTGTGATTTCGAAGGTGTATTTAAAATTTTTAATATGGCTCGATTAGGCCTACCACCTACACAAATTAATTTAAGAAGTATATCTTCACTTTCGTATCGTGTAATTCGGTGAAAATTGGTACATTTACCGTAAATAATTCAAGGATGAACTCTGAAATAAAGTTATTAAATATCAGTTACTTTTTTTAACGCAATTAAAAGAATGCATTATTTATTAATCTACAAGTGTCCCTTTAAATTCATTAAAAACATGTTATAGTTAGAGAAATCTTGACTATTGGTTTATTAATATTTTACTACAAAACTTTTCTTTACTCCAGAATGTATAATTACGATTCTTTCAAACTAAATACTTCAATGGCAATTGTTAATATATAAGAATACCTTTTTTTTTTTGTATTGAAGTAAGTTTATTTATATACAATTTATATGTAGTTATATTACATGACTTGACTACTAAACTAATATAAAATCTAAAAAACAAATAGTATTTCCCATAGTTATTTATTATATCTTAAATAAATATATTCTCATATAATACGTACATATTTGTACAGGTATTCTTGCAAATAAAATACCCAGTAGTTCTGTGGACTATGTATGTTTTTTTCATAAATATTCTTTACTGAAACGTGTCATCAATTTCAGTATCTTAGGGTTATTTTTAATTTATTCGTTTGATATCCCCCAGTGATTTTTATTTTATTTGTGTAACTTTGTAATTTATTTTTCTTTTGTTCGGTAAAAGTCAACAGAACTGCTAGAGTATTAGTATTTTATAGTTTGTAATCATTTTTATCTAATAATAGCCATCAATACATTTATACTAACATGACTCTGTAAAAAAAATGTTCTAACAAAAATAATTGTAAATATGTTACACTGAAAAAGTTACCAAATACCAAAATAATTCATTCAATAAAAAATTGTTTAAATTTGCACCTCTCACCAAAATGATTACATCAATTACTATTAACTGTAAAAAATTAAAAACCGAAAAAAATTCCAATTAAAAATTTATTAAATTAACCAAGTAGGTGATTGAATGAATTGAAAATTTAAATGAGAAAAAAAGACATATTTCAATTGCTTGAATATATTAATTAAATTTTGATATAAAATGAAACAACTGTGTTAATCTACAAATATAAGGTAAAAGTTTTTTCTGTGTACAAAGCTGTATATGGGCCATTATCAAAATTTTGAAAATATATAAAAACCGAAACTTTTTTATTATTTTAATGCACTATTTGCCATTTATGTTGTATTTAAATATGAAGGGAAAGATATTTGCATCATTTTGAAGTTAAATTAATTTTAAATCAACGAAGTGTTTTTGTTCACTTATAATTGATTATTTCTGATGTTAATACTGTAAAAAAAGAATCCTAACAGTTGTTAATAAATTTTAATGAGCCTTGATCGCCATCCTGCTAAAAACCTAATAAAAACTCGTACAGAAGATTTTTCATCTAAGAAATCACTGCTATTCACTAGTGATTTTAAGCCGAAATTTGGTTTTCTTTTACTTACGTTGTTGCATCAAATATATATATATAAGAGTGGAGATAAATATAATTGATTGGGAATATAAATTTAAGTCAAATATCTCTCAATTAACTGTCTAGTGGAAAAAAGTCCAAAAATTTATTTTAAGATTTAGTAACAAAACTTACGTCAAATGGGAGGCAATACTTTCAGAATTCAAGATTTGTCTCGTCTTTTGTTATGCAATTAGCCTGCATAAAATAGAACGACTTTATAATCGAGGAATTTTTAAAATATTTTTATAATTTTAGGTAACAAACAACTGGTTTGAAAAAAATCGGAAGTTTTTTTTAACTAGATGTATTAAAGATCCCACAAGGAACAATATTACAGATAAAAATTTGAAATAATTACATTTACACTGTGAAAAATTGTGTAACTTAAGCAAAAAATATAAAATATTTTCTAAAATATTGTCAACGTTTATGGACCACTAAAAAAAAGCTTAGTGTATGCCCTATGTATGAATGGAGTCCAATATTTCTAAATGTTTCCTATACAGCCAATATTAAATTATATCTATTTTCTATGCCAACTTTTAAACTAGGTTAGTTTTAGAAATTGTGCATATTGCGAATTTTGTATTAAATATTTCAATTTTTTCTATTTGCCTATTGAAAATATTAACGATAATGGGTATTACAGATCAATAATTGTAAGGAATGCATACCTAAGATACTTTAGAATGTCTTTTCAAAGAAAATACAAATGAGAATCAAACTTTTAATTCCACATAATTCTGTGGCAACAGTTCATCGAAATCAAAACAGCAGAATTAATAACCATTACATAACAAATAATTTTGCATTAAAACATTATTGTATTGTAAATTTTGTAAATAATATAAACATAATAATAAGTCATGCTTAAATAAAACAAATTACAAATAAATATGAATAGAAGTGGAAAAGTTAAAAAAAAAATTAAAAATTTTTAGTATATTAAAATAATAATAATAATAATAATAAGTAAATAATTTATACAAAATTACCATAATTTATATTTTCTTGTGTATTGAAATAGATATATGTACTCCTATAAAACTTTATATTAAAAAAACCTTTTATAAATTTTGCTAAGGCACATTAACACATTTAGGTGGTGTTTGTAATACTTAATTAAAAAAGGATCCCAATACTAATATAATATATTTTTGCATAATATATGGAGAAATAGCTTAGATTCGATCCGATATAAGATATCAAAGTAATTTTTCTTACAGTAGAATTTCCAGAGTTTGTATATTAATATTCCATATAGAAATTTTAAAAATATTTTTATTAATATATCTTTTTGTAAGAATTTTCTTTAGCGACGTGTATCTAAAAAAGTCTATCTTTAATTGCTTTTACATTTTTTTTTTTTTTTTGTAGGATATATCGATATCGATATCGATATATCGATTATCGATATACTTGCTACAGAGAAAATTTCAGAGAGATCAAAATTTTTAAATTTAAAATGGAATTACCCTATGCAATACTGATACTGATATTGATATTATGCGTATTTTTTACCAGAATTATAAATAGACTTCTAGTTTGTATAAATGTTTATATATTCAACTTAAAATCGATATAAGATTCACACCCTTGCGCGAAATAATTAACGCGAACTAATTCTACATGCATTCGAGTCACTTTATACATATATACAAATAGATTTTAATATGCCATTAAAAAAAAGTATTTTTTTTCCGAAGGCCTAAAATCAAAAATACTTGATAACGGCCCATATACATATATATTCAACAACGCAACAGCAACAATGTAAACGTTTACTAAAAAAAAAGCTAAGCTAAAGTCAATTTAGACAATTGTTAACAAGTTTACACACACATGAAACAAAAAAAAAAAAAAAAGAAAAAACGACATCCTTAACATACACACACAATTTCTATATCAAATAAAATGTTGACAAAAAATAACATTGAGGGCAAAAAATTAAATACCTACACACATATTCCATAGAAAATGTGTGTGTATTTGATTACATTTATACATTTTCTCATACTGTTAACAATTGAATAAGGCCAACGAAGATTTAGGTGAGGAGAGTATTTGCTGTTTAATATATTGAGTTGTTAGTTTTATAAAGATAGTAGATAAAGCGTTTGATGGATAAAGTTGGAAATAATAGTTATGGTGAAAGTTATAAACTTTATTTCTAACGAATTTATTTTGTAAAACATTTTATTAAAGGGCCATTTTTTTGGCAAAAAGAAAACAAATATATCATACACTATTACAGTGAAAAATCATACGAGAAATGACTTAATGTAGGCTATAGGCCTTCTTAACGACATCATAAATCAGTTTTAAAATTTTGCAATACAACCTGAAAATTTTGAGTTATTCACAAGAAATTGCAAAATAAAAGAAACAGGCTTTTTAACTGTATGCGTTGAGAAAATTTTCATAAAATTTCTAGAGAAAACATTTTCCAAAGTCCTTCGAGATTAACTGTGATTGATTACAATTTTTTCTATAAGAGCATTTGCAAAGATACAATAATTTTTAAGGTCATTTTTGTTGTGAACGTAAATTGGACAAAAACTGAACAACTTATTCGATTTTATCTGCAATAACTTACTAAAATTTTCCATATATTTTTAATTTTATACTCAAAAAGTAAAAAAAAAAGTAAAAACCTATGCCCTTCTGCTTCAAAATCAATTTAAAAATCTTAATTTTGACTACGAGATCTATGGCGCAAGAATTATCCCAAAAAGGTTTTTTTTTCTTAATAACTTGAAATTTAGGGGGTGTAGCGAAATTTTTTAAATTGTTTTGTGATGTCCTCAAGAAGGTCCACAACTCATATTAAATCATTTTCCGAGTGAAAATAAAAAGTGCCACTTTGTAACAGCATGTTATTAATGTTTTTGTTTTTTTTTTTGGGTTGAAAAAATTAAGATGTTGAAGAAAATTTATTTAAACAAATTTAGGGAACATACTTGAAACTCATAAATTTTTTTTACCTTATCTTATTATTAACTAAAGCTTAAATTTTAAATATTTAAATTTCCTAAAAATACCCTCTTATTTAAAATACTCTTATTTACTTAACTATTTCATCATAGCATTAATAATAATTCCCCTTTATTTTGAAACTAATTTCCCATTAAAATTTTCTATTACTGTATTGTTTTTAATTCCCAAACAAATACTTACAAACAAATGCATATTTATCATTTAACTTTTATCATAATATGCAATACATATACAAAGATTTGCCCACATATACATATACTTATAATTTGTGTGATAAACTCAACTATAAACAATTGAATGTCATTATTATTATACATATTCTATCAAGGAAACTAAACCAAACCAAACACATACAAAAAAGAGCACTAGCAACTGCCGCAAACACCAAACGTCATCATCATGATTTTCATGCATATAATCAACATCGTAATAGTTATGAAAAATGTTCGTCAACATTAACTGTAGATGAAACATAATTTCCATTAATGTCATAGGGAATATTATATTAGATTCATAAAGTTATAAGGACTTGGATAAGTCAAAGTACAAGTGAGTGTTTGAAAACAATTAAATGCTAAAAGCTGAGTAATACGGTCATGTGCCTAATGTAATTTTTTTTTCTTCAGTTCTTGCCTAAATTTAGTAAACTTTCGACGTACTCCCTGCTATTTAAAATAAAATTAATTATCACTATTCTTATGCCGGCATATCAAGACCTTTATAATAAAATATAAAACCAAATTGTTTAAATTTAGATTTAAATAGATTTAATTGCTTCCACAATTTAACTGTTGGCAGTCCTTATTTGAAATACATTTTTATATTTTTATCCTTCAACCTCAATTGTAAAAATAATATTAAAATATAGAATATTAAAAAAATATAATTCGGGTTGATTTTTGGCTCAGTGGCAACAGATATGCAAATATGATATGCAGACAAATAAAATAAAAAATAATACTAAAACTCTAATACACTATATAATATAAATATAAAACACCAAGTACGTATATATATATATATATATATATATATATATATATATATATATATATTTGGTGTTTTATATTTGCATTATATGTATACATATATATATAAACAAACAGGCAAACGGAAATCGAAACATACAAACAGACATTAAGACAGACAAGCAAACGTACAGACAATAGTCATAAAGTTAGTTGGTTAGTCAAAGCTTGGAATACAGATAGTTAGATAAACATTTTATTTGTAGCAGTCACTTTTTACCTCATATACTTAAGCACTCACATACTTACATTTTATATAAAATAATAAAAGAAATAAAAATACAATTCGAGTATGAAAAAAGCAACAAAAGCCAACACTAACAACTACAAATCCACAATCCATATTAAAGCAAATATTACTTTAGTTAAAATATTTACATACAACCGTGTATCAAAATATTTTTTATATTACTTTTTCCACCAAAATATAAGTATATGTATGTGTGAGTGTTGGATTATGGTAAATAAAAAAAAAAAATTAAAAAAAAAAGAACTTCCACCAACTCCCTATGGGCATAAAAAAAAAAGAAAAAGAAGAGAGTGTAGTAAAAAAATGTTGACGCCATTATAACATATTGACTTTAATAGTATGTGATGCAAATTAGAAATATATATAAAATGGAAGTAAGTAATAATAAATAACGTAGGGATACATCATGTAGAGATTCGATCATTCTTACGTGATTTCAGCAATATCTTTATTGTTTATTTTAATTTTATTCTACACACTTTACTTTATATGCAAGTTTGCACAAAATGTTATACACCTGCTGTGTATGTGTACAGCAAGTTTATAACATTTTGTGAAAACTTGTTTATGCTTCACTTGCATATAAAGTGAACTTTTGTGATTTAAGCAACTTTTGAAATAAGTAATATCTGTAGCGAATTTCATTGAAATCGGCGATACCAAATCCGAAAATGCCTGCGTTTTGTCCGTTTTGATATGGAATCAGTGGTGCATAATCTGATAAATTCTAATTAGACCACGATTTCAAAATTAGAACAATGAAAAAATTAGGCTGCTTTTATTTATTACAGGCACATCCCTTCATAGGTTGCTCTTTTACTTTACCTTGAATATCCTTCGGGATTCTAATTTCCTTCCACTTTGAATGACATTGATTTTGACACATTTTTTTTTGTTGTAAACGTGACAAAGATAATCTGGATTAAAATTAATTAATTGTCTAAAAGATGATTTACAGGCTTAATTAGAAGTCAAATTTTTTGAAATATTCTATAACACAGAGTTAGTATTGCAATATGTTATGTATATGTTAGACAAATCAAAAATAATATGAAGGAAACTGCCACACTTGACTAAGAAGAAAATTTATCAACGTATAATGTACTTGCAAAAGTCCTTAAGGTGGGCAAGAAGCTATGTATTCCTTGTTTAAATCCCAGTAGCTATTTTGTGTTTCCATAAACTGCGTAGTATTTTAATTTCGATCCCTTCTTGTATATTATTTTGAATAGAATGGCCTGGAATATTTAAAAGCTATAAAGTTTTTTCAAGTTAAACAAAACAGCAATAGTTTGAACAAGGTAGAGTGTGGAGTAATAAAAAAAATTACATTACACAAATTTTTGACAAACGAATAGAAAATTTTGACAGTCATAAAATAAATAATAGATTAAAATACTTTAAAATTGTTTCTGCATTTTAATGTTTATTAAAAAAAAAATATTTTTTCATAAAAACAAATAATTATTTAAAAACTTATTGAATTCCCTAAAAGTTTTTGAAGTTTTGTTAACTGATTTTTAAGAATTTATAATGGGAAAAAAGCTTTCATTTGGCAGAGCAAAGGAATAAAATTTTTCAGTATAGGAAAATGTAAATTTTCTTTAGAGTAAATTTTTTACAGTTTTTAGAGTAAATTTTTGACAGTTTTGTGGTGAATAAAATTTCATTAACTTATAGACCTGCATAAATTATTGACAAATAAACAGAAAATTTTGACAACTACAAAATAGATAGTAAAATAAAATATTTTTAAATCGTTTTGCAATTTAATATTTATGTTTTAAAAGTGTTATTTTTTTATAAATAATTATTAAAAATATATCAACTTTTCTAAAAGTCTTTGAAGTATTATTAAAAAGGCAAAATTTAACATGGAGAAATTTTTAATTTGGCACAACAAAAGTGTAAAATGTGAAATTTGAAATTTTCCGTAGCACTTTGCTACCGTTTGACATACGATCAAAAGTGATATTTTATATTATTCGATATGATTTTCATATGTATTGAAATGGTATTTTTTTTACATTATCAAAATTAATATTATACAAAAGTTTTCTAAAAAAAAGTAATAAAACTTCTCGTCACAAAATGTCTTAAAAATTTAATAATACTTCAAAACAATTCTACTTTTGGCAAGTTACATATTTGATTTCTTAATTGTATTATCGCTTTGTGGAAATTAATATTAAATAAGTTGCGCTTTAAAATATTCACTATTATAAAAAATATTAAGCTGAGAGTTTTTCACTGAAACCACAACATGTTTCAGTTCTATTCAGACGGACTGTGACTTATTATTTCCATTTATCAGTTCATTTGTCTGTAAGTATTTTAACTTACATACCTAAATAGAATACTTCCCTATTCAATGGTTGTGGTCATATTGACAATTTATGGTATAGCTTTTTAAAATGGTTCGTTTGCTACTATTGACACTGATGTGTTCAAAATTTTTCTGTGTGTAGCTTTCAAAGGAAAATTAATAAACCTGTTGTTTAAATCAAAATATTTCAGGATTATGTAGGGTACATAAAAGAACATTTAATTTCATAATGAAGCCATGGAAACTATCACGCGGAATGAACCTGTGTACATGCAACTGTACTTATAGAAAGACGCGAGCAAGGTTGTTAATTTTTTTCCTAAAATTTGATTACTTAAACCTAGTAGAAAATATACATTTGTGAGAGTTTATACATATACGTATTTACGTGTGTATTTTTTTTTTTTTTTTTTTTTTTTTTAATAAAATTCTGATATTATGCAGCAGGCAACAAGGCAACAGATGTGTACTATATCACTCAAAAGCTAACATACCAGAAAGTATATATATATATATATATATATATATATATATATATATATATGTATTATATACTTTTTCAGTCCCCTTTTATTATTTTCTTGAAAATGGAGTTTATATTCTCTTCTTTAAATAAAAAAAAGACTAAGCGCAAAAAATATAGCAACATTTAATCGATATTTTGAATTTCATAGTAGTGAAAATAATTTTTTAGGCCAAAAAATGTTTCGTTGTGTTTTGTGTTATTGCGAAATAAGAAAAAACAAACACCATCAATATTAAATTCCCAGCAGGAATTTCATGATTTTAACTTGATCAGTGATGCTTGAAAAAAAAAACATTAAAATACATGAAATTTAAAATAAATATGTGTTTTTTAAAAACGATATACACAAATTTATTTATTTTATGTATAGATCTGTGTGTGAGTGTTTACGTTTTGTGTGCTAAACATGACGTATGAGTTATATGTAGTTCCCATTTCATGTTACTCATACGTATAAATGTATTATCATAATGAATTTTAGCTCAAACATGGCGTTGTTGTGCTTTTGACTTTATTTCGAATGTCATGTTTTGTATACACAGATTTTCAACATGAGTAATTAATTTAAGTTTTAAAAGATAAAAAAAAAAAGATTTGAAATTTATTTTTAAAATTTTCAGAGAGATTAGAGTAAAAACCATAATGTGTTTTTATATATTGTATGTTTTCTATAACAATTATTAAATCAAGATAAGAAGACTAAATACAAATAAGTAGCCTTATCATATAAATTTGACGAGCAAAGTAATTCCATTTTTTACATCGATATCAGTGTGAATTTGCATTAAAACATTTATTTGACAAATGTAAAATTTTAGTAAAAATTCAATAAAATAATTAAAATTAAAGAAAATTTCTTATTTCGAACAATTTTCCAATTTAAGTTTTTTCGTCTCTCTTTATCACGCTTTGAGATATTAGCACTCTTAAAACTTTTAAATTAAAGTTTTATTATTGTTCTTATAACAGCCTTTGGAAATTTTCTGTTCGTTTTTTTTTTTTTTTTTTTTTTTTACTGCATCTCTATATTTAATTTTATTTCCCTTTTTTTCAAAGCACTTTATCAATATTTAAAGATCACATTAGAAGTCATTGAATTTGATATATATGTATGTAAGTGTAAAAGGAACTGTTGCAGCAAACACAAATTACATTAAAACTTTGCTGCAATCAAACGTGAGTGTGAATATTTCTATCTTTAGCTATAGCAAAACTAGTACCCAAGTAAACAAATAAAAGTACCAAACATTCAGTACAACATTCCTGCGGATGTGAATTTAATAAGAAAACGACTTCTTGTTCTGTTAAATGTAGAAGTATTTATACAATAATATAAACTAAGAATCTACTACAATGACTTAAATAAAGAAAAAAAAAATAAATAAATAAATTGAAGAACTATACACACCAGCCAACAAATGTCACTTGTTCGTATGTCTAAATGTAAAAGTTGGCAACTATATTTAGAGAGCCCTAGAAAAAAAGGAAGATGAGAAATGTATGCTTTTTGCCCTAAAAGTCGTTTTTCAATATAGTTTTATATGTTTTTTTCTTACATTTTATTTTTTAAATTGAACCCTACACTTTCTCACCAGCATTTGGAATAATAGATGTTCTACAAACATATAGAGAATACGTACTAGAACTTTTATTTCCCATTCCGGGCTTCTTTATACGTACTACATATCTATTTGGAACACGTGAAAAGAAAATCTATCAGTAATACACATTGACTTTGGCTTATCGCTGCCGCAATCGATTTCAACCACAATGGAAGAAATAAATAGAAAAAACCCAAATAAATAGAATGTAAAGAAAAGACTTAATAAAAATGAGAAGAAATTCTGTTTTCCCAGAAATAAGAAAATTATATTAAAAGACTGCAGAGCTAAACACACAAATATTTATATATAAAAACTATGGCGGAATTGAAAGTGACTTAGAAAGAAATCAAGATTTAATGCATAAATTTTAATATATTAGAAAATTTAAGTTCCATTTCAGTTAGAGTTCAACGCCAAAAATCTTTTGAATTGCCGCTATCTTAAAAATATGCAATAGATATTTTTGTTTTCAATATTGCTACAAATCAGTTTATGATGTAAGTCTCAAGTTTCCAATATATACAGTTTAAATTTAAATGATATTTCTACTGTGTGCATCCTATAAATTTCCCATTTCTTTGTACTAGATTTCGTTAATAATTCTTTTCCAAAGGGGTTATTCGTCCTAAATTTTTAAGACGTGGATTTTTAAGGCTGGAGTTCGTGTGAAGACTTCGTACAAAAGTATAGAAGTTTAGTTATTAAAAAGAGAATTTTATGTAAACAATTTTTTTTTTTAATAAATGCATATTTTTTCAATAATAAAAATTATTACAAACAAATTTAGTAGTTCTTAAAATAAAGTACTTTTTGTTTTTGTTTGTATTTTTTATTTTTACAAATTCACAACGATAATGCTGATGATCACGTCAGGCACTACATAGACTTTTTTGTAAGTAAAATAATTTTTATTGGAAAAATTTTTATGGGAAATGTAATTTAATATTAGTTTTAGTATGGTAATGAGAAAATTATTTTACTTGTCGATAATTTAGCATTAAGTATACCCACATGAGTTGGAGAATTCACCGATATAACATCTTACTAAAAGATTTTTCTCATGATTGTCAGAACTTATAGTGTTACTTATCCCCTTCTAGATATTTTAAGACACCTACTTATTCCCATTTACAAAGTAGTAAATTGCTGTTTGACTCCTAAAGTCTAATTAAATTACAGTTCCTTTTTATTTACGCTGAATCTGACTAAAAATATCAACACAAGTACCATTTGGATGTAGAAAAATTCTGCTTCACAATTTTGCTTTTCTTTATTCAATATGATAAAGACTCATATTTCGATTTAAAAAAATAGTTAAAAGAGTAAACGAGGAGTATTACTAGTAGAAACATTACCAGCACCACTTTTGTCACTAATATCATTAAAATCTTATTCGATAAAGATCTTTCAGACATAATAGTCATTGTCAATTTTGTGTTCTTCAAAGCGTTTTATCCCAGAAAAAAAACTACATTGCTTGACAAAATTTTCAAAGGAAAATACTACCAACAAAAATTCTATGTTGGGCCTGGCGCACTCATATAGTAACACAAATATATATGTAGTTCAAAAACTGGATAAAAATATTTTACATATTTTGTTGATTTACACCAACATGATATAGTAATGTTTGGTTATATATAAATCATAAAATATTTTTCTATTTCATGACATTAACTATTCACATTTTTACCAATAATTTTTGAAGGGTTTAAAATGGGATATTTTGCTTCCAAAACACAATATAAATATTATTAATATTATTCTATGCTATATTGTTTTTTATTTAAGGGTGGTTGTCCCTACCACTTGGGTTAACAAAATTTATAAATAAAACATAGAACGACTGTCAGCGAAACGAGCTAATGAAAAATCGTACACAAAATTTTTTTAAACATTATGGTTACACTTTGTACGAAAAATTACCAATTACAGTTCATTTTTCGTAATTTTCGAACTGTAATTGGTTTCGATAAATTGCTCCAAAAACTTTGGGTAATTTTTCGCTTATATAATTTTTATTAGCGTGAACATTTTTTGAAATTATATTCATAAATAGTTTCCATGGTAAGTGAAGTATATTTAATAATAAATATAACCAATAAATAAATAATAAATACATAAATGAATAATAACCAATAAACAAAAAAAGATAAATAATAAAATAAATATATCTCGTAAAATTAGTTAAGTTCGGTCTTATTTAGGAAATAAAGCGCTGCATGCAAAAAAAGTTTTATTCATATCAGAATATATATATATATATATATATATATATATATATATATACATATATATATATATATATATATATATATATCGTTTTTTATTTACAATAGCATTTTGTAAATAAAAAAAAACTTATAAACTCTGAGTTCAGTATTTACAAATAACTTTATTTGTAAATAAGAAGTATGTATATATTAAGTAACAGAAATTGCCATAATTTTGATATTGAAATAATCAAAAAATAAAATTTGTTATTAAAAAATTTTACAAAAAAAGCCATAATTAAAGTAAAATATAAAGCAAGCACAACCATTTATACAAAAATTTGATTCAAAGGATTATTTCCAATAATCTAAGTCATCAGAAGGATAATCTATAAGATTGTTGGATAAATGATAATAGCTGTGGCATGCGTGATACTAAGTGGTCTTATAAATTCTACATTCAAAGCCATCACATTGAGACAAGACCTGATTTATCTAAGACTATTCTTTATAATATTTTGAATTATGATTGCATTTTATCATTTTTGCCCTTTTGTCACATTTCAGTCATCTCAATATCACTAAAGGTACTTTTGTAAACATCGACGAATCATTTATAACACATCTTCCCATATTTCTGTAGAACATATCCTTGATGATTTTGCAGCTGTGTTAAATATAATCAAATGTTTAAATTGTTATTGGTTCTTTTGCTACTTCAATTGGCATTTACGTTTCATTTAAAAATAAATTAAGGACACTGAATAGTTAAAAAGTTCATTATTATAACTCTTCAATACAAAGTGCAAATATTCATATTGTTATACCTTAAGATGAAAAAAATATTATCTCCCTTATTTTTGTAATAAAAGGTTTAAAAATATTTTTGGTATTTTTATATACAGAATATTTTTACTGCATGTATACAAATTTTATGTGCAAATTTTATATGCATTTTGTTTTGCGTTTTTTACAAAAATTAAAAAAAAAATAGACAATTTCATTTTAGTTATATCTGTGATAGTCGTATATTGGGGCTTATAGAAGCTATTTTGATTCGAAAGAAAAAACTTTGAAATTTTAATGTATAAAGTATACAAATACGAAGAAATTTCCTTTCGAATATAGATAAAGAACATACCTCCCTAGAAATAAGCAAAGTAATATACATGCACAGAAAAAATTATTAGCTTATATTTTTCAATTACAACAGAAGCAAAAATGAAATAAGTAGTAAAAATAAAATTCACGTAAGTTTTTTTTCCATTTATATTTTTAATTCATTCAATCATCTACTTGATTGATTTAATAAAATTTTTAATTAGATTTTTTTATTATTTTATATTTTTTACTGTTATTTCAGGGAGAGGGATAAATTTAAATAATGTATGCCCAACATTTCAGTCATTATAATAAAAAATGGAACCTTGCGATAACTTTTAGTTTTGGTTGACTATGAAAACTGTGGCCATAATAATCTTCTTCCTGCAACTGGCCTCTAATACCATCAAACGACCACTCTAAGGATGTATCTTGTTTTAACAAATGTTAAATAGTTATGTGAACTTGAAATCCTTAGAGCAGAATACGATAAGAAAAGGCAAAAATTTGGCTGCCAAAAGCTATACACTTCAGTGTGGAAAGTTTCTTCAAACAAACTCAATTGAAAGCGTTTCTTATATCATTATAAAAAACTTTTTAGCCTACCTTCTAAGACCCTTTCATACACATTCCTACATAAATTTGTGACATAACGAAGTAGTTATGTCGAATGTATATGACTGTCTAAGTGCACAAATTTATACATAGATATATTTATTTGTGTTAGTGAATCTGATGTTGTTAAGAGAGCATATACAGAAAATAAAAAATAAAAAAATAAAAAATAAAAAAATAAAAAAACAACGAATAGACAACATGAATGTCAGTAGCATTAACTTTTCACAATAATACCAATACTAAAGGCTGATGCAGCAGCTTAAAGCACACATACATACATATATACATACATACATACAAATTTTCTGAATTTAACATACTAACTAATGCAAAAAATTACAAACCTATCGATACCGCAAGCATTTTAAAACACACACTACCACAAATACCAATACTACATCAACTACTAGTAATAGTGCAATTGCAAAGAAATTCAATGCTAATCCTTGTAAGCGTTTCTTACAGATGCTAATGGCATTTTGTATACTGATAAATTTTCTATACGTTTCATTTTGATTTTAGTTTGTTACTTGATTTTTTATGTATTTTTATTATTTTCTTTATTTCCATTTTTTTTTCATCGTAAAATAGATTCATGTCTTCTACATCTTCAATTTCGATTTGCTCTACATATATAAGTTATATTTTTTACTGTTTCTGCAATGATTTCTATAGAAGTTTTATAAGAATAAAGAAACATTTCAATTTTTTCTTTTACTTTTTGCTTTATTTCGTTGTGATCTATTTTTTTTTCCTATCCTGTGATGTTTGTAAATCTTTTAGCCTTAAGATATTTTTTAGGTTAGTTACATTTACTAAAACGTAATTGACTGTCAAGAATTTATTATGTTTAGTTAGTATTGAGAATATAGTAATATTTTGAGATTAGTGTAGGGCGGTGATGTAGAATTTTTTTTTATGATTCGTAGGAAGTTTTTCAATACGTAGCAGTTAAGTCTAATTTCTGTAGAAAGAAACTATATAAGGGGTTGTATTTTGGATAATATAACTTCCTCATATTATTTTCCATCGTATCAGATGCAGAATTTTTTTTTTTTAATTGAATCTATGTGCCGAGAGATAAATGAAAGGCTGTTTCTGAATGGGATATATTCTATTTACATTCTTCACCAAAATACTGAAAACGTTACCTATTGGATGTGAGAACATAAAGTCTAGAATGACAAAAGTCTAATTTTGCATATATAATCATGAAATTTTGTATGTGTTTTTTAATTTAGTGTGGAAGCAATTCCTGATCCAGTTTAAAGCAAAGCATGCTACGATTTATATGTGCACATACCTTCTGCTTGGATCCCAAATGAAGTAGCTTATTTGAATTATGTTAGTCTTTTAAATTAACAACTAGTTAAAAAACTGTAAAAATCATGCATAAAATGGTATTTTTACAATGTATTTTTTACAATACAAAACCATCTATATCGTTATTTTATTTATACACATTGAATATTTTAAAAGTGTAAAACACTCTACCTGTTTTTAAAATTGACAATATTGTAAAATGTTAAAACAAATTATATGTAAAATTTAGACGTGGTTGTAAATAAATACTTTAAAAGAAAATTTTTTGAATACTTGTAAGATAAGATCCTGAAAAATAGAGATAGAAAGTTTTAAATATAAAAAATCGATATAATAAAGTGACCACATCTGACTACATTTAGAAAATGTAGTCCGATTAAATTTGATTGTTTACTTACTTCTGCTTGAACATTAGTGTTAATTTAAAAATTGAATAAGCTAATATTTACAAAATAATTTTCCAAAAATATGTTATGATTAATAATATACTTTCAGTATGCTCTTTATTAATAAAAAACTGTATTAACTAATGGTTCCCGAAAGAAAAAAACTTACGTTATTGCACATTACTTTCCACGTTATTGGAAGTATTTTATAATATATATTAAAAAATTAAGGCAATCATAAAACTTTTTGTTTTGGACTTTTTTTTCGTTCCAGATTGGGTAAATGTGCAGCGAAAGTCGCGAGTCTAGTAAATATATCTTGTCCAAAAAATATGGTTTTTCCTCGCATAAGCCCCTTGAAAATTCGTAATTTTGAGTTTTTGTAGTTAAAAATATTCTTAAAATTTTCCCCAGAATTTTTGGTCGAATTCATTCTGTTGCAATGATGTTATATAGAGAGAATTTTCCCTTTTTGAAGGAATTTTACTAGAAAATTTTAAGCAAAGGGAAAAAGGGAGGGAATTTAATTTTATTACTAATTAATTATTAATTTATTATTAACTAATTAATACTACTCAGAAAGTGATTCTGAGTCGATTGGTATACTTAGAAGTGGATCTATGACCAATATTGTTGTGCGTTACAAACATCAGCACAAACGCATAATACCCAACCACCTATGGTTGTGTAGGATATAAATACCTTGACAGAAACTTTGTGCACTTTAAAATATATATTCTTTCATGCATTAGCTTCAACACTCTTGTGGGATTTTACAACTCGAAAGCGACACAACATCATTTTGTGTAATAAGTAAAGACCAAATTTAAACTTCGAAATATGATTTTAGTTTTCGAAGGTTTAAATTTCAAGGCCTTTTTAAAAAATCTGAACTTTATTTGCACCAAAAAAATTAATTTTAACTATAATTTTGACAATTTTCATAAAATGATATCTCCTGTGCACATTTTTGACTAGGCGGAAACCAGTCATTCTATATACATATACTACATATGATAATTTAAACTATTTTTTGAATTTGAAAAACCTCGCGTGTTTTTTCTACTAGCCCCATGTACTTAAAATTTTGTTGAAAATTCAGCATTCCTTAGCAATGTTTTCTATTAAAAACAATTTTAAAGCTTTGTCTTTTGAAATACATATGTATTTTATAAATTTTCTTCGAAAGATATATCAGATTTAAGAATACATAAAATTTTTGAAATACGTTGGTTTATCCGTTTAAAGAGAGCAGTTAAAGAAAAATATACACAAACATTTTTTAATTTTTATTTTGAGTGAATTCGTATAAAGAAATTGGAATTCAGGGTAATCCAAATGTTTAACCAAGAATTAGGGAATGAGACGAAACTTAGTTTAGAAGAAGAAGTTGTCGCAATAATCAATGCCAAGGCTAAAAGTTAGACAGCGGTTATTCCGAACGCATTCGGCCGGTTAATGGCTCGCTGGGTTCATTTCTGAAAATCCAACATAGGTCAATTTAAAGCTTAATATAGGCTTTATATCTATATATATCTATATATATATAAAGGAACTAAAACAGTTTAAAATAACTCTGAGGCTCAAAATAATAAAAGCTCTTAATTGCTAATATTTCTTGTATTCTTCGGTATAAGTTTTATTAATAAAATATCGAGAAAGTGCTCCTGAATAGTATTGTGCAAAAAAGAAATCAAAATTTGCAAAAAATTTGTAATTTTTTCTGCTATAGTCTGAATAAACTCAAATAATTATGTAAAAGAGTGTCATAAAGACAAATTAATACTAATTGTCGGTACAGTAGAAGTATCCAGAAATGGTGCACTATGGATAATATTATTTTTATCTTAAAAAGTATCAATTCTTTAGCAGCCCAGAATTGTGTCATCTTACTGACAAATAACAAAATTTATATATATATATATATATATATATATATATATATATATATATATATAAATATATATGTTTGTTTATGTTTAAGTAGATACATACCTATATAAAAAACAACAACACTGAGACATTGCAATGCTTTTATTTCCGACTAAAAAACGTCCAAACATACATAAGAATAATTGTGTTTATGTATACACAATCAACAACACCGAAAGTAATTTATATATATATATATATATTTGTGTGTATATATTGTTAATTTTTTTCAGATTTTTGCTTATAACGCAGCTACTTATGGACCGGTTTTGCTAATTCAAAAAATTGAAATTTTATAAAAAATATTCGCAACAGATTTATAAAAAAATTAATTCTGAACCTTATATAGAAAGTCAAAAATGCGTCTTCACTGATTTTTCAGTTACTGATGAACTAATTTTGTTCATTTCTTCGCAAAAAAATCCAAAAAAAAAAAAAAAAGATTCCGAATTTTCTGGGCAAAGGCGAAGTTGCTAGCTTATATAGGGGCTTAGAATATTAGCAAAAGTACGTTTTTAAAGGCTTTTTCGTCTTTTTGGTCATATCTCGACCAAGAATATAATGTTTTTGTTGATTTTTCCTAGTGTCATTCTAAAAATTATTGCCTACAATTTGTTGTACAAAGCATATATAACCGATAACTGGGACTTTCTAAAAACCGATTTCAACAAAAAGACGGACATCGTTTTATCGAATTCCCCATGAATAAGCATCCAGAAAATATATACCTTTTGGGATCTCAGATTAATATTGTAGGAATTACAATGGAATGAAAAACTCTTATATACCCTTTACACCTGTGGTGAAGGGTATAAGGGCAACAACAACACTGAATCATTGCAATGTTTTTGCATATATTTGCTTTTTTCAAATTTTTCAGACTTTTGCTTATAACTCGGTTGTTTGTGAATCAATATGTTTGATACGAAAAGCTGGAATTTTAGAAAAATAATTACAACATATTCGTATAAAAACGAAATCTGAAGCTTACAGAGAAGGTTCATAAAATCCAAAAATACATTTTGACTGATATATCAGTTATAAGTGAGACCATTTTGCTCGTTTCTTCTACGAAAAGCATTCCAGAAAAGATTCAGAATTTTCTATTTAAAAACGAATTCGCTAGATTATATAGGGGCTTAGAAAAATCGAAAACAAATACGTTTTTATAGGCCTTTTCGGTTTTTTTACTGGTGTCATGCTAAGGAATATTCCTTATAATATGATGTATACAACATATATATCCGATATACTATAATAAATTGATTTAATTTTAGTCCTAGCTTATTTCGTTATTTAAAAATATGTGTGTTTCATTTTATTAAAACAACACCTTAGTTATATTATATCCCAATTCTTATTCAATACCTGCCCTTTCCCTCTCATTTTGCCAATATAGTGCGCGGGTTAAAACAGAATGCTTAATATTTCACCTTTGGAAACTTCTAGGGCCTAAATGGGACATTATAGGGACCTAAATGGTGCTACATTATTAGTACTAATTCTTCTTTACAAAACATAATTGACATATTTACTTTCTTACCAAAACAATAAAACTCATTAGGGAAGAATATTTTCTTCGATCGTCAATGGGTTGAATTTGAGATGGGATGAAACCAAAATGTTTCCGGTGATTGGAAGAAGTATTCCTACAAAACTCACAACATCTATTCCACGATGATTGTTAGATATCTGTTATTTGCAACGGGAATTTTTTCTCACAAAAAACCCTTTTTGTATATTTTATTTGTTTGGAAATTGAAGGATCTATAAAAAAAAACCTAAATTTTTTCTTCATCTCAATATTCATTAAATAAAACATTATTTTTAACCTTAAATTTAATTATAAAAGATTCCACAATTAAAAACAAGTTTCATAAAACCTCCGTTGGTGTCCCCGTGGGCTAGTTGATAGAAAGTTTATCTGGGAATGGCGGATTTGATTCCCGCCATATACTTTGGTTTGAAAACTTGATCGAATACATTTTAATGACTGCTAAATATTTGTACAAAATGCAAGTATGAGATCTTTTTCAAGTACTATTCACTTATTTTTCCTCACATTCATTTTAGTAAATCATGTATTAGATTATCATGTAATTTAAATAGCAACACACGTAAATAAATATAAATTAAATACAAAATGTAACAAAATCTTCATGATGATCTTTATATTGTTTTGATATTTCATCCAAAATTTCATAACTATTAAATCTTTTTAATTCAATAGCAATTTCAATCAATTCTATTTTAATTTTTTTAATATTGCAATTAGTTATTTTTCTATCTACTGGGTTAAAAATTTACTAACAAACTAGAAAATTTAATAAAAATCTAAATAAATTTTCTAAAATATTTTTAATACATAATACAGCTCTTATAATGAAAACATTTGGTTTTTGTTTGTTTGCTTTAGTTGATCCCAGAGAGATAACATTTTCATTTAGTTATTTTTCTGTTTTATTTTCTAAAGAAATTAATGCAAAATATTTATTATTTTCTTTTGTCTTAAGAGAATTGCAAAAAATTAAAATAAAATGATATAAAATTTATAAAAATTGTTTTTTCATATACTATATATATTTAGTTTTTTTCCAATCAACACAATTTGTTACTTAAAAATAGAAACAAGGAAAAGCTGAAGAATAAAAGAGAGAAAAAATTTGTTAACACTGGACACCAGAACGCTAAGGAAAATCAATATATCGTTATAGAAACAAATGAGGACTGCACACGAAAAAATTTGACGCACATAATTCAGCTTATAAAAATGAAACTAATGAGTTAATCTTTTCGAAATTTTGTTCTGTTAAGGACCGTTATATTGCAATTTTAAATTTAACAGAAAAATTAATTTCTATTCGTTTTTACTAATACATTTGTTATTTCCTGGAATGCCCTAAATACAATCTTTATTGTGTTTTCGGTTACTTTGTTGTTGGAATGTGTCTACTTATTTTTAAATTCTATATCTGTGATATGGAACTTCAATCCAGGATGTTGTAAAATATTCAACAATACGTACTTTATATCGATCTTTAGACGCATTCATATTTTTGAAATAAAATTAATCTCAATAATTTTCGACCTGTCCTTTGCCTACACAATTTTTCTGGTGTTCGAATTAGGAACTTTTTTTACTTTGTGGGTCTCTAGGTACCCTTTTTTAACTTTTGTGATATAAGATATTGACCAATTTAATAAGTAAGTCTAAATTCATCCAGATGTGGAGATTCCCTTAAGATACATATTATTTTGTCTGTGATCCTACAGTCTGTGAATCAACTTTTCCTTCAGTTATAAAGATTCTCTTCGGTGATAATGAACTCTTTATATTTTTTGTGATTCAAAAAAAAAAAAAAAAAAAAAATTCCAACTAACTTGTCTCCTAGTAATTTTTTTATATGGCCGTCATGTATTTTGGTTATAAATTTGAATTATGGGTTTGAATAAATTTTGTTAAATTTTCGTTTTTAGAAAAACTAATTACTGTATTACGATACAACACATAGTTACTGAGAATAATAGCTAATATAAACAAGTTAACGATGCTAATTTCTTCAGGTGTAGTAAAAGTTATAAACCTTTAAAATGTGCATCAATTTTTTTCGTTCGCAGTTCTTATATAAAATTCTTAGTTATAAACTTATTTGGTACAGTCAGGCTTAGGTGTTTTGTTGTTACCAAAATTTCTGCATGTAGTTATTGTAATCATGTTTATGTTAAAAACAGAAAAAACAAAAAAAAAGTATATGACTGTATGAGAGAAAAAGTTCATGGCACAAAAAGTTCACAGTATGTTTAAATCTCTAAGGAGTTTATAAATTTTAACAAGACTTACACTCACATACAAAACATGTTCAATTTAGATTTCTTGCTTTTATTGTATTAGAAAATATTATAAGAAAAATTGCAAAAAATAAACAAAAATATTTAAAACAATTTTATATAATTTGCATAAAATTGTACGTAACGTACACATATAAATTTAGCAAATACTATTTTTTCTACTACCACCAAAGAAAGGTACATAAACACACTTGTTTGCTTTGTGGTATAGTAGTATACTTTCAGGAATTGAATTGTTTTTATGTACATAGCATTAGTGTATATAGGCTTATTTGAACGTACATATTTTTAAATTTATAACAAAAACTTCCCATAATACATATTATAGTTGTAAAATTTTTATTAAAATTATTTTAATTAAATGAATACATAATTTAAATTTGTTTTTCTTTTTTTTCAAATAAAAAAAACTAAAATTGTGTTTATTTGTTAATTTAGTACAATAAAAGACATTTTAATAATTTATAACAAAAACATAAAAAACCAACAATTTCGTAAAACTTATTTAAAAATTTTTACTCAACACACATAGTTTAGTGTGTTTTTCACAAAACACCACAAACTTTCTAAAACAAATTTAAATATATATTTTTTACTTTTTTAGCACATGTTAGCATTTATGCATATATTTGAACATTTTTATATGTAGAACATATAACATTATGCTACATGTACATTTTACCTGGCGATTGTCCAAACATTATTCTAAAAAACTTAATTAGAAATCTATGCTATTTGAAAAATTTCAAAGTATGCAAATCAAATTGATACACCTAATACTTCAATGTCTCTTCGAATGATTTCAATATTTGAAACAGTCTATAGAATATCGATAGAAAATATTTTGCCGTATAATACTACAATATCGGAATATGTTTCATAAACTCTATCCGTCATCTTTATGCTTTATACAAAACGGTCAATACAAAATAGGGCTTGCTACATCAGAACGTCATTTTTATGTAATTTTGATAACCTACGAAAATGCAGATTTTGAATAAATGTTGGAAATTAAAAGTCCGATAAACTTACCCATTTTGGCCTATAACTCGGGTAGTATTGGATATATTTATTTTAATAGTTAAAATTTCTAAAACCGAGTGATTAATTATTTATTTATATATATATATAATTAAAAAAAAATAAATTTTATTATTGATACCTTAAAATCTCATTCGTGAACTTGGAATGAATTGGAGGTTATGAAAAAATTCAATATTCATTGGAGGCTGTATTTCAGTTTTCAGCAGTATTGCCAGGAGGTGAAAGAAAAGAGGCATAATTTAATTTTAAAAAAGGTCAAAAAATGCAAAATACCCCAAAAAATAAATACAAAAAAACTATTTTTATTATTTAAAAAATTAGTTTTTTGCCTTTTTAATAAGCTTTGATATTTTTTAAAGATATTGCAATAAGTTTATTAACAAAACATAGAACGGCTGCCAGCAAAGTGACCCAATGAAAAATTCCCAAAAAAATTCTCATACCAATTAGAGTTATACGTATTTCACATTAAAAATTACCAAATATTTTAATGTGATTTTGAAGTCATTTCTGAATTATAATTCTTTTTTAATGAAACATTTCCAAATTTTTGTTCATAAATAGTTTCTATGGTTACTGTAATTTATAAAAAAAGTAATTATAGTAATCGATTTAGTAAGTCTATAAAATTAGTTGTTACTTTTAGTTTGTATTTTTTGATTTGGAGAAGTAGTATGTAACAGGAAATAAGAAATTATTTTCTTCGTTGTTGAAGTACTAACATTTTAACCTTTTTCAGTCATTTTTAAGAATAAAAAAAGGCTAAAAAGGCTAGAAGCTAAAAAGAATATTCTAAGGCTAAAAGAAAAATAAAAAGGAAAGATTTAGCGTTAAAAAGGTTAAACTGGCAACATTGGTTTTCAGATATACAAGATATTGTAAATTTAATATTAAAGTATATTGTTACGTAAAATACAACCGGCTCTAATACGCAAAATATGTATATAGAAAAAGTCTACTATGAACCATATGAATTGTGTTCTAATCTCTAAAAGCAAGATAATAATAGTAATAATATAATACGGTTATGATAGGAAATCGGAAATAATCATGGCCTAAAAGAGTTTTAGAATGGCAGAATGTAAATTCAGTAATTTTGACAACAAAAGTCAACAGAACATAGCTAAATAAATATAATTTTAAATTTATTTAAAATATTCACAAGCTTAATGCTTTATATAAATATATGACAAGGAATTATTTTTACAATTCGCTGGTTTTGCAATAATGGATAAGAACTTTTTTTTTTATCTGTTGCACTTTTTTACCAAACTTTAGTTCTCTTAATAAGAGTAATAGGATAAAAACTTTGTCTATAGCATTAAACTTCTAATCATGTCAGATAATGGAACTTTCTTTATAATTTACTAACTATACTTAAAACCATTGGAATAATAAATCACATCTTTCTTTGAAAAATTGTTTCGTTCAAAATTTGCCTCATAATATTTATAACTTTTTTCACATTCAAATATAAAAATAGAAAAAAGGCTTCAGCCACATAAACTTTATATGTATCTAGATTAAATTAATAATATTTTAATAGTTTAAAACGTAAATGCATATTTTTTATTTTAAGTATTTAGCAAAAAAAATCATATTAAATTCATACTTTATTATAAAATGGGGTGAATGGTTGCATACAAAGGCAAAAATTTCAAATTCATTTCATTTTAAAATAGGGAGAAAAAAGTGGGGACAATTTACAAGTAAAATTAGCCAACGGTAACGCTACGGCCAGCCAGACAATCATACCACAACCATATAATATTATGATATAAATATAAACAATTAAGAATGTTATATTCAGCTTGGCCGAAGCTATTATACCCATCATCTTTAACTTTTCTCTGCCATTATAAAATTTTTGATTTCCGAGTTTATACCAATCCTTGAACTATTTGTACGAAAGTTCATTCCCACACGTACATGCTTTTGTTTAAGAGTTATCGGCAAAAGAATATGAACTGCAGTTATGATGGACACTAAATTTTTTGTTTATAAACCGATTTTACCCGCTTTCGATACCAAAAAAACATTGCCAAAGAGGAACAAATGAGCCAAATTTCGCTCCTCCAGATAATCTACCTTCGACATGTTACATAAGGATTAAAAAAGTCAATATATTCCACATCTTTTGTTTAAATTTATTTTCTTGAATGCTGTGGCTCAATCAATTATTATTATTTTTCTTACAGTCGATTTAGCTCAAAACTCTTTAGTCCAAAACTGTGTACGAAAAAGGTAATAATGTTCAAACGGAGAAACCTGCCCACTATATGGGTGAAATTAAAAAAAGATACAGTCAGAATGGACTGTTAGAAAATTCATGTTTATTAAAATATATCATATCTTAACCTTCTCATTGATATTGTCTTTCTTTTATAACCCCAAAAATCGCATCATACCTCGTACAACTTATTCATTTAATTGGCTTTTCAGTCACAATATTTTTTGCATCCAAAACATGAGCCAAAAAAAAAAAATTATTAATTATAAAATAAAATAATAAATAAATGAAGCAACACCGCTTATCACTTTTATTATACGATAAGTATTGCCGGGGATTAAGAAAATATTATGGTACTAAAATGTCTGATATACTGGATATACATATCAATGTAGTCCAAAATTGTATTAAGGAAACCAAAATGAATCGTACTTTTAAATATACCTAAAACAATGGAAAAAATTTTGTTTAGAATGTTTTGGCTAAATTTCAATTTCCTAAGGCGATAGGAACATGAACCTATATGGCCATTTAAGTTGATTATTCCAGAACAAATCATCAAAAATTTATTCTCAGCAAAATTAATGATATATCAAACCACAGCTAAGGAAACAATATTAAACACATATTTCGTAATTTTTCAAAAAAAGTTTATATGTACGAAAAAAATACAACTATTTTAAAATTTGTTATTAAAGTTTTTCTTTTATTTCTACACGAAAAAAGCCACCAACCACCATTAGCCAAGATGTTATAAATGATGACCCTTTTCACAACTATACATATATTTATGGCTCAAAAAAAGTGATTTTCATAAAAACGCATTTAAAGTTTTCAAACTACTATTACCTTAATAGAAAAATTAATGACAGATTCTCTTCTCAATCGCTGACCATAAAGGACAAAAACGCATATTTCTACATCAATAACTCAAAAATCTCGTTTTCACACTATTTCTAATATCAGGATATTGAACATTCATGGTGCCTTTTTGCCAAAAAAAGGTTTTGATTTTTTCTTCAAAATAAGTTTTAAAAACTTCATAATTTTGAGCTTATTATGAAATTTATATTTTTTTCTCCAGGAGTTTCGGTCAAAAATGTAATTTTTTAGTACATTTTGGTGAAAAAGGTCTTAACAGATATCGACATATAATATCAAGTTATCTGATCATTCTACTCTATACTTTTACAATATTCGTTTAATCAATTTATGTTTATCTTATTTTCACAATATTAATCCAATATCTCTTATCTGTCCTTCAAGTCCTAAGTGTTTATCAATAATAAATACTTTGATGTATTTGTATGTCAGCTAACAAATATAAATAACAAAATTGCAACAGGCATTTTTAACAACAAAAATATTTCATTATTGTGTTGCATTTATTTTTCTTACCTGACTTTTCTTCTTATTTTATTTTCATATTTCTCAACTGACAGTGATTTAGTAGAAAGAATGTGGAATAATAAACTTTTTGGTAAAAACTGACAAAAGATTTACTTGAAAGTAAATGAGCTCCTGAACTGAAGGTAATTTGTTAAAATAATAAAAGAAAATATTTGCAGGTTTAAAGAAACTACATTTATGGATATGCTTATAACAATTTTAAAATAATGATTTAAATTTTTAAGTAAATTCTTATTTCTATGAAACTTTTAAAGAAAATTACTTAATAGATCTATCATTATACATAACAGAATATTAAAAATAACATTATAAAAATTTTAAATATTACAAGATAAATAATTTTAAATATGCAATTTTTGAACAATGTGAAGTACTACTAGTTATATATATATATATATATATATATATTTAATAATAAAAGTAATATACAATTATATATGTACACACTATATTGGAGTTAAGCATTAAATTCTTATAAATTCGATAATTTAAACACTCTTGTATTTTCATATGATAATGTTTATGGATTGCAGCCACTTTTACTTTTCTGTTTACTGCATTAAATGCATGAACATTTTTAAAAAATTTCTACTTGGAAATGAAATATGTCATCTGTAACATTTTTATACCACTCTAACCTTAAAATGTTGACAATCATCAAGGATCTCAATGTCGGTTATGAACTTTTACTTAAACAACTAATAAAGACTTGTCAATATTTTTGTTTTGTCTGTGCCATTCAAAATAAAAATTGAAATAAAGGTCGCTTTACTCTATATTCACTTCTAAAAGTAAATTTTTTTTTCAACATTATAAAAAAAAAGAAAAAAAAAATGCAATCGTAACTAAGTATTTTTTCAATATCTTTACAGTATAAATAAAGCAGAAAAAACATTTAACAAAACTTTTTCTGTTGTTTATTTGGCAACAACCACATCAACTCACTCTAGGACAAACAATTTTATAGTATGTGTGACAAATAAAATCAACAAATAAGTTGCAATTTTATGTACATATTTTTTCACATAAAGAAACAAAATATAAAACTGAAACGAAAATACAGCAGTTGTAACTTTTTTTGGAGGGCAAACTAAACAGGAAAAAATTTTGTGCTTTATGTTGTAAATTGGAATAAATATATTGTACAGTGAATGACAAAAGAAAAGTAAAAGAAACTATACTTGAAAAATTGATATGTATTAAAATCTGCTTAAATATATATGTATGTTCTTATTTGTATTTTTATTTGATAAGACTTAAATGTGAAATTCGCTCAAATAAAAAAAGTTTTGGGGATTTATTGACCCAAATAAATCTTGCCACGATCATAAGATGGTTAATTGTGTACTGGTCATGTGGCCACATTTAAAAAAAATATTTACACGATGCACGTTGTAGTAAAATATGTCAAAAGTAGCGATTAATTGAATTTTGAAAATCAATCTTTTGTAATAAAATTGGGTACAGAATAAAAGTAGACAAAAATTATGTATCAAAAGCAATAAAATCGTTGACCTTTTTTTTGTACTGAGCTATCAAAAATTTAGATACTGGAAAAAAATTAAATTTCAGGAACTTTATGTGTACTTTTTTA
The DNA here is from genome assembly GCA_932274085.1 of Protocalliphora azurea. Classification (NCBI taxonomy): domain Eukaryota; kingdom Metazoa; phylum Arthropoda; class Insecta; order Diptera; family Calliphoridae; genus Protocalliphora; species Protocalliphora azurea. The sequence goes on along the minus strand of OW026520.1, from coordinate 3,053,513 downwards.
ATTTTAAAGTTTCTTAAATCAAACCCTAAAACCATCAACTTTAGGTATTTTAGTGTGTTTTTCCTTAAGTTTTTTAAATATTTTGTTTTTTCACGTATTTTTATTATTATTTTTATTTATTATTATTGTTTTTTTTTTAATTTGTAATTTGATGGAACAAAATTAAAATCTTACGGATTGTTTGTTCTGATATTTTTCTGAAAAATGGTATATATTTAATAATCTAAATAAAATCGTGCGCATACATAACCTGATTTTATAAACTATAATTTTTGTGAAAAAAATCCTGTTGCTCTCAAGTAAGAAATACTTAAGGTATTTTTGTATCCATCATCGAAAAACGTGTGGTTATTTTGAGTTTGTCGTTCCGTTTATAAAATATTGAAAAATTCATCTAAGACCCCATAAAGTATATATTCTGGATCCTCGTGCAATTCTAAAACGATCTAGCTATGTCTGTCCGTCTTTTTGTCTGTTGAAAGCAGGATAGGACTTAGGCGTGACCAACTAGGAGGACGAAATTTACCTAAAATATTTCTCCTATATATAGACTGTCATAATTACAGTTTGTCATTTTACGCCCATATTTGTTAAAAAAAAGGTATACGTCATTGTAAACTTGGAAACCAAAAATAGATGTGATTAGCAGATAAAATATTCCTTAAGAACATATAATTTTAAAATATTGCACGTATAGGGAGAAGAGTTATATCAACATTTTATGGGGAATTCTCTTTTTAAGTTTACCCTTAAATCTCAAGTATTTAAATTTTTTCGTTATGATTTTTTAAACAAATTTTGATGCAATTATGCTAACAACACTTGTTGGAGTAAAACCGCAAAAATTAAAGACCCAAAATGGTTTCATGTGGTACCGGCAAGCACTCAAATTTTAAAAAATACAAAAAAAGTTTTTGAAAATAAGAAGTTGTGTTTCTTTCTTTTGATTGCTTTAAACACGGATTTTAGCCTATGCGTCCAATTTCTCTAATGTAAGCTACAGATACTTGCATAAATATGCCAACTTGTATTCAATCAATTTGTCGCTGACCAGTGTTGAATTATATTGTGGGCAAGTGGTAAAACCAAAATTTTCAAACCAAGAATTTTTTACAGTTTTTCTATTATAAAATTTGCATCGTACAAATATTGCAAAATAAGGAAGTTTATTTCCCTTGTAGTTATAAATCGCTTGAGATACCTCTCGTTAATGTACACTCAATAGTAGCGCTACAGGAGGTACCCAAACTTGGGGAGAAAAAACGTGCATGGCTCTAATAGGCGCCTTTTTCGCGAGGCACACTCACAGCGTAATTTCATTAAAGTACCACGTGGTGAAAAATGTTTTCCATATTAAAAAAAAAAATTAAAAAGCTTTTTCAAAACAGGCAAAGTTTGGATAGGGCTTGGAGGGGAAACTGTTGCAAAACACGCCTCCGATTTGCCTTACATGCATTTATGTTAAGATTCCTTTTGAAACCATTACAAAAATTTTGAATTTTAGAAGTGAAAGAATATTGCCATCTTTTTGGAAAATAACCCCAAAAATTTGGTTTTTTTATAATTTAAATTTCAAATTATTATAAATTATTATCGGATAGATAAATTTATATGATATATTTATATGATAATATTATTTAATATTTTAAATAGTGGATATTTTTAGAAAACTTTAGGGCCTAAAATAAGGTCAACCCTCTACCATGGTGCTCCTCTAAATCAACTGGAAAACACATCAGCTCTGACCTTGTAATATTTAATTTACATATCTGCATCGGTTCAGAAGTTACAGAAATATTTCTAAACAAAAAATCGTTTTTTGATCACTGTGTGCCATTTTAATTTTTTTTCCACTCACTGTAATATTACTTATATGCTTATTTACAAATAGTGGCCTTGTAGTGAAGGAATATCAAAAAGAAGAAATTTATGTGGAAATTGTTGACTATATAGATATAAGTTTATATGTAACAATGTATGTTTTTTTTCGATTTTTTAATATGTATGTATATTTGTTATGAAACTAAAGTAGGAAAACTTTAGTTACACGTCAATGCACATACGCAGACTATTATCACACAAAAAATAAATAAATTTATGACAGAGACAACACTTCAACTTTTTTTTCTCTTAAACTCATAAATATTCAAAAATGTAAAATATTCGTATTTTTTAAAAGAAAAACTAAACAAGAAATAAATGCGTTAAAGTGCTTAGAATACAAAATAATAAAAAAAAAGTTTAAAAATGTATGTAATATTGTCAAAATTAAAAAAAAAAATACAGGAAGTTCTAAAAGACACAGGTGTTTTGAAAACTAAAATTATATTGCTTTTTTTAATTTTCAAAGGGACTCTCTTACTTACTTTTATTTCTATATTTTATTTATCTCTTTAATTTTCATTTCTTTTCCTTTTAAATGCAAAACATTTTAGCAACATTTTTCTTCAATAAAATTCCAAAATTTTAATGATAATCTTTTACTAATTCTTCATTAAAAACACAAGAATTCTTCTAAAATTTTCTTTTATTACAATAATATCCTATTTTTTCTCTTCTCGCATTTTCTCTACAAACTGACTAAACTTTATTAAAATCTTTTATAATAAACCTAAAAATTTTGGAACAAATTTCTCAAGTTTATAGATTAACCTTTTTTCCCTCCATAACTCTGTAGAATTATTGCCAACATACCGACAACATGTTTAAAATTCAGGTTAGACTGTGCAGTAAATTACAATTGACCTTATTTTTCTACTGAAAATTGGCAGGGGTGAAAAGTATATGTTGAATGTACGAACAATTGTTTAGATTGATAAAATGCAGTTGAAATCGTATCTATAAATGAAAGGGGAGAAAAGGATTTTTTCTAGTTAATAAAAAATAATAAAATAGGAACACAAGCCAATTAGGAGAATAGTGTGATGGTGTAAATGTGAAGGGAATAACGTAAAAAAAATAGTTTTTAAGAAAAAGTGACTAAAATATTAAGATTTTTGATGAAACTAAACTAGAACAAATTAAAATTTGATATCAAATTCTTTTCAACATAATTTAATTTGAGGAATATAAAGAAGGCATCAATTATGTGTTATTTGGTTTACTATACTTTTTTTATAAAATTTGTTTGTACTAACTAAGTAATTACTTAAGTAAAATTGTGCGTTAAAAATCTTTTCTGAAATAAAAAAATTTATGTTCACTTTAAGTAATTTGGTTTGCAGTATGTAATTAAATATGAAAAATAGATAATTACAAATCATTTCTCTTCTACGACACATTTTGGAGTCACCAGAACCACAGCTTTATTTATGGACATTTTAAACTTTTTGACATGTTGTTTAAAAAATTAATTAAAAGATATAAAATTTTTATTTCAAGGGACATTTCATGTTATCAGAAATATTTTGGTGATTAATATTTAAAATAATATACATGCAAACAAGATAATTTTATAACTATATTTAAATTCTTGTAATACGTATTTTGCAAAAACTACTTAGTACATGTACTAAAGCTCCACTTTAAATTCCTGACATCAGCTTCCACCACATGAACGTACAAAAATATTATACAAAGTAAAGTTTTTTAACCCGATCCATTACCATTATATTACATAATTTTTAATATATATATAATTTTAACGTGCATATATTGCATTATATACTTATTTAGTTTAAGTCGATGAAGATGATGATGATGTCAAGAGAGGGATTTAAACAAAAACAAAAAAGTGCACTATATTGCATACATTTAACTAAAAATATGTATAAATACTTTGCTTGTACAGAAGTAAACTAAAAGTCATTTAAAAATTATAGAGGAATAATATTTTGTAAATAATTATGATAAAAATTCAATGATTATAGAACCCTCATTATTCAATAAGTTTTCCACAAAATTAGTGCCATTTTAATATTTTATTATTTTTTTATTTTGATTTTTATTTTTTATTTATTTTTTTTTTTTTGCGATAGCGAAAATATAGACTCCCAGATAAAATTAATACAGTATAAGGGGGCAATAGAACGATATAGGGCGGTAGCACTTTTCCTTTTAAGTTTTTTTCTATACTTTTCTTGGTCTCAGCTTTTTCTTTTTTCTATTATTTTCCTTTCCTGGTCTTTTCTATGAATTCTCTCTATATATTCTACGGAGGGACTCACAATGGACCTTTAAGATGTACAGGTACTCTTCTGAGTACTATGCAACCCTTCTTTACCTACCTACCTACGTACCTAAGGGGGCAATAAATATTTCTATTTAGAAATGTTTGTTTTTTAGTATTCTCTTATTTAGAAATTTCTACAATTATATTAAATTTTTAAATCACTTAGCAAAAATAGAATATAATCTGAAAATATTCTCCACACTTTATGCTATTCAGTGTTTAAGGGAAATTTAACAAATTTAAATAGGTTTTTGGTGATAAAGTTAAGTTGTTACAAACTGTACTCTGCAAGAGATCATAGCAAGTATAACTGTGTACTCTGGGAACAAATTCTTCAGTCAAAATAAGAAAGTCTGCAAGACGCATAATTAAAAAACTGAAAACCAGCTAAATTTTTTTATTTATGATATATTTAAGAGGACTCCAAATCTTAAAGAAGGTACAGAATTCTGTCTGTCAAATAAATATATATGCAAATGGATATATTACAGATTTAAAGAATTTTGGAAATCTTAAAAGTAGGTTTGGTTATATTATAAGTAATTTAAGCAATATGAGATATTAATTAACTATTGAATAATTTAGTTAATATAAAAATATTTATACCCTACACGCATAGAAAAAGTTAAACAATATCCATCTTAAAGTATACCAATCGACTCAGAATCAATTTATAAATCTATCTAACGATGTCTGTCCATCTGGCTGGAAGGCTGACTGTCTGGACGGCTGGCAGGCCGGCTGTCCATGCAAACATTGTGCACAAAGTATGGGTCGCAATTTTAAAGATCATTCAATGAAATATGGCACGTAAGATTTTCATGATACAAGGATGAAGCTCATTGAAATTGATTGTGATCGACCCATTACAAATGTGCCCCCGAATTAGAGTTTATTAAACTATCAAAAATGCCTTAAAAATAAAAATATTTTAAAGAAATTTGGTGTAAACAAGTTGTGTGGAATCTTTGTACCAAATTTTATGAAGATCGGTCCACATTTGACCATAGCTCCCATATAAACCCCTCTTCCGCAAATCACTTTAACGTGCATAAATCCCATACAAATGTTAGTATCAAGTTAATATTCAACACAAATAAGTTTTGTGTAAGTAGAAATAACAGTGACAAATTTTATGGGAACAGGTTCATAATTTGCCATAGCTCCTATATAAAACCACTTCCAGCAATCGCCCTAAAGTGCATAATATCATCTAGATATCAGATTGAATGCATCATTCTGTATTTGTATATTTTATTTTACATTAAGTAAAATTGGCCACAGGTGTAATATAAGTTTCCCTCCTAATTTTTATGCCCGTATATTATAGTCGGTCTTGAACAACTATATCTTTATTTCTCGTTTTATGTTATATTTTTATAATGAAAAGAAAAAATAATGACGAAAACGAATTTATAAAGAAATTATATATAAATATTAATTTTTGAATTTTCTATAATATTGAACCTACAAATATGTGCAAGAATTCAAAAGGCGGAATTTTGTAGTACTTTTTTGTTCTTCTAATGGTACTTTTTTTAATTTTCTATAATGGTGAACATAAAATCATGAAATTAATGATATAAGATTCTAAGTGTATGAGAATTCATAAGAAGAGAAACTTGTTGAACTTTTTCGTTCTTCTAATGGCACTTTTTGAATTTTCTATAATATTTAACGAAGAAACATGAAATTAAATATACTTTGTCCTATCTTGGTAAGAATTTAAAAGGGAGACTTTGTGATAATTTTTCGTTCTTCTAATGGTACAGTTTGAATTTTCTATAATATTGAAACTTCAAATATAAACTTAAAGATATATAGTCCTAAGTGAATGAGAATCCATAAAAGGGAACAATGTGGTGCTTTTTCGTTCTTCAAATGGTACTTTTTGAACGTTTTATAATATTAAAGATGAAAAAATTAGTTCTTTATTGGTACCCTACGTATCTTCTAAACGAAAAAGATAGAAGTGTATTTAAAATAATATTTTTCTTTATCACAAATCAAACATTACTTTTTTTTAATAAAATATTAAGAAGTTTGTTATTGTTAATGCCGAGACAATGCCCCAAAATTTTTAAGAACTTGAGAAATTGGGTTTCAAATGTTATGTAACCCGATTTTTTAATATATTTTTTAAAATATATTTCTTTACAAAATTACTACCATTTTTCCTTTTTCTTTATTATTTTATTTATTAATTTTTAATTATTTTCATTTTTTCATACTAATATATTTAATACTTTATTAGTAATAAGTAATTACACACCCACACACATGTATAACAACTGCTTTAGTTGTGCAGTTGATGTTGCTTGATAGCCAACAAGCAGTATAATTCTCATCTAGTTGATACATGACTAAGTATAAGTGAAAAAAGCTTCGTTACAGTCGAGGCGATTCAAACAAGACAAGAATCCGCCACATAAGTCTCTGATATTATTTTATATAATTGGAAGAGCGAGTGGCCTCGTGCTGCTCGTTCTCTTAGTAGAATATTAACCCGCAGAAGTGCATGGTAATAGTTGTTTGAGAAGTAGCTAGACACTAGCTTTAAGAAACCGAAGCTGCCACCTGAACCAGAAACCGATCCTGCCGAATACCCCTACCCGATTGACAGCTGAGAGTGACGAAGCCGAACGTATAATGTCGATCTTAATTCTATTACCGAACTAAGAATCTTCGAACCCGACGCTGCCACCTGAAACAGAAACTGATCCCGCCGTAAACCCGAACCAGTTTAACGGCCGAGTGTGTCGAAGCCGAAAGATCAAAGCCGATTCTATTACTAAACCGAGCCTACTATAGACCGATCAACCGAACTGATCCTAACATAAGCCGAATAAACGAACCGACCCCAATATGAGCCGAAAAACCGAACCGAACCTATTATGAGTTGAATAACCGAACCGATCCTAATATAAGCCATAGAATCGAACCGATCATAACATAAGCCGAAGAACCAAAATAAGCCTCGTTAAAGAAGATTGAAGACGACTATTATTAAGTCGATGGTAACCGAACTAAAGTTGTCAAAATTATTCTCCCGTAATTTTTGTATCTGAAATATTTTTGAAGTATTCAATAAAGAAACTATTATTAAACGCCCAGAAAGGGTAAATCAAACGTCATATTACTTAAAGTTTGTGGAGCCGTAAGTAGACCCCGGAGGCGACTAAGTTACCTCAGCCGACGCCTAAATCCACGTTATAATATATATCTTCTGAAGACACAAATATTGTTATATTATTATGTTTTTAAATAACTTTTTAGTTAGCTTTCCTATTTGTGTATGTGGGGGAATATGTTTTAGTGTGTATGTATGTCTGTATGTATGTATATATGTATGAATGTATATATGTATGTAAAATTAAACCCCAATGCACATAACCATGAACAACCCACAGGGTTTTGGTTTTTACTTACGTTAAAACCAACAAAAAATTAAAAATTATATGTGGCAAAGTAAGAGAAAGTGTGCGAAAGAGACTGAAACTGAGAGGATAATGATAAGAACTACTGACAAGATATAATAAAAAAACAGATTTTAGTAACGATGGCAACATCAGGCAAAGTAACAACGACTATAATAACAACAACGGCATCAGCAGCAGCACAATGACGACGACACACAAAGTGACAGGAAATGAGTTGATAAGTTAAAAAGTGTTCAAGTGAATAGATGGATGGATGCATTTGAATAGATTTTCATATATTGATAGACATAATGGCTGTAGTTTTTCCCAATTTAAAACGTGTAGTTGTTTTTTCACTTTAATGGCAGGTTTATATAACTAGAGAGAGAAAATTGTTGGAGTAAGTGTGCGGTAAGTAGGTTTGCTCCATTTAAGTGAGATACTACAAAAGTGTTTGTTATAAGCAGGGCAACTAAAAATATGCACTAAAAAGTCTTTTAAGTGCGTAAGAAATGTTCTTAAAATGAAATAATATGATCCTAAAATATTTTTTTCTGGTTAAATTTTAAATAGAAACACCTTGATTTTATATATATATATATATATATATATATATATATATATATATATATATATATATATATATATATATAGTTTTTGCTTGTTTATACTTTAAAACATGAAAATTATTAGGGAATCGGATTAGAAAAACAATCAAAGAGTATGTCACTAAAGGCAAATTATGTAAAAAATTATATTGGTTGAAAAATTTTCAAAATTTTTCTCCTGAAAAATTATGTTCTTTAGCTCTTTGAGACCCAAGCTGTAAAAACGTTATAAATTTAATAAGACTATTTATTTTAAAAAAAGTGATATTATTCAGTTTATACAGAATTTTTAAGGTTCTATGGGAACAAAATAAAAAAGGAGCTGTCACAATTGTGCATTTTGGGCGTAACTTAACAACGCATGTTTTATTCTTATCTTTGTGATTTTAATTTTCTAAAATAAAGAAATAGTAAACAAAAAAATATTGTGTTAGCTACGTAAATTTGTTAAGGACTTTTAAGTTTTATTAACTTAAAAATTTTTTTTGAAAGGCGCAAAGGCGAAATTTGCATTTGAAAAATCTCCTATTCAAGCAATGAATATATAAATATTATAACTTCAAAATACCTACAATCTCATGTTGTATTCATATATATGAGATTATTTTCATCAGATTTCTGAACACTATGGTTGATCCGAAAAACATTGTTACGAATCAAGTTTTAGTATATTCTATATTTATGTTTCATTTAGTACGAATTAGTAAAAAAATAATCTAAATTAGAGAAACAAAGTGGAAATAAACAGCAAGATATTTATAATGATACTTATCCAATAGATTACTGTGTATTTTTAAAAAGGCTTAGCATCAAAAACACAAAACTTAAAAATCTTATACACAGTTTTGAACATAAATTACGAAAAGTACTAATGTTAGAAATGACGCTATACTTTTACATTATTTAATTTTTCGTCTCAGTATGATTTATAATGTTTCGTTTTGCTTTTTGTTTTAATAACAAAATATTTTTTTTTTAAAATCGTGGTCTTTTTATATAGTTATAAGAAACTAACATTCCAAAAAATTCCCGGGAATTCTCGTAATTGATTTTTTCCTTCCCATTTTTCGGGAGAAGAAACCTCAAACCCTAGACATAATTATAATGCAGCCAAAAACTTTAATATCTGATTCATATAAAGCGACATTTGCACGGAATTTAAGTAAATTACACTTTTCTGTACAAAATACAACAGACTCAATAAAACAACGCGAAAAATAAGTTTTGGTGAATATAATTTAATGTGATTTTCATCACCATACATTAATATAATATTAAAAATTTTAAATTCAATTTGTTTCTATTGTTTCTGTATATTTGTTGGTGGAAGAATCGGTAGTACTTGCTTTTCATCATCGGAACGACCGAATTGTTATTGACACATCATCATCGTCTGAGGAAAAGTTAATATCAGACACACGCGTCGAATCTAATAACTCTTCACATTGCCATTCCATTTTCAAAACGTATACTTTTCCAATATAAAATAAATATCACATTTGTGAGTTTATGGGTTTGTATTGTTATATGCCCAAAACTTTTATTTTGTTTTTGTATTAAAGAATAATAATTTATAAAAAGTGTAAATTAATTTAAAATGAAATAAAACATTCAACTGATATTAAAATATTTCACTAATTGTTCAAGTCTTCAAAATGAGGTGAGACCACCTTTTTTAATTCTTCATTATTATTTTCTCATTATGTTGATTTACACTTTATTTTATAAAAAAAAGTAACATTTTAACAAATATTAATTAGTGTAATAAAGAGTATAATAAATTATACTCTTAAATATAAAACATGCAAAAATGTGTAATTTCAAATCCTAAAATATATTCCAAAATAAAGATTTTCTATGAAAACATAACAAAATACTTTTATGAGGTCAAAACAGGGAAAATTATGCTGTTATGACCGAAATATACTGTGACAAATCGAAGCCAAAATTCTTAAGATGATCTGAAACGGATAATTAACTAACAATTTTATTCATATAAAACCCAGGCAAAATATAATTTTGCATATTTTTGGTTGCACTGGTTATAAGTATGTAGGAATAAGTAGTATGTTCTTATATGTAACAGGAAAACGGATGCGGTTATAGTGCATCATCTACCCTGCATAATGCACTAACCTTTTATGTATTCAGGCATATTGGAAAATCTAGTAAATTTTTACTTAAAAGGTCATTTGAATTATACTGACACAAGTTTTAGTCTTTTTAAGTGCTTGATTTAAAAACTTGTATATAAAACTTTCACTACACTTTATATGTATGTCGCTTATCATATTAATTCATTTTTAAAAGAGATTCAGTTGTAATTTTAATATAGGCCGTTTTTATTAAGCTCTTTAGTAAGTATAAGAGAAAGGAAAGGGAAATTAAGTTTTCTAACATAATTTACTTACAACATATAAATGAAACTTACATTAAGCACTCTCAGCCTTTATGTTATACTTGTATTAAACACTGACCTTGTAGTAGTTTTATGAGCATTTAAAAGGTTTTAAAATAATTTTTATTTATCATACGCATAAGATTTCTTGTCTGGCTTTAGTACTTGATAGTGTGTACCTTTTTAGCGTACTAAAGGAAAAGTTTATTTGAATTACAACATAACCTTTACATGAAAATCTCATAACTGTTTTAAGATAATAATGTTATTTATGTCTTATATGTAGCATAAAGAAATAAATTGTATTAACTCGTATAAAAGCGTGTAAACCATAAAGAAATTTTTCATAAAATCATAAAATTTAGTAGTTTTCTTACCCTTTTTCAATACTTGGTAAGATTTATTAAACATTTATCTATATTTAAAGTGTCGCTGAAAAATTCGGAGTAGAACATGTGAAATTCTGCGGCGGAAAATAACTAAAAATGGATAAATCCATATATTTTTGTAGACCAATAGTAGTAACGAATGTTTATAAATGCTTGATATTAATGAGGATTTTATTAAAATTCATAAAGTGCATAAGTCCAATAGAGTTGCCAGTATAACAGAAATATTTGGCGCGAATAAGTTTTATACGGGTAGAAAACCGAGTGCAAAGTTTTGTCGCAGACGGTCCATAATTGACCATACCTCCTATATTAAACCTACTTTCGGGAATTAGGCGCATAATAAATCTGTGTCAATAAGAAAAATCTACATAAGTAGATTTTTTTTTAACTTTTCAAGAGAGCAGTTTATATTTTTTAATTTCCATGCAACTCCATAGCATAGTAAATATCTCTTGAAATACTTACTAGATTTTTGTAAAAAATTGTTGCATAGAATACAGCATAGATATAAAGAACTCAAATGTAATTTATATAGTAATATCATGATACTATTACGTATACATATATTTTACAGAAATACAATTTACACCATAAAATCTTGTAATAACCGGTCGACAATTGACCACAGGTCCCATGGAAAACCCCCTCCATAAATATTAAAAACGCGTGGTGTACGGTATCAAATAATCGGATTTGACCGACAACATGTTTTTTGCTTATTTTTTCGAATAAATTTGCTGAAATCATTAACAAAATCACATCAAAAGATCATCTTATTATAGTATTTTTATACGTCCTTTTATTTGTTCTTATTTGATGCACTCACAAGATAATATATTATTTTTAAATATGAATAAGCATGACATACATTTTATATATTCTAAAGTTTATGTATCAATCAAATACTGGGTGTTACTCTATTTATTCAAAAACGATTAAAATTTAGTATGAAAAAAACAAAATTTTTTTAAATATTTCGAAAAAGTGTGTTTATACACCTATGTACGCGTCTATGTTTCATTTGTTAAATATTTAAAATAAATTTTTAATTTTTTTTATTCAAAATGTTTATTACACTTACGAAAAAAAAGTGAAATAAATTGCGTATTTAAATGTATTTCTATGTTTTTATAACATTTTTATGTTTAGCATAAAATTTAGATATATATAATTTACTATATATAATTATGTTAAAATTTGTCAAATTACGTTTACATTAAAAATGTATAGAATTATTATAAAACTACATATTTGAACATTAGGTATATCATATTTTTTATTTTTCTATTTTTCTTTTTTTTTCTTTTTTTCCGAAAAAAAAAACACAGGGTACTACGTCATGGCCCATATTGCACTGATACTAAAAACCGTTTTCAAAAGCTATTTCGATGAAGAAATCTACTGTACTGAAAGCAATTTCTAAATCCATTTGATTTTTTTATATAATTAGTTTTTTTATTATTAATAAAGTTTATATTTTCCATATTCGAAATAAAAATTGTTATTCTTTTGAATATTCCGCTCAGTACCAAAAGGTACTTAATTATTTCCTTAATAACCATGTAAAAAAATTTTGTTTAATTCAGAAGATTTATAAACATCAGCATTTTAAACTGTTATAAATCCACATAAAAATCCAAAAACAAAACATTATTTTAAAAATACAAATAAAAATAAGAAAAGTAATAAAAATAAAAAATAACCAAAAATGTTAGTCAAGTAGTCAAGGGAAACAAGTAGTAGTTCATTAATAGCAAATATTTATGCGAGTGCGAAAAACAAATTTTCATTACAGCAAAAAATCAAATACTTCTTACCAAGAAAACCAATATCCCGACTATTAAAATGTACCAACATATCCATACATAAATATTTTAAAATTTAAATCCAGCAAACATTTGAAGTCAAATAAATAGCAGTGTGACAACAAATATTTACTTAAATATTATACCCTTCTTAGTAATGATAATATAATGAATTCCTCTTCTTCTTAATTAGATAAAAACTAAAAGCGGACACGTACAAAAAACATGTTTTTCGTCCGTCTTTCTGTCCATTTTAAACAATTAATGAAGCTGCTGGTCGCAATTTTTAAGACAAGTGGATGAAATTTGGCTTTATATGATGCAGGGACGAATTGTTAAAATTAGTTGAAGTTATTACCTATTAAAACTATACAAATTTTCTAATAAAATGGGTTTTCGACGTTCATTATTTGTTCCTATAGAATAATTTTTATAAACGTAAAAATGCACAGTGTCAAATTTTCATGAGATTCGTTTTTCATAAATTTATAGCTCATATATGAGATCTACTTCCAAAAATCATTGTAAAGTGCATACATTAGTATTGGTAGACACTATGTTTTTTGTACATGTAAGATTTTAAAAAGTATAAATTGTAATTTTAAACCTAAGTAGTTCCATTTCAGATTTAAGGAATTTTGACATTTGGTTACCGATATAGATAAATAAAGCTCAGGTTTCATATAAAAACTCTCCGAAATCGGTCAAGCCAAACTACAACATTCTTACAATCTTAAAGAATGTTCTGTGTTATGGCACTGACTTGGTCTTCCCCAAAATTATTCTTACAGTTCCAAAGAATGTTGTCAGTGTTGGCGTCTTTTCATGTTTGGAGCTAATATCGAAAATGACCTGGCACGAATAGCGAAAATAATATCAACAGATTGAGCCCTTGCGTTATATTGTAGTGTAGAAATGTTGGACAATTTTACATGACATACAAAAAAGAAAAGGAAAGAAAACCACAGCCAATATTGAAGGATGTAAAATGGCTGAAATGTGCGCCATCATTATCATAATTATAAAGGCTGGTTAAAAAGAGTGATAATAAGAAAGATTTGTAAGTTGTCATATATTATCTTTTATTCTTCTTTCTGAAGCTCCTAAATAACCCACAAAGTTCGACATTAGCTTACTTATGAAACTTGTTTTCTTTCAAATACTAACGAAGACAGAATTTATACAATGACAGTTTTGCCTGACATGGACAGGCTTATTCACCAATTTAAACAAACAAATTTTTAATTATAACTTTAAATTAATCAAAAGGCAATAAAAATAATGATTACTACAAAAAAAGTTTAACTGTAGTACAAAAAACATAGAAATTATATGATAGTACCGGGGTACCACGGGTATTGACTCCCAAAGGTGTCAACCTAAAAGTCATTTTAAATATAGACCAAGTTAATAGAATTGAGATTTCTTTAGGTTTTAAGCTTACAAAAGATAAAAAGATATTAAAATATGCGAGTATTTTAAAGTCAAAAAAGTTACCGGGTACCCGAGTATATAGTGTAGGGTTAAGAATTTGTCTCTAAAATTTTATATCAGAAATAAGTTTACGTTAATTTTCACATTTGATTTAAGAGCATGAAACATTTTGATTTTATGTTTGCTGGGAAAATTTATTCAAGTATTTAAATATGTGTAAGTATTGGTGTGATTAACTCAACACACATGCTGGCAAGAATTTCTTTGCATTTAAATGTTCGCTATAATATGTATGTCTGATTTGAATATTACGTGGGCAAAATATTTATATATTTGGTAAATATATAAATATTTTGTTTCTGCAGAGAATAAATAGTATAAAAAGAAGAAAAATGTGTGAAATTTATTCTTTCACTTTTCCTGCTTGAGTCTGTATTTTCGCCAGAAAAATTTAAATTGTATTTAATTATCTGTAAGAAATTTTTAAGAAATTAAAATTATATATAGTATTGTTGCCTAATTTAATTTCTTGCATAAAGTGTAAATAAAACTGCAATATTTTGACATTGATTCTTTCAAAACTAGAATTGATTGAAAATGGCTATCAGGGTAAAAACAATTCGACAATGGACACTGTTCTTTGCTTCTTTGCGGTGACTTCACATAAGAAAACAGTATGAACAGACATGGTGTAATCATCTTCACTGACGGCTCTAGACTTTTTGAACGAGTGGAGCAAGGTGCATGTTAGAGAATTGAATTTTCTAATGTCAGACGATCGTTGAAAAATTTAAACACTTGTCAACAATTTGGTAGCCATTCTTTAGGTTCACTGTCTGGAGTCATGCACAACCATTTGTGTAGGAGTTACTACAGGAGATAGGAGGAGTTTATCACTCACTTTCTCCGCTCATGTCCAGTGAACTTTTCCTTGGTGGTCTTGATGATCTATGTAGTCCGGATATTAAACGAATTTTGACTTTTTAAAAAGTTCAGAATGGTTCGTGGTAAGTATCTGGTCTTTTAATGTCTGATTATTGACCGAATGCGTTTAAAATTCAGTCGTTTCAAACTAACATAAACTACTCTATGAAGAAATTTAGAACCTCCATGAAATTTTTCAGCTAATATCCTATTTCAACATTAAGAAGGTAAATATGTCCCGTCCTCATGATTAGAAAATAATGTTTTTATTTTCTTTTATCTTCTTGAATACATCAAAAACTAGTTTTCAAAAAATTAGGATGTTTCCTATAAATTTTTAGATATTTCGAAAAATAAACTATTTTGAAGATAGTTGTTGTAGCTCCCAAAATTTTAAGTAAATTCTATATTCGATTTAGAAAGCAGAAGAACATAGCTTTTTAAGTATACTAAAATCGTTCATATCTTCGATGCGCTGACGAAAAGTACTACGTGTAATTTTTTAATTTTTTGTTTTATTATCGTACTCACCGCTACCATTGAGAATTTTTAAAAAGTGTCCAAAAAAGGGGATTTTTTGAATAAAAGGTGGCAACAAGCAGTTGACAATATTCATTAGAAGCTCCTTTAAATTTGATTATTTTATAAAAACAAAAAATATTGTATTTTAAGAAAGACTCTAAATTCAATTTTATTATTATTATTTAGAAATATTATTAACATAAAATTCTCTTTTTATTAATTCAACTTCTGTACTTTTGTACGAGACCTTCACTAGGACTCCAGTCTTTTAAATCTCTATAAATGTTGAACTTAAGTCTATTGGACAATTTATTTTTCATTCTAAATTCTTCGGGGTATTTTTTATATCTGTGTATTTTAAAATAATCTCAAAGTAATTAATTTTTTCGTTGGAACTAATACAGAGATATTTCAAACAACTTAGTTTATAGTCATTTAAAAAAGGGGCCAAAAAGTGGCCAGATAGTTGAAAGGGTGGCAATTGACGACTAAAGTCACCAAAGGGTAATGCTGATCGAATTTTGTACAGTTATTAGTCATACATTCAGTCACGAAAGCGTTTTTCATTACATCAATGGGTTTCGAAATTCCAAAAGGTCCTATGAGTAGATTTCTTTAAGAAAGAAAAAACCTCTTATTGTTTTCTGCTACACATAGGACTTTTTGGAGAACAAAAATACAAATATATACAAAAAAGTATATGTATACACTCAAAAAGTTTTTACATTTACTGATTTTAGTTTATTTAAAAAGCTTTCCTTTAAGTTAAAAAATTCAGTTATTTCTCAAAGAAAATTATTTTTTCAACTTTTTGTATATGTTGTTAAAATTCAAATATTTTATAACAACAAAGCTTTCATTTTTCAAAATATAAAAAAAACAAAAATATATTGTATATACATCATATAATATAAATACATAAATAAAGATAACATGATAATTTGTTATTGCAAATTATATTAAGGAAATATAATAAAATATATTGTTTTCAGTTAAGCGGTGTTTTGTGGTCAGATAAGAAGAATGAATGCGGAAAGTATTTTTAAAAATTGCTAAAACTTGAGTACAACAGCGTTATTCTAAATATTTGCTTACACATTCATTTTCATATTTCTATAGATAAGAAAACTTCAGACATGACAAAGAAATCACACTGAAAACGTTGCCGAAAGAAACCATCACTACTTCCTAGGAAGAACAAATTTTGATCATATTCTTTTTCATAATAAGAACATAAACATGTATGTGTAAAATTTAAGTAATATCAATTGTTAACATTATTTGTAGGTATTAAAGTATTTCGCGATAGTATTTAAAATAAATATTTAGAAATAAATAACAAATACCAAAAACTCAATTTTAAAGTTTTTTTATTATTATTATTTATTATATTATAAAGCAGTAATGTTCACTAATTTGGTAGGTAATTTTTTATAGCTTAAAATAAAGAAAAAAGCAATAGCTACTACTGTTTTGATAAGTTACATAATTTTAATTAAAACAACTGAAAAACAGTATTTTTTAATACTTTTGTTGGTTAGAAAATAAAGTTAAAAAATAATTAAGCTTTACATTTATTTTAAATGAAATATAAGTGGTCTGTTTTATAAATGAATTTATAATTGTTTTTAATGATTTGTGTGTTATATTTACTTACATAATTTTTTGAGTGTAGAACGTTTTTTAATTTCTTTTGCCATTCGCGATCGTAAAAAGATATATATTTTTTGAATAATAAATTAATAAATATCCTAACGAAAAATACAAATTAAAAAAAAAAACGTTGCGTATTTACAAAATATTTTTTTTTTTTCAGCGATATGTACTTCAAAAAATAAAAAAGTGATTTTTGTACATAATTGTATATTATACTTTGTTTAAAATAAAACGAGGTAGCAGTCTATTATTAAACTTAATAAAAAAAATCCTCACAGCCAAGACAGAGTATTTGATTTGATGTTTGATTTGGTACATACTTTGTGGAGCAAAAACAAAAAATGTATGGAAAGTTTTAGTAAGTTATATCAAATAAAATATAATAAGTTCTTTTATCATGATTTTAAAGTTGACATTTCTTATTTTCTTTTATTTTCGAAGTATTAGAACAAGATTTGAGAAATATAAAACAAGATTTGAGAAATATAAAACCTGCTCTAAATCAGTATACTTAAAGTTTATAAATTATATTGCAAATGGCACTAAAAGTATTTAAATTATTAAAAAAATGTGTAAAACATTTTCTGCAAGTAGTTAATCTTCGTTTAGAATTTTTAAAATTTTAAATATTTTATAAAGTGGTGCTTTACTTATGCAGCGGTATTCACATTATGTTGTGTATGAGGTTAAAGCTTAAGATGTTATTATCATGTGATACTAGATTTAACTACCCTAATCTGTCCCTTCTACAAATACTTAAAATTTAAACTGTTCGTAAATCCCAATTTCTCTTTTATTAAAAATTTGGGAAAGCTATAAAGCTACAAATAAAATACTTAAGTTGATTAGCAAGAAATTTAATGTAAATTTGGATAAAGCACATGTGATAAAATTAAATGGAAATAAAAACTAGGTATTTAAGATTATTTAATAAATATGAAATGTTGTGGTTTTAAAATATAATAAAATAAACGCCTATGTCATACCTATAGGAGAAAAATTGTTCGGAAAAAGCAATTATTCGCTTCTGAAGATAAAAACTTTTGTAATTTTGTAAAATGAAATTGTTTTCTTATACCATTATATATCTTAAATATTTAGAAGATTTTCACTAAAAGTAGTTATGGCAATGAGGGTAGATACTTGAATTCGAGAATTTTATGAAGAACGCACATAAAATTTCATAGCTCTGAGTGCTTTCTGTGATTCTTTGAAACAAACACCAGTCATTAGGCCTAGTGTACATTGTGGATAAATTTAATTTAAAAAATTGACCAAGACTTAAACAAATGCAAACATAACTTGTATTTATTATTTTATATATCAAATGGGTATTTTTTGAACAATAAGTAATTTTATCCTTATTATAGTTGGAGTCAGGTTACTTACTATAAATGGAGTAAATTTATAAAAAAAAATATAACAAATCCTTCCACTTATTTGAAAACTTTTCTGATTTGATATTTTTGGAACCAATTTTTTAAAATTTACTCTTTTTGCTATTAAAGGGTTAATTAGCTGTAATCAGTAAATTCAGAATATACCATTCCAACGTTATCTTAAAACCTAATAGATGTTCAAAAAATGTCCGAAACTTTTAAAATTACATGCTTAAATAAAGAAAATATGACAAAAATTTTTAATAAAATTAAAAGTTTTCGCGAATGTAAAGAGATGTAACAGTTATTTAAATGGATATTCCGGATGTTAGCATGTCTTTACTATATCTTGAAGTTAGTTTTCTTATAACGAAAATTTTGATAATGCGATTGAAATAAATCCATATTTTTTGAGCTGTTTTAATAATGATCCATCTCACTGAAATGAAAACTTTCAAATGTAATATTTTGGAAATTATATAAAAACATACTAATCTTTATTTTAAGAATGGTACATTTGCAACATTTTTTTTACTATAAAAAATACTAGTAATGACACTTGGTATACGTATGATTAACGTTGAAATTATCCACATTGTACATAGCATGTTCTTAGGATAGTTGAAAAAAAGTCTTGGAATAATTTTTTTTGTTACTAGATCCTAAAAGTTTTAGGAAACAAGTATTTTTTATTTCATTTAATAAATCAAAAAAGTATTAAATGCATCAAAGTTAGTATCAAAAGGAACTAAATCAAGTGATCACTGGCACAGACTTTTATATGAGCGTTTAAATAGATTTTCATTTGCATATTTTCCAATCAAAAGACTGTTGTTTTGCTTTATATCACATTTGTTAAAAAGATTTTAAATTGAAGACAGGATGTTAAAAAAAATTACAAAATTTCAGTTTACCATTAAAATAATTGTGCATTTTGTATTATATGTATCACTAATAAAAACTAATAATATGCACAAAAACTCAACTCTAACTTTTTTCGACCAAAAGTCTTCAACGAATTTTTTTATTGAAAAGTCTTTTATATTATTTCTGAAAAGAAGATTTTCAATTGATATGATCAAATTACTAGTATGCTTCATAACTCCAAACTTCAATAACTATAAGCTTTCAAAACAAAATATCTTTATAAATATCATTACAAATAATAATAATAATAATAATAATAATAATAATAATAACAATAATAATAATAATAATAATAATAATAATAATAATGTACAACTGGAACTTTACAATATATAATTAGTTGTGAGCAATTGAGCAATTAAGAATGAAAACTTGTGTGAAAATTAAAATTTTTCTAATATTAAAAACGTTGTATTTTTGGAACAAAAAGTGTTCTAAGTGTTTTGTGTTTGAAATTTGGGAAATATTTCCAATACGTAATATTTGCAGTGAATTTAATTGAAGTCGAAAATTTCAAATCTAATTGCTGTTCGCTTTAATATGAAATTACCCTTTATCCTTTTCGGGTATTCTTTTTCTGATTAAATTATAGTATTTCTGGATAATTTAAAATATTCTGCAAAAAACAAAAAATATACACACTAAAACGTATTTTGCAACATATGTGTAACAAGATACTATTTTCTCTAACTTTTTCTGTGACTCTCATTTTGATTGCTTCATAAACCTTCAAAAAAATATGATAACTTTCAAGTAAAAATATAAAATTTACACTAAAACTCATGAATGTTTTAAGCCGAATTCTAAAGAATTTAGAACATAGTTTCGTTACTTAAAAAAATACAATTATATGTTTTGCCAAAAATTTTCCAAATTAGTATTAAAATTTTACCTTGTATAAATATAAACAATTTATTATTCCAAGGCACATATTTCACTTTTTTGTTTTTTTTTTTTTTTTTTTTTTTCTTTTGAGAATATCGATATCAAAAGTAAAGTAGAAATTCCAACTGCGAATATATGCAGTCATACATTCATGTATTATTAAGTAGGAATAATTCAAAACTCTCTGGAAATTAAAAAAAAAAAAAATATATACACATTTAATGTACAAACATATATAATATGTACCAATGTATATATCTAAGCAATGTTTAAATTCCATTGCAACAAGATTTCTAAAATTTATTTTATTTACTAAGAGGTTTCGAATTCCCTCACGAATCAATATATATTTTTAAAAATTTCGCGTAAGTCATATATTGTGAATAAAAGACAAATCAAATAAATAAAAATAAAAGTAAAGATATATATATATATATATATATATACATATTTGTCTGTACTTTTTTTGGCATATATAAAAACAAATTAAAACCAACAAATTTATCCCTGGAGATATACATAAATTGTTAAACGTATAAAAATACTAATAAAAATTTTGTCTTAAAATGTTCTTTTTTCGTATTAATAAAATTTTAAATTAATTGAGCTTCAAATTTGCTATAACTTTTTATATCTTTTGTTTTTTTTTTTTTTTTTTTGTGTTTCATTTTCCTTTTCTTTTTTTCTTATAAGCAAATAATAATTTTCCCTTTTGACAAGATGCCTCAAACAAAAGGATACTGGTTTTGTGTATAGTCGGGTTTATCAGATTCGTATGTGTGGAAATATTTGCGAAATGTAAATTACAATGAAATTTATTTTAAATGAAATCACATGAGGTTGCCTTTTCTTTTTATTTATATTTTTTTTTTCGTATCAGGATCAAACAAATTTAAGCTTCATCAGAGAAATGTGTGTTTGTCTGTTTGCAAGAGCAAAATAAAGGGAAATGAAAAATTAAAATATAAAAACGATATTAAAATCATATATGGTATACTTTTTTACTTTTTAAGACATTCTCTTTTTAACGACAGATCTGAAATAAAATAAAAAAAAGCAGAATATACTTCTTAGGGTTTACTTTAAAATATTTAAATACCAAACATTAATATATTTATTTGGCTGATATAAAAAATGAAGAAATCTTTAAAAGATGAAAGTGTTCACTTTTTTGTCAAAATTTAAAATCTTCGACCATCTCTGTTGTTGAAATTTATATACCGTTTATACCAAAATAAAAACTCTTAACTCTTTGATAAACCAAAATCCAAAAACCAAATCGTTCACATACCCAGTTTTCCCTCCATTTGGCTTTTGTTGACACTTATTTTTAAGAAATTTTTACTTAAGTACGTTTTGCTATATTTTTAAAATAGTTTAAACAATATTTTAAAAATAATTTATGAAAATTTATATGAGAAATAAAATTATTCCGAAAAATAAAAAATTTATTTATTATTTATAATATATAAAAGTTTACTGCTCTGAAATCAATTAAACAGACTGTATCATAAGTATTTCGTTCAGTAGTTTTTATTTGGTTTTCAACAAAAACTGGACGAAAATAATTTTTGATTTGCCAGGAAAAACTAAAGAAATGATGTAGTTTTTTCAATCAAAAACCGATTGAAGTCAAAAAAAAGTACTAATTTTTGTTCGGTGTAGACTAGATATTACGAGTGGAATAACTTAAAAATATATATTTCTGCTATGATCGTTGGGTCAAAAAGTAAATTTCCTAGAATTATGATACAATTATTTGAATAAAAAGACGTCTGATTGAGTCCAGAAGTCGAAGAAATTTTAAATATGTTTTTAGATAGATTTCCGTCCTAAAAATTGAATTGAAAGAATCACATATCTTGATAATAAAACTAAAAGATCCAAAAAATTTTGAAGAATGAGCAATTAAACACCCAGATGATTATCAAAATTTGAAGATTAATAACATCGGAGAAAATTAAGTCCCCTAAGAAACCTATTAAAATCAATCTGCAATGCTAGTGTTTGCACTCTGTCCCAATATCTGAAGAAAAATTGCACTATTGCGACAATTTAAATAATATAGTAAGACATCTGAATATAACAATTTATTTCGATAGAAATAATAAAAAAAATGGGACGATTCTCGAATGTTTAAGGAAGTTTCCCCTACTTATGTATTGATCCAATGGTACTAATTAATACCATTATGTGCTAAGAAAATTATCTTGAACAAATCATTACAATTTTACCAGCTTCTGGGAATATAAAATTGAAGACATTGCTTTACAGCATATATTGTTACCAATCTTATGTTTATATATAAGTACTTACTTATTCAAATTTGTCGAAAAATTGTTTAAAACATGCAGTTTCAAGTTATAGATGGATCCGCAAAAAGCCCAGACTCAAACTAATTTAAAAATGTGTGCTTCGCATTAAAAATGAAATTGGAAACATGGAACAGCAGCCGAAGAGTATAAAGATAAAATAGAATGAAATTTTAGCTATTGTGAACATTTTTTGGAGAATATGACATATTATTTTATGGATTGAATTATCGGCAACATTAACTCTTTTTAAAATATATTTTTTGAATTTTTTTTCTAAGGTGGAGCAAAACTAAACAATGTTTATACCCACCATATAAACAGATGGGGGATATATTGAGTTTTTCCTCCACAAAATATATATATTCTGGGTCTTAGTAAGGTTCTAAATCTATCTAGCTATGTCCGTCCGTCTGTCCGTATGTTTGCCTGTGTATCTGCCTGTCTGTCTGATGAATGGAGGATTGAGCTTGAGGCGGACCACCTAAGGAGATAAAATTTTAGCTAAAATATTTATTTATATAAGGTTTGTTTTGTATTGGAAATGGGAAAAATCGGTTCACAAACAAATGAGCAAAATATTAGAAAAACAGGGTGTCCGTTGTAGCTCCAGTTCATACTTATTCGCTAATATATCTTGAAGAATAGAATAATACAAATAATTCAAGTATCAATATAAACTCGAAAACCAAAATGGACTTGATTCGCCCTCTTTACCACCCACCTCCTATATAAGGCGAAATTTTAAATTAGGATGACGCAGAAAGTTGTATATATAGTGCGTGCAATAGATTCGGCCAAGTCAAATATAACATTCTTACTTGTTTATTTTAGCAACATCTCCATTTTTACAATAACTAAATAAATTTTAACTAATCTTGAATTTTATTATTTTAAACAGAACCCTAAAAAATTTACACTGTTAATTATTTTTATATTACTTTACTCGTTAAAAAGATAGTGTCTCAAATGTAAATAGTCAGAAGAAAAATATTCACTTTTGCTCCATAGTGTACATATAGTAAAAGTGGATGTATGTATATTTGTTACAATATTATGTTTGGCTAGAATTGAAAATGCCACTTAATTTTAAGTAAAAACAAAAAGTTTAATGTTATTTTAACCTTACTATATGTCTAAACAAATATATTTAAAAATAGAATACATAGTATAATAAATTTTAGTTTCCTTTGACTTATATATCTACATATACATTTATATCAAAACTCATAGAATAGAAATTTATTTTGTATAAATGTAGTTGGAATTATTTTTTTTTCTTTTTTTTGTGAATTTTAATGTGTTAATACAATAAACACTAAACCTGTGATCTTAGGTATGAGTAAATACAGTACTGGATAATATTAAAGTATAATCAGAATATTGGTAATAAGAGTTCTACACCTAAGCGAGAACAAATAATTTTTATTTTTTACGAGTATTTGGCTCTGCCGATATTTTACTTTGTAAAAAAATATTTTGTAATAAAATCAAAATATTTTTGAAATAATTTTGTTACTTCTAATCAGTTGGTCCGATTTGCACAAAATTATCCTAGGATTGACAGAGTGTGTTCGAGTTTAAATTCAGACCATCACTTTTTATCTTTTTTATCTTTACCAACTCTTTCTAAAAAACCAGTTAAAAAACTAATTATTAGTGTCCACCGTAACTCCCGTTTACACCTTTCTGTCGATATCTTTTACCATAGAGCATCTATATAAACGAAATTTTGCACAAATAGTTCAAGGATCAATATAAATAATATAAGGTAACATCAACTATAACATCAATATAAGGTGAAACATCAACTAAATTTTGTACAAATAATACAAAGACCAACAAAAACTTGGTAACAAAAATGGGCGTGGTACGCTTTATCGTGAAATGAATCCAAGTGTATTATACTTTTCATATGTATATTATTTTTGAACATCAGATGAATCCAAGATATCATTCAGCAAAAGTAGATATCCAAGATATCATTTAGCAGTGGTAGAAGGGATTGATGACGCCTTTCCGTAAAGAAATTTTGCACACTAAAACACTTATTGAACAACTCAAAAAATTTTGAGATATAAGCAAAGTAATATACAAAAATAGTTTTCTGTAAATTTTTTATAAAAATCTTTATTTTTGTATAAAAACAATATGGCTACTTCTGTATTTAATTCGTATAATCCTTTCAGCATATTTCCCTTCGAAATCCAACGGACAAGCATAATTATGTATTCCGAAAAATGGAAAACATATATCATGTATAATAATTCCATACATATTTTCGGTCGCCCTCGAGGAGCAACTGGCTCGCAAATCTTGATTTAAATTATATATATGCCCTTCTACTTGTTCTAACACTGATGCATTAATACTAACAAGATAATACAATATGAGTAAATATCATATAAATTGTAAGTGTCTTCATTATATTATGAAGTTTATGTATCAGTCTAATACTGAATTGTATTCTATTTATTCGAAAAAAAGGAAAATCCAAGAAAATAAAATGGTATAAAAAACTAAAATTCTATAAAATCGTGTCTTTAAAGAAAATTTTCGGTGAAGTTGACAGATTTTTAAAACTATTTTTGTATCAAGAGATGTAAATTAATTATTAAGCAATATTATGCAAAAAAATATGGGTTTATAGCCCTTATAGCATCCATGCTGCAATTGTATATAAAAACTACCATTTCTTTTCAAAATTATTTCATTTATCATAAATTAAGAAAAGATTTTCTTATCTCAAATATAAATTACTAAAAAACTTTTTTAAATTTAAATAAAATTTTCTAATATTTTGATTACTGACTGTAGTTAAAGACAAACTAATATAAAACAAAACTACTAATATCCCTAAGAGTCCTAATTCATAGCACAAAAGCAACAACAAGTTTGAGAGTGAAAATTTGAAAAATGTTCTCAAAAATATACACATATACATATGCTTATACACATCTACATTCTAAACAAATCTTATACGTATAAGTACATTTGTGTTCAATTATTGTTGTATTTTGCAATATAAATTTTTTTTTTCCTATATATTTGAATTTGTTTGGTTTCATATATAGTTTGTTTGCGGTTGTTTCATTTCATTTTATATATGCACGTGTATATATACACACATGTATACATATATATATATATATATATATATATATATATATATATATATATTTCTTTTTTGGAAAAATATTAACAATGAAAGACTTTTTGTTCATGTATGGTTTGAAAACAATTGTTGTTTTTGTTTTCAATTGTAGTTTTTGTTATTATTGTTTTTTACTACAAGTAAATGGAAAACAATAAATGAAATTAACATTTAACATGTTCCCAGAGTATGTGTGAGTGAATAAGTTAGTTTTGGTTTCCTTTGTTTAATGTATAAGTTTGTATATGAAACAAGTTTATATGTGTGTGTGTTATTTTTTATATTCTTTTATATAAATGCAAAATATACTCAATAGCTTTTCGTTAAGTGGCAAAATATGAAGTAGCACTCGTTTTGTGTAAAAAGTGTTATGCCATAATATTTTGAGTGTTTTTTATTTTGCTTTTTATATAAAAGGATATATTTGTACTTTTTGTATACATATTTTGTAAACTTTAGTTTCTTTTTTTTTATCTATTTGAGAAAAAAAAAGTATTTTATTATTTAAAAATTGCAACTTAAGAGAATGTATTTATACAAATTTTTGTTAAAACTTTGATTTTTTTAATAACTTAAGGCAATTTGGAAACCATATGTATTTATTTTATTATTTTAAAAGTATAATCTAACTTTGGTTAGAAAAGAATTAAGAAGTTATAATTCAAGTTATTTTGTACAAAAGTTTTATTTTGAATGAAATGCACATTTTTCTCTTTACCTCGATGCTTAAATAAATAAAACGTAAAATGAAATATGACGTACAGTCAGACGTCATGTTTCAATCAGAACCTACAGTTTTGGTCTGATTCTAAAGTTAATTAAATTTGTATCATTGCACAAAGTGATCCCTTCTATAAAAATGTATAAATTTTAGCTAATTTATTTGTTGCGAAATTATAAATAAAGTAATTAAATAATATAAAAAATTGGTATACATTTTTGTTGTATTTTATATATGTATGTATCGTGTCATAGTGTCCATGCATATAATGACGATTTGGAAAGTGTAATAATGTTTAAGAGAAAAATGTCATAAAACTTTTTAAACTAGACGAGAATCCTATCCAGTCCAGAGTTAGAACTATTTTCCGAAGAATCTGATTATGTCCAGAATGTTTATTACATAATGTAATAATTTTCATAACAGAAAGACACTTTCAAAAGACTTATGTATGTTTATGGACTCTAAAAGACTTTCTTGTGTCTTAACGTTCATCCACATTATCACATTTGACGTTATGACATGCAGCCATCTCTTGGAGTATTTTATATACATAAACACATATTTACTTAATTTTTTGGCTAACCTCGTCCCATTTATCAGTGACCTTATTTGTGCGCTTCAAAAAATAAAGAATATAATATTTCCGTGCCAATCTGCGCAATCTATGGTTCTAGAAATCAATACATTAAGACTTTGTTTGAAAAGATAATTTTCATGATGTAATAATGCCACAATTTCCATCATAAAAATAGATATATCTAAAAGAACACCAAAATGGTTTACAATCTATCTAAATACTAAAATGGTTTACTCACCAAATATTAAAATATTCAACGAAGGCTAAAGAAACTTTTAAAATCATTTGTTTGTTTTGAAATTCTCTACATAAAAATTAAATATGTAAATTGTTATTTATTTTTAAAATATTTAATTAAAGGAATTATTGATCTAATTAAAATTTAACATAAATCTAAAAAAAAATATGAGAAACAAATATTTTATTGTTTACTTTAATGAAAACAAAATGTACTGAGATAACAAAGCGTAACTAAAGAGTAACTTCCTCCTATAATAATTTTCTGTTTCCAATATGATTTAAAAATAGTATTCAATGCTGAATTTAAAATAGAGTATTTAAATTCAGCGTCAATTTAATGGGCTATCAGCTGTTTCTAATCCTTTTGATACTGTAATTCCTATTGTTTCAATATAAATTAATTTTTTGAATGTGACTCTATCAAAGAAGAAAAACTGCTTTTGAGAATTGCTTCCAAAATTTGAAAGAGTGTACTGACTCTCATGGAAAATTTTTTGAAAAATAATAATGCCATTTTTAGTTACAAGTATATTTGTCTAATATATTTTTCGCAAAATAAATATACACTTCTCCTATCATATCTTTAGGATATGAACTTAAGAATATACAAAAAGTTCCAGTTGAAATATGAGAGGAACAATTAAGTCCTCTTTATGGTGTCTGATTTCATCCACAATAAAGAGTATATCTTTATCGGTATATCTATATCATATATACAGCTAACATATCCTATAAGACCTTCCGGCGCTGGTACAATCTGTGTGTAAAATTTTGTGTAAATCGGTTCAGCCGTATAAATGCGATTGATACACATACAAAAAAAAAAACAAAAAAAAAACTTATACACAGTGTACGTGTAATTCGATCCGACCAGTAGTTTTAGAAAATACAGATTTGTTACCAAACTTTTTGCTATAAGCCCCACTGTGTTATACTTCAATTTTATAATATATATGTGCAGATATGATGATTTGTCTGAAAGCCTAAGTCCTCTTTTATAACTTTCACCATAAACTTCAATTCGATCCGGCCATTAGTTTACGAGTGTGCTTGTTTTTTTTTTTTTTTTTTTTTTTGTTTATTTACAGCCTAAACGGCTGAACCGATTTTCATGAAATTTTACACACAGATAGTACCAGCGCCGTAGGGTCTTATAGGAGATAGTACCAGTTCCGGAGGGTTTTAAAGGCTATGTTAGAAATGTCGGAACTTGATTTTATGTCACGATCACATTTTACGTTCACTTAAAAAAGAAACCTTTGTGGGAACTATTTTGTACGCAAAGGAGTATTTCAGTAAAACGTTGTAGAAATCATTTTCATGTCAAATATGGGTAACATTTTTTAATTGTTAGTCACTGGTGTATTTTAAAAATGTGTGAAAAATTCTTCTTTATGATCCTGATCCTTTAGGAGAGCCTAAAAATGTTTACGGATAGTACAAAAAGTGAAAAAAGGATTGCTTCTAAAATATACCTTTTTTGTTTTCAAATGAACTTATTTCGAATAGTAATGTTTTGTCGAAAGTTCACAGATTTGATTTCCTTGCAGCAAAAGTATCATTTTGTGTTCTTTTTTTAACAGTTTTCACCTCGCAAATGCCCAAGTAAACAAAATGTACCACATTTACATCGAATTTATTTTTGAATTGATATATTTAAGTTTTATTTCTTTCTCTACGTGGCAATAATATATTGGGGTAAAATTGGATTTTTGAAGAATATTTTTTTGCAGTTTTGCTGAAGATATAGTAAGTAATTTCCTAATCACCGATGATATGAGAATATTTAGGAAAATTTAATAAAACAGATAAAAAGTAGTAAAAGTAATAGAACGTAGGAAGATTGGTAATAACTTAATAAACTCCAAAGCAATACGATTATAAAGTCCTAGAATAAACATGTACCATTATACGAGTATTAGCTTATTAGAAGAAGAAAATCTTGATTTAAAAATCTCGGAAATAGTGGATGCTGTAAAAATACATACTAGTTATGATAAAACTCATGCAAATAGTCTGTACATTTAAAGTGTGCAAAAATTATAGCAATTTGATACACCTATGAATTATATTATTCGATTGTTTTATTTTTCTCCATTAGTTTTATCAGTTATTACCTATCTATTTTAATCACTTACTTAAATTATTATATTCCAGTACCTCATAAATACAAAAGAAAAAAAAACGCTAAATATCATTAAATATGTCATTTTTAAATGCTTCACTTTACCCCAATATTACCTATTTCAGTTGAAAAAACTCCAAAAACTAATACTCGTATCAAAAGATAAATTAATCCTATTATTTTTATGCAAATCTTTAGACAACAATCCATTCAATAAAACAATTCTATTGTAAGGTTCAAAAGATTATAGGTTGGTAAAATTGATTTGAGTTATGCTTAACCTTGCTCCAATCTCTTCTGCACAGAAAAAAATATTTCAAATAGTTTTTTAGTAAAATAGTTACTTAAAGTTTTATTGAAATTTAATTATTTTATTAATTAATATAATTAACTTTCTAATTGGTTTATAATTTTTTGACAACAAATCGACAGATCTTAAAGATATATAAAGACAAAAGAAAAATTTATTAATAAAAAATATAAAAATAAATTAATTTTAAGTTAATTTCCAACCATTTTCCACTGTTTAAGGTCATTAATATGAAATGTGTACACGATTGCTCAGTGTTCGGAAACGTGTTTAATAATTATTATTTGGTATGTATGAATTTAAAATATTTAGTGAGATTAAATAATAATTGTTTCTATATTTTTATTGATTTCCATTCATTGGTACTGATGTTTTCTTTTTTAAAGCTGTTCTATGTAAGCTTATATATATGTAAACGGTCAGTTCATATTTATTTATTATTTTTGACGATTTGTTCAGACATCTGCCATATTACTTAACGTTTTATTGGTATATCGTCCTAAGTCATAGAGACACTCAGATACTAAAATTTATCTAGAAAGAACTATTACAGAAATATTACACACATTCGAACTGCCCTCGTAGTTATATGAAATGCAACACTATTCCCATCAATTATCACCTATTAATAGACTACTGTCAAATTTTTAGCAAGTGTCGTCATTTACTTTGCGTTTAACAGCTGTTCAAAACGTTCAACCTCGTGTATTTTTCAAAAAATGGAAAAAAATGAATTTCGAGTGCTATGAACATTTTATATAAGAGTATAACACCAAAATTTGACGAAGCTTAACATAGAGTTTCATCTCTGCATCTGATATATATATATATATATATATATATATATATATATATGTATATATTATCAGCTGTCTTCGTATTTTTCATATTTTTCTAAAAACAAATAATCCTTTTACCTTTCATAAAGTCCATTTGATCCTTTATTTTGTAAATTTATGATAAAATTAAAATTACATTATATTTTTTCCATTATCAAACTTTAACAAATGGTCATACTAATCTTATTACCAAAACAACAATTGAGTAAAATTTACAATAACAAAGCAACAACATAATACAAATGCTGCTTTTATTATTTAAAATCTCAACGGAAGTGTTTACGAAAATGAAATCCAACAAGAAAACAAAAATTTTAACAAATTTTCTAGAAAAGATATATACATATATATAAAGATAACAATATAATGAAATTTTCTTAAAAAAGGATACGAATACAGTACAAACGAACACTAATATATTTATATTTATGTAAATAAAATGTATAAACATGGATCAAATCTATAACAACCTGATGCAACCCTGTTATTAAATGGTACATGAGCCATCATACACTTTCTTGCTAAGAGTATTTAAACAAATTTTTGTTTAGATAATTCTCGTTGTATTTGTAATATTTTTTTCTTTTTTTTGGGTTAACTGTCTATTGTTTTTATTGAACAGAAATTGTTGCTGGTAAAAGGTAAATTGTGCATAAATTTAATATCTTTATACATAATGGATGTTTAGATAATAATGAAAGGACAATAAACAGAAAAATATGTATAAGAAATTTTAATGTGTTATCCTTGTGTTATTCAAAAAAAATTTTTGTCTTGTTTCTCTATTCTTCCTAGAATATATCAACTTATTTTCCCATTTTTTAATAATATTGTTGCTAGAAAATAAGTCCTTTTTGATGTGGCAACAAAATATAATAAATATATTTTTTTTATGCTAAGATAAAGGGATGAAAGTTGATGAAAAAAACAATATTTTTTTGTTATTGTTGTGGTTATTTCAATCCAATTAAATTGGTTTTCTTGTTTATAATGCAAGAGGAATTAAGTGATAGAATAAAATTATATTTAGATAAGTAAATGATTAGTATGGAAAAAATGAGGATAATTGGCAAAATTTATAGCAATTGTAACAAGTTTTTTATACGTCTAGAAAAAACTATTTCTAAATAGAAGTTGCCAAAATATGATTTTTTATATTACCACAATTTTGTTTGTTGCCTACTTCATTTTAAACTTAAAATACCGTCTATGTAATATGAAGTATAAACATTATAAAAAATAATACATTTAAATAGTTTTAAGAAATTTTCAATTTATTTGTTTTCTTTAACAAAAAAATAAATGTTTATTTTCTTATAAAATTTTTAAATTAAAATTTTGTTTTCAATAAATAATTCAATTTATTTACTTTTTTATCTGTACAGTATACACAGAAAAAAGTTTGTACATAAATATAAAAATTTACTTTCATTGATTTCAGTTCATAATATTTAAGCATAATTTCTTAAGCATTAAAACTTTTTTTATATTTTTTCAAATGAATCAAAATTCAAGAAGACTGAAACAATTGTATAAATTTTCATTGACTTTTTCAATTTGTAAAAAAATGTTTGTGAAATTTTCTTCGGAAAATTTTAAGTTTTTAATGACTTTTAGCTACATTTTGGGAACAGAACAGAAGCGCTTTTTACAAAAATGGTATGTTGCAGAATGCAAGTAAAATTATACAACAGAGTTTCCTTTGTATTTTGCCATTTTAAGGCATTTGTTATTAATATTGCCATGTATAGCTATTTTCATTTATCACTTGTAATCAAAACTAAATCAAAGATTTAACAAAATTTTTGCAAAATTCCTAAAATTTTAATTATGAAAAACTTAATAGTATCTATGAACATCTTTTTTCTCTGTGTAGCAAAAATTACACTTTTACGTTTTTATTGTTGCATCAATTAAAAAAATAAAAATAAATGAATATGTAAAATGTTTAATATATTTTCTTAAACCACAAGTAAAACATTAAAGCTTCAAAGGACTTTGAAGATTTAATTAAATTTGTTATATCTAAAAGAAGCACTACATATGAAATTAAATTATTATATTCAAAATATTATATTCAAAATATAATAATGAGGAAATTAAAAATTATACATTTAACATTGCGGTTGATTGTTTGACATTTTTTTTTTATTTTCTTACATGTGAGGAAATTCATAATTTTCAAAATAAGAAAGAGTCGTAGTACTGCTGAAGGTTTATTCATTTAAATCGTACAAAAAGTTCTCAGGTTTTTCTAGGGGCCTTATTAAAGGTGTCATATTAATATGCTTATAAAAAATCTGTACTTAGAAAAGATAATTTAAAAAGGGATAAAGAGTCAAACACTATAAAAAAATGCAGGCACCCGAAAACGTTATTTTTCATTTTTTAAAAATATCATTACTGATTAATTTTTTTTTTTTTCTCATTTATTTTAAAAAAATATCTAAGAATCTTTATTTTTTAATATAAAAATCCATTATGATGAAAATAACTTTTTTCAAAATAAATATCAGAATGAAAAAATTAAAAAAAAAAAAAAATGTTTTATACATCACCTTAGGTGGTTAGGGTATTACGTGTTTGTGCTAATGTTTGCAACGCTCAAAAAAATATTTTTACTCCCAATTCAAAGTATACTGTTCGATTCAAAATCACTTTCTGATTCGAAAATTAAAGCAACAAAAAATTCGGAGAAAATTTAAAATAAAATTTAGTTGTTAACCGAGTCATATTTCGCATTTTTCATATAAATTTGTATTAAAGTTTGCAGACCCGCATAATTAAAGTGCACAAATTCACATAAATATTATTATTCACATAAAAACAATGTAATATTCTATATTCGTATATTTTATTTTGCACTAAATAAAAGTATTGGCCCACAGTTGGCCACAGGTCTAAAATAAAACCCATACACAATGGCGTAGATTATAATATGGTCGGTCTTAACCGAAAATATCATTGTTACTTGTTTAATCATACCTTTGTTTTTACTTCAAAAAAATTTTTATTATATTATTTATTTGAATTTAGTATGTATTTTGTGAATATATTTTAAATAACTTTGTTATTCAATGAAATTTTTGTTGTTTAGATTGTTTTTCCAATGTAAAAATTTAAAATAATTTTAAACTTTTACGGTAAATATTACAAACGACTTTTTACTTCTTGCTTCAAGGGAAAACAAAACAAAGAAAAAAAAAATAAATGCAATGATGAAAATAAAAAAGATCATGATATATTTTTAATATTTTTTAAATATTTATAAAAGTCAAAACTAACGATATTAGTCTATACTTTCATCCACTGTTGCCAAAATCTAAATGGGAAAAAGTGTTATAATTTAAAAAGTGAAATGCTAGCAAAACCAATGAAAAGTATGCTAAAAAAAAGTGCTAAGGACAAACACGTTTATATTTGTTAAAATAAGATACATATAAGCTTTATTATCAAGTTTAAAAAAAATTAAAGAAAAGAACTAAAAATATTTAAAAATTGATTTTTAAAAAATTAAAAGGTAATATTATTTTACATCAAAATTTAGTGAATATATTCAAACAAAAATAAAATAAAAAAATAGTAAACATAAAATTCAAGTAAGTTTTTTTATTCAAATTTTAAATTCATTCAATTATCTACTTGATTTATCTAATCAATTTTTAAATTGAAAATTTTTTTATGTTTTTCATTTTTTAATCATTTCAGTAAGAGGTGCAAATTTAACAAATTTTTAGTTGAATAAATTATTTTGGTGATTTGTAACTTTTTCCAGTGAAAATAGAAATTAAACAAATTTATGAGTAAATTTTTCAAAATTCTTATGTCATCATATGTTAACAAAATACGTGCTCTGAATCTGAATTATTATTATATGTTCTTCAAAATAACACATTGTTTAACAGTCGTACGAACATTTATGACAACTTTTAACGACACAAAAATTATTTAATTCATTTTTTCCACTAAAAGGTAGAATTTGAATTAAAAATTAGAATTAGATATCCGATTCTTTTACCGAAAATGCGATTTTTGATTGTTTAGTTTTTTGTTAGCGAAAAATAATAAATAATAAAAACCAATAATAATAATAATAAAAACCAGATATTCCTAAAATTACAAAATTTTCAATAAAATCGCTCTTAAAAAAAATTAAATTTTTACTAGAATTAGCATTTTTAACTAAACAAAGGATACTAAAATAATATAAAAAATTATTTTGACTAAATAAATCGCCTTTTATTCAAAAACGAATATATATTTTTCAAACAAAACAAAAAAAACTCTAATAAATGTTCATTACAAATCAATCTCAAAAAAATATTTAAAAGTGTTACGAGCTACTCACAAGAGGTAATTTGTTCATCATTTAAGATACGAAATTAATTAAAATTTTAATTATACGAGTATTAAAATTTACGACATCGTTTTAGTTACGTTTATATAATCGTAATTATTTCTTATAATAAAAAAAGAATAACATTTTATTTGGCAGTTGTTTGTAATTGTATAGGTTTCCACAAAGTTTATTTGGCTAAACATATGCCTTAAAGTTCGCATCAGTTATCAATGCCAAAAACGCCATATTTTAGCTGCAGTCTTAATTTTTAGAAAAAAAAAACGATCGATAATGTTTTAAAAGTACAAAACTATAAATTAATAAAAACAAGTGAAAAATATGCTAGAAAAATACCAAGAATAATTAGAAAAGTGTTAAAAAAACTTGCTAGATGATAAATTAATTTTCTCATACTAAGCAAATGCAAAATTGGCAACAGTGACTTCATCTGTCCATCCTTCATGAGTCCATTTAAAGTTTGTTATCAAAGTAAATCTCACATTTTTTTAAACAACGTGTTAAAAATTGTTTAACCTAAGGACAAATTCTAAAAATAAATAAATTTAATTGTCAAAAATATCTTAATTATGTAAGTTTTCTACACAAATAATAATAAAATGCAAATTACGTTACAACACTTTATAAAAATCAGTCAAGAATTGACTTCAGCTTTTAAACTATTTTATGTGCATATATTTTATTAAAATTCATATTAGCTCCCTTATAGATGATATAAATATAAATTATTATAAATTAAATATAAATCATATTTTAAATATTAATATTTTTTACAACCCTATAGAAAAAAATTAATTGGTTTACAAATAAATGAGTTAAAGTTAAAAAGAGGAAATTATTTCTCACTTCTTAATTCATGAAAGCCTTAAAAGCTTACAAACAAAAATAAACCTTACAATATTATAAATCCATAACATAAATATGCTATATATTAGGGTATGCAATGGATTAATCGTCATTCCGTTATCCGATTAATTTTGGTTGATTAACTATTCAAATAATTAAAGATTATTTATTTACGAATAACGAATAAACCTAATAATTTGTGTCGAAGAAGCGATTAACTGAAATTCTGTTTTCTGTTTTCCGTTTTCTGTAAATTTAGAAAATTTTGTTATTTTTAAGATATATGTATGTATGTCAACTATATCTTTTTCTTAAGTGTATATCGCAGCAGAAATAAATAAAGTTAATTTTTAAGTATTTTTTCATTAATTCCAAAGTGTCAATAAGTACGTTTTTTTGTGTGCTTAATAAGTAATACAAACAGCATCCAAAGATAATGTTAAAAAGAGATTCACTGAATTGCTCTTCTATAAAATGCTAAGATTCGGTAATAATTTTTGCAATTATTTGTTACTAAAAGAACTGTTTATATAAAAACTGAAACTAATTTCCTTAAGCCTATAAAAGAAAAATAACAAAAAATGTATGTTAATTGCAATTTTGCATGAAATCGTAAAGATGATTTCTTTCCCAGCGAATAAGTATCAGTAAAGAGAACATCTTCCAAGCCTATCTTAAATTCATTGAAAATTATCTGAATTTTCACATCTTCTGGATCAGAAATTCAGCATCTCATTGTTTTCTTATATACTTATAAACAAAGTTTTGTCGTTTTCCATTTTCTTAATTTTTAGATCTGTTGTATTTCATTACATGTTGCGTAAATTTTTTTAAAAAAATCTATTCATTACTTTAGAGGTCTGCGTAACAAAATAATTCGTTTGGTTGCAAAAGTTGTACAAATTAACATATCGTCGGTGCTCTAACGAAAAGTCCTATATGTTTTTGGAAAATTTTTTAAGAGCAAAAAATTTGAAAATCGACTATCAGTAAATCTTTCATACAATTTTGGAAATAAAAATTCCTTTCTGGAAAAAGTGCATAACTTTAATTATTACTTAAACAAAATATTAAATTTATAAAGGGAAAAATAATACCATTATAATCTTGTTATATTTTTTGATATTCAATTATATATCGCTTTGAAAAATATATCAAATAATTTTCATAGTTCAAGATTGTGTACCTACAACCCTTAATTTCAATCTAAAACCTAAAAACGGTTTCCTGAAAAGTAATAAAATTCAAATGTGTAGCTTTTTTTCATAGAGGTTGTAATACTATAACTTCATAAATAATTAAATTTGTGTGAATAGAAATTCTGAAAACATTGTTTTCAGTAACCATATATTCACATATAGAGGTTTTTGAAAAACGACACGTTTTCTCAAAAAATACAAACAAATTGATTTGTTTTTTCTAATTGTTAAACTATTTAACACACAAAAAACATACTAAATTTCCATGCAGGGAAAAAATTTTTGATATTTTTAGTACATAGAAATTTGTTGAAAAAGAATTTGTGAAAATTGTCAAACAGTTTAAAAGAAAAATTAAAAATTATAAATGAAATTTATATTTGTTCATAAAATTTTTTTGTTTTAACAGTTTATTTTTTAAAATAGAATATGTTTTTGTGTGAGAAATTTTGATTTAAATTAAAAATTTGTGAAAATATACGAAAAATACGAAAAAAAGTCAAAAGGAAAAACTCAATAAGGTGATGTTTAAAATCATTGAAAAATTAGTTATCTTCGATTTGCTAAAGCTCTGCAAAAAAATATGCTTAAACACATAATTCTGTAAAATTAAAATTACTAACATCAAATAAAGAATTATTTTTCCACGCTGTTCAAATACTAACATTTTAGCCTCTTTTTAGGGCAATTTTAAAAATCAAAAAAAGCCAGAAAAAAATAGAAGCTAAAATAAAAAGACTATATTTAGCCTTAAAAAGACTAAGGTGGCAACACTGGTGTATGCTTAAATGCTAAGTTAAGAAATATTTAAGTTAAAACTCACACTTAGATAATGTTTAGTTTTGCAGTTTAAAATTTAAGTTGACAAGAAAATAAGCAAAGAGCCTTACCACCTGTATTTATAAAACGAACGAATATTTTCAAATTTATTTGTTGTTTTCCGTATAAATTGTCGAAACGAATTTGTTGTTTCTTTACAATAGGTTGGTCGCAACTTTTTAAATACTTTTCTATAACTAAAAATTATAGATATATTTTATTTACACTAAAATGCTTTATACTAGTTATGTTATTTTTTTTTTATTGAATATCTTTTAATTCAGATTTCTATTTGTTTATGTTAATGTCAAAAATCGTTATAAATTTCCTTCTTTGGACAAAATATTTTTTTCGAATTAACCGATTATTATGAAAACTCGAATAATTGGATACCCTATTATGTATATTTAGTAGAGTATTTAAAATTTAAAAATGATCTTTTGCTTTTAATTTTTTAATAGAAAAATGTGGGTATAATTGAATTTTTCGGTATATTATTTTTTTATTTTTTTTGTATTTTT